>OX645061.1:10000000-12400000 GCA_951905685.1 Eumerus sabulonum | reverse complement strand
AAAATGAGTCCTAGTAAACAACTAACGTGTTCTTGTATAGAACTACCATGTCGGAAGTCGTAATGTCAAAGACTTCATTTAGAACTAACGAGCGTCCTTACTTATGTAGACGGGAAATTAATTCATTTTCCTCAAAAGGAGTGATTGATATTAAATTGAAATTAAAAATGGAAACAGCTCGTCCAGAAATACCCCTTTGTATACAATCTGACTTCCATTTCTCCCTTGCTCCGCAAGAAAGGAATTAAATTACGTACCCGCGCAGCAGGCGCACCCACATCATAAATCCGTCGTCTGAGATTATGATTTATTAGATTTACATGAAGTCCACTTAACCAAATTACCTCAACGTAACAATCGCCCTCGTTACATCAGCCCAACTGTAATTTGAATGGATTCCCCCAGCGACAATATGTATACACTCATAAAATTACATTACGCCTTGAGATACTCGTGCAATTCCACCTTCTGCTTGTATACAGACAACACTGTCGAATCCTTGTACGAGTACACAGCGTTCTGTGTCAATTTGTTCACGCCCATGGCACCAGACTAATTGGAAATCGCATCCACAACCTACTATCCGCTCACAGCTGACCCAAATAAGAGCAACTCTTTGAAATCAATGTGCCTCTGCCTGTGCCGGTGTAATGGGATATGTCCGGCAAACCGAAATACAATCCATTCCATGGCCATTACAGCAGTTCCGAGTCATCGAGGTCGTGATCGATTGCCAACCCGAAAGCTGGGGCAAGGAAGAGCAATTGATACAAATTCCTCTGAACACTGCAATGAAGTGTATTAACGCATATTCCCCCGATGGCAATGGCTAAGTGATAAAACGCCTCGAGGATACACGAACAATACTCGTAGTGAAGACGTGCTCCCACTCATCGCAGTGGTCAAATTAGAAGAGGTCATATCATGTGTCCCCTTAACGATACTTATGAGGATAACGCGACTTACAACGAGTAATGGGCTTAAGTAGCACTGTCGATTCCATGGCCTACCCCTAGCAGCAAGGAAACGGGTGCGCCTTACCTACTATTGATCTCTTGAGTAAAATACGAGAACGAAAAACAAAGAAGTATCATACTAGACGCAAGAACACGAGTAAGGGGTCGCCTCTGCCATCAACACAACAACAGGTGAAGTGGGCATTTCCTGCCACGACTAAGCATATTCCTATCGAGTGTCGGCACTAAATGTCTAAGAGGATCGAAGCTAAGCCAAGGACACTGCGAGCTGTCAAAGACAGATACAAGTATTGGGAGAACGCCATTTGTCGTTCAGTTTATGGCAACTTAATCAATATTTTATGCTTATTGAAAGGCTTGCATTGAAAAGAACCGGGAATATAAGGCGATGTCGATGGTAGAGGAAACGGAGAAGATGGTTTTAGGCGATTCAAGTGCTTAGTGAATTTTTAAAGAGACTATTAAGGAACATTTTTGGGATAAGGAACTGGGGAAAAAGTGGACGGAAACAGATGTCTCTGCTTTGAATGAAGGGACAATTCATAAACGATATTAGCTCTCCAGGGGAACAGGAGTCTGGCAGGGAAGAGGAAATCCAATCAAGTCAAGCCCACAAGGCAATGAATAATAATGACAAGCCTTGAGCCACGTGGAGGTGCTTCATACGCTCGACAAAAGACCGGTTAAGCTTTTATCGTCCTCTTCATTATCTTCTCCTTCCTGGAATCTGGATACCAAAAACCTCACACCCAGCCAATTAATCACATAATAGCTCGTTAGGTGTCATATCCCCAGTTTCCATTCTCTACGGCAGCAACAATACATCAATTTCGTCGTTTTCTCCACCGTCAGAACAACATCAAAAGTGCCTTATGAGTATCTGGAAGTTTCCGACAACGCCTGATTGACAAGTTTTAATGAGATTCTCTTGAAATCTCGCCAATTCCGTTGTTTTTTTTTTTTTTAGAGACTCGCGCAGGCTCAAGAGTGTAGTGGTTGGGGTCGTTGATGTTCGTTCACTACTCTCAGGGGTGGTTGTCCTAGACCTAGATAGGACGAGAGCCCACCAAATTCCGCGTTGGCTATATAGTCCGTAGTAATTCGTTCGAGCACATTTTAGTATTGCATACGCAGAGGATGAATTTGGGTCGACCATATACTGTGAATGTTATGCTTGCAGCAGTACGTCTGGTCACTTTCCATTCACAACTGCGTTGCATACTTTTTGTCCGTATAGGAATTACTTTTTCTTGGCTAGGCTACGAAGCGAATTTGAACCACAGACCTTTCGCTCGGCGGTCGATGATGTTAACCACTGCACCACGGTCACCCCTCGCGTTTAACTAAGACACAATCACTCTATAGCAACAGCATCTAGATAAACCACTTCTCGCTAGGCATCTAAACGGTTGCCTCTTCGCCCCTTAAGTGCGAAAAAGGTGATTAAAAAATGCATTCAACCCAGTATAGGTCATAACAGGTGCTCCAATTAACTTAGCATTCAATGTGATTTTTACGAGTCTGTTTGCGTAGATTTGCTTTTTTCAACACCTTAATTGCTCCACCAGATAGATACCTCGCTAATTGACGTCATGTTGTGGATTTTTTAACACCCAATCGTTAATTTGACAATCGGTCTGTAGATACAACAAATGCCGGTAGCAGATGGTACAAAATGCTACCACCATCACCTTTCTGTTGTCACGAAGACTGTAACTATAGATTTATAGATTTATGGCACGGATGCATCGCCAGCATTCGAATTTATCTAATCGATACGACCATGTAGATATTGATAGGTTTTAGACCGCCCACCTTGTCTCGTTCATCATTCTCCTGATGGATGAGCTAAAGATATCGTTTTCGTTTGGTATTTAGTTATTATTCGCTGCGATTTTGGAAATTCCTGCATCATTTCGCGAGGAAATAGGACAGTAAGCCTTCCCGCCGACCATCAAGTGCCATCGGAAACTAACAGTTTATAGAAGCGAACGACTTTTCACAAGCGCGTAATATCGTAAAAGCTACATGACACAAAAAGCTCTCGCATGAGAGACCATCGAACATGTTCGAAAGCTGGCGGTTGGTTGTGGATTAGATATATGTGATGGTTTCCGTCGTTTTGTTTATTTTGACGCATTGTTTAATGAACTCGTCTGCGGTAGTAAAGTTGGCTTAATGGAGTCATATGAATGGCTA
The DNA here is from genome assembly GCA_951905685.1 of Eumerus sabulonum. Taxonomy (NCBI): domain Eukaryota; kingdom Metazoa; phylum Arthropoda; class Insecta; order Diptera; family Syrphidae; genus Eumerus; species Eumerus sabulonum. Next base: position 12,396,824 of record OX645061.1, on the reverse strand, counting down.
CTCAGTGGCCAGTGGCCAGTGGCAGTGGCCCTCACCCTTGTGTTCCCGAATACGGAAACACGTCCCGGCTCGGAGAAGGTACTGGAAATCACTTTAATTACTAACTCCTCTGACTAGACGGTCAACAATTTGAGAGTATCCAAGCTAAGGTCATTTGCGGATCACAGATGGATCAGTGTAAATCTCAGTGTAGATTCACCCGTTCCATTCAGAAACCCCAAGCGGATCGACTGGAAGAAATTCAACCAGGCCACTGACTCTAAGCTTAGCAACCTACCTTTTCCAAAAATACAGGGTGGGCCAAATACAAGTTTCTTTCTAAAAATGCAATAAAATCAACAAAATTAAACTTTTTCCGCGTATTATGACTTTATTCGTAAGAACAAGTGGATAAGGACTAACAAAGGCCACGTAGGGATAGCATCTATCCGACGGATGCTGGCCTGTTAAGAAGCGAGAAGAGCCACCGCAGTCGAACATCTTGCGGCACTGTATTGTCCCAGCCCACCTCCTCGTGGTGCCATCTGGAAATTTCATATGGAAATTGCAGACGAGGAAGCCCGAATGGCGAGCCTCCGGCGCCAAAAAAATAGGATTAGTCGATTGGGCTACCGCCTAGTAAGCCGTAACCGTAAAAAAAACCACAAACTCCGAAACAACCACAAGCCTCGGATATAACGGACCGGATTAATGTTGACGACCCTTGCAAAAAACGGAAAAAGGACAATGATCTTCGTCTCTGTACGTGGAATGTTAGGTCCCTAAACAGACCACGTGCAGCTGAACAACTTGCGGACACCCTAGACCGCTATAAAGTGGACATAACCGCCATCCAGGAAATGCGATGGAATGGACCGGGTATAAAGCGGATGACAAACTGCGATATTTACTACGGCGACTGTTATAAGGAGAGAAGACAACGATTTTTCGGATGCGGATTTGCTGTTCGAGGTGGACTAAGACAAAAAGTCCCAAGCTTTTGGAATATGAGCGAACGCCTCATAACGATCCGTATCAAGGCAACATTTTTTAACACCAGCCTGATCTGCGTCCTCGCCCCCACGGAAGACAAGGACGACTCCGCCAAAGATGTGTTCTACGATCTCCTAGACAGAACGTATGCCCAATGTCCCAACTTTGACATCAAATTTGTACTAGGAGACTTCAACGCTAAGCTGGGTAAGAAAAGCATCTTTGACCGAGTCATCGGCAAACATAGCCTACACGACTACACATCCGATAACGGACACAGGCTGATTGATCTTGGTACGGGGCGAAATCTCCTTGTAGCCAGTACGCGCTTCTCGCACCTCGATATACACAAAGGCACTTGGCGGAGGCCAGATTAATCAGTCACCAACCAGATTGATCACATAGCTATTGACGTCAGACCCTCCTCCACTATTCTTGATGTTCGAACTTTCCGAGGAGCTAAAATCGACTCGGACCACTATCTTGTAGTAGCCAAGATGCGCCTACGGATATCACGAACGCAGCGGATCAGAGTAAGAATACAAAGTTATGAGGTTGGAAAGCTACTGTCGCCAGTAACCGCTCGTACTTTTACCGACCGCGTCTCCCTTAAGCTCTCCAATACACCTCAACCCTCCACGCTATCAATAGAACAGTAGTGGAACCTTTGCAACAAGCCAGGGAAGTTTTGGGTTTCAAGGGTCCACCACGAAGAAACACCTGGTTCGATGACGAGTGCAAGAGAATCCACACAGCGAAGCAGGATGCATATTAAGCCTCGCTGCAACTGTAGCGTCTTCCAGAAGGATCTGGTGGCAATTAAGGAAGTCTTGTCATGGCTAAGGTGGAACGTGATATGTGTGATAGATATTCAAATTTTAACTAACAGCCAAACTGCCCTGAAATCTCTGTTGTCTTATGCCTACACATCCAAGGCAGGCCTTGACTCCCACCGATCTCTTAACGAGATGAATAGTTTGAATAGGCTGAATAGTTTAACATTCACCTCTTATGGGTACCAAGACACAGCAACATTTCAGGAAATGAGAGAGCTGACATACCCGCCAAACAAGGAACGACGCAACGAACTCACATGGCATAAGGTGGTACACCCCTAGCAGCAATTAAATTAGAGCTAAAGAATCCAGCCATGGCTTAGATAAACCTGGATTGGACCCAAGGGCATCAGAGTTTAACCACCAGGCAAATCTGGCCACAACTTGCCCGACAGCGAACCACGGCACTAATCTTCCTGTAACGAACCGACATCAACATAATCACTGGTCACTGTCTTATTGGCAGTCATGCACAAAGACTAGGGCATGTTTCGAATTATTTCTACAGGAGCTGTAAAGACGAAGAGATGGTTGAGTCATTTCAACACCTGTTCTGCGCCTCTCCGGCCTCTGTAAAAGTAGGAAACAATACCTAGGATACTACTTATCCGGGCCTTATAGACCCGGAAGCTTAGCTCTCTAAGCCTAACAGCCTCTTTGCATCTCAAGTCAATCCACGTATTATCATTTCGCCTGGTGCTCTTAATCCTACTACGAATAAAATCTGCCATGCCGATACGGATAACATTTGTGATAATGTTACGGACACGAACCGATGGTTATGTTGAAATTTCACTGTCGAAGTTTGGAATACTCTGGTGAAGCTGGAATGGAAATGATGGTAACTTTCAAAGGCATACTGCTAAATGTCAGAGCATTCTAGAGACTTCTGAAAGGGAACGTCTGACGGCGAACATTCGAGAAAGTGGATCGAGGGCTATATATAAGCGCGAACGCTCGCTCTCGGGAGCATATAGTTCGCCGCATTCAGTAACGAGTGATCGGTCGTTAATCAAGCCATCTAGCGAGATGTAGAGACAAACGTTGTAGTAATGGTGAAGCGCCCAGATGATTGATCTGTGGCGGAATAGTGAAGTGTGTGTAAGCAATGAAGTGTAAAGTGTGTGAAAGCTTGTAATAGTGGATGGGGGTGAAGTGCTCAGATGACTGATCTGAGGTGTGTATTAAATAAACATCGAATTCCGTAACAATAATATCAGTTGCGGCGTCCAAGTCGTCCAAAGATCCCAGAGAAGTTGTTAAGGTCGCACCAGTTGGCCTTCTCGTATAGCTATAATGTTCTCTTAGGAGCTTTTTCTTTAACTGGGTGATGGGAGTTCGAGAAGTTAGCTAAAATCACGCAGTGGTCAGACGAGCCTAGAGGCCACAATACATTGTCGTGTGTTTGTTAGGCTGGGAGATAAGAAGCAAGTCCAGTGTGTTGGCGGTAAGACCAGCCACATTGGGGGTACGGATGGCTCATTCATAAGTTGAGTTAATCAGCAAGAATTTCAATATACCTTCGTTAGGGTGTCGTCTATCCAGAATGTCGAAGCCACCGAGAATTGTGTACATTGAAATCGCCCGGTAAAACGATTTCAGTGTGAGGGAATAGGGAACCAATCCTTTGGATGGAATCAGACGCATTGTCCAATCTCAAAGGGATGTTAATCGACTTGACCACATTAGGCGTCAATATGTAATTATTCACAAGATCAAAAGTACAAACCAATCATAGAATTATCGCTCATCGATGGAACGGATTCCACACCTTATCTACAAACTACAACAGAACACCAAGCCTAACATAAATGAAATCCATCCCAACAGCTTCAACTATCCAACGCAGCGATTCACCGGCCCGCAAACTTCCAACTACTCTAATTTAATTTAGTTGAACTATGTACATTCTGTTTCAGACAGCTGCTATGGCGGAAGGAAGACCAATAGTAAGGAAGAACCCTTAAGCGTTTAACGGGCGGTCAATGTTAATGACAAACGAGCATCCTTCCGTCCGTGGGCAGTAGGTGCTCGTGGCGGTAAGTTTAATGTTCATTTCAGTACGTGAGTTAATTTGTTTGGAGAGTTTGTTTACAAATTCACAAATGATGGAAGTTGAAAAGTTGCATTGGACTTTTATACCGCTGTCAAGGTTAAAATGGGCAAAGGTAAGAGCGAACGACTGTATTGAAGCAGTGTACATGTGTAGCTTAAAGAAGTATTACTTCCTGCTTCCTGGCCAAGAAATACGACTACTGTAGTATGCAACTACATTTTGTATACATCATTCATCTCCAGTGAGCAGTACAACAGGTATTCATAGTGTCTCCGTAGATATAAGAGAGAATGCAATATAAATTGTTAAAAGCCCTAAAAGTACTTCACGGAGTTATAAAAATAGGTCCACGACCAATGATACAGGCGAAGGACAATGAATGTCCATTCGCTCCCCCAATGAACCGTCCTGCACGTCTGACTTTGGTTACTTCTACCTCTCTGTAGTTAATTTACTTCCCTACCACCAAGGTAAACCTATGCAATTTGCATCTTTCGAATACTCTGCTGGTAATTTGTTTTGCTCACAGCCTGAAACTGGTGACTGGAAGGGAGAAATGAAATAATTGGATTGCTAGTCGCAAAAAGCAGAGAAAGTAGTGATTCTTTGATGGCTGGCATCTGGATGAATTAATTCGAGTTTGTTTGAATAGCGTTTCGAAACGAATTGGGGAGCTGGTTACTCAAAGGATCTCATCAAGGAGAGTAAGTCACCTGAAACAAAGTTAGTTCTATAAAGTAACGCCGGCACAATCACTAAACAAAGAACTCTGGCGTTTTATTCCTAATAACAATTCTTGGTACGAGGACCTGACTATAGGTTGAAATGTATTGTAATTGAATTCGGAAACTCAATGAGTTCAAAATAAGAAGGATAGGGAGAAACTTATAATTTCCAGCAAATGAATAGGAAACTGCCCTATGCGTATTGGTGTCTCATCATAATAGTATTGAAGTACATTTTCCAACTACCACGGCTGTCAGAGAAAACAAAGAATGTCTTCACTAATCAGGTTTAAATGCCGATCCCCCCACGACTTTGATATACAAGTGAGTTAGCAAGAGCTTGCCTATAGGTTAGTGATAATTTCTTTTACGTTGAAAGGTTGATGTGATAAAAGCAGCTCTTTTCACAATTCGTTCTTGCGCTAACAGTCTAATATAATTGAAGTACCTTCAACGAGAGTGTGCCACCGGATATGCTTCTTTTGCATGGTTCCTAGGGCTTGGACTAAGGAAATGCTGGGGACCGTGTCTAACTATTTTAAAAGTTTCTATTGGAAACTGAATTTGCAACACAGTTCCTTTGATATGATCATACGAAAGCTTTATGAACTATGTAATTGTACTTTTATTTTAGTCTCTCAATAAGACCCATTTCCACTGGATGTGTTCCGAGTTTAACAAAGGTTATGGGCCCAGGACCTATTTTTAAATAAAGTCATGTTCCACTAAAATAGTCGCAGGGGTAATGCGCGCACGCGGGATCTCCAGGCCACTCGATCCTCCGCCATCGACTCTAACTCATCAGGAGCTATGCCCAAGCGCACCCAGGTGAGTTTTTGGACTTGGTCCAACCATCTCGTCCTGGGTCTGCCAAAGCGGTCGCCTACCTGATGGTATTGCATCCAAGGCACGCTTCGGGAGTCGTGATGATGGCGACATTCATCTCACGTGACCAAACCATCAAAGCATAGCCCTTTCCGTTCGGAGAAGCAGCTGCTCAACATCAAGCTCCCCGCGCACTGCCGTGTTTCTCATCCTACCCCGTCGAGTAACTCCCACAACAGCACGAAGAAATCTCATTTCGGCAGCTTGTATTCGCGATCTTATTCTTTCGGTCAATACCCAAATTTCATGACCATAGGTGAGAGTTGGAACAAATACTGAGTTAAAAACCGCTAACTTGGCTTTGACACCAAGCTCGGTCTTCCTGATTACAGATCTTCCAAGCTGTTTCAAAATTGACCCAGCTTGGCCAATCCTGCAGGAAAGCTCAGTATTACTCCTCCCATCACTCGTGAAGAACACCCCGAGATACTTAAACTTCTCCACCTGTTTCAATGGGACTCCACTAACATGTAGAGTGCATTGGACAGGTGTTCTGGAAATAACCATATCCTCGGATTTGTCCACGTTAACCCTCATTCCAGCATCAGCACATACGGCCACAAAGCTATCTAGCGCGCGAGTTATAATTCGTATGACAGCAGTCATACAATAAAACACAAGAAACATTGTTTTATATATTTATTGGAACACCACAATACATGTTACGACCTAAACAACACGAGACTTAAACAATGACTGAACTTTGACTGACTTTTCTACTTGGTAATTCGCTCCAGCTTTATCTTCTTTCAAAGATAGAGCTGGAGAGAGAAACCGTATCACAGATCAACAATACACTTGTTGTTTTGCTGAACAAAACACCAAGTGTGGGGAAAGACGGGTGTAGGGGTGTTACAGCATGTAACTTCTCCCCCCTTAAAGTTTTTGGTCCCCAAAAACAACCCACGTACAGTGTGACATAAAACAAAAAGGTTCCAAAAACTATATAATAACTTAAGATTATTTCTTCTTATGTTTACTAACATTTTTTTATTTTTTTCTATGACTTCAGTTTATGTTATTACTATTTTTTTTTAATATTTAATAATTAATACATATTTTATATAATATAGTTTCTTCATTGTTTCCATTTACATTGTATTTATTTTTCTTATTTTATGTATGTAACCATATAATGTTAAATTGTTTCTCGTTTGTTGTATATGAACCAAGTAAATTGTTAAATGTTTTTAAATACTATTTAGTTTTCATAAAATTTACTATAGCGATCTATTCAGACGCTGTGATAAGGTAATTGCGTGTTTACAATTATCTTCTTAAATTTTTTTTTTTTAATACAAATCGAATCTACGTAAATTATTATTCATACAACCAAGATTTTACATTTTATTATTATTTTGTTAAATTAATGTCTTCGTTTTTTTTTTTTTCTGTTTTTGCACTGCCTTGAAACAATATTCCCTCGACTCAAGGGCAGCGTGAAAGCTACTGAATTTCACTTTTAATTATGGCGGCAATGAATCATTATGCCTTTGACGCAAGCACCGTTTGGGAGCTACTTATCATTTTATTCACTTCCAATGGTGGCGGCAATGATCCCATATATGTTTGAGCACAGTTTGGGAGCAATTATATCCACTTCCAACCCCTGTGCGAAATATTGGCGACTGCTCTGACAAACCCCACGAAACCGGTTTGTGCTTTGTCTTTTTATATATCTATGTATTTATTTCCACAACATATACATTGTTGTTATTTAATTTACGGGATTCCTTCATTATGTGTTTTTTTTTTTTTTGCATGATTATGTTCCTTCGTGTACAACCTTATTTATGTTTTACACTTTTTATATTATTTACGTAGGTACTTAACTACGCTTTCTCTTATGTCAATAAAGATATGTATTAATAAAGATGAAAAATTATTTACTATATATTTACTGTTGCATGTACAGTCTTTTGTTTGTTTTTCGTTTTTTTTTTTTGTTTTGTTAGTGTCTTTTTTTATAATTTTTTTTTTTTTATTTTTTTTTTTTTTTTTGAAACACCTTATAACACAGAACACAGAAGACTCATATGGCTGGAACTTTTTCATTTTTGTTTTTGTTTTTTTTTTGTTCATTTTTATTATAGTTCATTTAATATTAATATCCGCTCGAAATATAAAAGCACAGGGATAATTTTTTTCTAATTTAATTTTACATTTTTAACAGAACACGTGGCACTCAAACACTCAATACATTTGCTGTTCTTTTTTTTTTTTTTTTTTTTTTTCGAGAGCTAAGCCCGATTGCTCGACTGCGCCAGTTATAATTCGTATGACAGCAGTCATACAATAAAACACAAGAAACATTGTTTTATATATTTATTGGAACACCACAATACATGTTACGACCTAAACAACACGAGACTTAAACAATGACTGAACTTTGACTGACTTTTCTACTTGGTAATTCGCTCCAGCTTTATCTTCTTTCAAAGATAGAGCTGGAGAGAGAAACCGTATCACAGATCAACAATACACTTGTTGTTTTGCTGAACAAAACACCAAGTGTGGGGAAAGACGGGTGTAGGGGTGTTACAGCATGTAACTCGCGCTGAAGTTCCATCTGGGAGGATGTGAGGACAACTAAGTCATCTGCAAAAAGAAGATGACTTATCCCCAACTCTCCCAATGTGAAGCACTCCTAGCCTCGACTGCGCTGCAACATCCAGTCCATATATATAACGAAAAGGAGAGGTGACAAGACGCACCCTTGGCGAAGTCCAACGCCCACGGTGAAATTTACTACCGTTAACCCGAACTCGGATCGAATCCCGACACAGCCATGTCATCGAACGTGTTTTTCACGGTGTTTCTCCTCAGCGGGGTTCTGACAAAACCCCCTGTAGTAAAATTGTCATGAAAAGCTTCTCGAAATTCGCCGTTCGGAACCGGCAATAAAACTGTAGGTCCCTTTCACCTATGTGAAAATGAAATCACACACAACATGGGTGATTGAGAGAAGCTCGGCTCAGGTTCTTCATGGACTGTAACGCCAACATACATACATACAACCCGAACGCAGCTGCTACAGTTTGTGTATAGAGACTGAATGGCCCTCAACAGAGGACCATCAATCCCATACTCCTGCAGAACACTCCAGAGTTTACCTCGAGGAACTCGGTCATACGCCTTTTCCAAATCTACAAAGCAGCTGTAGACCGGTTTGGCGTACTCCCAAGCCGTCTCGCGTACTCTTCTTAGAGTGAAAAGCTGGTCGGTTGTACTTCTGCCGTGACGAAACCCACACTGTTCATCCCCTATCCTGGATTCGATGACAGCTGTAGAACGCGCCTCCAACACCTTAGCGTAGACCTTACCGGGGACACTCAAAAGAGATATGCACCTATAGTTAGAGCACTCTATCTTATCCCCCTTTTTGAAAAGAGTAACAATCACCCCAGTTTGCCAATCGCTAGGTGTCTCACCGCATTCCCAGGCCACCTTAATGACACGAGAGAGCCATAATACTCCCTCTTTACCCATCAAGCAATTAAGCACTTGGAATTAGCAAGTGGGTGTGGAGTAGAGCTGAAAGCGGCAGACAGGAACTGGGAAAATTCACTATACAATTTAATAAAACAAGTCGACATCCAGGCCAAAAGGAAGTTTTTAGAAGAAGCTGGGGGATCATTACACCCTAATACCTACAGCCGGCTAAATCACAACCTGGAGGGCAGAAACTACTTTAAAGACAGTCATAGTATCCAGGAAATTTCAACAATGTTCAAACTCCGCGGGGACTCCTAAGGCTCAATTTCGTGCCCCATAGGAAAGAACTTCCTATACTCTGTAGTATGTGTAATTCGTAGGAGAGAGAAGATACCTTGAGGACACCGTGGTGCAGTAGTTAGTGTGTTGGACTCTGACGCACGATGAGCGAGTTCGGATCCCGATAACACCAACGCCATCAAATGTTTTTTTTGCGGCGTCCCTCCTTGGCGGGGTACTGGCAAAACCTCCCCTAGTATAATTTGCCTGGAAAAAGCTTCTCGATACAGGCCGTTCGGAATCGGCATTAAATTGTAGGTCCCTTTCACCTGTGTGGAAAATAAATCACACACAACATGGATGATTGAAGAGAAGCTTGGCTCTGGTCCTTCATGGCCTGTAACGCCACCAAAAGAAAGAAAAGAAGAGAAGATAACTTGTAATCGCCTAATCGCCTTTTGAGCCGATTGGCAAGAGTTATTCTGCATTTAATCTCGGTACTGATGTTGTTCGTATTTGGTACTGCGGATCCAAGGTTGACGAAGTCCTTGACTACCTCAAAGTTCTTGCTGCCTATTGTGCCGCTCTCTCCGAGGCGCCGATGCTGTGCATCCGCCATATTGACGGCCCGCTGTCTTCGACATAATCACGTCAATATCATTGGCGTAAGTTAGCTGTTGAACGGACTTTTGGATGTTCATACCTCTAGCGTTGACTTGTAAGTTTGGCACGATATTCTCAAGTATGACTTTAAAAAAGTCACATGATGCACGCTCGAAAGGAAAGAGTACGCGCTGGGCATTTTCATCGGCATTGAAGGAGCTTCTGATAACACAACTTTCGACAGCATATACAACGCTGCCAGACGTCATGGCGTAGATGAATCACTTGTCTTGTGGATCAAAGCAATGGTTATGCACAGGGAATTGACCGTTGAAGCAGGTCTCGAACAGTTCTCCCTGGCGTAAGCAGGGACTGCCCGCAAGTCTTTTGCCTGGTCCATCCCATCGCACTTCTTGGAGTGCGGTTATATGTATCTCCTTTATAGCAGTTGAGGGTTTGCTCAAATTGATCGCCTGCACCCGGTCTGTTAAGGAACCTCACATCCCAGGTGCAGACTCTCAAGTCCGTTAGTCGTTTGCAGGGGTCGTCAGCTTTGTATCCGTCCGTATCCGAGGTTTGTTGTCGTTTCGGAACAAGTTGGATTTTACGTGATAGAGATGTTACCCCTAAGCGCAACCCCCAACCAGGAGGGCCAGGTTCCTCTTTCCCCAGGAACAAGGGGTTGGGTCGCTGCACACATTGGGTCACTACCTGGCGGGTGCCAGAGTAGCTATACATGGGGGACCTCGCGGAGGCTGTGTGTCAACTTGGATTGAGCAGGGACAGAGATCGAAGCTGGCGTTTGCCAAGTTAAACGCGATCAACTTCTTTGCTCTGTTTGCCCGCTCCCTCCCCCTTACATCTTATTGACATGCTCCCATATTTCCTCGGCATCTCATATTATTACTAGCAAGCTTTCAAGGTAAGCATATGTATGTATATATGAGTCAACAAGACGATAAGATGCCACATACCCTAGTCTGTGTTTACACTAATGATGGTTAGAAACAATTTCTTCAGAAGCTTATCGGCCACAATTATCGAGCAATCATAAGTAGTTTAAGACAGCAAGTGATTGATCATCGACCTAAAATAAAGAAAAAAAGTTCCCCGAGCGTAAAAATGAAAAAAGTCCGATGATTTGGTTGTCGTTACTGAACGTCTGCCTTACGAGAGGGCATTAGAACGTTTGTCTTACGACAGCACATTAGTATTACAGAAAGAGGCATTACCCTCCACGTTATTTCCCAGTACCGAGCAGTACGACTTGTTACATCTCCGATATCCGTGCTTATTAGTTAGTCATCAAATTGTTTTCTGCATGCACAAGAAAAAAAAAAAAAACAAAGATACTAGCTTATCACTACAATTTCTAGATAAGATAGCATACCCCAGGGTCCGGGATCCACATCCACAGTAACTGATAGCATTTGAAATGCGACACTTCTACTGTCGTTAGTCAGTTATCGATCGCGAGCCGTGTAAGTACATGGGCAGTGACAACGCGCGTCTTTAGTTGTGTTTTAAAGCGTAGTTCGTTAGGTAGTACATATACATAGAACATATGGATAAATCAGAGCCTGCAAAGTATTACGGGCCACCTTCAGCTCCGGAAGAATATTCCCAGCAACAAGGGGAATATCAACCGCAATCAGGATATCTACCACCGCCAGCGTATTCGTCACAACCTGGTTATCCACCACAGCCGGGATATCAACCTCAATATCCAGGGTATCCCCCACCACCAGGGATCTGTCCACAGCCAGAAGGATATCCTGGTCAACAACCACCATATGGATACCCAGCAGAACCGGGATATCCACCGCCACAAGGATATCCGGGACAGAATTATCCAAACCAAAATGTGGCAACAGTCACTGTGCGGCCAGTTGTGGATCCAGCGGCACCATCGCCACCAAGGAAGCGCGGCTGGTGCGAGGACAACCAAAGGAATAAGCCACAAGCGAATTCACTATCAGCAGGTATACATGAAAAAAAAGAAGAGTCCTTCTGTCAATTGCATCATATCCCACTCAGCCCAACGTGACTATGTGGTGTGAACTTATCGGTCGGTTTGATTGATATGTCTTTGTTGTATGGTGTTTATCAGGTTCCTTGTGAGAGATAAGGCACTTGTCATATGGTCTTAATTAGAATTCCGATAGCGTTGCAATAACTTGTGGCTTCCTCTCTATAAGAAAGAGGGAAAGAGAGTGAGAACCTGTAATCCTGATTCGAATATTTTGTTTTTTCCAGCTACGCTTATCTTCACATCAGGCGGTATGAACCTAGCGTGGAGCGCTGGTTTTGCTCCAGGATTCATAGGAATAACCCAATCCGCTCGAACTCACATGCAGATTTGCTGGTACGTTGCAATCGTTATCGGAACCATCATTTCATCTCTTCTCGTGTCACGGGTCCAGAAGCGCACATTCTATGTAGGTGTCTGTTACTCTATTTAGAATCAAGTTAACCACTTTTCTTGCAGTTAGTGGCATCAGTGCTGATTTTAATCGAAGGAATTCTCTTCGTCTCAGCACCTGACAGTATAGCGGCAGCTGATATAGCTCGTTATTGTGATGGAATCGCCTTTGGCTTAGCGCTGGTGCCCGCCATCATTGCAGGCTCAGAAGAGTCAGTGAAACGATTCCGAGGACTCGTATTGACTGTCGAACAAATTGGATTGGTCACGGGAATAATGTTGAAAACCATCTACATGAACTTCTGGGAGAGCGATTGGAGTATTGATTCAACCCAATTGCAAGGGATCTTAACCCTAGTATATGGTGTCTTGGCATTCATCTTCACATTTGTCTTTACCATCGAATCGCCAGTGTTTTTCTTGCTTCGTGATAACGAGACCGAAGCCACGAATTCTCTACGCCAATTGCAGAGGCCTCAAACCGTCACGAACGAAACATTTGGACTTTTACAGGAAAGCAAACGTCTCGTGGAGGAGGATAGCGCAAGAGGACGTGCAGTAAATGTTTCAACTGGTCTAGTGCCAATGATCAAGCTATGTCTCTTTCGTGTAATCGTCGCAATGTCCTTCACTATTCCGTTGACTTGGGCCCTTACGATTTCGTCCATATTAAGCAATAACACCAGTACCTTGTATAACCAGTGGACTCTCTACATCTATGGAATCATGCGAATGATTGGCACATTTACAGCAACCTTTACTGTAGACAGTTTGGGTCGTAAGCTGCCAACGGTGTTTGCGTTGATCGTAGGCGGAGGCCTTATGATTGGTGTTGGATCGATCTTTTCAGACCAATGGAACCTTGTGTATGGCTCTGATATGGGCACTGCCATCGGTCTTTTGTTGTTATATCAACTGTTTGCGGGTATGGTAGCGCCGATCAGCACGTGCTTCCTCGGTGAGGCGTTCTCCATATCTGTAAAGCCATTGTTTATTCTGGTGGTGGTTCTGGTCGAGAATGTGGTCCAAATCATTATCTATTGCACCTTCGACGTTAGCGCGGAAGCGATTTCGGACTATGCGTTCGCTTTGGGTGTGATTCAGATCGTTTTTGCAATATTTTTCATTATCCTCATGCCAGAGACTAAGCAGACAACATTACGAGAGGCTTTGGCCAAGTTCAAGAAGACAGTGAACCCGAGGATTTCATAACAGAAAGCATGTGAGATCTATTTTGTTTATTCCTTGCTGTGAATTTTATTCATTTTATAGATAAATGTTGCCTAATTCAATAAAGTATGCGAAGTCGTATCACTTGTATCCTTGTTTGCTGTTTATAGGAACGCAAAGAACTGCTGCTGTTGGGGGGAGGCAGCGAGCAAATAGAGCAAGAAGTTGATCGCGTTTAATATGGCAAACGTCAGCTTCCATCTTTGTCCCTGCTCAATCCAAGTTGATACACAGCTTCTGCGTGGCCTCCCCTGGATAGCTATCCTGGCACCCGCCAGGTAGTGAACCAATGTGTGCAGCGACCCGACCCCTTGTTCGTGGGGAAAGTTTGGGAATGTGCTTAGGGGTAACATTCCTATCGCGTAAAACAAAAATTTGTATGGGAACAACCAATAGCCTCGGATGCGGACGGATTACATGTTGACGACAACCGCAAACGTCAAAAAGGAAACGAATTCCGGAACGTTAGGTTCCTCAACAGATCAGGTACAGCCGGACAACTGGTCAACTATTTGGGCTGCCATAAGGCAGACATTACCGTGCTCCAGGAAGTGCGTTGGGATGGGCTACTACGGAAACTGCTACAGAGAAAATAAACACCGCTTATTCGGATACGGATTTGTTATTTGAGGTAGCCACAGGAAAAAAGTCTTAAGCTTCCCTTATGTAAGCGAACGCCTCATAGCTATCCGCATCAAGGCCAGTCTCGGCAAATAAGCTTAATATGTGTCCACGCTCCCATAGAGGAGAAAAATTACCGACATAAAGACAACTTCTATGATCCCCTAGGCAGAACGTATGCCCAATGTCCCAGCTTTGACACCAAAATCCTTCTACGAGATTTCAACGCGAGGCTGGGTAAGGAAGCTATCTTTGAACGAATCATAGGAAAGCACAGCCTATACAACACCACGTCAGAAAACGGACCAGGATCACATTGCGATCGACGGCAGACACTCCTCCAGCAACCTAGATGTCCGAACCTTTCGAGGAGCCAACATCGACTTGGATCATTACCTTGTTGCAGCCAAGGTACTGATGCGAAATTTTCGGAATCAACGGAGTCGGTAAGCTGCAATCGCAGGAGACCGCCCCGACCTTCGCCGGTCAAGTTTCCCTCAAGCTCTCTCAAGTCCCGATGCAATCTGCACAAACCATAGAACAGCAATGGAGTCGTTGTTAGAGCGCTATCAGAGAGGCCACCTCAAATGTACTCGGTTTCAAGACACCACCTTCGAGAAACCCCTGGTTTGATGACGAATGCAGACAGGCCCATGTAGAGAAGCAGAATGCAAACATAGCTACACTGCATCGACGGACGAGAGCTGCCCGCGAGCTCTATGAACAGAAAAGGAGGAAGAGCATGCGCTTCTGAGAAGAAAAACGAAGGAGCACGAGAAGCGCGAGATCGAGGAGATGGAGAGATGCTATTGCAGGAACGATGTTCGAAAGTTCTACCAAAAAGTAAAACGAACATGCCAAGGCTATAAAGTCAGAGCAGAAGCCTGCAGGGATGAGCACGGACAACTAATAGTGGAGTCACAGTCAATCCTGAGATTGTGGAAGGACCACTCTTGCAGACTGTATAACGCCGATGATAGTCAAAATGTCGCCGTCAGGCAGAACGAACCATTCACAATGGACGAAGACGAAATTGAGTCCCGTCCACTCGATCTAGACGATTTTAAGATAGCGATATCGAAACTTAAGCCTTATAAAGCTGCTAAAGCAGACAGACTTCCCGCTGAACTATTTAAAGCAGTTAGCGAAGAGCTGGTCAGGAACATGCACCAACTCATCTGCAAGATATGGTCGGAAGAACGCATGCCCATCAAATGTAATCTCAGCATCGTTTGCTCGGTCCATAAGAAGGAAGACCCCTATGACTGCGGCAATTACAGAGGGATAAGTCTCCTGAACATCGCGTACAAGATTCTCTCTGCCGTACTGTGTAAGTGTCTGAAACCATTCGCGGACAATCTGGTAGGTTCCTACCAGTGTGGTTTTAGGCCAGGAAAATCCACGATAGGCCAAATATTTACACTACGGCAGATCTTGGAGAATATCCATGAATTCCAGGTCGACACGAACCATCATTCCTGCCAAGCTCGTTAGACTGTGCAGGATGACAATGGGGAATTCTCGCTGCTCCATTAAGGTCGGTAATAAGCATACCGAGACCTTTGATGTTAAAAAAGGATTTACGCAAGGTGACGCGCTGTCATGCAACTTTTCAACATCGTGCAAGAGTCACTGGCCAACACAAGAGGTACGATGTATTTCAAGTCTACGCAATTGCTTGCGTACGCCGACGACATTGACGTGATTGGACGGACACAGCGAGTCGTCGATGAGGCCTTTGTAGGCATTGAGGTAGAAGCGGCTAAGATGGGTATCAAGGTTAATGAGGGTAAAATCAAATATCTGCTTTCATCTAAAAGAGACGGACAACACCGACGTATTGGCCAGAACGTCACCATGGGCGGATATAACTTTGAAGTGATCAAGAAATTCGTCTACCTTGGCTCACTGATGGAGCCATTCGTAATAGACGACAATGAAAAGGAATTTAGTCCACCCGACCTAGACGAAGTCAAAATAGCGATATCAAGACTTAAGTCTAATAAAGCCGCGGGCGCAGACGGCCTGTCTGCTGAGCTTCTTAAGGCGGCTGGAGATGAGCTGGTAAGGTGCATGTACCATCTCATTTACAATGTATGGTCGGCGGAAAGCATGCCCGACGAATGGAATCTCAGCATCGTTTGCCCGGTCCACAAGAAAGGGGACCCCTATAACTGCGCCAACTATAGGGGAATAAGTCTCCTTAACATCGCATATAAGATCTTCTCTGCCGTATTTTGTGAACGCCTGAAACCGTTGGTGGATAACCTGATCGGCTCTTATCAGTGTGGTTTCAGGCCAGGTAAATCCACAATAGACCAAATATTAACGCTACGGCAGATCTTGGAGAAGACCCAGGAATACCATATCGATTTCAAGGCTGCATATGACAGCGTGTATAGAGATGAGCTATACAAAGCTATGTCTAGTTTTAACATCCCTGCCAAACTCGTCCGACTGTGCAGGATGACAATGGAGAATTCTCGCTGCTCCATTGAGGTCGGTAATGAGCAAACCGAGACCTTTTATGTTAAAAAAGGATTTAGGCAAGGTGACGCGCTCTCATGCAACTTTTTCAACATTGAAAAGATCGTGCAAGAGTCACTGGCCAACACAAGAGGTACGATTTATTTCAAGTCTACGCAATTGCTTGCGTACGCCGACGACATTGACGTGATTGGATGGACATAGCGAGACGTCAATGAGGCCTTTGTAAGCATTGAGGTAGAAGCGGCTAAGATGGGTCTCAACGTTAATGAGGGTAAAATCAAATATCTGCTTTCATCTAAAAGAGACGGACAACACCGACGTATTGGCCAGAACGTCATCATGGGCGGATATAACTTTGAAGTGATCAAGGAATTCGTCTTAACGCAGAATCACTCCTGCCAACCGCTGTTTCTTTGGGCTCAAGAGGCAATTGAAAAGTAGAGCTCTCTCTCGGAAAACCAAGGCGACACTATATAAGACCTTAATCATCACGCAAGCAGCGTGGAAACGAGACCATCCAACAGTATGCTGCTGACATCGAAAGGCTATCCCATCTTGCCTACGCGGACGTTCCAGTTGATGTGGTGGAAAAACTGAAAACGGATTCTTTCATCCAAGGGCTAAGGGACCCCGATACGCAACGAAGCCTGATTCTCCTGCCGAAGACATCTTTCAAGGAGACAGTTGCCAGCGCTCTCGCATGTGAAACATCGCTCTTGATATGCCGACCTTCCATCAAACTACGGCGCATATCTCAAGACCAGGATAGTTCGAGAACAACAACGGCTAGTAGGAGTGGTTCATTCCCGGGTAGATGCTACATCTGCGACCAGCAGGGGCACATTGCAAAGAACTGCCGCCTGCGAAGAAAGCGTTCGAGGTCTAGTTCGCCAAAAAGAGACCATGGGAGTGAACGCGACCGTGGAGGTGCAAAAGGTGCACCTAACAATCCGTTAAACTAAAACGAGTCAGTGCAGAGGGGCATGCGCTGGCTCCCACATTGGAGTGCCCCAGCATCCTCGTATCCCGAATCTGTAGGGGTGCAGCCAGCCTAGTCATCGATGGAACGATGGACGGGCGACGATATCTGCTGACGTTGGACACGGGCGCAACTCATTCAGTCATCCGAAGCGGATTGGTTTCTGACATCGAACCATTTTCCGAGGTAAGGCTTCGTACAGTAACTGGTGAGAAGACGGAAGTTAAGGGAAAGGTCCAGAAAAGAATTACGATGGGTACCGTCGAGTTTCAGCATGATTTCATCGTTGCGGACATCACTGATGACATCATAATCGGCGTCGACTTCATGATTAGGCATGGCTTCACATTGGACCTCAACCAAAAAGTGATGAAGTATGGCAACTTGGAGCTCCCATTAACAATGGATAATGGACAAGGTAACAAGGTCAGGCGAATAGTCGTGCAAGCGCGCCAAACAGTTCCCCCGAATGCAGAAGCTGTGGTTTGGGCAAAGATAGGGGAGGATGCGGGGACAAGCCGAATGTGGGTGGTCGAACCCGACAAAAGAAATCGACCCAGCGATATAGTTGTTGGAAGGGCTCTCGTGGAACCCCGACAAGACCAATTGGTTCCAGTACGAGTCCTGAATCCTGCCAGTACACCTAGGACGATACACAAGGGAACAACGATCGCTCAATGCCAAGAAGCTGCCGCCATTATGAACTGCGAAGAATTGAAACATCAGGAAATCCAGAAAAACAAACCGTTCTTGAAAACTATGGTCAGAGAATGGACGCAACATCTAGTGGAGAAGCATAAAAGCAAAGCACTCTCCCTGCTTCGTAAATATTGGACAGTTTTTGCAGATGGTAAGAACTGTGGAAGAACATCAATTGTGAAGCACAGAATAGACACAGGGGACTCTAGACCGATCCGGCAACCACCGAGGAGGGTACCTTTGTCGAAAGAAGGAGAGGTGATCAAACTAATCGACGAGATGGAAAAGGAGGGCGTGATCGAACCATCTGCGAGCCCATGGAGTTCGCCAGTAGTGCTAGTTAAGAAGAAGGATGGAAGCACCCGATTCTGCGTGGACTATAGGAAGCTGAACGACGTCACGAAGAAGGACAGCTATCCTTTACCGAGAATCGACGACACCTTGGACACACTATCTGGTGCAAAGTGGTTCTCGACGCTGGACTTGCAAAGCGGATACTGGCAAATAGAGCTTGACCAGCAAGACAAGGAAAAGACCGCGTTCACCGCCGGGGGAGAGTTGTGGCAATTCTCTGTGATGCCCTTCGGTCTTTGCAATGCACCAGCCACATTCGAGAGACTGATGAACCGGGTGCTAAGAGGACTTCACTGGAGGACTTGCCTTGTCTATCTGGATGACATAATTGTCATGGGCAAGGATTTCGACGATCACCTTAAGAAGCTTGAAGAGGTACTGGAACGTATTCAAGCAGCCGGATTGAAATTGAGCCCGAAGAAATGTTCGCTCTTCCAGAACAAGGTGAAGTACTTGGGACACGTGGTGACTGCAGAAGGAGTCCATACAGATGAAGAGAAAATCTCAGCGGTTAAGGAATGGCCGCGGCCGAAGAATCTTCATGAGTTAAGGTCATTCCTGGGACTTTGCACGTATTACAGGCGATTCATCCCAGGATTTGCAAACGTTGCCAGCAGTTTGCACGAGCTCACCAAAAAGAATCGGCCATTCAAGTGGGAGAAGCCGCAGGAGGAAGCATTCATTCACCTGAAGGAATTGCTCTGCAGTGCGAAGATTCTTGCATATCCTGTTCCGGGAGAAAAGTTTATTTTGGACACCGATGCGAGCGGACATGGAATCGGCGGAGTACTCTCTCAAATGATTGACGGGCGAGAACGGGTCATCGCTTACTACAGTAGGATCCTATCGAAGCCGGAGAGGAACTATTGTGTAACTAGGAGGGAACTTTTAGCCGTGGTTGACTGTGTCAAGCATTTCCACAAATATCTCTATGGCCAAGCTTTTCATCTTAGGACGGACCACGCAGCGTTGAGATGGCTGCTGCAGTTCAAAAACCCGGAAGGCCAGCTTGCTAGATGGATAGAGAGAATCCAGAGTTATGACTTCAGTATCGAACACCGGAAGGGAAGCAGTCATGGAAATGCGGATGCATTATCGAGGCGACCTTGCGATGTTGAATGCAAACATTGTTCACGCGCCGAGACCAAGGAACAGGTCACCGACATTCGTTGTTTCCAGGTGCTGCCAGATGATTCCTGGACTGTCGAGAAGGTCGAAAGGAAGCAGTGAGAAGATGCCGATCTGGCAGTCATCATCGACTACCAAGAACGAGGTTTTCGACCAAGTTGGCAGCAAATATCCAGTGAAAGCCCAATCGTGAAAGCTTACTGGGCTCAATGGCAGAGTTTGAAGCTGGAGAACGGTTGCCTCTACCGCAGTTGGGAAAGTGAGGACGGGAACATTGTAAACGATCTGCTGGTAATTCCGAAAGGACGAATCGAAGAGGTCATCCGAGAATACCACGAGGGACCAAGCGGGGGTCATCTTGGTGTTAACAAGACTGTAGAAAAGATCAAGAGACGTTTCTACTGGGTAGGATGCCATGAGTCGGTTACGCGTTTCATTCGCAGGTGTGAACAGTGTGCGAAGGCAAAGGGTCCAGTTAGGAAAACTCGAGGAAATATGCAGCAGTACAATGTTGGAGCACCGTTCGAACGTATCGCAATGGACATTGCAGGCCCATTCCCAACGAGCAACGCTGGAAACAAGTACGCGCTAGTGGTGATCGATTACTTCAGCAAGTGGCCTGAGGTGTTTTGCATCCCGAACCAGGAAGCCAAAACCATTTCGGATGCATTCGTGAATAACTGGGTTTCGCGTTATGGAGTACCAATGGAACTGCACTCAGACCAAGGGAGAAACTTCGAGTCGTCGGTGTTCAAAGAACTCTGTGACATGCTAGGTATCAGAAAGACGCGGACAACACCATTACACCCACAATCTGATGGCATGGTCGAAAGGTTCAACCGGACGATGGAGGAATACCTGAGAAAAGTCGTCGTCGGAGATCAGAAGGACTGGGATGAACATCTTCCCCTTTTCTTAATGGCATACCGTTCGGCACAGCACAATTCAACGGCAACAACACCCGCCGAAGCCATTTTTGGAACTGGTCTCCGACTTCCATCGGACTTGAAGTTCGGCGTGGTACTACCGACAACTAGCGGCAGGGAAGACTTCGTAACCGAAAAGAAGGAACAGCTGAACTCCATCCATCAGTTCATCCGGGAGCGACTGAACTTGGTCAGCGATAAAATGAAGGCGCGATACGACTTGAGGGCGAATACTTCTGGATTCGAGACCGGACAATTGGTATTGCTGTACAACCCACAACGGAAAAAAGGCTTGTGCCCCAAATTGCAATCAGCCTGGGACGGACCATATGAGGTCATCAAGAAACTCAATGACGTGGTATACCGGATACAACAGATGGGAAACAGACGGGCGAAATATAAAATTGTCCACGTAGAGAGGTTAGCACCATATTACGGAGAAGGATCCAATCGCTTGTTCGAGGACGAACAAGTTTAGGAGGAGGGCA
Organism: Eumerus sabulonum; assembly: GCA_951905685.1. Classification (NCBI taxonomy): domain Eukaryota; kingdom Metazoa; phylum Arthropoda; class Insecta; order Diptera; family Syrphidae; genus Eumerus; species Eumerus sabulonum. Next base: position 12,375,696 of record OX645061.1, on the reverse strand, counting down.
GTGTTGCGGAGATGCAAGCGGACCGTTAAGTTCGAAAACTCTCTGGAAGTGGGGATGGGAATAATGTCAACTTCCAATGGAATTGTCAGAGCGTTCTAGAGATTTCCTATGGGGAACTTCCAACGGCGAACGTTTGAGACGGTGGACCGAGCGCTATATAAGCGCGAACACTCGCCCTCGACTTTCATTCAGTTTGTGGTATAAAACAGCGTGTGACAAGTCGGTGTGATCAACCAAGGTGAAAAGAAAAGCTTTCAATAAAGGTTTGTGTATTGTGTAATAAAGTTTAAAGTGGATTGTACTGTGTAATAAAGTTTAAAGTGGATTATATTGGATAATAAATAAAAGTGGTGAAGCTACACAGATAATTGATCTGTGGTGAAAGAATTAAAAGTGTGTGTGTTTCAATTTAAATAAAAAGGACAATTGTAGTTTATCGCAATCCAGTGGTGCGAACCCTATTTGGTGTGGGGATCGAATAATTCGTAACAATATGGTCGACTATGTATGTTCAGTATGTGAGCAAGGGGATTTTTTGGATGAAAATCATGTCTGTTGAATGGGCGCCCCCCTTAAATATTCATTTTGTTCTGTTTTCAGTATTTGTCGTGGTAGCGGCAACAGAAATACATCATCTGTGAAAATTTCAACTGTCTAACTATCACGGTTCATGAGATACAGCCTGGTGACAGACGGACGGACGGACGGACGGACAGCGAAGTCTTAGTAATAGGGTTCCGTTTTACCTTTGGGTACGGAACCCTAAAAAGGGCGTTTTATTTTTTTTTTTTTTTTTTTTTTTTTTTAGAGACTCGCGCAGGTTCAAGAGTTTTTATATTCTCTTATGATGTGTTGACACACACAACCTGAACGGAGTACAGTGGTTGGGGTCGTTGATGTTCGTTCACTACTCTCAGGGGTGGTTGTCCTAGACCTAGATAGGACGAGAGCCGACCAAATTCCGCGTTGGTTATAGTCCGTAGTAATTCGTTCAAGCACTTTTAGTATTGCATACGCAGAGGATGAATTTCGTTTGACCATATACTGTGAGTGTTATGCCTGCAGCAGTACGTCTGGTCACTTTCCATTCTCAACATACTTTTTGGCGGTATAGAAACTACTTTTTCTTGGCTATGAAGCGAATTTGAACCATAAACCTTCCGCTCGGCGGTCGATGATGTTAACCACTGCACCACGGCCAAGTCGGTCGATGCTTCCAAGTTGCAGCAAAATCCACAATAGAGCAAATATTCACATTGCGGCAGAGCTTGCAGAAGACCTAAGAACAGAGATAAATAAAGAGATGGAAAACCTTCGTACGTCAGCCCTGTGATCCCCGCAGGGGTTGGTTGTTGCTTTTGTAATACACACCAAAACTATGCGTGTTATTCTCCGTTTAAAAACGAAGCTTTTGACTAAAGTGCGATGCACACCTTCGATTAAAAGTGACGTCAGTTTTGAGTGAAGTGCCTCATGCACACACTGCAGATTTTGTTCGACACGCAGAACATCATTCAAGTACATAATTTCGCGCACTCACCACGGACAGCGAATTTGTATTTTTTCATGAAATTCGCTAATTCCTGGCAACCTTCGTTTTGTCGCGACGTATATATTCTTGACACATTACGTCCCAGAGACAACGGTGAGACTCGTAAATATTTACAAATTCGTCGAGAAATTGTCTCATCCACTCTCATCCACGTCCAACGCTTGAATGGCACAATTCATGTACACACTGTCGATCAAAACCAACATGGCCGCTGATCGTCATGCAACCACGAACATTTTTGCAACTCGTCACTTTTGATCGTCAAACCATCATTCACAAGTACACACTATCAGTTTTGAGTGACACTCTACTAAAACGTCACTTTGATCGAAGGTGTGTACCTCGCTTAACACAATGATAGAGTCAAGACGTCGATGTGTAGAGTCAAGACGTCGGAACAAGGCAAAATGACATGGTCAAGACGCCGTCAAACCGCAACGCTTTTGTAAGGGCTATCTGTCAAAGCCATTAGATTGCCATCTCTATGTATTTATCTATGCCCAAGAATACCAAATCGACACTAATCATCCTTTCGTTGATTTCAAGACCGCGTATGACATTGTTCATAGAGACAAGCTATACACCGCCATGTCTAGTTTTGACATTCCTGCCAAGCCCATCAGATTGCGCAGGATGGCAATGGAGAATTCTCGGAGCTCCATTAAGGTCGGTAGCGAATTAACCGGGACCTTTGATTTTATTAAGGGGCTTAAACAAGGTGACGCGGTGGCATGTCATTTTTTCAACATCGTGCTCGAGAAGATCATACGAGACTAACTGGTCAACACAAGAGGTGCGATCTATTTCAAGTCTGCGCAACTGCTGGCGTACGCGGATGATAATGACGTAGTTGGACGAATACAGCGGGTTGTCAAGTGGCTAAAATGGATACATATGTATAGGCTGTCAACCCAAAAAAAGCGGGCAACATCGACGTTTCGACCAGAACGTCACAATTGGCAGCTACAAATTCGAAGAGGTCAAGGACTTCGTCTAATTGGCTCACTAGAGACCAGCAACAGCACCAGCGTTGAGATCAAATGCTTTTTTGGTCTCAAGAGGAAATTGGGAAGTAGAGCCCTCTCTCGAAGGAATAAGGTTGCGTTATACAAAACCTTAATCATCCCGGTTCTCTTCTTTGACGCCGAGGCCTGTACTTTAACGAAAGCGGACGAGGAGGCTCTTGATCGTTTCGAGTGGAAAATTCCGCGTTCAAACTGTGGTCCCATTTGTATAAACAGAAAGTGGAGGAGATGATATAACGACTAACTGTGAGGGCTGTACAGCAACATCGGCGAGTTCCGATTCAACGTTTGCTAGGTCATGTAGAACGAACGCATAACACAGCTCCGGCCCGAAGAATCTTCGAGTCCAACGAATTTGGCGCCATATTTTGGTTATGCCTCACCTTTAGCACAATATTCACTTAATTGGTCAGTTGTTTCCAGGTTGTAAGCATAAATCCAAGTCTCATCTCCACTAATAATGCGTTTTATGTTGTCCTGATACCCAGAAGGGAGGGCCTCGTAGCGCAGTGGTTAGTGTGTTGGACTCTGGCGCACGATGAGCGAGTTCGGATCCCGATAACACCAACGCCACCGAATATTTATTTCGCGGCGTCCCTGCTCGGCGGGGTACTGACAAAACCCCCCGTAGTATACTTGCCAAGAAAAAGCTTCTCGAGTCAAGCCGTTCGAAATCGGCATTAAACTGTAGGTCCCTTTCACCTGTGTAAAAAAAAAATATAAAAAATAAATCACCCACAACATGGGTGATTGAAAGAAGCTTGGCTCTGATCCTTCATGGGCTGTAACGCCACCATAGCAAGCAAGCAAGATACCCAGAAGGCGATGTTTTTTTTTTTTTTTTTTTTTTTTTTTTTTTAAATAAGCATCAGTGTCTTTGCCCGCAATCGGGATTTGACACGTCTGCGGCCTAAAATAACTTTGACTGACCCTTTTGGGATGCCAACGTCATCAGCAATTGGTAATCGACAGCTTGCAAGCGCCAAATCTTTGATATTTTGGACGTGAGCTTCATCGGTTGAGGTTGATGGTCATCCGGGACGGTCTTCCTCTTCGACACGAATCAGCAAAATCTTTGCTCAAAATTAGGACATTATACAAATGAGTCCGACTCGCGCACGAAGGGTTCCATACCATCTTTCTTCCGTATATATGAAAATGAAAGAGACGTTGTATGTTACCTCATCACACTAAAACGGCTCATCCGTTTGAAATGACTTCTTGCATGATGACTGATCTTGTTTGCAGGCTGGTTATAGGCATATTACTTTGTTGATCAAAAATCTCCATGATGAGATAGTTGATCATCAAAGTGTCCATTGAATTCAAATCAATTATCTTACTTGACAGCAAGGAGGTGAAAAGGTGAATAACAATAATTATAGGAAAAAGGCTTGCAGCTAAGATTAATACATCAAAGACACAATAGGGATCAAAGCTTGGAAGTTTGCTACTGGTTGTGGGATATTGTGGACTAACCTTGGGTCAGTATGTGATCAAGGGGAGTTTTTGAAAATGAAAATGACGTCTGTTGTATGGGAGCCGCCTTAAATTTTTATTATATTCTGTTTTTAGTATGTATTTGTTGTTATAGCGGCAACAGAAATACATCATCTGTGAACATTTCAACTGTATAACTATCACGGTTCATGAGATACAGCCTGGTGACAGACGGACGGCGAGGTCTTATTAATAGGGTCCCGTTTTACCCTTTGGGTACGGAACCCTATAAATTACTTCTAGCGGCTCACAAAACGAAGCGTATCTCAAACATTATTCAATATTTCGATGTGAAACTTGGCACGGATGTCAAAGACAGTCCTACCAACCTGAAAGTTTAAGTTCAAATGCCACCCTACCTTTTGGACACAGTAGTATATTCGCCTAAAGCTAGAGTACAATTCCCATGCCTGGTCTGATGGTCCCATAATTTCCCTGCACATTCTAGCCCTTCTATCTATACTTGTCTTAACAAACAACCGACAACACCGAAACAAATACTCGCATTTATGGCTAAGTTTATTACATATATCTTAAAGGTTAGTTAAATATGGCACATAAGTAGGATAAACAAATTCGCTTCAGATCCAGGTTCACTACTTGCAACTGGGCTTAGTGAATCGATGATTGCACTCTCTCAGCGTCAGTCTTTTGGTCTCCGGTAACCAAAAGACAATGACAACGCATGCAACACAATTCAGGAATCCCATGGTGAGGAAAAACACTCCATAGTTGACGGTAACCGTGAATGCCAGGTAGCAAGTGATAGCTTGCACTAGATTCTCGACGACCACAATGGCCGAGATGAAGAATGTCTTCAGCGGTAAGGCAAATGCTTCTGATATGTAAATTGTCGTTGCTGGTGCAAATCCGAAAGCGTTCATGAACTGATAGGATAGCAAAAGTATGGTTACAACTTTCATTTGAGGTACTAGATCGATATTGTCTTCGAACTCGAGAAATATGCCGCCAATTCCCAATAGTAAGGTTCCGCCAAGGCATAGTGACATGGCCGATATCATACGCCGACCTCGGCAATCCATGAATAGAACACTTGCGACACTGCCAATCAGTCCGGCTAAGCCGTAAGCAAAAATGAATAAATTCGACTTAAAAGCCATTCGACTGGTCAGGATAAAAGCCCAATGGAACGGTAATGATATGGCCAGCGAAACGAGTGATCGTAGAAAGACGAGTTTTATAAATGCCACAATACCGCTATGGATCTCATCGCTGAAACTCTGACTAGCATTCTCACTGATCCACAGTTTGTTGTCGTCGAAAATTTCGAAAACAGCCTCGTTGGCATGATTGTAGCCTTGGAGATGCATCAACGTGCTCAGTGACTCGGTCTCGCGGTGGTTTACATGCAGAGTGACCGGTGATTCAATGGACAAACTCGCGGTAAAGATAAGGGAAAGTAGACCGAGCACAACGGATATGCTTCCGTGAAACCGATCGTCTGCTAGCGTGGAATAGCCCTCGACAGTCTTGTCGAAGAACATCGTGCTGTAGCTCAATTGTAGACATATTCCGATCCATAGAAAAATCCTTTCGGTTGTCATGATTGTGCCGCGAAGTAGTCGAATTGACGTCTCTCCGCCTGCGATTATCGTGTGTAGGAGAGTCGAGCCGAACGCAGCTCCGTCTAAATAACGCCCGGAAAGGACAGCAGCACATATGCCCGGAAAACAGAGGAACATCAATCCTCCGAGGGTCACAAGCGTCCCGCTCATATACTGAAATAAAAGAATTGAATGAATGTCATAACGGTAACTAATCAGACTTACGTAAGCAACGCTTTTAGACATTCGCTGAGCGAACATAGCCGTCACCTTGCATCCAATAATAGCTCCGATAAACCACGATATGGTCAGGTGTATGACGCCAATTGTAGAATTGTGTGATCGTATCAATGGTTGCTCATAAATGGCCCAAGCAATCTTCATTCCACCAGACATAAATATCATCCATGCTATAAATGAATTAAAGAAAAAAAAAAAACGTTTTACCATCAAAACTTATTTATGCTGGCAATACCCTAATTGAAATGACGCATTCCTATTATTAGCGAATGACATTTCACTAGTAGGTCGCGACGCGAATGCACAAATGGGAAACGTTTTTATTAGGAATCTCGATTACACAACAAGTGGTAATAACAAAAATCGCAAAATTCCATGAATAATGCTTTCGACAGACATCAACCGAGCTATGAATTGCTCGAATATCCACATTCACTCAAATTGTACTAGAAGACTGCTGAATTTCACCACACTGTGATTGGGCGGCAAAGTACGCAACATATCTTAATAAATTATCAAAAGAAAATGGAATACCGATAAATGGAATATCATTTTATCAATTTCTTGATCCCAGAAATTGTAATTTCACGATTTTGTACCAAAATACTACTGCATATTCGGTTAGAAAATTCGTTAATTTCAAATTCAAAGACCATCATAACACACCACACCTCTGACACATACCGGCTGTGGCGGCACACTTGACAGTTGCCAACTGTGGTGTTTTCATTCATTCATTCCACCATTCTGAATTTGCGTTTGTGCGTCAGTTATCGTCCAAATTAGTTCTCGTTCGTCTAGTGTAAAATATAATCAAAAAACAAGGAAATTACGCATCTACAGTTGCCCAGATAGGTATTTTCACCAACACATTTGGTAAATCATTTGTTACAAAATCAAAACTTTCACATTCGCTTCCAGATTGCGGCCAATTGCTTGAGAGACCAGCATTCAAGCATTCATTTCAAACAAAAAACCACGCTCCCTTCATCCCACCTACTGTGAATAAACCAATTCCAATTTCCCGATCATGTCGAGTGTAGATCTAGAGGCCTTGAGCGACGCCGAATTGCGTCAAAAGTGCCGCGACCACGGGCTACCAAATGTCCCGATCACTGGCACCACTCGTAAGTTAATCATTCGGAAACTAGAAAATGCAATGTCCAACAAAGGAGCGGATAGAAGCAAACAGCGACGCGAAACGATTCACGTTGCGAATACCACAACAACGAGGACGGTCGAGGCACCCAGCGCTGTGTCGGGAATACCGAAGCATGTGGCCAGCAAGCACAGTCGTCGTACAATTGCTTCAACAAACATAACTTCTACCGTGCCGGACCTTCCAGCCGCACCTACTTTGGTAACAAGCATTCCACCTCGGCGACGTTCCACTCAACCCAAACAACAAGCACCCGCGGTGCTACATTCAAATCATAGTCCCGTCTACGAAGAGGAATATGGAGACGACGAAGATGACGATGATGTGATCCTCGTGGAAGCTGCCGAACGAAGTGAACGGGAAGCATCAGAGTTTATTATACCGCGGGCCCGGCGTTCCGTTTCCCTTACAAAGACGGGCGTCGTGACTACTTCGTACACTCAGGAAACCGCCAAGGAACCCCCGCAAGCTGTGAAAGAAATCACGTATGAACAAGACGAAGGTGAAGACTTAGACGTAGAGGAGGAGGAAGAACCAGAACCCTACAAGCCTTCGAATTACGTTCCGGTGATCAATCCGACACTTCAGTTCTCGTCCACACAAACTACCACCAAACCATTATCATCCTATGAGCCGATTCGTAGCTCCACCATCTACACTTCGTATGACAAAACGACCGAAAGCAGAACTTCATTGCCGTCTTACGGTTTCAGTTCAAAACTCTACGAGACCTCATCACCGTCCGTAACATCATTCCCAACGCGTCGTGTCACATCCGTGGTAAAGGAAGACGAACCCCCCGAAGCGCCATATCTCAGTAATTTCACCCGAAAACTGGAAAGCATCAAAGCCGAACAATTGCGTGCATCAAAGGCTGTCGAACCGCCGCGATATGCACCAATTCCTCGGCGTGATAACTTCTCGCAAAAGCCGGTCGTATCCGGTCGTCCGAGTTTCTCGCGCAACCAGACGGTTGCCGATTCGTTCAAAGACTTGCTACGCGCTCTGGACCGAAAGTACAACTTGAAGACGAACTTTTTCATTCTGTTGGTTGTCGTCCTAATCATATTCGTTTATATAGTCTTCATCCAGTGATTGTGTCTTTGATTTTACTTTGATTCCGCGTAGTCCGCTGTATTTACTGTCACGGAGCATTTGATTTTCATTTTTCCTTTTTTTTTCGTTTGTATTGTATCGTACTGAAACTGGTGTTAAATGTTAAAGAACAAATAAAGTTGGCATAAGGCATAGTCTTGAGGTTTTCTTTCGTTGGGAGGTGTTTGGGAAGAGGTGTGCGGTCAAGCAGGTTGTTAAGTAAGAGACTTACCCAAACCAACCTGGCTGTCTGGCTGAACGTTTTTGAGTAAACGAATTCTGTTTAGTTAAAGCTTAACCTCGTGGTCATTCTCTGAATGTGTCCGCCAAAAAACGGCAGAAATCTCAATCCAATCGGCAAAGGAAGGGATCAGATGACCGGGAAACGGTGTAACAACCTGCTGAACCAATTTAGTAACTTTAGAGAAAAATGAAAAAAAGCAAAAACGATTCGTTTCACATCTGTCTAGGGCTCCCCTAGCATACATATCTCGGTGATTCTCGTTGCTCATTATGATATTGGGTACGAAATCAACCTGTTCTTATACCACGTTTAACAGAGTATGGAAGTAAGTCATGGTAAAGCGACTAGCAAAGGCCTCGTAGGGGGTAGCACCTGCCGACGGATGCTGGCCCGACAAAAATCGCGTAACAGCCTCTGCAGCCGAACACCTTGCAGCTCCGCTAGTCAGGTCCTACTTGCACCTCCTCGTGGTTCAATCTGGAAATTTCCTTACAGGGGAAATTACTAACGGAAGTGGCCGAATGGCAAGTATCCTGCGCCCCGAAACAGGATTAGTGTCGGTTGGGCTATTGTCTAGCAAACCATAACCGTAAAACCACTGATTGATTAATAAAGCAAAAAACAAACAAGGACCTTCGGTTCTGTACGTGGAATGTTAGGTCCCTAAACAGGCCACATGCGGTCGAACAACTTGCGGACCCCCTAGACCGCCATAAAGCGGACATAACCGCCATCCAGGAAATGCGATGGAATGGACCAGGTAAAAAGCGAATGAAAAACTGCGACATCAACTACGGTGACTGCTATGCGGATTTGTTGCTAGAGGTGGACTAAGGCGGTCTGAGATATCATCTAAACAAAATTAGTCTCTCGTCTGAAACTGAATGTCGGCTCTGTCTAGAGGACGATGAGACGGCAGAACACATACTATGTCAGTGTGCTGCTCTCTGCCATCTTAGGAAGCGCATCCCTCTCAGTGAAGTTATGACTCCTGAGGGGATCACCCTGGCTCCTACGAGAAGCATTCTCAACTTCATTATAGAGGTGGAGAGGCTAATCGGCTAGCAGGCACAATAGATCTGCGAGGTCGCAGTGCCATATTGCTAATAGTAGCACTAGCCTCATGTATAAAAAAAAAGGCATAAAGCCCTAAGCTTCCATTACCTATGTTAGTGAACGCCTCATAACGATCCGCATCAAGGCAAACTTCTGTAACATCGCCCTCATATGTGTCCATGCCCCCACGGAAGACACGAATGACTCCGCCAAAAATAAGTTATACGATACAACCCGTACAGTTCTTCGTTAAATCTTCTCCTCCATACACCGCTTGAACAAACAGGGCCGTAGATAGTGCGCAGAATTTTCCTCTCGAAACGACCATCTTCATCCGCTTTTGTTAAGTTCCAAGCCTCTGCGTCGTAAAGGAGGACTGGGAGGATCAAGGTCTTACATAGTGTCACTTTGGGGCTCTACTTTTCAATTGCCTCTTGAGCCCAAAGCAACAGCGGTACGCAAGAGTGATTCTGTGTTTTATCTCAGCGCTCGTGTTGTTGCCGCTAGTCATCAGTGAGCCAAGGTAGACGAATTCCTTGACCACTTCAAAGTTATGTCTACCCATGGTGACGTTCTGGCCACTACGTCGGTCTTGACCGTCTTGTTTAGATGAAAGCAGATATTAGGTTTTACCCTCATTAACCTTGAGACCCATCTTAGCCGCTTCTACCTCAATGCTTGCAAAGGCCTCATTAGCGTCTCGCTGTGTCCGTCCAATCACGTCAATGTCGTCGGTGTACGCAAGCAATTGTGTAGACTTGTATTGGCCGCAGAGTCCCGTACGATCTTTTCAAGAATCATGTTAATGAAATCACATGACAGTGCGTCACCTTGTCTAAATCCTTTTTTAACATCAAATGTCTCGGTTTGCTCATTACCGACCTTAATGGAGCAGCGAGAATTCTCCATTGTCATCCTGCATAGTCGGTCGAGTTTGGCAGGGATGTTAAAACTAGACTAGCTCGTCTCTATACACGCTGCCATACGCGGCCTTGAAGTCGACGAAAAGGTGGTGAAACGGTTTCAGGCAGAGAAGATCTTATATGCGATGTTAAGGAGACTTATTCCCCTATAGTTGGCCCATTTATAGGGGTCTTCTTTTATATGGGCCGGGCAAACGATGCTGAGATTCCATTAGTCGGTCATGCTTTACTTCGACCATACCTTACAAATGAGATGGTGCATGCACCTTACCAGCTCATCTCCAGCCGCCTTAAGAAGCTTAGCAGGCAGGCCGTCTGCGCCCGCGGCTTTATTAGACTTAAGTCTCGATATTGGTATTTTGACTTCGTCTAGGTGGGGTGAAGGGAATTCTATTTCATCGTTGTTCATTACGAGCAGATCGTTCTGCCTGAAAGCCCTTATACAGTCTGCAGGAGTGGTCTTGCCAAATCCTCAGCATAGACCGTGATTCCACTACCAGTTCTCCATTTTCATCCCTGCATGCCGCCGCTCTGGCTTTGTAGCCATGGCATTTTCGTTTTACCTTATTGTAAAACTTCCGGACGTTATTCCTGCGGAAGCATCTCTCCATCTCCTCGATCTCACGCTTTCCGTGTGCTCACTTCGCTTTCTTCTGAGAAGCGTGTGTTCCCCTCTTCTCTTCTGCTCATACGTCCGTCGTACATACAAAGCCTCACTACACAAAAAAACAAGAGCGGCTCATGAGCTCTACGAGCTAAAAAGAAGGGAGGAACATAAGCTTCTCAAGAGGAAAAAGAAAGAGCACCTAATTAGTAGCAGAATCGCAGTCGATGCTGAGAATTAGGAAAAACCACTTCTGCAGACTGTATAATGGCGATAACAGCCAACATACCGCCGTCAGGTAGAATGATCCATTTCTTAATGACGAAGATCGCAGAGAAGCTGAGATTGCCATGTCGAAACTCAAGTCGAATAAAGCTGCTGGCGCAGATGGATTTTCTGCTGAGCTCTTCAAGGCAGCTGGGGATGACCTGGTTAGGAGCATGTACCAGCTCATCTGTAAGATATGGTCAGAGGAAAGCATGCCCGAGGAATGGAGTCTCAGCATCGTATGCCCGATCCACAAGAAAGGAGACCCCTCTGATTGCGCCAACTACAGAAGAATAAGTCTCCTTAACATCGCTAACAAAATCTTCTCTGCCGTTTTGTGTGAACGCCTGAAACCTTTTGTAAATAAGCCGAGAGGTCCTTACCAGTGCGGATTCAGGCCAGGGAAGTCCACCATCGACCAAATCTTCACACCACGGCAGATCCTGGAAAAAACCAATGAGTTTCAAGTCGACACCCACCACCTATTTGTCGATTTCAAAGCCGCATACGACAGCGTAATTAGAGACGAGCTATACAACGCTATGGGAGGGAGGGAGCGAGCAAACAGAGCAAAGAAGTTGATCGCGTTTAACATGGCAAACGCCAGCTTCGATCTCTGTCCCTGTTCAATCCAAGTTGACACACAGCCTCCGCGTGGCCCCCCTGGATAGCTACCCTGGCACCCGCCAGGTAGTGAACCAATGTGTGCAGCGACCCAACCCTTGTTCCTGGGGAAAGAGGAACCTGGCCCTCCAGGTTGGGGGTTGTGCTTAGGGGTAACATCCCTATCACGTAAAAACCCACTTGTTCCGAAACGACAACAAGCCTCGGATACGGACGGATACAAAGCTGACGACCCCTGCAAACGACTAACGGACTTGAGAGTCTGCACCTGGAATGTGAGGTCCCTTAACAGACCGGGTGCAGGCGATCAATTGGAGCAAACCCTCAACTGCTATAAAGCAGATATAACCGCACTCCAAGAAGTGCGATGGGATGGACCAGGCAAAAAACGGATGAAAAACTGCGACATCTACTACGGGAACTGCTACAAGGAGAACAAACAGCGCCTATTCGGGTGCGGATTCGTTATTAGAGGAAGACTCCGACAAAAAGTCTTAAGCTTCCGAGATGTAAGCGAACGCCTCATAACAATCCGCATCAAAGCTAAATTTGGAAACATTGGCTTAATATGCGCTCACGCCCCAACGGAAGAAAAGGACGATCGACTCAAAGAAGAATTCTACGATCTCCTAGACAGAACATATGCCCAATGTCCCAGCTACGACACAAAAATAGTCCTAGGAGATTTTAATGCAAAACTGGGCAAGGAGGACATATTTGAGTCGATCATAGGAAAGCATAGCCTCCATAACACCACATCCGACAACGGATTAAGGCTAATCGATTTCCTAGCGGGGCGTAACCTCCTTGTAGCAAGCACGCGATTCCCCCATCTCAACATCCACAAGGGTACCTGGCGGTCTTGTGATCAATCGACCACCAACCAGATTGATCATATTGCGATCGACGCCAGACACTCCTCCTGTATTCTCGACGTACGAACCTTCCGAGGGGCCAACATCGACTCGGACCACTACCTTGTTGTAGCCAAGGTACGAATGAGGATATCAAGAATGCTTAGGAGTCGAGTAGGACAACGTTAGTTTGACGTTGGAAAGCTACAATCGCAAGAGACTGCCAGAATCTTTGCCGATCGTGTCTCCTCAAAGCTCTCTCAAAATCCGCCCAGAGCAGCACAAACAATAGAGCAGGAATGGGCTCATTGCCAGAGCGCCGTCAGAGATGCTGCCCCAGAGGTGCTGGGTTTCAAACAGCCACCACCTAGAAACCCCTGGTTCGATGAACAATGCGAACAAGCCCATGCAGCAAAACAAGAGGCATATAAGGTCGCGCTGCAACGACGGACGAGAGCTGCTCGCGAAATCTATGAGCAGAAGAGAAGAGAGGAACACACGCTTTTCAGAAGAAAGAAGAGAGAGCACGGAAAGCGTGAGATCGAGGAGATGGAGAGATACTTCCGCAGGAATGACGCCCGTAAATTTTACAACAAGGTAAAACGAACATGCCATGGCTACAAAGCCAGAGTGGCGGCCTGCAGGGATGAAAATGGAGAACTGGTAGTAGAGTCGCAGTCGATGCTGAGGATTTGGAAAGACCACTTCTGCAGACTGTATAACGGCGATGATAGACAAGATACCGCTGTCAGGCAGAACGAGCCATTCGCAATGGACCACGAAGTAACAGAATTCGGTCCACCCGACCTAGACGAAGTCAAAATAGCGATATCAAGACTTAAGTCTAATAAAGCCGCTGGCGCAGACGGCCTGTCTGCTGAGCTTTTTAAGGCGGCTGGAGATGAGCTGGTAAGGTGCATGCACCATCTCATCTGCAAGGTATGGTCGGAGGAAAGCATGCCCGACGAATGGAATCTCAGCATCGTTTGCCCGGTCCATAAGAAAGGAGACCCCTATAACTGCGCCAACTATAGGGGAATAAGTCTCCTTAACATCGCATATAAGATCTTCTCTGCCGTATTGTGTGAACGCCTGAAACCGTTTGTGGATAACCTGATCGGCTCTTATCAGTGTGGTTTCAGGCCAGGTAAATCCACAATAGACCAAATATTTACGCTACGGCAGATCTTGGAGAAGACCCAGGAATACCAAATCGACACTCACCACCTCTTCGTCGATTTCAAGGCCGCGTATGACAGCGTATATAGAGACGAGCTGTACAAAGCCATGTCTAGTTTTAACATCCCTGTCAAACTCGTCCGACTGTGCAGGATGACAATGGAGAATTCTCGTTGCTCCATTAAGGTCGGTAATGAGCATACCGAGACCTTTGATGTTAAAAAAGGATTTAGGCAGGGCGACGCGCTGTCGTGCAACTTTTTCAACATCGTGCTTGAAAAGATTGTGCAAGAGTCACTGGCCAACACAAGAGGTACGATCTATTTCAAGTCTACGCAATTGCTTGCGTACGCCGACGATATTGACGTAATTGGACGAAAACAGCAAGACGTCAATGAGGCTTTTGTGAGCATTGAGGTAGAAGCGGCTAAGATGGGTCTCAAGGTTAATGAGGGTAAAACCAAATATCTGCTCTCATCTAAAAGAGACGGACAACACCGACGTATTGGCCAGAACGTCACCATGGGCGGATATAACTTTGAAGTGGTCAAGGAATTCGTCTACCTTGGCTCACTGATTACCAGCGACAACAACACCAGCGCTGAGATAAAACGCAGAATCACTCTTGCCAACCGCTGTTTCTTTGGGCTCAAGAGGCAATTGAGAAGTAGAGCCCTCTCTCGGAAAACCAAGGTGACACTATATAAGACCTTGATCATTCCAGTCCTCCTTTACGGCGCAGAGGCTTGGACCTTAACAAAAGCGGATGAAGATGCCCTTGGTCGTTTCGAGAGGAAAATTCTGCGCACTATCTACGGTCCCGTTTGTTCAAACGGTGTATGGAGGAGAAGATATAACGAAGAACTGTACGGGTTGTACAGCGACATCGGCCTGGTACGACGTCTACGGATACAGCGTCTAAGGTGGCTAGGCCATGTAGAGCGCATGGAAGATACAGCTCCGACCCGAAAAGTCTTCAAATCCACTCCGGAAGGAAGGCGCGGCAGAGGACGGCCGCCTCAGCGGTGGTGCACGCAGGTGGAAAGGGACCTCAACCAACTGGGCGTGCGGCACTGGAAACAGCTGGCCAAAGACCGTGCCGGCTGGAGACGCTTGTTGGTTGAGGCCCAGGTTCACCACGGACTGTAGCGCCACCTAAGTAAGTAAGTATACAACGCTATGTCTACCTTTGACATACCTGCTAAACTTATTCGATTTGTTCGTCATACTACAGTCATAGCTAGTTTCATCGTTCCTGATCAAGCTGCCTGTCTAGCATCAGGATCCACTTGAATGGTCTATGGTATACAATGTTGTGAACTGCAAAGAGCTGGGTTGTTCATTAAATATAAGTAGTCACAGTCACAATGGTGGATTCTATTATGGGGCGCCGATCATTCCGCATAACACCAGATGACAGACGGATCTGGCTGGTATAATCTCCACCATCATGAAACAATTTATTGATAGCCGGCAGACAGAAGAGGTGCTGCTGTATTTAATTTTACTAACTCAGCTACGACGTGGCGCAGAAGTTAGTGTGTTGGACTCTGACGCACGATGAGCGAGTTCGGATCCCGATAACACCAACGCCATCGAATATTTATTTCGCGGCGTCCATCCTCGGCGGGCTACTGGCAAAACCCCCCGTAGTATAACTTGCCTTGAAAAAGCTTCTCGACTCACGCCGTTCGGAACCGGCATTAAACTGTAGGTCCCTTTCAGCTGTGTGAAAAATAAATCACACACAACATGGGTGATTGAAGAGAAGCTTGGCTCTGGTCCTTCATGGGCTGTAACGCCACCATAAGAAGAACTCAGCTACGATCAACGACTCATCAATCAAATACATTTTCATTGTCCTAAATCCTTATAACCGCGAATATCAGTACATAGCAAGCTACTAATATAGTTACGAGTGCAAGGAAATTGAGAGGGCCTTCCACTTAAATTTGAAAACCAACCTTAATGCCAAACTTTTCACGATAACGTCTGGAAAACAGTGCTGCAAAAAACGTTAATGCGAGTGCTCCAACTGATGCTAACACGAGAAGTGTAAGTGGAAAAGTCTAAAACTGCCTGAGTAAAAAAAAAAAACGAAAGCGAATTGGATCCCTAATCCAAAGACCATCCATCCGAATTGGAAAATTCGTCCTGAAAATGTCTCAAGTCCATCAGAATTTTAACCAATTTGAACAGATAGTCTCGCTACCACCTTAAGTCCAACATTTTACTTGCCAAAAAGCATCTTACAAATGAACGCACCTTAACTCTCTGATCGGTCTGTCAAATTGCTTTCTCATGACAGCTCAGGGAAATAGACGTCTGCGGACGTGTGCTCATTAAACACTAATTTTTGCACGATTACACCAGCGTATTCTCCAGATTTAGTTACCAGTGACTACTTGCTGTTTCCAAATAAGAAGAAATAGCTCGACGGTAAGAAATTTGGATCCGATGAGGATTTAATTTTTTTTTTTTTTTAATTTGCGCGCACTCGAGGTCTAATAACCTTATTATGTCGGCAACACAGTGCGGGCAGAAGGTAGAGAGGAAGAGGAATAGAGGAGATGCCGATGGACATTGATCTTAAATGCTTGCATGTTGAATTGAGGGGGGAAAACCGAATCCGGCAGGGAGTTCCAGATTCGTGTAGTTCGGTTAATGAAGGATTCTCTATATTTGACAGTACGTCCGAAAGCGGGCTTCACGGTATATTGGTGAGCATTTCTAGAGAGACGTGTATTGCGGGAGAAATGTTGAAGGGGCAGAATGCAACTGGCTATTTCATCAGAGCATTTTTGGTGGAAGTAACGATAAAACAAGGAGAGCCAGGTAACATTCCTGCGGTGTTTCAGCGAGTCTAATGTTTTGGTAACGCTGGAGTTTTTGTATTCTGTCTAGCAGGTGCAGTGAGGTCTTGGAAGCACCGGACCAGACATGAGCGTTAAACTCTAATTTGGGGCGAATGAACGCCTTATATATTGTCGCCCGATCTAAGGGTGAGAAATATTTCTTGCATCTGTATAAGAAGCCTAGGCATTTCGCAGCATTCTTGGCGACACTGAATATATGGTCGTTCCAATTAAGATTGTGAGCAACACTCATACCCAGGATGGAAAGCTTTTCAGTTTCTGAGATGCAAGTGCCATTCATGGATAATGGCTTACCCCATGGTTTTTACCCCATTGGATGATGCTGTCGATATCGGAATTTAATGAGCTTAACATACGCTGCCGCTCATTATCTACAACCGAAGTGCAGGGTCGTAAACTGGTGAACGAATATGAGAAGCTGAGGGTACTGTCGTCAGCGAAGGATTGAATTGGATTGGAAGTAACAGACAAGAGATCGTTTATGAAAATAAGAAAGAGTGTCGGAGACAAGACAGAGCCCTGGGGAACACCGGCATTTACAAAGTGAGTATCAGACTAGAATCCGTCCAAAACAACTTGAATTGAACTATTCGAAAGGTAGCTTCTAATCCATTGAAAGAGAGACTCATCAATCCCAAAAACACGCATTTTCGACAAAAGGGCTTCATGCCAAACCCTGTCAAATGCTTTCGAAATATCCAGTGCAACAATTTTGCTTTCACCTGCTTGGTGAAGCGAGTGATTCCACTTTTCAGCGAGATATGCCATCATATCACCAGTGGATCTGTTGCTGCGGAAGACGTATTGGCGGTCATTGAGGAGTTTCCGTGATTCAAGATATTTCATAAGCTGACGGTTAATCGGCGTTTCCATGACCTTGGAAAGAAGGGACGTTAGTGCAATGGGTCGGTAGTTGGAGGGAGAAGATGATTCGCCTTTTTTGGGTATAGGCTGGACAAATGCTGTTTTCCGACTATTCGGAAAGAGCCTAGAGATGTAGGAAAGGTGAAAAAGCTTACGCAGTGGTTTTGCCAGCGTAGAAGAACACCTCTTCAGAACTATTGGGGCAATACCATCTGGACCAGCGGATTTGTGTATGTCGAGGTCTTTAAGAACCCTTGCGACTGTACGAGTGCGGAAGTGGATTAGTCCCATGGTGGAATTGACGCACTCTAGTACAAGCGGAGACAAAGTACAAGCTGGCAGCTGAGAACTGGTTGCGAAATGGGCAGCAAGTAGGTTAGCTTTGTCTAAGGGGGTGACAGCTGGAATGTCATTGTGGATGAGCGTCGGTATAGACGACTTAGTTGAGTTTTTTACGTTTTTTACAAACGACCAGAAACTTTTGCTACCTTTGGGACATTGAAGGATTTTACGCCTTAATTTTTGGTCGGATTGGAATTTAATCCGTCGAATGTGGGTGTTGCAGTCATTTCTGGCTCGTATGTACTTTTTTTCGGTTTTCCTCAGAACTGTTTGCCTTGTAGGCCCGAAAACTTAGCTCCCTGAGCCTAATAGCCTCTTTGCAGCTCGAGTCAAACCACGTATTATCCTTAGGCCTGGTGCTTTTAATCTTGCTGGGAATAAAATTTGCCATGCCGATTCGGATAATGTTTACGATAATATCAGTTGCGGCGTCCACGTCGTTGTCGAGGAAGCACAACGACCAGTTAAAGATCCAAAAGAAGTTGTTAAGGCCGCACCAGTTGGCTTTCTCGTATAGCCAAAGTGTTCTCTTAGAAGCTTTTTTTTAACTGGATGGTGGGAGTTCGAGAATTTTGCTGATATCATGCAGTGGTCAGATAAGCCTAGGGGTTCCAATACATCGATCGTGTATTTGTCAGGCTGAGAGGTAAGAATCAAGTCCAGTGTGTTGGCGGTATGACCAGCAACATCGGGGATACGTGATGGCTCATTCACAAGTTGAGTTAAGTGATTTAACTCAGCAAAAATTTCAACATACCTTCCTACGGGTGTTGTCTGTCCAGAATGTCGAAGCCATCATCGATGAAAGAAGTGTTCATTTTAAGGGCGCCGAACAATTGTTTTACTTACGAGGTTCATCGAGCTAAAAGGAGATTATGTTAAGGAATAAAATGCTTTTCGGCCGAATAGCTAGAGTGTTCCATAATTTTCAAGAACTTTAAATAAAACTTGATATCAAAAATGCAAATTTTGGTGTTCCATCACGCTACTCCGGTATGAGCAAAATTACAAGTCGATTACAGGATGGCAACTGGGATGTGGCAACTTACATACGTATATAGCTGTAGGAAATCTAACGCAACCATAAGCCCATGAATAAACGGGATAGTCAGGTGTTCAAGTGGTCTATTAGTTCATCCAGTCAGACTAAAGAAAGTGCCTTGATCGCTTGCAAGCTGTCCAAAGAATAAGAAGACATCGAGTGCTCGAAACTTAATACGTGAGAGTGAAGAATAGAGCGAATCTAAGGAAAGCGGACTTTATTCCTGGAGGAGTTTCTTTTAAAGCCCTTCTGTTTGCAGATGATATCGTGCTGCTGGCAAACTCACCGGAATCCCTGCAATGGATGATAAATCGTTTGTGTGACTACTGCAAGCTATGGAGTCTTATGGTAAATTTGGAAAAATCAAAGACAATAGTTTTAAAAAAAGGAGGAGGTGGATATGCATACAACGAAAAATTAAACTATAATGGAGAAAGAATGGAAATCCTATTATAAAGTACCCTTAGTATGAAGCGGCACCTCCATGAAAAGCTTACGAAATCTAAGAACGTAATTAATGTAGCGTGGAAGAGCTGTTTCAGTAATATAAATATTAACCACAGCAGCAGGTTTAAGGTATTCGAAGCCGCATCCGAGGCAATAATGCTCTACGCGGCTCAGGTATGGGGATATAGGCCATATGAGGAGGTAGAGAAACTGATAAGTTTTTTCATTAAAAAGATTTTCCATCTTCCTCCAAAGACACCGAACTATATGCTCATGCTGGAAACAGGCTTATCTCCTCTATTTGTAAAAACACTCAAACTGCAAGTCAACTAGATACATATTAAGGGTTGGGAATATGTTAGACAATCGACCTCCTAAGTTGCCCTACAAGCAATTCGAAATAAATCTACATGGTATAAAGAGGCTTATCGATTTCCTAACGGGGCGTAACTTCCTTGTAGCAAGCACACGATTCCCCATCTCAACATCTATAGGGGTACCTGGCGGTCTTTTGATCAATCGACCATCAACCAGATTGATCACATTGCGATCGACGCCAGACACTCCTTCAGTATGCTCAAGGTACGAACCTTCCGAGGGGCTAACTTCGACTCGGACCACTACCTTGTTATAGCCAAGGTACGAATGAGGATATCACGAATACATAGGAGTCGAGTAGGACAACGTAAGTTTGATGTCAGAAAGCTACAATCGCAAGAGACTGCCAGAATCTTTGCTGATCGTGTCTCCTCCAAGCTCTCTCAAAATCCGCCCACAGCAGCAGAAACAATAGAGCAAGATTGGGCGCAATGCCAGGGCGTCGTCAGAGACGCTGCCTCAGATGTGCTGGGCTTCAAACCGCCACCACCTAGAAACCCCTGGTTCGATGAACAATGCGAACAAGCTTATGCAGCAAAACAATAGGCATATAAAGTCACGCTGCAACGACGGACGAGAGCTGCTATACGAGCAGAAGAGAAGAGAGGAACACACGCTTCTCAGAAGAATAAAGTGAGAACACGGAAAGCGTGAGATCGAGGAGATGAAGAAATGCTTCCGGAAGAATGACGCCCGGAAGTTTTACAATAAGGTAAAACGAACATACCATGGTTACAAAGTTCGAGCGGTGGCCTACAAGAATGAAAATGGAGAACTGGTACTAGAATTACAGTCGATGCTGAGGATTTGGAAAGACTACTTCTGCAGACTGTATAACAGCGATGACAGACAAGATACCGATGTCAGGCAGAACGATCCGTTCGTAATGGATGACGATGTAAGAGAGTTCCGCCCACCCGACCTAGACGAAGTCAAAATAGCCATATCGAGTATTAAGTCTAATAAATACGCGGGCGCAGACGGTCTGTCTGCTGAGCTTCTTAAGGCGGCTGGAGATGAGCTGGTAACGTGCATGCACCACCTCATTTGCAGGGTATGGTCGTAGGAAAGCATGCCCGACGAATGGAATCTCAGCATCGCTTGTCCGGCCCATAAAAAAAGAGACCTCTATAACTGGGCCATCTATAGGGGAATAAGTCACCTTAACACCGCATATAAGATCTCTGCCTCAAATCGTTTGTGGATAACCTGATCGGCTCTTATCAGTGTGGTTTCAGGCTAGATAAATCCACAATAGACCAAATATTTACGCTACGGCAGATCTTGGAGAAGACCCAGGAATACCAAATCGACACCCACCGGCTCTTCGTTGGTTTCAAGGCTGCATATGACAGCGTATATAGAGATGAGTTATACAAAGCCATGTCTAGTTTTAACCTACCCAACTCGTCTAACCGTGCAGGATCACAATGGAGGACTCTTGCTGCTAAATTAAGGCCGGTAATGAACAAACCGACACCTTTAATGTTAGGAAAGGATTTAGACAAGGTGACGCGCTGTCTTGCAACTTTTTCAAAATCGTGCTTGAAAATACCGTGCAAGAGTCGCTGGCCAACACAAGAGGTACGTTTATTTGAAGTCTACGCAATTGCTTGCGTACGCCGACGACATTGACGTGGTTGGACGGACACAGTGAGATGTCAATGAGGACTTTGTAAGCATTGAGGTAGAAGCGGCTAAGATGGATCTAAAGGATAATGAGGGTGAAACCAAATATCTGAATAACTTTGAAGTGGTCAAGGAATTCGTCTACCTTGGCTCACTGTTGACCTTAACGAAAGCGGATGAGGTGGTTAAACGGTGTATGGGGGAAAAGATTTAACGATGAACTGTACGGGTTGTACAGAGACATCGGCCTGGTACGACTTCTACGGATACAACGTCTAAGGTGGCTAGGCCATGTAGATCGCATGGAAAATACAGTTCCGGCTCGAAGAGTCTTCGAATCAACCCCGGAAGGAAGGCGCGGCAGAGTACGGCCGCATCTACAGTGGCGCACGCAGGTGGAAGGGGACCTGAACCAACTGGGCGTGCGGCGCTGGAAACGGCTGGCCAAAGACCGTGCCAGCTGGAGATGCTTGTGGGTTGAGGCCCAGGTTCACCACGAACTGTAGCGCCACCTAGGTAAGTAAGTAAGTAATCACAGAAGACGGTATCGATACAATTTTACTGACCAGCATCAATACGTCACAAATTGAATGTATATAGCATGGGATTGCTTAAACTGGAACTAACGACCATTTCCTTTCTTCTTCATTGTTACTTTTACACTGTCACAGTGCTCAATCACTCCCGCTCAGAGTCTTTGTTTATTATTGTCAAACCTTTATTTATTGTTAACACCGAGTAAACACGAAGCGAAGAAAAGAATAAGTAAACTATCGGATTTCCGTTCGTAGAGTGGCCTTATCAAGGTCACCGCCTCCGTACAAACAATACGAGTACTCGTAAGCTTGTGGCACAACAAGATTGATCGCCTTCCGTCTCCGAGAGCAGAGTGAAACTTTGTTTATAACATAATATCTAGGAAACGCGTCTAGTTGCTGTTTTAATTGGAAACGAGTAAATATTTGCCTTATGCCACGCATCACCATTAACACTGTTCTGTTTGGCAACAACGCGTCACTAACGCCTTAAGTCATTATAAACAAGAAAACAAAAACAACTGAAGAGGCTTTATAAAGACAAGAAAGATAAAGGAATATTACCAGCAGACAGAGAATGGCATTGTGCTCTATGCTGACGCTGCAGATCAATCCATGACCGACGCACGCCTCTGTAAATCGGCATTTCCCACCGCACTTTCGACTGCTTGATTTCGACAACGATTCGTTTAAACGATCTCAAAACTCGGCGTAAATCTGTTTACCAACTCAACCGAACCTCGACTACGACCACAATACGGTTAGGTATGTTCCAGTTCCAGTATGGCCGATAAATATAGCTTACCGATTGATTGCAATTTGATTTCCCAGATACATATGAGTAGCGGGCTCTGATACTCGTGTCCGTCGGTGTGGGAATAGGTACATTTTGGCGATAAGATAAGACGCCACATTGGACTGAGGGGAGAAACTTACGTTTCGATTTAATTAAATTATCAAGAGCTTTCGACGATTAACCCTTCCGATATGCCCACGCAGTTGGACAAGTCGCGCGGTTTTGGGCTAATGCTGATTTTATCGATCGCGGCGCGCCGGAAACTACCTGATTAGTGATTAGGGTGCTTTAAAGGACTCGAAAGTGTATGCAAATTACGATTGTCTGCAAAATCTGATGTTATCTGCTGTAGTCTTATCGAAAAGTAAAATTTTATAAGGTTGGGGTCGAGGCAAGTTGGCAAAATTGTGCCTTATCTACTGCTTTATTTGGATTGTGGTTATTAGGCTGTGAAGTTCTATGTGCATAGATAATGCTTACTTAAAGCATGCGCTGGCGATCAAGCCAGTGGAGGTTGTCATGGAGCGACTGCTAGGTGCACCTGTTAGCAAATATATACAAACAGTCATTTGGCAATATGAACCGAGTAAGGCTTAGGTGAATGCTTCCCTAAAAAAATTGGTCAGACTTAGATGCCTGTCTCAATGAGTCAGTGCTACCTACTCTGTGATGACCTGTGATTAAACCTAAATTGTTTTTATTGCAAGCTACTAAAGTCTAAACTTAGACAATCTAAGCTTAAAACTGGCTAAATCAGGTAACTTAGCCTAGGGGGAATAAGGTAGGAGGACGAGCGAATGAACTATGCTCTCGGGTAATGATGCATTAGGCTCGAAGAAGCGATATAGATCTTAGGTGACGAGGGTTAGTGTTAAGTGCAATCTTTTCCTGAAAGACGGGAGAGTCAATGGTTCCAGCTCTCACTCTCTGTAGAGAACGCCATTCATAACCCGAATAGCGCCATCACCAGTTCTTTTGAACTCGCATGTCCTGTCACCAAACCTCCCCGCAGGAAATTGGTCCCCTGGTGGAATGCCGAGCTCCGAAGTCTTCGCAGAGAAGCCAGAATTCTTCTGAATAGATCGCTCAAATCGAATTCGGAAGATGATTATAACAAGTACCGGTCGAAGCAGAAAGAATATAAGAAACTTATTCGTAAATCGAAAAACGATTCTTAGGACCTTCTGCAAAAAGATCAACTCTCTGATTGCGACTAGCAAGTTGGCTAAAGTCCTCAAACGGGGAAAACCGACTAAGCTGGATGCACTGGTTGCTTGGCTTCTCCATTTAGAGTGGATTTTGTATGTTGAAAGTAACTATATGAGAGTCCTCTTCACCTTAAGCTCTAGTATTATTGCCTTCGGAGTGACGTTATTGAAGGCGCCCTCTATGTCCAGGAAGGTTGGTAAGGTATATTCTTTAGGACGGATTGATCTCTCGATTTACCTAACTAGTGTGTGCAAGGCCGTTTCGACAGATCTATCCTTAGAGATTAGGGGAGGACCAAATGATGGCGTATGTGTAAGTATATCAGCCTTTCCAAGGTTTTTAATGCAAAGGATGATAGACAAATAGGCTATAGATACTTGGGAGAAATGTAAGAGCACCTGCCTGCCTAGGGAATGAAGAGCACCCTTGCGCACTTCCACTTTTCTGGAATGTGACTCCAAGCTTCTTCTTCTTTGGTTTCATTTCAGCCCATGAAGGAACAGAGCTAAGCTTCTCTCAATCAACCATATTGTGTGTGATTTATTTTTGACACAGCTGAAAGGGACCCACAGTTTAATACCGATTCCGAACGGCGTTAGTCGAGAAGCCTTCTCAAAGCAATTATACTAAGGGGGGTTTTGCCAATACCTCGCCGAGGAGGGACGCCGCGAAATAAACATTCGATGGCGTTGGTGTTATCGGGATCCTATCTCGCTCATTGTGCGTCAGAGTCTAACACACGAATCACTGCTAGGCATCCTTTAAAGATAGTCCCTAGCCATGGTATTGTCCATTCGATAATTTGTGTAAGCTCTATAGGGCACATTAGAGGGCATGGGCTCCGACATACAGGGTAAAGTTGTTGATCGCTCTCAACCTGGCGAGATGCCAGCAACGATCCCTGTTTAAATTCCCGGGTGAAGTTGACTTACGGCATCCTCGCGGCGCCCTCTGGATAGCCTCTTCATCAACCGTTGGGAGGTGAACAAACGTATGCAGCGACAAAACCCCGACCAGAATGGCGGTTGTGCGGCGGGCTAAAAATTCGCTCACGTAAAAAACATAAAAGTTATAAATGAGCAAGATGCCTCGGATACTCGGACGGATACTCGGCGACGACAACGCACGAAAACGTGTTCTGTTTTTATCACTGCGGCCCAGGAAATACGCTGGATAGGAAATGGTATGATGAGGAAGAAAAATTGCGACATTTATTACAGCTGTCACAAAAGATTGCACTTACTGGGATGCAGATTTGTCGGTTAAGGTCGAAGGTCATCGACTTTAAACCTATAAGTGATCGCCTGACTGTAATCCGCATCAGACGCCGATTTTATAACATCAACCTTATATGTGCACACGCCCCTACCGACGAGGCTGAAGACCCAATCAAGGAGGACTTCTATGACCTCCTGGACAACGCCTACGGAGCTTGTCCGGAGTACGATGTAAAAATCGTGCTCGGGAACTTCAACGCCAAAATCGGCGAAAGCACAGCCTCCACGATACAACAACAGATAACGGCTTCCGACTCGCTGATTTTGCGACAGCTCGTACTGCTGTGATAAGTAGCACAAGATTCCTTCGCAAGCAAATCCACACAGCAACCTGGCGATCTCCGGACGGTCGAACCGCCAACCAAATCGACCATGTGCTCATTGACGCAAGGCACTCGTCAAACATCCTGGATGTGCGAACATTCAGAGGGGCAAATGTCGACTCTGACCACTTCCTCGTAGCAGCAAGATTCAGAGCTCGACTGTCCAATGTCAGAAAGCTGCACCAGCCCATCAGAAGGAGGTTCGACATTGGGCGCCTGAGCACACCGGAGGTTACCAGAGTCTACAGGGAGCAGCTTAGCGAAAGACTCTACGGTATGCCTACGTCGAACACAAATGCCAATAATATGTGGCTGCATTGCCGCTCAGCAGTTCAGGAAGTAGCCGAAACCACCTTAGGATACCTACCACCACCGACAAGAAACCCGTGGTATGATGGCGAGTGTGAGCAGAAAAAGGCAGCAACCGACGAGGCGTACCAAAAGGCGCTGCAGAGGAAAACCAGGGCAGCGCAAGAAGAGTACCGAGCCAGAAGAAAGGAGGAGAAAAAACGACTGCGACAGAAGAAAATAATCTTCGCAGCCTACCAGCTCAAGGATATCGAGGAGTCTAGGGATAAACATAAGACACGAGCCTTTTACAAGAAAGCCAAAGGCCTTGCAGGAGGCTACAAAAAGGGCACCCTGGCTCTTCGAAACTGAGAGGGTAATCTTGTCACCGACCCGCCGGGAATAGTGGATGTATTTAAGCAGCACATCCAGCAGCTGCTTAACGAGCATGACCTAGAGAGAGTGGTAGGGACCGAGGAAATCCCAACTCCAGCCGCTGAAGTACTCCTCCCACCCAGCATCGAAGAAGTCGGCACAGCTACTCAGAAACTGAAGAATAACAAGGCCGCAGGCACAGACGGCCTGCCATCGGAGCTTTCCGAAGCTGGGGACGATGTTCTGATAGGGAGCATGCACCAGCTCATCAGCAGAATTTGTGAAGAGGAAAGCATGCCCGATGACTGGAATACCAGCTCTATTTGCCCCATCCACAAAAAAGGCGATGCTACCTCTTGGAAGTCGCACAATGTCGCATACAAGATCTTGTCCAGCGTACTGTGTGAACGTCTAAAGCCATTTTGTACCGCACTAATCGGCAGCTACCAGTGCGATTTCCGTCCCGGCAAATCGACTATAGACCATATTTGACCACTTAGACAAATCCTGCAAAAGACCAACGAGTTTCGAATCGATACACACCATCTTTTCCTCGATTTCAAAGCCGCATACGACAGCATTCATCGTGAAGAACTGTTTGGTGCGATGGCCGAATTCGGGATCCCGGGAAAACTGATCCAGTTGTGTCGCGCCACGCTTAAAAAAACACGCGTTGCACCGTGCAATTCGGTTCTAGGACCTCGGAACCATTCGAAACATGCACCGGATTTCGGCAAGGAGATGCGCTGTCATGTGACTTCTACAACCTGGTGCTGGAGCAGATAGTGCGACGGGCAGGCGTCAACAGGGAAGGCACTATCTTTTACAAGTCCATCCAGCTGCTAGGATACGCGGATGATATCGACATCATCGCGTGTTCTCGCCGTGGCATTGTGGAAGCATTCACGGCGATTGAAGAACAGGCGAAACGAGTTGGTCTTAAGACCAATGACGACAAAACGAAATACATGCTGTCAAGCAAAAACCAATCCGTCGCTCACCACCTGGGACAAAATATAACAATTGACAGCTACAATTTCGAGGTAGTTAAGGAGTTTGTCTATCTCGGGGCAAACGTATATTCCACAAATGACACCACAGTTTAGATCCGACATAGAATCGCCCTTCGCTGCTACTTCGGCTTGTCCAAACAACTGGGGTCAAAACTCCTCACTCGAAAGACCAAAGTCATGCCTTACAAAACGCTCATACTGCCAGCCCTGCTGTACGGAGCCGTAAGCTGGACGAAAAGCAGGACAGCGGAGCTGATTTTGGGTTCTTTCGAAAGAAAAATTCTGCGCCGGATATTTGGTCCTGTCCGTGAGGAAGGTGAATGGAGAAGAAGACACAACCGCAAACTCTACGAGCTGTAGGAAGATGTGGATGTATTCCGGAAGGCAAAGATCCATCGACTACACTGGCTCGGCCACATCGAGCGCATGGACACCAACGCTTCACCTAAGAGAGTCTTCGAATCCGAGCCTCCTGGTTCGAGAAGAAGAGGAAGATCGAACCTCCGGTATAAAGACCAAGTAATCGCGGATGTAAGACATCTTGGTCTTGATAACTGGAAGCAGCGTGCCCGGGACCGTCAAGGATGGAAGGCAGCTATAGCTCAGGCTTAGATCCTCGCTGGCCTGATAAGTAAGTAAGTAAGTCTATAGGGTAAATTCAATCCGGTCCTGGCGATTTATAGGGCTTGAAGCTTTTTAACGCCCACATAATTTTCTCTCTAGAGATTATATGATCGTACTGTCCCTCTATGACAGAGGAGGAAAGATGAGTTCCTCCCGTTTGCACTGAGTCGTGCGATCCACAGCAGCCTGGGAAGTGCGTGTTGAGGAGAAGAATAAGTGTTTCTTCTTCAGACGTCGTTCAAACTCCATTTGAAGTTAGTAGATCTACGACTAGGACTAGGGTTTGATTAGAATTACGCTTAGGGTTACT
This sequence comes from Eumerus sabulonum, assembly GCA_951905685.1. Lineage (NCBI taxonomy): Eukaryota > Metazoa > Arthropoda > Insecta > Diptera > Syrphidae > Eumerus > Eumerus sabulonum. The sequence continues at coordinate 12,347,480 of OX645061.1, read as the reverse complement.
TGCAATTAGATTACCTGCAGTACGTTTTCCCCAAAACGATTGCTGAAGGGCCGCTTATATTTCGTAAGCAATAACTGTCGGTTACGGTTTTTGACAGTCCAATAGAGTTATGGAATAGCAAGATCTCCAAATTAGATCTCCTTCAATCAATATGAAATCAACCTAAGCGCTTACATAGCATCCAATCATGGAATATTTTCCTAACACCTTAACCAAATACAGCGCATAACAGATGCACAACCGATTAAATTTCGATTTAGATACAACTGCGACAAGTAAACAGTCTCGCGCGAATCTTTTATTCAGAAGCCAAGTGGGTGGCCTTAAAACTGCCAACTTCATCTCAAATGCAACGAAAAATTTTACAACTCATACATTTTTACTGAGCTTCCACCTTTCCCCATACAAACGAAGCCCTGAATGCTTTTCCGTCTCCTATTTGTTTACCTTGCATCACGGGCAGCTACCGCCACTAGAGAAACTCTATATTTCACCTGGCAATCGTGTATGCTTCACATGTATGGCTGGAGCATTGGTACTAGGATCGAAACGTGTGCCAAGACGACAAACGGAATTGGATGACAAACTAGAAATGAAAATTAAGGAAAGGAGAAAACTAGCGACTGTTCCCTTCGGGGATCAGCCGTCCCCGTCCCAGACTCAGCCAGCACCCCGTAGATGCATTCATAATAGAAGTATTTCCGAAAACGGCGGAAATGTGACAGAGTCCCCCTACTACCACGTTGCGCAATAAAAGTTTCTCCCGATTTCTGTCTGTGCTGTTCGTTGCCGGAAAATGAAGAATTTATTTCGTATTCTTCGGTGCTGCAGATCCTTGACATTTTGCATTCCCTAGATCCAGCTAACACGACTGCACCCAGAAGCAGATGGAGTAGGTTAGGTACTACTTCGCTGCTTTATTGCATGGCAAATTTCTTCGAAATGGACTGATGCACATGTGTACGTACAAGTGTGGCGGCATGTCCTTGAGTGCCGGCATGAGTAAGAGGAAATTTTGTTAGAGGTAATCTCAAATGATTTTTCTTCCTACTTGGCATAATGCCCCTCCGATGACTCGAAGGCAGCTTATTGCGCTTGAGGAATAAATGGCTACAAGGATAGTGACGACGTAGGGAAGAAAAATTAAAGACACGTCACAGGGGTGGCCATAAAATAGAACTACGTACATAGGTGTCTACCTGGGACCTTGAGAAACAGGTATCCAGGTCAAGTGTCGAGCGATTCCTGAACGCGCTATTCAATAAATAAAGCATCGGTTTATTTATCCCCGGACAAAGTACTGTTCGGAACAACGCACCTCCTGTACTTGGAGGTTAACGAAGGCAATCGTCCTTAAGTAGACAAATACAAGGGAAAGCACTTAACATGTACATATATAGTTCGACCGCAAAATGTCGCTCACGCAAATAAGTGGTTAGTATAAATGGTTTCCTTCCCACGAAGTGGTACGTTTTTTTTTTGTTGTTTTTTAATTGGAGTAGGGCCAAGCACGGGGCAGAGAGTGTCTGCTCTCTGATTCATTGGGTTATACAACACTGTGCGGGAGGAATTGTTATTTATTGGAGGGGCCTGGAAGTTGGCTGGTAATTTCAGTAGTAGGAGAACTGAGTCTGAACTCCTTGAGTGCTTGTTTACTGCACTGGAAGTTTATTATTTGTGGAACTACGAGTGAACACCCGAGTACAGGACTCTCTTAATTGCTATCGCACCGGTCAGATACAGTGCCGAAAAGTGATTTTCCGAATTGATCTTAAATGCTTATAAAAGAAAACCGCAGCAGTTGTGAGTAGCATGGACTTTCAGACTTCTTGCGGACGGACTGTAGTTTGGGGTGTGCAAATTAATTTCCGTACGACCCAAGCCTGGCTTAAGAAGCGCAAAATCCCCCATGATGACAAGCAAAAAATGGGCCTCGGAAATTGCCTACCCTGGTATGCCAGGGTCCCATTCGGAGTCAGGCCTAAATGGCGGCAGTATGCGAGCGTCTGATGGCCGATCTGGCCCGCTCGGCAGCCGGTCGGGCTTAGCCAGAAGAAGTTACTAGCAACCCGGGAGTGGCTTCCTGAGACATCACGGGGGTGGGGGGTGGCGGGAGGCGGGGTGTACGCCATTTACTAACCAGTGCATGCGGGGAATAAAAGGCTCCGGACAAGGACATAGACTTAGGATGGGCACAGGAAACGTCTCATCACTCACAGGAAAGTATCTCGAACTGGTTAAAGAAGCTGCCAGGTATCGGTTGGATATCGTAGGTATCTCTTTGACGAAACAAAGGGGATATAGGACGGATCAGACGGGTGGGAACTCTTCCTATCGGGAGTTGCACATCTCGTCTGCACAGGCGGGAGTGGGAATACTCACAAGACCCAGGCTTGCAGGTAGGGTAGAGGAAGGGATACCGTTAGGAGTGAGAGCCAGGATCTTAAACCTTAAGCTTGAATGATCAACGTTGGCTCTGTTGCAGGCGTATGCAACGATTCTACAGTCAGAGTATACGACTTTCTTCTGCAGGAGTATGGGATCGATGGTCCTCTAATGAGTGCCATTCAGTCCCTATACACAAACTGTAGCAGGTGTATTCTGGTTGACGGTAGTAAATCAAAACCTTTCACCGTGGGCGTTGGGTTTCGGCAAGGGTGCGTCTTATCACCTCTCCCTTTTATTATATATATGGACTGGATATTACAGCGCAGTTGCGGCGAGCAATGTTTCACAATGGGAGAGCTGAGGGTAAGCCGTACGGCCGGTTGGGGCCGCAACCATCTGACGCTAAGGACTTACAAATAAACCGTAATTTTTTTTTTTTTTTTTTTTTGTTTTTATAGTTACACCCGCACTTAAGGCTAAAGCCTTATTACGTTTGAACGTTGTGCGAGCGAAGGTAACAGGGAGAGGGAGAGTTTCGCTCAGGCTTACACACAACCTGAACGGAGTGCAGTGGTTTTAGGTCGTAGATGTTCGTTCACTATTCTCAGGGGTGGTTTGTCCTAGATAGGACGAGAGCCGACCAGATCTCCGCGTTGGTTATAATTCACAGTAATTCGTTTATGCATTGAACGATAAATTTCAATTGACCATGTACTGTTAGTGTAATGCCGGCAGCAGTACGTTTGGCCGCTTTCCATTCACAACTGTGTTGCATACTTTTTTCCGTATAGGAATTGCTTTTTCTTGGCTATAAAATGAATTTGAACTATAGGCCTTTCGCTTGACGGCCACCCCCATTCAATGGTCATACTTTCTTTGGCAAAAAACAGTACTTCGCCGATAGTTCGTGAGTTGTGTTATCTAAACGTGAATTACATCTTCGTCTACCGGACTGTAAAGCGATATCGGGATACCCATACAGTAATTGGAAAATACAGTGGCTGACGTCGACTGACTGCAACTGAGAACATGAAGGTTAAGAGCAGATTGGAACGAGATCGGAAAGGCAAGGGCAAAAGGGTTAAGTGTGTCTTCTTCTTCCGATTATGTGAACTACCAACAACTCTTCCCACGTTTCTCTATCCTCTCTTTATAATTTATATCTCGACAGAATGTAGACGTCTCCCAGACGTTTCTACCAATTTATCAACGTCAAAAAGTCGGGCGGATACCCTTCTAACCTCAAATTGAATAATATTTCTTCCGACAACCCCACAACCATTGTGAACTTTTCGCTTCAGTATTTAGCCAAACATTCGATGACTGTAGTTAAAAACCCAGCTAGATGAGCTATTGTGTATATCACTAGAGAAACCATCTCAAAGACGACTTCTCTCCGGGTCCCGACGGTCTCCCAAATCATTTTCCTCAAGAAATAAGTCAACTCTCTATGCAAACCTCTTTTTACTCCCTTTCGCCGTTCACTTCGTCAAGCTTCTCTCCCACCAATTTGGAAAAGCTCTTTCATCTTCCTCACGCACAAAAAGAGCTCTAAGATTGACATATCCAAATATAGGCCGATTGTCGAATTGTCTTCTGTCTGTAAATATTTCGCGTCCATTGTGTATGACTTAATGTCCTTCCAGTGCCAATTCATCTTTTCCCCCGGTAGCATGGTTTTCGAAAATGTAGGTCCCCCACAACCAACCTTAGCGAATTTGCCTCCAAAGCAAGTCAATGAAGTAGATGTTGTTACCATACCGACTTCAGCAAAGCTTTCAATAAGGTAAGCCATCCATTAATCTATTTTAAGCTCAAGGCCTTAGGCTTTCCGCCCCTAATGTTCACATGGCTTCAATCGTATCGCGAGACTCGTTGTTACACAGTACTTTCCAGAAGTTCAACCTCTTACCCCATCATTGCCTCTTCCGGTGTTCCGCAAGGCAGCCAACTCGATCCCCTAATTTTTGGCTTTACTGTAAACGATGTGAACTTCATGATGACTCCAATTTGTCCATTTATGTTGATAATATGAAAATTATTAGGACAATGCCGACTCCGGCTTATTCGTTCCCACTCCAAAATTACCTTAATTCCTTCGATACTTGGTGTGATAGTAACTTCCTGGAGCTCATCGTCGGTAAATGCCAGTCTGTTACCTTTTCTCGAAAACGCTTCTCCTCAGCGCCTAAAACTTACTACCTTCCTAAGGAGCCCGTACCCAAAGTCTCTTTTATACTGGACCTGGGAATCATTTGTGATGTATGTATGTATGTTGGCGTTACAGTCCATGAAGGACCAAAGCCGAGCTTCTCTCAATCTGTGATTTCATTTTCCCATAGGTGAAAGGGACCTACAATTATTGCCGATACCAAACGGCGAATTTCGAGAAGCTCTTTATGACAATTTTACTACAGGGGGTTTCGTCAGAACCCCGCTGAGGAGAAATACCGTGAAAACACGTTCGATGACATGGCTGTGTCAGGATTCGATCCCGTGTCATCGGCGTCAGAGGCCAACACAGTACCCACTGCGCCACGCAAATTCTTCCCTCGGACTTGCTAGTCAAGTATGGGGAACAGAGAAGGGAGAGAGGAAAATAAGAGAGCATGAAGAGCGTGAGATCGAGGAGATGGGAAGATTCTACCACGGGAATGACGCTCGCAGGATTTACGAAAACGTAAAACGAACACGCCAGGGCTATAAAGCCTATAGGGATGAAAACTGACAACTAGTAGTAGACTTACATTCGATGAAACGAATGATCAACTCGCAACGGAAGTTTAAAACTAATAAAACCGCGGGCACAGGCGGTCTCTCTAACGAGCTATTCAAAACCACTGAAGATGAGTTGGTAGGGCGCATGCAAAAGCTCATCTGTAAAATATAGTCGGAGAAAAGCATGCCATCTTAACATTTAAGGAGACCTCTATGACTGCGCCAACTACAGGGGTATAAGTTTTCTCTGCCGTACCGTGTGAACGCCTGAAACCCTTTGTAGATAATTATCTAAATTATAATTTGATCCACAGTAGACCAAATATTCACACTGCGGCAGATATTGGAGAAGACCCACGAATGCCAAATCGATACAGTGTGCATTGAGACGAGCTTTACAGCGCGATGTCTAGTTTTGACATTTCTGTCAAACTCGTCAGATTGTGCTGGATGGCAATGAAAAATTCTTGCAGCTCTATTAACATCGGTAACGAATTACCGATGGTCTAGGATGTCATGTAACTTTTTCAACATCGTGCTTGAAAAGATCATGCGAGACTCACTGGCCAACACAAAAGGTACGATCAATTTCACGTCTGGGCAACTGCTTGCCTACGCCGATGACATTGACGTAATTGGATGAACACAGCGGGACGTCATTCGAAAGCATTGAAGCAGAAGCGGCTAAACTGGGTCTTTCGGTTAACGAGGGTCAACCAAAAAAAGACGCACCACACCGACGCCTCGGCCACAATTGGCAGCTGCAAATTCGAAGTGGTCAAGAACTTCGGCTGCCAGCGCAGAGATCAAACGCAGATTACTCTTACCAACCGCTGCTTCTATGGGCTTAAGATGCAATTGAAAGGTAGAGCCCTATCTCGAAAGACCAAGGTTGCATTATACAAAACATTAATTATCCCGGTCCTCCTCTTTGGCGCAAGAGACCTAAACTTTATCGAAAGCGTATGAGGAGGCCCTTGGTCGTTTTGAGAAGAAAATTCGGCATTCATTCTATGGTCTCGTTTGTATAAGTTGAGAGTAGAGGAGAAGATACAACGACGAACTATACCGGCTGTACAGCGAAATCAGCCTAGTACGACATACACGGATTCAATGTCTAGGATGGCTAGGCCATGTAGAGCGAATGGATAACACAGCTCCGGCCCGAAAAGCCTTTGAATCTATCCCCGACGGACGATGCAGCAGGACGGTGGTGCATACGGGTGGAAGGAGACCTTAACCAACTGGAAGTGCGTCGCTGGAAAAGCTGGCAAAAGACCGTGCCAGCTGAAGAAGCTTGTGTATTAAGGCTCAGTTTCACACCGGACTGTAGCGCCACCTAAGGAAGTAAGTAAGCATTCACCAGTGCTTTCGTGGCGTTAACAGGCTATTTTAAATGTAAACGAAAGTTAAATAGGTAATATCGTAGACCTATTTAACTAGTCTTCTCATGCTCACTCTCCTGACACCACGACGTCCACTTGAATCGAAAACAAGAAGCCGTCGTTTCTGTTTGAATAATGTTTCGCCTGTTAAGGGTGCTACGGATACCTACTTGTTCTCATACCACGGTATACTAGTTATGTGGGTGCTTTTGGTATATTGAAGTTCAAACACTTATTGCCTTATTGAATAAACTACACTTCGAGGACTCAATGAAGTATTTCATGCTACACCAAGTGGTGGTAAAGTGTTTATACTCAATTGTATCCAAAGAGGCTTGTCGGTTTATTGACATAGGTGTGCAACCCAAGGACACTTCACAAGAAAAAGTTGAAGGGAGTAAATGACCCATTCAAGTCGTACAGAATGTCGTCAATTGCGTGGCACATAGCGCCATCACTTGGAACCCTGTGTCGTTTATATTCATATCATTTAGACCAAACCATTTGGAAGCACTCTCTGTGGATGTATGGTCGTGGTAAAGTCATTGTTGTTTCCAAAGAAGTACGGACCGATGATGCCATCGGCCAGCAATCCATACCAAACAGTGACTTTCTGCAGATGTATTGTCACTCGGTGGATTGGCATCGCCGCACGTCCGACAGTTTGCTTGTTGACATATCCGTTCGTCACTACCGAAGTTGACCTTTTTGTCGAAGTTGGGGCCCGCCCTCAGCTGCTCTGGAACTCAGCAAACACACAGCGATATCTATAGCGGTTTTCTTTAGCTCCTCAGTCGAGAACAAATCTCAATGCAAAACGTTCGTCAGCGTTCGGGAAATAAGCGAACGATGGTGGACTTCCCTGGCCTAAATCCGCACTGATAATGACCTATCAGCTTATTTACAAAAGGCTTCAGGCGTTCACACAAAACGGCAGAGAAGATTTTGTAGGTGAGACCTATTCCTCTGTAGTTGGCGCAATTAGAGGGGTCTCCTTTCTTGTAGATCGGGCATACGATGCTGATACCCCATTCCTCGGGCATGCTTTCCTCTGACCGTATCTTACAGATGAGCTGGTGCATGCTCCTAATAAGGTCATCCCCAGCCGCCTTAAAGATCTCAGCTTGAGCTTCGATATGGCAATCTTAACTTCGTCGAGGTCAGGGGGACAGAATTCTCTGCGGTCTCCGTCGATTAGAAATGGATCATTCTGCCTGATAGCGGTATATTGACTAACATCGCCGTTATACAGTCTGCAGAAGTGGTTTTTCCATATTCTCAGCATCGACAGCGATTCTACTACTAGGTGTCCGTTCTCATCCCTGCAGGCTTCCGTTCTGGCTTTATAACCTTGGCATGTTCGCTTTATCTGTTGATAAAACTTTCGAACGCCCAGCTTACAGTAACACCTCTCCAAATCATCAATCGCGCGCTTCTCGTGCTCTTTCTTCTTTCTTCTGAGAAGCTTATACTCCTCCTTTCTTTTTAACTCGTAGAGCTCATGAGCTGCTCTTGTGCTTTTATGCAGCGATGCTTTATATGCATCCTGCTTCGCTGTGTGAATCCTCCTGCACTCGTCATCGAACCAGGTGTTTCTTCGTGGTGGAGCCTTAAAGCCCAAAACTTCGGATGCAAAGCTTTTCAGGGCTTGTTTGCAAAGGTTCCACTGCTGTTCTATTGATACCGTGGAGGGTTGAGGTGTATTGGAGAGCTTAAGGGAGACGCGGCCGGTAAAAGCACGAGCGGTTTCTGGCGATAGTAGCTTTCCGACGTCATAACTTTGTATTCTCATTCTACTCCGCTGCGTTCGTGATATCCGTAGGCGCATCTTGGCTACTATAAGATAGTGGTCCGAGTCGATGTTAGCTCCTCGGAAAGTTCGAACATCAAGAATAGTGGAGGAGTGTCTGACGTCGATCGCGATGTGATCAATCTGGTTGGTAGTCGATTGATCAAAAGACCGGCAGGTGCCTTTGTTTATATCGAGGTGCGGGAAGCGCGTATTGGCTAGAAGGAGATTTCGCCCCGTGGCAAGATCAATCAGCCTGTGTCGGTTATCGGATGTGGTGTCGTGTAGGCTATGTTTGTCGATGAGTCGTTCAAAGATGCTTCCTTTACCCAGGTTATCATTAAAGATCGTAGTAAAATTTTGATGTCATAGCTGGGACATTGGGCTAGGAGATCGTAGAACTTGTCTTGGGCGGATTCGTCCTTGTCTTCCGTGGGGGCGTGGACGTAGATCAGGCTGGTGTTAAAAAATGTTGCCTTGATACGGATCGTTATGAGGCGTTCGCTCACATTCCAAAAGCTTAGGACTTTTTGTCTTAGTCCACCTCGAGCAGCAAATCCGCATCCGAACAATCGTTGTCCTCCCTCCTTATAGCAGTCGCCGTAGTAATATCGCAGTTTTTCATCAGCTTTATACCCGGTCTATTCCATCGCATTTCCTGGGTGACGGTTATATCGCTTTATAGCGGTCTAGGGTGTCCGCAAGTTGTTCAGCTGCACGTGGTCTGTTTAGAGACCAACATTCCACGTACAGAGCCGAAGATCATTGTCCTTTCTTCGGTTCTTGCAAGGGTCTTCAACATTAATCTGGTCCGTTATATACGAGGCTTGTGGTTGTTTCGGAGTTTGTGATTTTTTTTAAGCTTACGGCTTACTTGGCCGTAGCCCAATCGACTAATCCTGTTTTTTTTTGGCGCAGGAGGCTCGCCATTCGCCCTTCCCCGTCTGCAATTTACATAGGAAATCTCCAGATGGCACCACGAGGAGGTGGGGATGGGACTTACTTACAGTGCCGCAAGATGTTCGACTGCGTCGAATAGATGCTACCCCTACGAGGCCTTTGTTAGTCCTTTGCCATCCTAGAATCTATTCTGCTTAATAAATAGATTGGGGAGGGTGCTATCTGAGAACCAAACTTGCAAACAAGGACATAACTACTACGTATCCTCTCAAGGAATCATGTCAAGCGCCAGTTTATTAACGTCGAGTCCAATAATGCTCATATTACAACGATCCACCTCTAGTCGCGTCAAAGCCTTTTAGTCACAATCCCTCTCTTGTCGAAAATCCTCCTTGCGAAGCTTCATATCTAGCTCAGCTTTATCCTCATCCATTAGAAACTACTTATAATTGAAAATGAACCATGTGCACAATAAGAAAAAGAAAAAACCCGTATCCATGTGCCCTACTGGATGTCATCCCGATCCTGGCCAATGTATACGAGAGCATAATGCCTCTGCTAGTTAGCAGCGACGTCGATTGAGATGACAACCAACACGGGAGACATTAAGTTCCATCCGCCCATCCACAACCAAGATGAGTAAAAAATCCATTTTGTTTATTAAATCCACTAACATGCTCGTACCTTGGTCCTCGTTATGATATTCTCGACTCGGCTTGGCATCGGTCGGGTTGCTTTAACCTAAAATGAGATATTCAGCTGAAAGAGGACTCCTCGCGTTACAACTTCTGTACTTCGAGTACAAAACAAAACGAAAAGAGAAAAGGAATGATGCAAGGCAAGAAAAAAGGAGACAAGAACGCCAACTCCACGCTCTAACAGCGATTTCGCCAGAAATGTCATTAAGCTAATGAAAATCTCTTACGTCCTTAGATCCTTGCTTGAATGCATCTACATACACATAGGTACATGTGCATACATAGGTATGGGGAGCTTATTGTATTGCATCAACTGACATCGCATTACCGTCGTAACGTGTTACAATAAAATGTGAACGTAAAAGCCATGATGACATTTTGTACGTGATTATCACACCAACGTAATGACATTGCGGTTTGGTACTTACTTATAAGCGCGTGCATGTGTATGGGAATGCATGTCAATCGCAATGTAACGTGTGAGATAACGTGCGCAATATTCTGTCATTAGTGTCAATAGTGCAGTGTCACAATTAATCGAAATTAATGTTATCGGGGGCGTTGAGTTGGATACGGTCGCGTCGTAATTGTGGCGGTAGGAGTTTGGAGAGAAGCGATTTTGGGATACGTGTAGTAAATTGGAGTTGATTGGAATTTTGAATGAATACGGGAAGCTAATTGTACGCGATTTACTATGAAAGTAGATATCTTGTACAAAGTTTACAACGAGCTTGTAAGTGAAGCCGTCGATGCGATCCTTTTTATGCTTGAGCGGGGGTAATCGTTACTTCTTCTAATATGGCGAATAGGATGCTTAGCTTTGGGTACTGCTTTAACTTCTAGTTGAACTAGTTCCATACACTCTTTTGCTGCTAAAGCAACCCTCGACTGCCGCCTATCTCTTAATGAGATGGCCGAACAGTTTAACATGCACCTCTTATGGGTACCAGGACACAGCGAGCTGACATGCCCACCAGGCAAGTAACGACGCAACAAACAAACATGGCACGCGCAGATATACGACTAGCAGCCATTAAACTAAAACTTAAAAATCAAGCCACGGCTGAGACGAACCTGAGAGAACCTGACCCAAGGGCATACCTGCCTAACCACTAAGCAAATTTGGCCTCGACTTGATAGTCAGGAAACCAAGGGACTAATCTCTCTAATCACTGGTCACTGTCTTATTGGCAGTCAGACTAGGCAAGTTTCGAATGACTTCTGCAGAAGCAGAGGAGGATGAGCCTGTCCGGTCCTCCAGGAACGGTACTTAGGATCCTACTTCCTTAACGACCTGACTGACGTCCAGCAGATAAGGATGACTGACCTTAACTACGTAAGAAGAGCATAGTGGTTCTATGACTAGGTCGACCCCCTTGTAGCAACACAAGTGTAAGTGTATACTCCGGGTGGGGACTATGGATGTCCTAAGCTAGATAGATAGATAGATAGATAGGGCTTGGGGGGTGGGACAGAGTCGCCTGATCACTGCGGCCACGATTGGGCCTATTGTGATGTCCCCCACTTACAGTTCACTCAGAAAACCTGAGTTCGTAATAAAGCTTAGTATGCTTTTGAGTGAACTGGCAGCAATTTCATCTGCTTCAAGATAATGCTTGCCTAGGTGACGAAGACGTGTACTGACCAGACAGTTACAGTGGCATAGTATGTGCTCTGCTGTTTCTTCGTCTTCATTACACATACGGCAAGTGTCATCTTGTATGATGCCCATTGTTTTGAGGTGTTTATTAACTGGGCAGTGTCCAGTAAGGAAACCTGTGATTAAACGAATCTGACTCCTCGAAAGCATGAGAAGTTGTTTCGTTCTTTTGAGGGATGTAGTTGGGAGGAACAGCTTGGCTTGTTTGCTACCTTTCGTTTGTGACCAGTAGTGATCCGTCGTGTACCTTAACCGATTTTTTATGCAGCATTTGGTGGTGCTAGTAGGTATGCCGCAGAAAGGCCGTGGCATCATAAATGGTGATACAGAGCCTTTCCTTGCTAGTAGGTCCGCCTTTTCGTTGCCTGTATGGCCGCTGTGTCCAGGTATCCAAATGAGATGAACTCTGTTTGTACTGGCCAGCTGATGAAGTAGCTGTAGGCAGTCCCATACCAGCTTGGAGGTTATTTCAAAGCTCTTTAGGGCTTGAAGTGCAGCTTTGCTGTCAGAGAGAATATAAATGTTTTTGTTAAGTATATTTCTGTTTATATTTTCTCTGAGGCAGAGTTCTATAGCAAATATCTCTGCTTGAAAAACGGAGTTATAACTGTCCATGCTGACGTAAATGCATGTGCCTGTATTTGCTCCGTATACTCCAGCCCCAACGCCTTCGTCCGTTTTGGAGCCATCTGTGTACCACACGTAGGATCCACGGTTGAAGGAGGTTCTATCCTGTTCCCAGTTTTGTCGGTTAGGGAATGTGACCTTGTAGTTTTGGCTGAAGTTATATCTGGGGAGACAGTTGTCTGTAAGAGATATCTTTAGGATTTCATGCCTGTTTATTTCTGTAAGGATGTCAGGGTGAAAGAGCCTACGGTTAGAGTCATCCTCCATGATCATCCTGTGGGCGAAGACCATTGCTTCTTTCTTCAGTTGGAGATGAAGAGGTGGCAGGTCTGTGATGACTTCTAGTGCTGCTGTGGGGGTTGTTCTCATGGCCCCAGTGATACAGATGCAAGCTAGTCTTTGCAATTTGTTGAGCTTGGCTTGCACTGATACTTGTTTTGTTTTGTGCCACCAGACGGGCGCAGCATATGTAAGGATTGGTCTGTTGTTTGTGCCTGTTCCTTCTTTTTGTGAAGGCGACTATGGTGCTTTTTCTAGGATTTACATTTAGTGCAACCTTTATGCACCAGTTAGCAACAAGGTTTAGTGCCCGTTGGAGGAGTTCCGAGACTGTGTCTTCGAATTTGCCTCTGATCAGGATCACTATGTCGTCAGCGTAGCCTTGGACATAGAAGCCATTGTTGCTGAGTATGCTTATCAGTTCGTTGACCACGATGGACCACAGGAGTGGTGAGAGAACCCCGCCTTGAGGGCATCCTTTCGCGGCGTTAACGCTGATTTTGTCATTGCCTAGCGAGGTGTTTATTTTCCTGTTGCTAAGCATATGTTGGATCCAATTGCATGTGGTGTTGTCCACCCCTGTGCTGAGGATGCAACGTTTTATTTGGGTGTATTCGGTGTTATCGAAGGCACCCTCAATATCGAGAAAGCAACCTATCGCAATTTCTTTGTCGCTCAGGGACTTATTAATCCGGGCCGTTAGTTCCTGAAGAGCATGCGTGGTCGATTTCCCAGGCTGGTAGGCATATTGGTTTTTGTGAAGTGGTGATCTTCTCAGTGCACCGTCCCTGATATGCCTATCCAAGATTTTTTCCATTGTTTTTAGGAAGAAAGAGGTAAGGCTTATCGGTCTGTAGGACTTAGGCAGGTCTGTGGGTCTACGGCCTACTTTGGGAATGAATTTTACCTTTACCTCTGTCCAGCTTGTTGGTATGTGTCCCCATGCATAGCTGGTTCTAAAGATGTTAATGAGCATGGGGCTAATTTGCGCACTCCCCTTCTGAAGAAGTGCTGGGAAGATGCCATCCTCCACCGGGGATTTGTATGGGTCAAAAGAATTGATGGCCCATTTTATGCTTCCCTCGTGAAATATCGTTCGTGCTCTCTTCCAATCCTCCCTGTTTGGTCTAGCTGCCCTGATCTGCGGAGGTATGTTAGAGAGATCAGAGGGAATGATGTTAGAGTCCGGGAAGTGCGTACTGGTCAGAATTTTGAGTACTTCCGTACCATTTTCCGCGTAGGTGCCATCTGCTCTCCTCAACGAACCAATTTGGTTAGTGTGCTCTTTAGCGAGAACTCTGTGGATGCGAGCGCTGCTCTGAATGTCTGAAAGACTGCTGCAGAACTTTTTCCATGAGTCTCTTTTGGCTCTTCTAATCTCTTGGTTGTAGTTGGTGAGTGAGGCACGATACTGCGTCCAGTCACCAGTCCGTTTAGCCCTGTTGAACAGTTTTCTGGTCAGTGCTCTTAGCTTGGCCAGATTGTTGTTCCACCACGGAGTGGTACGGGTGCCTGGCTTAACTTTCTCCGGGCAAGCGTTGTGAAAAGCAGATAAGATGGTAGCATTGAGACTGTCGCAGCAGAGTTCGAGGCTGTCCATGTCTCTGATGCTGTTTGGACAGTTTCCGATCGTTTGTGCGATTTCTAGGCTATAAGTGTCCCAGTCTGTCGCTCTCGGTTGTCTATATGTTCTAGTAATTCTATCTCCCGCTTTTATGTCAAAACAGATCTGTCGATGGTCTGACATCGATGTTTCTGTTGAGACATGCCAGTTTTGAGTCGAATTACCTATGAACGGGGTAGTTAGGGTGAGGTCTAATACCTCTTCTCTAATTCTATTCATAAAGGTGGGATTATTTCCACGGTTTATGATATTGAGGTTGTTCCTAAATATGAATTCAAATAGGTACTCACCTCTTTTGTTGATGTCCGAGCTTCCCCATGCTGTGTGGTGTGCGTTTGCGTCACAGCATATGATGGTGTGTGAGCCTCTTCTTCCAAAGTGGTCGAGAAGATCATGCAGTGGTGTGAAGCCCAGGTCCGTGGAGTCGCCCGCAAGGTAGGCTGAGCAGATTACAGCTTCTGACCTACCTTCCGCAGTGGATAGCTGGATGATGGCAGCTGCCATGTCCTTATTCGTGAATTCTGGAATGGGAATGGCTTTAATATTGTTATTGAACATTAAGCACGCTCTAGGTCGTCCTTCATTTGTGGAGTCGTAGAGCAGCTCACCTGATAGTCCTTTGATCTGGTCTTTAATGGTGTACGGTTCCTGGATAAAGGCTATATCGATGTGCTCCTTGTTAAATCTATGGCTCAGTACCGCGGACGCGGCCTTTGCATGCTGTAGATTTACTTGGATGCACCTTAATCCCGACATGATGGATTCAGTGAGGTACTGGCAGGGCTGCCAGTGTTAGTAATTGTCCCAACCATAGGACTGACCCCTGAAGTCTTGGCTGCCCGAGTAGTTTCTTCAGGTAGCCCTGACGTTTGGGGTACTTTCGTTGTTTCTATGGTTGGTGCACCAACGCCAGATGCAATGGTTGTTGCTCTCTGGTTTGGCTTATGCGCGCCGAGTTCCTCACTCGCTTTCTTAGGCATGGCCGGTATACCTTGGGCATCGCACTTCGGATGGGCTAGTGCCCTGTCCTTAGTTTTGTTGTCCGCAGTTACCTTTGCCTGCTTGGGAACTCCCTTGATCCTAATAAGGATCTGGGAGAAGTTGAGGAATAGTTTAAACCTTTGCTTCACAATGGCGTCTTTAGAAGCCTCATCGATGGCAAAGGTTACTTGATCCCCACCGCTTTTTTCCTTAGCAATCCTGAGGACTCTCCATCCTTTTGTGCTAATGTTCGCATTCTGCCTCATTATGCGCATAAGGAAGGTGTCCTTGGTAAGGTCATCGGCTTCGGGGACGAATGTTACGCAGGTGTATAACTTGGGTATGTCATTGCCCTGAGTTGCACACAAATCTGCATTCTTCCATGGCTTGATCTTCTCTATCGACGACATGAGCCAATTTTTTGTTTCTATGTCGTGACAGGTGATGGAAAGCCATCCATTTCTGGCTGAGGTGGCCTCGAATCGGAGTGCAGGACAATCTTTGTCTGCCTTGTCCATTTCCACTAACAGGCTCTTCCTCACTAACTTCATCTGTTCGTCCGTTAGGGTCTCTTGCGGGTGTTGCGAGTGCATGATGGCGACCTTGCACCGAGCAATGGCATCCCGGTAGGATGGCTCGGGTGCATCCGTGCGCTCTCGTGCACCTCCACTATTTCCCTTAGTGGGTTTTGTTTTATTTTCGCACCCAGGACGATCATTTTTATTACCAGCACATGAGCTACTAGGTGCTTCTGTGTGTGGTCGACTCTTCTTGCGGATATTCTCCACAATGGAGTTGTCGTTAGATCGGCTGCGTTTGGGATTTGATGCATCGGTATTTTTTTGAGCTTCCCTTTCCGCTAGCACGAGAGCATATCTCTTTCTTTCTTTTTATTTCGCCTCTTCGGGCTCCATCCCGTCCCGGATTAGAGCGGTGATTCGTCGCCTTTGTGCCCCGGTGAAATGCTCTTGTTTCTGCCGAGGTTTTCTGGCGTCGTTAACCACTACAACCTCGGCGCTTGGACCTTTAGGTACCTGAGCGTTTTGGTTGTCCATCTTGTTGGACGGGAATGTGGTTGCAGAGTTTGGAGATGGTTCTGTGACTTCTGTCTCCATTTCATGTACTGGTGAGCGGAGGAGAGATTCTTCCTCCGACTCTGTTGGTGTTTTGTTTTTGTTTTTTTTGTGTTTGTTGTTCATATGTTGATCCCACGAGTATGGCGAGAATTGATGGTCAACCATCTACAGAGCTCCCATGTAGATGTAAGGCTAGTTACTATGTGAGGGCGCCCGGTATCACATAGGGACCGTACGTTTGCGATGCACATTTTTGTATTCCCTGCATCATTCAGTCCTCGGCACGTATTCCAACCACCTTGACTTGGGAATGTAAGTGCTCTTGGTCCGCGGGGGTGCAGTGACCCCTACCACATTACGTGGCCTCCCCCTATCCGCCACCTGGGGACGCGCCGGGTTGCCTGAGAAGCTCGAGTTTACCCGGTTGTCCTAAGCTAAGTTAACCTACACTGTTTTGTGTACAGAAACCTTGTCCCTTCAGTGACTTATAAAGAAGACGCCAGCTGGCATGGTTTTTTTTGTCAGCTGTTTCCAGCGACGCACTCCCTGTTGGTTAAGGTCCCCTTTCATCTGTGTGCGCCACCTTATATTCTGTCGTCCTCTGCTGCGTCGTCCCTTGGGGTTGGACTCTAAGACTATTCGGGCCGGAGCTGTGTTATCCATTCGCTCTACATGGTCTAGCCATCTTAGATCCATAGATCCATAGACGTAATACTAGGCTGATGTCGCTGTAGAGCTCTTACAATTCTTGGTTGAATCTTCTCCTCCACTTTCTGCCAACACAAACAGGACCATCAATTGAACGCAGAATTTTCCTCTCGAAACAACAAATGCCCTCCTCATCCGCTTTCCTTAAAGTCCAGGCCTCTGCGCCATAGAGGAGGACTAGGATGATTAAGGTTTTGTATAGCGCAACCTTGGTCTTTCAAGAGAGGACTCTACGTCTCAATTGCCTCTTGAGCTCAAAGTAGCAGCGGTTGGTAAAAGTGATCTTGCCTCTGATCTCAGCGCTGGTGTGGTTGTCGCTGGTCACTAGTGAGCCAAGGTAGACGAAGTCCTTGACTACTTCGAATTTGCAACTGCCAATTGTCAACTTCTGGCCAAGTCGTCGGTGTTGGGCGTTATTTTGCCAATTTGCAAGTTCTTCGCGCCGCAATGCACCGGTCACGGGAAGCAGAGTCTCCCAAGAGAATCCAGTCCCTGAAGGCCTTCTTCTTCTCTTTGACGGCTTCTTGAGCTCCAGGTTTTTAAACCACGTAGTTCTTTTCTCACCACCCGCCGCCACACCAAGCCGCTTCACTCTACAAACATCACGTGCAGAGGCAATAACAGCTGTTGAAGACAGTCGCCATTCTTCCTCTACATGTGATGGAACAGTTGGAATTTGCCCAAACCCAAAGTGTTCCAAAGTGTTGCCGCACTTCACTGTAGTTTCTCCAACCGTATGCTTGTAACCACTCTTGATTTCCGCCTAGGCAGAAGGGGTACTTTATCAGTAAGATACGGCTTACACAACACCAGGTGATGACCGGTTGACAGTTTAGCCCCTCTCAACACACGAACGTCACAAACCGTCCGATGGTACCAGAAAGGAATCTATCAACGATTTCTGTTGAAGATCCGACGGTGACACGTGTATTTATAAATATCTTTGTGCGGAAAGAAGGTGTTCATAATGGACATGCCATTTGCACAGCAAGAATCCAACAACCTCTCTCCGTTCGCATTTTGATGAGGATCACTGTTCCTCTCAATCACACTCCCCCACGTCGTTGCATCCAATCCAACCTGGGCGTTGAAGTCACCCATCAGGGTATAGGAATCCATCTCAACCACCCTATCAAGACCAGCATCAACTTCACCCAGGAAAGCCGCTTAGTCTGACTCTAGATTCGGGGCATACACCTGCACCAGAGCCAAAGTTGATCTTTCAAGCTTAAGCTTTAAGTACCCGACTCTCACTCCTAATGGCATCCCTTCCACTACCCTGCTTGTCAGCCTGGGACTAGTGAGTATCCTTACTCCCGTCTGTGCAGACATTGGAGGTGCAACTCCCGATAGGAAGAGTTTCCACCCGTCCAAAAGGTCCACAGTTTTATATATGCTCTTTGATTCTTCGAAGAGGTACCTATGATATCTAACCGATACCTGGCAGCTCCCTCAACCAGCTCGAGATACTTGCCTGTGAGTGATGAGACGTTCCATGTGCCGTTGCCGCTGCCTTTTACTCTCCGCACGCACTGGTTAGTGCATGGCGTGACTCGTACAACACATCGACCGACCCTAGCTATAAATCATTTTTAACTTTCCAGTGGGAAGTTATTGTAATGGGGCCGATTTTGCGAATTCCAAATATTGACATACCTCTACGTTTCAAGGTCACCATAACTCAAATCCAAGGTTTTTATAGAAATGTTTGTGTGTGTGTGTGTGCGTATGTGCGTGCGGAATTTTCACCTCGATTATCTCGAGAACCAAAGATAACATTGACATACGACTGAATCCATTTCACGCGTAATTACGCAACTTAGAACTGATGATGTTTTCAGTTTTCGATCCAGCCGTTCTTTGTTAGATATCAAATACTAACTAAAAAATAGGCAAAAAAAATGAACAACACGCGGTGTTCCCAAGCGGTCTCCCATCTAAGTACTGACCGCGCGCGATGCTGGTTGATTGCGGTGATAGGTCGACAACCCATACATTAACCATTACATATTCGTCTAAGAATCCTACAGCAGCTAACAAAAAGAGCTAATGGCCTTGAAACACCTGAACGGATCTTCACAAATTGTAGCTAAGAACCATTTCGATCACGTTAGCTTTCAAATAAAAAAAAGCATCCTAATCGGTCCATTCGTTCAGGAGTTACGATGCCACAGACAGACATACAGACACCTCAAACTTATAACACCCCTCTTTTTCCGTTGCAGGTTAAAAAAATTGAAAATGTGAAATATGGGCCTTGTGGGTCGCACCTAGAATGTGTAGAATGTGACACAGATCAAACTGGAAGACGCACTCGCGATAATTGAGCTTGACCAAGTAGTCTAAGCAGCCATTATGACCTACATACCTATGATTATCTTTGAACAAAAAGGGAACGGAGACAAGTTACTACAACAACAAGAAAAAGAAAAAGACAACCTTTTATCCCTATATCAACAAGATCTAAAGTCTATCGCATTATATCGTAAACTGCTTCTTGCTCATGGAATCAAAAATAGCTGCTGGCACTTCTTGTCACTGCAATTAAGTTTGTCAACTGCTTCCATGTTGTACATTTTTTGTATAATTTTTTCCTGTGGTCTATTGAGTTGTTGTCTAGATGTCATTATATTAATTGGCGCCTTTTACTCTTTTATATCTCACGTCAGATAAAATTACCTTAAACGTTTGTTTTATTGTTTTTCTCTACAAGAGAGCATTCGCGCAATAACAGTTTTCATTAGAGCCATAGAGTAGACCTCATTTACACTGTCTATGAACTACAATTCACTCAACCTTGAGACTTTGAGGCATAGTGAATCAACATAATTGGTCTACTTATAAGTTGACAACCCTAGACGTGGACATCAACTGTTGGTACGATACGCTGCGAGCACAATGCGAACACTCTGCTTCCGTTGTGAGCCTTTCAATAAAATATTATCGACAAGCAAAAGACTTTGAACTTAGTAGTAACAGACGGGTTCACAGGGCGATCGAGCACGGATGTCGGTTATGTAATTTGCAAGGTTCACATGCATGTAACGATCGTTCCGACATCAGTTCAAGTGAGATATGTATCTTATTCTTGGAAAAAGCTCGACTGAACGTTGTGGACATAAAAGACCGAACTGGTAGCAGCAACTTTTTGGTTTTTTTTTTTTTAATTTCTAAAGTCACTCATGGGGAGCTACCAAGAAAGTCTACAACATATTGCTACCAACCAACAGTAAAGTGAATCATAAATCTCGTGGATTTAAGGAGCACCACAATAATGTACATAACCATACCTTTCTGCTTTCTTTCCCGATGTAGGTATCAAGAGCTCAGCACCTTTGTACGAGTACTACCACTCCAGTTCTCCTATTAACTTGCAACTAATGCGAAACGCTACATCACTCGTCTACTCCAATAACGTTCATCATAAAATACCAGAAGTATCTAAACTGCTAACAAAGGCACTTACTCGCACTCCTATGGTAATTAGAGCGTTTTACCATGTGATACGCAACTGTGCCTTTTGCTTTTTCTGCCACTTTCCCCGGAACACGATTTAATTCGCACGAAATTAATTTAAATTCATACTTTGCGTACGCATATCTGTCGCGTCGACATCCTCCTCGGCGTGAGGATTATGCGGAATATGTAAATTACATCTTCAGGTGGCAGTCGTCACCTACATATCTAGATTGTGCCTCTCAGTGTCGGCAAGCGCGCATACATATGAAGAGACAAATTTGTTGATGTCGCGTTTATTTAGGTTAATTTCCTAGTTCGTTGTTAATTAGATTTTTATGGGGATGGTTGCAATTGAAAATTCATTTTGCAGTTGATATATTGATGAAAAACTGTGATATATACTACGGAAACTGCTACAGAGAAAATAAACAACGCTTATTCGGATGCGGATTTGTTGTTCGAGGCAGACTCAGGAAAAAAGTCTTAAGCTTCCAGTATGTAAGCGAACGCCTCATAACTATCCGCATCAAGGCCAATCTCGGCAATATAAGCTTACTATGTGTCCACGCCCCCACAGAGGAGAAAGATGACCGACATAAAGACGACTTATATGATCTCCTAGGCAGAACGTATGCGCAATGTCCCAGCTATGACACCAAAATCGTTCTAGGAGATTTCAATGCGAAGCTGGGTAAGGAAGCTATCTTTGAACGGGTCATTGGATAACACAGCCTACACAACACCACGTCAGAAAACGGAATAAGGCTAGTGGACTTTATGGCGGGACATAACCTGGTAGTAGCAAGTACACGATTCCCACACCTCAACATCCATAAGGGGACCTGGCGGTCTTTCGATCAATCGACAACCAACCAAATTGATCATATTGCGATCGACGGCAGACACTCCTCCAGCATCCTAGATGTCCGAACCTTTCGAGGAGCCAACATCGACTCGGATCATTACCTTTTTGCAGCCAAGGTAAGTATGCGAGTTTCTCGGAACCAACGGAGTCAACTAAGAAAACCAAAATTTAACGTCGGAAAGCTGCAATCGCAGGAGACCGCCAGAACCTTCGCCGATCAAGTCTCCCTCAAGCTCTCTCAGAAACCATAGAACAGCAATGGAGTCGTTATCAGAAAGCCATTAGAGAGGCCGCCTCAGATATACTCGGTTTCGAGCCACCACCGTCGAGAAACCCCTGGTTTGATGATGAGTGCAGACAGGCCCATGTAGAGAACCAGAATGCATACATGGCCACATTGCATCGACGGACGAGAGCTGCCCGCGAGCTCTATGAACAGAAAAGGAGGAGGGAGCATGCGCTTCTGAGAAGGAAAAAGAAGGAGCACGAGAAGCGCGCGATCGAGGAGATGGAGAGATGTTACTGCAGGAACGACGTTCGAAAATTTTACCAGAAAGTAAAACGAACATGCCAAGGCTATAAAGCCAGAGCAGAAACCTGCAGGGATGAGCACGGACACCTAGTAGTGGAGTCACAGTCGATGCTGAGATTGTGGAAGGAGCACTTCTGCAGACTGTATAACGGCGATGATAGTCAAAATGCCGCCGTCACTCAGAGCGAACCATTCACAATGGACGAAGACGAAGGAGAATCCCGTCCGTTAAGATAGCGATATCGAAACTTAAGTCTTATAAAGCTGCTGGAGCAGACGGACTCCCCGCGGAGCTGTTTAAAGCAGCTGGCGATGAGCTGGTTAGGAACATGCACCAACTCATCTGCAAGATATGGTCGGAAGAACGCATGCCCGATGAATGGAATCTCAGTACCGTTTGCCCGGTCCATAAAAAAGGAGACCCCTATGACTGCGCCAATTACAGAGGGATAAGCCTCCTGAACATCGCGTACAAGACCCTCTCTGCCGTACTGTGTAAGTACCTGAAACCGTTCGTGGACAATCTGATAGGTTCCTACCAGTGTGATTTCAGGCCAGGAAAATCCACGATAGACAAAATATTTACACTACGGCAGATCTTGGAGAAGACCCATGAATTCCAGGTCGACACGCACCATCTTTTCGTTGACTTTAAAGCCGCATATGACAGTGTTTATAGAGACGAGCTATACAAAGCCATGTCATGTTTTAACATTCCTGCCAAACTCGTCAGACTATGCAGGATGACTATGGAGAACTCTCGCTGCTCCATTAAGGTCGGAGGTGAACTAACGGACCCCTTTGATGTCAAAAAAGGTTTTAGTCAGGGTGACGCACTGTCATGTGATTGCTTCAACATTATTCTTGAAAATATCGTGCGGAACTCTGCGGCCAATACAAGAGGTACGATCTACTTCAAGTCCACACAATGGCTTGCCTACGCAGATGACATTGACGTTATTGGACGAACAAAGCGAGACGTCAATGAGGCGCTCACAAGCATTGAAGCAGAAGCGGTGAAAGTGGGTCTAAGGGTAAATGGGGACAAGACCAAATATATGCTGTCATCCAAGAAAGATGCACAACACCGACGTCTTGGTCAGAACGTCACCTTCGGCAGCTATATTTTTGAAGTAGTCAAGGACTTCGTCTACCTTGGTTCGATAGTGACAAGCAGCAACGACACCAGCGCTGAGATAACACGCAGAATAACTCTTGCCAATCGCTGCTTCTTCGGGCTCAAGAGGCAATTGAGTAGTAGAGCCCTCTCTCGAAAAACTAAGGTTTCCCTCTACAAAACCTTAATCATCCCGGTCCTCCTCTACGGCGCTGAGGCTTGGATGTTATCAAAAGCGGATGAAGAGGCTCTTGGACGTTTCGAGAGGAAAATTCTGCGTGCAATCTTTGGTCCCGTTTGTGTAAACGGAGAATGGAGGAGGAGATTCAACCAAGAACTGTACGGGCTGTACAGCGACATCGGCCTGGTTAGACGTCTTCGGATCCAACGTCTAAGATAGCTAGGCCATGTAGAGCGAATGGACATCAACGCTCCGGCCCGAAGAGTCTTCGAATCCAATCCCGAGGGACGACGCAGCAGAGGACGACCGCATTTAAGGTGGCGCGCACAGGTGAAAGGGGACCTCAACCAACTGGGCGTGCGACACTGGAAGCGGCTGGCCGAAGATCGGGCCGGCTGGAGAGGCTTGTTGGTTGAGGCCCTGGTTCATCCCGAACCGTAGCGCCATCAAAGTAAGTAAGTATATTGTTGAATTAGAAATGGCAGTAAATATGAACCTATAAATCTGCTTCGTTTTTGCGAAATCTGATGACCCTTATCGCTTTTCAGTTTCCGTTGTGTTCACTGATAACGTACAATCTCTTGAAATCTTTCCTTTGATAACGGGAAGATGACATTTCGACTATTGGCAGTAGGGTCCACATATTTATAACAGCAACTATCTTAAAAAGTCGGAGATGCGCAGCGCAGAAAACGTTGGCTGGAAAGGATGCTGCAGGGTGGCACAAGCATGCTAGCATTTTCGGCGTGCGCCTCACTCTCTTCCTTTTACTGGGAAGGTTCAACCACCCAACAAGAGCGTGATCAGTGCCCAAAATGACGCGAGGGGATGCGTTTAGGGTCCTGCTATGATCAGCGCTGTGGACACGCAAACTCTGAACGCAGAGAGCAATATTGTTACGGGTCCGAGCAAGTCTCAAACCGGCATGGCTGTCCCAAAGCAAAGTCCAATGGAAGCGGGAGCTCAAACCGAAAAAAGAAAGAGCGCCTGCAAACGGAAGCCAAGGATAGCCTTGCTATGGAGAGTGTGTGTGATGTCTCCTTCTCCGGCGGGGCGATGGGAAATTGGAGTCCAAAGGCAGATGTGGCAATCCACAATGTTTAAAGAATAGGCCAGAAGGCGAAGAAAGCCATAAATCGTTCCTCGGACGTGGGCACATCACATATCAAAACCCCTTCCTCAGAGAAGGAGATCCTAAGGACCGTAAGGAGTCGAGAAAAGCAGCCCTCTTATGGAGAGGTGGCCATCTCGTCTGAAAAGGTCAGGATACTTTTCATCCAAATAAATCCACAGCACTGCAAGGCTGCTACCGCTCTTTTAAATAGTAGAATTGCAAATGATCACGTTGTATTCATTCAAGAACCGTGGGTGTGGAATAAATGCCCGTGTGGCCTTGGTATACGTGATACTACGATTCCTTATGATAAGTGATCCGAAAGGCATGGGTCTGCCTCTTCATATCGAACTAAGTATCGGCAACCAAACTTGGACCTTTTTGGTGGACAAGATCTGGTGGCTGCCAGAGTAAACTACAAAGCGCACGTCGTTGCATGTGCCTACTTTCCCTTTGATTCGGTACTACCTCCACCACCGAAGATACATAGTTTCTGAGTTAAGTGAAGCCAGAAAGATTGGTCTCATCTTGTCTTGCGATGCTAATGCCTAAAATACTGCTTCGGGCAGCAGCAAATGCAATACAAGAGGGGACCGTCTTTTAGAGAGGGCCTTATAACGTTGTGAACGTTGTGCGAGCGAAGATAACTGGGAGAAGGAAAGTTTCGCTAAGGTTGATGATTTGACACACAACCTGAACGGAGCGCAGTGGTTTTTGGGTCGTAGATGTTCGTTGACTACTCTCAGGGGTGGTTTGTCCTACATAGGACGAGAGCCGACCAAATTTCGCGTTGGTTTTCTCAGTAATTCGTTCATGCTCTTTTGGTGTTAGTATTGCATACGCAGAGGATGAATTTCAATTGACCACATACTGTGAGTGTTATGCCTGCAGCAGTACGTTTGGTCATTCATTCACAATTGTGTTGCATACTTTTTTCCGTATAGGAATTGCTTTTTCTTGGCTATGAAACGTATTTGAACTATAGACCTTCCGCTCGACGGCCGATGATGTTAACCACTGCACCACGGCCACCCCCAAACTTCACTCTTTCGTCTGACCTTACCATCAACAATGTTGGCTCTCAACCAGCGTTTGTTACATCGAGACGACAGGAGGGGATTGGCCTGACTCTATCCAACAGATATGTGAACGACATCACTAACTGAAGAGTCTTCCCTTAAGCTACGCTGTCGAACCAACCACCAGGTTCCTCTTTCCCCAGGAACAACGGGGTTGGGCCGCTGCAAGCACTGGTTTACTACCTGGCGGATGCCAGGGCAGATATTCAGGGGAGGCCATGCGGAGGCGGTGTGTCAACTCAAGTTGAGCAGGGATAGAGACCGAAGCTGGCGTTTGCTATGTTAAACCCAATCAACTTCCCTGCTCTGGTTGCTCGCTCCCTCTCCCCTTTTCAATCGCACCCTTAGTAAAATAAACTTTCAACATGAACTGCAATTCAGTTTAATTACACCTCTTTTGGGAAACCGATAGTCCAGTGGAGTATATAGTATCCAACGACAGCCTATGGCCTTCTATCTGTCCAATGCACGACGAACTTCCTAATTGCATATTGATTTCATTATCAGTGCCTGGTAAACCTCTTCATTATTGCATTTCTAAATAGATACCCTCAACAACATGGGATGGGGAGTGTCGATGGCGGAATATTAGTGACAGTTTGTGCTTCACAAATCTCATTGAAATACCGACTAGATAGATACGTATTTATGGCATTTTCCCTTCTACACAACAAGTTGACTTACGTCCACACAAAGGCCTCCAATAAAATGCGCCATACCAAAATAGTCTCCAAATTCGAAATAGCGCAATAGGTAGGTAGGTAGGACCGTAGCCTTCCCAAAAAGAAAATGAGAAGAACACACATAGGCCAGGGAGGACCGTTGTGCAGCTACGAGGGGGTTTAGCCCCCTATTCGTGGAACCATTTTGTGCCTCTTAAGAAATATAGAAGATCAGATATCCCTACTTGCTGAACTTCGGTCAGATCGTTAAGGAAGTAAGATCCTAGGTATCGTTTCCTGATTTTGCAGAATGCCGGGCAGGCGCAGAGAAGGTGATAAATGGATTCGACCTCCTCCTCGTCCAGACAGCTGCTGCAAAAATCATTCGGAGTTATACCTAGTTTTTGCGCGTTACTGCCAACAAGGCAGTGTCCAGTGATGACACCGATGACTTTATGGATGTCAGTTCTTTTTAGGGAGATAGGACTCCTAGTCCGTTGACTGTTGAGCCAGGGCCAGATTTGCCTGGTGATGAGGCAGGTATGTCCCTGCGTCCATCTCCGGTTCGTCTCGGCCCTGGCGAGATTTATAAGATTGTGTTTAATGGTTGCAAAGGGTATACCCTTACAAGCCACGATTGATTGTAGCGTCGTTCCTTGTTTGGCGAGTGTGTCGGCTCTTTCGTTTCCTGGAATGTCGCTGTGTCCCGGTACCCAGTTAAGTTGTATGTTGAACTGTTCGGCCATTGTTAAGAGATAGGCGACAGTCGAGACTAGTTTTTGATATTTACACATAGGACTCCAACAACTTTAGGGCTGCTTGGCTATCCGTGAGAATGCGCTTTCCGTGGTGGATATCACGTTCCACTTCAGCCAAGGCAAAGCCTCTTTTATTGCCAACAAATAGTCCAATAAGCAGAAGAATGAATTCAAATGCCTGAATGTGTGCCCAAACCCTGCGATAAATCAAACCTCTGGTTTCGTAACATGTTCCACGTAACAACAGCTCGAGAATCCAATAGAAAGAGGAGTACCCGCATCGCCTCATCAAAAATTCAGGAAACTAATTTCAATCCCAGTCATATATGTATATGTGAACACGCAATACTCGCACCACTCCATGCGCTATCGACACTGTCGTCGCGAATAATTTACATACAAGTACCCGGTCCTCGGAGAGCAGTACCCATCCATGTGTGCCCACACAGAAAATTATTATTATTATCCCGTCGTGCCTACTCGTACATTGTTATTCAACCCTTTCGTTCTAAACGGTTTCATTGGTAATAAAATCAATTTCAATGCATTACCCCGACAAGCAACCCACGCTCCTGGGCATATCCCTTCTTTGCTTTGTCCTTTTTGAAGAATTCCGAGACGGGAAATCGGTCGGCAATTCACTAAAACACATTTTTTCTAACTAAAATCATCAATAATGCCACGGACAACGACAAGCCAATGGCCTCCGTTTGCTCCTAGAACTGAGATCCTAGGTCACCGTTCAGCTATTTATCCCACGACCAGGGCAAGAACACAACAAAGGCCCCAAGGAATTGAAAAAGAAAAAGCCACCGTCGTTCGTAAATGTATACTTGGCTTTATTAAATTCTATGTGGGATAGGTGGATAAGTCTTCCTGACGGGCTTAGGAGGAAAATATGGTCGGAGGCTCGTCACTTCGGTAACAAGCTGTCTAAGCGATGAATGAATTAAAATTTTACGACGGACTTGCAAAAGTTGCAAACATGATTATGAGTGCAGCACATCTGGGAAGTACTTAGAGTTGAAAAGAAGTTGCTTAACTGCAACAGTCTGTGGGAAAGGGTGACATCCACGGTGTCAGATTGTCGTTTTACGATTTCAATGATGCAGGATATTACCGTGAGCGCAGTTCCTTTTTATTGATTTGGAAGTCGAATAAGGGGTGGGCCATCAAAGATTATTCTGACACTGAGACTTGTTTCCCGCTCAAAATCTTGACAGAAAGCATCATACTTCCGCGGAACGAAATGAGTCGCTTTACACTTGAACAATGTTGGGAAATATTGAAAACTTATTCCCAAAATGAGTGCTGTGTAACCCAAACAGTGCGTATTTTGAAAACAAGTTTCGGCCAAAATGAAGCACCAACCGCGACTGCTGTTTGTACAAAAAGTTCGTGAGACTGGAATGCTAGTGGACAACCCTCATGGTCCCCTACGTCTTACGCTGCGCGCAGATGAGAATGTGGCTGCTGTGGCCAAGGGTGTGAGACTCAAGTCAGAAACGTCAACTCGCCATCGATCTCAACAGCTCAACATTTCACGCACTAGCCTGAGGAGAATTCTGCACAAAGATTTGGGATTATTCGCTTACAAGGTCCAATTGACTCAGCAATTGAAGAAGCGCGACCATCCGCTTCCGCTTTCATCTCGGCGGCTACAGCTCGGAAAACCCGCACGTTATTGTCGAGAAGCCAATCCATCCACAGAGAGTGACAGTTTGGTGCGGATTGTGGAGTGTTGGCATCATTGGATCATTTTTCTTTGAAAATGAGGCTGGGAACACCGGTTCTGGTCGACGGTGGGTGTTACAGAGCCATGTTACTTACTTACTTTGATGGCGACACAGTTCCGGGTGAACCAGGGCCTCAACCAACAAGCCAACGCACATGACAGTGCGTCACCCTGTCTAAAACCTATTTTAACATCAAAGGGGTCGGTTAGTTCACCTCCGACCTTAATGGAGCAGCGAGAGTTCTCCATAGTCATCCTGCACAGTCTGACGAGTTTGGCAGGAATGTTAAAACATGACATGGCTCTGTATAGCTCGTCTCTGTAAACACTGTCATATGCGGCTTTAAAGTCGACGAAAAGATGGTGCGTGTCGACCTGGAATTCATGGGTCTTCTCCAAGATCTGCCGTAGTGTAAATATTTGGTCTATCGTGGATTTTCCTGGCCTGAAACCATACTGGTAGAAACCTATTAGATTGTCTACGAACGGTTTCAGGCGCTTACAGAGTATGGCAGAGAAGATCTTGTACGGAAAGTTCAGGAGAATTAGCACAGTCATAGGGGTCTCCTTTCTTATAGACCGGGCAAATGATGCTGAGATTCCATTCATCGGGCATGCATTCTTCCGACCATATATTGCAGATAAGTTGGTGCATGTTCCTGACCAGCTCATCGCCAACTGCTTTAAGCAGTTCCGCGGTGAGTCCGTCTGCTCCAGGCGCTTTATAAGACTTAAGTTTCGATATCGTCTAGGTCGGGTGGACGGGATTCTCTTTCGTCATCATTCATTGTGACTGGTTCGTTCTGTTTGACGGCGGCATTTTGACTATCATCGCAGTTATACAGGCTGCAAGAGTGGTCCTTCCACTATCTCAGCATCGACTGTGACTCCACTATTAGTTGTCCGTGCTCATCCCTGCAGGCTTCTGCTGTGGCTTGGCGTGTTCGCTTTAATTTTTGGTAAAACTCGAACGTCGTTCCTGCAATAACATCTCTCCATCTCCGCCATCTCGCTTCTCGTGCTCCTTCGTTTTTCCTTCTCAGAAGCGCATGCTCTTCTTTTCTGTTCAGAGAGCTCGCGGGCAGCTCTCGCCCGTCGATGCAGTGTAGCCATGCATGCATTCTGTTTCTCTACATGGGCCTGTCTACATTCGTCATCAAACCAGGGGTTTCTCGAAGGTGGTGGCTTGAAACCGAGTACATCTAAGGCGACCTCTATGATGGCGTTCTGACAACGACTCCATTGCTATTCTATGGTTTGTGCAGAGTGCATCGGGACTTGAGAGAGCTTGAGGGAGACTTGATCGGCGAAGGTCCGGGCGGTTTATTCCGAGAAATTGACATCCGTACCTTGGTTGCAACAAGGTCGGTGTTGGCTCCTTGGAAGGTTCGGACATCTACGATACTGGAGGAGTGTCTGCCGCCGATCGCAATGTGATCAATTTGATTCTCCCGCCATAAAGTCCACTAGCCTTAGTCCGTTTTCTGACGTGGTGTTGTATATGTAGGCTGTGCTTTTCTATGACTCGTTCAAAGACAGCTTCATTACCCAGCCTCGCATTGAAATCTGCTATAACGACTTTGGTGTCATAGCTGGGACATTGGGCATATGTGGTGCCTAGGAGGTCATAGAAGTCGTCTTTATGTCGGTCATCTTTCCCCTCTGTGGGGGCGTGGACACATATTAAGCTTATGTTGCCGAGATTGGCCTTGATGCGGATAGTTATGAGGCGTTCGCTTACATACTGGAAGCTGAGGACTTTTTTCCTGAGTCTACCTCAAATAACAAATCCGTATCCGAATAAGCGGTGTTTATTTTCTCTGTAGCAGTTTCCGTAGTAGCCCATCCCATCGCACTTCTTGGAGCGCGGTAATGTCTGTCTTATAGGAGTCCAAAAAGTTGACCTGTTGAGGGACCTAACGTTCCAGGTGCAGATCCGGAATTCGTTTCCTTTTTGACGTTTGCGGGGGTCGTCGACATGTAATCCGTCCGTATCCGAGGCTGTTGGTTTTTCTGAACAAACTTTTGTTTTACCTGTTAGGGATGTTACCTGGAGGACCAGATTCCTCTTTCCTCAGGAACAAGGGGTTGGGTCGCTGCACACATTGGTTCGCTACCTGGCGGATGCCAATATAACTATCCAGGGGAGGCCAAGCGGAGGCTGTGTGTCAACTTGGATTGCGCAGGGACAGAGATCGAAGCTGGCGTTTGCCATGTTAATCGCGATCAACCTCTTTACTCTGTATAAAGAGTTCTTTTTAACCGTTTATATGGTATTTATATTCGATTAAAATAAAGATATTAAACAAGGCCACGTAGAGCGAATACGCAGCATAGCTCCGGCCCGAAGAGTCTTTAACTTCAACCCCGAGGGATGACATTGCAGAGGACGGCCACTTGGAAGATGGCGCACACAGGTGGAAAAGGACCTCTACCAACTGGGCGTACGACACTGGAAGAAGCTAGCAAAGGTCGTGCTAGCTGGAAGGGCTTGTTGGTTGGGGCCCAGGTTCACCCCGAACTGTAGCGTCACTTAAGTAAGTAAGTAATTGGGCTTTATGGACGTCGATTGCGTATTATTTCTATGAGAGAACAAATATCGTATGTCCTCGATGGACAGTGCGGACCGGAATTTTAATATCCTAATTGCATGTCTTCTAAGAACTCCCAAATGCCATTTGTCTGTAATTGTGCGATAACAGTCATTGCCAAAATGTACAGATGTGCACGAAATTCTCATTAAATGTTCGTTAGATGACAGAAAACGGTTGCACTTAAAAGGATTAAAATTCATCCATACTCACCGTGGATCTCTTCTATTCATTCATGTACGTATAATAGAAATAAAGGATGAAAATAAAATGCATACACTCCATAAGGGAAGAGCAAATCAAACCAGATACTTACATTCGATTGCGATCACAACTTAACCACCGAACAAACAGTATTATCTGATTCCCGCTGCGGGGGTTTTCGAACGCACACAAAAATCCAGCCAACAAAAAGGACAAAACATAAGCTCGTCGCCCACCAAGTCCTCGAGGCACATCTGCGCCGATAAACTTAGGCCTTTCCGATCGACTTCATTGTGCGTTGCCTTTCAATATTTTTCGAATTACAACTCATAAAACCGTCATCAGCATAGAAAACACATCAAATCCGCACTGAGCACCGCCATTTCATAGTTTCAAAATATAATGTGAAATAAAAGAAAGAAAACTCGAAATAGAACAGAATCCTTTCAATATTTTTCCCGCGCCTCTGCTCCCGCCCCCGATATTATTTTGTTTTTGTTCGCCATCGACCGATTTGATGATGAAAATCGATTCCTGCCCAGCCAACACGACCAAAAAAGGAAAACAGCAGTAGCATTGCTGAAGGACTTTGCTTGGTTACCCCAATCCGCAACGCAATTCCCGATTGGAACCAAGAGGTGCGAGGAAAGGATAAGGAATAATAATAGCGAAACGAAGAATGAAAAAAAAAAAAAACAGCAAAAAGGACGAAGAAACGGTCGGATGAAAGGACTACTGCGACTTGTGAGGCTTACACAGCGCTATGGAGCTATGTGGATACAACACACCCGCCAGCCAGACACGCAGGCATTCGTTCTATGCTGGCTTTGGCTTTTTCCGGTATGAGCCTTCTTTCGAAAGATTTCTTTCCAACTTGCCTTTCATTCGAAAGCTTTTCTTATTTTTCAATTCAGTCCCGATCGGAATGCGATTTCATCGATTCGAACGAATCTGTCGGTGAAGACAAAAAAGCAGATTGACTGTGAACAGCAGGATTCAGGATATACCTTGAAGGCAACGACTGCATCTGGAGGTATTGTATACTTGTGCACGGTCCTCGTCACAAGGACTTGTATTTAGGCAGTTTTTGTTGTTGCTGCTGTCACACTGAAGGTGACATCCACCCATCGGAACGGGTGGATTATGTTTATGAATAAGTCGTTGCTTGTCACGTAGTTCGTTGTTAAATTGAAATTTTACCAAAATGCCGACGACGCGACGCGACGACGGGAAGACTAGTGTATGAATTTGAATGTCCTCGTAATGTATGTACGAATCAAGAACGGGTATGTGCACGGTTCGGCGTTTTTGAAATTGTGTCGTACACGTTTGACGGAAGAGGCCACGGATGCTCTTGGGGTGTTACGAGACATTCAACCGAACGTTCGTATTTGCGGTGCGGATTAAAGATATTCTATATTTTTCCGTTTAAAATTCAAGGTATGACTTCTGTAGCTCTTTTTAATAGAAACTTTTCTCAAGGGACTCTTTAGGGACATGATACATGAAGGGATGATAGAATACGACGTTTCCTCGTTGACAGTGTTAATGCGAAAGCACTAATGAGGTTATGATGCATTTTTCCTGGGCAAGGTAAACGGATTTTGTTTTCCGATAGATAGCCTCCACTTCGATCGTTTTGTATTGTCAAATGACATCCTAGAAGTCAACATTCTAGTTTGTAACTTCCGGCCCCTTAAATCCAAGGTTGCCTTTGTGTCACGCCCTTCTTACAGAACCTTGTCAACGAACTTAGGATAGATTTGTTTCGTCATACAGCTTATGTAACTCAAGGCTGTTAACGATAGTAAAAGCCTTAAGCTATAGCTTTGGCAAATGTCATGCTGTTGAGGAGTATTTTGGTCTTTGTTTCTTCTTCGGCGCTACAGTTCATGGAGAACCTGGGCCTCCTTTAAAAAATCTCTCCAAGTGACACGCACTTTCCCCGGCAGTCTCTAGTGCCGCACACCCAGTTGGCTGAGGTCCCCTTCCACCTGTGTGCGTCATCTTAAGTGCGGCCGTCTTCTGCTTCTTCGTCCCTCGGGGTTGGATTCAAAGACTCTCCGGGCTGGGGCTGTGGTGTCCATTCGCTCTACATGGCCCAGCCATCTTAGGCGTTGAATCCGTAGACGCCTGACTAGGCTCATTTCGCTATACAGCCCGTAAAATTCGTGGTTGAATCTTCTCCTCCATCCCCCGTCTGCGTTTACAGGCCCAAAAATCACACTCAAAATCTTTCTCTCGAACCGACCGAGGGCTTCCTCATCCGCTTTTGATAGTGTCGTAGTGACTTTGTCGTTCGGGAGAGGGCTCTATTACTCAATTGCCTCCTGATTCTGCGTTTGATTTCGGAACTGATGTCGTTACTCCAGGTCACTGCGGAGCCAAGGTAGACGAAGTCCTTAACTACCTCGAACTTATATCTGCCAATACAAACGTTCTGGCCAAGACGTCGGTGGTTAGCGTCCTTTTTTGATGATAGCATATATTTAGTTTTGCCCTCGTTTACCGTCGAACCAATTTTCGCCGCCTCCATCTCAATATTCGCAAACGCCTCCTTGACATCACGCTGTGATCTACCTATTATGTCAATATCGTCGGCGTATGCAAGGAGTTGCGAGGAGTTGAAATAGATTGTGCCTCTTGTATTGGCCAGTGATTTTTGCACAGTCATTTCCAATATGATGTTGAAGAAATCACACGACAGCACATCGCCCTGCCTAAATCCTTTTTTGACATCAAAACTATCGGTAAGGTATTCACCGATTCGGATGGAGCAGCGAGCATTCTCCAAAGTCATCCTGCATAGCCTGACGAGTTTAGCAGGTATGTCAAGGGTAGACATAGCGTTGTATAGCTCGTCTCGACAAATATGTAGGTGGTGAGTGTCGTCTTGAAATTCATTGGTTTTTTCCAGGATCTGCCGTAGTGTGAAGATTTGGTCGATGGTGGACTTCCCTGGCCTGAATCCGCACTGATAAGGACCTATCAGCTTATTTACAAAAAGCTTCAGGCGTTCACACAAAACGGCAGAAAAGATTTTGTAGGCGATGTTAAGGAGACTTATTCCTCTATAGTTGGCGCAATCAGAGGGGTCTCCTTTCTTGTGGATCGGACATACGATGCTGAGACTCCATTCCTCGGGCATGCTTTCCTCTAACCATATCTTATGGATGAGCTGGTGCATGCTCCCAACCAGGTCATCCCCAGCTGCCTTGAAGAGCTCAGCAGATAGTCCGTCTGCGCCAGCAGCTTTATTCGACTTGAGCTTCGATATGGCAATGTTAACTTCGTCGAGGTCAGGGGGACCTCGGTCTCCGTCGATTAGAAATGGATCATTCTGCCCGAGAGCGGTATATTGACTAACATCGCCGTTATACAGTCTCAGAAGTGGTTTTTCCATATTCTCAGCATCGACTGCGGTTCTACTACTAGGTGTCCGTTCTCATCCCTGCAGGCTTCCGTTCTGGCTTTATAACCTTGGCATGTTCGCTTTATCTGTTGATAAAACTTTCGAACGTCACGCCTGCAGTAACACCTCTCCAAACCCTCAATCGCGCGCTTCTCGTGCTCTTCCTTCTTTTTTCTAAGAAGCTTATGTTCCTCCCTTCTTTTTAACTCGTAGAGCTCACGAGCTGCTCTTGTTCTTTTTTGATCGTGTATGGTTCCTGTATAAAGGTTATATCGAGGTGCTCCTTATTAGATCTATGGCTTAGTACCGTATACGCGGCATTTGCATGCTGTAGATTTAGTTGGATGCACCTTAATCCCGGCATGGTGGATTCAGCGAGATACTGGCAGGGCCGGCAGTGTTAGTGACTGATACAACCATAGGGCTGAGTTCTTGCACGAGTTGTTTCTTCAGGCAGCCTTGACGTTTGGGGTATTTTCGTTGCCTCAATGGCTGGTTCACTATCACCAGATACAAGGCATGTTTGTTGCTCTCTGGCTTGGCTTATGCACGCCGAGCTCCTCACTTCCTTCCCTGGGCATGGCCGGTGTACTTTGGGCATCGCACTTCGGATGGGCTAGTGCCCTGTCCTTGGTTTTGTTGTCCGAAGTTAATTTTTGCATGCTTGGGAATTCCCTTGATCTTGATTAGGATCTAAGTGAAGTTGAGGAACAGTTTAAATCTTTGCTTCACGATGACGTCTTTGGATGCCTCATCAATGGCAAAGGTTGAAAAGGGGCATCTTACAAAACGAAGCGTATCTAATAAATATTTTGATGTGAAACTTGGCACGGATGTCAAGGACAGTCCTACCAACTTAAAAATAAAAGCACTTCTCCGAATCCATTTGCGCGTGCAGTTTAAATCAAAATGTCACTCTACTTTTTGAACACAGTAGCACATTTTAACAGTTTTTGTTTACTTCTCGTAAAAAAAATGCGTGAAAATGGAGAAGAAGAGATAGTCGTACACCAGACTGGTGGTGACTAAACTTGTGGACCTGACTAAGTCAAAATACGAGTATATTATGCGCTTTCTTGCATTGATCTTGGTACCCAAAATGGTATTGTGATCGATTTGGAGAGTTCGTGTAATAGCTCACTAGATTCCATTCCATTACATCCTCGTCGAAAATATCTGTTATGACAGAGGAACTTGCTTCAGCTGACTTTTCAGTGGTAAGTCGTACCACAATCTGATGTATCCACGTCTCAAGCCTGACTATAAAGAATCTAATGAGGAGTTCAAAAGCGACGAACGAACCGCTCCACTTGCCCATTATAAGAAACCCACTTCAAAACTTTAAAAATACTTTCTTACAGCGGCATTTTCATAATTTATTCACACAGTACGACACAACGACTTGGAGACCGAACAAAATCCATAGAAAAATATGAAAAGGCGGCCCGTAGCAACCACCCACCCACAGCTTAAGCCTCATCGGTTCCGCATACGTAGGTATATGTGGCAAACTTTCCAGCTCCATAAAGGATACTTTACAAAGGCAAAGTCCTACGACAGTACCTACGTATATCTCACCGTCAACCGAGTAGTTCTCCTTAACTATAACGAGCTTGTATGCATTCTAGCTACAAGGAGAACATATGTTCTCTACCTACCCGGTAGACCGGCGTGAATGGTAACGAAGAAAGCGTTAACCCACTTGCTTGGTTACTCCATATCCTTTTTTTCTAAATCCACCTTTGCAAGCTCGCTTTTGTGTCTCACATTGCAATGATGCTCCTCCGGTGTATTTACACATCAGAGCCGAGCAAACCCGATGATTTATTGAACCTGATAGAAGAAGGAAGCAAAGAACAAAAAACAATTGGAAATTCGAATGCGTGGGCAAGATGTGGAGCCTGGAGGCACCGACAGACACAAGGTAACTGACTTTACCACAGCAGGACAGAGAAGCAAAGTAAACAATGGAAATGTCATTTGCTGTTTACCGAAGAGACTTGCAGTTACAGCTCCTTCATAGGTCCTTTTGCCTCGGTCGATCCATTTGTTGTTGTCATGGTAATAGTCGATGTGGGATTCCATCGTGGCTTCGCTTTGATCAATGGGGAATAAGAAGATTTTCTGCTTTTGGTATCTGGCACCGTGTAACGTTCAATTACTAATTACATGATTTTATAGACTGGTCTTTAATTAACGGTATGTACGAGTAATACTATCACCCTCAGCTCTTCGGTATAACCGTCCAGCAGGATAGGGAAGACAAAATGAAAATGACACAGTGAAGTGCATCCTTACATCCTCTCTTGGCTTTCGTCGGTGGATTGTGGGAGTCTTTGTGTGTCTGCGCCCGATAGATACAAATCGGAATTCAAATAGACCTATCTAATTGCCATTAGATGCGGTAATAAATCGAGAACAGTGATTGTTGATTTATCTCCGAAGGAGGAGATTGAAAACACAACTGTTCAACGTATCTAGCTTATATTTAAAATCTTAGGATATTACACAGAAAGTGGTGACTCTATTGAAAAAGTTGCGGACCGCTCGTAGGTAGTGAGCTACAACACCTGAACGTCTCCTTTGCACCTCTTTTCTTTCTTGATTATCAGTCGTGGTCGTTTCACTCGACGTGGCTGGAAGTCTTGTCAGGAGACCACCTTTCTTTTTGTGTTGCACGTTGAATAGCCTTAGATGTCCGATGGTATCATGACGATGGTGATCAGTTGCGACATCATGTCGCCGTTGCACCCAATCATGTTTGAGTGCCTCGACTGCTGTAATTCGTTTAGTCGGGTCGACAGTTAGCATTCTTGCGATGAGATCCTTGGCCTCATGGGTTAACGCCCTCCATTCGACCGAGAGAACATAGTAATCCCCAGATTTAATCATAGAAAACATTCTTTCTTCACTCGGACTCCAAAATGGTGGATATCCAATTAACATAACATACATGATAACACCAATGGACCAGAGGTCCACCTGCTTATTGTACGGATTAAAGCTAACCAATTCCGGTGACATGTATAGTATACTGCCCGCGAAACCATACCAATGCATGTCATCGTCTTCCGTCTCGATTGCCAAGCCAAAATCGGTTATTTTAATCTCGGAATCCAAGGTCTGTCGGGCGAGCAGTAAATTCTCCGGCTTTAAATCACGATGAATGACACCGACACTATGGACGTATATCATCGCCTCAAGTATTTGCTGAATATAATGCGCGGCATCCTTTTCCGTATAGCTAACACGTCGTACAATATCTTCGAATAGCTCGCCGCCAGTAATTAATTCAAACACCAGATAATGATGAATCTCGTCCTCGATGCTGCAAATGAACTTTACAATATGCGGATGATGCAGTTTGGCACAAATCGTTATTTCATGCTTAATGTCATCCTGTTCGTGACGTGAAAGCTTCCTGGAGATGATTATTTTTACAGCATATATCTCTTTGGTCGATCGGTCACGACATTTGTGAACTTTTCCAAATCCTCCTTGGCCAATTATTTCCAAGAGCCGATATCGTTCATTAAATTCAGCCGCGATGTTTTCTTCATAGCTAACGTCATCCTCGTCGTCATCGAATCCAAGAAGGGCCATTTCCTTAAATACGTATACCTTACGAATTTTGACATGTAGCAGGTTGACAATTTTGGAACTGGGATTTCTACAGTTGCTTTTCCGAATTTGGTTTGATAGTATGACAGTGTGAATGTTTATAGTTATGTATGGCTTTTTGGACTCTTCCCGATTCTGTATCTTGGCCGACTTGAATATCCGGATCACATTTGACCCTGGATGCTTGGGTTTTCCATCCTCCGTTACGTTTGAGAGAACCAAACTAGAAGATCTATGTTATTCTGAAACCCATCTTAAAACGCAAACGCGTGCTAAGCTAAGAGGCTATCATGCCCACTACCCTTACCAACACTCTCTGAGATTAAGAGTAGAGCTTTTTAGCGGTACAAATAAGTACAGAATAAAAAAGATTATTTTAATGTATCTTCAGTGGCCAACCGCGCTATCCGTTGGAGGCGGCACAGTTCATCTACTTACTTACTTATCAGGCCAGCGATCCATGGAGGATCTGAGCCTGAGCTATAGCTGCCTTCAATCCTTGACGGTCCCGGGCACGCTGCTTCCAGTTGTCAAGACCAAGATGTCTTACATCCGCGATTACTTGGTCTTTATACCGGAGGTTCGGTCTTCCTCTTCTTCTCGAACCAGGAGGCTCGGAGTCGAAGACCCTCTTAGCTGGAGCGTTGATGTACATGCGCTCGATGTGGCCGAGCCAGTGTAGTCGACGGATCCTTGCCTTCCGGACTACATCCACATCTTGGTACAGCTCGTAGAGTTCGCGGTTGTGTCTTCTTCACCATTCACCTTCCTCACAAACAGGACCAAATATCCGGCGCAGAATTTTTCTTTCGAAAGAACCCAAAATCAGCTCCGCTGTCCAGCTTATCGTCCAGCATTCGGCTCCGTACAGGAAGACTGGCAGTATGAGCGTTTTGTAAAGCATGACTTTGGTCTTTCGAGTGAGGAGTTTTGACCCCAGTTTTTTGGACAAGCCGAAGTAGCAGCGAAGGGCGATTCTATGTCGGATCTAAACTGTGGTGTCATTTGTGGAATTTACGTTTGCCCCGAGATAGACAAACTCCTTAACTACCTCGAAATTGTAGCTGTCAATTGTTATATTTTGTCCCAGGTGGTGAGCGACGGATTGGTTCTTGCTTGACAGCATGTGTTTCGTGTTGTCCTCATTGACCTTAAGACCAATCCGTTTCGCCTGTTCTTCAATCGCCGTGAATGCTTCCACAATGTTACGGCGAGAACACCGCGTATCCTAGCAGCTGGACGGACTTGTAGAAGATAGTACCGTCCCTGTTGACGCCTGCCAGTCGCACTACCTGCTCCAGCACCAGGTTGAAGAAGTCATATGACAGCGCATCTCCTTGCCGAAATCCGGTGCATGTTTCGAATGGTTCCGAGGTCCTAGAACCGAGTTGCACGGTGCATCGCATGTTTTTTAGCGTGGCGCGACACAACTGGATCAGTTTTACCGGGATCCCGAATTCGGCCATCGCCCCAAACAGTTCTTCACGATGAATGCTGTCGTATGCGGCTTTGAAATCGACGAAAAAATGGTGTGTATCGATTCGAAACTCGTTGGTCTTTTCCAGGATGTGTCGAAGTGTGAAAATTTGGTCTATAGTTGATTTGCCGGGCCGGAAGCCGCACTGGTAGCTGCCGATTAGTGCGGTGCAAAATGGTTTTAGACGTTCACACAATACGCTGGACAGGATCTTGTATGCAACATTGAGCAGGGATATACCTCTATAGTTCTTGCAAGAGGTAGGATCGGCTTTTTTGTGGATGAGGCATATGGAGCTGGTATTCCAGTCGTCGGGCATGCTTTCATCTTCCCAAATTCTGCAGATGATTTGGTGCATGCTTCCTACCAGAACATCGCCGCCAGCTTTGAAGAGTTCTGATGGCAAGCCATCTGAGCCTGCGGCCTTGTTGTTCTTCAGCTTCTGAATAGCTGTGCCGACTTCTTCGATGCTGGACGGGAGGACTACTTCAGCGGCTGGAGTTGGGATTTCCTCGGTCCCTACCACTCTCTCTTGGTCATGCTCGTTAAGCAGCTGCTGGAAGTGTTGCTTAAATACATCCACTATACCCTCGCAGTTTCGAAGAGCCTGGGCGCCCTTTTTGAAGCCTCCTGCAAGGTCCTTGGCTTTCTTGTAAAAGGCTCGTGTTTTATGCTTATCCCTAGACTCCTCGATATCCTTGAGCTGGGAGGCTGCGAAGATTCTTTTCTTTTGTCGCAGTAGTTTTTTCTCCTCCCTTCTTCTGGCTCGGTACTCTTCTTGCGCTGCCCTGGTTTTCCTCTGCAGCACCTTTTGGTACGCCTCGTCGGTTGCTGCCTTTTTCTGCTCACACTCGCCATCATACCACGCTTGCGAGGGAATCTTGTGCTACTTATCACCGCATTACGAGCTGTCGCAAAGTCAGCGAGTCGGAAGCCGTTATCTGTTGTTTTATCGTGGAGGCTGTGCTTTCCGATCACTCCGCCAAGGGTGTTTTCCTTACCGATTTTGGCGTTGAAGTCCCCGAGCACGATTTTTACATCGAACTCCGGACAAGCTCCGTAGGCGTTGTCCAGGAGGTCATAGAAGTCCTCCTTGATAGGGTCGTCAGCCTCGTCGGTAGGGGCGTGTGCACATATAAGGCTGATGTTATAGAATCTGCCTCTGATGCGGATCACAGCCAGGCGATCACTTATAGGCTTAAAGTCGATGACCTTCGACCTTAACCGCTTTCCCACAACAAATCCGCATCCCAGTAAGTGCAACCCTTTGTGACAGCTGTAATAAATGTCGCAATTTTTCTTCCTAATCATACCGTTTCCTATCCAGCGTATTTCCTGGACCGCAGTAATATCCGCCTTGTACTGCGTGAGGATTCCTTCTAGTTTATGAGCAGCTCCGGGAGTGTACAGTGTTCTGACATTCCAGGAGCATACTCGCAAATCGTGTTCCTTTTTCGTGCGTTGTCGTCGTCGAGTATCCGTCCATGTATCCGAGGCATCTTGCTCATTCATAACTTTTAGGTTTTTTACGTGGGCGGATTGTTAGCCCGCCGCACAACCGCCATTCTGGTCGGGATTTTTTTCGCTGCATACGTTTGTTCACCCCCCAACGGTTGTTGAAGAGGCTATCCAGAGGGCGCCGCGAGGAGGCCGTATGTCAACTTGACCCGGGCATTTAAACAGGGATCGTTGCTGGCATCTCGCCAGGTTGAGAGCAATCAACAACTTTACCCTGTATGTCCGAGCCCATGCCCTCTGGCACAGTTCATCACTCTTTCTATTAACCTTGGACCGAATTTTCCTATTGGTGATGACTTAAACGCCAAACACATATTTTGGGGTTGAAGATGTATTTCAAAAAGAGACAAAATGCTCTACAAAGCTGGTATGGATTGCGGTTGCAACATTTACTTAACTGACAAACCAACGTACTGGCTTGCTCACATACCAATTCCTTGGCGCACGGTGAAAGTAGTCTTTACTCCCAAAATAAGAAAAGAGGACTACTCATTTGCCAAGTCTCCTGCTGAAGGAGATGCAACATGCTTATCAGCGCGGAAAATCCTGCGAGACTGCGCTTCAAAACCTAGTCGGGAGAATTAAATGCGCGCTCGAAAGGAAAGAGTATGCGCTGGGCATCTTCATCGATATTGAGGAAGCTTTTGATAACGCAATATTTGACAGCATGTGCAACGCTCCGAGCGCCGTGGCGCAGTCGGTGGTGTGTTGGCCTCTGACGCCGATGACACGGGATCGAATCCCGACAACAGCCATGTCATCGAGCGTGTTTTTCACGGTGCTTCTCTTCAGCGGGGTACTGGCAAAACCCCCTGTAGTATAAATGTCAAGAAAAGCTTCTGGAATTTCGCCGTTCGGAACCGGCAATAAACAGTAGGTTCCATTCACCTATGGGAAAATAAAATCACACACAACATGGGTGATTGAGAGAAGCTCGGCTTTGGTCCTTCATGGACTGTAACGCCAACATACATACATGTCCAATGCTGCTAGACATCATGGCGTAGATGAAGCACTAGTTTTATGGATTAAAGCAATGCTTGTGGACAGGACATTAACCGCTGATGCAGGCCTCGACCAATGTGTCAAATCCGGCGTAAACAGGGGCTGCCCGCAAAGTGGCGTCCTGTCTCCGCTGTTATGGTGCATGGTGGTCGACTTTCTGCTTGATGCCCTCAATGCCTCTGAAATCTATGCCCAGGCCTATGCCGATGACGTCGCCATTCTTTCTGTCGGCTCATGCTTTACCATCGTCCGTCTCAAAGCACAGGCAGCGCTAAATGTGATCGATAATTGGTGTACCAGAAATGGGCTGTCGGGAATCCTCTTAAGACCGACGTCGTTCTCTTTATGAGAAGGTGGAAAAATACTGACATGACTCAGTTGGTACTAAAAGGCACTCCCATCC
Source organism: Eumerus sabulonum (assembly GCA_951905685.1). Classification (NCBI taxonomy): domain Eukaryota; kingdom Metazoa; phylum Arthropoda; class Insecta; order Diptera; family Syrphidae; genus Eumerus; species Eumerus sabulonum. Next base: position 12,304,914 of record OX645061.1, on the reverse strand, counting down.
CGATATCCAAGAAGGCTATGTATCTAGGAGTCATCTTAGATAGCAAACCACTGGTCAAAGCATGTTGAGTCAAAAACCACCAAAGCGCTGTCAGCTTTCTGGCAATGCAAAGGAGCTTTTGGCAAAACATGGAGCTTATCGCCGATAAGGGTAGGTAGGTAGGTAGGTTCGTAGCCCAGAATTGAGAAGAATATACATAGGCCAGGGAGGCCCGTTGTTCAGCTACGAGGGGGGTTTAGCCCCCTATTCGTCGAACCCATTTGGGCTTCTTAAGAAGATAAGAAGATCAGATATCCCTACTTGCTGAACATCTGTCAGATCGCAGATCGTCAAGGAAGTAAGATCCTAGGTATCGTTTCCTGATTGTGCAGAATGATGGGCGGGCGCAGAGAAGGTGGTGTATGGATTCGACCTCCTCCTCGTCTAGACAGCTTCTACAGAAATCATTCGGAACTAATCCTAATTTTTGCGCGTGACTGCCAATAAGGCAGTGTCTTGTGATGACACTGATGATTTTTTAGGGAGATTATACTCCTAGTCCGTTGACTGTCGAGCCGGGGCCAGATTTGCCTGGTGATGAGGCAGGTATGTCCCTGGTTCCATCTCAGGTTCGTCCCCTTAATGGTTGCAAGGGGTATTCCCTCACGAGCCACGATTGATTGTAGCGTCGTTCCTTGTCTGGCGAGTGTGTCGGCTCTCTCATTTCTTGGAATGTCGCTGTGTCCCGGTACCCAGATAAGTTGTAAGTTAAACTGTCCGGCCATCTCATTAAGAGATAGACGACAGTCGAGACTAGTTTTTGATGTGTATACATAGGACACCAACGACTTTAAGGCTGCTTGACTAACCGTGAGAATATGGATATCCGTAGTGGATATCACGTTCCACTTCAGCCAAGACAAGGCCTCTTTCATTGCCAATAGTTCCGCCTGGAAAACGCTGCAGTGATCTGGTAATATTAGAGCTTTATTCAGCTTAAGTTGTTTGCAGAACACTCCACTACCCACCCGGTCTTTGGTTTAAAGCGCGTTAGTGTAAAAATCCACACAGTTTCTGCGGGGTTGCGTTTGGCGGATCCAGTTTTGCCTGTCCGGGTGGATCGTCATAAAATTGTTTTCCAAGACTTTGGCGGGTTCTGTGTGGTCCAAGTTTTTTTGCCATGGTTATCCTGTTTTCAGGATGGAGGAGTGGCCACTGACATAGCTCGTTTCATGTTGACTCTTAGTCTTATGGCCGTGTGTGTGGCAATTTGCTAGCCGAGGATATTGAGTGGTGTAAGGTCGAGTATCATGTTAAGCGCAGCCGTTGGGGTGGACCTGAGAGCTCCGGCAATGCATATACATGCCAGCCTTTGTACCTTCTCGAGTTGTTTGTGGTATGTTGTCTTGTCAAACGCAGTCCACCTGACTATCACTGCATACACTAGTATGGGTCTAACGACCGTGATGTAGAGCCATAGGGTTATCTTGGGGTTGAGTCCCCATTTTTTCCCCAGGGCCTTCTTGCATGTGTAGAGAGCTACGGTTGCTTTATTTTTGCTCTCTCGATTGTGTTGCTCTGCCAGGTTAATTTCCTATCTAGTATAACGTCAAGGTATTTTGCACTGGAGGAATAGGCTAACCTGGTACCAAGCAAAATGATCGGGCAGTGTTCCGGAATTGTATGCTTTTTGGTGAATAGCAGGAGCTCCGTTTTCTGGGGATTTACCTGAGATTGAAATGGCAACGTCATCAGCGTAGGCAATAACGTCCAGACCTTCCTTCTCCAGTTTAATTAGTAGTTCCTTTATAAATACATTCCAGAGAAGAGGTGATAGGACCCCTCCTTGTGAGGTTCCCCTGGTACCCATTCTGGTGGTTGCTTGGCTTCCCCACTTGGAGTGAATTTTGCGAGTTAGTAGTAACTCGCTGATCAGCTTTATCAGAGTCCTTTCCACCTTTAGCTTTTCTAGCCCTTTACCCTTCTATTACTGCTTTCGGAGTGACGCTGTTAAAGGCGCCCTCTATGTCTAGGAAGGCTGTTAGGGTATATTTTTTAAGATGGATTGATCTCTCGATTTTACTCACTAGTGTATGCAGGGCTGTTTCGTCAGATCTACCCTCGCAGTAGACATGCTGTGCCTTAGAGATTAGGGAGGGATCTAAACTATGGCATATGTGTAAGTCTATCAGCCTTTCCAAAGTTTTTAGTGCAAAGGATGATAGACAGATAGGCCTTGGGGGAAGTGTGAGAGTTCCTGCCGGCCTTGGGGATGAAAATTACCCATTACACACACACAATTAGCACAATTAGTGGAAGTGCGCACACTTCCACTTTTCTGGAATCTAACTCCAAGCTAGGCATCCTTTAAAGATTATCTCTAGCCATGGTATAGTCCATTCCATAGTTTGTGTGAGTTCGATAGGGTACATTTCATCCGGACCTGGCGATTTGTAGGGCTTGAAGGTTTTTAACGCCCATATGATTTTCTCTAGACACTGCATCCATCATCGAGGATATAGGAGCGACGAATATCCCGAACCGAGACTCAAAATAGACTCCGGAACCTGTGCCAACCGGTCTATTCCTCCCTAGAGGGAATTCTAATAGATAACCTCCTCTCCCAAGAAGGAAGTCGGGTGACATAGTCAGTTACGGTTCTGAATCTCGAGACGGCCCACCGATCCAAGACTGATGCGTATCCGTAAGGACTCTTTTTCCAGAGACCGGATTCCTGTAGTCTTAGCGCAGGTCGGTTGCGACGCTCTCGCAGTAGACGTCCAAGGGTGGGAAGTTCAGCATAAATACAAGAGCCGCCGTTGGTGTGGACTTCATAGATCCCGTCGCCGCCAGACACTCTGCCCTTTGAACCTTTGACACACTCTAAAGATGACATTTCTTCTCAAGCACTTTCCACCAGACAACCGAGCCATAGACTAGAATGGGTCTTACCACCGCAGTGTACAACCAATGCACTAACCTCGGTCTGAGGCCCCGTGTCTTTTCAAAGGACACCTTGCACGAATATAGTGCCGCGTAGGCCTTTTTGATTCTTTCCTCAATATTTTCTTTCCAACTAAGCTTGGAGTCCAAGATTATGCCCAGATATTTGGCAGATATAGCTTAGTCTATCGCTGAGGACCTGTGGAAATTTTCCAGAAACTAAAATAGCAATGTCGTCGGTGTGGGCCGTGACATTACAACCCCTTACAATATACCCGGGTTTATTTGGGCTATATGAAGGCTGGACACTATTGCTTCAGTACTAACGTTATTAAAAGCAACCTCGATGTCTAGAAAGGCACCTAGAGTGAATTCTTTGATATTGGGCGATTTTTCTATCGTATAGACTACCCTATGCAGAGCAGTATCTATCGATTTTTCCCTTATATACGCGTTGTGTGATTGTGACAGATAACCTTCACAAATCTCATCCCTTATTGGTATCTAAGGGTGTCTATTATTCTTTCCAGCTTTTTCATAAGGAATTACGATAGACTGATAGGTTCTTTGCAGTAGCATGGTTGACTTTACCCGACTTGGGTTTGAAAACCTCCCTAACTTCCCTCCACGCTTGAGGAACATAACCCATTCTGAGGCACAAGGAGTAAATGCTCTTCAGCCATGAAAGAATGACTTCACATGGCTCCTGCAACATAATCGGAAAAATCCTTTTCATTCCCGGCGCCTTGTGGGGGTCAAAAGAGTTGACTGCCCACATGATATTTTTCTCAGTAACAATCTTCTCGATTGTCTCATATTCAATACATTCCCTTCGCAGCTCGCCCGCCAGATTGAAGGTTCCTGCATTCTCGCAGCCAGGGAAATGACACTTTAGTAGGGAATAAAGCACGCTCTCGTTTGAGTCAGTCAAGCTACCATCAGATCTCTTTATAGAGGACATCTGTGTGAAAGCTTTTGCAAGGATCTTCCTCAGACGAGCTGCACCCACAGAAGCTTCTCCAAGAGTCCTTCTTAGCGAATCTGATTTCTTTTTTGAGCCGCATAACATTATATTTATAGGTTGACCATTCGATGGCCCCCTCTTTTGCCAGATTCCAACGAAGTCTAGAGATACGAAGCCGCTCCACTATGTTAGCATTCCACCATGGTGGGTTTCTTTTACTGCGTCGTCTGATAGCACATGCCTTCTCAAAGGACCGGTTTAGCTTGTTGGTGAGGTTTGATACCATCTCATTGATGTCTTCCGTAGAGTTGGGGTTTCCTTTTGGGGGGCCGGTTAGGGGTCCCACCCAGCTCCGCACTAAACCTCTACCAATTCGCCTTCCGCGGATTTCGAAAGACTTTCCTGTCCGGCCTGCGGAAATTCAAGTCGACGAGGATCTAACAATGATCAGAAAGTGATGCTTTGTCAGAAACTCTTCCCTTCTGCTACTAGTAACAAACGTTGGTGAATTACCCCGATTACAAGAAATCAGATTCTTTTCAAGATTCCTAACTTAACTATCCTTGACTGTCATGGGAAGTCCAGTCAGCAAAAGGATGAAGAATCCCAATTTATAATCCTTTCTTTCCCAGAAAAAAGCCCAATCTAATTACGAGCCAGAGAATGCTTGACTCAAGTCAAGTCCATTAAGAGATCGTCCTATATCCTTAGCCAGATTTCCATTACTTCTACTTAAACTACCTCAACGCCTTCTGCTTCTGTTTCAATTTCCACTAAGCCCCATCCATACCCAGGCTTATCAACACCAAAAACTTGACTTTACAATTTATTTAAAAACAAACTCATTGCGCTTCGACACACCCAAGTCGAAACGACCATTCCTCCTTCACACTTTATTGTTTCTACATGGAGTCAGGTCCTTTCTACAATACGTATTCCTTGGCTCCGCTCGCCCACTATTTCACTTAGTACCGCTCTCTTTGTAGAAAGGAATCACTAAATCTTGTCAATTTAAACGACGACTGCATTACCCACGTATGGATGTGGATCTCCACGTAGCCACACCAACTGAGCGTGTAGCTGGAGCAACATACTCGTAAATCTCAAGCCAAAAGTGGCTAAAGTCCAATAAATAGATTAACAATATCGACGGAAAGAAGAACAACGAAATAACAAGGAAAAGGAGCACCTCAGCAGTGCATTAGAGCTGCCACTCCATGGTTGGTGTTATAAATTTCATTTCTAACACGATGCCGTCTGGGATTAAGAGTAGCTGGAAACTCCCACCTCTTTCATTCTACATCTGACCACGCATACTGTAGCTTTTGATCCGTGGAATTGTCTGCTGCATTATTTCCTGCATTCCTGTTGCTCACGTGTACATACTCGTACGTCGAGGATAACTTCACCATCGAAACTCGAAGCTCAACTCCACGCGAGTACATCGTACTCGCATATCGCAGAAGTTTAGTTCAAAACAAAGCTCCCCAAAGACGTTATCTCGTAGTGCACCAGTACTGAGCACTCGTATCTATCTTGACTCGACTTTGGCCATTGTTTGTTGCAACTACAATCATTATGTAGACCACCGGGAAAGTAGCTCCTACACCTACTACTTCTCCTCGTTATTTACACTTCAAGTCGAAGTTTTCGATCAAAATGGGAAAAGTTTTCAATGAAACGTGTAGCGCAGCCCGAATAGACAGAATAATAACAAGAAGAACAACTGAAGTAGGAAGGCCGGCCACTTGCAGTCGACAAGTAACAATAAGAAACGATGGATGTGACGGTGTTGCTGAACAAACAATCAACCATGCAATCGCAGTCGGGAACAACATCAACTGAACTGTATTAGGCCAAGAAACCTTAAACCGAACACAAAGAGCGGATGCTCTCGACTCGCGGTAGACTTTGATTTGGTTTTTTGGATTCACTTTATTGGGCCGGTTCCGGACCCAATGGATACAGTCTCCTTGTGGGGTTTGGAGTGGTTGTGTTGCTACAGCGGTCATATGAGATGCGGAATATTGAAATTGTTGGCCGAAAACTTGTGTAGCTTGATGTTTGCTTTGTGCAATCTGTATTGGCGGTGATTTGTAGGAAATGTTAACAAGGATGAGTGGAACGTGGGATGGTGAATGCATAAGGGTTGTGTCTAATCTGGAATAGAGCACAGAAATTGCTGTGCGTTGGCCCTTTTGGAATTAAGCATTTTGAGCTACTTTTAGACATAGTTAGGGTCGGTTGTTGTTTTTTTCTTTTCTCGTTTTGCTCTGTAAGCTGAAATATTTGAAACTTGGATTTCCTATGAGCGTTATGTAGGATGGTGGTGGTAGGAAACAATATCATACACCGGAAGTATTGCTTGTAACAATGTTTTGCCTTGTATTACCCCCACACCAGGCCTATAGAGGGCCATGTCAGATGTAAATGTCTCAATTCTTAAGGGGGAATGGGCTATTTTGTCCCAGTACGATGCCCAGGTCAACTTGCCTTGGCAAAAGAGGTTTTTGATATGGTATAACATGACTATAGGCAAACCCGAACGTACTGAGGGATTGACAACGCTGAGCTCATCGACATCAAGCCCAAGAGCTTGATTCACTCGGGGGTGCCCGTGGTGCAGTGGTTAACATCATCGACCGCCGAGCGGAAGGTCTATAGTTCAATTCGCTTCATAGCCAAGAAAAAAAAGTAATTCCTCAACGGACAAAAGTATGCAACGCAGTTGTGAATGGAAAGTTACCAGATGTACTGCTGCAGGCATAACACTCACTGTGCGTATGCAATACGAAGAAGTGCTTGAACGAATTAGTACGGACTACAACCAAAAACGCGGAATTCGGTCGGCTCTCGTCCTATATAGGACAACCACCCCTGAGAGTTAACGAACATCAACCAAACCACTGCACTCCGTTCAGGTTGTGTGTCTATCACATCATAAGAGAATATAAAAAACTCTTGAACCTGCGCGAGTTTCTAAAAAAAAAAAAAAAAAAAAGACTGACGTAGCCCAGTTGATCGAAGATCGCTCATTAGCATGGAAGCCTTCATATTAACCTCCTACCAAAGTAATTAGGGTGTCTAGCTATTCAACTTGAAGACATGTAGTGTTGCCGATGAAAATCGTTGTAGTAACCAATTGTTGAATGACGTAGCGACAAATTTCTTCCCATTAGCGTTTAGGCGTCTATGCGGCTCCTAAACAGACCGAAAAAAGCATTTTTGTATGGTGATTCGCTTTATATTTTTAAGTCGAGAAATTTGTGAAGAGATACGAGAGTATGGTTAAAAGTTTTCAGCCTGACGCAGGGGTAGCGCTCCAATCAGCAAAAATGTATATTTCCTGCATGGAAGCACGTTTGTTTACAGGAATTTTTGCAATAGAAGATTTGCGTGTTTTTGGGTTAGGGTGACTAAACCTGAATATCGTGCGATCATAGAATTCTTCGCCTTGGATGGATTAACACCTAAGGAAATTTATTCGCAGTTGACAGAAACTTACGGGGACTCTCTTCCTTTCATGCCAATTGTTAAAAAGTGGGCAACTAAATGTTGTCGTACATCCTTCGAAGATGACCCACGTGGGGGACGACCAAAAACCGCAATCACACCGAATACCATTGAAAAAGTGCACGATGTCACGTTGAACGATAGACGAGTGAAGATGATTCTGTTAGCTCAGGCTGAAGAGATTTCGGAAAAAAGGATGCTAAGCATCTTGCACAAAGAATTAGGGAAGCGAAAGTTCTGCGAAAGATGGCCACTGCGTTTTCTGAATACCGATCACAACTAAATGCACAAATTGTTTTCACAGCTATTTTTGGACGGATCCTATAGGAATCCGACCGATTTTGTGCGGCGATTTGTCACGTCCCCACCACTTACTTACTTGGGTGGCTCTACAGTCCTGTATGAAACTGGGCCTCAACCAACAAGCTTCCACAACAAGCGCGGTCTTTTGCCAGTTGTTTCCAGCGACGTAATCCCAGTTGGTTAATGTCCCCTGCCTGTATGCGCCACCGAAGATTCCATCACCCTCTGCTGCGTCGTTTCTCAAGGTTGGACTCGAAGACTCTTCGGGCCGGAGCTGTGTTATCCATTCGCCTTACATGGCCTAGCCATTTTAGACGTTGGATCCGAATACGTCGTGTTAGAATTATGTCGCTGTACAGCTCGTATAGTTCGTCGTTATATCTTCTCCTCCGGTCTCCGTTTATATTTTTAAGAAAATTGATTATTCAAAATAGGGTTCGATCACTGGATTGCGATAAACTACAACCATTTACTTGTTTGTTCAATACACACTTTATTGTTCCACCTCAGGTGAAACATCTGGGGGCTTCAACTTAATTACAAGCTTTTATAACACTTAACACTTTATTGTTTACACACAACTTTTTTACACAGTTTGTCTCTACAACTGTTGGATTATTGTCCACTAGATGGCTTGCACGCGATTCCCCCATCTCAACATCCACAAGGGTACCTGGCGGTCTTGTGATCAATCGACCACCAACCAGATTGATCATATTGCGATCGACGCCAGACACTCCTCCTGTATTCTCTACGTACGAACCTTCCGAGGGGCCAACATCGACTCGGACCACTACCTTGTTGTAGCCAAGGTACGAATGAGGATATCAAGAATGCTTAGGAGTCGAGTAGGACTACGTAAGTTTGACGTTGAAAAGCTACAATCGCAAGAGACTGCCAGAATAATTGCCGATCGTGTCTCCTCAAAGCTCTCTCAAAATCCGCCCACAGCAGCACAAACAATAGAGCAGGAATGGGCTCATTGCCAGAGCGCCGTCAGAGACGCTGCCTCCGAGGTGCTGGGTTTCAAACAGCCACCACCTAGAAACCCCTGGTTCGATGAACAATGCGAACAAGCCCATGCAGCAAAACAAGAGGCATATAAAGCCATGCTGCAACGACGGACGAGAGCTGCTCGCGAAATCTATGAGCAGAAGAGAAGAGAGGAACACAGGCTTTTCAGAAGAAAGAAGAGAGAGCACGGAAAGCGTGAGATCGAGGTGATGGAGAGATGCTTCTGCAGGAATGACGCCCGTAAGTTTTACAACAAGGTAAAACGAACATGCCATGGCTACAAAGCCAGAGTGGCGGCCTTCAGGGATGAAAATGGAGAACTGGTAGTAGAGTCGCAGTCGATGCTGAGGATTTGGAAAGACCACTTCTGCAGACTGTATAACGGCGAAGATAGACAAGATACCGCTGTCAGGCAGAACGAGCCATTCGCAATGGACCACGAAGTAACAGAATTCAGTCCACCCGACCTAGACGAAGTCAAAATAGCGATATCAAGACTTAAGTCTAATAAAGCCGCTGGCGCAGACGGCCTGTCTGCTGAGCTTTTTAAGGCGGCTGGAGATGAGCTGGTAAGGTGCATGCACCATCTCATCTGCAAGGTATGGTCGGAGGAAAGCATGCCCGACGAATGGAATCTCAGCATCGTTTGCCCGGTCCATAAGAAAGGAGACCCCTATAACTGCGCCAAATATAGGGGAATAAGTCTCCTTAACATCGCATATAAGATCTTCTCTGCCATATTGTGTGAACGCCTGAAACCGTTTGTGGATAACCTGATCGGCTCTTATCAGTGTGGTTTCAGGCCAGGTAAATCCACAATAGACCAATTATTTACGCTACGGCAGATCTTGGAGAAGACCCAGGAATACCAAATCGACACTCACCACCTCTTCGTCGATTTCAAGGCCGCGTATGACAGCGTATATAGAGACGAGCTGTACAAAGCCATGTCTAGTTTTAACATCCCTGTCAAACTCGTCCGACTGTGCAGGATGACAATGGAGAATTCTCGCTGCTCCATTAAGGTCGGTAATGAGCAAACCGAGACCTTTGATGTTAAAAAAGGATTTAGGCAGGGCGACGCGCTGTCGTGCAACTTTTTCAACATCGTGCTTGAAAAGATCGTGCAAGAGTCACTGGCCAACACAAGAGGTACGATTTATTTCAAGTCTACGCAATTGCTTGCGTACGCCGATGATATTGACGTAATTGGACGAAAACAGCAAGACGTCAATGAGGCTTTCGTGAGCATTGAGGTAGAAGCGGCTAAGATGGGTCTCAAGGTTAATGAGGGTAAAACCAAATATCTGCTTTCATCTAAAAGAGACGGACAACACCGACGTATTGGCCAGAACGTCACCATGGGCGGATATAACTTTGAAGTGGTCAAGGAATTCGTCTACCTTGGCTCACTGATGACCAGCGACAACAACACCAGCGCTGAGATAAAACGCAGAATCACTCTTGCCAACCGCTGTTTCTTTGGGCTCAAGAGGCAATTGAGAAGTAGAGCCCTCTCTCGGAGAACCAAGGTGACACTATATAAGACCTTGATCATCCCAGTCCTCCTTTACGGCGCAGAGGCTTGGACCTTAACAAAAGCGGATGAAGATGCCCTTGGTCGTTTCGAGAGGAAAATTCTGCGCACTATCTACGGTCCCGTTTGTTCAAACGGTGTATGGAGGGGAAGATATAACGAAGAACTGTACGGGTTGTACAGCGACATCGGCCTGGTACGACGTCTACGGATACAGCGTCTAAGGTGGCTAGGCCATGTAGAGCGCATGGAAGATACAGCTCCGACCCGAAAAGTCTTCGAATCCACTCCGGAAGGAAGGCGCGGCAGAGGACGGCCGCCTCAGCGGTGGCGCACGCAGGTGGAAGGGGACCTCAACCAACTGGGCGTGCGGCACTGGAAACAGCTGGCCAAAGACCGTGCCGGCTGGAAACGCTTGTTGGTTGAGGCCCAGGTTCACCACGGACTGTAGCGCCACCTTAGTAAATAAGTAAGACGGCTTGATTACTTTCACACTGGATTACCGAATGATCACTCGTTAGTTAGTCACTGAATACTGAACGAATACTTAATACTGAACCACTGAATTTCGATTACTTAATGGATACCGAATCATTGAATGCCCCCTAGGGAGAGTGTTTCCGCTTCTATAGCCTTCGGTTAAATTTTTCGAATGTTCGCCGTCAGACGTTCTTCCTCAGAAGTCTCTAGAATGCTTTGGCATTGACATTCAGCAGGATGCCGCTGAAAGTTACCATAATTTCAGCTGCATCAGAGCATTCCAAACTTCGATAGCGAAACTCGGACACAACAGGACCATAGACTAAACGCAGAATTTTCCTCTCGAAACGACCAAGGTCCTCCTAATTCACCTTCATTAAAGTCCAGGGCTCCGCGGCATAGAAGGCGACCGGGATGATTAAGGTTTTGTATAATGCAACTTGGTCTTTCGAGATAGGGCTCTAGCTTTCAAATGCCCCTTAAGTCCAAAGAAGCAGCGGTTGGTACGAGTAATCTGCGTTTGATCTCTTCGCTGGTGTTGTTGTCGCCGATCACTAGTGAGCCAAGGTAGACGACCACATCTAATTTGTAGTTGCAAATTGTGACGTACTGGCTGAGACGTGTCGGTCTTGTGCATATTTTTTCGTTGACAGCATATATTTCGTGTCACCCTCACTAAGAGAACGATCCATTTTAGCCGCTTTAGCTTCAAAGCTTTCGTACGCTTCGTTGACTGTGTGTTCATGTTCGTGTGCTGTGTTCATCCAATTATGTCAATGTTATCCGCGTACGCAAGCAGTTGCGCAGACTTGAAATAGATCGTTACTATTTTGTTAGCCAGTGAGGTTCGTATGATCTTTTCGAATACGATGTTGTTTAAACCTTGTCTAAATTCTTTTTAAACGTTGAAGGTCTCGGTTTATTCGCTACTGACCTTAATGGAGCAGCGGGAATTCTCCATTGTCCTCTTGCACAATCTGACGAGTTTGGCAGGGATATCAAAACTAAACATGGCGCTGTATAGCTCGTCTCTATGCACACTGTCATACGCGATCTCGAAATCGGCGAAAAGGTCATGGCTGTCGATTTAGTATTCTTGGGTCTTCTCCGAGATCTGCCACATTTGGTCTTTTGTGGATTAACCTGGCTTAAAACCACACTGGTAAAAAATAACGGTTTCAGGCGTTCACACAGTACGGCAGAGAAGATCTTATATGCAATGTTAACGAGACTTACTCCCCTGTCGTTGGCGTAGTTATAGGTGTCTCCTTTTTTGTGGACCACCACTAGACACTAGAAATGAAACAGCAGTCCAAGCAGTGAGTGGAAGCCGATATGGTTCGACGGCAAATAAAAGTGAAGTGCTTCGGTCTTCTTTGAGCGCGAAAACATCCGACTGTACTTCTCGTTAGGAAAATATCCGTCTGTCTTCCAATCAGAGATATATGCAATTCGAATGGTCATGCACTATGTTGGGAAGCACAGAGGGGGGCGGCCGTGGTTCAGTGGTAAACATCACCGACCGTCGAGCGTAAGGTCTGTAGTTCAAAGTTGTTCCATAGCCAAGAAAAAAATAGTTTTTTCCTATTCGGAAAAATTGATGCAACATAGCTTTTGTGAATGAGAAGTGATCAAACATACTGATGAAGGCATATCACTCACAGTATATGGTCATTTTAATTTCATCCTCCGTGTGTGCAGTTCTAATCTAACACCATAAGTACATGGAACAGTTGCTGAGAACTAAAACCAACGCGAAAATTCGGTCGGTTCCTCTCGAATCCTATCTAAGACACCCACCCCTAGAGAGTAGTGAATGAACATCTACGACCCAAACCACTGCACTCCGTTCAGGTGGTGTGATAAACATTAAAAGAGTTTGAACTCTTGAACCCACGCGAACTATAAAAAAAAAAAAAAAACAGGTGAAGGGGGAAAAGCGCATGCGTCTGCAGTGACAGTGCATGAACTCAAGTCCTTCTAGAACAGAGTCGGTAAACAAAATTCACTAAGACTTGTACGGGTCTCAGATCAATCTGGGATCCCAGGAAATGAGATCTCTGATGAACTCGCTAGAATGGGTTCAGAGGAGAGTTTTTCAGGACCTAAACCCGTTCTAAATCCATCCGCGTCCACGGTAAATTCCTACATTAACGAGTGGGTGTTTAATACACACAACCATAGAGGGGATTATCCAGGTTACAGGATGACTAAGCGCGTAAGCCCTGTTGTCTGCAAGAAATCCGCAGCATTCCTCCTGAAGGAATCAATGCAGAAGACTTGTAAGAGTTATTACGGGCCATTACACTTTTGCTAAGCATCTCTGTGTGCTTGGCATCAGTGAGTCGTCTGCGAGGAGGATGACGCTGCAGAGCATCTTCTCTGTGACTGCCTCGCCTTTGCTCGCGCATGGTGGCGCACCCTTGTGGCCGACGTGGTGTGTGCCGAATCTCTTAGCTCTACGTCACTGAAGCTCCTTCTCGTTTATCACCGGAAAATGGGGAAAATACAGTAAAGGTAGGCATCTGTCTGGAGTACAATGGACCAGTATTTGCGTCTGAGTGCCCCAACAGATAGCAGAAGGCCTCAAAAAAAAAAGAAACAGACTAAATCTCTAAATTCAGGTGGATAATTTACTGCAAAATAAGACGCCTCTCTTTGTTGACTGTTTACGTCAATAGAGCTTAGGACTGAAAATTGGGTTCATGAGCGTTTAGCCAAAATAGTTCACCCGGACGTACATATGTATGTACATGATCGTTGTAAAGTTATTTCTAATATGAAGTTAAGCCTTTTTCCTGGACCTCGGAGAACAGCATTCATATGACAGTTTGTCTCGGGGCCGCTAAAGAGCGTCAGATGATAAGAGTTCGATGTATGTATGTGTGTTGGCGTTACGGTCCATGAAGGACCTAAGCCGAGCTTCTAATCACCCATGTTGTGTGTGATTTCATTTTCCCATAGGTGAAATAGTTCGATAGTAACTGGTTAAAAATAAAGGTCCTAAATGTTGTTCCTCATGGTTGTGGTTATTACTCCTGGGAGGTTGGCAAGTGCTCAACAAAAAATTACAGCTAGTACCGTGCCGGACTACTAACGATTGACCTTTTATGAAAACACACACAAAACGTCACCCAAACTAGAAATGAACCTTCCTGAAAAACTTAGTATGACAAAGAGTCACACCAAAATGTGTACCATTAAGTACGCGTCAACAAGTGCGTTGAAGTATTAAACTGAAGGCCTTTCCTCTACATTCCTGGTACTAAAAATACGGATTATATGGTACAGACCCTGTTCCTCGTTGTAAGACAGATGGCAAATGCCAACGTTACCTAAGTGCCCTACCGGTTAATTGTATGAATAATTATCCATCTCTTCCCAACAGAACCACAAATATTCGAATACCATACAACAATGTGTTTATTTTCATTAAAAGCTTCTCGAGTTACTCCTCATGCATGCGTACGTATGTATGAAACAATTCGAGAAGTCCGCCTCAGGAATCCCATGTTTCTGATTATCATATTCCTCGCTTATGTTTACTATAAATTGGCCCATGATCCTCGGTGGTATGATGGTTGAGTTAACTTTTGTGTTTAAAACGCTCGAGTGAGTTGCATATGCAGATATCACTGTCTAAAGCCGGAAGTCTTCAACAGTTGTTCTAGTCCTTCCTCTAAAGTGTATAAATCTCTCTGGAATTTAACTGTCATTATATTTTCAATATCTAATCAACCGTTAATTACACCCGCAAACCATTGGTCATCACTAAAATTGCATTCCCATTGCCCCACATAATTAGTCGTCTTCCGCTCTCTAATTTAGCGGTAAGTCAAGCGTACCTGTATGGAGCGAACTCAGGGCACTTGTCGCACTGTCAAACTGTCAACGTCAAATAAATTGTTAAATTACCTCTTCAATTCCTAGTCATGTTCATTTGCGGTCAATAGGATTATGAAATTTCAAATCCACTCGATTCGTAGAGATATTAATCCTTTGATGGTTGACCGAAGCTTTTTTCCACACAAGCCCAATTCAAAGGACGAGCAGAACGGACGACGACCGACGAACTGCACCATGAAGAGAAAATATCCCGAATGATTCAACAATGGGGTCCGTTCTCTTCAGTTCGAATGTTCTCTTTATCCGGTTTATCCTAGATTTTTCGGAGTAGAGCAAAAGCTTTGTTCATCATCAGCGAAGAGAAAATGTCCCGTTCAGATTCTCTGGAACGACGTCTTCAGAAGAACTCCATCGTCCTGACACATTCACTTGATTGCCAATGCGGTGCTATAGCTTGCGCGGGGACGCAAGGGTGGTGGGAAGGACACTTCGGCATGTAACACTATCGTAGCTATCGTCCTAGCCGTCGTCATCGTCGTCGAGTGAGTCCTTGGGTGATTATTTATTTATGTATGGGATAGCGCATTTGCTTCACTGGTGTTTATGGATAAATTTTGATTTTTATTCCAATTCCATTCGATTTTATGAGGTGAATTGGATACACAGTGCGTAAGTTCCCTACTTGATTAGGTGGTTGAGAAGTTTTTTTTTTTTTTTGGGTTGTGAGTTTACTAGTTAATTGACAGAAGGAACATTGTAGAGATGGAGAGGTAATGTTTTGCAGGAATACCTAATTAACCGAACGTAGTACACTGCCGGTCTTGTGGGCTTTAGATTATTCTATAGGTCATTTCAATTGGTCGGGTGTAGGGAATGGTCCGGAAACCTTTTATGTTGTGCTAAGCCATAAACTGCAGGATTAACGAAGATAATGAATTGTAAGCTAGAAATAATCTTCTTCTTCTTAGTGGGCGCTACAGTTCGGGGTGAACCTGGGCCTCAACCAACATGCCCCTCCATCTAGCACGATCTTTCGCTAGCCTTTTCCATTGCCGCACACCCAGTTGGCTGAGGTCCCCTTCCACCTGTGTGCGCCATCTTAAGTGCGGCCATCCTCGGCTTCTTCGTCCCTCGGGGTTGTATTCAAAGACTCTCCGGGCTGGAGCTGTGGTGTCCATTCGCTCTACATGGCCCAGCCATCTTAGGCGTTGAATCCGTAGACGCCTGACTAGGCTCATGTCGCTGTACAGCCCGTAAAGTTCGTGGTTGAATCTTCTCCTCCATCCCCCGTCTGCGTTTATAGGCCCAAAAATCACGCGCAAAATCTTTTTCTCGAACCGACCAAGGGCCTGCTCATCCGCTTTTGATAGCGTCCATACTTCTGCGCCGTACAGTAGGACCAGGATGATAAGGGTCTTATGTAGAGTCAACTTTGTCGTACGGGAGAAGGCTCTATTACTCAATTGCCTCCTGAGCCCAAAGAAACAGCAATTGGCAAGAGTGATTCTGCGTTTGATTTGGGAACTGATGTCATTATTCCAGGTCACTGCGGAGCCAAGGAAGACGAAGTCCTTAACTACCTCGAATTTATATCTGCCAATGCAAACGTTCTGGCCAAGACTCGGTGGTGAGCGTCGTTTTTTTGATGACAGCATATATTTAGTTTTGCCCTCGTTTACCGCCAAACCAATTTTCGCCGCCTCCATCTCAATACTCGCTAACGCCTCCTTGACATCTCGCTGTGATCTACCTATTATGTCAATATCGTCGGCGTATGCAAGGAGTTGCGAGGATTTGAAATAGATTGTGCCTCTTGTATTGGCCAGTGATTTTTGCACAATCATTTCTAATGTTGATGTTGAAGAAATCACACGACAGCGCATCGCCTTGCCTAAATCCTTTTTTGACATCAAATCTATCGGCAGGGTGTTCACCGATTCGGATGGAGCAGCGAGCATACTCCAAAGTCATCCTGCATAGTCTGACGAGTTTGGCAGGTATGTCAAAGGTAGACATAGCGTTGTATAGCTCGTCTCTAATTACGCTGTCGTATGCGGCTTTGAAGTCGACAAATAGGTGGTGAGTGTCGACTTGAAATTCATTGGTTTTTTCCAGGATCTGCCGTAGTGTAAAGATTTGGTCGATGGTGGACTTCTCTGGCCTGAATCCGCACTGATAATGACCTATCAGCTTATTTACAAAAGGCTTTAGGCGTTCACACAAAACGGCAGAGAAGATTTTGTAGGCGATGTTAAGGAGACTTAACATCCTTTCTTGTAGATCGGGCATACGATGCTGAGGTTATCCCCAGCTGCCTGGAAGAGCCCAGCAGACATTCCGTCTGCGCCAGCAGCTTCATTCGACTTGAGCTTCGATATGGCAATCTTAACTTCGTCGAGGTCAGGGGGACAGAATTCTCTGCGGTCTCCGTCGATTAGAAATGGACTGTGGCAATTTCTCGCTAGCTGCTTCCATCGCCGCACGCCCAGTTGGTTAAGGTCCCTTCCACTTGTGTGCACCACCTTGGATTCGGTCGTACTTCGGGGTTGGATTCGAAGACTCTTCGGGCCGGAGCTGTGTTGTCCATTCGCTCTACATTGCCTAGCCATCTTAGACGTTGGATCCAAAGACATCGTACTAGTTTATACAAACGGGAGCAAAGATTGGACGCAATCGTCTGCACCATGGAGGAGGACTGGGATGATTAAGGTTTTGTATAGCACAATCTTGGCCCTTCGAGAGCGGGCTTCACTTCTCAATTGCCTCTTGAGCCCAAAGAAGCAGCGGTTGGTAAGAGTAATTTTGCATTTGATCTCAGTGCTGGTGAGTTATCGCTGGGCACTTGTCAGCCCAGGTAGACGAAATCATTGGCCTTTTTGAAATTGTATCTGACAATTGTGGAGGACGCCGTGGCGCAGTGGTTAGTGTGTTGAACTCTGAGCGAGTTCGGATCCCGATAGCACCAACGACATCGAATATTTCGCGGCCTCCCTCCTCGGCGGAGAACTGGCGAAGCCCCAAGTAGTGTACTACATATTTACTACTTATTTTCGATGGATGGCAAAGGACTGACAAAGGCATCGCAGGGGTAACGTCTATCCGGCGGATGCTGGCCTGCTAAAAAGCGAGAAGAGCCACCGCAGTCGAACATCTTGCGGTCCTTTTAGTAAGTCCCATCCCCACCTCCTCGTGGTGCCATCTGGAGATTTCCTATGGAAATTGCAGACGGGGAAGGGCGAATGGCGAGCCTCCTGCGCCAAAAAACAGGATTAGTCGGTTGAGCTACGGCCTAGTAAGCCGTAACCGTAAAAACACACAAACTCTGAAACAACCACAAGACTCGGATCTTCGACTCTGTACGTGGAACGTTAGGTCCCTAAACAGATCTCATGCAGCCGAACAACTTGCGGATGCCCTAGACCGCTATAAACTGGACTTAACCGCGATTCCGGAACTAAGATGGAAGGGACCGGGTATAGAGCGAATGAAAAACTGCGACATCAACTACGGCGACTGATATAGGATGAGAGGACAACGATTGTTCGGATGCGGATTTGTTATTTGAGGGGGACTACGGCAAAAAGTCCTAAGCTTTCGGCATGTGAGCGAACGCCTTATAACGATCCGTATTAAGGCTAAATTTTATAACATCAGTCTGATCTGCGTCCACTCTACCAAAGATGAGTTCTACGATCTCCTAGACGGAACGTATGCCCAATGTCTCAGCTATGACATCAAAATTGTACTAGGAGACTTCAATGCTGAACTGGGTAAGGAAAGCATCTTTGAACGAGCCATCGGCAAACATAGCCTACACGACACCACATCCGATAACGGACACAGGCTGATTGATATTTCTACGGGGTGAAATCCCCTTCTAGCCAATACGCGGTTCCTGCACCTCGATATACACAGAGGCACCTAGCGGTCGGCAGATCAGTCAATCACTAACCAAATTAATTACATCGCGATCGACGACAGAAACTCCTCCACTATTCCTGATATTCGAACTTTCCGAGGCGCTAACATCGACTCGGACCACTATCTTGTAGTAGTGTAAGAGTACAAAGTTATGACGTCGGAAAGATACTATCACCAGAAAGTCGGTTATTACACGGCTCGTGCTTACTAAAGTTTGAAATAAGTGCGAAAGAGAGGGTCGGTGAAACAGAAATACACTGGCACAGTAACGCGCGGGTACCCTACTCCTGCGTCTTTTTGACATTTCCTTATCTCCTTTTCTTTGTTTTGCGATGTTGCTTCACTCGTGTTTCTGATTGGAAAGTGTGTGTCTGGATTCCATTCTCACTTTTTAAACTTCGCTAGTGACAATGAAATGTAAAACGGAATGTCAAAAAAAAAGCGGAATGAAGAAGAGCTCCATGCAACTCTGAACGTCAGCCCAAAAGGAAATCACCGAAACGTGCACGTCAAAAAGCCGCGCAGTGTAATAACCGACAAACCGCTCGTGCTTTTACCGATCGTGTCTCCCTTAAGCTCTCCAATGCAACTCAACTCTCCACGCTTTCAATAGAACAACAGTGAAACCTTTGCGAACAAGCCCTATAAAGCACTGCATCTGAAGTTTTGGGCGAGCCCTGTTGCCACGAAGAAACACCTGGTTCGATGACGAGTGCAGGAGGATTCACACAGCGAAGCAGGAGGCATGTGAAGCCTCGCTTCATAGAAAAACAAGAGCAGCTCGTGAGCTCTACGAGTTAAAAAGAAGGGAGGAGCATAAGCTTCTCAGAAGAAAGAAGAAAGAGCACGAGAAGCGCGTGGTTTAGGATTTGGAGAGGTGTTACTACAGGCGTGACGTTCGAAAGTTTTATCAACAGATAAAGCGAACATGCCAAGGTTATAAAGCCAGCACGCAAGCCTGCAGGGATGAGAACGGACACCTAGTAATATGAGAATATGGAAAAACCACTTCTGCAGACTGTATAACGGCGATGTTAGTCAATATGCCGTTGTCAGGCAGAATGATCCATTTCTTGACTACGAAGACCGCAGATAATTCCGCCCCCCTGACCTCGACGAAGTTAAGACTGTCATATCGAAACTCAAGTCGAATAAAGCTGCTGGCGCAGATGGACTGTCTGCTGAGCTCGTCAAGGGTGAGACATATATGCTATCATCAAAAAAGGACGCTCATCACCGACGTCTTGTCCAGAACGTTTGTTTTGGCAGCTATAAGTTTGAGGTAGTTAAGGACTTCATCTACCTTGGCTTCGCAGTGACGATATCAGTTGCGAAATCAAACGCAGAATCATTTTTGGCATTCGCTGTTTCTTCGGGCAATTGAGTAATAGAGCCCTCTCCCGAACGACAAAGTTGACTCTATACAAGACCCTTATCATCCTGGTCCTGCTGTACGGCGCAGATGCATGGGCCTTTCGGGGTCGCTCATCATAAAGAATCGTAACATCACGTATACCACCATAGCCACATAGGCGTTTATTCCACACCCATGGTTCTTGAAGGGATACGATGAGGGGGTTTGTACCATTGCATGCAATTCTGCTACTTAAAAGAGCGGTAGCAGCCTTGCAATGCTGTAGATTGATCTGAGTAAAAATCATGGATTCATATTGCAGGCACGTCCCATCCTTCGACTACTTGACATTAAAATGGAAAGAGATCATACCAAGCCCGAAGTAGGGGCGTGAATTGTACGCAGATTTCAGAGTCCCGACAGAGGCTTCATCCATCCCCACAACCAGAGTAGAGCCCTCTTTCTTCAGAGAGCCCTTACTCTCCTTGTAGGAGTAGATAACCCAAGCTCTCGTGTCAAGCCCAGGATTCTGTGTGCGTAAGCGCGCCAGCCCATCCACCTTATTTCCAGGTTTTCCCGGCAGATGGCGCGTTAATTTCGGAAGACTAACTACCTGGTAAGTAGCAGTTCCCAGAGGGGGGATTTTCGGCACCGTGTTCCTGATCCAGGCCGATGTCTGCTGTGATGAACAGCTCAACACAAATGTGCTATTCATCAAAGCTGACTTTTCTGCCTGTAAGCAGAAACCCCGACACTATCAAAAGCGGAAAAGAATGTACTTGTTCACTTCAAGAGAAAGATTTTGCGCGTGATCTTCGGGCCCATAAACGTAGATGGGAGTTGGAGAAAAGGATTCAACGACGAACTTTACGGGCTGTACAGCGACATGAGTCTAGTCAGGCGTCTACGTATTCAACGCCTAAGATGGCTAGGCCATGTAGAGCGAATGGACACCACAGCTCCAGCCCGGAGAGTCTTTGAAACCAACTGCGAGGGACGAAGAAACAGAGAACGGTCACACTTAAGATGGCGCACACAGGTGGATAGGGACCTCAGCCAACTGGATTAGTGGCAATGGAAAAGGCTAGCAAAAGATCGTGATAGTTGAAGGGGTATGCGATGCCCAGAGAGTTCGCAGCATGCCGTACACCTTTCCGATGCTGGCGTTGACGTGGTCTTGCCATGTAAGAGTGCGGTTAAAGATTATTCCTAGATTCCTCACGCTCTTAACAAAATTCATATTCTATTGACCCAGTTTGATAGCCGGGAGGTTAGAGGTGTCCACCAGATTTCGATATGTAACCAGTGACCTCGATTTACTGGGATTGAGGCAAAGGGTATTGGCTTGGGACCAGTCAAGGAAGCCTTGGAGATCTTCAGTCATTTTGGCAACGAATACTACTGCCGAGTGAAATGGAAAGGATATTTGTAGCTGAACGTCATCTTCGTACATGTCTACCTGCCAATGTTTGAGAATATTGGGTAATTCATTAACATAAAGCAGGAATGAAACCGGACCTAGAATAGAACCTTGTGGTACACCGGCATGCGTGAAAAGAAGGTCCGACACTTTATCGCCAATTACTACTTTCTGTTGTCTGCCAACCAAGTAGGACTGGAAGAGCCTTAGCGGTATGCCTTGAACATTTAAAATTTTTCAGTAGCTTGCTACACAAGATAGTGTGGTTCACTGTGTTAAAGGCCTTGGAGAATTCAAGTAACGTAAGCATGGTCAACTCTTTTTTATCTAAACCTTTCCTGATCGCTGTCGGTCGATAATCGGTGAGGTTAAAGTTTGGTTTCTTTGGTAGGGCAAATATGTTAGTCTATATTAAGAGTGTCACAGTCAAGGTCGTCCATGGGCTTGGGCTGAGACTTGACCACGCTTATTTGGCGTAAGTTCTTCCATAGTTTCTCTCCAGACACAGTGAGGTCGAGATGGTTTGCGTAGAAGGTTTCTTGTTGCTTTTCGTATCTCAAGGGTCACTTAATTCCTGAGATCTTGGTATTTCAGACGCCAAACGTCCACCCTATATCTCTTCCAACGGTGATACGCTAAGTCCCTGTCCTTCATTAGCTTTTTAATGTTGTTATTCATCCAGCTTGGAGTTTTTTCCCTAAAGAAAGCAACTTGCTCGTTGACGCAGGTCATGTAAAATATTCTATTCCAGTTAGTGTTCTGCAAGTCATTTAACAACTTTGTACGATCGAAATTGTTAAGGTCTCTAAACTGGAAAGTTTCGGTACCCAAATTAGTCTCGAAAGCAAGAGTAAGGTAAATTAACTCATGTTTTGAGAAACCTGGAGCTAAAAGCTGGTCATAGAGGCGAACTTTGTCCATATTGTTATTGAAAAACAGGTCCAGTAAAGTAGAAGTTTCGTTAGAAGAATGAGTTGGATGGGTTGAGGTTACGACTTGAAGGTTTAATGCAGAAGGTTACAATTAAAATCTCCACAAATGATGATATACTTACCATGAAAAGGCTTCTCCACGTATGATCTTTTCAAGTACGATGTTGAGAAAGTTACATGACAGTGCGTCACCTTGTCTAAATCGACTTGAAATCGACGAAAAGGTGATGGGTGTCGATTTGGTATTCTTGGCTCTTCTCCGAGATCTTCCACATTTGGTACATCGTGGATTTACTTGGCCTGAAACCACAGTGATAAAAACCTATCAGATTATCCACAAAGGATTTAAGGCGTTCACACAGTACGGCAAAGAATATCTTATACGCGATGTTAGGAAGACTTATTCTCCTGTAGTTGGCGCAGTTATAAGGGTCTCCTTTCTTGTGTACTGGGCAAACCATGCTGAGATTCCATAAGATTACCAGCTCATCTCCAGCCGCCTTAAAAAACTCAGCAGACAGGCCGTCTGCGCCCGCGGCTTTATTAGACTTAAGTCTTGATATCGCTATCATGACTTCGTCTAGGTCGGGTGGACGGAATTCTCTTACATCGTCGTCCATTACGAATGGATCGTTCTGCCTGATAGCGGTATCTTGTCTGTCATCGCCCTTATACAGTCTGCAGAAGTAGTCTTGCCAAATCCTTAGCATCGACTGTGATTCCACTACCAGTTCTCCATTTTCATCCCTGCAGGCCTCTGCTCTGGCCTTGTAGCCATGGCATGCTCGTTTTACCCTATTGTAAAACTTGCGGGCGTCATTCCTGCGAGAGCATCTCTCCATCTCCTCGATCTCACGCTTTCCGTATTCCCTGCTCTTTCTTCTGAGGAGCGTGTGTTCCTCTCTTCTCTCTACTCATAGATTTCGCGAGCAGCTCTCGTCCGTCGTTGCAGCGTGGCTTTATATGCCTCTTGTTTTGCTGCATGGGTTTGTTCGCATTGTTCATCGAACCAGGGGTTTCTAGGTGTTGACGGTTTGAAACCCAGCACCTCTGAGGCAGCGTCTTGACGGTGCCCTGGCACTGCTCCCATTCCCGCTCTATTGTTTCTGTTGCTGTGGGCGGATTTTGAGATAGTTTGAAGGAGACACGATCGGCACAGATCCTGGCAGTCTCTTGCGATTGTAGCTTTCCGACGTCAAACTTACGTTGTCCTACTCAACTCCTAAGCATTCTTGATATCCTCATTCGTACCTTGGCTACAATAAGTTAGTGATCCGAGTCGATGTTGGCTCCTCAGAAGGTTCGTTTATTTAGTATGCCCGAGGAGTTTCTCGCGTCAATCGAAACGTGATCAATCTAGTTGGTTATCGACTGATTAGGTGATCGAGGAGTGAGGGTGATCGAGGTGAGTCGTGATCGACTCAAATATGTTCTCTTTGGTTAGGTTCGTATTAAACTCGGCTTGTACTATAGCATTGACAGCACCGTGGCGCAGTGGGTAGTGTGTTGGCCTCTGACGCCGATGACGCGGGATCGAATCCCGACACATGTCATCGAACGTGTTTTTCACGGTGTTTCTCCTCATCGGGGTTCTGACAAAACCCCCTGTAGTAAAATTGTCATGAAAAGCTTCTCGAAATTCGCCCTTCGGAACCGGCAATAAACTGTAGG
Source organism: Eumerus sabulonum (assembly GCA_951905685.1). Classification (NCBI taxonomy): domain Eukaryota; kingdom Metazoa; phylum Arthropoda; class Insecta; order Diptera; family Syrphidae; genus Eumerus; species Eumerus sabulonum. The sequence continues at coordinate 12,281,037 of OX645061.1, read as the reverse complement.
TCCCTTTCAACCTATGGGAAAATGAAATCACACACAACATGGGTGATTGAGAGAAGCTCGGCTCAGGTTCTTCATGAACTGTAACGCCAACATACATACATACATACAATACTATAGGTTATGTCTTGGAGATCATAGGAGTGATCCTTGAGTCGATTGTCCTTTTCTTCGATTGGGGCGTGAACGCATACCAAGCTAATTTTCCCGAAACTAGTTTTGACGTGGATTGTTATGAGGCATTCGCTTACATGCCGAAAGCTAAGGAATTTCGTCGGAGTCTTCCTCGAATAACGAGGGTCCAGGTTCGTCTCAGCCCTGGCTAGACATGGCGTTTGCCATGTTAGTTCGTTGTATTGTTCCTTGTCTGGGGGGCATGTCAGCTGTTTCATTTCCTGGAAACCGCAGACATGGTGAAGTTAACTTCTACCTCACGATACTGCATACGGGACATGGTTGCTGTAGTAGTGCCGTAGTGTACAATGTAGTAATGATGACTCCCCACTTGTCCACCGTGCAGTAATATCTGCCCGTGATTCCATCCACAAAGAGAGGCACCGACTCTGTAGAATTTAGTAAATCACATGCTGGTATTGGAAAACAGGTCGAGCGCAGTAAGCACTTACGCCAAGGACATATGTTAGGAGTTGGGGAGGCTAAAGCGAGAAAGAAGAAAGAGGGAACAAAACACGAGGCGAGCGGCTACGTAACTGTACAACAAAATGTACCTACGCAAATGCACAGGCGGTACAGTAGGAGATCAGGGACCAGAAGCAGGAGGTGGTCTTAGTGGGTTAAAGTCTCACACACAGGCTTTCGATGCTTTCCAATGTTAAATGGCCGGTATTTTGCCTAATAGACTCGCATTTGCAGTCCTTAGAATATCCGGCAATAATTCACGCTCTAATAATAGACCATACCGTTAGCAAGGCCACTTTCCCGGAAGACCCAACCTTTACAGTAAATATAACTAACCCGAAAATCAATATTTTATCATCTACCACTAAGAGGAGGAACCAATTCGCGCTCGAGGAGCCCCTTCAGCGATTGAAGGACCCATTTTCTATGGGACTCATCGCCCGACTCTCGCAAGTGCATATTGTACATAGGTCTACCACGTTGCAAATGTCAATCCACGAAGAGCATTCATTTCTATAGGCGTGTGCCAGCCTGGAAACGAAAAGTATCACTCATACGATTATTTCTCAAGAGGTTCAGCTTCCTGACCTTCTATCCAATTCCCCCATCAACTCGTCGTTTCCTCATTTGCTTTTTTAATCCATCGACAACGATGGAGAAATCCCGTCAGCATCACTGACACAACCATCAACGCCAGCAATTGCGACAGTGTCGGCACAGCCATTCAATACTCATACAAATTGAATGAAAGACGAGTTGAAGGACGTAGACTAGTATCACTATTGCTACGGTGGCCACACGACCAGAACCATTACCGCAACGGTCTGTTTAACATTGAAATCCCCAGAAGGATTCGAGCCTTAGTTCGACTTTTACGAGTAGCTAGTCGAGCGTGTTGAAATATATGTGTCTGTGGAGGGTAAGTTCTTTCACGTGCCGGAAATAGCACTAAATATGAACATGATACGAACCGCAGCCAGCCATTTCATCCAGCATTCATCGTCCCAGGAATATGGATTATTAGGACGACGAATTGATTTCTCCACTATGTGAATCACGTTGTGTGGTCGGTGTAGCGTGCGGTTCCTTACGAAAATAACTTATAGCTTGCTACCAGCAGATCGCCGCTTCAAAGTGGTCTTCATGGCGGCGACAACCTCTGGGTTGCACCTATGTATAAGGTAAACGAAATGATTCCTAAAGCTTCTTCGTTACTCATGGATGGATGAGTTAAAACTTACTTGGAATTACCACGTTCTCCTTAGAGATGTTCTACTGCTAGATGCTCGAGGATTACTATATGGAGCTCTGCTGGAGATGAGCATATAAAGACCCAGCAATGAGGGTTGTGTGTGCGAAACACGGTATTTGCATCCGGATTGACAGAGAGAAAGTGTAATGTAATGTGCAGCTTAGACGTGATATGGTCTGGGGAAGAATTTATCAATTGGAATTATTGGATGGAATGGTATGGGAGCGGAGAATGTACTTCTTCTTCTTCGTCTTCTTTCGTTTCCGAGAAGGTAGGGACACTTTAATGGAAATGCAGATTGTGTTTAAAACAGTTTTCCTCGGGGGGATTCTTAAGGCTTACTGTTGTCAACAGAGTTATTGAAGAAGGGTGTTTACTAGGGGTTGTAGCTTAACTGGATAACCTTATGTTTGTCTTTTGATAGAATGTGGTAAAGTAACTTGAATTTCGAGTTAGATTGCCTTTTTGTGTGAACTTGGGGAATTGAACTGCAATAGTTCCATGCTATACTATACAAGGTTACATTGTCCAACTACAAAAATTAGTCTAGCATCGACGATGAAGAAGAAGATTGCCCCCGTTAACGCCACTAGTGTAGTTTGAAGTGCTCCAGGGGTTGCTACTGCTACTGTAAAGTTCAATCCATTTTTGCATGCGTTTAACCCAATTTTCAAAGCAATTATTCCATTCCGATTGATGTTCCTTCAAAACATGGGATTTGAATGCTTCAACCGTTTCTTAGGCTTGTCTTGAAAGACCTAAACAATCGAATGTTGTTTAGTTTCGGGTTCCTTATACATAGATCCACGATTCGTCGCCTGTCACGATCTTATAGATGTCTTTCGAAGCACCGCGCGGTCGACTTTGTGCGACCTTGATATGCGGTCACCGTATCACATCAGCAAGTTTCTCGTTGACGAGCCATATAGCTTAAGAATAAACTCCCAAAGGACGGTTTCCTCGATAGCAAGGTGGATGCCACTGCTGATATGATCATAAATACCATTCTTCTTGGTATGAGAAGCTTTATTTCTCATAGAGTAAAGAGTATCAAACCGAAGGAGAATGGTATGTAGGATCTGAGCTGTTAGGAGGCAATTAGGATGACGGACGTACATTTTCGGACTCACTATACCATCTCTACTGAGGAAATGACTGCAATGTCCACTATCGACGAGTCGAATTCGTATCAGATTCTAACGTGTCTCCCCTGTTCTTGAGGACGTCGAATACTCCATGCGACAAGTTCACTTTCTCATGCATACAGTGAAAAGATTACTTCAAAATCTGAATATTCACAAATCCACTGGTCCAGATGGCATTCTATATCCTATACTTCTGAAGAGGTATTGTTCCACGCTAGCAAAGCTTTTCTGTCCATTCTATTCCTCTTCCCGGTCGCTTCCAGTGCCGCACGCCCAGTTGGTTGAGGTCCTTTCCACCTGTGCGCGCCACCTTAAATACGGTCGTCCTCTGCTGCGTCGTCCCTCGGGGTTGGAGTCGAAGACTTTTCGGGCCGGAGCGTTGATGTCCAATCGCTCTACATGGCCCAGCCATCTTAGACGTTGGATCCGAAGACATCTAACTAGGCCGATGTCGCTGTATAGCTCGTACAGTTCCTGGTTGAATCTCCTCCTCCACTCTCCGTTTACAGAAACGGGACCAAAGATTGCACGCAGAATTTTCCTCTCGAAACGCCCAAGAGCCTCTTCATCCGCTTTTGATAACGTCCAAGCCTCAGCGCCGTAGAGGAGGACCGGGATGATTAAGGTTTTGTAGAGGGAAACCTTAATTTTTTCGAGAGAGGGCTCTACTACTCAATTGTCTCTTGAGCCCGAAGAAGCAGCGATTGGCAAGAGTTATTCTGCGTTTTACCTCAGCGCTGGTGTCGCTGCTGCTTGTCACTATCGAGCCAAGGTAGACGAAGTCCTTGACTACTTCAAAATTATAGCTGCTGAAGGTGACGTTCTGATCAAGACGTCGGTGTTGCGCGTCTTTCATGGATGGCAGCATATATTTGGTCTTGTCCCCATTTACCCTTAGACCCACTTTAGCCGCTTCTGCTTCAATGCTTGCGAACGCTTCATTGACGTCTCGCTTTGTTCGTCCAATAACGTCAATGTCATCTGCGTAGGCAAGCAATTGTGTGGACTTGAAGTAGATCGTACCTCTTGTGTTGGCCGCAGAGTCCCGCACGATCTTTTCAAGAATAATGTTGAAGAAATCACATGACAGTGCGTCACCCTGTCTAAAACCTATTTTAACATCAAAGGGGTCGTTAGTTCACCTCCGACCTTAATGGAGCAGCGAGAGTTCTCCATAGTCATCCTGCACAGTCTGACGAGTTTGGCAGGAATGTTAAAACATGACAAGGCTCTGTATAGCTCGTCTCTATAAACACTGTCATACGCGGTTTTAAAGCTGACGAAAAGATGGTGCGTGTCGACCTGGAACTCATGGGTCTTCTCCAAGATCTGCCGTAGTGTAAATATTTGGTCTATAGTGGATTTTCCTGACCTGAAACCACACTGGTAGGAACCAGGTTGTCCACGAAGGGTTTCAGGCACTTACACAGTACGGCAGAGAGGATTTTGTACGCGATGTTCAGGAGGCTTTTCCCTCTGTAATTGGCGCAGTCATAGGGGTCTCCTTTCTTATGGACCGGGCAAACGATACTGAGATTCCATTCATCGGGCATGCGTTCTTCCGACCATATCTTGCAGATGAGTTGGTGCATGTTCCTGATCAGCTCATCGCCAACTGCTTTAAACAGTTTCGCGGGGAGTCCGTCTGCTCCAGCAGCTTTATGAGACTTAAGTTTCGATATCGCTATCTTAACATCGTCTAGGTCGGGTGGACGGGATTCTCTTTCGTCTTCGTCCATTGTGAATGGTTCGCTCTGTCTGACGGCGGCAGGCTATCATCGCCGTTATACAGTCTGCAGAAGTGGTCCTTCCACAATCTCAACATCGACTGTGACTCCACTACTACTTGTCCGTGCTCATCCCTGCAGGCTTCTGCTCTGGCTTTATAGCCTTGACATCTTCGTTTTACTTTCTGGTAAAATGTTCGAACGTTGTTCCTGCAGTAACATCTCTCCATCTCCTCGATCTCGCACTTCTCGTGCTCCTTCTTTTTCCTTCTCAGAAGCGCATGCTCCTCCCTCCTTTCCTCTTCATAGAACTCGCGGGCAATTCTCGTCCGTCGATGCGTCCGTTTCTCTACATGGGCCTGACTGCATTCATCATCAAACCAGGGGTTTCTCGACGGTGATGGCTCGAAACCGAGTATATCTGAGGCGGCCTCTCTAATAGCTTTCTGACAATGACTTTATCGTTTCTGCAGATTGCATCGGGATCTGAGAGAGCTTCAGGGAGACTTGATCGGCGGAGATCCTGGCGGTCTCCTGCGATTGCAGCCTTCCGACGCTAAATTTCGGTGTTCTTACTCGACTCCGTTGATTCCGAGAAATTCGCATCCGTACCTTGGCTGCAACAAGGTAATGATCCGAGTCAATGTTGACTCGTCGAAAGGTTCGGACATCTAGGATGCTGGAGGAGTGTCTGCCGTCAATCGCAATATCGATTGTTGTCGATTGATCGAAAGACCGCCAGGTCCCCTTATGGATGTTGAAGTGTGGGAATCGTGTACTTGCTACTACCAGGTTATGTCCCGCCATAAAGTCCACTAGCATAAGTCCGTTTTCTGACGTGGTGTTGTGTAGGCTGTGCTTTCCAATGACCCGTTCAAAGATAGCTTCCTTACCCAGCTTCGCATTGAAATCTCCTAGAACGATTTTGGTGTCATAGGTGGGACATTGCGCATACGTTCTGCCTAGGAGGTCATAGAAGTCGTCTTTATGTCGGTCATCTTTCTCCTCTGTGGGGGCGTGGACACATAGTAAGCTTATATCGTTGAGATTGGCCTTGATGCGGATAGTTATAAGGCGTTCGCTTACATACTGGAAGCTTAAGCCTTTTTTCCTGAGTCTGCCTCGAACAACAAATCCGCATCCGAATAAGGGTTGTTTATTTTCTCTGTAGCAGTTTCCGTAGTATATACCACAGTTTTTCATTCGCTTTTTGCCTGGCCCACCCCATCGTACTTCTTGGAGCGCGGTAATGTCTGCCTTATAGCAGTCCAAAGAGTTGACCAGTTCTTCGACTACACCTGGTCTGTTGAGGGACCTAACGTTCCAGGTGCAGATCCGAAATTCGTTTCCTTTTTGACGTTTGCGGAGGTCATCAACATCTAATCCGTCCGTATCTGAGGCTATTGGTTGTGTCTGAACAACATTTTTGTCTTACGCGATAGGAATGTTAGCGCAACCCCCAACCTGGAGGGCCAGGTTCCTTTTTCCCCAGGAACAAGGGGTCGGGTCGCTGCACGCATTGGTTCACTACCTGGCGGGTGCCAGTATAGCTATCCAGGGCAGGCCACGCGGAGGCTGTGTGTCAACTTGGATTGAGAAGGGACAGAGATCGAAGCTGGCGTTTGCCAAGTTAAACGCGATCGACTTCTTTGCTCTGTTTGCTCGCTCCCTTCTCCCCTAACTTCTGAGAAATACTCCCTGTATATTCCTCGAATTACTGATCACGAATTTTGCTTTTATCCCACTACTGAGAATTGAAGGCGTTCTTAAAAAGGTAATACTACGACGAGTTACTTTCACAAGCTTCTCTTAATCACCCATGTTGTTTTCTGCACAGATAAAAGGGACCTACAGTTTAATGCCGATTCCGAACGGCGTGACTCGAGAAGCTTTTTTATATCCAGTATACTACGGGGGGTTTTGTCAGTACCCCACCGAGGAGAGACCCGGCGAACTGAACATTCGTTGGTGTTATCGGGATCCGAGCTCGCTCATCGTGCGTCAGAGTCCAACGCACTAACCGCTGCACCACGGCGCTCTAATAGAAAACCATAGCACGAAAATGTTCACAATTCAGTATCGTGGTTCGACCAAGATGAATGGTCCAAGTATCTGTAAACAACACAGATAACACTAGAATGACAAAGTGTATGGTCTGAGTAAGATTACCATTTAAAATGTCCCATCTTTACGACAGCGGTGTCAGATTTGACCCATTCATTCTCACTTGTCATATATCAGGACTTAAGTAGCAATTTAGTTACATTCCAATCACTAATTGCTTGATAATGCATGTGTCATACCAGTACATAATCCCAGCTCCTTCGGACAACCGTCTAAAGGTGCCTATGTTTTTTACAGCCGATCAGATTACACGTTACTGAGGCTAGAGGGTTCACGGCATACCCTCTATGTAAAGTACAAGACCATTATGAATTTAGATGGCCGTGTAATCACCTGAGACCTATCTTGCCTTAGATATCTACATAAATGCTTTATTACTGGACCCCACCTAAAGGTCCACTGTCATTACTTACTTGCTTACTTATCAGGCCGGCAATCCATGGAAGATCTGAGCCTGATCTATAGCTGCCTTCCATCCTTGACGGTCCCGGGCACGTTGCTTCCAGTTCTCAAGACTAAGCTGTCTTGCATCCGCGAATACTTGTTCTTTATACCGGAGGTTCGGTCGTCCTCTTCTTCTCGAACCAGGAGGCTCGGAGTCGAAGACCCTCTTAGCTGCAGCGTTGATGTCCATGCGCTCGATGTGGCCGAGCCAGTATAGTCGACGGATCTTTGCTTTCCGGACTATATCCACATTTTTGTATAACTCGTACAGTTCGCGGTTCTGTCTTCTCCTCCATTCACCTTCCTCACAGAGACGACCAAATATCCAGCGCAGAACTTTACTTTCGAAAGAACCCAAAATCAGTCACCCGTCCTGCTTATCGTCCAGTTTTCGGCTCCGTATAGCAAGACTCAGCAGTATAAGCCTTTTGTAAAGCATGATTTTGGTTCTTCGAGTGGATAGTTTTGACCCAAGCTGTTTGGACAAACCGAAGAAGCAGCGGTTGCCAAGGGCGATTCTATGCCTGGTCCCCACTGTGGTGTCGTTTGTGTAGTTTACGTTTGCCCTGAGGTAGACAAACTCCTTAACCACCCCGAAATTTTAGCTGTCAATCGTTATATTTTGTGCAAGGTGGTGAGCGACGGACCGTTTTTGCTTGACAGCATGTACTTTGTCTTATCCTCGTTGACTCTAAGACCAACCCAACCAACTTCTACAACGTCACACCGAGACCGCGCGATGATGTCAATATCATTCGCCTACTCTGGCAGCTGGACAGGCTTGTAGAAGATAGTGCCTTCCCTGTTGACGCCTGTCCGTCATACCATCTGCTTCAGCACTAAATTGAAGAAGTCATATGACAGCGCATCTCCTTACCGAAATCAGGTGCATGTTTTAAACGGTTCAGATGTCCTAGAACCGAACTGCACAGTGCATCGCGTATTTTTTAGCGTGGCGCGACACAGCCGGATCAGTTTTCCTGGGATCATGAATTCAGCCATCGCATCAAACAATTCTTTGCGATGAATGCTATCGTATGCGGCTCTAAAATCGATAAAGAGATGGCGTGTATCGATTTGAAACTCGTTGGCCTTTTCCAGGATTTGTCGGAATGTGAATATTTGGTCTATAGTCGCTTTGCCGGGCGGGAAGCCGCACTGGTAGCTGCCGATTAGTGCCGTGCAAAAAGGGCTTTAGACGTTCACATAGTACGCTGGACAGGATCTTGTATGTGACATTGAGCAGAGATATACCTCTATATTTCTTTCAGAAGGCAGGATCGCCTTTTTTGTGGATGGGGCAAATAGAGCTGATATTCCATCTGATATTCTACAGATGATCTGTGCATGCTCCCTACCAGAACATCGCCGCCAACCTTAAAGAGTTCTGATGGTAAGCCATCTGAGCATGGGGCCTTCTTGTTCTTTAGCTTTTGAATAGCTGTGCCGACTTCTTCGATGCTGGGTGGGAGGACTACTTCAGCAGCGGGAGTTTTGATTTCCTCAGTCCCTACCATGCTCGTTAAGCAGCTGCCGGAAATGCTCCTTGAACACAAGCACTTTTCCCTGCGGGTCGGTAACACGAGTGCCTTCGCAATTTCAAAGAGTCTCCTGCAAGGCTTTTAGCTTTCTTATAAAAGGCCCGTATTTTATGTTTGTCCCTAGACTCCTCAATATCCTTGACTATTGTTGACATTTGTGCTCGACATAGGCATACCGGAGAGCCTTCCGTTTAATTGCTTCCTATAGACTCTGGTATCCTCCGGTGTGCTCAAGCGCCCAATGTCGAACCTCCTCCTGGTGAGCTGGTGCAGCTTTCTGACACTAGACAGTTGAGCTCTGAATCTTGCTGCTACGAGGAAATGGTCAGAGTCGACGTTTGCCCCCCTGAATATTCGCACATCCAGGAAGTTGGACGAGTGTCTTGCGTCAATGAGCACATTGTCGATTTGGTTGGCGGTTCGACCATCCGGGGATCGTCATGTTGCTGTGGGGATTCGCTTCCGGGGAAATCTTGTGCTACTTATCACCGCATACCTGTTGTTGTATCGTGGAGGCTGTGCTTTCCAACCACTCCGCCAAAGGTGTTCTCCTTACCGATTTTGGCATTGAAGTACCCGAGTACGATTCTGACATCGTACTCCGGACAAGCTCCATAGGCGTTTTCCAAGAGATCATAGAAAACCTCTCTGATGGGGTCTTCCTTCGGTAGGGGCGTGTGCACATATGAGGCTGGTGTTGTAAAATCTGCTTTTGATCCACTATCACTACTTTTTCATATCCAACGCAGCGTTATTAACCAGACGAAAATGCGCTTCCAACAAGCGTCGCAACAAAAACAAAAAATACTGCAACCCAGTAATGATAGTTTTTTTGTTTAATTTTTTTATTTACACTTAAGTTAATCACTCTAATAATGAATAACATATTCAATCTACACAAGGCATGCGAAAAATCAATAAAAAAAAAAGCAAAAACGAACAAATCAAAAAAAAACTCTTAATGACCCTCTAGACCGCGAGAGTCATTTACTCGAGACACACCGATTAAAGGTCGAATTCAAAGTGTGTCACCATGCTGATACCGAGCTGCTTGTAATCACCTTGCAAGACTAAGACTTTGATCTACACTTTGACCTTCTGGTTGGAATAGCTTTTCACGTAGAACTTAGTGAATAGGAAGAGAAACGACACCATGTACATGACGTTAAGGATATCGAGTATTTTGTGATGATTGCATCCGGCACTTAGCAGATGAATGGACCATCCTAATGAAATGCTGAATTGAACCTGAAATGAAGACAGCATTTAGATTTAGATATGAGTAAGTAAGGACATAAGTATACACACCAGCTGGAGTAGGGTCAGGTACTTTTTCCACCACAGGTATTTTTGGACAGACGGTCCGATGGCACTCAGACCGTAGTATGCATACATGATCACGTGAATAAAACTATTAACTAAAGCTAAACTGGCAACTGAAAAATTAAACAAACTGGTTATAGTGGCTTAATTGGTCAGGGAGGAGAAACCTACAATTTCCGACAGGACTCCACTTCACGGTTATCCAAGTAAAGGGAATCACCGTGCTGTGATGATAGATGTGCAACGAGCTCAACTGGTTGTTCTTCTTTCGCAGAATAAAGAATAACGTATCGGCTAGCTCCACTAACTTCGATAGATAAAATATCCACATAGTATGTACCAACTGTAACAAGAGAACAAAAATTAATTCTATAGTTATGGCTACTTTCGAATGGGTGACATACTCTCATCTCCTCGGGCCGAGCCGATGAACCACTCTGATTACACAAATAATGATATCCGAGTTGGTATGATCCCACGGCCATATCAAAGGTGATCATAGCACTTAGGATCGTTAGCGATAGATTGTATACAATTAACAAACCGCGGATTTCAAATGGCTTCCGTCTGTAACGATAACTTTAGACATAGTAAGGCACCGTGTAACCATCACATACTTCTCCATTAGTTTCGGCCCAATCCACACCATCAGCAGGTAGCCAAGAATCACCAGCATCATATCTGGAAACGAATCCACTAGTAGCCATCCTCTTGTTCGTCTATCCGAAAATCCATCCAACTTGGTCCACAACGACTGCGCCGTCGATACATTCACCTCACTGTCCATATCTCGTGCTGTGTGACTTTCAAGTATTCAGTCGCAGGTGCTGACTTACTTCCCGTTCTACTATCCACAAACAATTAAACCGATCTTGAACAGAATTCGCCTATTTATGACAACACCATCTAGTGCATGTGGTGTAGCGTAGATACAGATGTGCTTGATTCGCTTGTATTCTTCTTGTTGCAGGTCAGTGGTTAAGCTATTTTCAGTCGAACACCAATGTAGATAGGAACTTTCAAGCTTGTTGGGCTTTCTGCAATTCGGAATCACGATTCAATGAAGCATTCAACTTAAGACTGAGACTGAAATGTGCACAAGCGACTAGTAACCTGGACCTTGACCCTTAAAGCCAAAATACAAAAAAAAAAAAAATAAAAAAATAGAACAACAACAAATGTGTCATTAAATTTGTTGCCATTTTATTTCGCTGTACCAAATGTAAGTAAACTTTAGATAATTACCTAGTAAAAATGCACCTCAAAGGCGAACGAAAAAAAAAACAAAAACAAAAGAAAAACACAAATGTATCCGGATGGTTCGGATGTAAGCGGATGGTTCGCTTCGATTCAGCGCGCGTGGTAATACGTTACCACAATCCCGACAACTTTTTAAGCACGAACACCACAAAAATAATTTTGTTTGACGGACGCATGAGGGTTTTGACATTATTTTATTTTTGGTTTTCTTTTTCCATCTATTCATGAATTGATAGCGAAGACGGAGCTTCCTGCGTGGTGCTAATACGCATAGTGTGGGATTGAAACCGAACAGCGCATTAGCAACAAGTTACTTACTTACTTACTTATCAGGCCTGCGATCCATGGAGGATCTGAGCCTGAGCTATAGCTGCCTTCCATCCTTGACGGTCCCGGGCACGCTGCTTCCAGTTGTCAAGACCAAGATGTCTTACATCCGCGATTACTTGGTCTTCATACCGGAGGTTCGGTTTTCCTCTTCTTCTCGAACCAGGAGGCTCGGAGTCGAAGACCCTCCTAGCTGGAGCGTTGATGTCCATGCGCTCGATGTGGCCGAGCCAGTGTAGTCGACGGATCCTTGCCTTCCGGACTACATCCACATCTTGGTACAGCTCGTAGAGTTCGCGGTTGTGTCTTCTTCTCCATTCACCTTCCTCACAGACAGGACCAAATATCCGGCGCAGAATTTTTCTCTCGAAAGAACCCAAAATCAGCTCCGCTGTCCAGCTTATCGTCCAGCTTTCGGCTCCGTGCGGCAAGACTGGCAGTATGAGCGTTTTATAAAGTATGACCTTGATCTTTCGAGTGAGAAGTTTTGACCCCAGTTGTGAGGACAAGCCGAAGTAGCAGCCGTTGCCAATTGCGATTCTATGCCGGATCTCCACTGTGGTGTCATTTGTGGAATTTACGTTTGCCCCGAGGTAGACAAACTCTTTAACTACCTCGAAATTGTAGCTGTCAATTGTTATATTTTGTCCCAGGTGGTGAGCGACGGATTGGTTTTTGCTTGACAGCATGTACTTCGTCTTATCCTCATTGACGTTAAGACCAGCTCGTTTCGCCTGTTCTTCAATCGCCGTGAATGCTTCCACAATGTTACCGCGAGAACACGCGATGATGTCAATATCATCCGCGTATCCTAGCAGCTGGACGGACTTGTAGAAGATAGTACCGTCCCTGTTGGCGCCTGCCCGTCGCACTATCTGCTCCAGCACCAGGTTGAAGAAGTCACATGATAGCGCATCTCCTTGCCGAAATCCGGTGCATGTTTCGAATGGTTCCGAGGTCCTAGAGCCGAGTTGCATGGTGCATCGCGTATTTTTTAGCGTGGCGCGACAGAACTGGGTCAGTTTTCCCGGGATCCCGAATTCGTCCATCGCGCCAAACAGTTCTTCACGATTAATGCAGTCGTGTGCGGCTTTGATATCGATGAAAAGATGGTGTGTATCGATTCGAAACTCGTTGGTCTTTTCCAGGATTTGTCGAAGTATGAAAATTTGGTCTATAGTCACACTGGTAGCTGCCGATTAGTGCAGTGCAAAATGGCTTTAGACGTTCACACAATACGCTGGGCAGGATCTTGTATGCGACATTGAGCAGGGATATACCTCTATAGTTCTTGGAAATGGTAGGATCGCCTTTTTTGTGGATGGGGCAAATAGAGCTGGTATTCCAGTCGTCGGGCATGCTTTCATCTTCCCTAATTCTGCAAATGTTCTGGTGCATGCTCCCTAACAAAACATCGCCGCCAGCCTTGAAGAGCTCTGATGGCAAGCCATCTTAGCCTGCGGCCTTGTTATTCTTCAGCTTCTGAATAGCTTTGCCGACTTATTCGATGCTGGGTGGGAGGACTACTACAGCGGCTGGAGTTGGGATTTCCTCGGTCCCTACCACTCTCTCTTGGTCATGCTCGTTAAGCAGTGGCTGGAAATGCTGCTTAAATACATCCACTATTCCCTGCGGGTCGGTGACAAGATTACCCTCACAGTTTCGAAGAGCCTGGGTGCCCTTTTTGAAGCCTCCTGCAAGGTCCTTGGCTTGTAAAAGGCTCGTGTTTTATGCTTATCCCTAGACTCCTCGATATCCTTGAGCTGGGAGGCTGCGAAGATTCTTTTCTTTTGTCGCAGTGGTTTTTTCTCCTCCCTTCTTCTGGATCGGTACTCTTCTTGCGCTGCCTCGTCGGTTGCTGCCTTTTTCTGCTCACACTCGCCATCATACAACGGGTTTCTTGTCGGGGGTGGTAGGTAAGGTGGTTTCGGCTACTTCCTGAATGGCAGAGCGGCAATGCAGCCACATATTATTGGCATTTGTGTTCGACGTAGGCATACCGTAGAGTCTTTCGCTCAGCTGCTCCCTGTAGACTCTGGCAACCTCCGGTGTGCTCAGGCGCCCAATGTCGAACCTCCTCCTGATGGGCTGGTGCAGCTTTCTGACATTGGACAGTCGAGCTCTGAATCTTGCTGCTACGAGGAAGTGGTCAGAGTCGACATTTGCCCCTCTGAATGTTCACACATCCAGGATGTTTGACGCGTGCCTTGCGTCAATGAGCACATGGTCGATTTGGTTGGCGGTTCGACCGTCCGGAGATCGCCAGGTTGCTGTGTGGATTCGCTTGCGAGGGAATCTTGTGCTACTTATCACCGCATTACCAGCTGTCGCAAAGTCAGCGAGTCGGAAGCCGTTATCTGTTGTTGTATCGTGGAGGCTGTGCTTTCCGATCACTCCGCCAAGGGTGTTTTCCTTTCCGATTTTGGCGTTGAAGTCTCCGAGCACGATTCTTACATCGTACTCCGGACAAGCTCCGTAGGCGTTGTCCAGGAGGTCATAGAAGTCCTCCTTGATAGGGTCTTCAGCCTCGTCGGTAGGGGCGTGTGCACATATAAGGCTGATGTTATAAAATCTGCCTCTGATGCGGATCACAGCCAGGCGATCACTTATAGGTTTAAAGTCGATGACCTTCGACCTTAACCGCTTTCCCACGACAAATCCGCATCCCAGTAAGTGCAACCTTTTGTGACAGCTGTAATAAATGTCGCAATTTTTCTTCCTAATCATACCGTTTCCTATCCAGCGTATTTCCTGGACCGCAGTAATATCCGCCTTGTACTGCGTGAGGATCCCTTCTAGTTTATGAGCAGCTCCGGGAGTGTACAGGGTTCTGACATTCCAGGAGCATACTCGCAAATCGTGTTCCATTTTCGTGCGTTGTCGTCGTCAAGTATCCGTCCGTGTATCCGAGGCATCTTGCTCATTCATAACTTCAGGTTTTTTTACGTGGGCGGATTGTTAGCCCGCCGCACAACCGCCATTCTGGTCGGGGTTTTTTTCGCTGCATACGTTTGTTCACCTCCCAACGGTTGTTGAAGAGGCTATCCAGAGGGCGCCGCGAGGAGGCCGTATGTCAACTTGACCCGGGCATTTAAACAGGGATCGTTGCTGGCATCTTGCCAGGTTGAGAGCAATCAACAACTTTACCCTGTATGTCCGAGCCCATGCCCTCTCTTTATCTTAATTGGCGTAGTTTTAATGTCCGAATTCTTGCCGCTACCATTTTGCTTAGTAGTTGTCGTCCGTTTTCGAGTCTTTTGGCGAGTACTCGCTGTATCTTTAAACCTGATTCCCAAGGCCTTCTGATTCCTTCTTATATCTTTATTTATTCTTCCAAACCAATTCCATCGACATGAAAAGTGCTTACCCTGCCACGAGGAAGCTCTTTGAAGGTGGAATGGCTACCGCACCTCCCCGGGCGGCAAAGCCCCGGGACCGGACCCCTTACTTGCTGAACTATTTAGAGCAGTTGCATCACAAATGGCTCTGATCCTGCATCCCATCATTGCAAGGGCTTAATCTACTCGTCGTATCCCCGAGAGTTGAAATAAGGGCGTCATCAGCACTATCCCGAACAAAGGCAACCTGAGTGAGAGTAAAACTGGAGAGGCATCACTCGCCACCCTGATACTTTCGAGGAACACCTTCAACGTGAGCAGGCTTTATTTAGACCTAGTCGTTCTTGTGTTGACCACACAAACACATTCAGAATTATTATTAAACAATCTGTTGAGTTGAACAGCCCGGTCTTCCTCCTGTTCGTCGACTTCGAGAGAGCCTTCAACATGGTCTGCAGAGATGCTATTTGGAACGCCATGAAGAACATTGGTATCCCAAACACTATCATCGACCTCGTACGCTAATTGCACCGATAGGCTCCATGCACGGTGCGCTTCAAGAGCAAAGAGAGCACAGCCTTCATCAACACCAGAGGAGTCAGACAAGGGTGCGTTATAGCTCTCTTGCTTTTCATCGCTGTTCTCGAACTTGTCCTCATGCGCACCAACTCGGAAGCTTCCAGTGGAATCCAGTGGTCTATGACCAAGAAACTCCATGACTTAGACTACGCGAACAATATCTGTCTCATGTTTAAATCATACACGTCATGTCTCGTCGTTCAATGCAGCATTGCCTTATAGGTCTCCAATTTGGCTGCATGAGCTTGCCTGCACTCGTCATCAAACCATGGGTTTTTCTTTGGTGGTGTTGTAAAACCCCGCACATCAGTGGCAGCTTCTTTGATGGCTTCCTGACAACGCTTCCATTCTTCTTCGATTGTTATTGCAGTCGGTGTCTAACTTTTAGTTTTTGGGAGACTTGATCAGCAAAGTTCCTAGCGATCTGTTGGGGTGCAGCGTGCAACCGTGGTGTTCTTTCTCGACGCCGTCCTTCTCTCGATATCCGGGTTTTTACCTTACGAGGGTATAGGTAGGGAAATTACCCTTGCCAATATAGGCAACACGGAAGGTTCGGACATCGAGAATACTGGAGAAGTGCCTGACGTCGATCGCAATGTATTTTCAATCTGGTTGATGGTTGATTGATCAGGGGACTGTCTAGCTCTTTTTATGGATATTAAGATGGGGGAACCGCATACTAACCACAGAGAGGTTCCGCCCCGAGGCGAAATCTTTCAGGCTGAGTCCGTTCCGGACGTGTTGTCGTGCAGGCTGTGTTTCCGATGACTCCGGCAAAGGTTCTTCTCTTCCCAGCTGTGAATTGAAGTCTCCTACAACGATATTGGGGTCGTAGCTGGGGCATTGATCGTATGTCCCTTCCAGGAGATCATAGAATTCATGCTTGCTATTGTCATCCTTCACCTCTCCCGAATTTAGCCTTGATGCGAATTGTTATAAGGCGCGCACATGTGTACTTAAAGCTTAAGACTTTTCGCCTTAGTTTGGCCCGGACAACAAGTCCACACCCAAATAAGCGCTGCCTCCCTTCCCTATAGAAATCGCCGTAGTAAAGATCGCAGTTCCTCATCCTTTTGTTACACCACCCATCCCACCGCTCTTCCTGGATTGCGGTAATGCCTGCTTTGTAGCAGTTCAGGGCCTCCGCAAATTCATCGGTTGCACGTGGTCTGTTAAGAGACCTCGCATTCCAAGTGCAGATCCGAAATTCACTGGCCTTTTGTCGTTTGCTCGTGTCGTCAACAGTATATCTGTCCGTATCCGAGGCTTGTTGTTGTTTCGTAACCCAAAAGTTGTTTAGGCGGTGAGGGGTTATCCTAACGCAAAACCCCCAACTAGGGGGCCAGGCCCCTTTATTTTAGCCCTCGGAGGCTTCTGTTATCTGTTCGAGCACTCAGACTCAAATACTGGTCCATTGTACTCCAGAATTTTGTTATCACGTCTGCTTTACACGCAGAAGGTCTCGCGGATGGAACCCTCACCATACAACGATTGTTGTGATGGCTGTCCAGTTGGCGCCGCGAGGAAGCTGCATTTTTTTTTTTTTTTTTAGAGACGCGCAGGTTCAAGAGTTTACATTCTCTTATGATGTGATAGACACACAACCTGAACGGAGTGCAGTGGTTTTGGGTCGTTGAAGTTCGTTCACTACTCTCAGGGGTGGTTGTCCTAGATAGGACGAGAGCCGACCAAATTTCGCATTGGTTATAGTAGTAGTAATTCGTTCCAGCACTTTTAGTATTGCATACGCATAGGATGAATTTTCAGTTGACCATATACTGTGAGTGTTATGCCTGCAACAGTACGTCTGGTCACTTTCCATTCACCTCTGTGTTGCATACTTTTTGTCCCTATAGGAATTATTGTACTTTTTCTTGGCTATGAATGAATTTGAACTATAGACCTTCCGCTCGACGGTCGATGATGTTAACCACTGCACCACGGCCACCCCCAAACCTGATTTGCTTACTGACAAGGATCGTTGCTGGCATCCCACCAGGTTGGACGCAAAAAACAACTCTGTCCTGTGTGCACAAGCCCATGCCGCCCATCTAACGGAGAGAATATAACCTGGGTTAGGTTAGGTCTCACCATATAGAGACGTGGTCTGTTCAAATATAAAGGAAACTTTTTTGAACATTTGATTTTCCTTTTTTTTTTCTTCTTATGTTGGCTTATGTTGGCGTCCTGGGATTTTTTCTCTTTCGAAAACTTGAAAAGTTCATGAAAGGATGGGAATTTACCACGATCAAGGGAATAAAGACCATATTACTGAAAGTGCTCAAGGCCACAACAAGAAGCGCATATCAGTTCTGCCGCGAAGGTTGGAAAGAAAAAGCGCTGGCGCAAGTGTAGTACACAAAGTTACTTTATTTCTCGAACAGGCCACATAGACAATATTATACTCGAATATAGGTATTGAATTGTGCCGAAATAAGACCATTATACTAATGACTCTCATTATGAGTAATGTAATTAATTAAATAACAAGTCTACGTCCGTTTGTTTGTTTACGTCTCGTTGTTAGACACTAAAATAGATTTTATTGTAGGTCGTTGGCATCGGTATTAACCTTTAGTTCATCCGCAAAAAAAGGTGTCTGTTTACTCTGTTTACTCATTCATATCGATGGAGAGGGCAAGAGTATCAAGTTCCCGGGACTGGTTGAATGTCCTCAGATGTATGTATATTTCGCGACATTTCTCCCTAGCGGAGTGCTAACAAAAATCCAAACGCGGCCTCATGAGTCGTTAGTTGAAGGATAGGGACACTAACTCGATCTCAGCGAAACATCTTGATGCAGTTTAATCGATCCGAATGTGTGCCATTTAAGAATAGATGAGAACGGACTTAGGAAAATGTCCTAGACTATCAGATAGGATACTGAAGCAATTGCAATTAGTCGATTGCATTCTAAAGTCCACGTGAGTACTATTCGCACATTCGGAAACCTTTCGCGCATGTAATAGAGGAAGACTGCAATTAACCGTCTCTAAGACGAATTTTTTGTACAGATTTCTCGGCAAGGAGTGCGTTGAACGTTAAACGTTAATGCATAATCGTTAATTACATCCATACTTGCAGATTAGCTACGCATATTACTGGAAACAAATCAGTAAATTAAATCCACATATCTAGTTAACAAGGTTGTGAAAAGATGAATGCCTTAGTCAAGTGATCACTTCACTTTTTATGGTGTTGTCTGAGACCTTATTAAATCGCTTAGTGTTCCAATGTAATGTGGCTTGTAATAGAAACACGGTTTTTTGCATTGAGACTTTGGTTTGTGGCGATATGGAGGCTTTTGATTATGGTTGTGAAAAACAGGATAGACTTGGTACCTTTGCTTAGTATTACAGATGACCGTCTTTTTTGTTGTTTTTGTAGAACTGCATTTGGTCAGAGGCATTTTGTCAGGCTTAGTGATACCTGAAAATGATATAGCTCCCCTCAGAATATCACTACAGTACACAGTCGATGCTGAGAGTATGGAAAGAACACGGCGTTATAGATCCGATACTGCTGTCAGGCAGAATGATCCATTCGCAACGAACGAAGATGCAAAAGAATTCCGTTTACCCGACCTAGACAAAGTTGTGCTGATCATTTCATAGAATAGAACCAATAAAGCCACGGACGCAGACGCGGCTAGAGATGAGGTGGTAGAGCGCATGCATCAGCTCATCTATAAAATATGGTCAGCATCGTGTGCCCGGTCCACAAGAAAAAAGACTACAGCTGAATAAGTCTCCTTACTTACTTACTTACTGAGGGGTCCATTCGCCTAGCCAACTAAGGCGTTAGATCCGTAGACGCCTGACTAGACTCATGTCGCTGTACAACCCGTACAGTTCGTGATCGTATCTTCTCCTTCAACCCCCCCTCTGTGTTTATGGGACCGAAAATCGCACGCAGAATCTTTCTCTCGAAACCACCAAGGATTTCTTCATCCGCTTTAGATAAAGTCCATGCTTCTGCGCCGTATAACAGGACCGGGATAATTAAGGTCTTAGATAAGGTCAACTTGGTCGTACGAGAGGGCTCTACTTCTCAATTGCCTCTTGAGCCCAAAGAAGCAGCGGTTGGCAAGAGTAATTCTGCACTTGATTTCGAAACTGGTGTCGTTGTTCCAGGTCACTGCGGTGCCGAGGTATTCATATGAAGTTCTTAACTACCTCAAACTTGTATCTGCCAATATGCACGTTCTTCCCAGGTCGTCGATGGTAAATGTCCTTTCCGATGACAAACCAATTTTTGCCACCTCCATCTCAATACTCGCAAACGCCTCATTGACTTCCCGCTGTGTTCTACCTATTAAATCAATGTCGTCGGCGTATGCAGGGAGTTGCAAGGATTTGAAACAGATTGTGCCTCTTGTATTGGCCAATGATTTTCGCACAATCATTTCTAATATGATGTGGAAGAAATCACACGACAGCGCATCGCCCTGTCTAAATCCTTTTTTGACTTCGAAACCATCGGTCAGTTCTGCACCGATTCGGATGGAGCAGCGACCATTCTCCAGAGTCATCCTCCAAAGTCTGACGAGCTTAGCAGGGATGTCAAAGCTCGTCTCTAATTACACTGTCGCATGCAGCCTTAAAGTCGACGAATACATAGATGGCGAGTGTCGACTTGAAATTCATTTATTTTCTCCAGGTTCTGCCGTAGTGTGAAGATTTGGTTGATGGTGAACTTCCCTGGCCTGAAGCCACACTGGTAAGCTTATTTACGAACGGTTTCAGGCGTTCACACAAAACGGCAGCGAAGATCTTGTATGCGACATTAGGGAGACTTATTCCTCTGTAGTTGGCACAGTCAATGGGGTCTCCTTTTTTGTGGATGGGGCAAACAATGCTGAGACTCCATTCCTCCGGCATGCTTTCCTCTGGCCATATTTTACAGATGAGCCGGTGCATGCTCCTAATCAGCTCACCCCCAGCTGCTTTGAAGAGCTCAGCAGGCAATCCATCTGCGCCAGCAGCTTTATTCGACTTGAGTCTCGACATGGTAATCTCAACTTCGTCGAGGTCAGGAGGACGGAATTCTCTGCGATCTTCGTCATTAAGAAATTAATCATTCTGCCTGTATGTCGCCGTTTACAGTCTACAGAAGTGGTTTTTCCACATTGTGTCCGTTCTCATCCTTACAGGCCTCCGTTCGGGCTTTATAGCCTTGAGACATTCGTTTTATCGGTTGATAAAACCTTCGAACGTCGTGCCTGCAGAAGCACCTCTCCAAGTCTTAATCGCCCGCTTCTCGTGCTTTTTCTTTTTTCTCTTTTTCTCTTCTTTCTTCTCGCTTATGTTCCTCCCTTCTTTTAAGCTCGTAGAGCTCACGAGCCGCTCTTATTTTTTTGTGTAGTGAGGCTTTGTATGCCTCCTGCGTTTCTGTATGAATCCTTCTACACTCATCATCGAACCAGGTGTTTCGTCGTGGTGGAGCTTTAAGGCCCAGCACTTCCGTTGCTGTTCTCTTCATGGCTTGTTTGCAGTGGCTTTATTGTTGCTCTATTGACTGAGTGGTGGATTGAGGTGTATCGGAGAGCTTGAGGACGACGCGGTTGGCAAAGGCACTAGTGGTCTCCGGCGATACTATCTTTCCGACGTCATAGTTTGGTATTCTAACTCTTTTCCGCGGTGTTCGTGTTATCCGTTGACGTATCTTGACTGCTACAAGATAATGGTCTGAGTCGATGTTCGCTCCTCGAAAAGTACGAACATCAAGAACAATGGAGGAGTGTCTGACGTCAATCGCGATGTGGACAAGCTGATTGGTGACTGATTGATCTGGCGACCGCCAGGTGCCTTTGTGTATATCGAGGTTCGGAAAGCGTGTGCTAGCTAAAAGAAGATTTCTCCCCGTGGCAAGGTCGATCAGCATGTGTCCGTTATCGGATGTGTGAGTCTTTTGGTAAATGAGGGTAAAATCTTCATCCAAAAAAAGACGCACAATACCGACGTCTTGGCCAGAACGTCACGATTGGCCGCTTTCTTCTTTTCTTAGGTGGCGTTACAGCCCATAAAGGACCATAACTAAGCTTCCCTTAATGACCCATGTTGTGTGTGTTTCATTTTTCACACAGGTGAAAGGGACCTACAATTTAATGCCGATGCCGAACGGCGTGAGTCGAATAGCTTTCCTCCCCGCCGAGGAGGGACGCAGCGAAACATTCGATGAGGTTAGTGTTATCGACATCCGAACTTGGTCATCGAACGTCAGAGTCCAACACACTAACCACTGCGCCACGGCGCCCTACACAATTGGCAGCTACAATTTCGACCAAGGCCATGGACTTCGCCTACCTTGGCTCACAAGTGACCAGCGACAACTACACCATCGCTGAGATCAAACGCAAAATTATTCTTGCCAACCGCTGCATCTTTGGGATCGAGAGGCAATTGAGAAGTAGAGCCTTCTCTCGAAAGACCAAAGTTGCGCTGTATAAAACGGTAATCATCCGGGTCCTCCCGGATGGCCCCGTTTGTATAAACGGGGAGTGGAGGAGAGAATACAAAGACGAACTTTACGGGATAACACAGCTCCGGCGCGAAGAGTCTTCGAGTCCAACCCCGAGGGACGAGGGAATCTAAGGTGGCACACACAGATGGAAGGGGACCTTAACCAACTGGAAGTACGTCGCTAAGAAGAAGAAGAATATCATTGTTCGGGGGGCTATTTTGCTTGCGTCTTTTAGTATAGAATGATCACAGAAGCGCTTAGTCATCCTGCGTCCTGGATATTCCCTCCATCTACGATTGTGTGCATTGAAGACCCAATTGCTGATGTGGGTATTAACCGTGGAAGCTGGTAGACCTAAGGCGGGTACAGGTCCGGAGAAACTCTCTTTTGAGCCTATTCTGGCGAGTTCATTAGAGATCTCATTTCCTGGGATCCCAGAATGACTTGCGACCCAAACAAGCCTTAGTTTAGTCTACCGACTGTGTTTAGGACTTTGCCTTAAGTTCATACACTAACTTGGAGCTGGTTAAAGGGCTGGACATATCTTCTAGTGCAGCTTAGGTTACACTACAAACATCAGGCCATCAGGTTTGCGTATATCCCTGATTGAAATACACGCGCATATTTTCCTAACGAAAAGTCCAGTCGGACGTTTTCGCATTCAAAGAAAACCCCAGCGCCGGACTCTAGTGCATTGTTGAGGCCATCTGTGAAACTGCGAAGACAATCCTTTCCGGTTTCAGTATCTGGCCAAAGCCAATCCTGACGTCGTGAAAATTCGACTGTTAAGTTATGGCGAACTAGGACAATAGGTGTCATTGTGTCAGAGGGCATATCCATGAGACATGGGTCATGTCTCAGCGCGCAAGCGCACTATCATTCCTATGCAATTTGTGCCAAAAACCATTTCCCTTGAGACGAGACATGGTTTTCAGTGCACATCCTTTAATAAATAAATATGCCAATAGGTGGAAGGTTCATTATAGCATCTAGAGCAGCGCCCGACTCGCTAGAGATAGTCCCGGTACAGCTGAGACAAACCGTTCTTTGGAGTTTGAAAAGGGGCTTCGACGTGCTTGCGTGCTAGCCTGTGCCACCAGAAGACTGGTGCATATGAGATTATCAGTCTTACCATTACCGTGTAGATCCAGAGAACCTTTGCCGGTGCTAACAGCGCTTTGGCCAAAGAAGTTTGCTGTCTAAGATAACTCCTAGATACTTAGCTTCCTTGGATACCGGGATGGGAGTGACTTTTAGTACCAGCTGAGTCATGTCAGTATTTTTCCTCCTTCTCGTGAAGAGAACGAACATCGAACATCGGTCTTAAGAAGATTAACCGAGAGTCCATTTCTCGTGGAATCGAGAACGGGGAAAGTAACGAGCAGAGAGTCGACCACCATGTACTATAACAGCGGAGACAGGACGCCACCTTGCGGGCAGCCCCGAATTTGACACATTTATCGAGGTCTGCATCAGCGGTCAATGTCCTGTGCACGAGCATTGCTTTGATCCACAAAACTAGTGCTTCATCTACGCCATGTCGTCTAGCAGCGTTACACATGTTGTCAAAAGTTGCGTTGTTCAATGCTCCCTCAATGTCGACGAAAATGCCCAGCGCGTACCCTTTCCTTTCGAGTACGCATTCTATCCTCCCAACTAGGTTTTGAACCGTAGTGGTATGTTGCATATCCAAAAGCAGAGATAAATAAAAAGATGGAAAACCTTCGTACGTCTGCCCTGTGATTCCCGCAGGGGTTGGTTGTTGCTTTTGTAATACACCGATACTATACGTGTTATCCTCGTTTAAAAACGACGCTTTTGACTTATCACTGTGTTAGTCTCAAGATTTCGATGTGTAGAGTCAAGACGTCGGAACAAGGCCGAATGACGTAGTCAATATGCCGTCAAACCGCAAAGCGTTTGTGGGTGCAATCTGTCAAAATGCCTGTCAAATCCATCGGATTGCCATCTCATTCATATCTCATTCGAAAGACAACTTTGTGCTCGTGTAGCTCTACCAGTCTTTCCATGCTTTTCAGCGAGAAGGATGTTACACTAATTGGTCTGAAACTCTTGGCGAGTGAGTAATCAACTTTCCCTGTTTAAAGACTACTTTCACCGTGCGCCATGGAATAGGTAAGTAGGCAAGTGTCAGGCTAGCCGTGAAATGTCTTCTCAAGGTAGGAAACAGGTGCCTTATACCTTTTTGCAGCATAACAGGGCATATTCCGTCGGTACTTGGCGAATTAAAGCCATCAAAGGATACCACAATCGCTCACCTTGACGCGGTACGGAGGCTCAGTACAAGTAATGAGGAACCCGAAGCTAAGAAGCAATTACGGACCCCTCCCCACCTCTCCGCCTGCTCTATCCCTATCACTCCCTCACTCCCCTAACTTCAAGGAAGAACAGCATACGCCGACGGATGCATGGCTAAGAGGGTGCTTAGCTATTAGTATGCGAACTTCGGATACCGGGCGACCTCCGATTTTAATGAAGCCTTCCTACAGTGTCTCGAGCTCTGCTGCAGGTGACCATTCTTTCCCGTGTGTTCGTGGGAACCATAGATAAAACAATTATTTTTAAAGAGACTGGTGACTCTCAAACGTCATCGCCGGCTAGAGCTTGTGAGTCCTCAGCGGCACAAAAACCAGATGTGATGCCGGTAACCTTTACCGACATTGCAGCCGGACGGAAAGCAGAAGATACATCTTCACTCTCCGATTCTATGAGTATGCTCTCAGATGAACTCCCAAGTGTGACAAGAATCGTAACCATCGAACGTGCAAAGGAAACGCCTCTACCACTCGGTGGCTTCGTTAAACTTAAATCGTCTGAGCAGCGACTTTTGAAAGCTGCTTTAAGACAGGGCAAAACTAGAGATGAGGCTCTAGTTTATGCAAAATCTACCCCTGCAACCAAAGGTCCGGAACTGAAACGGGATCGTTTCGCTGACAACACTCCATCAAACCCGACAACTAAACGCAGCAAGATCGGCCACCGCCAAGTCGTTAAAAAGAGCTACAGTAGTTTAGCTGGGAGGATCCGACTCGGCATCGTCCCCAAGGACTTGGGAGCGAACCCTCTTACCACAGCGCAGATGGCAGCCGTTCAGGAGGCTGTAATTGACACCTCCATCGATCTGCTGGGTAAGGCACCCAAACCTCGCTTGAGAGGATCAACTTACAAGTCAGCGTGGTTATACAACGCCGCCACGACCGATTGGATGAAAATCAATTTTACGGCCATCAAGAACAGGAGGGGACTTGTTATCATGCTTGTGGAAGAGGAAGCTTCCCGAAACCACACATCATTCGGGGCTACTGCTCACAAAGCATCGGCTTACCCATCACAAAGGGGTTGGCAACGCTCGATTCACAAAATGACGGCCTATATGCACAGAACTGGAGAGTCATGCAGAGCACCTCAAATAAGTAGAAAGACCTCCTGCACCTGGCTCTGGCAAGTCTCTGGCTCGACCAATTGAACTCAAGTGCAAAGTGGCTTATCGATTTGACCTAATTAAGATGCCAAGTGACAACATCAGTAGATGTAGAACCATTCGCTGTAGAAAAAGCTACAGCCAGTACTATGGTAGTCGCACCTACTGCCTTAGAAGGAAAACCTACAGCATCGTTTGACGTCTAGATGTGACGAACACCCACTGCCACATCTGAGTCGACGACCACTAAGAGTCGCCCAAACAAAAAAATAAAACGTCCCCTAACCAAACAAGGGGAATTCTCGATGGGAAGTAGATCAGAGGATCACTGCCATCGGGACGGTAACTTCAGGCATGGCAACAGCAAGCCATACCGAATGAAAGACCCGGCCTACCGTCGCTAGTCTTGAGTGTGCCGCGTGTGCTGCAGGGCAACCTGCACCATGCCAAAGGTGCCTCGCATACCTTTAGCCTGCGACTCTATCGCGACAGGATCAGCATTGGACTAATCCAAGAACCATGGGTCCATAAAAGATAGATTATGGGCCTGCAAAACAGATCGCACAAACTAGTTTACGCATGGAGGAGGTTCTCCTCCTAGGGCCGCACTAATATCCATTTTCTCCCATTCCAGAATTCATCACAAGCGACCCGGCAGCCGTCATTGTGGAAGTCCCCACCGATGGAGGAGTAAGGGAGATTGTATGTGCCTCCGCTTACTTTCCTGGAGACGGCCAGCAAATCCCTCCCACCGAAGTACAGGCCCTGGTTGGGTATTGCGACCAGAAGAAACATCACTTGATCATCGGATGCGATGCTAACGCGCATCATGTGGAATGGGGCAGCAGCAATACGAATAAACGAGATGAGTCACTCTTTGAATGTCTTATAAGTAATGATCTCACCGTTTCCAATAGAGGCAACAAACCTACATTTATAAATGCGGTCAGAGAAGAGGTGCTTGACCTCACTATCTCCAACCCATTTATTTCAAACGCAATTGGTGACTGGCACGTCTCCAATGAAGCCTGATCACCAGCATATCAGATTCAACATCTCCGGTGAGTTTAAGGAGGCTGAGCCTGGATACAAGCCCAAACGAACTAACTGGGCTCTGTTCCAGGCTCAACTCGCCGCTAAAGAGGATGTGCTTTTGACAAGAGATTTGAGTTATTGATCCCAAATCGCTCAGTATGGGAAAACAGTGATCCCTTGCTAAATGTCAAAAGCCTTAGGTGGTATACGGATAGCTCCAGGATGGCCTCTGGCGTTGGCGGCGGCATCTTTGGATCAAATTGCAAGATCTCGAAGGCCCTGGGAATGAATCCCAGCATCTTTCAAGCCGAGTTGCATGCCATCCTAATATGCGCCAACCTAAATCTTGAGAAGTAACCATCAACATACTCTCTGATAGCCAAGCAGCGCTTAAAGCGCTGGGTTTGTACAGCACGAACTCAAAAACCGTCAAGGAATGCCATGATGCCCTTTGAGACCTCGCCAAAAGAAACAATGTCAAACTTTGGTGGGTGCCAGGGCACAAAGGTATTAAGGGCAATAAAATTGCCGACCAACTTGCCAGGAAAGGTTCCAGCGATAAATATATAGGTCCGGAACCATTGTGCGGCACTCCCAAGCCTAAGATCAATTTCTCCTTAGACAAGTAGGAAAAATAGCAACACCTGTCCTTTTGGAACAGCGTTCGGGGATTCCGTCAATCGAAACGACTTATACGACCCTTGAAAAAACACTCTAGTGATATACTCAAACTCAATAGGGTGGATATCAGAAGACTAGTCGTCAGCTATCTGACAGGACACGGCGGTCTGAGATTAAACAAAATTAGCCTCTCGTCTGAAACTGAATGTCGGCTCTGCCTCGAGGACGAAGAGACCCATACTGTGTGAGTGTGCTGCTCTCTGCCATCTTAGGAAGTGTATCCTTCTCAGCGAAGTAATGACTCCTGAGGGGATCACCTTGGCTCCTACGAGAAGCATTCTCAACTTCATCATGGAAGTGGAGAAGCTCCTCGGCTAATCGGCTAGCAGGCACAATAGATTTGCAAAGGTCGCAGTGCCATATACTTACTTACTTAGGTGGCGCTACGGTCCGTGGTGAATCTGGGCCTCAACCAGCAAGCGTCTCCAGCTGGCACGGTCTTTGGACAGCTGTTTCCAGCGCCGCACGCCCAGTTGGTTAAGGTCCCCTTCCACCTGAGTGCGCCAACGTTGATGCGTTCCTTGCGTTCCTTCCGGGGTGAATTCGAAGACTCTTCAAGTCGGAGCTGTTTTTCCCATGCGCTCTACATGGCCTAGCCACCTTATACGTTGTATCCGTAAAAGTCGTACCAGGCCGATGTCGCTGTACAATCCGTACAGTTCTTCGTTATATCTTCTCCTCGATACACCGTTTGAACAAACGGGACCGTAGATAGTGCGCAGCATTTTCCTCTCGAAACGACCAAGGGCATCTTCATCCGCTTTTGTTAAGGTCCAAGCCTCTGCGCCGTAAAGGAGGACTGGGATGATTAAGGTCTTATATAATGTCACCTTGGTTTTCCGAGAGAGGGCTCTACTTCTCAATTGCCTCTTGAGCCCAGAGAAACAGCGGTTGGCAATAGTGATTCTGCGTTTTATCACTGGTTTTGTTGTCGCTGGTCATCAGTGAGCCAAGGTAAACGAGTTCCTTGACTACTCCAAAGATATATCCGCCCATTGTGACGTTCTGGCCAATACGTCGGTGTTGTCCGTCTCTTTTAGATGAAAGCAGATATTTGGTTTTACCCTCATTAACCTTGAGACCCATCTTAGCCGCTTCTACCTCAATGCTTACATAGGCCTCATTGACGTCTCGCTGTGTCCGGCCAATCACGACAATGTCGTCGGCGTACGCAAGCAATTGCGTAGACTTGAAATAAATCGTACCTCTTGTGTTGGCCAGTGACTCTTGCACGATCTTTTCAAGCACGATGTTGAAAAAGTTGCACGACAGCGCGTCGCCCTGCCTAAATCCTTTTTTTAACATCAAAGGTCTCGGTTTGCTCATTACCGACCTTAATGGAGCAGCGAGAATTCTCCATTGTCATCCTGCACAGTCGGATGAGTTTGACAGGGATGTTAAAACTAGACATGGCTTTGTACAGCTCGTCTCTATATACGCTGTCATACGCGGCCTTGAAATCGACGAAGAGGTGGTGAGTGTCGATTTGGTATTCCTGGGTCTTCTCCAAGATCTGCCGTAGCGTAAATATTTGGTTTATTATAGATTTACCTGGCCTGAAACCACACTGATAAGAGCCAAACAGGTTATCCACAAACGATTTCAGGCGTTCACACAATACGGCAGAGAAGATCTTATTTGCGATGTTAAGGAGACTTCCCCTATACTTAGCGCAGTTATAGGGTCTCCTTTCTTATGGACCGGGCAAACGATGCTGAGATTCCATTCCTCGGGCATGCTTTCCTCCGACCATACCTTGCAAATGAGATGGTGCCATGCACCTTACCAGCTCATCTCCAGCCGCCTTAAGAAGCTCAGCAGACAGGCCGTCTGCGCCCGCACTGATTCCACTACCAGTTCTCCATTTTCATTCCTGCAGACCGCCACTCTGGCTTTGTAGCCATGGCATGTTCGTTTTACCTTGTTGTAAAACTTACGAGCGTCATTCCTGCGGAAGCATCTCTCCATCACCTCGATCTCACGCTTTCCGTGCTCTCTCTTCTTTCTTCTGAAAAGCCTGTGTTCCTCTCTTCTCTTCTGCTCATAGATTTCGCGAGCAGCTCTCGTTCGTCAGTGCAGCGTGGCTTTATATGCCTCTAGTTTTGCTGCATGGGCTTGTTCATATTGTTCGTCGAACCAGGGGTTTCTAGGTGGTGGCAGTTTGAAACCCAGCACCTATGAGGCAGCGTATCTGACGGCGCTCTGGCAATGCTCTATTGTGTGCTGCTGTGGGCGGATTTTGAGAGAGCTTGAAGGAGACACGATCGGCAAAGATTCTGGCAGTTTCTTGCGATTGTAGCTTTCCGACGTCAAATTTACATTGTCCTACTCGACTCCTAAACATTCTTGATATCTTCATTCGTACCTTGGCTACAACAAGGTAGTGGTCCGAGTCGATGTGGGCTCCTCGGAAGGTTCGTACGTCGAGAATACTGGGCGAGTGTCTGGCGTCGATCGCAATGTGATCAATCTGGTTGGTGGTCGACTGATCAAAAGACCGCCAGGTACCCTTGTGGATGTCGAGATGGGGAAATCGTGTGCTTGCTACAAGGAGGTTACGCCCCGTTAGGAAATCGATTAGCCTCAGTCCGTTGTCGGATGTGGTATTATGGAGGCTATGCTTTCCTATGATCGGCTCAAATATGTCCTCTTTGCTCAGTTTTGCATTAAAATCTCCTAGAACTGTCTTTGTGTCGTAGCTGGGGCATTGGACATATGTTCTGTCTAGGATATCGTAAAATTCTTGTCTGAGTTGATGATCATTTTTCTCCGTTGGGACATGAGCGCATATCAAGCTAATGCTTCCAAATTTAGCTTTGATGCGGATTGTTATGAGGCGTCCACTTACATCCCGGAAGCTTAAGACCTTTTGTAGGAGTCTTGCTCGGATAACGAATCCGCACCCGAATAAGCGCTGTTTGTTCTCCTTGTAGCAGTTCCCATAGTAGATGTCGCAGTTTTTCATCCGTCTTTTGCCTGGTCCATACCATCGCACTTCTTGGAGTGCGGTTATATCTGCTTTATAGCTGTTGAGGGTTTGCTCCAATTGATCGCCTGCACCCGGTCTGTTAAGGCCCCTCACATTACAGGCGCAGACTCTCAAGTCCGTTAGTCGTTTGCAGGGGTCGTCAGCTTTGTATCCGTCCGTATCCGAGGCTTGTTGTCGTTTCGGAACAAGTAGATTTTTACGTGATAGGGATGTTACCCCTAAGCACTACCCCTAACCTGGAGAGCCAGGTTCCTCTTTCCCCAGGAACAAGGGGTTGGGTCGCTGCACACATTGGTTCACGGAGGCTGTGTGTCAAAAAATGCCACAGCAAATCCAATGGCCTCAGTCGTTGCCACGCGCGACGCAATATATGTACCAACTACGTCGAGTGGTTTTCATCGCGTAGTTATTAGTCACAGTTACCGTTACTGAGGACGTATGCAACGAGCCGATGACAGTGAAATGGGTAAATGGGTCTGTTGCAGCAAACTGCGTGAAAACCTAACCTGCGGGTTAACCTAACGCTTAAGGCTAACCTAACCTTGCTCTTCTCAGTGATAGCATAGATTGGGAAATGACTAGTCTGCATCGCAGGTTCAACAAAACTTGAGTGCTACAGAAGCTGCCGTCGCTTCGTGTCTGCAGTTTTTAAAGAACTTCATACAGTTGTGGTTGTGGTCACCAAGAAACCTTAAAATAAAACCCAGCACCGAAGGAAAACAATGCCCGCTGATCCTTAACCGGTCCCTTACGCCTGTTTCAAACACTTCTCCTGTCCCCTTTCATTTCGGTCACTCTCGGTGTTTCCACTTAGCTAAAACAAATCGATATCCACACCAAGCAACCAGCTCCATGACCTTTCAAAACCTGCCTTAATTCCTTTTCAGTATAAACTTTTGTGAATTGGGAAGAAGTAATCGTTGTGAAAGATTTCCCGAAACTTTCTCCATAAAAACGAAAACCGAATTTCGTAAACAAACAAAAACTCGGTTGTGCATAACACACGTTTTAAAACCAAAATAGAACCAGAAAACCAACCAGAATGGGGTAAGTCAAATGAAAATTTATCCAAACTAGCGCTGAACTCTGCCACCCACCTATCAAACCTAGTCCCAAACTTGTCCCAATCCATAAAACCTCTCGCTCGCTCACTCACTCCTCCAGCAGTAATACTGATCAGCTGACTTGTGCAGTAATTCGAATCGCACGCACGGAGAACGGACGTCACAATAGAAAATTAACTCCGTCGTTCGTGGGCTTAGAGAAACGCAGTGTGAAATCAGTTTTTTCGTTTTTTTATTTGTTCATTCGTTTGTCTCTCGTCTACCGTCGGAAAATTGAATAGAAAAAAAGGATTGGAAGTGTTAACAGGAGCCCGCAACCCAAGGATACGGTAAACACAAGATTTTTGTTTTTTTTTTTCGTTTCAAAGTTGGAAATTGTGTGCATGAATTTGATGGATTAACCCATATTCCAGTGTGTTTCCTCGGAGTATTTCGCAACAGAGAAGAGTATTTGGTTGTTGTTGGATTCCGTTTTGGTGGTTCCTTTCGTTCCCGTTTTTTCGCTTTTCTATTTTGCTCGTTGCTGATCGTCGAGCAGGGGATTCCGGACGGATTCTGTCACCCTTGCCCTTAGGTTTTTTCGTTGTGGTTTTCTCGTTTCGGACAGCATTGCCAGGTGTTACCGATAGTGCAAATGTCAGTGGCAATGTAAACAAAAATGTGTGAGGTGATGGGATACCACTTGGGAATCACTTGGGCAGAG
This sequence comes from Eumerus sabulonum, assembly GCA_951905685.1. Taxonomy (NCBI): domain Eukaryota; kingdom Metazoa; phylum Arthropoda; class Insecta; order Diptera; family Syrphidae; genus Eumerus; species Eumerus sabulonum. Next base: position 12,248,965 of record OX645061.1, on the reverse strand, counting down.
ATGCGGCGTATAATATCGGGATGAGTCAGAAGGCTTATCACTGGAGGTATTTGATTCATTGCCGAAATGATGGCGTATTGGTGTGTTGTAAAGTACATTTCCTTATCCGAAGGAAACGTCTCTTATGCGCATTAGTTGATCTCGCGCACCAGTGCAGTGGTGTAGAAGCCTCATGGTCAGAGCGCACACACCAGTGCTGAACTCTGAAATAGAAAGGCGTCAATTCGGAGAACAGTTTTGTGAACACTTGATTCATCGCATATTCCCAAAACCCCAAGTGACGAATTAGATCATTTGTTACTTTTGTTGAAAATGAGTTGTCCACCTGGTACGGGGACACAAGTTTCAAGTTTGCAGCAAAAGCTTTACGCTATTTCGCTGCATGATAGAAACAACCTTGCTCTCTACGTTCTTAAACGTCTATACTGAATCGATCTAAGAATTCCTCATCACGTCAGGTGTAGAGGGTTTTGTTAGCAGCTGGATTGTGAGTATCCATGCTCAAAACCAGGAGCATTCAGACCCAGATGGAAACGCCATTGTAGCCAAGACTGCGGACGGAGGCACACCCTAAGGGTTCTGTCTATAACCATGAACCTCAACTATGGCACATGGTTATAGACAAAATCTTGGAAGCTGTTTGAGAGAATCGGAATTAAGACATTCGCTTATGCCGACGACGTGGTTATTCTGGAATCGGGAATGTTGCACACAGAGAAGGTTCTGATTAAGCTAAGGGTCACAGGATGTGCCCTTAGCGTAAGTCCGAGTAAAACGAAATTGGTGCTGTTTGCTTAGGTGGCGCTACAGTTCGGGGTGAACATGGGCCTCAACCAACAAGCCTTTCCAACTAGCACGGCCTTTGCTAGTTGTTTCCAGTGTCACACGCCCAGTGGGTTGAGGTCCCTTTCTACCTGTGTGCACCACCTTAGATGCGGCGGCAGTCCTATGCAACGTCATTCTTCCCGGGTTGGAGTCGAAGACTCTTCGGGTCGAAGTTGTGCTGTCCAAGCCTAGCCTAGCCATCTTAGACGTTGGGTTCGTAGACGTACCAGGTCGATGTCGCTGTACAGAGCGTAGAGCTCGTGGTTGAATCTTCTCCTCCACTCTTCGTCAACACAAACGGGACCGAAGATTGTACGCAGAATTTTCCTCTCGAAACGACCAAAGACCCCTTTATCCATTTTTGTTAAGGTCCAAGCCTCTGCGAGGTAGACAAGGACCAGGATGACGTAAGGTTTTAAAAAGGGTCACCTTGGTTTTTCGAGAGAGGGCTCTACTACTCCATTGTCTCTTGAGCGCGAAGAAACAGCGGTTGACAGGGGTTATTCTGCGTCTAATCTCGGCGCTGGTGTCTTTGCCGCTTGTTACTAGTGACTCACGTAGACGACTACATCAAAGTTATAGCTGCCAATAGTGACGTTCTGGCCGTCGGTGTTGAGGCTTTTTTTGATGACAGCATATATTTGGTTTTGCCCTCGTTTGCCTCCAATCCCACTTCAGCCGCTCCTACTTCAATGCTCACAAAAGCTTAATTAACGTCGTTCTCCCAGTCACGTCAATATAATCAGCGTATGCGAGCATTTGAGCAGACTTAGACCGTGCCTCTTGTATTGGCCAGTGAACACCGCATGATCTTTTCAAGCATGGTGTTGAAAAAATCACTTGACAAGTGTGTCACCCTGTCTGAATACACAGATCACGGTTAACTCCTTACCGACCTTAATGGAGCAGCGAGAATTGATGCTGTTTACCACTAAGTATAAGATGCCGACTTTAATCTCCCTCGATTTAACAACCAGATACTCTCTATCCTGTCCTAGATCCAAAGCTCAATTGGAAGCTAAACATAGAACACCGGGTGCAGAAAGCATGTATCGCTTCCTACGCATGTAGCAGAACTTTTCGCAAAAGGTGAGGACTCCGGCCCAAAATGGTGCTGCGGATGTACACAGCCGTTGTGTACGGCTCCCACGGATCATTTGTATGATGGCCTGCCTTAAGCAAAGCATACAACATCACCAAACTTAACCCAGTCCAGAGGTCGGCCGGCATTTGTGTAACAGGTGCCCTTCGGTCCGGACCGACGAAAGCACTCAACATACTCCTAAACTTCCTCCCTCTGGACCTCCACACTATCCCTACAAACCCTACAATCATAGTACATACATGGAGACCTGGCTAGGATTTCATAACACCCAAACAACATAAACAACGTCGCCCAAGTCCATTTCTCATCCAGAATGGCATTGAAAAATGGATTGCACTTCACGAACCATCAGGTGGCGCTTTTTTACCGACTGCTCGAAGATGGAGTACGGGGTCGGCTCGGGTATCTTCTCAGCGGGACTAATAATATCTCCAAATCGTTTAGACTTCCGGACTCCGCTAGTGTGTTTCAAGCGGAAGTACTAGCGATTAAGGAAATTTGCAAATTACTCACCCGTTACTCTTATAACTAAGAGAGAGACGTTGCCATTTGTATTGACAGCCAATCAGCCATCAAAGCTCTCGATTCACACACTATCACAAAGAGAAAAACAAAAAAAGCTGATGCGCTGGCAAGGCACGGCTCTACCTGCCTGGAACTGGTCAAGGGACGAATTTTTCAACATCCCTCTCAAAAACGAACTGGCGAGTTATATGAAGAAAGATGATGTCTTCCTACAACACAAAAGAACTCACGACCTAACTAACAGGAGATTGCAAGAATCGTAGCTATCAGTACTGGCCATTGGCCTGTCGGCATTCACGCTGCCAAGTTAGGCATCCCAGCACACTGCCGAAGTTGCAAGAACCCGCTGGAAAAGGAAACCCTTCGCCATTTCCTTCGCGTATGATGATTTTTGGCCTCCTCATTTGAAGGAAAGCTTGCGCCAGGTAAGTGGCCAGGTATCTAGAATATGGTTGGTGTGGCAGTACTTGCCGTCTAAGCTGTTAACACTTTTAGCGAATTGCCAAACTTGTACAAGGTCTTGCACTCTTTTAGTGGAACACTGTACCACTGCAAGCTTTGCCTTATAACCTGTCAAAATATATAATGACTATGTGGCTTTAGTAACCAATAACCACGCTGATAGCGTTGTTGGTTTTTTATTGCCTAAAAAATGGCGATCTTTCAACGAACCTTCTCTCTAATGTTGGAGAATGACGCGTGACTATAAAATCTTTCCCTTTCCCGGAAACGCCAAGGCCGAATGGATGACCTCTAATACCGAGATGACATACTTCGTTGTGTCTCTATTCTTGGCGGAGTTCTGACAAAGCTTAAAATTTCCTATTCGAAATCCGCAAAAGCAATGAATTCGTTCCACATTTGGGGTCAATAAATCACGCTCAATAATCGATTAAGACTAGTTGGGCTCTGCTCGTCTTTATACCAATTGGACAATTCGTCAACGGAGTATGTAGCTTTCGGCCGATAGTAACATCTAAACCAGTTTATCGTTTTTGCTTTAATACTCTGGCTATTTGCTTTCTGAATCAGCTGATGTTGTCCATATACTCGTATTTAGTGCGTACTACTGGAAACTGGTGTAAGACTTTATAGATCAATTTGTAACTACTCAAAGAAGTCACTTGATTGTCGCTTGAAACGGACCAAAGTCGCTCATAAGGATGGATTGGTGATTTAGTGCCACAATTCCAGTCTTTTGTAGAGGGTTTTCTATCTCAAACGCCGTCCTATAATGCTTAATCGATATTGTTTACTTACTCCTTGACCTGCCGGAAGAAATTTCGAGTGAACAACAAACACCACCATGTATATAGGTCGAAAAAAGCCGGGAGCACAACACCATGACTTTTGAGCCATTTCGACGTAGTGTTAGTCCATTTGGGTGGCTTTAGTTTGATACCTATTCGCTTATTTTCCCGTCCTACTCGCAAACCCAAGTCTCATCTTATATGTAGTCCGAATTGACTCGTTTTAAAACGTAGCAGACGTGCTGCGATGAGTCGTGCATGAAACGCCAACTGAAATCTGGCGCGCTCTGTTGTAAAGCATATATACAGGGTCTTTCATTAAGCGCTTCCTATCTTTAAATTTAAATAAAACAAAGTACGTGTGAGATATCATCGACATTTTTTATTCCTTTGAAAGGCCTATCCGATGCCATTATGGAATATAACATCATCATTCAAATGATCGCCCCGGCTTCTCTAGGTGGCGCGCATCCGAAATGTCAAATTTTCCATGATTCTGACGAATAAATCAGGCTGGATGTAACCGATGACATGGGTTATGTTTCCTTTGAGGGCCGCTATGGCTTGTGGCTTATTCATATAGGCCTGCGAATTTAGAAAACCCCAGAAAAAAAAGTCTAATGGGGTCAAACCGCACGATCTTGGTGGCCAGTTCACATCACCTCCACGTAAGATGACCATGCCCCCGAATCGCTCGTGTAGAATTTCCAATGCGTCGTGAGCTGTGCGGCACGTAGCGCCGTTCTATTGGAACCATATGTCGTTGGTGTCTATATCATCCATGAAATATGGACCCATGACGCCGCCAGCCCAAAATCCACACCAAACAGAGTGACTTTTTCGAGATGCGTTGGACGCTCTTGGATCGCATTGTGGATTGGTATTGTTCCAAATTCGACAATTTGGTTTGTTGACGTGTCCATTCATCCAGAAATGGACCTCATCGCTGATGATAATTAGGGTCAGTTTCCAACACACGTCGTTGTCTGTTGTCACCTTCAGCTTCTGGGTCAGATGAATGATGATTATGACGCAGAATTCGCCAAGTTGTAGTCTACGAAAGGCCGAGTTTTTGTGAACGATGCGAAATCGACTGCCTTGGATTCTTCTTCTGCACACTCTCATCACGGACAGTGGCGATCTTTTCGGCAGATCTTGCGTTTCGTCGACGTACGGGTGTTGGTTTATCGTTTACTGCACCAGTGGACGATTATGGCGACCGTAAAATGGACGAAGCGCGCCGAACATTGCCCGAACAGAACAATTTTATCATTTGCACTTGTTGAACGCTATGTCCGTCTATGGTGATTTGGCATACTAAATAATGATAGATGCACCTATGTATGTAGCTTTAAGACTATGGCCGCTTTCTACTGTTACAAGTTCGGAAAATCTTACAGTTCTCGTGGAAGCTCTACCATTTTTTCCTCTCTGCGTCAAAGGCTTTCTCATTAATTGCATTGTAGGGCGTCTCAGATGCTCTAGTGACGCAAGTTTTCAACAATTGCACGGCTCTCTTTGAACGTTCCTCAAATGCTATTGTTTCTTGATGTTAAAGGGCAACGTTTCAATAAGCAAGAAGCCCTGGAAGGTTCGAGAGCGACTTACATAGGTGGCGCTACAGTCTAGTGTGAACCTGGCCCTCAACCAACAAACTTCCCCACATGGCACGGTTGCCAGATGTTTCCAGCGACGCACTCGCAGTTGGTTAAGGTCCACTTATGTATGTGCACCACTTAGATTCGGTCGTCCTCTGCTGCGTAGTCCCTCGGGGTCGAACTCGAAGACTCTTCGGGCCGGAGCTGTTTTTTTTTTTTTGGGCTAGTGGTATCAATTAGCATTTTGCACTGCGACCTTTGTAGATCTATTGTGCCTGCTAGCCGATTAGCCAGGAGCTTCTCCACTTCCATAATGAAGTTGAGAATGCTTCTTGTAGGAGCCGAGGTGATCCCCTCAGGAGTCATAACTTCGCTGAGAAGGATACGCTTCCTAAGATGGCAAAGAGCAGCACACTCACACAGTATGTGTTCCGCCATCTCTTTGTCCTCAAGACAGAGTCGACACTCAGTTTCAGATGAGAGGCTAATTGTGTTAAGATGATATATTTCGTTTTACCCTCGTTAACCGAAAGACCCATTTTAGATGCTTCTGTCATTAACGTGCCGCTCTGTGCGTCCAATTACGTCAATGTCATCCGCGTATGCAAAAAGTTGTACAGATTTGAAAAAGATTGTAAATCTTGTGTTGACCAGTGAGTCTCGTATGATCTTTTCCAGCACGATATGACACGGTACCTCTTAGGTTGGCATAAGCCACACGTAGGCCGAAGTCGGTCCATTGTGATACCAGATGGATCATATTACCTGGATCCCGCTACATGAGAACTAACCGGTGCTCAACTGATGAAGTTGAGCTATTTTTAGGTCTGCTAGCTCATTTTCATCGAAGGGCGCGCCGAGGTAGATCCTCCTGCGACTCGCAAACGAAGGACATAGGCAGAGAAGGTGATGTATCGATTCCTCTTCCTTCTCGTCCATGCAGCCGCGGCAGAAGTCATTGCAGGGTAGCCTTAGTCTGGCGGCGTGTTTTCCAATGATGCAGTGACCTGTAATGACACCCACCAGAGTGCTTAAAATTGGCCTTTTGGTTGCCACTAGGTCCCTGGTTCGTCCTAGGCTTAGCTTGGGCCAGATTTGTTTAGTGATAAAGCCGATATTACTTTCATTCCATTGGAGGTTGGTAGCCTCTACAGTTCGAAGTTTTATCATGTGCTTTACCTACTTATTGGTGTTTTTAGGTTCCAGAGGGTAGGAAGACTGAGTGTGCTTGACCCTAACTTTGCGAGTTCGTCGGCCGCGGAACCCACAGTAATTTAATGTTAAACGGTTCAGCCATCTCGTCTAGAGATAGGCGGCAGTTAAGGGACATTTTTGATTTGTGGGTTACTGCGGCCAAGTATTTTATCGCAGATTGGCTGTCCGTGCAAATGATAATATCCCATTGATCCTGAGCCATGCAAGGGCCTCCGTTATCGCTGTTATTTCTGCTTAATATACACTGCAGTGATTTGGGAGTCTGAATGATAGGTTGAGGTTAAGTTCCTTGGAGAAGATTCCACAAATCCGTCTCCATCTTGGAGCCATCGGTATAAAGGGAAATCGAATCCTTCGGCCTATTCCTCCCTTAATGGAAAGACAACTTCGAAGTTCCTAGTGAATACATTCTGCGGGATGATGTAGTCTGTGTCCATGAACACATTCTGCGGGATGATGTAGTTTGTGTCCATGGGTACTTCGAGGTGATTAAGAATGCTAGTATGTATGGCCTTTATGTGATGTGGGCCATTTTCCTATGCCCCTAATCCGTGGGGCTGCGCAGGCAGTAACTTGCTTGCTGAAGAGATCCAACGGTGGAAAATGTAATATGATATTTAGGGCCTCCGTGGGGGTTGATCTGATCGCTCCGCTTATATATAAACAGGTCGATCTTTGTACCTTCCCCAGAAGTTTTCGGTAGACTGCCTTGTCCAGAGCAGTCCACCAGACTACGATGCCATATAGGAGGACGGGCCTTATGACTGCCGTGTAGAGCCAGTGCATAATGCTTGGTTGGAAAACCCCACCTTCTGACCACCACTTTCTTACAGCTGTAGAGGGCAGTGGTTACTTTCTTGACACGATCAAGAATGTTAGGCTTCCAATTCAGCCTCCTGTCAATGACTAGGCTTAGGTATCTAGCCTGATCTTTGATTATTAGTTCGGTTCCATCCAACCTCGGTAGGTTGAAGGGCGGAATTTTATATTTATTGGTAAACAGACTAGGTCGGTCTTCTTAGGATAAACCCCAAGTCCACAGTACTGCGTCCAGGTTTCTACTGTACGTAATGCACCCTGCATTAGGTCGCTTAGAGTGCTGGGAAATTTTCTTGTGGCGGCAATAGCAATGTTATCTGCATAGGCGGTCACAGCGTACACTTCCTGTTCTAGCCACAGTAGTAGTTCGTTGACCGACGGCACGGTCAATAAAATAGTAAAGAAAACTTTTTTGTGGTCATGCTTTTTTTAGGGTTCCGTACCCAAAGGTAAAACGGAACCCTATTACTAAGACTTCGCTGTCCGTCCGTCCGTCCGTCTGTCACCAGGCTGTATCTCATGAACCGTGATAGCTAGATAGTTGAAATTTTCACAGATGATGTATTTCTGTTACCGCTACCACGACAAATACTAAAAACAGAACAAAATGAATATTTAAGGGGGGCTCCCATACAACAGACATGATTTTCATCCAAAAAATCCTGCCTGCAACCAAGATCTGTCATTTGATGAGGAAACATACATAGTCTCTTTCATATTTATATATACAGATGGTACGGAACCCTTCGTGCGCGAGTCCGACTCGCACTTGGCCGGTTTTTTTTAGAATTTGTTTCTTCATCCTTCTGGACGTCTTTCAGCCATAAGCAAAGATCATACACCTTTGTGAAACCAGATTAGAGTACGCGAGAGATACCATAACATGAGCTGTATCGTAGTGTAGGATATGATGAGTGGTTATGTTGAGGTTGAAGGCATTGTAACCAAATCTAAGGTTCCCGATCAAACTTAACTACAGTCGAAATTCATTTGACCATTTTATCGTCTGTTAAAGCAGCTAGATAAAACCATCAAATGGATACCTCCTGCCTGGCAATGCCGTCGTCCGTACCTGTCAAACCGAAGATACACCACACGACACCAGAGATGTGAACGAAGGAAAATCTCATTCTGCTAATTGGGGAAAACGGAACACACGAACACGACCGTGTAGGAGACGACGAAATCCATTGATTTTTCCTTGCGCTACAAAAGTTTTTCTTATCTTTTTTGTTCCAACTCTGGTCTCCCCAAATTTTCCGTTGTGGTTGGTGCGTGAGTGTTCTGTTCGGGTGAAGCAAAAATAAAAATAAAAAAACAATTTCAAAGGAACGTATATTCAATAAATAGCAAAAGGTCTTCGTCGTTTTTCCCGTCGGTTCACACTATCACGAAAATTGCACTACAAAATCCCCCAATAACTCCCCGGCGGAGGGGTGGAAAAATCCAAAGGAAACCAGTGTGAACTCGAGCAGTTTGCTGTGGAAACAAATATTTATTTTTTTTTTTGAATTTGCATTTTGCGAAACCACCAAATAGCCCTTCATCCTCGCCGCTGTGTGTCGTCGTGTCTCGTGTGGTGGCTATGTAACAAAAACAAATTCGAAGGCGAAAATGTTGTGATAAAACGATTTTTCTTGTTTTAATTGCGAAAATTGATTGCAAACTATACGTTTCAGTACGTCGTCGCTTGAGGGAAAGAATTTTAGAAATTCGAAATATATCTCTTTTGCTCTGTAACTGATGGGTAGCGGAAGCGAGAAAAAACGGCTCATCATTTCATAGAGGAGAATTAAATGAAATAAAAGTGCAAATGATTTATTCAAGAAAATCAGTGTACTAGAGAGGAAAAGACCAGCATTAGGTGAGCAACAAAAGTGTGTAATACAAGAGAGAAAAAAAAAAAAAAATATCGAAAAGTAATAAGGGAAAGAAAAAGTGGAACGTATCCTCCCCCTTGCGAAAATGTCCCCTACCACAAACCCCCCCTTATAGTTAACTTACAGGGGGATCCAAGAATTTGGGGGAAAAAACACAAATGAATATTGGTAGCGAGCGAGAGAGAGTGAGAGAAGAGGGTCCGTGCTCTGGTGTACATGACCGTGTGCTTATCTCTAATTAGATGAACAAATTTTTTATTTATTTTTTAGTATTTAGTCGTAATTTATGACTTTCGTATGCTCCCCCTCTGACTGACTGTGATTTTTGTTTATTTTTATTTTTTTTTTTCTACCTATGATGTCGGTGCTGCTGTGTTGCTGATCTGCCTGCCTACCTTCCTTCCTGCACTACCATCACCCTTTCTACTGTTCAACAAACGTACGATGTGGTGTGATATGCGCTCATGTGGCTAATATCGTTCGTATTCTCGTGTACACTATTGCCCCGGTACGGATGAATGAATGTCGCATGCATGCTACTGCTGCTTCGATGACAACAACCAACTACACTATTGGGTGTTGTGATTGCATTGCTGCTGTCGGTTGGTTGGGTACAATTCTAAATTTAGGGCAGAAATTGTTGAAATGAAAAAGAGTTCACCAAGTGACATTGCAAAAATGGATTCACTGAAAATTCCAAAAGGTATGTGTCCACCCCTCTCTCCTATGCTGTTATTCATCTATTCATACCCACTCTTACTGTCATTAGGAGGATCTTCAAGTAAACCACCGTCTGGTAGTGTCCCAATAACAGTTCGCTTCAATGCTGGCGAGGAGAGTCTCGATGATATATTTCAATCATTTCACAATAGCACCAGTACCGGGGCTAGTACTGGCACTGGTGGCGGTGGTGGTGCTGGTGTAACTGGAGCTCCTGGCGGCGGTGGTGGTGGTGGGGATTCTCTATCAAGCAGTCCCCAACAACAGAACGTAAGTTTTATTTTTTCACTCCGTTTTCTTCGTTTCTATTCGAAAATAATATTAAAAATCATTTGCTCATTTCGTTTCTATAATCTCTCGTTCAAATCATCATCACAAAAAAATATCCATCTATAGCCGGATGATATAAACACGAGGAACAATTTCCTGCAAGGAAACTTCTTTAATCGCAAAAGGTACTTGAATCATAATTCATTTTTCCCCCACTTATCCTAAGGTATGAAAATCCATTTTTGTTTTTTTTTTTTTTTTTTGTATGTAATTATGCAAATTTGTTGTTGTTGCTGCCACACTACGACTGATAAAGGGGCCAGTGAGACGTTGGAGCGGATAGTGGAGCTGAGGGGCGCATGTCACATGTGTCAAAGTGGCCGAAGAAGGAAAATAAAGTGAAAGAAATCCAAATCCAATTGGATGGACAACTCTTTTCTTTTTCTTCTTCTCCCTACTTCGGTCCCCTTGCTATGCTCAGCCTCTCTCTTTCGATCCTACTCTCACGCGTAAGGTTGTTGTTATTGTGTTACATACATTTCTCCGTGTTTTATGTTACCATCTTGACATCAAATAAAACATAAAAATATGTCTTCATGCAAATCGGATACAGAAATAACGAAAAAGTGGGTAGAGATTATATGTGGATGATGGTTCGGAGGGAGTAAACGCTAAAAAGAACATAACCAACTTCCGGGTGGGTTATGCCTATGCCTATACACCTACCTACCACCTATTGGTATCAAGGATGAAACGTTGGAAAATCAAAAACCATCAACCGACCACCTTTCGTCATAAAACACTTTCCATGTGTGCAGATACTAGTGTACATTTGGATACATTTCTTCTTTCTACGTCGCTTTTCTACTCGTGCAACGAGACGTCGTCAACACACTCACTCGACAGTCGTAGGTACTAAGTGGTATGCATGTTATCTTCTGAGTTTCCATTCTACGAACTCATCGCATCCATTCATATATTCCAAGAAAGAAACGGACAAATCTACAAACAAGTAAAGTACATAATCAAATAAGCCCGAAATGGGAAGAAGAATATAAGTGACATTTGTCTGCTGCGATTAGCGTGACACGCTCTCTCCCTCCTTTTAATCGAATTGCGGCACGACCTAATTGGGTTGATTTAATAATCAACGCAGCACCACACAAGACATTCTTTACAAACAACGACGATGGCACCAATTATTATTGACTTAGACCCCCACCACTAGATAGATTCACACAACGTGTAGTGGACAAGTGATTTTATTGATGAGCGAATGATAGATACATGTTTATCCCATAAAGCTCAAGGCCACTAATTGGATGCATGATGTTGTTTTCGTGTTTCCTTGGTTTTCCTTTCATTCGTACGCGCCGGTATCATAGTACTGCGGTTAGAGGTATCGTAAGCACAAGGTGTTACTACGTTCCCTTTCCTCTTTTCAAACGAAGCATTTGATACACTTATCCCAAGAATCATCATTGTATGCGATCGTAACGCGTAATATGATTCAGTAAATCATCGTCATTCACTGCTGTCATTTCGTAACAAATAACTCATTCGCGATCGTTGCAATCAAAACCGCATCTTGTACTCCAGCGTATGGCGCTCTACATTATACGAGGGTGATTCAGATGTTTTGATTTTAATTTCAACTTTTTTCTGCACTCGATACCAAGTAAAAGGGCCCACAGACCCCTCACACTTGTGTGCACACATGTGTACCGACACCGGTGTGTGATTCCGCCACATACGTCACACCGATAGAGACACCGACACCAAAAATCAAAGACTTTTGATTTTTACTCGGTCCGTGTCTGACACCGAAAATGGTGTGTGCATCAGCCCACAAACAGCATACTTGGTCGCACACCGACATATGTGTGCACACAAGTGTTAGGTCTGTGGGCCCTTTAACGCATCTTCCCTCCATCTTTTCCTTTTCTCTTCCTTTGTCCACATCCCTCAAATCGGTGCCGGTGCTTATGCTGCAAGGAATATTTTATTTCGAAATCGTTTCATAATATCTGGCAATTAGAGAAAACAACTAAAATTACTTCTTCGTCGACAGGAGGAATATTATTTTGTGCGAACTAAAAATAAATATTGTACTCTCCTAACACGAGACAGTGAGACGTATGCCAGTCGAGTACTCTCGTAGTATGTATTTGCATTACGAGAAACAGTTGCGAATTCTTCGCACCCAGGTCGTTTACGAAACTCGAGCGAGACGTGGTCAGCTTCATTTGCAATTTAATTGGATGTGATGTAATTAGAAAACGTCATTAGAAATAAAATGCATTTCCGCGAATTTGAGTAGTTAAAGATCAACCTGAGAGGCTTGAGATCTTTCTTGATTGTTTATCGTCTAAGATTGCCTTAGTAGAAATGAGATACAAAGTGATTTGTCTATTTTTATAGTTAAATATTAGAACTTTAAGCATTCAGTGATTGACTTTTTACTCGATCATGCCTTACTTCCTCGCAATCTGGTGCTAATGATTCCACTTTCTTGCAATTCCTTCCTTTGTTGCATTTGAAACTTATTAACTTTGCAGACCAACAGTGTTTGGGTATGTTTACTTCCTCTATTTAATGTCATTCCCCTCGTCATAGTGTTATGCTTACGTTTTACCATAAACTGAAACTAATCGATGAATTCAAAGTGGCCATCCGGAACGACGAAGGCCGTATATTTCTTACTGGCCTCCTCAATGTCCACATGTAGAAATCCGATCTTGAGGTCCAGAATCGAAAAGACCCGAGCATCGTACAGTTGCTCCAACACCTCCTCAACGATTGGCAGTGGATACCGATCCTTCAAAATGTGTCGATTCAATTGACGGTAATCAACAACAAGTCGTAGCGAAACATCCTTTTTCCGTGCCAATACGACAGGGCTGGCAAAATCGGAATTGCTGTTTCGAATAATGCCGTCCTCCAGCCATTTGTTGATCGACTACCTGTTTCTCTAACGGAGCCAATCGACGTGACCCCTGATAGATGGGCTTGTCCACATCCAGGATTAGCTTCATTTCGACGCACGTTCTTTCCGGACGCTTAGGAGAGTACTGCTGAATCATCTCTTTCACCTGATTTTGCACTCTGCCATCTTTAATACTTTTCAGTTGCTCGACCCATTCCGGCTCGCCACAGGAGATCAAATTGGTACGGATTAAGGCATCGTCCGTCCCCACTCTCTTCTATCGACGCCTGGCCGTCTTCGATCATCAGAGAAACCTCCGGTAGTAAGTTCTTTCCTATCAAAAACTCGTAGGCTAGCCAATTATCGGGGACAAAATGACATGTTAAGGTTTAGTACTCGCCTGATATCTTAAAATCCATTGTAGCTCCCAGTGTTTTACCGGACTGCCCCGCAAAAGCTATTGTCTTTACCCCCGGATACTCCAACTCGCTGATGCCCAATTTATATCTCAAACTATTTTTGCCCAAAGTGAGATTGCTACCAGTATCGAGCAAAGCCGTAAATTGTTGAGCGTCCACTTCAACTGGTGTCGTTACGTCTGGAAGAGTCAGCCTGTTGACTTTAGCAATCGTCGTCGCCTTGAAACTCTTGCAGTTTTTAGAGATATGTCCAAAGTTGTTGAACTTAAAGCACCGCGTGCCGTTATCTTTATTTGGACAATCCCCTAAATTGTGTGACAGAGCTCCACAGTTCCGACATCGCACATTTGTATTGTCCTTCTTTGCAGATGTTATAGCAGAGTTCTTATACACACTGACACTTTTGGAACGCGCTTGCTCGGCCTTCATTCGTTCATACGACTTGAGTGCATCCTTGAGATCGTCAAGCGTCTTTGCCTGATAAAGGATGGCTTTGCTTAAAACGTCGTCCGGAATGCCCGCTACGATGTATGACATGAGATGCACTTCTTCGATGATGCCCCTAGCGGCTACCTTTTTCATTTTGTAGAAATATTCGTTTCTTGGTTTCTTTCGTCGTCTTCTCCAAGAGCTTATGTACGTTTTCTGGTTCCTTTCGGTCAAATTCCTTAACCTTCACCGACTCCCAAACACACACAGATACTTTCGACTCAATAGCCAGTTTGGCAACTCCGCTTAAAAGCCGTCTCGCATACAAAAATGTTTGTACGTCTTCCCACCCACAAACAGCGGACACATTCTCGTCCATTCATCTCTATGAAAGCATAAATATTTCTTTACAGTCTATAGTTGGTATACTCTTTGGTGGCGTTACAGCCCATGAAGGACCAGAGCCAAGCTTCTCTCAATCACCCATGTGTGTGATTTATAGTTTAATGCCGATTCCGAACGGCGTGAGCTGAGAAGCTTTTTCATGGCAAATATACTACGGGGGGTTTTGCCAGTACCCCGCCGCGGAGGGACGCCGCGAAATAAACATTCGATGGCGTGGGTATTATCGGGATCCGAACTCGCTCATCGTGCGTCAGAGTCCAACACACTACCACTGTGCCACGGCGCCCTCACTCACAGTATATGGCCAACTGAAATTCATCCTCGGCGTATGCAATATTAAAGTGCTTGAACGAATTACTACGGACTATAACCAGCGTGGAATTTGGTCGGCTTTCGTCTAGGACAACCACCCCTGAAAGTTAACGAACATCAACGACCCAAACCACTGCACTCCGTTCAGGTTGTGTGTATATAACACATCTTGAACCTGCGGAGTTTCTAAAAAAAAACTTCAAACTGAATGTGCTTTTTTGCACAAGATTGGCAGCACTTTATACAATGAGATGCCAAGGCTTCGTACGTCTGCGCTGTAATCCTCGGAAGGGGTCTGTGTTGCTTTTGTAATACCAACAAAAACGACGCATGTTCACGGAGTGAGCAGCCAATACATATAATTCCCATATTGCTGTCTTCTTTCCTCTAATGCAATGTATTGAAAATCCATTTGTGTAATGTTCGAAAGATAACCCAAGCTTAAATGGCGAAAAGAAACTGAAATCCGAGAAAAAGATGAAACAGATCCTTAATTTCGACAAGAAAACTGCTCTTATTTTACGTTTTCTTTGGAAATTAACATTCTAGCAGGAAGAAAGCGTTAAATTCTGACCCCAAAAATGAAACGCTAAGAAAAACAGAAAGAAGAAATATATTTTTCGCCCGAAATTTGGGCAAATATATTTATAAAGTATAATCCGACTGTAATTACTTTAATTGTGCATAGTTTACTCATAAATTGCTCATAATTATTAAAATATTTGCATATTTCCTGAGTTGATTATCTCTATAACGTACGTTGTAACCGTCGTTAAATTCAAATTCAAAAAAACAAGTGAACATGTCCCTTCCCACAATAATAGGTGTTGTTGTAATGTGTGTTAAATTGTTCCACGATCGGCCTTCCACCCACGAATTTCCAGTTTTTCCACACAGAGAGCTTGTAGGCAAATTAGTCAAAAATGAATGCAAACCATCAGCGCCTTGGTATCTGTGTCATTACTTACTTACTTGCTTACTTATCAGGCCTGCGATCCTCATTGACCTTAAGACCAGCTCGTTTCGCCTGTTCTTCAATCGCCGTGAATGCTTCCACAATGTTACGGCGAGAACACGCGATGATGTCGATATCATCCGCGTATCCTAGCAGCTGGATAGACTTGTAAAGATAGTGCCTTCCCTGTTGACGCCTGCCCGTCGCACTATCTGCTCCAGCACCAGGTTGAAGAAGTCACATGACAGCGCATCTCCTTGCCGAAATCCGGTGCATGTTTCGAATGGTTCCGAGGTCCTAGAACCGAGTTGCACGGTGCATCGCGTGTTTTTTAGCGTGGCGCGACACAACTGGATCAGTTTTACCGGGATCCCGAATTCGGCCATCGCCCCAAACAGTTCTTCCCGATGAATGCTGTCGTATGCGGCTTTGAAATCGATGAAAAGATGGTGTGTATCGATTCGAAACTCGTTGGTCTTTTCCAGGATTTGTCGAAGTGTGAAAATTTGGTCTATAGTTGATTTGCCGGGCCGGAAGCCGCACTGGTAGCTGCCGATTAGTGCGGTGCAAAATGGTTTTAGACGTTCACACAATACGCTGGACAGGATCTTGTATGCGACATTAAGCAGGGATATACCTCTATAGTTCTTGCAAGAGGTAGGATCGCCTTTTTTGTGGATGGGGCATATAGAGCTGGTATTCCAGTCGTCGGGCATGCTCTCATCTTCCCAAATTCTGCAGATGATCTGGTGCATGCTCCCTACCAGAACATCGCCGCCAGCCTTGAAGAGCTCTGATGGCAAGCCATCTAAGCCTGCGGCCTTGTTGTTCTTCAGCTTCTGAATAGCTGTGCCGACTTCTTCGATGCTGGGTGGGAGGACTACTTCAGCGGCTGGAGTTGGGATTTCCTCGGTCCCTACCACTCTCTCTTGGTCATGTTCGTTAAGCAGCTGCTGGAAGTGCTGCTTAAATACATCCACTATTCCCTGCGGGTCGGTGACAAGATTAACCTCGCAGTTTCGAATAGCCAGGGTGCCCTTTTTGAAGCCTCCTGCAAGGCCTTTGGCTTTCTTGTAAAAGGCTCGTATTTTTTGTTTATCCCTACACTCCTCGATATCCTTGAGCTGGGAGGCTGCGAAGATTCTTTTCTTTTGTCGCAGTAGTTTTTTCTCCTCCCTTCTTCTGGCTCGGTACTCTTCTTGCGCTGCCCTGGTTTTCCTCTGCAGCGCCTTTTGGTACGCCTCGTCGGTTGCTGCCTTTTTCTGCTCACACTCGCCATCATACCACGGGTTTCTTGTCGGGGGTGGTAGGTATCCTAAGGTGGTTTCGGCTACTTCCTGAATGGCTGAGCGGCAATGCAACCACATATTATTGGCATTTGTGTTCGACGTAGGCATAGCGTAGAGTCTTTCACTCAGCTGCTCCCTGTAGACTCTGGCAACCTCCGGTGTGCTCAGGCGCCCAATGTCGAACCTGTATCTGTATCATTATCCTTCGTTTAAAACATCAAGAAAGCGTTATGTTATTGACAGTTTGACCATTTATAAGCAAAATATCACAGTTCTATCTACAAGTGAACGAAATTGAATAAGTTACAATAATGGCTCAAGACAAGTTTGGTGCTGCATTGAGGGATGGTATTATTTCCGACTTTCGTTCTGGGATGTATCGAAAAAGACATTTCCACGAAGCATACTATTCCAAAGTCGACGATTTCAAGAATTATCAAACGATTCAATTCAAGGGATATGGTACAGTAGTTCACAAAGGTGGAAGAAAACGCAAAACAACATCAAGGCATGATGCATTGCTTCTACGGACAATATAAAAATAACCTTTTCTGTCTTCGAAGCATCTTGTCGAACATTGGTAGCTCGAGCTACCAATTGCATCTCGTACAGTGAGATGCTAGATTCAGGTCACGACATCCAGCTAAGAAGCCACTTATTTCAAAAGCAAACCACTTGAAACGACTTAAATTCGCTAAAGAGCATCTAAACTGGAGTATGGATAAGTGGAAAACAATATCATTTAGTAATGAGTCGAGATTTAACCTTTTCGGGTCTGATGGAATGGTAACAGTGCGAAGATGACCCCCGTGGCAAAAGACTTAGTAGTACCTACTGCAAGAAAATAATTAACTTATTTTCCTGTGAAAGTTTTCTTTTCGTTTGTTGTACTTTGCTTTTTTATTATCCTGAAACCTGAAAATGATTCTTGATACTGGGGAAACCGAAGAACAAGTATTTTCTACAATCCAACAGGAATATAAGATTCTAGCAGAATACAAAATGATCGCTGCTGAGAAGATATCGGATGGATATGTGATGCCTTCGTTTGGAAACTCTCTTATGTGGTTTGGAGTTATCTTCGTTCGGTCGGGGTATTACGCCGAAGCAGTCTTTCGTTTCACTCTTCTGCTTCCCGATAACTTCCCACAAGACTCTACATTACCTACAATTATATTTCAAAACGGAATATTCCATCCACTGATTGTCCATATACTCGTACTCTAGACATATCCGCAGATTTTCCATTCTGGTAGAAGGGAGAGGACCATCTTTGGCAGTTGCTTAAATTCTTGCAGTTTGTATTCCTCGATCCATGGGAGGCTGTTAGTCCGTCGATGCCAAATCAGGAGGCTGCAGATTTGCTGGCTCAAAATCGTTCAGATTCGCTCGGGCAAAAGCGTGTGTGCCGAAGAAAGTCAGAAGCGAGTCTATGATGAACCGACAACTGACGATCCTCACTACATTGTTTTTGAAAAATACGATAATGACATACACGGTTCAATAGTGGAGAAAATTCAAATTAAAACTTGTGCCTGAGGACGTTACGTCGGGTTCATCCACCGGGTTGTCTTGGGTGAAAGAGGGTGAATTTTAGTCAATTAGGCAGAGGTGCCCTCGTCCTCGCTAGTCTTCGCCTTGACTCGCTGCCTCTTCGCGGGTCGAGTATAGTTCTCCTCTTCGTCATCGTCCTCATCGCTGCCACTACAGCTCGCTTTGATCTCTGCTTCACGCTTCTGCCTCACTAGCCATTTTGTCAGCTTATTGCTGGGCACATTCTTCTCCGTCTGGCACAACTCTATCGGCTAATTACAATCCTCCGTCTTGTTACGCGAGTTATACCTGGTGCCATTCCAGTTTGGTATGGGGTGTTTTTCACATGGTAGAGTCAAACCTATTCAAACCTATTATGGGTGCTACAAGGTATACAAATATTTTAGCGAACATCATGCTGCCTTATGCTAAGTGGGAGATGCCGTCAATTTGAACTTTCTAACAAAACAATGACCCAAAGCAGCAAAGCAATGGTTCAGGGACAACAACATTAGGGTGATGGAATGGCCACCTCAATCTCCGGATCTAAACCCGATTGGGAACTTATGGGACACGTTAAGCAACAACTTTTTGAGCGTTCTCTTCGCGATGACCTCTCTCGGTCTCGATCGCGGTCACGATCACGTCGTTTTCTATCCCGATCCTCTTCAGAGCGTTCAATTTCCTCTATATCATTTCTGCCTCGCTCTCGATCCCGATCTTGATCGAAATGGTATCCGGAGCAAGGACGATCTCTGGGAGCAAGTTAAAAAAATCTGGAACGCCATTCCACACGCTTGTTTGCTTGCTTTGGTGGCGTTACAGCCCGTGAAGAGCCAGAGCCAAGCTTCTCTCAATCAAGTTGTATGGGCTTGAATCATTTGCTCGGTAGGTCGATTATGATGACTGTAAAATGGTCGAAGTAAGCGAAAAACATCTTCACAGAGCACAACTTTTAATAATAAGATTCAATAATTTGTAAGCATTGTTCTGGTGTAGTACTAAAATGGCAAAGCTAACTAACCATGTTCGACTCTAATGCATGCCACGAATCATGCGCGTGCTGTCCAAAATTAGAACACTGAAAAACCAAATAGCAAACAAATCATTCATTGTATTTATTCGAGGCCCGCCAAGAAGCGTTCCTAACAATCCGTATGCTCTTTACTCTAGGACTTCTCGGACATATCCTTTAGTAGAGTCCATCTTCGTTTTTTTGCATGATCTGGTGTCGTCTCGTTAACACTGGCGATCTCTGTGGGATTTTATATTGTGAAAAGATAAAAACACTTAGGCTGAAAACACACCGGATAAAGCAAAACGTTTTTGATCCGCATGTTCCACTAAAATGGTCGCGGGGGTAATTCCCGCACGCGGGATCTCAAGGCCGCTCGATCCTCCGCCATCGACTCTTAACTCATCAGTTATTGGATAACCATCTCGTCCTGGGCCTGCCAAGCGGTCGCCTACCTGATGGTATTGCAATAAAGGCACGCTTCCGAAGACGTGATGATGGCGACATTCGTCTCACGTGACCAAACCATCAGAGAAGCAGCTGCTCAACATTGAGCTCCCCGTGCACTGCCGTGTTTCTCACCCTATCCCGGCGAGTAACTCCTACAACAGCAGTGAGAGTTGGAACAAATACTGAGTTAAAAACCGCTAACTTGGCTTTGACACCAGGCTCGGTCTTCCTGATTATAGTTCATCCATGCTGTTTCAAAATTTACCCAGCTTGGCCAATCCTGCAGGAAAGCTTAGTATTACTCCTCCCATCATTCGTGAAGAAGACCCACAGATACTTAAACTAGAGTGCATTGGACAGGTGTTCTGAAAATAACCATAACCTCGGATTTGTCCACGTTAACCCTCATTTCAGCATCAGCCCAAACCTATTAAGCGCACGCTGGAGTTCCATTTGGGAGGATGTGAGGACAACTAAGTCATCTGCAAAAAGATGGCTTACTCTCAACTCTCCCAATGTGAAACACTCCTCGCCTCGACTGCGCTGCAATATCCAGTCCATATATACAGGGTGCGCCGCGAGCAGTGTGCCAAAAATCTAGAGCGTGTAGGTCTGGTCAAGACAAGAAAAAAAATCGTATGGGAGGGGGGGGGGTCTATTCCCCCCATTTAGCCGGGAGGGGCAATTTTCTAAAAAGTTGGCTTAAATTGAAAAAAAAAATATTCAAAATCAACGGTTACATCCACAATGCCGTGATATACTTTCTTGTAAAGCTAGAAACCTCTTCTTTCATCATGTTTTTAAACCAAGCTGTTTTAAGGAATAGTTTTTGAGAAATTAATTTTCAAACTCAAAATTTTGAAAAAAATACTGGAAAAAAATCGAACTAATTTTTTTCAAAATTTTATGTAATTAAGTACTCATTTTTTTTTTCAATAATTCAATTCTCTTATTAGTTTTTAGTTAAAAACAGAAAACCGGATGCAAAAATGTCTTGTAGTTTTTGAGAAATTAAAGAAAACCCCAAACCACTTTTTTCTAAGAAAAACCTTTTTTTTTTTTTGTTTTAACGCGGCTGGACTTGAAGGCAAATTAATGTATGAAACATTGACCTCTTTTTTATTATTTCAAAATTCGTCTCAATGATGTCTCCGAAATGTTCAATTGTTGAGAACGACGGTGAATTGATGTTGATGGCGCTTCACGCACACTTTCTGCTGCAGCGGCAATATTCTCGGGTGTACGCACTGTTTTTGGCTTTTCACGCTTTGGTTTATCGATGAGGATGCCAGTTTCTTTCACTTTTTTCACAAGATAACGAACATACGGAGCTGACGGTGCTTCTCTTCTTCCAAAATCCGTACGCAATTTTCGCACACATTCTGCAATATTACCATGATTTTCAAAGTAATGTCGCAATATTTCCCAGCGTTGTTCAAGCGTATACACAACCATATTCGTTCAGCGGAAGGATAAAACTAATTATCTGTCAAATCAGACATGAGCTATGTAAGTGTTACCATTCACGAAATAAGCACTACTAGAAAAAAAGAAAACGTTAGATGGCGGACCCTTTAGATCAGCGGTTCCCAACCTTTTCTTGACCAGGGACCACTTTGATTTCTTTGTTGTTCTCAGGGACCACAAGAAAAATAAACTAAATCAATCCGGAAACAAATTTGAATGAAAAACTCAATGTAACTTTCATTAACAAAATAATTTTAATAGAAATCATTGCATTTTTGTAAAAAATAAAATCAATTTCGAATCAGTGTGTTTTTTGAGCTTGCATCTTCTGCACAAGTTCGGTAATCCTGGGACTAATACTATTACTCAAAGCTACACGCAAGTCATCACTAACTTTTAAGCGATTCCTGGCCTTGTTTTTAATTGCCAACAAAGCTGAAAACCCTTGTTCGCATAAATAAGTCGTTGAAAAATTCATTAGATAGCGCAAAGCAATTTCTCGAGTTTTGGTGTAAGGAATAGTTTTTTTACACCAAAACTTCTCAAGTGAATCAGATTCAAATGCATCCTTACAGTTTCTATCATTTTGAAGTTCATTGAGTTCTTCCTGGATTTCTTCTGGAACTTCACCAGTATCGATGCTAAAAGGGTTACGAATCAGTTTTTGAACAACTTTAACTTCTGTTTCTGAATATTCTGGGAAGTATCGATTGAATTCATCAATCAGCACTTGTAGATGACTCTTAATGTTTTCTTGTATGTTTGCCTTATTGGCGACATACTTCTCATCCCCCATACATACTTTTAGTGTCGCAAACGCAGAATAGTTGTTCTCCCCAATTTTATCTAACCATAACTGCAGTTTGCAAATAAAGGCGCGAAGTTTATCTTCGAAGATAAAGACATTTGCAACATCTTCTAATTTATTGTTTCCGGAACCTTGCAATTGTAAGTTTAATTTATTTAAATGTGTGAAAATATCAATAAGATAAGCCAAATTCATCTGGCATTTCGGATCAGAAAACTGCTTCAGCAACTCGTTCATTTTTTTGTTCGCTAGAAAAATCTCAACCTCCGTCCTGAGTTCATACAACCTCGCCAACATATTGCCCTTCGATAGCCACCTAACTTCTGTGTGAAAGAGAAGTGCCTCATGATCTGCGTCCATTTCAGAGCATAGTTTTTTAAAAAGGCGTGTATTTAAGGCGCTGCTTTTGATAACATTTAGCACGTTTATGGCTAATAGCATTGTATTCTTAAGGCATTCAGGAAGAGTCTTCGAAGCCAACGCCTGACGGTGTAGGATACAATGTGTTGTTATTGCCTTAGGATTCTTCTGTTTCACCAACGTCACCAGACCGGAGCGTGATCCCAACATTGCTGGAGCGCCATCCGTACAGAAACCGACGAGTTTCTCCCAGCTAATGATATGTTTCTTAAAATATTCCGATATTGTGTACATGACGTCGATACCTTTTGATGTTGTTTCCAGTTCTCGTGAAATCAATAATTCTTCTTTGATTACGTTGTCGTCTAGATTGTCTTTTAGATTGCGCTATTAATTTCGAAATCTCAAACGACGTTAATAATGTTTTCTCTGATGTCGCAAATCGCGTACCACTAGGCCCGAGTTTCATTTTTTTTAGGTTCTCTAATTTTCCTTCAAAGAATTGTGGCGGTCGGTTAGAGAAATTAGGATGGACCGTTTCCAGGTGGCGTTTTAATTTCGCTTCAAAGCGTCGTTTGCAAGTACGGTTGCGCATAATATGCACTGTGGATTTATTTTTCCGTTGCTTTCTATCGAGGTGAATCCGAATTTAATATAGCTGTTATCATATTTTCTCTTAGGCGCCATGATCTGAAAATAGAATCGGAAAATAATCGAATACAACCTATGTGTTTAGTCGCTTCAGACTACAAACAATATACGCTTTGCCTTAGGTATCATAGTAATTAAAATGTGTAGGTGCTTACCTTATTTAGTACAAAATGAAACTAGAATAACAGCCAGTACTGATACACTTCTCCGTACGTAAAGAAAAAAAAACTAAATAAAGTCACTGATACCGTCAAGCTCAACTAATAACAGAAAAGTAAAGTAGGTACGAGTAATATAAATGTCTTTATTTTGATTCTTCAGCGTCCTTATTGCTCGACTGACTACGGACGAATGACTCGTTTTCAAATCTCATCACACTCTTTCACCGGTAGTTTCTTCATATTTTGGATTTGTAGTAATTCCTTCCTATTCGTATTCCTAGAAGAATGTTCGTATTTCTCACTAAACCTTCATACGATTGACCGGCTTACGCATGTGACAACACAATAACAATGTAAACAAACTTCCCTCCTTCGTTGTAACTCGCGTCTCCCGCGCCGCCAGCGATCTCGCCACTCACAATACGCGACGATACCCAGAAATTTTAAATCGTTCGCGGACCATATTTTGATTCCGGCGGACCACTGGTGGTCCGCGGACCACGGGTTGGCAACCACTGCTTTAGATTAAAGGAAAAACCTATAAGGAGTCCATGATATTAAATTAACATGGTATTGTGCTACCAACTTACATTTGCAGGTGGAATGTTTGGGAGAACATATTTTTCAACTCCAATGTTAAGTTTTGTTGAATCGGTTTGTAAATGAATATTTAATGAAAAAAAAATAAGCCCACAATGAGCATTCTACGGCCAATATTTTAGGAGATATTGATTTTTCAATTTAATTCCGCCCGTGGCGTAAAAAATAAAAATTCTTAGTAAGGCGTATGGCCTTACTACGGCATTGTGAGTCATGCTTGTGAGACGTTCACATTGCTCTACTTAAGACCGATTTATGCGCTAGTGTCCTGTTATAGATAATGGCACGGAACCCTTTGTGCGTGAGTCCGACTCGCACTTGCCCGGTTTTTATTAGTTAACTCTACCGAGAGTGTACTGTAGTTTGCAAACCCGACTAGTATTCTTCACTGATCAATGCATGTGTTCTGAAAAAGAAAAGTTGGCGGTTATATTCCCGCAAGAAGTTTTGAACGATAAACGCTGGAAATTGTGTAACAGAACTTATGGCCGGACTAGGTGTATATACTAAACAGGAACATCAACAAAGCTTGATAAAGAATTATATCAATACACCGTTGTCATCACTTCTGTCTGGCAGCAGCAACAACAGCGTCGTTACATTTATTTAAATTTCTTCTTTTACGTATTTACCTTTTTTATTTAAATTCAAACAACTAACCCGAATCCGCCTGATACGACGGAGTGTTCCAACTGTTTACACACCACTTCCAAATAAATTGATTTAAGTTCTTATTCTTATCGCTTTTCATTTTGATTTGTTTTTAAATTACAATTAAAGAAAAGGAAAAGTGTGAGACAAACATACATATTTAAAGTGTGATCAACAAAAACAAAAAAAAAAAAAAGAGTTGAGAGAGAAAAGAGGGGGAGAAAGAATCCTATTTCACCATGCTGCGTGGTGAAGTGTGTGTGTTTTTTGCGTTACCTAATTGTTACGCTGGGCAGTCTTGTACTACAGTTAAAGTAAGTCCTTTTTACATGTTGCTTGATTAAGGAAGGTTAAATAAAAAACAAAAAAACGAAACATTAATTGGTTTTTATGTCGCGTAGAGAAACAAGTTAGTGGGTATGCACAATACCTCATACCACAATTGGTGTTGTCTATAAATATGTGTTGTGTTTCCATTTTGTTTACATGTGAACAGTCATCGGTTGTCATTTGTACTATATACTACTTATATATATATACTTAAATGTATATTCTATTTTATTGAATCACACAAAATCGTTACACAAAATTAACTTACTCTCCCAAGTCAGATGAGTTTAGTGATAAAGAAAAGAAATGAAAAAAAAAAAAAAAAAAAAACGAAAATACTAATCTAACTAACAAAAATAGTTTCTCACCACAATTCACCACTATCGCTACAATAGAAACCACCTCAACTAAAGGATTATATATATACTATCATTATTTGAAAAAAAAAATTGAACATTATCGACACCATCGAGCGGGAAACAACCGACCGACCACTAGGACAAAAGAGTGTTTATATGCAACCGTTTTGTTAAACTTTTTTTTGTTTTTTAAATTTCTGTCTTTCTCATATTAAAAAAAGAAAAAGCAATTGTAAACCAAAATAACAATTCTATACATGCCTACTTAACTAAACTGCGATAACGCCCAGTGTAACATATATGTAATGCTGTCCTCTACTTCTATCTATCTCACGATCTAACTTTAAAAAAAGAAAATTATTTCCTAAAAAGCCAAATACATTAAAAAAATAAAAATAAAAAGATTTCTCTAGAGCACGCTATTAACGACAACCACAAGGCGCTTACTTAGAAAAATATGCTGCAAATAGATATTCTTTTTTTCATTTTAATTTGAATTTATTTTTTCTTTGTTTTTGAGTTGAGAAAAGAAATAAATTTATTGATTGATTACCTCCACCGTTGCATATCTGTGACGCTGGGCGGAAACGGGTTGATTTGTTATTGTAAAATCAAAAAAAAAAAAAAAAAATGTATTGCAATCGATCAATTGTGATAACGATGTAAATATGTTTGTGCTGGTAGTTGGGAGTGCGACCTTTGGCCGATAGGTTGTGGTCATATCTGGATCGGACTCCTGTTTATATTCGAATTAGTATGTGCCAAGTCAGAGTGGAATTTCAAGAATTGTCACTTTTCTTCTTCGGATTAGGTGCGTTTCTAAAATTGCACTTAGCACCCTAGCCAGACAAATACACGTGTCGGCTTCCAATCTTAAGAAATTCGCGTTCATTTCTCCTCTCCACGAGGAAATCAAATCAGTCATTGAGTTTATTCAATTGAAACAACTCGCATTCCATTATGCTCTATCGGCAGATCAATGCCACTTTTTAAACAATTCAATAAGAAGAAGTGAACCTAAACCTGAATGGCAATCTCGCACACCTCGTCGCACAAACATATTCCGTCAAATCACCCTAGGCTGTTTGTTTTTTTTTTTTGTTTTTTTAAACTACAACTTAACAAAGAAAAGTACAAAAGAAAATCATATCTTAACCAATAAACACTTTTTTGATCCTAGTGCAATGCCACCACCACAACAGCAAGGACCTCCACAGCCTCCATCGGTTAAACAACAACAATTATCGCCAAATCATCCATGCCCACCAGAAAACTCATCATACAATGGATCTCAGCCAGGCATATCGAGCAGCATTTCACCCAATAAATATCGTCGAAGTATTTCCTTTCCCGGCAAAGGATCATCACCAACACCCGGCTATTCACTGGATGTCGTACCACCCGGCTTAGTGGGCAATGGAGTTACTACCGGTGGCGGAAGTAGCGTCAGTAGCAGTGGTCCCGGTGGCGATAATAATGCCGCTACTGGATACCTAGGCTATCAAGATCGTTGTGGTCCGATTGGTAATGGTGTCGATATGCGACCAATCGAACAGTGTCTCAATGATATAATGCGTAATATGGCCGTAGCGGCAGTAAGTGGTAGTGGAGGAGGTGGCGGCGGTGGTGGTACCGGCGGCGGCGGCGGCGCTAGTGGTGGTAATGTTGTCGGCCCAGGTGGTGATGCTGGTTCAGTTGCCGATCGATTACGTGTTAAAACGCTCACCGTTACGAATGATCATCTATCCGATGATGCAGGCAACTTTATCGATGGCAGTGCTGGTTTAAAATTAAATTCACCGTCACGATCATCACCCCATTCCCAAGGATCCGAAGTAACTGCCCGATATTCGCGAAAAGTATTTGTTGGTGGTCTACCGCCCGATATCGATGAAGACGAAATAACCACATCGTTTCGACGTTTCGGCCCATTGGTTGTCGATTGGCCGCATAAAGCCGAATCGAAATCATATTTTCCACCAAAGGGATATGCCTTTTTGCTGTTTCAAGACGAGAACAGTGTACAACAGTTGATCGAATCATGCATAACGGACGATGAGAAATTGTATTTGTGCGTTTCATCGCCTACGATCAAAGATAAAGCAGTGCAAATACGCCCGTGGCGTCTAGCCGATGCGGATTACGTTCTGGATGCAACAATGTCATTGGATCCGCGAAAAACTGTCTTTGTTGGCGGTGTACCGCGTCCCCTAAAGGCATACGAACTGGCAATGATAATGGATCGACTGTATGGTGGTGTGTGTTATGCCGGAATCGATACCGATCCCGAATTAAAATATCCAAAAGGTGCCGGACGTGTTGCGTTCGCAAATCAACAAAGTTATATTGCAGCGATATCAGCTCGTTTCGTACAACTACAACATGGTGACATAGATAAACGTGTCGAAGTGAAACCATACGTTCTGGATGATCAAATGTGTGACGAATGCGAGGGACAACGTTGCGGTGGTAAATTTGCACCATTCTTTTGCGCAAACGTCACATGCCTTCAATACTATTGCGAACAATGCTGGGGAGCCATACACTCACGTCCGGGACGTGAATATCATAAACCTCTAGTCAAGGAGGGTGCCGATCGCCCACGAGCGGTACCCTTTCGCTGGTGTTAACGCTAGCTCCCTCCCGAGAGGCAGCCAACGATATACATACGTAGCGAGAGTAAAACAAACCGAAAAAAATTAAATTTTTTTTAGCTTAATATCTGCTCTTCTCTTCTCATCATGATAATAATTCAAACCAAACAATACATACATATATGTATAGTCTTAAAACAAGTATATATATAATACAAGTATCTACAGATAGAAAAACAGAAAACAATATCCAAAGAAAGAAAAGTAAAAATGAAAAAATACCAAAACAACAAACGAATTATGTAACAGCGCAATAACCATTTTATTACAACAATATAGTCGAATAGTCATACATATAGCGAAGTCGTCACACCAAACTTAATCAAATTCCAAAACTAAGACAAAGCAAATGCAGACAACAACAAGAAATAAAAAAAATTATTTCTTATTTTAAACAAAAACAAAAATTAAATCTATTAGCATCTCATAGTAGACAAACAATATCTGTATAACAAGTAAAAAAAAACAAGAGCATAAAGGCGACGAAAAAGGCTGTAAACAGCGAATAGACAGAACAAAAATAAGAAGAATGAAATCGAAAAGCAAGAATGCGGACAAACAACTCACTCGAGTTGTGGTTTTTTTCCTGAGGATTGTGAGAAAAAAGAAAACATAAAAGAAAATAATTTAATTATTTACGTAAACCTAATTTTATAAAAGACCTTAGATTAATTCGTTTCTTATTATTATATTTTTTTTATTAATTTTGTACGTTTTTTAAAAACAAACATTATATAAATTATTATTACACGTGCAATACACGAAGCAAATCTGTGAAATAAAATACAGTCAAAGAATCAGAGAAAGAGAGACAGAGCGTGAGTGAGAGAGAAGAGAGAGAAAAAAAAAAAAACAATATCCTCGCAAGCAAATTGGATTGCTGTTAAAAGCGACACGCGGGTCGTCTTGCAGCTTTGCTCATGCTTACATTCTAGTATTTATTGTATGTAATTAAAAACAAAATTAAAATAAAAACAAAAAAATTACACTATATACACTAATTACTAATAATCGTCGCTGAGCCAAAGAAATTTTGAATTAACAATGTGCAATCTTGTCAGTTACTTAAATCGTTTTTTGTTTTTTTTTTTATTCTCATGTTGATTTTGTTATTAAATAATTTAATTATTTAAACTTGTACGTTATATGTTGTTTTTTTTTAGTTCAATTTTTATTTTCATAATCGGTGCTAGAAGAGTTTATTTATAGATTTTTTTTTATACATATATTTGTTTTTCTCTGCGTTTCCAATTAATTTATTTTTAACTTAAAAAAAAAGAAAAAGAAAAAACCAACTAACCTGCAATTCTCACAGTCTATCTCTCTCGCGCTCAGTAAACAAAGAAATGAAAAATAATATTAACCAAAAGCTTTCAAGTTTACCTTACCTTTACCTTACTATCTTTTGTTTATTTAATTTTTTTCTTTTTATATTTACGAATATAGAAATATAATTATTAAAAAAAAAAAAACAAAAAAAAACCGAAAAGAAAAACCTTAAATGAATTAAAAAGAAAATTAAATAATTTCTAATAGCCCTAATTACCTACTGCTTGTGTTCAGTATTAGCTAATTATTGTTCTCCTAATTATTAAATAAATGAAAAACAATTTAATTCTTTTGTAAGAACCGAATAAAATAATGTTCTTAAACCGAAAGGGAATATATGAGTATAACTTTTTTTTTATCTTGTTTACTATTCTTTTTTTTCTAAACAAAATTATATATATACATATATATATGTATGTAAACTATTACAACAAAAAAAATGGAACATATTAGAAAACTTTTTATATATAAGCATTTTTGTATTGATTTTTAAAAAATTAAACGCAAAAAACAATATATATATATATATATTTAAAAGAATCATATTAAAAAATAAATAAATAAATGTATGTGCAATAAAAATACAACAAAAAAAGAAAATACAATTCAAATAAATAATATCTCGTTTTTCACCCGTCAACATTTAAAAGAGAGAAAAAAAAAAACAACATTAAATAAAAAAGTAATTAAACTTGTTTTTTTTTTTATATTATACATTATATTTAAAATATGGAAAATATTATATATATAAAGAAAATAAATAAATGAAGTTGAAAAAAAAAATTAAATAAAGCTGTAGTTATACTGAAATTAAATTAGAGAAAATTTTGTAATTTGTATTAAACTAAATAAAAGGAAAAAAAAAAAAAAAACAAAAAAGAAAAAGCAACATGCATACAATAATATTATCAAGAAATTGAAATAAGATTTTGTTTTCTTGTAAAACGTATTAGGTTTAGTTCGTTGTTTTTTTTTTTACTACAAAATTATACATAATTCTAACTTTATACATAATATATACTTATACTTCACTGTATTTTGTAGAGAAATTTTGTAATATCGTTTTTTCTATTATTTTTTTTTGTAAAACAAAATAAATTAGCACCACTCCCCTTTTTATGATGATGATGATAAAGTGTGTGTAGGTTGTGTCGAAAAATGTACGCATACAGAAGAAAAACACGGTAATGCGTACGTGTTTATATATATTACAATTACAATTTGTGAATACAGTAACATCTCGATAATGTGAACTAATTAAAACATGGTCAGTTCACATTTTAACCCTTAGGTGCATGATTTTTCCAAATTTGGATAAAAAATTATCCCGACTAAGTATTAATTAAAGAAAAACGTCCTCATCAATAATTTTTAGTCAAATTCTTCTCCTTTGGTGGCGTTACACCCCATGAAGAACCAGAGCCATGCTTCTCTCGATCACCCATGTTGTGTGTGATTTATTTTTCACACAAGGGAAAGGGACCTACAGTTTAATGCCGATTCCGAACGGCGTGAATCGAGAAGCTTTTGTCTAATTATATGTTTATACTTTGCTAAAATATAGTTTGTGCCATATATGGCACATCATGCATTTAGCAGTCAAAAAAATTAAACTAGAACCCAGTTGATTTACAAAATCTGTAATTTTGTTATTAACTCAAAATTGTATTTGTTCGTTATACAGTGAACTCTCATTGACTTGAACACGTACAAAACCAGGGCCGTTCAAGTTAATGGACTATTCAAGTTACTGGACATAAAGAAAAAAGTAGTCATTTTAGGGTTCCGTACCCAAAGGTAAAACCCGTCCGTCCGTCTGTCACCAGGCTGTATCTCATGAACCGTGATAGTTAGAGAGTTGAAATTTTCACAGATGATGTATTTCTGTTGCCGCTGCCACGACAAATACAGAACAAAAACAGAACAAAATGAATATTTAAGGGGGGCTCCCATACAACAGACATGATTTTCATCCAAAAAATCCCCTTGGTCACATACTGAACTAAGGTTAATCGACAATATCCCACAACCAGTAGCAAACTTCCCAGTTTTGATCTCGTTTGTGTCTTTGATAAATTAATCATCTGCAAACCTTTTCCCCATATTTCCCATTGTTATTCACCTTTTCACATCGTTGCTGTCAAGTAAGATAATTGAATTGAATTCAATGGACACTTTGATGATCAACTACGTATATCTCATCATGAAGATTTTTGATTATCAAAGTCATATACCGATAACCTGCCTGCAACCAAGATCTGTCATCATACAAAAAATGTGATTTAATATGATGACTGATGAGGTAACATACATAGTCTCTTTCATATTTATATATACGGGGTGGCCGTGATGCAGTGGTTAACATCATCGACCGCCGAGCGGAAGGTCTATATTTCAAATTCGCTTCGTAGCCAAGAAAAAGTAATTCCTATACGGAAAAAAGTATGCAACGCATTTGTGAATGGAAAGTGACCAGACGTACTGCCTGCAGGCATAACACTCACAGTATATGGTCAACTGAAATTCATCCTCTACGTATGCAATGTTAAAGTGCTCGAACGAATTAGTACGGACTATAACCAACTCGCAATTTGGTCGGCTCTCGTCCTATCTAGGACAACCACCCCTGAGAGTTGTGAACGAACATCAACGACTCAACCACTGCACTCCGTTCAGGTTGTGTGTCTATAGGCACATCATAAGAGAATATAAAAAATCTTGAACCTGCGCGAGTTTCTAAAAAAAAAAAATACAGATGGTACGGAACCCCTCGTGCGCGAGTCCGACTCGCACTTGGCCGGTTTTTTTTTTTTTAAACATGTACAGCTTAATGTTTTTTTTTTTTTATTTAAAATAAGAAAGCACACAAGACAAATTTGGAAAAAAAATTATTATTTTACATTGCTTGGCCTTTTGTAAAGCCAATTCTCGAAGACTCTGGAGAACTGTTAATTCTGAGAATGTTCTTTCGTTTCTGCTGGCCCATTCAATGGCTTTATCAAACAGTTCAACTGCTTCCTTATCAGTCACAATATTTTGTACACTAACGACATCGCCAGAATCAGATTCACTTTCAGGCTCAATGTCTCCAACTGTTTCTAGAACATTTTCATCTTGTACCCATTCAGTAATTTCGTCTTCTGTGTAGTGGTGTTTAAAAATAAAATTGCTGTTATTATTTAAAACCTAAGGTTAAGGAAGGTTACCTGATTATCTACCCACGCAAGCCGACATTTTAATGATTCTTCTTCGCCACTGTTAAGGTTTTCCCTCCAGCGTTCCCTGAGAATGGACAATGGGGACAGAATCGTCCTCATTTAAAAACCCATCGTCAATATCACTTAAAATTGAGTTTCAGCTTTTTTCGAGAATCTGAGCAGTTACTTTATCCCAAGACTTTGAAATTAAAATGTTGGCATTGCGCAAATTGAAATCTTTGAGGGCAGAAATGATGTCCTCATTTTTCCTGGAGATGATAGATGAAACCAAGCTTGATTTATATAGCAACTTTGTAATTCTTATTGCATTTTGATCCATGGGTTGTATCAAAGCAGTAACATTTGGTGGTAAGAATATCGTGCATATTTCTACGTCTAGAGCCTTCAAATCTTCTTCTGCGGGATGATTGTAGATTAGCAGAAGTATTCCAGTGGCAATTTGGCATTTTTTAGGCGACATGGATTTTTTGACTTTCCAATTATTAGGGGAACGAGTTTGTGTGTACCTGTAGCATTAGATCCTAGCAGTAAGGTTACCCTTTGCTTTGGAATTTTATCACCAGGAGCACTTTTCTCATTGAAAGATACGTAAGTTTTCTTGGGCAACATCTTCCAAAACAATGCAGTTTCATCGGCATTATAAATTTGTTGCGTTTTAAGTTGAAGCGAGTCAATTTTTTCTTGAAGCCTTTTCTTGAATAGCTCGATAGGCTCTGGCTCTGCAGCTAGTTTTTTTCCGCTTATAGTCAATAAACGTAGACCAAATCTCTTTTTTCCATTTTTGAAACCACCCAGAGCTAGCGTTAAAGGGAGCCCCCTTGTCGGCCCTCATATTTGACATACAATTGCTTAGGCTTTTCTCTTATAATGTCTCCGTTTAATGGCACATATCTTTTACGCTGATTCAGAAACCACATGTAAAGGCCTTTTTCTGTTTTTGGGTTTTCAGCTGTTTTCATTGTGCACATTTTACCAGGCCCGGCAAAAGTTTCTGCAATTCTTTCTGTAATTTGCTTGGTATTGCGGTTAATGTTGCAGATTGTGCTCCTTCCTTACAGCTTTTTTTATATCACCCCACAGATTTTCTATAGGGTTGAGGTCAGGGGACTGTGCAGGCCAAGTCATAACCTCAACTTTATCAACCCGAAACCATTCCTTAGC
This sequence comes from Eumerus sabulonum, assembly GCA_951905685.1. Taxonomy (NCBI): domain Eukaryota; kingdom Metazoa; phylum Arthropoda; class Insecta; order Diptera; family Syrphidae; genus Eumerus; species Eumerus sabulonum. The sequence continues at coordinate 12,215,276 of OX645061.1, read as the reverse complement.
TGCTCGACTCGTATGCTTCGAGTCGTTGTCCTGCTGGAAGACCCATTTCAAAGGCATTTCATACTCGCCTTAGGGTAGCGTGGTATTCTCTAAAATACCAACATATACTCGTTGATCAATTATGCAATCTATGAGGTGTATAGGCAGGCCCTACGCCATAGTACGAAAAATATGCCCAAACTAATATTTTTGACCCTAGATGTTTGACTGTTTTTACAGTGTATTTGGGCGGACGGCGAATATACTGCCGGGAACCAGTGCCTCCAAAAAGAATAAATTTACTTTCTCGCTGCTTCTTAAGCCATTCAAAGAGGGCAGTTTCCATTTAAGGCACCTCTGAGGTTCTCTTAAGGTTTTTCTTTTTCCGATACCAGACTCCGTTTTTGTTTTTGATGAACTCAAATACTTTGTTTTTGTATAGCTGTTATTGTGGATTTTTTAACCCCATACTTCTGCGATAGACCTAATCCTGAGTAGCCAGTTTTCCCTTGATTGTAAAAAATTTGTGTTGCTTTTGCTTTGAAGGGGTCATACATAGCTTTAATACAACCTCAACACCAGAAAAAAAAAAAATAGAAATGAACAAGTGCGCGAGTAACATACAATGAGTCTGCTCTGGAATGGCACCATATTCACATTTTGCTATTGCCTCATCCCTTTTAAAACGAACGGGGATAAAAAAAAAAGTTCACCATTTCCGAATGCATATGTAATTAGCAAAAAAACTAGTCACCATTTTTCTAGTTCACATTATCAGGGTTCACATTATCGAGATTCTACTGTATTTTATTTTTTAGTTGGAATTTAATTTTTTTCTTGTAGATTTTTATTTATACTCTTATTTGAGGGTGTAGTGGTTAGTGTGTTGGACTCTGGCGCACGATGAGCGAGTTCGGAACCCGATAACACCAACGTCATCGAATGTTTATTTCGCGGTGTTCCTCCTCGGCGGGGTACTGACAAAACCCCCCGTAGTATAAACTTGCCTTGAAAAAGCTTCTCGACTCCCGCCGTTCGGAATCGGCAATAAACTGTAGGTCCCTTTCACCTGTGTGAAAAAATAAATCACACACAACATGGGTGATTGAGAGAAGCTTGGCTCTGGTTCTTCATGGGCTGTAACGCCAACATACGTACATACATTTGTTCTTTTTTGTTTTTAGAGTATTTTTAATAGAAATATCCCTTAACAGAGATTTGCGATCGGTAGCGCTAAACAAAAAAGTGGCTGATACACGAGAAGTTAATTTAATATATCTTGGATGATCCTGAAACTCCCTAATTAATCCTAGCTTTTGATGTATTATCTGATTTTTTTTTTACTCAATTACGAAGGACTTTATTAGTTCTTCATTTAAAACCTTTTTTATATGGTCAGTTTTAGACTCATTTGATCGACCATACAATTTGTTTGCCAATTTTCCGCCTCGATATATATCACTTAAAAAAGTTAGCTTGAATTGAATCTTCTTCTTCTTCTTAGCGGGCGCTACAGTTCGGGGTGAACCTGGGCCTCAACCAACAAGCCCCTCCATCTAGCACGATCTTTCGCTAGCCTTTTCCATTGCCGCACACCCAGTTGGCTGAGGTCCCCTTCCACCTGTGTGCGCCATCTTAAATGCGGCCGTACTCTGCTTCTTCGTCCCTCGGGGTTGGATTCAAAGACTCTCCGGGCTGGAGCTGTGGTGTCCATTCGCTCTATATGGCCCAGCCATCCTAGGCGTTGAATCCGGAGACGCCTGAGTAGGCTCATGTCGCTGTACAGCCCGCAAAGTTGGTGGTTGAATCTTCTTCTCCACCCCCCTCCTGCGTTTATAGGCCCAAAAATCACGCGCAAAATCTTTCTCTCGAACCGACCAAGGGCCTCCTCATCCGCTTTTGATAGTGTCCATGCTTCTGCGCCGTACAGCAGGACCGGGATGATAAGGGTCTTATATAGAGTCAACTTTGTCGTTCGGGAGAGGGCTGTATTACTCAATTGCCATTGGCAAGAGCGATACTGCGTTTGATTTCGGAACTGATGCCACTGTTCCAGGTCACTGCGGAGCCCAGGTAGACGAAGTCCTTAACTACCTCGAACTTATATCTGCCTATACAGACGTTCTGGCCAAGACGTCGGTGGTGAGCGTCCTTTTGTGATGACAGCATATATTTAGTTTTGCCCTCGTATACCGCCAGACCAATTTTCGCCGCCTCCATCTCAATACTCACAAACGCCTCATTGACATCTCGCTGTGATCTACCTATTATGTCAATGTCGTCGGCGTATGCAAGGAGTTGCGAGGATTTTAAATAGATTGTGCATCTTGTATTGGCCAGTGATTTTTGCACAATCATTTCCAATATGATGTTGAAGAAACTACACGACAGCGAGCATTCTCCAAAGTCATCCTGCATAGTCTGACGAGCTTAGCAGGTATGTCAAAGGTAGACATAGCGTTGTATAGCTCGTCTCTAATTACGCTATCGTATGCGGCTTTGAAGTCGACAAATAGGTGGTGAGTGTCGACTTGAAATTTATTGGTTTTTTCCAGGATCTGCCGTAGTGTGAAGATTTGGTCGATGGTGGACTTCCCTGGCCTGAATCCGCACTGATAAGGACCTATCAGCTTATTTACAAAAGGCTTCAGGCGTTCACACAAAACGACAGAGAAGGTTTTGTAGGCGATGTTAAGGAGACTTATTCCTCTATGGTTGGCGCAATCAGAGGGGTCTCCTTTCTTGTGGATCGGGCATACGATGCTGAGACTCCATTCCTCGGGCATGCTTTCCTCTAACCATTGAATTGAATACCTAAAACCAAAAATACAATTTTCGACACAACCTTAGAAGTAAAATTGAAAATAAAAAAGTTGCCCTATGCTAGTGGTTTTGTTACTATAACTATACTATATAGTAGTTGATTTTTTGTTATATAGAAATTTTGTATTTTTTTAATAAAAACAAAAGACTATTTTTTATCACATTTTAAACAATTCGGTCTTTTCATTTTAATCTTTTTGTTTCCTTACACATTTACATTTAATCCTTTCGCGACGGATGGAGGATTGGTCATATCTTCTTCCATGTGCCACACGAAATGCCAAAAGAAAAGAGAACATTTGGCAATCAAAATTTCGGTCCATTTCTTTTCTTTGTATTTTTATTTTTGATGCGCACCATACATACGGCTACCGTCCAGAAAGGGTTAAACGAAACATTATTAGGAAAGAGTAACTTAAATTTAAATAAACAGTAAACCAAAAACAGAAAAGAGAATAATATACATATAATTAATTGACTTTAGTGGAATACTTGCCTTAATAGTCTATTTATATAAATATATTAAAACAAAGAAATAAAAAAGACGTAACATAAAAAAAAATTAAATACATTTAAATCGTAGCTGAGAATAAATAAACAGTTAGCTCACCTAGCCAATATCCTCCCTCTCTTAATGCAATTTCAAATTCAACTAAAACAATGATATTTAACAAAAAGAACAAAAAGCATAAACTGAATAAAATGTCCCCAAAATAAAACAAAATAAAAATAAAAAGGAAAACTTCCAATTGGTAACAAGTGTGCATTCTACGTTCCACTCAACTGATTTGTTTCCGATTTAGATTTCTTTCGATTTCACAAAAAAAAATAAAAACAATTGGGTTGTTTCTTTGTTTAATTTAATTTTTGTTTTTATATAAAAAATTTATAAATGTGTACGCATTTATTTATTTGCGTCATTATTAGCGACTGTTAGTGTACAAATTTTTTAAATAAAAATAAACAAAATTATTAAGGAATCAAATCAAGAATAAATAAAATACATTAATGTATGTAGATAGTATTCTTTTAAAGTAATTTTTTATTAGTAAAATTGATTAAAAACGAATAAAAAAATTAATAAAAGAAACAAAAAGCTTAAAAATTGAAAGAAAGGAAGAAGAGGTCGCCGTGGATAACACAACATAAAAGATGAGAAAACAAACATGCAACTTTATATCGAATCGAATTGGATGTATTAATAAAAATAAAAAGAAAAACTTCTTTAAATATTTTTGAGCTGAATTTTTTAACTCTAATAAGGAAAAGAAAAACAATTTTTTTTACGTTTCAAAAATATTAATCTGGTGCTATAAATGTTTTCGATCTATTTGTCGCTCTAATGACGCAATGCGAGCGGAGTTCTACGAATAAATAAATGTTCTAACGATCTCCTTAAATATATGTATAATAAGGTTTAAAAAAAGACATAAAACACTCTTTTATTAGAAATCTAAGCATCCCAGCGCTTAGCAAGTACATTTAGCATGTAGCACCTTTTTAAAAAAAGAAAACCAAAAAAAAAACATTAAAAAATCACTAATGCCTGATCCACAATACTGCGTTGGTGCGAGGCACTTTAAGTGTTACGAGAAATGCTTCGACGCATGCTTACTTCAATTTTATCAGCTGTTCCATGTCAAAACACTGACGTAAACGTACACAACACAAACCATGAAATACACAGATACAGCATACACAGCAACAGTCGTTCATGCCTGATCCACAATACTGCGTTGGTGCGAGGCACTTTACGTGTTACGAGAAATGCTTCGACGCATGCTTACTTCAATTTTATCAGCTGTTCCATGTCAAAAACACTGACGTAAACGTACACAACACAAACCATAAAATACACAGATACAGCATACACATCAATCCAAAGCAACAGTCGTTCAAACGCACATAAATTTCCGACGTGTTTGACTTTTGTCTCCTTTGGTTACGTGAGCTTACGTTTTCTCTCGCTCTCATTTTTTCTTATTTCCTCTCACTTTTTAATGAACGTAAGCTCGCCAACGCAAACGCAGTATTTTGGACCACCCTATTGAATTGCTTGTGTTGGATGTCTCAGCTATCACTAAAGCGCGATTCACATTGAACGATTTATCAAGCGATTTGCTTGACGACCAAATAATGCGTAGCGTTCACACCAAACGACTTGTTGACCGACTTCACTTGCGATAGAAATTTCGAAGTATTAACATGGCGGCGCATGCTCTGGTTACAGGGATGATTATTGATAAAATACTCGAAAATGAAGAAAAAAAAAAAGCGAGTGTGGATTAAACCATGGGTCGGAAAACGTAATAATTTCTCATCGGTAACTGTTAAGAGAATTTCACCAAAATTTGCCAGAGGATTTTCGTAATTATTTGCGAATTGTTAGGAACGTATGATGAGTTACTGAGAGAAATAATTCCTCATATGAAAAAATCAAACCAAAAATTATTTTTCTTTGTTTGAAGTCATATCGTTCATTCCGCTCAAAGTTGGTGTTGTTTCTCTGAGCGCACAAGCGAAAGTGAAAAAATGCTCTGAAGTTGTATGACAACTGTTCACACTTAACGATAAATCGTTCAACCACGGCTGTCAAACAAAAAGTTGGAAATTTTCAACTTCCTGACTACAAATCGTACCGACTTGTAGCTGGAGCGTTCACATTGGTTTTGCATACACAATTTGTCGTCCAACCACGATTGTCAAGGAAATCGCTCGATAAGTCGTTCAATGTGAACCGCGCTTAACGCAGTATTGTGGATCAGGCATCAAACGCACATAAATTTCCGACGTGTTTGACTTTTGTCTCCTTTGGTTACGTGAGCTTACGTTTTCTCTCGCTCTCATCTTTTCTTATTTCCTCTCATTTTTTAATGAACGTGAGCTCGCAAACGCAGTATTTTGGACTCTACCCCATTGAATTGAGTGTGTTGGATTACTCAGCTAGCACTAACGCAGTATTGTGGATCAGGCATAAGTTACTTACAGGACTAAATGAAAAATAAAAAATAAATCCTTATCGTTAGCCTCTCCCGGTCTCGAAATACCTCTTCCTATAATCTCCTTTTTTTTAGCAAAATATTTCATAGTAAAATATTTTAACATTTTATACGATATATATATGAACGTATATTATTACATAAAAACAATTAAAATAATTCAATGATTTATAATCAAATTGTTTTATTTTTTTCAATTAAATATTATTCTTCATAAGAAATATATGAAAGTAATCGTAAGAAAATAGTTTTTTGTAGTTGATTTCTTTTAGCGACTTACAAACGTATTTAGTTGTTGGTTTCGTTTGTTGTTCGTTCGTATTTTTCGTTTTCTCTTCTTAAATTACGAAATAGTTTGTAGGTTAAACAATAAATAGTAATTCAGATATGATGGAAGGGGGGGAAAAGCAAGTCGTTTTCTCTCTCTCTATAAAAATATAAACAAAAATCAGTTAAATTTAACTTTTTGAAAAATGGAGTAATAATAAAAGAAGAAACGTAATTTAAAACAAATATTATATAAAATAGAAAAAAAGAAAAAAACAAGAAATTAAGCAAAAATTAAACTTTGTAACATTTACTTATACTGAAAGCCCAAAAAATATTAAAGAAAAAAACCAAAAAAATGAAAAGAAAAAAAAAATAAAGAAAAGAATTAAAAAAATATCTTAAACTTAAATAAATTTTTTTCTGAATAACTTTACATAGAATACTTGTTTTATTTAAATAACACATAACACCCTGTTGTTAGACAATACGACTACTTAAAGGCACTCAACCAGTAGAAAGCAAAACTTTATTGGCTTTTCAAAAATGTTTTGTTTTTTTGTACCTAAATAGTGCTACGGTACGAAGTAAAATTAGGCCTCGACCAGCAAGCCTTTGTCGCCGGTCTTTTTTTTTTTTTTATTTTCTTTTTTTTATATATAGGGCCAGTGCTTACTTACTTACTTACTTATCAGGCCAGCGATCCATGGAGGATCTGAGCCTGAGCTATAGCTGCCTTCCATCCTTGACGGTCCCGGGCACGCTGCTTCCAGTTGTCAAGACCAAGATGTCTTACATCCGCGATTACTTGGTCTTTATACCGGAGGTTCAGTCTTCCTCTTCTTCTCGAACCAGGAGGCTCGGAGTCGAAGACCCTCTTAGCTGGAGCGTTGATGTCCATGCGCTCGATGTGGTCGAGCCAGTGTAGTCGACAGATCTTTGCCTTCCGGACTACATCCAGATCTTTGTACAGCTCGTAGAGTTCGCAGTTGTGTCTTCTTCTTCATTCACCTTCTTCACAGACAGGACCAAATATCCGGCGCAGAATTTTTCTCTCGAAAGAACCCATAATCAGCTCCGCTGTCCAGCTTATCGTCCAACTTTCGGCTCCATACGGCAAGACTGGCAGTATGAGCGTTTTATAAAGCATGACTTTGATCTTTCGAGTGAGGAGTTTTGACCCCAGTTGTAAGGACAAGCCGAAGTAGCAGCCGTTGCCAATTGTGATTCTATGCCGGATCTCCACTGTGGTGTCATTTGTGGAATTTACGTTTGCCCCGAGGTAGACAAGCTCTTTAACAACCTCGGAATTGTAGCTGTCAATTGTTATATTTTGTCCCAGGTGGTGAGCGACGGATTGGTTTTAGCTTGACAGCATGTACTTCGTCTTATCCTCGTTGACCTTAAGACCAGCTCGTTTCGCCTGTTCTTCAATCGCCGTGAATGCTTCCACAATGTTACCGCGAGAACACGCGATGATGTCAATATCATCCGCGTATCCTAGCAGCTGGACGGACTTGTAGAAGATAGTACCGTCCCTGTTGGCGCCTGCCAGTCGCACTACCTGCTCCAGCACCAGGTTGAAGAAGTCATATGATAGCGCATCTCCTTGTTGAAATCCGGTGCATGTTTCAAGTTCCGAAGTTCTAGAGCCGGGTTGCATGGTGCATCGCGTATTTTTTAGCGTGGCGCGACAGAACTGTATCAGTTTTCCCGGGATCCCGAATTCGTCCATCGCACCAAACAGTTCTTCACGATTAATGCTGTCGTTTGCGGCTTTGAAATCGATGAAAAGATGGTGTGTATCGATTCGAAACTCGTTGGTTTTTTCCAGGATTTGTCGAAGTGTGAAAATTTGGTCTATAGTTGATTTGCCGGGCCGGAAGCCGCACTGGTAGCTGCCGATTAGTGCGGTGCAAAATGGCTTTAGACGTTCACACAATACGCTGGACAGGATCTTGTATGGGACATTAAGCAGGGATATGCCTCTATAGTTCTTGCAAAAGGTAGGATCGCCTTTTTTGTGGATCGGGCAAATAGAGCTTGTATTCCAGTCGTCGGGCATGCTTTCATCTTCTCAAATTCTGCAGATGATCTGGTGCATGCTCCCTACCAGATCATCGCCGCCAGCCTTGAAGAGCTCTGATGGCAAGCCATCTGAGCCTGCGGCCTTGTTATTCTTCAGTTTCTGAGTAGCTGTGCCGACTTCTTCGATGCTGGGTGGGAGGACTACTTCAGCTGCAGGAGTTGGGCAGGTTCCTCTTTCCCAAGTAACAGGGAGTCGGGTCGCTGCACAGATTGGTTCACTACCTGGCAGGTGCCAGTATAGCTATCCAGAGGAGGCCATGCGGAGGCTGTGTGTCAACTTGGATTGAGCAGGGACAGAGATCTAAGCTGGCGCTTGCCATGTTAAACGTGATTAACTTGTTTGCTCTGCTTGCTCGCTCCCTCCTCCCCTGTACACGCGATGTTAAGGAGACTTATTCCCCTATAGTTCGCGTAGTTATAGGGGTCTCATGTATTATGGACCGGGCAAAAGATGCTGGCAAGCCACCTGCGCCAGCAGCTTTATTAGACTTTAGTTTCGATATCGCGCTTTGACAACGTCTCCCTTGCTGTTCAATGATCTGTGCAGTTTGCATCGGCTCTTGGTCGAGTTTGAGGTAGACACGATTGGCGAAGGTCAATTTGTTATCGGCTGTAATAATTCGCTTCAAAAATGGATCGTTTGACTGACGGTAATTCGATCAATCAAGTTTCTTTGCATTAATTCATCGATCTTCGGTCATGTGGTTGATGTTTATAATTTCATCAACGTTTTCAGTGATTGTCCGACCAGGTGAACGAAATCGAGTAAACAAATCTTTGTTCTGGCGTTCACTCACAACATTTTCACCGAACACTTCACACATTTTTCGGCATGTTTTTGCAACGTTTTTGCCTTGACGTCACTCATGTCGGGTCTTTTTACGCAGATGATGAACACGTGCGTTCGTTCGTATATAATCGTTAAAACCATCTACTGACAAAAAACCGTGGAAAATTTTCTTATGACCCAATATCCTTGGTGAACTGGTTTTGTAACTGCTTGTGACCATGGAGCTAAGAAGATTTCGTTCCATACTTCCTTCCCTAACCATCTGTTTGTTTCTGTTTCTATTTCTTTGTTTTTCATCACCGTATTCCCCTTGTGCCACTCGGATTACTCTTTCAGCATCAAAGGGTTTCGACAGTACACAGGATTCATTCAGTCGAAAGGATATATTCTATTATTTACAAATAATTTCGCAAATCCGTTTCATATCCGATTATTATTTATATTTCGAACTCACTCTCCTACCATATCCAATGTTGAATCGGCCGATGGCTCCTGCATACGCAACCTCACTGTCGTACGAACTATCGGCAAGAGAGCGACCTTTCGACGCTAGTCTACATGCGGCCATCCATTTCGCATATTGATCTTCATTTTCACATCTAATCCACATCTCGCTCTTTGGGCCACTGCGTCCTTCTGGCGGCACTTCCAAACGTATGCAGAATCTTGCCTTTTCAGCTTCTTTTCATTGCCACAGGACTACACTCAGCCTTTATAGTCTTGCAAATTTAAATTTAAATATTGGTAAAATATTGGTAAAACGTTAGGGCGTTTTAGAAGCTCAAACTGGTAAAGCTGACGAACAGCTTGCTTCGCCTCGATACAGTATGACCTTGTATGTTTCTTGGCAGTGTTTTGCGTATACAACTTTTCGATGTACAGTATTATTGAGCCTATTAGAACGAGGTAGTCATTGGCATTGATTTTGGCACATTGGAAGATTCAGACAATCAAATTGCTGATTGAATGTCAGGCGCGGATTTAAAATTTGATCAATTTGTCCATCCGTTTGGCTGTTTCTGTAACTCATTCAATAGGGTCTTCTCTACCCAAATTTGCTTTGATGTTTCCTAGAAAGATAATGGTGTCATCCCTTTCACTCCTCAAGAAGTCAAAGAAGCTACTGGCTCGGTCTTATTGTTCGTATACATATCTCCGAATTCTTCTGAAGTCGGAACACTGTTTGCCCAAGTTTAAACACCCAAAAGCCACAGCCGGGAAACAAGGGGGCTAAGGGGTCGAGGTTTATGTTTAGGATCTTGTTGTCTTTTTGCCTGACTGATATTTGCGTACCGGCTATATACGAAAACTGCATTGCTCCTCCCTTCTCCCCTAATGTGACTCCCAGTAAGTCTCTAGTGCCTCTACTAACTAGGGCAAAATTCGAAAAGCGTCCTTAATTCCGCGCCCACTCAATGAGGTGATTCTATTCTGGGACTCTTGTACTGTCAGTGCCCTATACGTTAGGCATATAACCATCGTTGCACTCCCTTTCACTGTCCGTTACAATTTAGGGCTGCTGAACTCTATGAATTGTCCAAAATACTTAAAAAAAAAAAAACCGGCCAAGTGCGAGTCGGACTCGCGCACGAAGGGTTCCGTACTATTATGTATAAAAACTCCAAAAAAAGCATGTCTGTTGTATGGGAGCCCCATTTATACATATATTTATTATATTCTGTCTAAGTATATACAGAAATACATAATCAGTGACATTTTATTCTCACTTTTCGGATAGTTAAAATCTAGAATGTTGTAATTTTTAGAAAATACTCATTTTTTGAGTGATTGCCAATTTGGGTTTAGACGTGATTAACGAAATTAACTGGTGAAATATATAATAGTCTAAACACTTCTCAAACACCATCAACATTATTTGTTGATATCAGTAAGGTCTTTGATATGGTTAATCATACTTTGCTACTCGATAAACTTTATAAAGCGGGTTTCAGAGGCTCCATTTATAAATGGTTTTCTTCTTATTTATCCAACCGTTATCAAGTTGTGAAAATTAGGAATGTTTACAGTTCTATAGACTTCTTAAATATGGGTGTTCCCCAAGGAGCAGTATTGGGCCCAATCCTTTTTCTAATTTATGTTAGTTCGTTTTTCTTACAACCTTTTAAAGACAAAATAACCGCCTTTGCTGATGAAACATCTCTTTTCCACTCCAACACTAACTTAATTGATAGTTTTGCAGATGTTAATAATGACCTAGATATGTTAAGGAGATGGTTTAATTATCATAAACTAATAATTAGCAACAAAACGAAGTACATGATATTTAATATCAATGGTACAGTTTTCAGAGACCTGACCTGTGTAATCGATTTGTTCTTAAAGATATAGTATTCAACAATCAAGAATGTTTGAAAATTGCTTCTTGATTGAACACGTGGACAGTTTTAAATATTTAGGTGTTATATTGGACCAACAACTTTGTTGGAAAGACCATTCAATATATTTGAAACAGTATCTAAATTGGGTTATAAGATAATTATTCCATCTCAGTATGCACTGCAATCTCTACCCGTTTTAAAATACTAAATGTATACTCGCACCGATATGGAACTAGCAAAAACATGTCCATGTCCGGAACTAAATGTATTATCGCACCGATATGGAACTAGCAAATCATGTCCATGTCCGGACCTGAATGCATACATACACATGTATGACATTCGTTCACGAAATGCGGTGCGGGCATTATATTCTTTCATTTCAGTTCAAGTGTGCTGTACAGTGTACACCAACTGTTCGAGCTTTATCGCCACATCTCCATACTTTTGGGTTTCTTGAAAACTACGGTGTATAACTCATACCGTATGAGAAGCATGTTCGTTGCATTTATGTTTTTTTTTTTTTTCGTTTTGTACATATGTGATTGATGAATAAGGGTTGAATGGAACTATGGAACTCTTTTCGTTCAATTTGCGGAGCGAGAGGACATGTGTCCGAGAGAGGACATAGTTCCGTGAACTATACATGTCCGGAATTACCCAACTCTACTTCGTAATGTACATATGTATGTATGCATGTATGTATGTATGTATACTTATACATAGCGTAGAGATGTGTGAGTGTATGCACGTATGTGATGCGTATGCACGTATGTACGTATCGGTTCGTATGTGTGCAAGATCGCTTGCTCCTCTTGCTCACTTGCTCCTCTCCACCTGCCGCGACGTCGTACTAAAGGGATGCTAGGCCAGCTGCGAGGACTGGTCGTGAGCAATGGCGCCACGCGATTGCCCTCACGCCGACTTACCCGCAGCAAGAATCGCGAATTTGCTACGAGACTCGCGAAATATCCCACGCAAAAGAAAAAAAAAAACACCGTCATCGTTTCCAATTCAATACATATGTCACAAATTTCATTTCCTTACCCTAACTTTATCTAGGTTTACAATTAATCCTTAAAACTACCCTACACCGTATGTCAATAAAAAAAGTCGAAATAAATAAAAAAAATATATGTAAACTAAAAAAAAAAAAGGAATTCACTGTTCAAAAAAGTAAACAAACCGCAGCTTGAGTATTCGAACAGTCGTACCGAAACTCCTCTGACCAACGACTTAGCCCGCATCACCAATCGCGACACGCAAATTTTGTGATTTCAATACCTTATACAATGAACGTGATATCCGCGACCAACGTAGGCAATAGGACACACGGTACGGCCGCGTACCGGGAACTGCTTAAAACCGTACCGGAGTTCTTCCCCGAAGATCGCCCTCCGAGTACTTCGCCGAAGATTTCTCCCCGAGTTCTTCGCCCACTCTCTCTCATGTGCTACTAGGAACAAAAAAAAAAAAACAAAAATGCTGACCTTCTGCGGATTGAACTCCACTCGTTCGCGTGTCAAGTGCTGATCGTACCCTCGGGCTATCCGCTTTCTTTGAGTTTGGTTTCCCAAAATGGATGACTACGAGCCGCTCACAAATGGGAACTGACCGAAAGATGACAACGAAAACCTTTCGAAGCAATTTATTATTGGTTGTTTGTAATTATGTATATGTATAATTAATTTTGTTCTGTTTTTAGTATTTGTCGTGGTAGCGGCAACAGAATTACATCATTCTGTGAAAATTTCAACTGTCTAACTATCACGGTTCATGAGATACAGCCTGGTGACAGACGGACGGACGGACGGACGGACGGACGGACAGCGAAGTCTTAGTAATAGGGTTCCGTTTTACCTTTGGGTACGGAACCCTAAAAAAGGAGAATACCACCTTCGAAACCCCTTTTAGATCAACAACAACACTTTTCAGTCTCTCGCCAACAACCAAGAACCACACTGCTGTGAACAAGCATCAATTTTGCCCCGTCTTGCTCACACTTAGTTGACATTTCATAGCCAACTCAAAGATGCCATGCATTGGTATGTGCAGGTTATAGCTAAACACTAAACAAATGACGCAACTCATCGGGCGCGACGTAGAAAGAGTCTATCGTTCGCCATGAACTCGGCCTTATCTACGTTCCGCTACTTTGGCGTGACTAACAATTCCACCAACAGAAAGTATTTTTATTCATTTTTACGTGATCATCCAAGCGAGAAGTGTATACCACCGATTCCTCTACTTTCTCTTTCCATTTGCGTCCAGATCCGGCAGCATCGAGGGTGCGTCGTCAACCAGCTCCCTGGCACCTTCAGCAAACACTCAATCCACAAGCGAACTAAACTCACTTGGAACATGGAAGTTAATTAAAGGCAAAGTCTCTCAAGCCATGGAAGATATCAAATCATCGAAGAACACCAATGCGCAGGCAACCAGAGATGAACCAGATTCGGATCAGGAAAACGCCACAATCAACAGTTCCATCAGCGATGAGTTATCCCTCGACCAGGAATTCAAAATCATTTCGAAATGCGATTCAGATTCCGATATAGAACCGGACATTCTCCTCGAAGGCGATGTCGAACGTTCACGCATTCGTCGTTCACTCGCTAATCTAAAATCCAAAGTCAAATCACGAACACAACCATCGGCAATTCCTGTGACCAAATCCACACTGTCGATGAGTAATAACAACACCGGCTCGAGCAGCAGCGCCGGCACTACTAAAAAGGATCCGAGTCCTAGTCGAACAATCCCCCCAACAGCATCAAGCACTTCACTGCGCAGCACATTCCTGCGAAAACGTAAGAAACAAATAGTGGACGGAACTGAACAAGCATCAGCAGCAACTGCTACGCCAATCGCGCCGAAAGAAAAGAAAGGAATCATCGCCGGCAAGAAGGAAGTCGAAATCGAGTCCGGGGTCGAGATGTTAGAGGACATGGTGCCAATTGTGAGCGAAGTGACCGACGCGGGAAAAGCAATCGATGAGAAAAACAGCGAAGGTGCTAGCACCCGACTATCACTTGGGCTTCCAATAGAACCGATTGCCAAACCTGGACACGGCAACATTGCTGTGCCCTCTATTTTGCCAACCACAGAGGATGCTCAAGCAGCTGCAAGAGCAAGTGAATCTGCCCAGCAAAAGTCTGATATTCTCAATTCCGTCTATGCATTTATGAAGAGCATACCATTTATCGCGTTTATCGTTCTCCTATTTGTTCTGTCCGTTCCATCGATTCCGGATTTTGTACGTGGCGTGTTCTCCTGCCTTCTGACAATGTTGATCTTCAGTTCTGTGTGGGATTACGTGCAGGAGGCCATCATAGTACGGATTACATCGAACGGCCCTGAGAAGACACTGTTTAAGGTTCCCGACTTTAAGAGCATGTCGATTTGTGAAATTCCCGCTGTAGAAGAGCATAAAACCGTGAAGACGTACACCGGATGGATGAATGAAATCCACAGCTACGATCCTGGGAATTTTCACATTTCGATGACGAAGTCTGTTTACATTAAACTGGACGGTAAGTGGGTGTGACCTACCTGAGATGTTGACTTTCATCGATTCTTTTTTCGATTTTAGGTTCAACGCTTCGAATCTCGAACACAACGGCCCGGATTCCGAAGCGTCAAATGTGGAATGAACCATTGATTGATAGGAAAACGATAACTTTCACTCAACATCGAACGTTCAACCTACTCGGCTGTCGTATTGAGATGTTGCCAAGAGGCTTAGCCAGAAAGAGGTACGTTTTGGCAAATAACTGTTTTCTCTCATTCATTTTGTTGTTGTGTTCTTAGATATTTCAGTCGGAAATATCCCATCCAGTTGATAATCAAGAATCACGACGGGCAAAAGACCGAAGAACCATTCGCATTCGTCATCGGCAAGGAAGACAAGCCCTTAAAGCGTCCCTCAAGCAGTAAGAGTCTTGACGAAAAACTACTAGAAAGTAAATCCAATAAAACGACGGAAGGGAAGGACATTAACTCAGCTCTACGTAGTGTAACCCATCAGAATTCTAGTGAGTCCGTGGATGATCGATCAGAACGCAGCGTAATGCTTGAACCTGAACTCGATATGGACTTTGCCGCCACTATATTGAATGCTGATGTTAGTTGGAAGATAAAATGTCCTTTCAAGCTACTTACGTTCCATCTTCTTATTTTCAGTTACAAAATCTCCAAGAGAAAGTTCCCGAACTGAGCATAACTGAAGTGACCGTGCCGTGTGGCGATGAGACTAGGATTTTGCTCTTCGCGCGAGGCGACCGTGAAAAAGAGGATTGGTAGGCCCCTCGAATTGATAATGAAAACGTGTGTTCTTATTAAATCTGTGACGTGTAGGTATCGGCGTTTTGTTGCCGCAAGTGTAGGCGAAGTTAATGACCAGGATTTGCACCTACCCAACGTAGTGATGGTCTCTGACATAGAACTGAAAGCTGCAGCTAAAGCTGCTTCATTCCTTCCCGAAAATGCCAAAGTATGTATCGTATGTAGTCGGATTCACGATACCCTTTTGCCAACTCCTATATTTCTCCATTTAGAAGAAAGAAGACTCGACACCATCGAAAGCCATGAGCACATCTCTCATCGAAGAGATAAAGATCGATGAGACCCTTTCCAAAACCGAAAAATCGGAAAAGACAACTAAAAAGCAGAGCTTTAGTCTGGATGGTAAGGAACCAACGCCCGATACTGAACTACCAGAAGCAAGTACACCACCCCCAACCGATACAACCTTCGAGGGACTCCTAATAAGTACATGTGCAGCACGTAACCCATTGGAATATATCAAATTTATGGCCCTCTATCAGGTAAGTCCGGTTGTCCGCTACTCACAACGCTTTTCGTTCCTTTGTTTAACTTTTTAATTTTGGTTTATTGTTTGTTTTATTGTTTTCTTTTGTTTTTGATTTATTTTAGAACGCTTGTAACCAAACTCACATTCCGGTATTTAAAACTCCAACCGTAACGAACGCTCGATTGTCCAAAAGAGTATGTTTTTTGCTTCATTAATTTGGTTTGATATTTTTATTTATTTTAGCGTTTTTCGTTCATCCTGCTCCTTTTACAATACTCAATATGATCTCTGTAGTTTGAAGTCTCTGTAGCCTCAGCCTATGCTCACATTACTTAATACAATCTAACTTGTGCGATTGAAACCTATGAGAAGGCTATGCTAGTCGCTTTGATCAGACTGATCTCCCATAACAGCTCACTCGTTTCGTCCAATAAAATCTACAAATAAAGTCTTACAATCCTATGGTCCTATGGGGACAAACATTTTCTACCATCGTCCTACTTTGCCTGAGAGCTGATTGCTCGAATCGCTTTATAGGATTACTTACTTACTTACAGGCCTGCGATCCATGGAGGATCTGAGCCTGACCTATAGCTGCCTTCCATCCTTGACGGTCCCGGGCACGCTGCTTCCAGTTGTCAAGACCAAGATGTCTTACATCCGCGATTACTTGGTCTTTATACCGGAGGTTCGGTCTTCCTCTTCTTCTCGAACCAGGAGGCTCGGAGTCGAAGACCCTCTTAGCTGGAGCGTTGATGTCCATGCGCTCGATGTGGCCGAGCCAGTGTGGTCGACGGATCTTTGCCTTCCAGACTACATCCACATCTTTGTACAGCTCGTAGAGTTCGTGGTTGTGTCTTCTTCTCCATTCACCTTCCTCACAGACAGGACCAAATATCCGGCGCAGAATTTTTCTCTCGAAAGAACCCAAAATCAGCTCCGCTGTCCAGCTTATCGTCCAGCTTTCGGCTCCGTGCGGCAAGACTGGCAGTATGAGCGTTTTATAAAGTATGACCTTGATCTTTCGAGTGAGAAGTTTTGACCCCAGTTGTGAGGACAAGCCGAAGTAGCAGCCGTTGCCAATTGCGATTCTATGCCGGATCTCCACTGTGGTGTCATTTGTGGAATTTACGTTTGCCCCGAGGTAGACAAACTCTTTAACTACCTCGAAATTGTAGCTGTCAATTGTTATATTTTGTCCCAGGTGGTGAGCGACGGATTGGTTTTTGCTTGACAGCATGTACTTCGTCTTATCCTCATTGACGTTAAGACCAGCTCGTTTCGCCTGTTCTTCAATCGCCGTGAATGCTTCCACAATGTTACCGCGAGAACACGCGATGATGTCAATATCATCCGCGTATCCTAGCAGCTGGACGGACTTGTAGAAGATAGTACCGTCCCTGTTGGCGCCTGCCAGTCGCACTACCTGCTCCAGCACCAGGTTGAAGAAGTCATATGATAGCGCATCTCCTTGTTGAAATCCGGTGCATGTTTCAAACGGTTCCGAAGTTCTAGAGCCGAGTTGCATGGTGCATCGCGTATTTTTTAGCGTGGCGCGACAGAACTGGGTCAGTTTCCCGGGATCCCGAATTCGTCCATCGCGCCAAACAGTTCTTCACGATTAATGCAGTCGTGTGCGGCTTTGATATCGATGAAAAGATGGTGTGTATCGATTCGAAACTCGTTGGTCTTTTCCAGGATTTGTCGAAGTATGAAAATTTGGTCTATAGTCACACTGGTAGCTGCCGATTAGTGCAGTGCAAAATGGCTTTAGACGTTCACACAATACGCTGGGCAGGATCTTGTATGCGACATTGAGCAGGGATATACCTCTATAGTTCTTGGAAATGGTAGGATCGCCTTTTTTGTGGATGGAGCAAATAGAGCTGGTATTCCAGTCGTCGGGCATGCTTTCATCTTCCCAAATTCTGCAGATAATCTGGTGCATGCTCCCTACCAGAACATCGCCGCCAGCCTTGAAGAGCTCTGATGGCAAGCCATCTAAGCCTGCGGCCTTGTTGTTCTTCAGCTTCTGAATAGCTGTGCCGACTTCTTCGATGCTGGGTGGGAGGACTACTTCAGCGGCTGGAGTTGGGATTTCCTCGGTCCCTACCACTCTCTCTTGGTCATGCTCGTTAAGCAGCTGCTGGAAGTGCTGCTTAAATACATCCACTATTCCGTGCGGGTCGGTGACAAGATTACCCTCGCAGTTTCGGGTGCCTTTTTTGAAGCCTCCTGCAAGGTCCTTGGCTTTCTTGTAAAAGGCTCGTGTTTTATGCTTATCCCTAGACTCCTCGACATCCTTGAGCTGGGAGGCTGCGAAGATTCTTTTCTTTTGTCGCAGTAGTTTTTTCTCCTCCCTTCTTCTGGCTCGGTACTCTTCTTGCGCTGCCTCGTCGGTTGCTGCCTTTTTCTGCTCACACTCGCCATCATACCACGGGTTTCTTGTCGGGGGTGGTAGGTAAGGTGGTTTCGGCTACTTCCTGAATGGCCTAGCGGCAATGCAGCCACATATTATTGGCATTTGTATTCAACGTAGGCATACCGTAGAGTCTTTCGCTCAGCTGCTCCCAATAGACTCTGGTAGCCTCCGGTGTGCTCAGGCGCCCAATGTCAAGCCTCCTCCTGGAGGCAGCTTTTTGACATTGGACAGTCGAGCTCTGAATCTTGCTGCTACGAGGAAGTGGTCAGAGTCGACATTTGCCCCTCTGAATGTTCGCACATCCAGGATGTTTGACGAGTGCCTTGCGTCAATGAGCACATGGTCGATTTGGTTGGCGGTTCGACTGTCCGGAGATCGCCAGGTTGCTGTGTGGTTTCGCTTACGAGGGAATTTTGTGCTACTTATCACCGCATTACGAGCTGTCGCAAAGTCAGCGAGTCGGAAGCCGTTATCTGTTGTTGAATCGTGGAGGCTGTGCTTTCCGATCACTCCGCCAAGGGTGTTTTCCTTACCGATTTTGGCGTTGAAGTCCCCGAGCACGATTTTTACATCGTACTCCGGACAAGCTCCGTAGGCGTTGTCCAGGAGGACATAGAAGTCCTCCTTGATAAGGTATTCAGCCTCGTCGGTAGGGGCGTGTGCACATATAAGGCTGATGTTATAAAATCTGCCTGTGGTGCGGATCACAGCCAGGCGATCACTTGTAGGTTTAAAGTCGATGACCTTCGACCTTAGCCGTTTTCCCACGACAAATCCGCATCCCAGTAGGTGCAATCGTTTGTGACAGCTGTAATAAATGTCGCAATTTTTCTTCCTCATCATACCTATCCAGCGTATTTCCTGGACCGCAGTAATATCCGCCTTGTATTGCGTGAGGATTCTTTCCAGTTTATGAGCAGCTCCGGGAGTGTACAGGGTTCTGACATTCCAGGAGCATACTCGCAAATCGTGTTCCATTTTCGTGCGTTGTCGTCGTCGAGTATCCGTCCGTGTATCCGAGGCATCTTGCTCATTCATAACTTCAGGTTTTTTTACGTGGGCGGATTGTTAGCCCGCCGCACAACCGCCATTCTGGCCGGGGTTTTTTTCACTGCATGCGTTTGTTCACCTCTCAACGGTTGTTGAAGAGGCTATCCAGAGGGCGCCGCGAGGAGGCCGTATGTCAACTTGACCCGGGCATTTAAACAGGGATCGTTGCTGGCATCTCGCCAGGTTGAGAGCAATCAACAACTTTACCCTGTATGTCCGAGCCCATGCCCTCTGCTTTATAGGATTCCTCCTTATAAATGCTGTCATTTGGGAAAGGTATTGTTCTGGTACTAAAGGGTAATTTGTCGACTTCCGTGCTCTAAGGCCATACTTTTAAAGACTAACTGGTCTATCAAGTTCGCGACACGTACGCCTCTATAGTTGTCGCAATCGAGCAAGCTCTATTTAGCAGAGTTATAGACCCGATTTAAGTCACATATGCCCTGTTCTGATCGATAGCCTGTTGTCACTCCATTGTACATCTCTTAAAGAAACCTCCGCGCTTATTGTCAAGAAACTGGGACAGTCCTTTTCTCATGCCTCTATTGAGGCAAATTTTTCACCAGCAAAGTCGTTTGCGACACGTATCAGTGCGGCTTCCGGTTGGCAAATTAACTGTCCCATCGACTTCACATTTCGACAAATCTTTAAAAGGACCAGCGAGTCAATGCACACCGTCTTTTCATCGATTTTAATGCCGCGAACGAAAGTATTCATCGCACAAAGAATTATTTGATGCGATGATTTCAAATTCAGGATCTCGGCAATACTGATCCGGTTGTGTCGCGCCACGCTAAAAAGTATGCGATGCACCGTGCAGTTCGGTTCTGGGACCTCTGAACCGTTTGAAACATGCACCGAATTTCTGCAAGCGAACCGACGGGTCGCTCACCACCTGGAACAAAATACAAACGGTTGACAGCTATCATTTCGAGGTGGTTAGGGAATTTGTATACCTCAGGGCAAACGTAAACTTCACAAATGACGCCACAGTGGAGATCCGACATAAAATTGCCCTTGGCAACCCGCTGCTACTCCGGTTTATCCAAACAACTTGGGCCTAAATTCCTCACTTGAAGAACCGAAATCATGCTCTACCAAACACTTATACTGCCAATCTTGTTATACGGACCCGAAAACTAGACGATAAGCAGGGCGGCTGAACTGATCTTTGGTTCTTTCCAAGGAAAAATTCTGCGCCGGATATTTGGTCCTATCTTTGAGGAAGACGAATGGAGAAGAAGACATAACCACGATCCCTTCGAGCTGTGGATATAGTCCGTATAATGCTGGTTCGAGAAGGAGGGAAAGACCGAACCTCCGGTATAAAGATTAAGTCACTGCGGATGCAAGACAACGTCAAGGTTGGAAGGCAGCTATAGCTCAGGCTCAGATCCTTCATAGATCGCTGGCCTGATAAATCGAATCAAGGTCGTTTGCGATGTCCAGGAACACGTGGTAATCACTTGCTGTCAAGTCCGGATTATAAGGCGGATTGCAAGATTTGGCAATTAAGTTCCGGGAAATTGTAAACAAAATTGTATGATTGACCATCAAAATATTTTCCTCTAACTCTACACAACGATTCCAGCTTTGCTCGTACGATTTGAAGTACCCTTGGTAATCCTCCGAAGTTAACTCGTTCAGAACCATGGTTACAGTCTCTTTGACTTTCTCGCCGCCATGATAAGATCCCTTAAGGTGTGACTTCATCTTGGGGAATAAAGAAACGTCGCAGGTGGTAATAATGGTACTGTTGGGTGGATGCGGAAACTGAAATCCTTTTTTTTTTTCACGCCAAAAACTCTTGGACAATCAACGAGGAATGAGCCGGCGTATTGTCGTGGTGCAAGATCCAGCCCTTCTTGGCGAGTTCCGGTCACACACGGAAAACAGGTGCTCACAGCCGCTTCAGAACGCCAACATAGAACTGTTTGATCAGTAGGAACATACTTACGATTAACGATTAACGACTTTGATATACTCGCTTTCGTTGGCCGCTCCTCACCTTTTTCCACCCACATACACTCGCTTCCATACACCACCTGCAATTTTCGGAGAATTTCTGAGGGTTTTTCATCAGACTTCGCTAAAAATTAAATCACAACACGTTGCTTGCAATGTGAGTCGCTCGTTTTACGATGCCATTAAACACGTTTTTTTTTTCACGAAAAATACGCACAACACAAACAGAACGTGCTGTCGACTTCAGCCTTGGATGGAAACCCAAAGAAAGGGTCGCCCTTTCTAGACAGACATTAACGAATGACGCAGTGTCGCCAGATCTCGAATTATGACTAAATTCTCGGAACTTAATAGCCGCACCTTACGTTGCTCGTTCTCCTGTTTTTTTCCATTTCTTGTCTCTTGAAAAGCTGAAATCCGTAACGAGTCCCTAATTCAGAATAACCTTGCACTACCTTTGAGCATATTTCAGGCAGCATACTGATACCGCGTTAAAAAAAATGTCTCATCTTTTGAGGCGATCCAAGAATGGACCCAATTCCTGACTTCTTCATAAGAAGTGAAGTGCTGCTCGGCCAGAGCATGAGCCATCGATCGAAACAATTGGTAGTCGGTAGGAGCAATGTTTGGAGAATACGGCGCGAATGGGGTAGGACATCCCATTGGAGGTACTTACTCCAAACTTTCATAAGCAATACGTGGCTGGGCGTGCTGAAAGATTACTTACGTCATTACGCCTTTTATAAATTCCTCAAAACGTATTTGTACACCTAATAGACTCACTCGATTGTAGTTCTCCAATTTTAGTCCCATTCATACCGATCCGAACCATTGTTTTCCTCTCGCAAATGTTGAAGCTAAGGAGAGCCTTACGTGAACCGATTTTTTGTGGTAAATGAACCATAAACTTAGCGACTTCTTCTTCTTCTTCTTCTTAACGGGCGCGACAGTTCGGGGTGAACCTGGGCCTCAACCAACATTCCCCTCCAACTAGCACGATCTTTTGCTAGCCTTTACCATTGCCGCACACCCACCTGTGTGCGCCGTCTTAAGTGCTTCTGCGCCGTACAGCAGGACCGGGATGATAAGGGTCTTATATAGAGTCAACTTTGTCGTTCAGGAGAGAGATCTATTACTCAATTGCCTCCTGAGCCCAAAGAAACAGCGATTGGCAAGAGTACACCGCCAGACCAATTTTCGCCGCCTCCATCTCAATACTCGCAAACGCCTCATTGACATCTCGCTGTGTTCTACCCCTTATATTGGCCAGTGATTTTTGCACAATAATTTCTAATATGATGTTGGAGAAATCACAAGACAGCGCATCGCCCTGCCTAAATCCTTTTTTGACATCAAAACTATCGGTAAGGTCTTCACCGATTCGGATAGTCTGACGAGCTTAGCAGGATGTCAAAGGTAGGCATGGCGTTGTATAGCTCGTCTCTAAATACGCTGTCGTGTATGCGGCTTTGAAGTCGACACATACATAGGTGGTGAGTGTCAACTTGAAATTCATTGGTTTTTTTCAGGATCTACCGTAGTGTGAAGATTTGGTCGATGGTGGACTTCCCTGGCCTGAATCCACACTGATAAGGACCTATCAGCTTATTTACAAAAGGCTTCAGGTGTTCACACAAAACGCCGGCGATGTTAAAGAGACTTATTCTTCTAAAGTTGGTGCAATCAGAGGGGTCTCCTTTCTTGTGGATCGGGCATACGATGCTGAGACTCCATTCCTCGGGCATGCTTTCCTCTGACCATATCTTACAGATGAGCTGGTACATGCTCCTAACCAGGTCATCCCCAGCTGCCTTGAAGAGCTCAGCAGACAGCTTAAGCTGCGTCAGCAGCTTTATTTGACTTGAGTTTCGATATGGCAATCTTAACTTCGTCGAGGTCCAGGGGGACGGAGTTCTCCGCGGTCTTCGTCGATTAGAAATGGATCATTCTGCCTGACAGCGGTATATTGACTAACATCGCCGTTATACAGTCTGCAGTGGTGGTTTTTCCATATTCTCAGCATCGACTGCGATTCTACTACTAGGTGTCCGTTCTTATCCCTGCAGGCTTCCGTCCTGGTTTTATAACCTTGGCATGTTCGCTTTATCTGTTGACAAAACGTTCGAACGTCACGCCTGGAGTAACACCTCCAAATCCTCAATCGCGCGCCTCTCGTGCTCTTTCTTCTAAGAAGCTTATGCTCCTCCTGCACTCGTCATCGAAATAGGTGTTTCTTCGTGGTGAAACCTCGTAGCCCAAAACTTCAGATGCAGAGCTTTTCAGAGCTTATTTGCAAAGGTTCCACTGCTGTTCTATTGATAGCTAGCGTGAAGGGTTGAGGTGTATTGGAGAGGTTAAGGGAGACGTGATCGCTAAAAGCACTAGCGGTTTCTGGCGATACTAGCTTTCCGACGTCATAACATTGTATTCTTACTCTGACGTCAATCGCGATGTGATCAATCTGGTTGGTGGTTGATTGATCAAAAGACCGCCAGGTGCGGGAAGCGCGTACTGGTTAGGAGGAGATTTCACCCCTTAGCAAGATTAATCAGCCTGTGTCCGTTATTGGATGTGGTGTCGTGTAGGCTATGTTTGCCGATGACTGGTTCAAAAATGCTTTCCTTTCCCAGCTTAGCATTGAAGTCTTCTTGTATAAATTTGATGTCGTTGCTGGGACATTGGGCATACGTTCTGTGTAGGAGATCGTAGAACTCATCTTTCGCGGAGTCATCCTTGTCTTTCGTGGATCGTTATGAAGCGTTCGCTCACATGCCGAAAGCTTAGGACTTTTTGCCTTAGTCCACTTCGAACAACAAATCCGCATCCAAACAATCGTTGCCCTCTCTCCCTATAGCAGTCGCCGTAGTAAATGTCGTAATTTTTCATCCGCTTTATACCCGGTCCATTCCATCGCAATTCCTGGATGGCGGTTATGTCCGCTTTATAGCGGTCTAGTGCGTCCGCAAGTTGTTCGGCTGCACGTGGCCTGTGGCCGAACATTCAACGTACAGAGCCGAAGATCATTGTCCTTTTTTCGTTTTTTTGCAGGGGTCATCAACATTAATCCGGTCTGTTATATCCGAGGCTTGAGGTTGTTTCGGAGTTTGTTGTTTTTTTTACGGTTACGGCTTACTAGGCCGTAGTCCAAATGACTAATCCTGTTTTTTTTGGCGCAGGAGGCTCGCCATTCGGCCTTCCCCGTCTGCAATTTCCATAGGAAATCTCCAGATGAAACCATGAGGAGGTAGGGATGGGACTTACTGTGTTGAGATACACATATTGCGACCGATTGGAAAAGTACGCAGGCATACGATGACATAGGAATTGGTTTTTTTAGTTTACGTAAGAGCTTATCGTGACTCACGCAATCAAAGGCTTTGGAGAAATATAAGCAAACCATTAGACCAACCAGCGGAATGTGATGAGCTTCTTGCAACTTACTAAGCTTTCGTAAACCTTGCTTAGGTACGGAAGTATGGCTATTGGGCGATACTCAGTGCAGTTGTTTTCGGCAAGGGAACGATTTTGGTAACTTTCCAACTCTTAGGAAAAATAGAGGTCGTAATAACGCAATTCATTATGTGCGTAAACGGGTGTAGAATGCAAGGAAGATTTCACCCGAGCCCACAGCATTTGATTTTATTCTGAACAAAGTGAGCCCAACACAAAGTTCGTCACAACACTTGATAGTGAGAAAGAGTCTGAATCATAATCTAAGCTGGAAACAGTAGTGCGATTGAGTGCTTCGATGTCAATATTATTTAGGGCTATAGGCTTATTGGAGCCGATACACATTTGGCGCCCATTTTCCCAGAAATCTGAACTTCGCCGCGTAGTATTTTCGCCTATTCTTACGAATTATTGAGGTCATTGCATTACGTACGACCTTGTATGTAATTGTTCAGTAAAACAGAGCATCTGTTGATGGACTATCTTGCACTGGTTCCAATTTTGTAGTGGACAACGTTGCTTCTCGAATAACAAAAAGTCCCCACAGACAGTGCCTTACCGATCAGAGCCTGGAATATACTGTACTAGCGCTTCTTTTAATAAAGCACATTTTAAAGGTCAATGAGCTACGAACCTCAACATCTAATACCATAAACCCCGCTGTTTTTATAACGAATTTGACAAACGCCTGGGTCCGTCCCTTAGGCCGCAATGTAAACTAGTAGAGGGTCGACCTTCGGCTTTCGCTTATAGTTACACAAATGCTCATCTAGAAACCAAAATCATATTTTACACGATCTTCATACATTTTCAGAACCGTCGTGAGAAGCGCCAAGAGGACGAGCTCTGGAAGGGAATCGATCAGTCTCTGTTCCTTGGACCCAGTGGCAGCGTTGTCTGGGCCAATGTACTCATCGGTCGCATTCTCTTCAGTTGTCTAAATGACTCGATGCTCCTTGGTAAAATCCAAGAATTTCTACAAAAGAAATTAAGTTCCATCAAGGTAGGTGCAAACAACAAGTAAGCTGTCATCGTACGATTTTATGCATTATTTCTTCTTACAGTTACCGAGTTTCATGGAGGACGTTTCAATAACTCAAATCTATCTCGGCGATACACCACCACTGATACACCGTGTCTCTCAGCCGGTACTCGACGAGCGTGGCACATGGATCGATGCAGATCTCACCTACGAGGGTCTCATGCACATGACAATAACAACAAAACTAAATTTGCTACGTCTCAAGCGACAGCATACGAAAGTTAATGTCGCCGATAATTCGAATATTGTACCGATCAATAGTACGCCACCGCTAGCTAGTAGCTCACCACCGTCGTTCAATCTGGCTGAAGGTGAAATTGGCGCCAGTACAACGGATCAACTTATCGACGAGGTGTTGACGAATTGTGCCATATACGACAGTGATGCTGAGAGTAGTGGCGCATCGAGCTCAGAGACCGGTAGTCCAACGTTGGGCGCCATGGAAAGCAACTCGGCCGAGTAAGAAATGTCGATGTGGTGTGAAAAGGTGAATTTTCTTAATTTCTCTATTGTTAACCTAGTGGCCAGTTCTTCAATTCGTCGCCGGGTAATGCGAGGAGATTGTTTAAAATTGTCGACCGTATAGCTGCCTCAAATCTCTTTCAATACGCCACTGAATTGTCGTACGTGCAGAAAGCGATGGAGAATATGAGCACAAACATCACACTACGGGTCGACCTGAAGGGTTTAGTGTCGAGAGTGACAATCAATATACCACCGCCCCCCTCCGATCGCATTTGGTTGGCGTAAGTTATTTTCTATTTTCAAATCGAATATCGATTTTGAAATTTTTATGTTTTGTAGTTTTCGTGGCCCACCGAGACTGTGGATATCAGCCACACCAACTGTTGGCGATCACACTTTCGACTGGAGCATCGTCACCAACGTTATCGAGAGCAAACTCTGCGAAGAGGCTTACAAGTATCTCGTCTATCCGAACATGATTGACGTAATTGTACCATTCCTTGGACAGTCCACCTATAAGGAATAAAAAAAATAGAATTGCCATGTGACACACAGTGTAGCTATATATACAAGATTCATGATGGCGATAATGATGATGTTGATGCAGATGGTTGTTTGACAAAGATCTCTCGCGTTTATTTATCAACAACAAGTATTCCACGAAAGTACACTCTTAATCTCTCTAAACTAATCCACGTTAGTCGACGTTTTTGAACTGTGATTGTTAACAAACCAGAACATTGTTCTTCTTCCTCCCCCCAAAGATTTACTGCTTAATTCCGAATCCGTGTTTACAGACAACAAGTCTCTCTCGTTCTCTTAGGAAGTACCTTAAATTCCATTTCTTGGTTGTGTTTATTCCATTGAATGTGATTTTGTTTATTTTGTTTTTTTACAAACTCTGTAATCAGTTCAAATTCGATAAGCTAGGGATCTAAGGTCGGATTAAACTGAAGACATAATATTACGTGTAAGAGCCCATGGGGTCGTCTATCAGAGCAAATGAAAGGATTCAGACAAGTTCGATTCCACCATGATGTAAGCACTATTGTGTTGTGTGTATTTAGATTTTTTCTTTTGCACCGAGGTTTACACGAACCTTGTTTAGTTGATCGTTTCGTTAACTTTTTTTTTATACCGCATTCTATGTATAGGTATTTATCTTGTATACAAATAGGTTTTTTCTAGATTATTATACTTGTATTCGATCGTAGGAGATTTTAGGATAAGTAAGAGGGAAACGGAATCAAGTTTGGATTAGTCATGTGCTCCTTGACTTTTTGTGTATTGTACTTTGAATGAGTATTTGTAGGAACTGATTGGATGAAGTAATAAAGTTTGCATATTTATTTACTATTACACGTGGTCGTTTTCTCTTTTTTATTGGGTGGGTGAACGTACATATGTCCTAGGCAGGGTCGCAGGGAAGTGTTAAACGAGTGGTTGGTGATCATTCTTTAAGCATCTTTTCTAGAAGTAGAAGAGGACCACTTCGACACTCTGCATGACTAATTGTGCGGACGAAATAAAACCTATATAGAAGTACTGTGTCCGAATGATTGGACATTTGCTTTTGGATTTGATGATAGTGTTAACCGGAGCATTGCTTTTGCCATCACCAACGTCCGAGATGTAGATGGCCAAGGACTAACAAAGGCCTCGTAGGGGTAGCATCTATCTGACGGATGCTGGCCTGCTAAAAAGCGAGAAGAGCCACCGCAGTCGAACATCTTGCGGCACTGTTAGTAAGTCCTATCCCCACCTCCTCGTGGTGCCATCTCGAGATTTCCTATCGGAATTGCAGACGGGAAAGGGCGAATGGCGAGCCTCCTGCGGCAAAAAAAAAAAAACAGGATTAGTCAGTTGGGCTACGGCCTAGTAAGCCGTAACCGTAAAAAAAACAAACTCTGAAACAACCACAAGCCTCGGATATAACGGACCGGATTTATGTAGACGACCCTTGCAAAAAACGAAAAAAGGACAATGATCTTCGGCTTTGTACGTGGAATGTTAGGTCCCTAAACTGGCCACGTGCAGCCGAACAACTTGCGGACGCCCTAGACCGCTATAAAGCGGACATCACCGCCATCCAGGAAATGCGATGGAATGGACTGGGTATAAAGCGGATGAAAAACTGCGATATTTACTACGGCGACTGCTATAGGGAGAGAGGGCAACGATTGTTTGAATGCGGATTTGTTGTTCGTGGTGGACTAAGGCAAAAAGTCCTAAGCTTTCGGCATGTGAGCGAACGCCTCATAACAATCCGTATCTAAATTTTTTAACATCAGCCTTGACTGCGTCCACGCCCCACGGAAGACAAGGATGACTCAGCCAAAGATGAGTTCTACGATCTCCTAGACAGAACGTATGCCCAATGTCCCAGCTATGACATCAAAATTGTACTAGGAGACTTCAATGCTAAGCTGGGTAAGGAAAGCATATTTGAACGAGTCATCGGCAAACATAGCCTACACGACACCACCTCCGATAACGGACACAGGCTGATTGATCTTGCTACGGGGCGAAATCTCCTTCTAACCAGTACGCGCTTCCCGCACCCCGACGTACACAAAGGCACCTGGCGGTCTTTTGATCAATCGACTACCAACCAGATTGATCACATCGCGATCGACGTCAGACACTCCTCCACTATTCTTGATGTTCGAACTTTCCGAGGGGCTAACATCGACTCGGACCACTATCTTGTAGTAGCCAAGATGCGCTTACGGATATCACGAACGCAACGGAGTAGAGTAAGAATACAAAGTTATGACGTCGGAAAGCTACTATCGCCAGAAACCGCTGGTGCTTTTACCGATCGCGTTTCCCTTAAGCTCTCCAAAACACCTCAATCCTCCACGCTATCAATAGAACAGCAGTGGAGCCTTTGCAAACAAGCCCTGAAAAGCTCTACATCCGAAGTTTTGGGCTTCAAGGCTCCACCACGAAGAAATACCTGGTTCGATGACGAGTGCAGAAGGATTCGTACAGCGAAGCAGGATGCATATAAGGCCTCGCTGCATAAAAGAACAAGAGCAGCTCGTGAGCTCTACGAGTTAAAAAGAAGTGAGGAGCATAAGCTTCTCAGAAGAAAGAAGAAATATCACGAGAAGCGCGCGATTGAGGATTTGGAGAGGTGCAGGCGTGACGTTCGAAAGTTTTATCAACAGATAAAGCGAACATGCCAAGGTTATAAAGCCAGAACGGAAACCTGCAGGGATGAGAACGGACACCTAGTAGTAGAACCGCAGTCGATGCTGAGAATATGGAAAAACCACTTCTGCAGACTGTATAACGGCGATGTTAGTCAATATACCGCTGTCAGGCAGAATGATCCATTTTTAATCGACGAAGACCGCGGAGAGCTCCGTCCCCCTGACCTCGACGAAGTTAAGATTGCCATATCGAGCCCAAGTCGAATGAAGCTGCTGGCGCAGACGAACTTTCTGCTGAGCTCTTCAAAGCAGCTGGGGATGACCTGGTTTGGAGCATGCACCAGCTCATCCGTAAGATATGGTTAGAGGAAAGCATGCCCGAGGAATGGAGTCTCAGCATCGTATGCCCGATCCACAAGAAAGGAGACCCCTCTGATTGCGCCAACTATAAAGGAATAAGTCTCCTTAACATCGCCTACAAAATCTTCTCTGCCGTTTTGTGTGAACGTCTGAAGCCTTTTGTAAATAAGCTGATAGGTCCTTATCAGTGCGGATTCAGGCCAGGGAAGTCCACCATCGATCCAATCTTCACACTACGGCAGATCCTGGAAAAAACCAAAAACCAATTTCAAGTCGACACTCACCACCTATTTGTCGACTTCAAAGCCGCATACGACAGCGTAATCAGAGACGAGCTATACAACGCTATGTCTACCTTTGACATACCTGCTAAGCTCGTCAGACTATGCAGGATGACTTTGGAGAATGCTCGCTGCTCCATCCGAATCGGTGAACACCTTACCGATAGTTTTGATGTCAAAAAAGGACTTAGGCAGTGTTGAGAACTAAAGAGTTTTTTAGCCCTGTAAAACAACGAAATAAAAGGCAAATTCACAAAATGAGTATTTCTTTATTTTTTGATGTTGACGAGTCGAAAGATGATTAACAACTGACTATGAAAAATGCTGGTTAACAATTCTATTTGAGAAAGTCCCGCTGACCACGATAGAGAAACGGTGATAGTGAATTTCGTCAAGTCTGGGTGGTATGATTCTACTGTTCTGTTGTCGGGCGATGGTAGTATGATCCATTGTACAGCGGTTGGTCTTTTAGGATGTGTTATGTGATGTTTGGAGACTCAAGATTTCAACATGCCGCCCCCCTTGAAAACATTGGGTTTTCAATTAGCACATTCCTCTTTAACTGGAAGCACGGCCACCTTGGAAATGGGACGTCTAACGATGCTTCCATTACTGCGTATCGAGACCACTCGAACCTTACCATCTCGACCAGGGTGCACGCTCACTATCCTTCCCATCTTCCATTTCAAAGGAGGCAGATTATCGTCATGAAGCAGTACCAATTCCCCGATCTTAATATTGGGTGAGTCAGTAGTCCACTTATTCTTTGATTGGAGCAGGCACAGGTAATCACAACGCCACCTTTTCCAAAAGGTATCACGCATATGTTGTATTCGTTGATAGTGTGTGAGACGATCAAACCTTGAGTTTATCATCGGTTGCGGCAAATCTGTAAGCGGTCCGCCTACTAAGAAATGACCTGGTGTTAACGCCTCTTCATCGTTTGGGTCATTTGACATTGGAGATATTGGACGGGAGTTCATTACCGCTTCCACTTGGCACAAGAGAGTCGCCATTTCGTCGTACGTAAACGCACAATTTCCCGCGCCAGCGATGACCTTTTGAATATGGGTTTTCGCTACCTTGACTGCTGCCTCCCACAACCCACCGAAGTGAGGAGCCCTCGGTGGTATGAAAGCCCAGGAGATTCCAGACTTCTGGCAAAACTGCTGAACAACATCCGAATTCATGCTAGTCAACACGCTGCGACAAATCTTCTCTAACTCATTTTTTGCGCCTATGAAATTAGATCCATTATCGGAATATATTTTAGAACAGTTACCTCTGCGTGATAGAAATCGCCGTAGTGCGCTTAAAAACGATTCTGTTGACATGTCTGGAACTAATTCCAGATGAACCGCCTTGATAACGAAGCACACAAACACGCAAATATATGCTTTAACTGGTTGTCTTCCACGGATTCTTTGAGTGATATACACAGGTCCACAGTAGTCGATTCCAGTGATAGTGAAAGGTTTGGTAGGTGAGGCTCTTTCGGCAGGTAAGTCCCCCATAATCTGACTGGCTAATATGGGTCGAAAACGATAGCAAACAATGCATTTTCTTAGTATCGAAGAAACTGTGCGAAGACCATTGACAATCCAGTAACGTCGCCTTAAAATGTTCAACACGGCTAGATTGCCCGCATGAAGGTACTGCAGATGATAGTGCATGACCAAAGAGTTCAGAAATGGATGTGATGAAGGCAATAAAATTTGATGTCTAGAGTTGTATGGCAGAGCTGAGTGTCGCAGGCGTCCACCAACACGCAGGATATTCCCCTCATCCAAAAATATATTTAAACGAGTCAACGGACTATCCTTAAGATACTGTCCACTAGCTAGAATATCCATCTCCTTTCGAAAGTGTACCATTTGGATGTTCCTCACAATTGATAGCTCCGCTGAGCTGATTTCCGCGGTTGTAATGCGTCCTTTCTGATCCCATTTTTTCTTAAGCCATCTGCGAATATAGCAAAAAACAATTAACAAACGAAAGTATGAATTTGAAAATTTGCAACGAATAGTTAAATCGCATATGTCAACAGCCTTTGTAGACACAAATGAAAATGCTAGCCTTTTTCTTTCAGGGCATTCTGCTGTAGATGGAAGTGTAAGATGTGGCCATTGAGTTGCCTCTAATTTAAGAAAGGTTGGCCCCTCGAACCAGATGGTATTCTTAAGAAGCTCCTCTGGCAAGCACCCACGAGAAATGATATCAGCCGGATTTTGTTGGGACGGTACGTGATTCCAAGAATCCTTTAATGTCAGTTGCTGAATTTTGGACACCCTGTTAGACACAAATATGCTCCATTGGTTAGCGATGGATTTTATCCAAGATAACGTGATAGTGGAGTCGCTCCAATAGAAAGTTGATTCCAAGTTGATGTTCACAGAGGCCTTAACACGTTGCGCTAGTTCTGCGAGAAGCAAAGCTCCACAAAGCTCTAGACGGGCCAACGATTCACAAAGAATAGGAGCAACGCGTGACTTTGCACAGATTAGACGAGTTTGCACGTCGCCATTGGAAGATACGCAGCGAAAATAGATGCAAGCTCCATATGCCCTCATGCTTGCGTCACAGAAGCCATGCATCTGTATTCTTGATCCCAACGTCACGCTTAAGCGAGGTATCTTGAGTGCTTGAAGATCTTGCAGCTGGTGATAGAATTCCCTCCACTGATAATCCAAATCCTGAGGTAGACTTTCATCCCAGTTTATTCCTTTTGTCCATAAATGTCGAAGAAACAGTTTTCCGCTAACGACCACCGGGTTTATGAATCCTAAAGGGTCAAACAAACTAGCGACTTGAGAAAGTACAGTGCGTTTTGTAATAGACGTGTGTTGCATGGCTTTATTAAGACAGGTGAAAGAGAAGTTATCCGCGGATGGGTTCCAAAACAAGCCAAGTACCCGAACGACGTCGCCGTCATTAATCCGGAGTAGTGTTTCCACTTCGCTGGGACCCAAATCAGCTAAGACTTCATCTGCATTCGAGCACCATTTCCTTAATGGAAAGTGTCCCTTTAGTAGAAGACTTTTAACTTCATCTTTTATATTGACGAGTTCCTGAATTGAATTGGCCCCTGCCATCAAATTATCGACATAAAAGTTATGCAAGACATGGTGGGCTCCAATAGGATAATTATTAGATTCATTTATGGCCAACTGTCTCATACTTCGTATGGCGAGAAAAGAGGCTGAAGAGGTGCCGTAGGTCACAGTTCGAAGACGATAGATTTTTACTGGTTGATCGGATTGATTCCGCCATAGAATGCATTGCATATCTCGATCCCTTTCATCCACTAGTACTTGGCGATACATTTTAACAATGTCAGCGGTGATGGCGTAAACATGCAATCGGAAGCGTAGTAAAATTTCGAAAACATCATCTTGGATTTTTGGTCCAACCATTAAAACATCATTTAATGAATGCTGACGACTGCCCTTACAGGATCCGTCAAAGACTACACGTAACTTAGTAGTGGTGCTTTCGGATTTCAAAACAGGATGGTGAGGGAGGAAAAAGTTAGGAGTTCGTAATTGTGTTTTGGAAATTTCTTCCATGTGATTCAAACTTAGATATTCTGTTATAAAGTTGGTATAATCGTTCCTTAGTTTAACATTTTTTAAGAGTTTCCTTTCTAAACTTGTATATCTTTTAAGAGCAATATCATGCGACTCACCAATAGTTGTAGGATCTTTCCGAAAAGGCAGCCGCACTACGAATCTTCCATCGACTTCTCGATGATGAGTTTTGACAAAATATTTTTCACATTTTTCCTCTTCAACCGTCATTGGATGTTGTTGTTGAATGAAAGTCTCCAATTCCCAGAACCTGGTCACTAGTTGGTTTAGCTCGGCATCTTCTTCAAATTGTGTCCTATCAGCAGCTGTAAGGCAATAGGCATTTCCCTTCGATTGTACTTCCCCAGATACAACCCATCCGAAAAGCGTTTTTTGAAGAATAGCTGCTGATTGCTTAAGGCGTATTTGGCCCACTGACAGAAGGCTGTAGAATATAGAGGCGCCAATTAAAATGTCGATCCTTTGAGGTTGGTAAAATGATGGATCTGCTAACTGCAGATTGCTAGGTAAATCCAAATGGCTTATATCGAAACGATTGACCGGTATGTTTCCCGTGATGCTGGGTAATATGTACGCTTCCAATCTGGTAGTGAAATCGCTCACCCTTGATTTTATGAAGATCTGTGATTTATAAGATGTATTAATGTGTGAAGACCCAATGCCAACAATAGCTGTGTTAGACAAAACACGTTGAAGTCCTAACAGCTGGGCTAAGCGATTTGTGATGAAATTAAGCTGCGATCCACTATCGAGAAGAGCTCGGCATGTAATGAACGAATTGTTTGAGGATTTAACTTCAATTAAAGCAGTTGATAAAATTACCTGGCTTTTGGGAACTTCACTTACTGATTTGCTTATTGATTGCATGGCTATGTGCTCCGGAGACGATGAACTATCATGTGTGACGAAGGAATGCAATTGTGATACCGATGTATCAGCCGCTGGGGTGGATCTTGCAGAATTTGAATAGTCCTTGTGCAGAAGTGTATGATGGTTCCGGTGACAGGTACGACAGCCGCTGGAGTTGCAATCCCGACAGGTGTGGCCAGCCTTTAAGCAATTTATACACAGATTTAATACCTTGACCAAATTAAATCTTTCTTGGGGAGACTTGGCGAGGAATACGGTACACTTAAAAGCGCTCTTACACTCTTGTTTGCAGAAGGGACATTTTGTTGCTTGAGTTACCGGGAATGAGTTGACCCTGCACTGGACACGATTTGGTTTGTGCTGCTGCTTGCTGGTTGGTTGTTTTTTATTGTTGAATTCGATGAGTTCCAATGTTCTGCATCTCTTTTGCAAGAACTCGGAGAAGTCTTCCCACGTTGGTAGGTACGTGTTTTCACCACCTTCCGTACCCTGCTGGTTCTTCTCACCAAGGGATGTTGCGTGCTCCTCCCACAATGCTGAAGTTGATGAATCGAGCTTGGAAGTAACAAATGCTAAAAGGAGGCCATCTGCTATTTGCTCCTTTGATGACAACGATAGAAGTGCTCTCATGTTTGCGTTAATGTTGTTGTTAACCCGAATTAAATGCTCAACCGAAGCAAAAGGAATATTTTGAAGGTCAATGATTTTAGAAACATGAATACGATACAAATACCTTTTGTTGTCATATTGACCTTTAAGTATGTTGAGAGCCTTGGGATAGTTTTCGGCAGTGGCTTCCAGTGACCGAATTGATTCTTGAGCGTTG
The DNA here is from genome assembly GCA_951905685.1 of Eumerus sabulonum. Taxonomy (NCBI): domain Eukaryota; kingdom Metazoa; phylum Arthropoda; class Insecta; order Diptera; family Syrphidae; genus Eumerus; species Eumerus sabulonum. The sequence continues at coordinate 12,179,702 of OX645061.1, read as the reverse complement.
CCTTCTAGCATGCTCCTTAATCGATGAAACTTGTCACGTGGGTCAGCAATCTTTTCGTGCACCATCATGTTGAACATATTCCACCACTCCAACCATTCAGCGGGATCTCCAGAGAACGATTTCAGCTTGTGTTTCGGTAGGTCATTCGAATGCGATGTGGTTTCTAGACATGTTGATTGATCCACTGAGTTAGATTGTTGTCGTCCATGTTCACTAATCGAAGCAAGAAGTCTGGCCTTCACCTCACAATAGGAGTCTTCAAAGGCGTCGCGTTCCATGCCTTCGTTCTCATCCATTTCTTCTAGCTGCGATTGAATGACATTAAAATTGGCGAAATGATTTTCTAGCACACCCAATTTTGTCTCCAATTCGAAAACGTTTAACGAAACGATTTTTTCAGCTGAAAGCGCGGTGGCCATGCGCGTAAGATGACCTTTGACAACACCACGCCTTGCTCTGAGCTTCTTTATAGGCTCCATTTAAGTATACTTTTGAATATATGTACACCGAGGGATAATACGAATGGACAAATGATTATTTATAGGTATGGTAAACCGATATGTATTGATCGAATTAATATAATTCTGATGCAGTACCAATCACCATGTGACGAAAAATGAGCGATAAGCAATAATGCACGAGAATTATTAAAAGTGTGTTTGATTAAAGCAATTAATGAAAACCGAGTTGAATAAAAACCGATTCCCGGGTTTCGGCACCAAATGTTGAGAACTAAAGAGTTTTTTAGCCCTGTAAAACAACGAAATAAAAGGCAAATTCACAAAATGAGTATTTCTTTATTTTTTGATGTTGACGAGTCGAAAGATGATTAACAACTGACTATGAAAAATGCTGGTTAACAATTCTATTTGAGAAAGTCCCGCTGACCACGATAGAGAAACGGTGATAGTGAATTTCGTCAAGTCTGGGTGGTATGATTCTACTGTTCTGTTGTCGGGCGATGGTAGTATGATCCATTGTACAGCGGTTGGTCTTTTAGGATGTGTTATGTGATGTTTGGAGACTCAAGATTTCAACAGGCAGGGCGATGCGCTGTCGTGTGATTTCTCCAACATCATATTAGAGATTATTGTGCAAAAATCATTGGCCAATATAAGAGGTAGGACACAGCGAAATGTCAATGATGCGTTTGCGAGTATTGAGATGGAGGCGGCGAAAATTGGTCGGGCGGTATACGAGAGCAAAACTAAATATATGCTATCATCAAAAAAGGACGCGCACCACCGACGTCTCGGCCAGAACGTCTGTATAGGCAGATATAAGTTCGAGGTAGTTAAGGACTTCGTCTACCTGGGCTTCGCAGTGATCTGGAACAACGACATCAGTTCCGAAATCAAACGCAGAATCACTCTTGCCAATCGCTGTTTCTTTGGGCTCAGGAGGCAACTGAGTGATAAAGCCCTCTCCCGAACGACAAAGTTGACTCTATATAAGACCATTATCATCCCGGTCCTGCTGTACGGCGCAGAAGCACTTAAGATGGCGCACACAGGTGGAAGGGGACCTCAGCCAACTGGGTGTGCGGCAATGGAAAAGGCTAGCGAAAGATCGTGCTAGATGGAGGGGCATGTTGGTTGAGGCCCAGGTTCACCCCGAACTGTAGCGCCCACTCAGAAGAAGAAGAACGTCCGAGATGTCGTTCTTTTGAGTTTCGGAGACTTGTGGCCTGATTTCGTTTCGTTCGATTGCTGGATGGCAAATTACTAACAAAGGCCTGGTAGCGGTAGCATCTATCCGACGGATGCTGGCCTGCTAAAAAGCGAGAAGAGCCACCGCAAACGAACATCTTGCGGCACTGTTAGTAAGTCCCATCCCTACCTCCTCGTGGTGTCATCTGGAAATTTCCTATGGAAATTGCAGACGGGGAAGGGCGAATGGCGAGCCTCCTGCGCCAGAAAACAGGACTAGGCTACGGCCTAGTAAGCCGTAACCGTACAAAACTAAAAACTCCGAAACAACCACAAGCCTCGTATAAATCGGACCGGATTAATGTTGACAACCCTTGCAGAAAACGAAAAAAGGACAATGATCATCGGCTCTGTACGTGGAATGTTAAGTCCCTAAACAGGCCACGTACAGCCGAACAACTTGCGGATGCTCTAGACCGCTATAAAGCGGACAGAACCGCCATCCAAGAAATGCGATGGAATGAAGCGGATGAATAACTGCGACATTTACTACGGCGACTGCTATAGGGAGAGATAACGATTGTTCGGAGGCGGATTTGCTGTTCGACTAAGGCAAAAAGTCCTAAGCTTTCGGCATGTGAACGGACGCCAAATAACGATCCGTATCAAGGTCATATTTTTTAACATCTGCGTCCACGTCCCACACGGAAGACAAGGATGACTCCGCCAAAGATGAGTTCTACGATCTCCTACACAGAACGTATGCCCAATGTCCCAGCTATGACATCAAAATTGTACTAGGATACTTCAATGCTAAGCTGGGAAAGGAGAGATATACACAAAGGCACCCGGCGGTCGCCAGATCAATCAATCACTAACCAGATTGATCACATCGCGATCGACGTCAGACACTCCTCCACTCTTCTTGATGTTCGAACTTTCCGAGGAGTTAACATCGACTCGGACCTCTATCTTGTAATAGCCAAGATGCGCCTACGGATATCACGAACGCAGTGGAGTAGAGTAAGAATACAATATTATGACGTCGGAAAGCTACTATCGCCAGAAACCGCTCGTTGTTTTACCGATCGCGTCTCCCTTAAGCTCTCCAATACACCTCACCCTCCACACTATCAATAGAACAGCAGTGGAACCTTTGCAAACAAGCCCTGAAAAGCTCTTCATCCGTAGTTTTGGGCTTCAAGGCACCACCACGAAGAAACACCTGGTTCGATGATGAGTGCAGGAGGATTTTCACACAACGAAGCAGGATGCATACAAAGCCTCGCTGTATGAAAGAACAAGAGCGCTCGTGAGCTCTACGAGTTAAAAAGAAGAGAGGAGCATAAGAAAGAAGAAAGAGCACGAGAAACGCGCGATTGAGGATTTGGAGAGGTGTTACTCCAGGCGTGACGTTCGAACGTTTTGTCAACAAATAAAGCGAACATGCCAAGGTTATAAGCCCAGAACGGAAGCCTGCAGGGATGAGAACGGACACCTAGTAGTAGAGTCGAAGTCGATGCTGAGAATATGGACAACCACTTCTGCAAACTGTATAACGGCGATGTTAGCCAATATACCGCTGTCAGGCCGAATGATCCATTTCTTAATGACGAAGATCGCAGAGAATTCCGTCCCCCTGACCTCGACGAAGTTGAGACTGCCATGTCGAAATTCAAGTCCAATAAAGCTGCTGGCGCAGATGGATTGTCTACTGAGCTCTTCAAAGCAGCTTGGGGTGAGCTGGTTAGGTGCATACACCAGCTCATCTGTAAGATATGGTCAGAGGAAAGCATGTCCGAGGAATAGAGTCTTAGCATTGTTTGTTCGATCCACAGAAAAGGAGACCCCTTTGACTGCGCCAACTACAGAGGAATAAGCCGTTCGTAAATAAGCTAATGGGTCCTTATCAGTGTGGCTTCAGGCCAGGTAAGTCCACCATCGACCAAATCTTCACACTACGGCAGATCCTGGAGAAAACCAATGAATTTCAAGTCCACACCCACCATCTATTCGTCGACTTCAAAGCCGCATAGGACAGCGTAATTAGAGACGAGTTATATAACGCCATGTTTACTTTTGACATTCCTGCTCAGCTCGTCAGACTTTGTAGGATAACTCTGGAGAACGCTCGCTACTCCATACGAATCGGCGCAGAACTGATCGATAGCTTCGAAGTCAAAAAAGGATTTAGACAGGGCGATGCGCTGTCGAGTGATTTCTTCAAATGATTGTGCAAAAATCACTGGCCAATGCAAGAGGCACAATCTATTTTAAATCCTCGCAACTCCTTGCATACGCCGAAGACATTGACATAATAGGTAGAGCACAGCGAGATGTCAATGAGATGTTTGCGAGTATTGAGAAGGAGGCGGCAAAAATTGGTTTGGCAGTTAATGAGATCTGCTGTCATCGAAAAAGGACATTTACCACTGACGTCCTGGCCAGAATGTGCATTTTGGCAGATACAAGTTTGAGGTACATAGTTAAGAACTTCATATACCTCGGCTCCGCAGTGACCTGAAAAACGACACCAGTTTCGAAATCTAGCTCAGAATTACTCTTGCCAACCGCTGCTTCTTAGGGTTCAAGAGGCAATTGAGAAGTAGAGCCCTCTCGTACGACCAAGTTGACCTTATCTAAGACCTTAATTATCCGGGCCTTGTTATACGGCGCAGAAGCAAGGACTTTATCTAAAGCGGATGAAGAAGTCCTTAATCGTTTAGAGAGAAAGATTCTGCGTGCGATTTTCGGTCCTATAAACACAGAGGGGGTTGGAGAAGAAGATTCAATCACGAACTGTACGGGTTGTCGGTGACATGAGTCTAGTCAGGCGTGTAGGGATCCAACGCCTAAGAGCCATGTAGAGCGAATGGTGGTGTCCATTCCAGCTCCACCCCGTAGAGTCTTTAAATCCAACCCCAAGGGACGAAGAAATAGAGGACGGCCGCATCTAAGGTGGCGCGCATAGGTGGAAAGGGACCTCAACCAACTGGGCGTGTGGTATTGGAAAAGACTAACGAAAGATCGTGCTAGGTGGAGAGGCATGTTGGTTGAGGCCCAGGTTTACCCCGAACTGTAGCGCCCGCTAAGTAAATAAGTAAGGTTGTCGTCTGAATGGCTTGAGTGTTTCAGCAAGATATTCAGCAAAAACTTCAGCCTTTCGTTCATCGTCCTTTGCTCATTCATTTTGATTTTTCCTTATTGGTGGTGCCTGCAGTTTAGGCTTTTTAAAACCGTTGATAGCTTTCCAAAGGGAGTAATTTGATTCTTTGTCAGCGGTTAGGTTTTCTAAGTACGAACGAACCCCATGATTTTTGAATTCTCTGAGAGTCGGTTTAAATATGTTTTATGCCGCGGCGCTCGACTTTGTTGCCATCGTTTACGGACATTTCGTTTCTCCTTTCCAGCCCTTTCATTCCACGCTGCATGCTGAATAGCTTCAACAAATCGGTCGACTTCGAATTCTAATTCGTACGGCGTCCTAAGTGGTACTCCCAGACTAATACCTTCTTGAATTTCATTCCTAAAACCTTTCCAGTTTGTCCTTCTATTCGTAAGCCTAGAAGGTTCAGGCTTTTTAATAAGAGTTCCACTCATCGTCAATATAACTGGAGAATGGTCTGAGGAGAGATCAAAGTTCTCCTCGTCTTTAATGTAGCGACCAGATAGATATGCCTATTGCAACGAAAAAATCGATAAAGGCAGGTCTTTTCGTACTATCTGTAGGCCGGTACGTTGGCTTTCCAGTTGAGTAAAACTTGCAACCGCAATTCATACTTGCTTTGTAGAGCATTTTGCCTCTCTGCGAAATACATCCCGGAGCTCAGATTTGACGAAAGCCTACGGATCGGAAGAAAACCCAACATTTTACGAAAGCCTACGAATCTGACGAAAGCATATGGATCTGACAAAAGCTCACGGATCTGACGAAAGTCTACGGATCTGACGGAAGCCTACGGATCTGGCGAAAGCCTTCGAATCTGACGAAAGCCTACAGATCTGACGGAAGCCTACGGGTTTGACGAAGGCCTACGGATCTGACGAAAGACTACGGATCTGATGAAAACCTACGTACCTGACGAAGGCCTACGGATCTACAGAAAACCTATAAATTTGACGAAACCCCACCGATCTGACGAAAGCCTGCGGATCTGACGAAAACCTACGAACACAATGTCCCTACTTATAAAAATATGCTTTTTATTTCGAACATCAGTCTTGGCAATACACGTTTCCAAATAATTTTCCATGTAATAAATACAGTTGTAAAAAGTGTTTTCATCTATTTTCTATGATTGCGCATTCGGTGAGACTCTAGACTTAATCTAAGAACTCCTGTAACTAACATTATTGGATTGCATCATCGACGTCATAAGATTATTTCTCATCCCTTCCACGGTGGCTTGCCATTTGCTGGGCGCGGTTGAGTTTTACTCTTGGCACCGCTTGTCGATGGCTTTGGTTTGGCCAAAGAGAGTATTTCATCCAGGTTTCCAACATCCTGCGGGGATTTGCTTAACAGCTAAGGAGAGAAAATCGCATGTAAGAGCTAAATGGGTAAGGGAAAAAGTGCCGAATGAGCTCACCATTTCGATGTAGGCTTGAAGGCGATCGGCATGCGGGAAAGTATCGTTTGCTAGGTTATGTCTGCTCGATCTTGGCGTCTGGAATTGTTCATTCTCGGCCGTGCTATGCAGATTATCCATCGAGGCGCACTTACTTTCGACAGTATTTGCTGCATTGGGGCTTGTGAGAATTTCTAAAGCCTTCTGCCATTGCGCCTCCATTACGTTATGCAGTTTTTCTGCTATATCGGCCCTGGAAAGAAAATATTTTTACGATATCTATCGATACGAAAATGAAGGACAGGATTTCGATACCTTCTGGTTTTGTATGAATTGAGTTTGGCTTCCAGTTCGTGGATTTTCTTCGATGCGCTTGCCAATTGAATTCGATACAATTCCACTTCTTCGTCGTGTTTCTCATGCAACAGAACTAATTCCTGCTCGTTCTTCTCGTTAATAAGTTCCATTTGTTTGATAGCCCGTTCGGCTATTAAGCGCTCTCGATCACGAGCTTCTTGCTTGAGCGTCGCTTCGACTTTGTCGAGTTGCTCTTGGAATTCTTGGAGTTTTTGAGCAACAACGTTCTCCAGTTGCTGTTGGTAGTGAATCTTCATACTTTGCCGCTGGGTTTCAAGCTTTTTTTGTAACGTGGCCTGTCAATAAAAACTGAGTTAGGAGCTCGTCGATTGTATCAGTGGATTTACAAACCTCCTTCTCCTCGAGAGTGGCCACCTTTGTAGTGAGAGATTTCTTCTGTTCTTCCAGTTGATCCGCGCGGTTTCTTTGCTTCTGCATTAGTTCCTGTGCCTGTTCCTTGTGGTATTTGAGTGTTTCGAGTTGTTTCTCTAGATCTTCACATCGGATAGTCGCCTGAAAGTGACTATATCGCATGAGAACCACAACAAAATCGAATGAATTCAATTAAAACGCACCTTATCACCATGATATTCGGCTTTTGCTAACCGATCTTTGACTTTCATCAGTTCGTTGTGAGTGTATTCCTCTGATTTCTTGCACGCATGAAGTTTCACCTCGAGCTCTTCTATCTGCTTCTTGTACAAATTGCTGCATTCAGTGGTTTTCCTACAAATAATACCTTTTTCTCACGGCAAGTTCGTCGACCTAAGGAGTTTTACTTACATTGAGAAACTCTCGAGTTCGTTTTCGAGCCGCTCGTTTTTATCCTGGAATCTGGCTGCCATTCCCAGTGCTTGAGCTAGTTCCTTCTGGACGACTTCATATTTGCTGCCCAATTCTCGGTGATCGATCTCTAATTTGGCCAAGCCTTCCTTGAGTCTTTTAACTTCTTGATTCAAACTGAAAAGCAAAAAAAAGCGTAACAAGACGTTTGGAAAGTGTACAACCTCTACTTGGTGGTTTCTTCTTGAGCACCCTTCAGGGCGTCGTCTTTCGTTCTATCCACTTCGATTGCCACGGAGATTTTTTGCTGATATTCCAGCAATTTGTTCTGAAGTGTTCGGACTGTTTTCTCTAAATGCAGCCGGCGATATCGCTCTTCCGTAAGTGTTAGATTGTCCGGCGCGTTTTTGCTCCACATCTGACTTAAACTGACCAGATTACCATCCCGCATTGGCATACTTCTAATCTCCTCCTCCCGTAGCCTGTCCTCTTGCCGATGATTTACCACATTTGACATAGATGATGGCTGTTCCACGTCTCTAAGAGCTACCATCGGATCGTTGTTACCATTCCAAATTGTCTGGTACTTTCTGTCCTCCAGGAAATGATCAATCTCCTTGAGAACCCCATTGTATTCCTCGCCATCGTTTACATTACGCAGAGATTGATCTTTCGGCGTTGAGTGTATCAATGCATTTGAACGCGGTTGTGTATTTCTAAACATCCTCCCGTCGGCATTGTGACCGGTACAATGCGATATTGTCGACAAATCGGATGGAGAAAAATTCGTCTCCAGATTCGATAAACGTGCATTGATGTTCTCTAACTCGATTTGCTGACTTGATGGCAGGAATTTGTGGCTCCCATTCGGCTCCTGTGGGGGTTCTGAGTCCCACTTTGAATTCGACATGTCGTTGACGAACTCCTCGGACGAATACTCATGCAATTGATTGTCGGATTGACTTGTTGAATAGAAGAAATTGGGCGGAATTAAGAGCAAAATATCCGTATCATCCGAATCACTCATTTAGGAGATAAAAAATCGAAATAATTAGAAAATATTTGCATTTCTACCGATTCGAATGTTTGGCCGGTTGGTTGACAATGACGTTTGCCCAAGCAACTACGAGTTTGGCGTTTCGGCAACAGGGTTGTCATATGAGGCGTGTGCATTACGGTTCCCAAACTGTATAAAAGAAAGTTAATTTCTTTTTTATAATTGTTTTTTATTACATTTCTTAAGACATGTTGCTACAATTGGTCAAAAATATCCTCAATAGTGTCCGTATCTACATTATCAGCATTGGCCTGGTCAAGTTGTGCGTTTGTCGAATTTCGTCCGCTTAAGCTGATCCTGACAGCTGTTATCGAATTCTGTGTCTGTAACTTCTTCCTTTTCGGCAAGTTCATAACCGGTTGGGTAAGCGGCTGCGTGATCTGCATGAAATCATCATCATCAGCGCCATTCCCATCCATTGATTCTGCCCTCATCTCGGTGGATTTCCTCTTACTAGAACTCGCATGATTCACGCCCACTTCATCGATTTTCTTATTCTTCTCCAGAAGCAAATCCTGCATTTCAGCGATCTTGTCTTTCTTTGTGTTGAGGAGTACCGAAAATTTCCGCAACAATTTCCGTTCAATCAGATTCTTCTCGTCTAGGCATCGGTCCAGTGTGGTCGCAATGTCTTGGTATTTTTGATTTAATTTCTTCGATTCTTGTTGCGCTTCGAGCAACTGGCTACGAAGAATCGCTATCAGTTCGGCTGCACCTTCCGTCACCGAACCTCGAACACCTGACGCATGCCGAACATCCACTTCTAGGTATTGCATCCGGAATTCATCGTCTTTGACCAAAGTGAATTTATCATCTTCCAAGCTGTACAGGAAACGACTTAAACCTCCGTTCGTGGTGAGAGCCTCTTTGCATTCATCGAAGAATTCTTCAAATAGTATTTCGAGCTCCTCAGCTGATTGTTTCAGTTCATCGTGTGTTATGCGGCCGCTCCATTCGGTCGAATCGGATATATTCAAGATCTGTAAAGAGACGTCGTCTGGCTGCCATCGGGATTTGATGATAAGATTTCGAATCGAGTCGCCATGAGGAATTTTGTTGATAAAAGTCACAGAGAGTTCGTCTGGATCCATAATAACGCTAACGCAGCGAACAGAAAACGTAAACAAATGTTTTGTGAAATTATTTTGAGTTAAGACAAATGAGTTTGACAGTTGACAGCTAAATCTTCCACAAGTTCCACTGTTGCGAGTACAGTACTTTCGGTGTGTTTAAGGGCACTGTTACAGTGTGTTGAACGATTCCATTGCTTACGTCGAATTTGGTTTATTTGGAAGACATACCGTTTGCTGTGGTTGTAAAGTCGTTCAGTCAATACACAATGGAGCGACCCTCATCGGCGTTTTTTTTGAAAGCGGAAACGCCGTCGAATGCGCTTACAAATTCTGGAAAAGGCTATTTTCGATTCCACGACTAAACTTCGTAGCGCGTAGAATGACGATGGAAAATGGCCACTGCTCCCCTAAGGCCAAAAGTGATTTCAATCCTTGACCTAATTTGGATTTAGGATATAAGCAGAACGACGCGCTCTCACTAATTGACTAATTGCCCCGAATGCCACGACAAAGAGCAAGAAGATCAAAGGATCTCCCTCTGCAGTCCATGTTTTGCTCCGGCAGGTGACTGATCCGGGTTGTCATGGCATGAAAAAAGGATAGATTATGCGCCTATTTTAATACGAATTTGTGGCTGATTGGGCAACAAACTGGTCTTATGTTACTTATTCTACGTACGATTTCTATCACCTCTTGGACAAAAACTTCACCCAGTGACCAAAGATGTGTCAAAATGTGACGGGTATGGTCTTAGGAAGCACACAAATTGGATTTTCATGTTTTGGTATCTGTTACAGGATGGCAAAGGAAGGAAGGAAGTCAGGGTAGAATCTATCCGACGGATGCTGGCCTGATAAAAAGCGAGAAGAGCCACCGCAGACGAACATCTTGCGGCACTGTTAGTAAGTCCCATCCTCACCTCCTCGTAGTTTCATCTGGGAGATTTCCTATGGAAATTGCAGACGGGAAAGGGCGATTAGCGAGTTTCCTGCTCGGAGACAACCACAAGCCTTGGATTTAATGGACGGACTATATATTGACACCCCTGCAAACATGTGAAAGGACAGGAGTATCGGTTCTGCACCTGGAATGCTAGGCCCCTTAACAGACCGGGTGCCGCCGAACAATTAGAAAACGCCCCAAACTGCTATAAAGCAGGCATTAATGCACTCCAAGAACTACGATGGGATGGACCGGGTAAAAAGAGGATGAAAAACTGTGACATTTACTACGGAAACTGCCACAAGGAGAACAGACTACGCCTATTTGTATGCGGATTTGTTGTTCGAGGTGGACTTAGGCAAAAAGTCCTAAGCTTCCGGCATGTGAGCGAACACATCATAGCAATCTACATCAAAGCTATCTTCGGGAACATCAGCTTAATATACGTTCACGCCCCTACAGAAGAAAAATACCACAGAGTCAAATATCACTTCTTTGATCTCCTAGATAGAACATTCGTGCAATGTCCCAGTTGTTATACCAAGATTGTTCTCGGAGATTTCAACGCATGCTGTGTAATGAGGGTATCTTTGAACGAGTCGTAGGAAAGCACAGCCTACACGAAACTACGTCCGAAACCGGATTCAGGCTAATTGACTTAGTAGCTAGCACACGATTCCCACGTAGCTAGCACGCGATGTCAATATCCATAAGGGGACCTAGCGATATTCTGATCAATTATCTGTTAATGAACTCGATCATATTGCGATCGACGCCAGACATTCCTCCAGCATCTTGGATGTCCGAACTTTTTGAGGAGCCAGTGTTGACTCGGATCATTACCTTGTTGCAGCCAAGGTAACACGGCGGAGCCGAGTAGGACCATTAAAATTTGACGAGACGGCCAGGAACAATGGAGACAATGGACAATGACAAATGACAATGGAGAATTTTCGCTGCTCCGGTAAGGAGTTAACCGAGACCTTCGATATCACACTCTCGTGTGATTTTTTAAGCACCATGGTTGAAAAGATCGTGAGGGATTCACTGGCCTTGTATTGGCACAATCTACTTTAGGTCTGCGTGAAGGTCAATACACTTTTGCGGGCATTTGAACCAATTTTCGAAGTATGCTTTCCCCTCTGATTACGGTACCTAAAGGCCTTAAAGGTTTCTTCAAACTTCAAAAACCGTTGATTTCGAATTTTATTTACAATCTTCTTCTTCTTCTTCTTTTGGCGCTACAGTTCATGGCGAACCTGGGTCTCCTTCAAAAAACCTCTCCAACTGGCACGGTCTTTCGCCAGCAGTCTCCAGTGCCGCACGCCTAGTTGGTTAAGGTCCTCCTCCAATTGGTTGCGCCACCTTAAGTTTGGCCGTCCTCGACCGCGTCGCCCCTCGGGGTTGGATTCATAGACCTTCCGGGCCGTATGGACCTTCCATACGCTCAACATGACCTAGCCATCTTAGGCGTTGGATCAGAAGACGCCGTGCTATGTTCATGGCGCTGTACAGCCCGTACAGTTCACTGTTAAGTCTTCTCCTCCATTCCCCATTTATGCAGGTCGGGCCGAAAATCGCACGCAAAATTTTTCTCTCAAAACGACCAAGGGCCTCCTTATCCGCTTTCAATAAGGTCCATGTTTCCGCGACACAAGCAGGACTTGTATATGCTCACCTTGGTTTTTCGAGATAGGGCTCTGCTTTTCAATTGCCTTCCGACCCCAAAGAAATAGCGGTTGGCAAGAGTTATTCTGCGTTTGATTTCGGCACTGATGCCGTTTCTGCATGTCACTGCGGAGCATAGGTAGACGAAGTCCTTGACTACCTCGAAATTATACCTGCCAATATGTGCACCCTGGCCAAGACGCCGGTGGTTCGTGTCCTTTTTCGACGACAGCATATATTTCATTTTGCTCTCATTTACCGCCAGTCCCATTTTAGCCGCTTCCGTCTCAATGCTCGTAAAGGCCTCAATGACATCTCGCTGACTTCGTCCAATTATGTCAATGTCATCGGCATATGCGAGCAGTTGTATGGACTTGAAAAAGATGGTGCCCCTCGTATTGACCAGTGAGTTTTGCACTATCCCTTCAAGGACGATGTTAAAAAAGTCTAAAACCTTTTTTGACATAAAAGGTATCGGTTAGGTCGCTTCCGACCCTGATAGAGCAGCGAGAGTTCTCCAAAATCATCCTGCACAATCTGACGAGTTTGGCAGGATATCAAAACTAGACATGGCGTTGTATAGCTCGTCTCCATTGATACTATCGTCTGCAGTTGGCGCAGTCAAATGGGCCTCCTTTTTTGTGGATCGGGCACATGCTGAGATTTCATTCAACGAGCATGCTTTCCTCTGACCATATCTTACAGATGAGAGCACTGTGGCGCAGTGGGTAGTGTGTTGGCCTCTGACGCCGATGACACGGAATCGAATCCCGACACAGCCATATCATCGAACGTGTTTTTCACGGTGTTTCTCCTCAGCGGGGCTCTGACAAAACCCCCTGTAGTAGAATTGTCATGAAAAGCTTCTCGAAATGCGCCGTTCGGATCCGGCAATAAACTGTAGGTCCCTTTCACCTATGGGAAAATGAAATCACACACAACATGGGTGATTGAGAGAAGCTCGGCTCAGATCCTTCATGGACTGTAACGCCAATATACATACATATCTTACAGATGAGCTGTTGCATGCTCCTAGCCAGGTCATCCCCAGCTGCCTTGGAGAGTTCAGCAGACACTCCGTCCGCGCCAGAAGCTTTATTCTACTTGAGTTTCGATATGGCAATCTTAACTTCGTCGAGGTCAGGAGGCCGGAATTCTCTGCGGTCTTCGTCGTCGCATATTGACTAACATCGCCGTTATACAGTCTGCAGAAGTGTTTTTTCTATATTCTCAGCATCGACTGCGATTCTACTACTAGGTGGCCGTTCTCATCCCTGCAGGCTTCCGTCCTGGTTTTATAACCTTGGCATGTTCGCTTTATCTGTTGATAAAACTTTCGAACGTGACGCCTGCAGTAACACCTCTCCAAATCCTCAATCGCGCGTTTCTCGTGCTCTTTCTTCTGGGAAGCTTATTCGCCTCCTTTTTAACTCGTAGAGCTCACGAGCTGCTCTTGTTCTTTTATACAGCGAGGCTTTGTATGCATCCTGCTTCGTTGTGTGAAAATCCTCCTGCACTCGTCATCGAACCAGGTGTTTCTTCGTGGTGGAGCCTTGAAGCCCAAAACTTCGGATGTAGAGCTTTTCAGGGCTTGTTTGCAAAGGTTCCACTGCTGTTCTATTGATAGCGTGGAGGGTTGAGGTGTATTGGAGAGCTTAAGTTTATGGGAGACGCGATCGGTAAAAGCAGGAGCGGTTTCTGACGATAGTAGCTTTCCGACGTCATAACATTGTATTCTTACTCTACTCCACTGCGTTCGTGATATCCGTGGACGCTTCTTGGCTATTACAAGATAGTGGTCCGAGTCGATGTTAACTCCTCGGAAAGTTCGAACATCAAGAATAGTGGAGGAGTGTCTGACGTCGATCGCGATGTGATCAATCTGGTTGGTGGTCGATTGATCAAAAGACTGCCAGGTGCCTTTGTGTATATCGAGGTACGGAGGAGAAGGAGATTTCGCCCCGTAGCAAGATCAATCAGCCTGTGTCTGTCATCGGATGTAGGTCGTGTAGGCTATGTTTGCCGATGACTCATTCAAAGATGCTTTCCTTTCCCAGCTTAGCATTGAAGTCTCCTAGTACAGTTTTGATGTCATAACTGGGACATTGGGCATACGTTGTCTGGGAAATCGTAGAACTCATCTTTTTCGGGGTAATCCTTGTCTTCCGCGGGGGCGTGGACGTTGTTTCGGAGTTTGTAGTTTTTTTAACGGTTACGGCTTACTAGGCCGTAGCCCAACCGACTAATCCTGTTTTTTAGCACAGAAGGCCCGCCATTCGCCGTCTGCAATTTCCATAGGAAATCTCCAGATGCCACCACGAGGAGGTGGGGCATGGGACTTACTAACAGTGCCGCAAGATGTTCGACTGCGGTGGCTCTTCTCGCTTCTTAGCAGGATATATGCTACCCCCTACGAGGCCTTTGTTAGTCCCTTGCCATAGCGTATACCTACACGAAAAAAAGTAACATTTCGATTTAAAAACGCAACACATTTCGTGGTCTTGAAGCGTAACTTGTTTTCAAATAAATAAACATTTTATTTTGGCTTGTTGTTAATAATTTATCGATCAGTGCATTCACCATTAGAAAACACAAAAATAATCATAAATTTGTAATACAATCCTATCGCTAAACAAAAAGGCAAAAACCAATAAAATACTCTTAGTAAGCGATACATCCATTCATCGGGTTTATGGTATCTAACTCTCTTTCGATGATTTTACATTTTAAACAATAATCGATTCTTATTCCATCGACATTCGCTTAAATCGAGTAGTACGAGTACTTTCGAATCATGAAAAAGTATATGTACATGCAAATGGGTGCGAAACAAGATACATTTCCCCAAGCAAACATTCACCTCTTGGCCAGCACATTGGTACCGTCATTCTCTTCTCTTACAAAGTCTATATTACAACGAATAATAGAGAAAAAACGTGCTAATTTGAAGGCAAAAATTTAAAACAAAAAAGGAAATCGCATAACTTGCAACACTAAAGCGGGGTTCACATTGAACGATTTATCCACCGATTTGCTTGACGACCAAATAATGCGTAGCGTTCACACCAAACGACTTGTTGACCGACTTCACTTGCGATAGAAATTTCGAAGTATTAACATGGCGGCGCATGCTCTGGTTACAGGGATGATTATTGATGAAATACTCGAAAATGAAGAAAAAAAAAGCGAGTGCGGATTAAACCATGGGTCGGAAAACGTAATAATTTCTCATCGGTAACTGTTAGGAGAATTTCACCAAAATTTGCCAGAGGATTTTCGTAATTATTTGCGAATTGTTAGGAACGTATGATGAGTTACTGAGAGAAATAATTCCTCATATGAAAAAATCAAACCAAAAATTATTTTTCTTTGTTTGAAGTCATATCGTTCATTCCGCTCAAAGTTGGTGTTGTTTCTCTGAACGCACAAGCGAAAGTGAAAAAATGCTCTGAAGTTGTATGACAACTGTTCACACTTAACGATAAATCGTTCAACCACGGCTGTCAAACAAAAAGTTGGAAATTTTCAACTTCCTGACTACAAATCGTACCGACTTGTAGCTAGAGCGTTCACATTGGTTTTGCATACACAATTTGTCGTCCAACCACGATTGTCAAGCAAATCGGAGGATAAATCGTTCAATATGAACCGCGCTTAATGAAGACTAAAAAAACAGAAAACTAAGTTATGGCTCCTCCTCGTCGGTAGACTGCTTCTTCCGTATTATGAATAGAACTAGAATACACGTACTCGTATATATATATATATATGTATGTATATAAGAATAGACACAATAAAATGTTTGCTTATTATTAAAAAAGAAAATATTTGTTAAATATAAAGAGTTGCCAAAGTGATCGCTATGTGGATCAGCTCAAAGCGCAAGCAAATTGTCTTCTTCCTTTTTCGATGACTTCTTTTTACGACTGTTGTTGGATGAATCGTCGCTACCGGGTGATGCTACGGTAGGTAGGTTCTCGGCTGCGGCTGCTCTCTCGGCTAGGAATTTATCGAATTCCGTACTGGTGAGCGTCTCTTCGGGTCCTTCGTTTTCTTTCTATCGAAATGAGAGCACAGATAATAAGAGGGTAAGTGCATGCCGCAGAGTGTAATATAGTATAGTGCAAATCAAGCAAGCGAGAAAGGGATCTTAATCAAAGGAAAATGTACTGCAATCTGAATGAACTAGATGAATAGTTTATGTACATATTTACAAATGAACTGTGTGAGTTGATGATGGTTGCAGTGTTAGAAGTTAACTTAAATTAAACTGATTACGTTTGCACTCAACGAAAGCTTAAAATATATTTTACAAAGTGTATGTACAACGAGTTTGCAATGTGTTTATACAGCAGTGAAGGACCCATTTATACTTGAGATGGACTCTGCGTAGATAAAGGGTTAGTTGCAGAAGCGTTAAATAGCTGTCTCATTTGGATGCACATTCAAAGATAAAACAGTCACATGGGAAAGCGACTGTTTGCCGCACAAATCGATTTGGAATTCATGAAATTATTGATTACCGTGGTATTGGAGATAAATAAACCACCCGCTCCTTACTGTCAGGTTATATCTAATAACGAAATGTGAATCATTCGACGTTTTAACTAATGATGGATTGCCGTGTTATCGTAGCAATACGAAGGGCTACTAGTAGCGAGTGTCCAATTTTTAACGACCTTGTAGAATATTTTATTTGGTGATGCGAATAACACAGAGCAAAGCAATCGTTTTTTTAAAGGTCCCCATATCACCTCTATCTTCTGAAGCCTTTTGTAAATAAGCTGATAGGTCCTTATCATTGCGGATTCAGGCCAGGGAAGCCCACCATCGACCAAATCTTCACACTAAGGCAGATCCTAGAAAAAACCAATGAATTTCAAGTCGACACTCACCACCTATTTGTCGACTTCAAAGCCGCATGTATGTATGTATGTTGGCGTTACAGTCCATGAAGAACCTGAGCCGAGCTTCTCTCGATCACCCATGTTGTGTGTGATTTCATTTTTCCCATAGGTAAAAGGGACCTGCAGTTTATTGCCGGTTCCGAACGGCGAATTTCGAGAAGCTTTTCATGACAATTTTACTACAGGGGGTTTTGTCAGAACCCCGCTGAGGAGAAACACCGTGAAAAACACGTTCGATGACATGGCTGTGTCGGGATTCGATCCCGTGTCATCGGCGTCAGAGGCCAACACACTACCCACTGCGTGACGGTGCTCTATAAAAAAATCAAAAAATCTCGTAGTTACACCATAGAAATAAAATGAGTCGTTCTTGAATCGGATTGTCGATGGCCATGAACAGTGGAAATATTTCGAAGATTCAAGAATGCAAGAAATGGTTAGTTTATTGCGACCAAGCGGTCAGAATTCTCAAGACGCAAGACGATACTGAGCATTTGATGAGATCAGCACGGTGAACAGCATAGTGAACAATATGAGCTGTTGAAATTGTTGATAAGGATGGATCATCAAAAAGGACGAGACACGACAACGCACCGTCGCTGACGACGAAACAAATTGGAGAGCCTCAACTAAGATGTGTTCCCCTATGCTGCTTATTTACCGGACCTGGCCCTTTTCGGCTTAGTCGAAGAGCCACGCGCTCTACATAGCACTTCAATTCTTATGCAGAGGTCCAAAAATGAGTTAATGAGCTGCACGCCTTGAATGAGACTGATTTTTTCTGGTATGGTATCCAGTAATTACCCGATGGTTGTTAAGAAAGATGTGTAGCTAGCGAGGATAAGTTATGTATGAAGAACTAATGCCAGAGACGAGTTTCTCCCAATCGCTTATATTGTGGGAGACTTTTTTTCATGGGTGAAAGCAACCTACAGTTTACTGCCGATTGTAAACTGCAAAATTTGTGAAGTTTTTCCGGGCAAGTATACTACAATGAGTTTTGTCAATACTCCTCTGTTCCTCTGTTTTGTTTTCACTCTACGCTTCTTCCAGCGTCACTTCCGTTTCAATAAGCCTTCCAAAATGAACCTTTGAATAACAGGTCACATTAATCGAGCATTTGAAATGAGACAGCAATTCAACATGTATTCCTCTAGTTTTGTCAGGACGACTCCAAGTGCGAAGCAATAGTGCATTGTCGCAGTGAAGCAGGACGTTTTCCTTCAATAAATGAAGCCTTGAAGCACTTTGACTTCTCTCAATCACCCATGTTGTGTGATTTTTTTTTTTTTTTTGTTTTTTTTTACACAAGTGAAAGGGACCTACAGTTTAATGCCGATTCTGAACGGCATGAGTCGAGAAGCTTTTCCTTGGCAAATATACTACAGGGGGTTTTGCCAGTACCCCGCCGAGGAGGGACGCCGCGAAATAAACATTTGATGGCGTTGGTGTTATCGGGATCCGAACTCGCTCATCGAGTAAGTCCAATACACTAACCACTAATCACTAACCACTGCGCCACGACGCAGTGGTTTGAAATATCTTTTCGACAATCGACGGCAAATAGCCTGGCTTCAGTCGCATACGTTCTTTCTTTTATCTGCTTCCATCCGCCATGTTGGTCATATCAATGGATCGGACAATCGTGAAAGCACTAGAGGAGAGAAATAACAATATATGCTTCAGGTTTGGTCAAATCAACATCCGCAAGAAAGCGAAAAACGATAAATCCAAGGCAGACTTAGCAAACCTTGACGTGGCTGGAACGTCCAAAAATGCTGAAAGGATGATCAAACGTCCTCAAAAACGGAATAATGATAAGTCCTCCAGCCGACCTCCAGCATACAAAATCGTCATCGGCAGAAATATGTAAAAGACACGTTGGAGTGCGTTGGATCAACGGTTGGCGTTACAGAGCCATGTTAACCGAGTTTTTTTTTTTTTTTTTTACTGAAATTGAAGAAATGTTTTTGCACGACCTCTGGTTCATGCAGGATGAGGCGCCATGCCACACAGCCCATGCCACAATCGATCTTTTGTGCACCAAATCCCCAAATTGTGTTATCAGCCGTCTTGGCGATGTCGATTGGCCGCCTTGGAGCTGCGATACTTGGGGAATCCTGAAGGACCGATGTTTTGCCAACACTCCGGAAACGATTCAAACACTTAAGGCCAATATCATCCAAGCAATCCGTGAGCTACAGCCCGAAACCATCAACAAGGTCTTGAAAAATTGGGGTGACAGAATGCGCTAATTGGAAGCCAGCCGAGGCAGCCGGTTGAACGACGTTGTATTTCATAATTAATGAGTATGTTTGTTCTTACTAATAAAGCCATGCACAAGCTAAGAAAGGTGCTCAGGTACCTTTCACAAGGCCTTTTCCCCTTTACGGTTTCAACAACGTGGACACAAACCTGCACCCACAGAAGTGGATCATAAAACAAAGGAATCAGTTCTGAAACAGCCAGGAGGGTATTAAACACTCTAAGAAGTTCATGGAACAAATCCAAAACAAGCCAAAGAAGCTCACAAAGCCGACCTAAAAGCGCTATTTGAAGCACTAACAGGACACGGGGCATGCAACTACCACCTTCACAATTTGGGTCTCAGCAGCACGGACATCTGAAGGCGATATAGCAATGCTAAAGAAACCATGGAGCATATATTAACTGTCTGCCTCGCCCGAGATGGATTCAGAATGACAAACAAAGCAACAGTTACAGAAAGGACTTTTAAGACATCCCATCTAGAGATGGTGTCATTTTTTTGAAGACAGCACTTAAGTCCTAGACCAAAGAAGGGGGTACAATAGACCTTTATTTTTTTTTCAATAATTTGCGCGCACTCAAGGTCTAATAACCTTATTATGTAGGCGACACAGTGCGGGCAGAAGGTAGAAAGGAAGAGGGATAGAGGAGATGCCGATGGACACTGATCTTAAATGCTTGCATGTTGCATTGAGGGGGGAAAACCGAATCCGGCAGGGAGTTCCAGATTCGTGTGGTTCGGTAAATGAAAGATTCTCTATATTGGATGGTACGTCCGAAAGCGGACTTAAGGGTATATTGGTGAGCATTCCTAGAGAGACGTGAGTTGCGGGAGAAATGTTGAAGGGGCGGAATGCAACTGGCTGGTAGTAACGATAAAACAGGGAGAGGCAGGTAACATTCCTGCGGTGTCCCAGCGAGTCTAATGTTTTGGTAATGCTGGAGTCGCCTATCAGTTTTATGGCTCGTTTTTGTATTCTGTCTAGTAGGTGCAATGAGGTCTTGGAAGCACCGGACCAGACATGAGCGTTAAACTCTAATTTGGGGCGAATGAACGCCTTGTAGATTGTAGCCAGATCTAAGGGTGCGAAATATCTCTTGCATCTGTAAAAGAAGCCGAGGCATTTCGCAGCATTCTTGGCGACACTGAATATATGGTCGCTCCAATTAAGATTGTGAGCAATACTCATGCCCAGGATGGAAAGCTTTTCGGTTTCTGAGATGCAAGTGCCATTCATGGATAATGGCTGCGGGTTAGTTATACGCTTTAACGACAAGACAAAACACAATGCTGTCGTGTTTTGGAAGCAATAAATTCCACTTTATTGTTTTTACCCCATTGGATGATGCTGTCGATATCGGAATTTAATGAGCTTATATACGCTGCCGCTCATTATCTAGGGTCGTAAACTAGTGAACGAATATGAGAAGCTGAGGGTACTGTCGTCAGCGAAGGAGTGTAACAGACAAGAGATCATTTATGAAAATAAGAAAGAGTGTCGGAGACAAAACGGAGCCCTGGGGAACACCAGCATTTACAAAGTGAGTGTCAGACTTGAATCCGTCCAAAACAACTTGAATTGAACGATTCGAAAAGTAGCTTCTAATCCATTGAAAGAGAGACTCATCGATCCCAAAAGCACGCATTTTCGACAAAAGGGCTTCATGCCAAACCCTGTCAAATGCTTTCGAAATATCCAGTGCAACGATTTTGCTTTCACCTGCTTGGTGAAGCGAGTGATTCCACTTTTCGGAGAGATATGCCATCAAATCAGCAGTGGATCTGTTGCTGCGGAAACCATACTGACGGTCATTGAGGAGTTTCCGTGATTCATGATATTTCATAAGCTGACGGTTGATAAGCGTTTCCATGACCTTGAAAAGAAGGGACGTTAGTGCAATGGGTCGGTAGTTGGAGGGAGAAGATGATTCGCCTTTTTTTAGGGTTCCGTACCCAAAGGTAAAACGGAACCCTATTACTAAGACTTCGCTGTCCGTCCGTCCGTCACCAGGCTGTATCTCATAAACCGTGATAGTTAGACAGTTGAAATTTTCACAGATGATGTATTTCTGTTGCCGCTACCACGACAAATACAAAACAGAACAAAATTAATATTTAAGGGGGGGCTCCCATACAACAGACATGATTTTCATCCAAAAAATCCTGCCTGCAACCAAGATCTGTCATTTGATGGGGTAACATGCATAGTCTCTTTCATATTTATGTATACAGATGGTACGGAACCCTTCGTGCGCGAGTCCGACTCGCACTTGGCCGGTTTTTGGGTATAGGCTGGACAAATGCTGTTTTCCACCTACTCGGAAAGAGCCCAGAGGAGTAGGAAAGGTGAAAAAGCTTACGCAGTGGTTTTGCCAGCGTAGAAGAACACCTCTTCAGAACTATTGGGGCAATATCATCTGGACCAGCGGATTTGTGTATGAAATTGACGCACTCTAGTACAGGCGGAGACAAAGTACAAGCTGGCAGCTGAGAACTGGTTGCGAAATGGGCAGCAAGTAGGTTAGCTTTGTCTAAGGGGGTGACAGCTGGAATGTCATTGTGGATGAGCGTCGGTATAGACGACGTAGTTGAGTTTTTTACGATTTTTTCAAACGACCAGAAACTTTTGCTACCTTTGGGACATTGAAGGATTTTACGCCTTAATTTTTGGTCGGATTGGAATCTAACCCGTCGAATGTGGGTGTTGCAGTCATTTCTGGATCGTAAGTACTTTTTTCGGTTTTCCTCAGAACTGTTTGCCTTGTAGACCCGAAAACTTAGCTCCCTGAGCTTAATAGCCTCTTTGCAGCTCAAGTCAGACCACGTATTATCCTTAGGCCTAGTGCTTTTAATCTTGCTGGGAATAAAATTTGCCATGCCGATTCGGATAATATTTGCGATAATATCAGTTGCGGCGTTAACGTCATTGTCGAGGAAGCACAACGACCAGTTAAAGATCCGAAAGAAGTTGTTAAGGCCGCACCAGTATGGTCGCAGTACTAGTGTCTTCATGTGACACATCCCGTTACCATTTTCTCCCAATAATCACCGTATGAAATCGCTCTTCTCCATATTGGCAGAAAACTCTTGAAACTTGTGAGGGAATATAAGTATCTTGGTGTCTTGATTACGCCTAATTTGAATATGAACAAACACCTGCAATGTAAATTAGCAGAAGCGAAAAGAGCTATATGTTCCGTTTGGGTAGTTGTACCAACAATAAAAACATCAGCCACTACTCGAAACAGAAAATATTTCGTGCCACCGCAGTATCCATCCACTTTTACGCTGCACAAGTATGGGGATATTCTTCATTTGAAGAAGTCGAACAATTTCTTCGCTACTTCCTCAAACGAGTTCTAAAACTACCGAGTGCTTCGCCCAACTACATGCTTCACCTGGAAACTGGATTAGCGCCCCTATTTTTGGAAACCCTCAAGCTCCATTTTGACTATGTGGTAAGAGTCATGGGAATGAATCAAGAAAGGTTACCAAAGCTAGTGCTTTCCAAAATGCTGCTTCATGGAGGAAAATGTGTCCAAGAATGGGAAAACCTAGCAGCGCAATGTGACTTTAACCTTACTTACTTACTTACTTACTTATCAGGCCTGCGATCCATGGAGGATCTGAGCCTGAGCTATAGCTGCCTTCCATCCTTGACGGTCCCGGGCACGCTGCTTCCAGTTGTCAAGACCAAGATGTCTTACATCCGCGATTACTTGGTCTTTATACCGGAGGTTCGGTCTTCCTCTTCTTCTCGAACCAGGAGGCTCGGAGTCGAAGACCCTCTTAGCTGGAGCGTTGATGTCCATGCGCTCGATGTGGCCGAGCCAGTGCAGTCGACGGGTCCTTGCCTTCCGGACTACATCCACATCTTGGTACAGCTCGTAGAGTTCGCGGTTGTGTCTTCTTCTCCATTCACCTTCCTCACAGACAGGACCAAATATCCGGCGCAGAATTTTTCTTTCGAAAGAACCCAAAATCAGCTCCGCTGTCCTGCTTATCGTCCAGCTTTCGGCTCCGTACAGCAAGACTGGCAGAATGAGCGTTTTGTAAAGCATGACTTTGGTCTTTCGAGTGAGGAGTTTTGACCCCAGTTGTTTGGACAAGCCGAAGTAGCAGCGGTTGCCAAGGGCGATTCTACGCCGGATCTCCACTGTGGTGTCATTTGTGGAGTTTACGTTTGCCCCGATGTAGACAAACTCCTTAACTACCTCGAAATTGTAGCTGTCAATTGTTATGTTTTGTCCCAGGTGGTGAGCGACGGATTGGTTTTTGCTTGACAGCATGTATTTCGTTTTGTCCTCATTGATCTTAAGACCAATTCGTTTCGCCTGTTCTTCAATCGCCGTGAATGCTTCCACAATGCCACGGCGAGAACACGCGATGATGTCGATATCATCCGCGTATCCTAGCAGCTGGATGGACTTGTAAAAGATAGTGCCTTCCCTGTTGACGCCTGCCCGTCGCACTATCTGCTCCAGCACCAGGTTGAAGAAGTCACATGACAGCGCATCTCCTTGCCGAAATCCGGTGCATGTTTCGAATGGTTCCGAGGTCCTAGAACCGAGTTGCACGGTGCATCGCGTGTTTTTTAGCGTGGCGCGACACAACTGGATCAGTTTTACCGGGATCCCGAATTCGGCCATCGCCCCAAACAGTGCTTCACGATGAATGCTGTCGTATGCGGCTTTGAAATCGATGAAAAGATGGTGTGTATCGGTTCGAAACTCATTGGTCTTTTCCAGGATTTGTCGAAGTGTGAACATTTGGTCTATAGTTGATTTGCCGGGCCGGAACCCGCACTGGTAGCTGCCGATAAGTGCGATGTAAAATGGTTTTAGACGTTCACACAATACGCTGGACAGGATCTTGTATGCGACATTGAGCAGGGATATACCTCTATAGTTCTTGCAAGAGGTAGGATCGCCTTTTTTGTGGATGGGGCATATAGAGCTGGTATTCCAGTCGTCGGGCATGCTCTCATCTTCCCAAATTCTGCAGATGATCTGGTGCATGCTCCCTACCAGAACATCGCCGCCAGCCTTGAAGAGCTCTGATGGCAAGCCATCTGAGCCTGCGGCCTTGTTGTTTTTCAGCTTCTGAATAGCTGTGCCGACTTCTTCTATGCTGGGTGGGAGGACTACTTCAGCGGCTGGAGTTGGGATTTCCTCGGTCCCTACCACTCTCTCTTGGTCATGCTCGTTAAGCAGCTGCTGGAAGTGCTGCTTAAATACATCCACTATTCCCTGCGGGTCGGTGACAAGATTACCCTCGCAGTTTCGAAGAGCCAGGGTGCCCTTTTTGAAGCCTCCTGCAAGGCCTTTGGCTTTCTTGTAAAAGGCTCGTATTTTATGTTTATCCCTAGACTCCTCGATATCCTTGAGCTGGGAGGCTGCGAAGATTCTTTTCTTTTGTCGCAGTAGTTTCTTCTCCTCCCTTCTTCTGGCTCGGTACTCTTCTCGCGCTGCCCTGGTTTTCCTCTGCAGCGCCTTTTGGTACGCCTCGTCGGTTGCTGCCTTTTTCTGCTCACACTCGCCATCATACCACGGGTTTCTTGTCGGGGGTGGTAGGTATCCTAAGGTGGTTTCGGCTACTTCCTGAATGGCTGAGCGGCAATGCAGCCACATATTATTAGCATTTGTGTTCGACGTAGGCATACCGTAGAGTCTTTCGCTCAGCTGCTCCCTGTAGACTCTGGCAACATCCGGTGTGCTCAGGCGCCCAATGTCGAACCTCCTCCTGATGGGCTGGTGCAGCTTTCTGACATTGGACAGTCGAGCTCTGAATCTTGCTGCTACGAGGAAGTGGTCAGAGTCGACATTTGCCCCTCTGAATGTTCGCACATCCAGGATGTTTGACGCGTGCCTTGCGTCAATGAGCACATGGTCGATTTGGTTGGCGGTTCGACCGTCCGGAGATCGCCAGGTTGCTGTGTGGATTCGCTTGCGAGGGAATCTTGTGCTACTTATCACCGCATTACGAGCTGTCGCAAAGTCAGCGAGTCGGAAGCCGTTATCTGTTGTTGTATCGTGGAGGCTGTGCTTTCCGATCACTCCGCCAAGGGTGTTTTCCTTTCCGATTTTGGCGTTGAAGTCCCCGAGCACGATTTTTACATCGTACTCCGGACAAGCTCCGTAGGCGTTGTCCAGGAGGTCATAGAAGTCCTCCTTGACAGGGTCTTCAGCCTCGTCGGTAGGGGCGTGTGCACATATAAGGCTGATGTTATAAAATCTGCCTCTGATGCGGATCACAGCCAGGCGATCACTTATAGGTTTAAAGTCGATGACCTTCGACCTTAACCGCTTTCCCACGACAAATCCGCATCCCAGTAAGTGCAACCTTTTGTGACAGCTGTAATAAATGTCGCAATTTTTCTTCCTAATCATACCGTTTCCTATCCAGCGTATTTCCTGGACCGCAGTAATATCCGCCTTGTACTGCGTGAGGACTTTAACCTTACAGTTATGCCAAATGATCAGCAGACCCACCTAAGACATAAGTTCTACGCACTATTGGAGAAAACAGGGCACAAAATCTACAAGCAATTTGTGGATGAAGCCCAGTCATCGCAATACAGGGCATACTACAGCAAATTGAACTACAGTTTAGGAGACAGAACGTATTTCATGGCAGGCTACTCAACGGATATGATAAGCAACATCTTTAAAATCAGAGGCGAGCTAATAAGTTTAAACTTTAGACCGCACCGCCCAGAACTACCTCTTTTGTGTAACCTTTGCAACCTCCAAGAACGAGAGAACATATTCCACTTCATCGCTATATGCCCCATTCTCAAGGAATTTAGATGCAAATTCTTTGGAGCGCAGGTACTTTCGCTTGAAGAAGTGATAGACATCTTAAACGGTGATCGAGGCTGGGACCTATTGCACAAATACACAACAAGCGCACTTCGTTATAGAAAATGCATTATGGAAGAAAACTTTTAAAAAAATGTATATTTTAAATGTCAATCTGGTAGACGGCCTAAGCCAAACCATATAGGCTAAGAATTACCTATTGTTACAATACTTTGTTTACTGTCAAATAAATAGTCAACTAAACTAAACTAACTAAACTATTGGCAGAAAACTCAAAAAATGCCTAACGCCTGTTTTGTGAAATTCGGAGACGCGTCATTACTCAACAACAATACGCGGCGGTAACAGAGAATTTCCCTCAACAGCACAACTTATTCCCGGTCGGGTACTAAGGTACCATTATGCTAAAACGAACATTCAATTAAAGGCATAACAATGATTGCTACCGAATCGCGTGTGTTCGGCGCAGACATGACAACGCAAAATATTCTAAAAATCGAATTACTTTGAAATGACAGCAACGAATTTATAGATAACAAACTTCTACTACGCCTACATTCAATGTGTTTTGCTCTTTACAATTTTTAAGGAATACCGTCAGACCAATCAAACATTTAATCTGCCTCAAATAGCCTCCAAAGATCGACTAACAAAATCGAATGTCCAGTTCGCACTCATTGTATAAATGGGTCATCAACTACAAATGCAACCAAATCTATTGTCAGGTAATTACTGTTCAGTAGCGTACAAACAAGCGTTAAAATATACATTTAATACACCTTACTTACAGAGTTGCTTAACCACGCCTCCATTTCATCGAATTCACTCTCTTTTGGCGGTAGCTTCGACAAAAATAAAACCATAATAATACAACATAAAAAATGATTTTCAAATTAAAATTAAATAAAAAACAGAAAGTTTCCGGAACTTTAAGCAAATCTACAATAGCAGACAATACAGTCACTGAAAACAAGAACGCCGAAGCCAGCGAACAAAACGAAAAAAACAAACAAAAAACGTAAAAGGCCTCAATCGACGTTTGTGTTTTCTTAAACTAAAATCAAATCACATCCAATATACAAAAAAGTGATTCGTTGCGTCGAAAGAGAAAAAGAAAGAGAAAAAGATAAGAAAAGAAAAAAGGAAAAGAACTGATTGCCTGCTTACTTTACTTACCCCCTCCATGGGTGGTTTCTTGAACGGCGAGCCTACGCTGCCCACTGTTGCATCTACCGATGGAATGTCTTTCAATATGCCTGTTTTACTGTAATAGAAAAAACCGTTTATGTTGTTTCTCAATAGGTATACATATATATATGAGAAGACAAACCTAACGACTTCGGAAGTTTGCTTTCGAGACTGTGCCAGCATGTCAAACTCATCTGCCGGCTGTGGAGCTATAGAGGCCTTGGTAGTCGATGGTGATGCAATATCGCCAACCTTTGGTATTTGTGAGGATGTAGGGCCGATGTCTGTAAGACATAAAATCGCACATGAATTCCAGAACAAAGTCATCTGGATACCTAATGCCTTACCAAATTTAGAAAACTGTGAAGCCAACAAATCAGTTCCACTTGCTGTGTCACTCAAGTCGATCAGAGCATCTTTAGATGGGTCTTTAGCTAAAAACGACGAAAATCGCACGTCAACGGTGTAGCAAATCGAATAAAAAAATATAACATTCACCTGCCGGTTTATTAGGCACGCCAATCGCAGCACCTAAGATAGCAGATGGTGACGAAGCAGTCGCAGCGCCATTTGTATGCGGTGCACGATTCTTTTCGTATCGCTGATAACGCAAAAACAAATTGTTCAGCTCGTCGTTCAATCTCAACAGTTCAGCGGTGATTTCATCGTTACTAATCCTTCCAATCAACTCGACGATTCTGCCCTGCATTTCTCTGTGAAGCGAATGATTGTATTTAGTGCTTACTTGTTATCTTGCATAACAATATTGGAATGCCACGGCCGATAGGATTTCAAGGTTACACCTACTTACTTGCAAGTTTGTGTCAAGTCAGTTAACAGCTTGTAATCTTCCGGATCCTCCTCACCCGGCTTTAATTCGTTGAGCATTTCGCTCAATATCGACATACTGAAACCGACAACTTCCAGTTCCGATTGTAATTTGGTCGTCTGTTCCGGCGTGAGTACAGCTGGTCCGCCTAACTAAAAACCAAAATCAATCAGTCCAATGACCAATTGTTTTGATATTGACTTACCACTAGACCGGCTGGTGAAGTGCCGGCTACATGTTGTGGAGACGTCGGTGCATGTTGATGTACTACTGGCGGTGGTTCCGGAACGCTCTGCAAATCAAAATTCATTGATAAATCATCAATCGATAACACAGAGTACAACTCTCACCCGTTGTGGCGTGTAGATCGGTGCCATTGCTTCCATATCCGTATTGGGGAATTCGATGCCTTTGTTCTTCAACTCCTGATACATCTGATTAACGCCATTCAACTCGGGTTGATTCTTAAACGCATCCGCCCAGATTTGAATCAAACTTAGCACTTTTTCTTGTACGACAGCTGGTGGATCGTTTTTCGGTCCGATTAATTTGACCAGCTCCTGTATGAATTCTTTATTAGCGACTAAGATGTGAAATGCTTTGCCGCAATTCTTAACACAAGTCTCCAAGACGGTGAGTGTGAACATGATGACTTGATTGTTTTTGCCAGCATTTTGGGTTAGACGGCGACGAATCGCCTTCATGGCATCGCGTGCTGTGTCGGAAGACTCATTGATCATGTCACATATCTCCATGTTCAGAGCCCAGTTCTCGGAAGCGAGCGTAGCATCGGTGGCTTGCTCTGAAATGAGGTGAGACGTAATAATAATTGCATTGTGCATGGGCAGAAGTTGAAATTTTGGAGCACTAACGACTGGGCGAATAACAAAGACTAGACGAATTGGCTTATCGTATCGGGAAATATGATAAGAAAATCGCAGATAAGTGCTAAATATAATAAAACACCAAACTACCACCTGTTTGCTTCAGGACCTCTTTTGATTGAATACACTTCGACGCACTCGCAGGCCAATGACTTTTCCACCGAATTGTCCGTATGAAATCGATGTGAACGAGCATATGTCTGAATAAAATACTTTACCCAGTCACCTCTGTGGCATCGAAAGTCAGTATGTATGTATGAAACCCCATTGGTTTCAATACGAAACCCAATCTAATTCAATCCAATGCAGGTTACATAAACAATTTCTCCGATTACTTGGTGAGTTGTGTGGCGATAGAGAAAATGTATTCCATGCGGTCTAATTACTTCGCCACATTCGATGTGCCCCAGTGAAAATCATTTTTTTTTTTGTATAGTTTTCAATTGAAAGATCGATGCGAAGAGATAGGCACAAGTGCGACGGCAATGACAAGCAAGAAAGGTAGGTATGTACATACATATGTATGTACATATGTTGGTGGGAACAATCAGTTGCCAGTCATTCCATACGACCCTTGAACTACCTGCTAATTAGTAACGTGACTCATGATGAAGGGTCATTTCGTTATCATAACTCAACTAATTTGAATCGTAAACACAAACAAAGCGAGACGTCGAACCAATTCTGATGAGTAGTGAGTGATGGTATTGCTTGTTGCCAATTGAAAATCATATTCATTCACTCGCACCCACATACGGAGCACATTTGTGCTCATATGGTACGATGATCCTCCATCTAACAAGACGAACGAACCATTGGTTGGTTGTTCATGTGCAATAAAGTGCCGACAGCCACCAAAGCAAGATAAGTTAGTTAGTGTCACGAAAACACAGTAAATTTCGTCACCAAACAAACATACTCTGTCGCACTCGCATATTGCGGGTTGCGCTTTACTCTTTGTATTACCTTGTGTATATGAGTGCAAAAGTGTATTAATAAAACAAATTTCGTCGCAAGCCGAGCGAGGAAATCAATCGTACGCAGCACAACACACAGTGCTTTCCAGCTTTCTGCAAAAACAACCTTTTCGCTAGTTTGCTTCTTGATTTTTTTTCAACAATCTGTCGGATGAAAAAAGGGAATACGTGTTAATTCAATTACCAATTCTTTGTCCGACTGGAGTGGAAAAAGGGTTTCCGCCCAAGCCACCCACATTGAAGAAGGATGCCATGTTCTGGTCAATAGTTTTCCTTGCAAAACTGTTTTTTTTCTTCTTATTTTTGAACTTTTCCTTCACTTATCTCTGAAAATTTTCTGCCGATTTTACGATACGGAATGGAAAGAGCAGAATGAAAAACAAAACAAAAAAACTAAAAATAAAAAAAACAAACAACTTTCCGACTAGCCTGGCGGTGGATGGAGGGGGGAGCGAAAACGATAGATTTCTTTTTGTATTTTGAGGGGATAACGCGACTGCGACCGAACGAAAAAGCTACAAACGTCAAGTGACTTGATTTTGATGTATGCGGACGACAGTAGGTGATAGGTAGGTTGAAGAGAAATGTCAAATTGTTATGGGGTGAGTTTGTAAGGTTGTTGTTTTCTCCTAATTGCTTGTGGGGCGTAAATGGACGGTGCTGCCAGACAAAATAATGGGAGAATGTGGGTTAACAATTGTCGTAAACGTCAAAAGATATGTCTCAAGAGACTCGCGATTTAATTAAGATAAGCCGAGTTCATTCATTTTTTTTCAAATGTTTTTAGTCGCAATTTTAGAATTTAAACGTATGCTCACTTACTTACTTAGATGGCGCCACAGTCCGGTGTGAACCCGGGCCTCAACCAACAAGCTTCTCCAGCTGGCACGGTCTTTTGCCAAACGTTAAGGTTTGGTTAAGGTCCCCTTCCATATGTACGCGCCACCTTCCATTCGGTTGTTCTCTGCTGCGTCGTCCCTCGGGGTTGGATTCGAAGACTCCTCGGGCCGGAGCTGTGTTATCCATTCGTTCTACATGGCCTAGCCACCTTAGACTTTGGATCCGAAGACATCGGACTAAGTCGATGTCGCTGTAAAGCCCGTAAAGTTCGTCGTTTTATCTTCTCCTAAGCACTCCGTCTATACAAACGGGACCATAGACTGAAGGCGGAATTTTCCTCTCGAAACAACCAAGGTCGCCCTCATCCGCTTTCTTTAAAGTCCAGGCCTTTGCGCCATAGAGGAGGACCGGGATGATTCAGGTTTTGTATAGCGCAACCTTGGTCTTTCGAGAAAAGGCTCTACTTCTCAATTGCCTCTTGAGCCCAAAGAAGCAGCGGCTGGCAAGAGTAATACTGCATTTGATCTCAGCGCTGGTGATGTTGTCGCTCGTCACTAGTGAGCCAAGGTAGACGAAATCCTTGACCACTTCGAATTTGTAGCTGCCAATTGTGACGTTCTGGCCGAGACGACGGTGTGGTGCGTCTTTTTGGGTTGACAGCATTTGTTTCGTTTTACCCTCGTTAATCGAAATACCCATTTTAGACGCTTCTCGTTCCCCTGTGTTTGCCCAATTACATCAAAGTAATTGACAATGCTCCCAGCGCGCCATCGGAGACGCTGCCTCTGATGTATTTGGTTTCAAACCACCGCCAACTCGAAACCTTTGATGAGCAATGCGGGTAGGCCCGTGTAGCAAAGCAAAACGCCTACAAAGCCATGCTACATCTTTAAAGTGTGTCAAAGGTTCAAAGGGCAGGCTGTCTGGTGGTGACGGGATCTATGAAGTCGACACCAACGGCGGCTCTTATGCTGAAGTTATGCTGAACCTCCCACCCTTGAACATATACTGCGAGATCGTCGCAGTCAGAACTGCGTTAAGACTACAAGAATCTGGACTTTGGACGAAAAGTCCTTACGGCCACGCATCAGTCTTGGATCGCTGGTCCATCTCGAGATTCAGAACCGAGCCGGACTACATCGCCCGACTTTCTTCCAGTGAGAGGAGATTCTCTATTAGAATTCCCTCCAGGGAGGAATGGACCGGTGATATGGTACGTACGGAAAATGAACTGGCAATCTACACCGACGGATCCAAAATGGATGTCGGCGAGTCTCGGGATATACATCGCTCCTATAGAGTCAATGATGGATGCAGTGTTTTCCAAGCTGAGGTCTTCACAATCAAGCAGGCGGCAGACCTGATTAGCAGAGAGAATCTCTCAGGCATCCATTAAGACTCTGCACGCAGCATGGATAAGGCTAGAAGAGATATCGAATGTAAACGAGGTGACCCTTTACTGGGTAGCTGGTCATGTGAATATCTCTGAAAACGAGAGGGCGGACGAGCTAGCTAAGCTGGGATCAGGTGCAAATTTCGCGCAGATCGCAACTGAAGCCAAAACGCCACTCAGTGCGCTCTACAGAGAGATAGAGATGTCACTTAGATACCATCGACTTGGCCCGTCTATAATAGGAAAAGGACGTAAAATCTGCTGAAGTTCAATCGGAATATTCGACTGGCAGTCGGTGCCCTCACTGGGCACTGCATGCTATTTTACCATGCAGCTCGACTAGGCCAGCCCTATAATAACTTTTGCAGAAGCTGCAGGAACGAAGAGGAAATTGAATCCATTCGTCACCTGCTGTGCGAATGCCCGGCGCTAGTCTAAAAAAGGAGCGTATTCCTAGGAGGACACTTTTCCATTGGGGAATAGAGGAGGTAGGTAACATTATGCTGAACAGAATAATAGAATTCTTATCCTCGTCTGGGTGGTTCTGCTCAACAGAAAATGTACAGGTTTCAGCGGGTTGAAGAGTTGAAGACGGACAACTAGAAGTAGAGTCACAATCGATGCTGAGAATATGAAAGGATCACTTTTGTAGACATTATGTGGGCGAAAAAAGATCTAATACCGCTGACAGGCAGAATGATCCTCTCGCAACGGCGAAGATGCAAGAGAATTTCATCCACCCGACCTAGATGGAATTAATCTAGTAATTTCAGAGCTTGAGACTGATAAAGCCGCGGGCGCAGACAGCCTCTCTGACGAGCTATTTTAAGCGGCTGGAGATGATCTTTAACATTGCATATAAGATCCATTCAAAGCAGCGTATGAGAGTGTCAAGCCGCTCCATTAAGGTCGGTAGCAAATTAACCGAGACTTTTCATGTTAAAAAAGGATGGAGACAAGGTGACGCACTCTCATGTAACTTTTTCAACATCGTATTTGAAAAGATCATAAGAGACCCACTGACCAACACAAGAGGCACGATCTATTTCAAGCCTGCACAATTGCTTGCGTACGCGAATGACATTGACGTAAGTGGACGAAGACGACGGGACCTTAATGAAGCGTTCGAAAGCGTTGAAGCAGAAGCGGCTAAAATGAGTCTTTCGATTAACGAGGGTAAGACGAAACATGTATATGTCAATCAAAAAAGACACACTACGGGGACGTCTCGGCCAGAACGTCACAATTGGCAGCTTCAAATTCGAAGTGGCTCAGGACTTCGTCTATCTTGACTCACTAGTGACCTTCGACAACAACACCAGCGTTGGGATCAAACGCAGAATTACTCTTGCCAACCGCTGCTTCTTTGGGTTCAAGAGGCGATTGAGAAGTAGAGCTTTCTCTCGAGTCTTCGAGTCCAATCCCGAGGGAGGACGCAGCAGAGAACGACCGAATGGCGCACACAAGTAGAAGGGGACTTTAACCGACTGGGAGTGCGTCACTGGAAACAGTTGGCAAAAGACCGTGCCAGCTAGAGAAACTTGTTGGTTGAAGCCCGGGTTCACACCGGACTGTAGCGCCAACTAAGTAAATGATTGGAACACCTCGTATACCATTAAAAAGTGAGACTTAGTGACTTTGTTCCCTCAGAAGCATCTTTACATTATAACAACCGCGGATTGATTGGTACGGAATAAGTCGGCAATTTCACTAATCTATCACATGACCCGAGGACCTGTAAAGAGGCGACTACCTTACGAACCTGATATGACACTCGGAGAGCCAAGGCGTTTCCGTTTCAGTATGATGATAACAGCCTATAATCAAGCAGACGTAGTTCGACAAGCTTAAGGTTTCTGGTGGCTCGACGAGACTCCGTTGTTGAATCCCTTGGTTCCAGCGTCAAGGCCATTAGTAGACTCATATAGCTTTAGATATTTGTAAGTCGCTAAGCTAAGCTCGACCAAGTTTAGTTAGTAATTTCGTTTTAAGTAATTTTAGTTCTTCCAAGCACAAGACGGGATTAACTGGAGAGGTACATATGTCTCTCATGTGTCGTCAGCCATTCGTGGGCTTTGCTAAAAAAGTTCTTTAAATTCTTATCTGCAAATCTATTCCCCAATTATACAAATCTACTACGATTACATATGCTTTGACATTCGATTCTACATCGTTGTCACTTCCGAACAATTATTGGCAAGTCGGTGCAGAACTGTCGAAAAATTCCCATCTTGTGTGAAAGCAATCGTTTCACAAATTTAATTCACGCTCTCCGAAAAACAAAAAGAAAACGATGGCATGTACTGCGAGCAAAGCTCCCTTCCTGCGAATTGTCGCCGTAAGTAGTTTGCAATTCTTTAGAAAAACCAATAATCAACGAATGGGTGTCCATATAACCTGATTATCCCCAACGCATTGTTACGTAAATCACAATTTTTCGCTGTCAAATTGAATTCTTTAATATGTAATCGATGGGAAATGGTAATTTAAAAAATAAATTCTCTCGTTTTCGATAGAAGCGTGGGTACTCCGCCCAAGCGCAATCCCGATTACTTGGTGTTACCGCCGATATTAAGTCATGCACTTCGCCAAACAACATTGTGGTCGCCAGTGCCGATAGCTCGTTACCAGTAACTCGAGTTTCTGTCGTTTTCCGGTAAGAATGTTGTTCCCGAATTTGCTTTCTTATTGGATTCGTGTATATTCTTCTTAAAGTGCTGGCTCGCGCAATGAGAACTACGAAACGTTGGGTGCCAATCATATTTTACGAGTCGCAGCTGGGTTGACAACCAAGAACCGAACTGGATTTAACATCACCAGGAATTTGCAGCAAATTGGTGGAAGTCTAACTGCCTCATCGGATAGGGATCTGTTCTCGTATACCATCGAGACCACTGCCGATCATCAATATGATGCTTTGAATTTGTTAGCTGATATTATTCAGCCAGCATTTAAGCCTTGGGAAATTGAAGATGCCCTGCCCCGTGTGAAGACACAAATAGCCGCTGTACCACCACAGGTTGACCATTAAACACAAAGTGAAATGGACAACGAATTCAATATGAATTGTTTTGTCTTTTCTAGGTTCGCGCTGTTGAGCTTCTGCATAAGGCTGCTTTCCGTACTGGATTGGGCAACTCGCTCTACATATCCAAGCACAAGGTTGGCCAGTTATCCAGCGAGACATTGCAGCATTTCTATACCCAAAACTGCACCGCAGATCGTTGTGCCGTTGTTGGTGTTGGCATCGATCAAGTTACTCTATCTGGATTTGCTCAGAACTTGGAATTGCCAAATGGTGCTGGTGTTTCTTCTGCCTCCAAATACAAGGGTGGTGAGATTCGCAAGGAAAAAGGTGGAAGTCGAGCTTTTGTAGCTGTTGGTGGTGAAGCTTGCTTCAAGAGTCGGGAAGAAGCTCTTGCTTTCGCTATCTTAGAACAGGCCTGGGCTCCGCAGAGTCCTGTGAAACGTGGTAACTCGAATGGATCGTTAGCTAAGGCTGTGTCGGCAGTTTCTGGTACTTGTCCAGCTTCTATAAGAGCCTTGAATGCTACATATTCAGACACTGGCTTATTTGGATTCGTCATTGCCGCAGACGCCAGTGTTGTTGGAAAGGTAAGGCATTTTGATACTCTTTGAAAGCGTCATTGTGTAAGTTGTTTGTTTTTAGGCCGTTACAGCTGCTGTCAAAGTTCTGACATCCGCTTCGGTGTCCGCTGAAGACGTGAATCGTGGCAAGGCTCTATTGAAAGCTGCCATTTTGGAATCATACGGCACAGATAGCGGCTTAATCGCGACTATGGGTCTTCAAGCTGCACTGACCGGAGGTGTTCAATCTGCCGAAGATGTCCTTGCCGCTATTGATGGTATCTCTCAGTCCGATGTCCAATGCGTAAGTATTTTTGTGCACATACACCTTAACGAATAGGGGCTAAATCGAAATGTATACTCTCTGCGTAGGCTGCCAAGAAAGTGGTTTCATCGAAATTATCGCTTGGTGCTATCGGCAACTTATCCAAGGTACCCTATGCATCCGATTTGTGTTAAGTCCACACAACGCAAGATAAAGTTCTACGATTAATTCCCTAAATAATTTAATTTTACTTCGGTGTAACAGAGGAACGTGGTGGGCAATGGAAACGATTGCTCGTACGATGAAAATAAATGATTTACATTGACATTATGTAATGTACAATAACACCTACTTGTCGTGTTCTCTTTTCTTGTTCTTACGATTAGACGAGCAGCCTCGACTGCAAGAGTAGAACCAATGGGTAGGTATCGCCGCTCTTTACTGGAAATCTTTCAGAACGCGTTTGTTAAAAATATAAACTTTATTCTATAAAAACGGTACTATGTATATACAAGATTGTAAATAACTTTGGAACATAACAAGGAGGTCTTGGATATAATATAACGGAAGGTTAGATGAGTGCTACGATAATAATGGCAATGAATAGCACAAGGATCACAATCCAATAGCCTGAAAAGGAGCATCAAGTTCATAGGAGTATAATACACATTAGACTAGTATTGCTTTACCCCAGGTACTGTCCTGTCGATTGACAGCTCCAATGTTCGATGTCTCTACACTGACTCTAGTGTCGACACGATCCATGGACTCAGCAAGATTTTCCAAGATATCTGACGTTAAATGTTCTTTCGTTACAAAAATATCAAGAGAACCAGATACGAGATTACCATTCTGATCTTCGACCTCCTGTCCGAGCCGAGAAGCCAACTCCTTCTGTCGCGAAATACTCTTTGAAAGGACATCCAATCCCCGATTTTGATCCTCCAAGATCTGGATTTGAATCTGCTTTAGCTGTTCGACATCATTGCTCGGCTGGGGGGTGATTGGTACATCGTCATTTTGCCATACAGAACGCGAGGAAGTTGGTAATAAATCCGATCGAGTGCTGGTCGTGTATTTGTTCTTCAATTGTTGCAATTTCGATTGTAAAATCTCAACAAGTCGTTGACGCCTCTCCGTCTCCTCGAATGTACTGCAAATAAAGAAGAAAAGAACAAAAGAGAGAGAATAGACAATCAACAAAGTTGACATCTTCTGCGCATCAAGTGATGTACATAGAGCGATTGCTTGCAGATTCGTCCAATTTCAGCTTGAGTTGACGCAATTCCCTCTCGAATTGGTCCAGAAACATTTGTATTCGTCGCGTGAGATCCGAATAGCCTTGTGGGCGATTCTGTTCGCGTTGTGTGATTTCTGCTAGGATCGTATGACTCAACTTTTCGCATGACTCGTACTCGGTGAGCCTGGACAGAGATAAGGTATATGTCACAACAATGTTCATTTGGACTATATGGAGATTATAACAAACCAGGAATCGATATCGACCAGAGACATGGTAATTAATAATAAGTAAAACGAAGTAAACAAAAATCCGCCTCACACCAAATTTTTCTGTGCAGGAATGACAATTGGCGATTAGATTTTCTCCGCTGTCACTGATTAAACAAAATGATCGAATGGTATAAAAGTACAGACCACAGTGCGGCCAAGTTATCGATACGTCAAATAAATGCCAAATACCATTACTCTCAGCATAACCTGCTTTTTGAAAATTTGACAGTAAGCGAGCACAGCGATTTAAGCTGAAACCCATGCTCTGTATCATTGGTTGCAGACTTTTCTGTCTGGTGTTTTTAACACGTTGAACTTCTTATCGGCGCGGACGCAAAGGCGCATCATACCTACGACTTGTGGTAGTAACAACATAAGTGAAAGAGGTAAAGGTCTGTTTGAATTTATATTAATTTTCAGTTTTTATAAATGCAATAAGGCAACATTCTCACCAAAGGGAGGTCTTAGGCTAAACTCTAACATCTTCCTCGCCCCGCAACAGAATCAGCGAGTGGGTGGTCTTCGAAGAACATTCTTTCTCGGATCACTGCTACCTATTCTACAGCTTAATCGAATTGATTGGAAGTGCTATAAATGCTTTGTAAGCAATTCTGTAGGGAAAATAATACCTGATACTTTGCGTTCTCCGTCGGATATAGACACGCTGGTGCACATCCTTACACAAACACTGGGCAACGCACTAGCAAATAGCTGAGCCGTACACAATCCCAGGAAGAAATCGTATCCTACCTGGTGGAACGCAGACCTAAATAAGCTCCGCAAAGTCTGTCGCAAGCTGTTTAACAAAGCGAAGAGAACTAGAAACGATACGGGCTGGATCCTGTACAAATAATCATTCAGAACAATCCCTGAGTAAGGAGCAAAGAAAAAAATCATGAAGGCTTTTCTGCAGCAATCAGACGCCCCCAGACTACGAAAAATCCTCTCAAAAGATCCTTCTACTCCTAGTATGTATGGTATGTATGGACAAAGTCAGAAGAAGGAACACTTAATCTTCTCCTCAACACATACCAGCCTCATCATTTGCAATAATGGCTGTAAACCAATTCTTATCACCGAGAACAGACAAGAAGTTCTAGATGTAACATTTGCATCACAGGACATTGTCGACAGCGTCAGGGAATGGAAAGTCCTAAAAGAGCACTCCTTCTCTGACCATCGCTATATTCAATTCAACATAGCCAGCCCTAGCTCCTTTTAGGAACTACAGGAGAACATACTGGCAAAAATAGAGATCCTATGTTGAGCCCTTCCTAGGGACATAACACCCTACCTATCCGCACGGCTCTGCGGAACCAAACAGCATAGTAAATGAACTGACAGGAACTCTCAACAGAGCACTATCTAACTCTTGTGCGGTTAGTAGTTTAGCACCCCCCAGAAGTACACCCAAACCCCCCTGGTGGAATAAAGAGATAGTCTCCCTCAGGAAAGAGAGCAGAAAGCTCTTCAACAAAGCAAAATCTACCCGCATGTAAGAGGATAGACACTACTATAAGGAGGAACTTAAATCGTTCAAAGCAGCGACCAGGAAGGCC
Source organism: Eumerus sabulonum (assembly GCA_951905685.1). Lineage (NCBI taxonomy): Eukaryota > Metazoa > Arthropoda > Insecta > Diptera > Syrphidae > Eumerus > Eumerus sabulonum. The sequence goes on along the minus strand of OX645061.1, from coordinate 12,140,573 downwards.
AAAAGGCAATCGTGGAGGAACTACTGTGAAAATATTAACGCTTCAAGAATAAGGAAGACTCTGGCTTCGGGCCCGTATAACCCAAGTCACCTAATGCGGAATGATGGTTGCTGGACGACCTCCAGCCCTGGAACTTCTTCTAAACGCACACTTTCCGGGCAGTAGTGACTCGGCTATGACACCTCCTCAAGTCATCCTGCCGAGAACATCCTCCTTCAAGCGTGCTCACAAACCGCAATATTGTCCTATCGGCTCTAAAAAGGTTTGAAACTTACAAATCTCCAGGACCGGACGGGATCATACCAGCGGAGCTTCAGTAGGTAGCAGATCTCATCCTTCCCTGGCTTGTGGTAATATATAAGAATTGCCTCTCCTTTTCCTACATCCCTAGCAAGTGGAAGGTAACCAAAGTCCTTTTCATACCCAAGGCAGGCAAAAGTTCCCACACGTATGCAAATGATTTGAGGCCTATTAGTCTCACTTCTTTTCTACTAAAAACTCTAGAGAAGCTTTTAAATACACACATTCCATACAGCTACATATGTATATCCGAGGGAGGCTGTCGAAAAACCAACATGCCTACAACAAAGGCAAATCGGTGGAAACAGCACTCCATTCACTGGTCAGCATAATAGAAAGGTCACTGGAACACAAGGAAAATACCCTAGTGGCCTTTCTCGATATTGAGGCCGCTTTAACCATGTTGAACCATGGGCCGTCACCAAAGCGCTGTCTGATCTGGGTGTTACGTGATAGAACTGGTACGACAACTGTTCACACAAAGAGTCGTCAAAGCTAACTTCGCTGGTGCCGTCTCAACTAGAATGGTCAGCAGAGGTACACCACAGGGTGGAGTTCTCTCTTCTCTCCTCTGGAACGTGGTGGTCAATGAACTACTACTGTTGCTAGAACAGGAAGGTTACGCTGTGACCACCTATGCAGATGACATTGCTTTTGCCGTCACAGGAAAATTTCCCAGCACTCTAACCGATCTTATGCACTGGCTCTATAAGTATATAGCTGTCATAAGGCCCATCCTCCTGTACGGCATTGTAGTCTGGTGGACTGCTCTGGACAAGGCAGTCTATCGAAACCATCTGGGGAATGTACAAGAATCGGCAAAGTTAAAATATATAAGCGGAGCGATCAGATCCACCCCACGAAGGCCCTAAATATCCTATTACATGTTCCACCGTTGGACCTCTTCAGCAAGCAAGTTGCTGCCTGCGCGGCCCTACGGATTAGCGGCATTTGAAAATGGCCCACATCAGATAAATGCCATACTAGCATTCTTAATCACTTCGAAGTACCCATGAACACAGACAGACTACATTATCCCGCAGAATGTGTTCACCAGGAACTTCAAAGTAGTCTTTGCATCCAGGGAGGAATGGGCTGAAGGGAAAGTCATACCAAATGACTCGATTTCCCTCTATACCGATTGCTCTAAGATGGAGTCGGGTATAGGTAGTAGAGTATGCACCGAGGAACTCAACCTCAACCTATCATTCAGACGACCAAATAACTGCAGTTTGTATCAAGCAGAAATAACAGCGATAACGGAAGCTCTACCATGGCGTAGAATCTAAGGATATTATCATTTGCACGGACAGCCAACCTGCGATGAAATCCCTGGGCGCGGTAACCAACAATTCAAAAACATCCCTTAACGCTGGCTGAACAGTTCAACATTAAAGTGGTGTGGGTTCCCGGGCATAGGGATATTCCGACGAACTCGCAAGGTTAGGGTCAAGCACACTCACTAAAAACACCAATAAGTACTGTAAAGCACATGATAAAACTTCAAACCATAGAAGCTACCAACCTCCAATGGAAGGAAAGTAATATCGGCTTTATCACTAAACAAATCTGGCCTAAGCTAAACCTAGGACGAACCAGGGACCTTGTGGCAACCAAAAGGGCAACCTTAAGCACTTAGTGGGTGTCATCACAGGTCACTGCAGCATTCTAAAATACGCCGCCAGACTAGGGCTACCCTCCAATGACTTCTGCCGCGGCAGCATGGATGAGGAGGAAGAGGAATCGGTACACCACCCCCTCTGCTCATGCCCTTCTTTTGCGAATCGCAGGAGGATCTACCTCGGTGTGCCCTTCTTTGATAACTTATGTGAGCTAGCAGACATAAAAATAGCTCAACTCCATGGTTTCATCAGAAGCACCGATTGGTTGTCAGGTAGCGGATCAAGGTAATATGATCCATGTGGTATCACAATGGGCCGTCATAGGCCTACGTGTAGCGTATGCCAACCACTTTAACCTAACCTAACCTACCGCACCGAACTATAAACTATGCATAAACTATGGAATACTGCCTAATCTGAAGACACATTCCATAAAAGTGGAAGTCCGTAAGGGTATTTTTCATCCCCAAAACTGGCAGAAGCTCCCACCCTTCACCTGGACCTATCTGTTTATCGTCCTTCGTACTAAAATGGTTGGTAGACTTACACATACGCCAAAATCTTGATCCATCCTCAATTTCCAAGGTACAACATGCCTACTGCAAAGGTAAAATCTGTTGAAACGGCCTTACATATACTGGTGAGGAAAATCAAAAGAACAGTCCACTTAGATGTAGAGGATGCCCTCATCAATGTCACATCGAAAGTAATAATGGAAAGGCTAGAAAATGTAAAAGTGGAGACTAACCTACTCTTCTGGCGCCGAATATCTTGGCATTATACTATATAGGCAACGAACCTGGAAGGACAATCCAAACGAACGAGAGAAGAAGGCAACCATAGTTCTCTACACTTGCAAGAGAGTCTTAGGGAAAGATTGCTGACACATCCCCAAAATAACCCTATGGTTGTATATCACACTCGTTAGAGTAGCACAAAGAGGGCATCGTGGCGCAGTAGTTAGGGTTTTGGACTCTGGCGCACGATGAGCGAGTTCGCATCCCGATAACATCAACGCCATCGAATGTTTATTTCGCGGCGACCTTCCTCGGCGGGGTACTGGCAAAACCCCCCATAGTATACTTTCCAAGAAAAGCTTCTCGACTCAAGCCGTTCGGAATCGGCATTAAACTGTAGGTCCCTTTCACCTGGCCTTTCATGGGCTGTAACGCAACCAAAAGCAAAGTAAGTAACACAAATAAATCGAGAAGGTGCAGAGGTAATCATGTATATGCATCACCGGGGCCCTAAGTCGACTCCAATGGCATCGCTCAACATGTTACTCTTACTTCGACCACATTGAACACACCACAGTCTTTGAGAAAAAATTGAAGATAACATACCCTGATAGGAAAAACTGGTCCTGCATTACGCAAGGGTTGTGTGAACTTTTACACTGTTGGGTCCAAAACCAAGGAAGGAGTGGGTAGCGGAGTATTCTGCGAATAATTAAGCCTTAGTCAGGCTCTGAAACTGCGGGACTATTGCAGCGTTTTCCAAGCGGGGCTGTTGGCAACAAAGGAAGCCCCGCCTTGCTCTGCTATTGATATTCGCATACTCACAGTCAAGCTGCTCTGAAATCGCTGGAGTCTTATGTGTACACTTCTAAAGAAAGCCTCGATTGCCGCATATCTCTTAACGAGCTGACCGAACAGTTTAACATACACCTCTTTGGTGCCCAAGACACAGCGATATTCCAGGAAATAAAAGAAGAGCTGACATGCTTGCCAGACAAGGAACGAAGCAACAAACAAACATGGCACGAGCAAGTATACCATTAGCAGCCATTAAACTAAAGCTAATGAATCAAGCCACGGCTCAGACGAACCTGAGATAGATACAAGGGCATACCTGCCTAATCACCAGTCAAATCTGGCCTTGACTTGATCGTCAGCGAAATAAGGGACTAATATCCCTAAAATTAACTGACATCAACAAAATTGTTGGCGTCATCACTGGTCACTGTCTTATTGGCACTCACGCACAAAGACTAGGGCTCGTTTTGAATGACCTCTGCGGAAGCTGCGTAGACGAAGAGAAAGATGAATCCATTCAACACCGGCTCTGCGCCTGTCCAGCCCTCTGCCAAAGCAGGAAACGATACCTAGTATCCTACTTCTTTACGATCTGACTGACGTTCAGCGGATAAGTATAACTGACCTTCTTAACTACGTAAGAAGCGCAAGGTGGTTCCATGAATAGGGTGTCGACGCCCCTCATAACAACACAAAGAGCCACTCTGGCCTAAGTCTATACTCGCTGTGGATGCTACGGATAACCTAATCTTGTCTGGTGTTCTTAATGGGGATTCGACATTCGCTAGTGTTTTCAATTGCAGAATAGTCTAGCTATCTAGAAACCAACTGAATTTAAAACATCATACTGGACATCGGCAGAGATCACCCGTGATGTAGAATTTAGATGTTCACTACACTTTACGTAGGTCTCAAAAAATCGCTCCATTAATATGAGGACAGGAAGAGTATCTGTCAATCTTCTGGGAACCAATAACTGACAGACCTAATTAGTGATAGTCCATTTTTTTTGGTGACCCATTCAAGCAGGCTCATTGGTGATATCGTTTCCCAAGGTCTCGTGAAAACTCCATAACGCCCATAATTTGGAAATTCGCTGACAGCAGTATGCGACAGCCTGTTCTATTATACAGCTAATGTATCTGAAATTATGAGTCTTGCTCGGATATCACTGGGTGGCCGTGGTGGAGTGCTAAGCATCATCGACTGTCGAGCGGAAAGTGTGTCCATAGCCAAGAACACCATAATGGCATGGAACATTTACTGGGAACTACAACCAATGTGAAAATTCTGTCGAGTTCCTCTCGAATCCTATCTAGGAAAACCACCCATGGAGAGTAGTGGACGAACATCTACGACCCAAACCATCTGCACTTCATCCAGGCTATGTGATAAACATGGCTGTGTCGGGATTCGATCCAGTGTCATCGGCGTCAGAGGCCAACACACTACCCACTGCGCCACGGTGCTCTCATCCGCAGGGAATAGTGGATATATGTAAGCAGTATTTCTAGCTGCTGCTTAACGAGCATGACCAAGAGAGAGTGGTAGAGACCGAGGAAATCCCAACTCCAGCCGCTGAAGTAGTCCTCCCACCCAGCTTCGAAGAAGTCGGCATAGCTATTCAGAAGCTGAAGAATAACAAGGCCGCAGGCTCAGATGGCTTGCCATCAGAGCTCTTCAAGGCTGGCGGCGATGTTCTGGTAGGGAGCATGCACCAGCTCTATTTGCCCCATCCACAAAAAGGCGATCCTGCCTCCTGCAAGAACTATAGAAGTATATCCATGCTCAATGTCGCATACAAGATGCTGTCTAGCGTATTGTGTGAACGTCTAAAGCCATTTTGCACTGCACTAATCGGCAGCTACCAGTGCGGCTTCCGGCCCGGCAAATCAACTATAGACCAAATTTCCACACTTCGACAAATCCTGGAAAAGACCAACGAGTTTCGAACCGATACACACCATCTTTTCATCGATTTCAAAGCCGCATACGACAGCATTCGTCGTGAGGGACTGTTTGGTGCGATGGCCTAATTCGGGATCCCGGGAAAACTGATCCAGTTCTGTCGCGCCACGCTAAAAAATACGCGATGCACCGTGCAACTCGGTTCTAGAACTTCGGAACCGTTTGATACATGCACCGGATTTCGGCAAAGAGATGCGCTGTCATATGACATCTTCAAACTGGTGCTGGAGCAGATAGTGCGACGGGCGGGCGTCAACAGAGAAGGCACTATCTTCTATAGGTCCGCCCAGCTGCTAGGATACGCGGATGATATCGACATCATCGCGTGTTCTCGCCGTGACATTGTGGAAGCATTCACGGCGATTAAAGAACAGGCGAAACGAGTTGGTCTTAAGGTCAATGAGGACAAGACGAAGTACATGCTGTCCAGCAAAAACCAATCCGTCTCTCACCACCTGGGACAAAATATAACAATTGACAGCTACAATTTCGAGGTAGTTAAGGAGTTGGTCTACCTCGGGGCAAACATAAATTCCACAAATGACGCCACAGTGGAGATCCGGCATAGAATCGCCCTTGGCAACCGTTGCTACTTCGGCTTGTCCAAACAACTGGGGTCAAAACTCCTCACTCGAAAGACCAAAGTCATGCTTTACAAAACGCCCATACTGCCAGTCTTGCTGTACGGAGCCGAAAGCTGGACGATAAGCAGGACGGCGGAGCTGATTTTGGGTTCTTTCGAAAGAAAAATTCTGCGCCGGATAATTGGTCCTGTCTGTAAGGAAGGTGAATGGAGAAGAAGACACAACCGCGAACTCTACGAGCTGTACAATGATGTGGATGTAGTCCGGAAGGCAAAGATCCGTCGACTACACTGTCTCAGCCACATCGAGCGCATGGACATCAACGCTCCAGCTAAGAGGTCCTTCGGCTCCGAGCCTCCTGGTTCGAGAAGAAGAAGAAGACCAACCTCCGGTATAAAGACCAAGTAATCATCTTGGTCTTGGTTACTTGGTCCAAGTAAGTAAGAAATGTTCAGGTTGTCAACTGCAAGCGGGAATTTTTCAGTGCTTTTTTCAGAGGAGAATGGAATGAGCGAAAAGCGGAAAACACCATATTTTTGAGGCGAAGCCTCTCTCTACTCGACTCCAAGGAAAAAGCGTTCGTCCGCGAACTGTTCGAAAACGTGATGTCCGATTGTAATGAAATTTTGCACACTGACATATCTTAGCATTGTGCAGGTAGATTGATTGTGGATAAGGCCAAATTTTGCGTCGGTCACGAGCCATGGCCACAAATGTCCAAATTTTCAAGCGCGCGCCGATTTTTGATTGAGTTCAAACACTTTTACTTTTTGCACGCCCATTATATTTTGAGATTCTTTAACGCCGTCCCACGTCCGTGGTGACCGTAACGATAGAGCACAACACAGAGCACATAGTTAGGTATGAAATACAGCACGGATAGGAAATTAACCTGGAAGAGCAACACAATCGAAAGAGCTAAAAAAGCAACTGTAGCTCTCTACACATGCAAGAAAGCCATAGGGAAAAAATGGGGATTCAACCCTCAGATCACCCTATGGCTCTAATTCACGGTCGTCAGACCCCTACTAATGTATGGAGTGACAGTCTGGTGGACAGCACTGGACAAGACAACATTAATACCTCAAGCAATTCGAGAAGGTACAAAGGTTGGCGTGTATGTGCATTACCGGGGTCCTCAGGTTCACCCCAACAGCTGCGCTTAACATGATACTCGACCTTTTTCACTCGATATTTTCGGCAAGCAAATTGCCACACATAACTTGCCGTAGTATAACTTGCCTTGAAAAAGCATCTCGACTCACGCCGTTCGGAATCGGCATTAAACTGTAGGTCCCTTTCACTTGTGTGAAAATAAATCACACACAACATGGGTGATTGAAGAGAAGCTAGGCTCTGGTTCTTCATTTGCTGTAACGCCACCAAAGAAGAAGAAGAATTACCACACCAACGGCCATTAGACTTAAAGCCAACCTGAACTGGGCGAGCTATGTCACTGGACACTTATCCATCCTAAGTAACAGGTCAACTATAGCAGAAAACCTAGACCTCACAGAATCCACCACAGTTTTGGAAAAAAAAACCTTACAACAATCTACCCGGACAGACAAAACTGGACTCGCCAGACTCAACCTCGCAGAAACTGCGTAGACTTCTACACTGACGGGTCTACAACCAAAGACGGGGTGGGTAGTGGAGAATTCTGCAAACAACTTAAGCTGAACAAAGCTCTAAAATTACCAAATCACTCCAGCGTTTTCCAGGCGGAACTGTTGGCAATAAAAGAGGTTTTGTCTTGGCTGAAGTGGAACGTGATATCCACCACGAATATCAGCATTCTCACGGATAGTCAAGCAGCCTAAAAGTCTTTGGAGTCCCTTGTGTACACATCAAAATCTAGTCTCGACTGTCGCCTATCTCTTAACGAGATGGCCGAACAGTTCAACATACAACTCATCTGAGTACCGGGACACAGCGACATTCCAGGAAATGAAAGAGCCGTCACACTCGCCAAACAAGGAACGACGCTACAATCAATAGTGGCTTGTGAGGTTATACCCTTTGCAACCATTAAGCACAATCTTACAAATCTCGCCAGGGCCGAGAAGAATCGGAGAAGGACTCAGGGACATACCTGCCTCATCACCAGGCAAATCTGGCTCTGGCTCAACAGTCAACGGACTAAGAGTATTGTATGTATGTATGTTGGCGTTACAGTCCATGAAGAACCTGAGCCGAGCTTCTCTCAATCACCCATGCTGTGTTTGATTTCATTTTCACATAGGTGAAAGGGACCTACAGTTTTATTGCCGGTTCCGAACGGCGAATTTCGAGAAGCTTTTCATAACAATTTTTACTACAGGGGGTTTTGTCAGAACCCCGCTGAGGAGAAACTACGTGAAAAACACGTTCGATGACATGGCTGTGTCGGGATTCGATCCCGAGTCATCGGCGTCAGAGGCCAACACACTACCCACTGCGCCACGGTGCTCTCACATAAAGTCATCGGTGCCATCACTGGACACTGGCTTATTGGCAGTCAAACGCAAAAACTAGGTATAACTCCGAATGATTTTTGCAGGAGCTGTCTAGACGAGGAGGAGGTCGAATCCATTCATCACCTTCCCTGCGCCTGCCCGGCATTCTGCACAATCAGGAAACGATACCTAGGATCTTACTTCCTTAACGATCTGACCGAAGTTCAGCAAGTAGGGATATCTGATATTTTTAATTTCTTAAGAAGCACAAAATGGTTCCACGAATAGGGGGCTAAGCCCCCTCGTAGCTGCACAACGGGCTTCCCTAGCCTATGTGCGTTCTTCCCATTTTTTTTTTTTTTTTTTTTTTTTTTTTTTTTTTTTTTTTTTTTTTTTTTGGGAAGGCTACGGTCCTACCTACCTACCTACCTACAGAACGATTGCGTTCGGTTTGGTCAGAAAAGGTAAAAAACATTCTAAAATTTGTAAGGGCCACGTGAGAGAGTTTCATAAACGACTTAAAGAAATGTCGAGTAGTTAGAGAGGTTTCTTGTACGCTTCGCCTCAATATGTTGGCGTAGGAGCGGATAACCAGCTCCGTACACCGCCCTAGTTATTGTTAGACTATTCCTCTTATTATTTTTCAATTTTATTAAGGGAGCGTACGATATTTTACAAATAATCTCATCAAAAATTTACTGCAATCGTTGAACACGCTCTAATTGAACAATGCATGCACCTGTCAAATTCGACCTGGCACCACTGTCAGCACTTCAGATGTCGTCGACAAAAAGTCCGAAATGGTGAAAAGTTAAAAAAGTTTTTTGACATTCCCGTGGAAAAAGGTTCGTGTTTGTTTTCCTCCTACCTTTTTTCAGCCAAAATCATTAATTTCAACATCCAGTTGTACCCCAAAAACATGCTCTTGTAGCATGTGGCAGTGAATTTGTTTTTTAACAGTGCGATCTCCTTAAATACTGTGAAAAATCATAAACGGGCGATAGAATCGAGGAAAACAATACACCTCATCGTTCTAATTGTGGAAAGGAAAGGAATAAGAAACGAATATTTCGCTCGTTCCGTCGCAGGTGTGTAGAAATCCGAGGAAAAAAGTGAAGATAAATACATATTTCTTGCGGGGATACCAGTTTTTTTTTTTTTTGTTTTTTCATTTCGAAAATACATACATATGGAGCTGAAATCGAAATGATTGCGTCCGGAAAAAAGAAGGTTTTGCGTTTGTCGTGTTGTCGTCGTAGCAGTATTCGGTCGGTTGGTCATATACGGATATCCTTTGGCCCATCAAACTGGACCCAAAGTCTCTTTTCCGAATGGGAAATAAAATGAAGGAATAAAAACTCCCCAACTCGCCTCCGGACTTTCGTTATTTTTTTCTCATCCCCCCACCATTCGTTTGAACTTTGTGTTTACCTTGATGTGAAGCAAGAAAGGAAGGATGCTTTCCAGCAATTGCTGTGTGGATTGTGGTTGGCTGGCGTTATTTCGCGGATTAAGTCAGAGAAACTGGTTATTGTGTAGTTTAAAAATAAAACGATCGCTCAGCGTAAGCAGAAAGTTGTATGGTGCCGTGATTGACACAGCGTATAAGAGCCCACGTACGTGTGAGGCGCCTTTGGTGTTCGGTTTTTGTTGTTTTGTTACGTTATTTTTACGAAACACAGAAGCCCCAGTCAGTCAGACAAGTGGTATCGATGTAGCCTTGTGGTGAATGGGCCAATGCTGGATGACGAAATCCACACGAATTTCTGTCTGTGTATTCATCGTGTTACCTACGTGGGTATACCCATGCGATTATATTGCTTGGTTTGGTGGTTTTCCCATGCGGAATTACTGGGATCCAACAATGCTCTATTATTCTATAATATGTATGTTTGGTATTTAGCCGCATTGTCTATCTCACCGCTCGTGTGTGTCGATATGGTGAATCACTTATTTGTTATTCCAGCAGGCCTATAACGAGATGACCATTAAGCATACAATACTATCGCCTATCAGTTGTATTAAGTTCTCGATTCCCTACATCAAAGGTGACCGTTTTGCACCTTTTCTTTTTTGTAAGTCAATACAACGCAGTCAGTTAAGTAATTAACTCCACTGCTCTCTCGCTCTACATCTTTCGCTATCGTTTGCATAGAACTTGCTACAAATACTCATAGTATGTACAGCCTTGAGCTCAACTGGCTACTTCCGCAGTTCGTTATTTTTTACAGCAATTTGTTTCCATTGAATAGCACTTTAAATCGTTCTTGGGAACAGCTATCGATATGGTTTTATTACAATTTTGCAAGCGTTGCTGTGCAATGTGTGTGGTATGTAGAAGTATGTGTTTCGATTGCGTGCTGGGGAGTAGTTTTCTTTGAGATAAGATTTCTCATTGTTGTTCTACTTTTCCCCCTTTTTTTAAACTACTTCTTATGGCTTTACATGCTGGCCATGACCCATAAGGTGTTTGGCTGTTTGTTGATCTAATTTTATTAGTAAATGGAGCATTGAAAGCATCCCAGGGATGCTTATCGCGGGGCTGCCCGTCGTTGGCGCACACTTGGCTGCCGGTTTCACTTTTTAACTTGGACTAGAAATCGTATCGAGTCACTTTCAAATGTAAATACAGACGATGACTATGGGTCCCTTAGAAAGTATACACACATTTGCATGCAAACGCTTTCGTCATGTTGGGGCCGCATTCACTTTTTGTTTTGCTTCTGATAAGCTTTTGTTTAGTCTTTTAATTAACAACTTCACATTGGTGAATTAATCTTGTCGGGTGGAGTTTATTAAATGGATCGCGAAGCGCAGTGCTCTGTTTTGTTGGTAGATTAAAAGAATTCTACTGCGGAGAATACGATTTTGTGTGAAACGTGGTAGGTAACCTCTCCAAAACGCTGCAGGGCAGGTACCTATACACTATACACCGTGTAACTTTGTCAGTAGCTTAAGATTGGTAATGACGGTATTAGTAATGACGAACGGGTTGATGAGTGTACACTGTTTAGTCGCAGTGTTTTGTCGTAATTCCAGTTTATTCGTTTAAATCATGGCTGACAAAACATACGACTTCTATGGACACTTTTTGTGCTTATTGACTCAGCCGGATGGTTTTAAATTATGCATCAAGCAAACAGCCAACTCTTTACTCTCATGTGTACGTCTAAAGGTCAGATGATCTAACTTACACAGATCCAGTTTTTGCGTTTGCTAGACAGACAACTTTGTAATATCAATTGCTTAACCAATTCACATATCGTGGCTTGCAATATGTACGATTAGAGAATCTTATCTCTAACATCTCTAGGTACTTCGTTTCAAATTCAATCTAATTTCTAATTTCCTGACATGAAACTTCTCAGCTACGAGGGTAAGGTGCACAGTGATTGGACTGACAGACTGTGATTTTCAGTTTAAAAAAAAAATGTTTGTTTTCTACATAATCTCCCTTGTCTTCAATATGTACATACACTTGGTCCAACGTTTCTCCAACATCAGTATTCCTTTTCGAAAGTGAGAGTGCAAGGCTGTTTTTTTTTTTTTTTTTTTTTTGGTTGCGCCAAAGGATGTGGAATCTTCATAGATACCAGTAGCCCGGGCTACAGGCATGCACGATTCGCAGGCCTGGCTAAAGATGTCAGTAATGCGCCTACGTGCTAAACCACACCCTGCACACTTCCAACCACTCTCCCCGCGGAACTGCCGTTAGGTACTACTTCGCGGGGCTGGCTAGCCTTTTAGGCAATACTCTCATTTGAAGCTCTGGTGTTTGAGCTATTCGCGTTACGTTGACGCTCTAGGCGCCTAAGGTCGCTCATTATGCGTACCGCCACATTACTTACGATGTTCCAGTTTTCATCGTTCTGCAGCATGTAGCTTATAATATTCTCAGGAGTGAGCCTCTCCCCAAACTGTTCTTGAAGAACGATCCTCTCACTTGTATATCATGGACAATGGAAAAACACATGTTCCACGTTTTCTAGAACGTGTTCGCAATGTGGGCAGTAGGGGGCAACTTCGTGTTTGCGTTTGAAGAGGTATTCTCTGAAGCATCCGTGTCCCGTCAGAAACTGAGTGAAACTGCAAGGCTGTGAAAATATTCATCTGTGACCCTCTCAAATTCTACATTGGATGCGGACTGCTTCCAAAAATATATCTCTCCGAGTTTGCAAATAGAAAGGACTCTAAAGGCGTCAATTAGGCGAGCTAATAATTAGAGCTCTCTATTGCACGTGTAATCGTGTAGACGTGTTACACGTGTAATTGAATTGTCCTTGTAGGAACACGTGTATTTAGTAAAAAACGTATAGTTCCACCATAGCCATAAATTGAAGAAAACCTTTGCTAAAACAGAATGCAAGAGGCAATTGGTTTAACGCGATCATGTTGTCCAGTGCCTGATGGATTTCTTCCATTCTTTCAGATGTGCAACTCTTTGGTCTCATATCAATATACTGCAGATCAGTACTGATTGATACGGTATGGCAGATATTACTGTCAACATCAACCAGCTTAACAAGCCACGCAACTTTCATCAACACAGAGAAAAACAACAGTCCTTGGGCTCACTTGGGTATGCGGTAAATGCACATAAGGCAGTCAGTTGAATTATGAAAGAGGAGCACTTCTTTCTCTATTTACACGTGCATTTCTATTTACACGTGTACACGTTTAAATATTTTTTTAATACACGTGTGAACGTGACGCGAGTACACGTGTAATTAAATACACCCTTGAAATCGAGAGCTCTATTAATAATACCCCAAATCCAACCGTTTTCCTATCGCCGGCCGTTGCAATCTTGTGTAAATACATATGTATGTGAGCGTTTGAGCGTTTTTTCTTCACACCTGGCCTCTTGTTGCGTATTTTGGCTTCCAACAGATCAAGAAAATTGCCTGTAATTGTTCCACCTTTTGCATGGTAATCAATGAAACGGATCCCTTTCGAATCCCAAAACACGCTGGACATGACGTTTCCGTGAGATGTGATCGATTTCGCTTTCTCTGACGCTGAATTATTGGCTTCCACCCACTGCTTGGATTGCTATTTCGTTCCTGGCATGTAGTAGTGAACCTACATATGCCTCATCCATGGTGACTCTTCTTCTTCTTAACGGGCGCTACAGTTCGGGGTGAACCTGAGCCTCAACCAACATGCCCCTCCAAGTTGCATTCCGCCCCTTCAACATTTCTCCCGCAACTCACGTCTCTCTAGGAATGCTCACCAATATACCCTGAAGCCCGCTTTCGGACGTACCGTCAAATATAGAGAATCTTTCAGTAACCGAATCACATGAATCTGGAACTCCATGCCGGATTCGGTTTTCCTTTCTACCTTCTGCCCGCACTGTGTCGCCGACATAATAAGGTTATTAGACCTTGAGTGCGCGCGAATTATAAAAAAAAAAAAAAGACTAAAGGTCCACTACTTAGCCAGTGTAGAACAACTTTCACTTCAAGTTGATGTGTTGCTAAGTTCGTGCTTCTGTGCTGACCAGAACATTGGGCTATTATCGGTAGGCTGATTCTTATTTTTATTTTCGTTTTTATAATTCACGCAGGTTCAAGAGTCATACTCTTATTATGGGCGGAGCGCAGATGGTTTGGGTCGAAGATGTTCGTTCACTACTCTCCAAGGGTGGTTGTCCTAGATAGGATTCGAGTGGAACTCGACTGAATTTTCACGTTGGTTGTAGTTCTCAGCAAATGTTCCATTAGAACTGTACACACAAAGTATGAACTTGAAGTGACCATATACTGTAAGTGTTATACCTTCATCAGTTATTTCTTGGCTATGGACAGACTTTGAACTACAGACCTTCCGCTCGACAGTCGTTGATTCTGCTGACCACTGCACCACGGCCATTGCCTACTACTGCAATTGTATTTGTATCCATACACAAGAACAGATCCCCAAAAAGGAAAATCAGTCTCATAGTCATTAGTCTGTAAAAGCTGTAGCGTGAAGACGCTTGGGTTATCGCTTGGAGGCACTTTTTCGGGTCAAGGATGTGAAACTATGCGGAAAATGACGAAAATACTATACCACTTTGTGTCTAAGGAAACATTAGATACATGCTCCCACATGTTCGGGTCTTCTCAAAACAACGCTCACATCAAATATTGTTCAAGAATTTTTAACGCCACCATACCGTTAATGCGGTATTATTAGAAAACTTGTGTGGTATCGTTAAACAACAGATAGAGGGCCAATGGTTTACCTCGAGGGCTCCTTGAAGCTTCAAGCGAGTGGCTGGCCTATCAACATAGGATATACCCTGTTATGCTGCAAATAGGTATGAGGCAGATGCTTCCTATTTTGAAAAAAAAAATGTTCACTGCCTGGCACTTTGCCTGTCTTTATTCCCAAAATAGGGGAATAGGGGAATCGACTCTCGCCAAGAGAGTCATAATAAATCAATTAGCCTAATATCCTTCTTGCTGAAAAGCATGGAGAGCATAGTAGAGCTGCACGTGCGCAAAGTTGGCCTTGGAATGCATGCTTTTTCGGAGATGCAACGTGCTTATCAGCGCGGAAATCCTGCGAGGTCATTTTCGTCGACATTGAGGGAGCTTTTGACAACGCAACTTTTGACAGTATGTGTAATGCTGCTAAACGACATGGCGTAGATGAAGCAATGCTCGTACACAGGACACTGATCGCTGATGCAGGTCTCGGATATGTTAAATCTGGCGTAAACAGGGGCTGCCCGCAAGGTTGCTTCCTGTCTGCGCTGTTAAGGTGCATGGTGGTCGACTCTTTGCTCGATGCTCTCAATGTCTTTAAAATCTAGGCCCAGGCCTAGCGGATGATGTAACCGTTCTCTCTCTCGACTCATGTTTAGCGACTGGTCTGTCTTAAAGCGGCGGCGTTAAATGTGATCGATGAGTGGTGCATGACAAATGGGCTGTCAGTTAATCCTCTCAAGACTGATGACGTTCTCTTCACGATAAGGAGGAAAAATACCAGATATCTAAGGAAGCTAAGTACCTGTGAGTTATCGTAGACAGCACGCTTCTTTGGTTAAAGCATGTTGAGTCGAAATCCACCAAAGTGCTGTCAGTGTTCTGAAAATGCAAAGGTGGCTTTGGCAAAACATGGGGTCTATCGCCGGCAAAGGTTCTCTGGATCTACATGGCAATGATAAGACCGATAATCTCATATGCATCAGTCTGGTAGAACAGGCTAACACGCAAAGAGGCTACCTCTTTCACCAAACTCCAAGGAACGGGTTATCTCAGCTGTACGGGGGCTTTCCACAACACGCCAGGGATGCTATGGAGAACCTTCCCCCTCTTGATATAATTATCAGAGAGTGTGCACTCGCCCAAAGAAAAGTGGTTTCTGGTACAACTCGCATTTGAATGACAGTGCGCTTAGGCGGGAAATATTATACGACCCGTGTGTCATGAATATACCCTCTGACGCAATAACACCTGCCATCCTATTGCGCTATAACTTAACAGTCGAATTTCTATGGCGTCAGAATTGGCTCTGGCCACATACTGAACCTGGAAATGATTGTCGACTGCACTGCGTCTCTCTTTCAGTCAGAGATATACATACATACGAGTATGCAATCCTGATGGCCATGCACTATGTTGTGAACCATAGGTGGAAGGGTAAAAACAAATGCGTTTGCAGGGATAGCCAAGCTGCACTCAAAGCTGTGTCCAACCCTTTGACCAGCTCCAAGTTAGTAGACTTACTTAACTAAGGCTTGTTTGGGTCCCAGGTCATTCTGGGATCACAGGAAATAAGAACTCTGATGAACTCGCCAGAATGGGCTCAGAGAAGAGTTTTTCAGGACCTGAATCCGGACATCGATTGGGTCTTTAATGCACACAATCATAGATGGAGGGAATATTCAGGATGCAGGATGACTAAGCGCGTACGCCTTGATGTGTGCAAGAAATCCGCCGCATTCTTCTTATCCTTAAGGAGAATTAACTACAGAGGGCTTACGGGTATCATTACGGGCCATTATACTCTTTATGCTCGGCTCGAGGAGGACGACACAGCATAGCACTCTTTTTGTCCTGTCCCGCCCTTCCTCGCCCACGGTGGCACGCCCTTAGGGTCGACGGGGTTTGTGCCGAATCTCTTAGCTTTACAGCACTGAAGCTCCCCATATTTCTCCAGAAAACGGGGAAAATGCAGTAAAAGTAGATGTCGCGTTGGAGTGTGCGAAACAAAACTTTCTGAGTATCAGAACAAGATGAAACACATTCTTACGGGAGATGAGACTTGGATTTATGCTTATGACTCGGAAGAAACCAATCAGTCAAGTGAATATCGTGCTAAATGTGAGACAAGACCAAAAATACCGCGTCAAAGTTCAATAATCAAGGTCAGGACCCTCTATGTGACCGAGTCAGTGAAGTCGACGGATCTTTGCCTTCCGGACTACATCCACATCTTTGTACAGCTCGTAGAGTTCGCGGTTATGTCTTCTTCTTCATTTACCTTCCTCACAGAGAGGACCAAATATCCGGCGCAGAATTTTTCTTTCGAATGAACCCAAAATCAGCTCCGCTGTCCTGCTTATCGTCCAGCTTTCGGCTCCGTACAGCAAGACTGGCAGAATGAGCGTTTTGTAAAGCATGACTTTGGTCTTTCGAGTGAGGAGTTTTGACCCCAGTTGTTTGGACAAGCCGAAGTAGCAGCGGTTGCCAAGGGCGATTCTATGCCGGATCTCCACTGTGGTGTCATTTGTGGAATCTACGTTTGCCCCGAGGTAGACAAACTCCTTAAGTACCTCGAAATTTATTTATTTATTTATTACTATTATTAAAGGTAAATAAATTTACAATTAACATTATTTGTACAGCACTGGCTGCTAGGGCCTTCCGCTGTTTTGTATAATAATAGTGTTATAAAAAGAACTGGGATGACAATTTAAATGTGATTATTCAGCTTGAGTAATTTTAAAAGTTTATATACAATTTTTATGTTTTGATGGGTGGGGGAGGATAGGAGGTTGATGAGGCTTTTGTTGGAAAGGTTTGAACAAAGTTGATTTATTGTTGGACAATCTATTGTAAGGTGTTTGATGTTGAGTATATATCCGGTTTGGCATAGGTGACAGATGGGGGGACTAGCCTTGTTTAGGAGGTGGCCATGCGTTACTTGGGTATGTCCAAGTCGGAGTCTGAGGAAGCATTTAGTAGTGTTTGAAGGGTAAATGGATGGAACCGCTTTGGGGTTGATGTTTGAATAGTGGTGTGTGTAGTGGTCCCATGCCTCGTTTCTTTTACGTTCCCATTGGGGGTGTATAAATTTATAGAAATCTTTTTTGGGGGGGGGGAAGTATGTTGTCAGGCTTGATCCCGATGACGCATTCTTCGCAGCACGATCGGCTAGCTCGTTCCCTTTAATACCTGCATGTCCTGGTACCCAGATAATTTTTAATTTGGGTTGCATTTTTATGATGTTGTCTCGTATTTGGTTGATGATGTTGGAGCGATAGTTTAAATTCAGTACCGCGTTAACAGTAGAAAGGCTATCAGTGCAAATTAAAATCTTACTGCGGACGACGTTAGCAACTTTTGTTGCTTCTAGGAGGGCCAAAGCTTCTGTAGAAAAGATCGAAAGATAACCCGGTAGCTTTGTGGCGCGTAAGACTTGTCCGGTGTCGTGAACGATGGCGTAGCTGGTGCAGTCATCAGTTTTGGAACCATCAGTATATATGATGGACCAGGAGTTTTCGATGTATGAGCTTACGAGTTCCCTAAAGGATTGTGTGTAGATTTCTTTCGGAGTTTCTTGTTTTTTTTAGTTTTGCGAGCTTGGTGTTAATAGCATCATTTGGTAATAGCCAAGGGGGGTGTTTTATGGTAAAATTCGATTTTCGGATGATGGGGGGACCCATGTTCCGAACCAAGGTTATGGCATTGAAAGCGCTTGAGGGGTATTTGGGGATTCTTGTACGTTTAAGTAGATTTTTTGTAGTGGTGGAAATCGGTGAGTTGCCGGAATGTAGGATAATCGAAGAGAGGCGAGTTGTTAAAATGTCTCTTTGGTGTTCGATGTATGGGAGGCCGGCTTCTGTGAGCATGTTTATTATGGGTTTTGTGGAGAGAGCATTTAAGCTGCGTCTTACTGCTGCATGGTAGGGAGGCTTTAGAATTTGGAGCGTTGATTTCGGGCATTTACCGTATATAGTCAATCCGTATTCGATTTTTGATAGAAGAATGGTTTTAGTGACATGTATATGTATGTTAGATGGAATTAGGGAGGATTTAGAGGATAAAAACTTAATTATGTTTAGTTTAGAGTCCAATTTTTTTCTTAGGGCTATACAATGGTTCTTAAAACTAAACTTATTGTCGAAGATTATGCCTAGGATACTTAATACCTTAACTCTAGGTATTGAAGAGTTGTTATATATAACGTCAAAATTGTTGCAATTATGTTTTTTGCAAATGTGTAGGTGTTTACTTTTTGCCGGCGAAATCAGGGCACCTGATTGGGAGCACCAGTTTCTTAAATTAGAGAGAATGTCCTGAAAAATTTGTTGGGTATGTGAAATGTCGTTACATTTACTCATGATAATTAGGTCATCTGCGTAAAGTGTGTGCCTAATGTTGTAATTAGAGAGAATAGCGCTGATGTCATTATACGCAACTATGAATAACGCAACGGACAGAGGAGACCCTTGCGGTATTCCGTTGTACAAATCGTAAACACCCGAGTACCGGTTATTGATTTTGGTACGGAATTTTCTATTTGATAGAAAGGATTTTATATACGAGTACATTTTTTGTCCGATCTTCCATTTTGATAGGTTGTTTAGCACAATGTGAATACCAATGCGGTCGAAAGCTTTTTCGAAATCAAGGGATAATATTGAGATGTGATTTCTGCGGGATAGAGAAGATGCAATAAATTCATCTATGTGAAGGAGGGAGTCAATGGTGCTAGGTCCATGTTTAAAGGCGACTTGATTTAGGCTAATTAAATTATTTCTTTCAATGAACCAAAGTAAGCGACGTGAAATGATCTTTTCTAATAATTTACCTATACAAGGTAGAAGAGAGATAGGTCTGTAATTTTTGGTATCCGTTAGTTTCTTGCCATTTTTTTGAAATTGGTATAATGGTAGCAGTTTTCCATGTTTGTGGTATTACCCCTTAATCAAAGATGTTATTAAATAGTTGTAAAATGCGTTGTTTAACAACGGGTGGAGAGTTTTTTAACATCGGGTAAGAGATTCTATCGAAGCCAGGTGTTTTCCCCTAAGCAGCTTTCTAATTCTAGAGTGTTTATAGGTAGATCAACAGATTTGGCTGAGGGTCTTAAAGGGTAAGTCGTGTGATTATTTAGGCTAATTGAATCCAGTGAGTAATTAGACCAAGTCTTGGCGAAGTGATCACAGATCTTGACTGGGTCGAGGAGGGTTTCGGAGTCTGTAACGCTTACTCTAATGGAGCGAGGGGTGTAACTGCCTGTAAGTGCTTTTATATCGGACCATATTTTCTTATTGTTTGTGTGGGGTTTGATGTTAGCAGTAAACTTTTGGAAGCATTCACTTTTTGCTAGTTTTACCTTACGACGGAATAAGGCATTTGATTTGCGATAAGGTTATCGTCTGTAGGGTGTTTTCTAAACAAACTCCATAGATGTTGTTTATTACGACGCAGGGTAGCGATTTCAGGGTTCCACCATGGGACAAATGATTTATGCGGAAGGCTTTTTGTTTGGGGAATCGATAGGTTGGCTGCATGCCTAATTACCTTAGTAACTGTAGCCGCCTCTTTATTTATATTGGAAGAATATAGAATATTCTTTAGAGAGTTTGTAACGATATTCATGAAACCGTTCCAATTTGCTCGATGGGTGTGAAATTTAACTGGTGGCACATTGTGATCACTGCATGTCTTACCAAAGTAAATGGTAGTAATTATGGGGAAATGGTCACTACCGTGGAGGTTATCTAAAATATGCCATGAAGAACTTGGAATTAATTGGGATGATATCAACGTAAGATCAACATGGGTGAATGTCTTACGGGTGGTAAAGTGTGTGGGGCTACCATCATTCAAAATAGAGGGATTAGAATTTATTAAATAGTTTTCAATGGCTTTGCCTCTGAGGTTACGTTTTTGGGATCCCCAAAGTGGACTCCAAGAGTTAAAGTCGCCTGTTAGTAAGATTGGGGTATTAAAAGAACTTGTAATGTTTGCGATTTCTGCTGAGGTGAAGGGTTGGCAAGGTGGAATGTATAGAGATAGTACAGTGAACTTCCCGTTTAGTTGTAGCCACAGTAGCGATGGGAGAGTTAACTGCTAGATGTTTGTGTGGTATGGATTTGTGTATTAACAGGCCAGTACCCTGCTTTGCGAGAAGTTATTATCGTGATTATGAAAATATGCAACATATTGCTTTGGAGGGTGTGGGGTATACCCGGCTGTAGCTGTCATTTGTTATATTTTGTCCCAGGTGGTGACCGACGGATTGGCTTCGTTATATCCTATCCGACAGCATGTACTTCGTTTATCCTATTGACCTTAAGACCGACTCGTTTCGCCTGTTCTTCAATCGCCGTTAATGCTTCCAGAATGTCACGCCGAGAACACGCGATGATGTCGATCTCATCCGCGTATCCTAGCAGCTGAACGGACTTGTAGAAGATAGTACATTCCCTGTTGACGCCTGCCCGTCGCACTATCTGCTCCAGCACCAGGTTGAAGAAGTCACATGACAGCACATCTCCTTGCCGAAATCCGGTGCATGTATCAAACGGTTTCGAAGTTCTAGAACCAAGTTGCACGGTGCATCGTGGCAACTGGTAGCTGCCGATTAGTGCGGTGCGAAATGGCTTTAGACGTTCACACAATACGCTGGACAGGATCTTCTATGCGACATTGAGCAGGGATATACCTCTATAGTTCTTGCAAGAGGTAGGATCGCCTTTTTTGTGGATGGGGCAAATAGAGCTGGTATTCCAGTCGTCGGGCATGCTTTCATCTTCTCAAATTCTGCAGATGATCTGGTGCATGCTCCCTACCAGAACATCGCCGCCAGCCTTGAAGAGGTCTGATGGCAAGCCATTTGAGACTTCGGCCTTGTTGTTCTTCAGCTTCTGAATAGCTGTGCCGACTTCTTCGATGCTGGGTAGGAGGACTACTTCAACGGCTGGAGTTGGGTCCCTACCACTCTCTCTTGGTCATGCTCGTTAAGCAGCTGCTGAAAATGCTGCTTAAATACATCCACTATTCCCTGCGGGTCGGTGACAAGATTACCCTCGCAGTTTCGAAGAGCCTGGGTGCCCTTTTTGAAGCCTCCTGCAAGGTCTTTGGCTTTCTTGTAAAAGGCTCGTGTTTTATGCTTATCCCTAGACTCCTCCTTTTGTCGCAGTAGTTTTTTCTCCTCCTTTCTTCTGGCTCGGTACTCTTTTTGCGCTGTCCTGGTTTTTTTCTGCAGCGCCTTTTGATACGCCTCGTCGGTTGCTGCCTTTTTCTGCTTCACAGACCACAACTTCGCGATTGTGGCATAGGAAAGCTGGCATTTGTCAATGGCAATAGGTTCATGTGTCTAAAGAGTTTACATACGGTTCGGTTCTGCCTAGACTTTCTACAAGCCGTTCGGGAATCGGTTGGAGACTTTATATGGTGCTAAGGGACGATTTTGTTAAAACATCGAATTGGAACTACAATTGTAGTTCCTTTAGGGATCCGCATATGGACTAGTCAGTAGCTATTTTATGTGCCGATGAATTGAACGTCTCATCAGTTTTGAATGGTTAATATATTGTCCATGAAGGTCAGCTCTCTATTCATTGGTTTGCTTCGATGATGTTGCCGTTCTGTCTGTCGACTCATGTTTGACAAATTAGCATGTCAAGCTGTAGTTACTGTACGTGCATACCTGTTCATCACTCGTTTGATAAATTGATCTCAGCCAATCTGGGTTATGGTCAATTTGGTGTTTCAGTAGTTAAAGTAGATTGCACTGGTAGAGATCTGCTTTTACATCGTTTAAAAGAGAAACTAGACTTTGGAACGTCGACTCGATGTACATATGTATGTATGCTTCGCTACTGTTGTTATCTGTCTTAAATATGAACCTGTTGCGTCACAACACAAATGACCAGAAGATTTAAGGGAATATGTTCCGAACCATTTGCTTCAATATGGCATTCAGCAATCGAAGTATAGATTTCAAAACTACGCTTCGATCGGTAATTAAAGTCAGACGACGGCGGCGCTAAAAACGTAATCGAATCTCATTGCCTTGGTTTTCATAAAGATAACGGTTTCGGTATTGTAGCTAATTTAGAATCTGATTAACCCCCCTCAGTCACAATTAAGCGCTCCAGCGAATTATAGACGCGAGTAATCATATGTACAGACTACAGACCAGATACGGGAAACGATACTCATAGAAAGGTACCACATATGCGTCTCATCTATACACTGCAGCCGTGATGCATCGAAGAGTAGATTTCGTTTTTTCTAATGCATACATACATGCCGTATCGGTTCCATTTCTGTCTTCCAACAGCCCTTTTACTCTCCATATGCTTGCGGCTCAGCAAATGGAAATCGATGTATAGCGATTGTATACTCTCCCGAAATAAAGATTGATTACGTAACTCTAGCTACGTGTCCTCATCCATAGGATGAATGGTAGTCGGATAAACGATGGGTGAACATCATACATCATAGATTAGGACGTCGTCTGAGGTAAACATTTCTGTGTATCAACTCATTAAATGTATACCATTCCACGTCAAACAAGCCAAATAAATATTCGAATTCCTTTTTCGGGGCCGGTCGTGCTGTTTGGTATGCTTGAAACGATGCGTTCGCAGTATGATTCCTGGGTAAACATCTCGTTTGTCACCGAAATTGGTTTATTTTTACTTTACTTTCCAACCCGACCATCTCTTGGCTGACCTACGCAACAAGTAGCGTGGCATCAGTTATGCCCAGTGCTTTTGGTAGTGTGATTCGTGTCCGGAGAGATACACATAGATCACGAAAACAAATTCTTGCCCAATAGCATTCTCTAATTGAATTAAGACAGAAACGAAGATGGAGATGAAGTCAATTGGTTGGTTGGGAAATTATTAAATGAAATGAATTTGATTTGATTCCAGAATGGGCACTACAGATTCTGAGGTGAATGGGACAACAGCTAAACCGAACTACATAGTCCAAATGACGTCGGCATCGCAATTGTCTTCGGCGATAGATCCACTTAGCCATGTGGGCGATGGTATATTCTTGCAAACAAAAACCGCCCAAGGTCTGGCGGGCATATTTGTCTGGGCGGCTCTTTTCATCACATGTCAACAGGTTAGTTGTTGATATACAAAACGAAATAAACAAATAAATACCTTCTTCGTCTGGTTGTGCAGATCTATCAGCATCTGCGGTGGTATACAAATCCCCAGGAGCAACGATGGATAGTTAGGATACTTTTTATTGTACCAATCTATGCGACCTACTCGTGGATAAGTCTATTATTCTTCAATTCCGATAATGTTTACGTTTACTTTTTCACCGTAAGAGATTGTTACGAAGGTACCTAGTGGATGTCCTTTTAATTTGACTTTTAAGTTTTTAATATTCCACATTCGCAGCTTTTGTAATTTACAATTTTCTATCGCTGTGCTATGAATACCTCGGCGGCGAGGGTAATATCATGTCCGAGATACGAGGTAAACCGATTAAGACTTCTTGTTTGTATGGTACCTGCTGTCTGAAGGGTAAGACCTATACAATTGGATTTTTGCGCTTTTGCAAGCAGGCGACCTTGCAGTTTTGTCTTGTAAAACCATTGGTGGCGTTTATCATTATTTTCCTACAAGCCTTCGGGCACTATCACGATGGTGATTGGAGGTAATTGATACACGTGTACCTTAAACATGAATTAAATATAAAACTTTTGGTGTTTCCTTAGTGTTAATGGCGGTTACATTTACGTGACAATCATCTACAACATTTCCGTATCACTTGCTCTGTACGGACTCTATTTGTTCTACTTTGCTACGAGGGATCTATTGACACCTTTCGATCCGGTCCTGAAATTCTGCACAATCAAATCGGTGATTTTCTTATCCTTCTGGCAAGGTAAAGTCGAACATTTATCCCTACGTTTTGGGTGAGTGATGTTAATTAGATTTTGTTTTCAGGTGTTGGATTGGCCATTCTTGAGAAGGCAAATGTGATTTCACCAATTGTTGATAGTACTGGAGCGACTACGTCTACGGGTACTGTGTCGGCTGGTTATCAAAACTTTTTCATTTGTATTGAGATGCTGTTTGCGGCTATCGCTTTGCGTTATGCCTTCCCGTACCAGGTAAGTGGTGGTGTTCTATACGTTATATCTACAATGTGAAATCTAGAAAAGATAAGATACGGATGGGAGTAACTATCTGATAAGGTGAACAATCGTCCCACCGATTTTAGGTTTTCAACTCTGCAATGGTTATTCGGTTTGAGTCAGAAAAATTCTTTCGAACTAATATCGCAGTTTATTGCGCTCAAGATAAGGGGAAGTTAAACGATGAGTCAGAGTAAACGGTAAAGGCGGCGTGGTAGATACTTAAAATTTCTGAAATATTTCGTGTAAGATGGGATATACTCAAAGAAAATTTCGTCGAAATCTTGTGAGATAGTGAGCATCTTAACGGCCGTAGGATAGCAAAGTTTCCTTCCCAACATTGATAGCACATGAAATATTGCCATCACATTTGTTTGTGAAGCTTTAATGGCCTCTAAGGCCCTTGTTCACTTTGAAATGCGTCGCAGTTAACCTTGGGAGTTTTATCTTAAAATTGAATGTTGCTAAAAGCGAAATGGGTATCATTGCATGCACCCAGTCAATGATGCGCACTTATGCCATATCTCTGCCCGTTTATACCTACCCGTTCGCACGGTTTTACTACCCAATTGGGCGACTCATTTATTTTTCCAAAATAAGCACAATCAGCACTTTGGCGCTACAGTTCACATAAAGCGCTTAATTGACAATAAACTGTGGGTTTGTATGGCATAAAAATGTGTTTACGAAAGATAAGGAACTCATCTTGATATATGCGACGCAATATTGCTTTTGACATATTTTTGTAGCACAGGTATGTATCGGAGTGTTCCTTAAATGCTAGGCTTTTGACCACGTTACTATGACTGGCCACGATTTTCAGACGCCGAGAAAGCATTGTCGCCATTCAAAGTGAAAAGCACGTTTTCTGGTGTTACTTTTGTAAAGATTGAAAGACATTCAAGTAACACCTGTTTGCGGTCTTTGTGTATCAAGCCTTCGTCTTGTTTTTTTTTTTTTTTGCGCCACAGTTCATGACGAACCTGGGCCTTCTTTGAACAACCTCTCCAACTGGCACGGTCTTTCGCCAGCAGTCTCCAGTGCCTCACCGCACGCCTAGTTGGTTAAGGTCCTCTTCCACTTGGTTGCGCCACCTTAAATTTGGCCGTCCTCGAACGCGTCGCCCCTCGGGGTTGGATTCAAAGACCTTCCGGGCCGGAGCTGTGTTTTCCATGCGCTCAACATAACCTAGCCATCTTAGGTATTGGATCGATCCGAAGACGCCTTGCTACGTTCATGTCGCTGTACAGCCCGTACCTACAGTTCACTATTAAGTCTTCTCCTCCACTCCCCATTTATGCAGGTCGGGCCGAAAGTCGTACGCAGAATTTTTCTCTCAAAACGACCACTTTCGATAAGGTCCATGTCTCTGCCCCATATATAGCAGGACCGGGAGGATAAGGGTCTACTATATGGTCACCTTGGTTTTTCCAGAGAAAGGGCTCTGCTTCTCAATTGCCTCCTGAGCCCAAAGAAACAGCGATTGGCAAGAGTGATTCTGCGTTTGATTTCGGAACTGATGTCATTTCTGCATGTCACTGCGCAGCTTAGGTAGACGAAGTCCTTGACTACCTCGAAATTATACCTGCCAATATGTGCGCCCTGGTCTGACAGCATGTATTTCGTTTTACCCTCATTTACCGCTAGTCCAATTTTAGCCGCTTCCGTCTCAATGCTCGTAAAGGCCTCAATGTCATCTCGCTGACTTCGTCCAATCGACCAATGAGTTTTGCACGATCCTTTCAAGGACGATGTTGAAAAAGTCACACGATAGCGTAGCGCCCTGTCTAAAACCTTTTATGACATAAAAGTATCGGTTAGGCCGTTGCCGACCCAGATGGAGCAGCGAGAGTTCTCCAATGTCATCCTGCATAATCTAAGGTGTTTGGCAGATATGTCAAAACTAGACATGGCGTTGTATAGCTTGTCTCTATTTATACTATCGTATGCAGCCTTAAAGTCAACAAATAGGTGGTGGGTGTCGATCTGGAACTCGCTTGTTTTTTCCAGGATCTGCCGCAGTGGGAATAATTGGTCTATAGTCGACTTCCCGGGCCTGAAACCACACTGATATGGACCAATCAGTTTATTAACGAACGGTTTCATGCGTTCACACAGTACAGCAGAGAACATTTTATAAGCGATGTTCAGAAGACTTATACCTCTGTAGTTGGCGCAGGTAAATGGGTCTTCTTTCCGGTGGATCGGGCAAACGATACTAAGATTCCATTCATCGGGCATGCTTTTCTCCGACCATACCTTGCAGATGAGATGGTGCATGCACCTTACCAACTCATCTCTAACCGCCTTAAAAAGCTCAGCAGACAGGCCGTCTGCGCCCGCGGCTTTATTAGACTTAAGTCTTGATATCGCTATTTTGATCTCGTCTAGTTCGGGTGGACGCAATTCTCTTATATCGTCGTCCATTACGAATGGATCGTTCTGCCTGACAGCGGTATCTTGTCTGTCATTGCCGTTATACAATCTGTAGAAGTGGTCTTGCCAAATCCTCAGCATCGACTGCGATTCCACTACGAGTTCTCCAGTTTCATCCCTGCAGGCCGCCGCTCTGGCTTTGTAGCCATGGCATGTTCGTTTTACCTTATTGTAAAACTTCCGGGCGTCATTTCTGCGAAACCATCTCTCCATCTCGTCGATCTCACGCTTTCCGTATTCTCTTTTCTTTCTTCTGAGAAGAGTGTGTTCCTGAGAAGCATGTGTTCCTCTCTTCTCTTCGGCACATAGATTTCGCCAGTAGCTCACGTCCGCCCTTGCAGCGTGGCTGTATATGCCTCTCGTTTTGTTGCATGGGCTTGTTCGCATTGTTAATCGAACCAGGAGTTTCTAGACAGCTCCGACTGTTGCCACTTTCTCCTGAGGATGACATCTATCCGACGGTTGCTGGCCTGCTAAAAAGCGAGAAGAGCCACCGCAGTCGAACATCTTGCGGCACTGTTAGTAAGTCCCATCCCCACCTCCTCGTGGTGCCGTCTGGAGATTTCCTATGGAAATTGCAGACGGGGAAGGGCGAATGGCGAGCCTCCTGCACCAAAAAACAGAATTAGTCGGTTGGGTTACGGCCTAGTAAGCCGTAACCGTAAAAAAAAACCACAAACTCCGAATCTTCATCAGTTCTATGTTGCGTAATTACGCGTGAAATGAACCCGGTCCCATGTCGATATCATATTTGGTTCTCGAGAGGCGGAAATTCCGCACGCACATACGTACATACACACATACATGTATATCTCTACGGAGAGGAGATATGTCAAAATATTGAATTCGCAAAATCGGCCCAATACCTTCCCACTTGGAAGTTAAAAATAAGGTGGTATCACTCGCGTATTGTAGTTGTACCGAGGCATTTTATGGTTTTTAGGGTTCCGTGCCCAAAGGTAAAACGGAACCCTATTACTAAGACTTCGCTGTCCGTCCGTCCGTCTGTCACCAGGCTGTATCTCATGAACCGTGATAGCTAGACAGTTGAAATTTTCACAGATGTATTTCTGTTGCCGCTGAATATTTAAGGGGGGCTCCCATACAACAGACATGATTTTCATCCAAAAAATCCTGCCTGCCACCAAGATCTGTCATTTGATGAGGTAACATACATAGTCTCTTTCATACATAGATGGTACGGAACCCTTCGTGCGCGAGTCCGACTCGCACTTGGCCGGTTTTTATTCTCATCTTTTTCCTTTGACTACCTTTGTTACTTATGAACAATCGCCGAGCGTTGAATTGCTAATAACCATTTACCAATTACATTTTTATTAGGTGTACTCTCGCAGCTGTATCGGCGATGGTCACGGCAGATCGGTGACGATGCAATCAATTTCAAGTAGTTTAAAGGTACGTCTTGTCTGATTACTGGCCTGTATGACACAATAAAAAAAAAAAATTTTTTTCTTTTCCAGGAAACAATGAATCCCAAGGATATTATGACCGACGCAATCCACAATTTCCATCCGCAATACCAACAATACACACAATACAGTTCAGGTAAGAGTCACTTTCTTTCTTCTCGTCGTCCTTTCACTGCTTTCCGCTTCCTGCACGTGGCCTTGGTAGCCTTTAAACAACATTTTCTCTCCATTCTGTACATAGTAGAAATAGTTTTCACGGAACTTTTGCTCCGATTCTTTAATATTGTTGTGTCCCATAACTAACATCACATTTATCATCACGTAAACGTATTAATGACGTCAACATTTGTGTAATTCTTCCAAGCTGTAGAAGTAATCTCACCTAGAGTGTCCCGTCCCGCTGACGGTGGTGGTATCAAGCTTAACACGCAGTAATCAAACACTAGACACAAAAAGCAAAATCAATAACATAATCTAACTGTGTTCTATGCGACAATACTATTTGTTTTTTGTTAACTTTTTTATCGAAATTTTGTATTTTTACAGAAGTAACATCGTCTCAGCGCTATGAGAAACTCTAAACCTAAAGCAAAAGTAGAAAACAAAACGAAAATACACACACAAATGAAACAAAAAAAACAAAAACAAGCATTTTTGAAAAAGAAACAAAACTCCGAGCAAGGACGCTAAACCTAACTCGAATTGCCTGTGTACTTTGATGTTTGATGTTTTCTTACGAAAATTATTTTATTTTCTTCTTCCTTTATTTGTTTGTATTCTTTTTGAACTTATTTATTTTATATAAGAGAGAGGAATAGATATATTTGCATTTACTTTTGTCTCCTGTCTATACAAAAAATGAAATTAAGCCACAAGTTATACGTATTGTCCTTACCAATGTCCACCTACGAACTTTACTGCCTGAACACAATGAGGTCGCTGTCGCTGTCGCTGTCTCGGTCGCCTGTCAAAAGTTAAATGTACGTAAATCCCATAACGTAAACACAATGATGTCGCGGTCGCTGTCTCGGTCGTAGGGTGTGTCGCGCGAGTCGGCTAACTTGTCGGAGTCTACACGAGGGCTAAAATAAGTGTAAAAGGGAGGGTAAGTGAAACAGAAATACATTGGCACAGTCACGCGCGGGTAGCTACTTCGTGGGTTTTTTTTTGCCATTTCCTTGTCTCCTTTTCTTTGTTTTGCGATGTCGCTTCACTCCTGTTTCTGACTTGGAAGTGTACGTTTGGATACCAGGGATAAAGAATGAGATACCAATCTTTTGGCTTTGACAGGCATTTTGACAACTAGCCCCTACAAACGCGTTTCGGTTTGACGGCGTCTTGACTATGTCATTCTGCCTTGTTCCGACGTCTTGACTCTTAAGTCAAAAGCGTCGTTTTTAAAGCGGCCTCTAGACGCTCAATATTATTGTGCAAAATATTGCACAATTTTATTGGCTTGCTGCCCCAGACGGTTCAATATTTTTCCCAATAATTTAGTTGACCGCTTATAATTGTATTAAAAGTCGAAAGCGTTTTGATTTTCCGCAATACATCGCACAATCTTGCAATATTATCTACAGACGAACAATAATATTGTGCAATATATTGTGTTCAAAAGAAAAAGGCGCAAAAAGAAAGCCCTCGTGTAGACTCCGACCTTTTAACTCGGTCGAACGACATTGTGACAGCTGTGTAGAAAAAAAAAAACAAAACACAAGGAAAACTTCAAATCGGCGGTTGGCGGTTCGTTGTAAGTACAAGGTGCCTCAAAAGAAAGTTTATATTTTTTTATATATACGCCACAGATTGTCCCATCTGAACGTGACTCATATACTCCCCAATATATCCTAAACAAAATTAGACACAAACGCAATATTCGAAAACTATGGGAAACGAACCGCTCTCCTGAACTAAAGACCAAACTAAATAAGACCATAAAATAACTTAAGGACATATTACAAGAGCATAAAAACAAACAACGACTTTCCAAACGAACTACTCTCTCTGGAAAGCCACAAGAAATTTGAAACAGACAACTTCACACCAACCACCAATATTAAACGAAAGCAAATCCTGGTCTAAGACAAATGTAGAAAAAGCCGCAACTTTAGCGAACTTGTTTGCCAACTGCTTCACAAATGAAAAGGACAACAATTCACAATATTTAAACCTTCAAAGCACGAATGAACCAATTCCAATCAAATTGACTATCAAAAATGAAATTGGCTTTCATATTAAGAATAGTCTCAAGCCCAATAAGTGCCCTGGTTACGACATGAAAATGGGAAAATCTTAAAAGAACTACCCGAACACCCAATTATCTATATCAGAAATATATTTAACGCTGTAATTCGAACTAAATACTTCCCAAAAGCATGGAAAGTCGCTGAAGAGCACACCATCCCCAAACCAGGAAAAGACGTAACAAAAGCTAGTAGCTATCGACCCATTTGCCTTTTACCAGTCTTATCCAAACTCCTGGAAAAGATTATACAGAAAATACTACAACCAATACTTGACAAAAATAACGTTGTACCGAATCACCAATCCGGGTTCAGACAACATCACTCGACTATACAACAGACACATAGGGTAATAAACAAAATATCAAATGACTTAGACAATAAAAGGTACTGCTCAGCAGTATTTCTTGACGTATCTAAAGCATTCGACAAAGTCTGGCGGCACAAAGGACTACTTTACAAGCTTAATAAAGCCTTACCATTCGACTTTTACTTGCTACTTGAAAGCTATCTTGACCAACGACACTCCTACGTAAAACACAAGGAAGAATATTCTAATTTGCATATTGTTCAAGCTGGCGTTCCCCAGGGCAGCGTTCTGGGGCCACTACTCTACTTAATATACACTGCAGACATACCCACCCCAAAATCACAACACTCCATGCTAGCAACATTTGCAGACGACACTATCATACTCCAATCTGACAAAGACGTAAACGACGCAAATCTCAAACTACAAAGCCATTTAAATAATACAATAGAGTGGTTCACAAAGTGGGATATACAAATAAATGAAGAAAAGACAATCCAGGTTATCTACACCACTAGAAAAATTGACAATCCACCTCCTATAACAATTAACAATAAAAATATTAAAACCAGCGATCACGCCAAATATCTAGGCATGGTTATTGACAGTAAACTAACATGGAGACAGCACATTCTAGAAAAGAAAAAACAAATAAAAGACAAACTCCGAAAATGCTACTGGATGCTTGGTAAAAATTCTAGACTGACAATAGATAGTAAACTTCTGATATACAAAGCTATGATTAAACCTATCTGGTCATATGGGCTACAACTATGGGGCACTTCCAAAACCTCAAACATCCAAATAATCCAACGTGCACAAAACAGAATTTTAAAAACAATTACCAATGCAGAATGGTACGTGCCAAACACGGAAATTCATAAAGACCTTCACTTAACAACTGTTGCAGACGAATTAAAAAAGTCAGAGTCTACACGAGGGCTATCTGACGAAGGATAAAATAAGTGTAAAAGAGAGGGTAAGTGAAACAGAAAAATACATTGGCACAGTCACGCGCGGGTAGCTACTTCGTGGATTTTTTGCCATTTCCTTATCTCCTTTTCTTTGTTTTGCGATGTCGCTTCACTCCTGTTTCTGACTTGGAAGTCTACGTTTGGATAGTCCTTTATTCCACGGCGCTTTTTTAGTACAGCTTGAAATAAGTGCGAAAGAGATGGTCAGTGAAACAGAAATACACTGGCACAGTAACGCGTGGGTAGCTACTTCGTGCGGCTTTTTGACATTTCTTTATCTCCTTTTCTTTGTTTGGCGATGTCGCTTCACTCCTGTTTCAGATTTGAAAGTGTACGTTTGGATACCATTCTTACTTTTCAAATTTCACCACAGGCTAACGATAATGATATGTGAAACGAAATGTCAAAAAGACGCACACTGCTGCGAAATGAAAAAAAGGTCCATGGAATAACTCTTGCTGCTCGGAATGTCAGTCTAAAAGGAA
Organism: Eumerus sabulonum; assembly: GCA_951905685.1. Classification (NCBI taxonomy): domain Eukaryota; kingdom Metazoa; phylum Arthropoda; class Insecta; order Diptera; family Syrphidae; genus Eumerus; species Eumerus sabulonum. The sequence continues at coordinate 12,107,907 of OX645061.1, read as the reverse complement.
ATCACACTTTTCAAGCTGTACTAAAAAAGCGCCGTGGAATAAGGGACATACCACAGGCTAACGAACTTGAAATTTGAAGCGAAATGTCAAGAAACAGGCACGCGCAGAAAAGCTTCGTGTGGACGCGTCCTCAAATTGGAACGTAGGTTCAAAAGAAAAAGGCGCAAAAAGAAAGCACTCGTGTAGACTCCGACAAAGCACTGCGTCAAATACCAAAGTAAGATTTTACAACATTCAAGCGACGAAATACGCAGTATCCCAAATGACGAACAAACACATATACGAGGACTTAAACGATGCAGACCAACAGAAGTAAACCGAAGTAAAAAAGAACATCTGGCGACAACAACGAGCGATAAAGAGCGCTCGGTATGAACGTACTGGAAACTGTAGTCGTTTAAAGTCGAATGGTACGTCAGACGGAATCATTGGGATGCGGGGTATCAAAACGTTTTCTCCTTTATACTTTCCTTTCAATATGATTGCTTCTATTATGTTATTCAGTAATTTTTTTATCGCCGTTACAAAGTTGCGGTTGGTTAATATTTCGCAATATTATAACTACAGATCCAACCTTTAATTGAAGATTGTGAGGTGGCAATCCTGGCAAATCAAGTGAATTTAAAAATGCTGGTGGATGGTTCACGACATCATCTTCATTAGTTGCCGTATCAACTGATTTATATGTCCTCATTTCGCCAGGATGTCATCTTGAATTTTCAAATTTAATTCATTTACATCAGTGGTTTTGGCAGCCAGTATAGCTCGTTCGCTCAACCAATCATGGAATAAGTAATTTTGAGCAACATTTGGAAACACTTTTTGAATGAGTTCAGCTTTTGATTGCGTTAACTGACAGAAACTCTCAGGAAAGGTGATGCAGCCAGTCAGCACATCTATAGGAAATTTGCCATTACCAATATCAATGAGTTGTTTAGAGAATATGTCTCCAGATTCATCATTTTGCAAGATGGCACGCATATTCTTGCTCAAATGTAATGCCTTGACATGTTTCCACAAATTAGAGGACTTTAAACATGCATTCAGTTTATCAGCTTGCGTTGAACGTGGAACCACTGGCAATGTTTGGCGGAAATCTCCTGATAATAAAATCATTGCGTCACCAAACTGGTTTTGGTTGTTTCGTAGATCTTTTAAGATTCTATCTAAAGCCTCTAAAGATTTTTTATGCGCCATCGTGCATTCATCCCACACTATTAGTTTACATTGCGGCAAAAACTTTGCCATTGCCGAATTCTTGGAAATGTTGCAGGTTGGAGTTTCGTTTCTTTGCATATTCAATTGCAATTTCAGAGCGGAATGGGCTGTTCGACCGCCTTCAAGCAAAGTTGCCGCAATGCCTGATGAAGCAAGGGCTAGAGCAATTTCATTTTTTGAGCGAATTGTTGACAACATTAAAGTAATCAAAAACGTTTTTCCTGTACCACCAGGAGCGCCCAAGAAGTAAATCCCTCCAGTTCCATCATTTATTACTTTCATAAGAGTATCAAATACATACTTCTGTTCTTCGTTCAATAGTGGAAGATTTATTTGAATCGATTCTTTCAAAGTATTGAGATCATACGATTTTTCACGTTGTAACTCTTGATGAAAAGCATCGTGCATTAGGCGATTGGGTGCGGCCATCCCCAATTGGTATAATAGCTTGTTTGACATCATCAAGCACATATCCTCAATGGAAATCAATGCCTGATGGTAAATTTCTTCACTTATTTTTTAAATTTCGACAACACATTCAGCGATTCATTTTTATATTATAAGATAGAAAAGTGTTTTTGTAATTTTTTTAATTTTTTTAGGCAATTTTTTAAATTTTTCTCTCCGTAAGAACCATCCTCGTACTTCAAGGAATATTATAAAAAAAGAATTAGCGAAATCGGTCCAGCTGTTCTCGAGATTTGCGCTTAGCAACACATTCAGTGATTCATTTTTATATTATAGATTAACGTTTACAACTTGGGAATTGATTTCTTAAAAATAAATGTAAGCCCTCGCGTTCGCGACAACCATTTAATCGAACAGCAAAATTACTCATTACAGATCTGCGCGCTTCCGAATCGAAAGGTCGGGATCACTGCGAACAGACTGATTAACATTCTTTACGTTTTCTTACGTTATCGATGACCTTGACCGTCCAGATTTTGGTTTTTCTATTGTTGAACCAAACTTCAAACTTGTTTACCCAGAGGAATGCTTGGTGCATCCTTTAAATGGCGTAAAATTCGTATATTGCAGAATTTTCTACGCGCCACAATCGCCGAATCACCGTTTTTTGTAAAACAGGTAGCGAGTGAGTTCCCAAGAGCCAGGCTACCGATTGACGTACCCCCCGCGCCCCACAGATTCGTTGCGACCGCGCAATAAGCTAAACAAATGTAAACTTTCTTTTGAGACATCTTGTATATGGACAAAGGTGAAAACAGCTGTTAAAATTCGACATAACCAAGCGACCTCATTGTGGGCGAGATTTTGCCAATCCTAGCGACAGCAATGCCGACTGCGACGGAGACAGCGACTGTGACCTCATTGTGTTTAGGCAGTTAAGCTGCTAAAGCATGTGACAAACTCAAGGCTTGCTACAACCAATATATTGTTTTCATTCTGTCCTCATGCACTATGTACGATATTCTAAGACTCCATGTGCAAACTGTTACCTGTAGTTATACATCTGCCAATCAAATTAAATAAAAAATGGAAATCAGAGAATCGAAGTCGAAAGTGATAAGAAATTTGTTCGCACTGAACGGAATTGACCAAAAGATAAAGATAAATCATAAAAGCTGTTAACGAAGAACCTTCTTTTTGCTCCTCGTCGCAGTCTTGCAAGACATGCGAGTTAGAAAAAACTATTTTTTACTTTTTCTAATGCCTATTTCGTAGTTTTTGTTTTTTTTATTATATTTTTTCTATGTATCTTTAGGTAAAGAAGATAAATTGTACTTATGCCTTTCGTTTTTAATTAATTTCTTTTAGTTGATGTGATAAATTTGATAAGAAAATTCATGTTCTAGAGGTAGAGCGAACGTATATTTGATTTCGTGCTTGATTTTAAACAAGTTATGGTACAATAAAAACAAAACGAAAAACATTTTGAACAAGTGTAAATGGTAGATACATTCATTTGAGTTTGGTTTTGATTTGCTTTTATTTGCTTTTCATCGTAGATTCATATAGATACGTTTAAGAGGCACTTAGGTTAGGTTAGGTCAACGTGGTAGGCATAAGCCACGCGTAGGCCGAAGTCGGCCCATTGTGATACCACCTGGATCAAGTTACTGTTACGCTCAGGCACCGTGCTTCCTCGTTACGTTGAGGGAAGAGTGCCGAACGGAGAGAGAAGGAAAAAGGCAAGGCAGATAGTTTTTAAAGTTTTTATTTACCTTACTCTGGTTCTGGTCCTCTGCTTTGCTGTAGGCGTGCGGCTCTTACTATTTGCTGCTGCTATCTGAATTTCAACCAAAATTACCATCCCTTTTATAGGAGGATTCTGGTTGAATCACAATCCCCTCCAACACACCAAGTGCCAAAGGGCATCTCTAATTTGGGTTACAAAATACTCAGTGTCATCGCTATGTCGCAACCCATCCGTACCCCATACCATTCGCATAGCGGTCATATCACTTACCTCCATATGCATTCCTGATCAATCAGCATTTGCGCACTATTAACTGGTCATGTATGTCATTCGCACTTCACTCATTGATTCTTCAATTGGTGGTGGTTTAGTGGCGACAATTCGACGATACGAGTCTCGGAATTACAGTATTTGCATTGTGCGTGGAATGGAGTGCAGTGCAACGTAGTGCAATCATGCGTATGGTGGAGGATGCAGTGCAATGTAGTGCAATCACTACATTACCCTGATCCGCTACCTGAGAACCAACCGGTGCTTCTAATGAAGCGATGGAGTTGAGCTATCTTTTGGTTTGCTAGCTCCCTTAGATTGTCAAAGAAGGGCGCGCCAAGGTAGAACCTGCGATTCGCAAAAGAGGGGCATGAGCAGAGGCGGTGGTGTACTGATTCCTCCTCCTCCTCGTTCATTCAGCCGCGACAGAAGTCATTGGAGGGTAGCCCTAATCTTAGCTGTCCGTGCAAATGATAATATCCTAAGCGGATATTACATTGATCCTGAGCCATGCAAGCGCCTCTGTTATCGCTGTTATTTCTGCCTGATACACACTGCAGTGATTTGGGAGTCTGAAAATAGGTTAAGGTTAAGTTCCTTGGAGAAGACACCACTACCTACACCCGACTCCACTTAAGAGCCATCGGCATAGAGGGAGATCGAGTCCTTTGGTATTACTTTCCCTTTAGCCCATTCCTCCCTGGATGGAAAGACAACTTCGAAGTTCCTAGTGAACACATTCTGCGGGGTAATGTAGTCCGTGTCCATGGGCACTTTGAAGTGGTATAGAATGGTAGTATGGCCTTTTTGAGATGTGGGCCATTTTCTTAAGCTCCTCATCCTTAGGGCCGCGCAGGCAGGCAACTTGCTTGCTGAAAAGGTTCATTGGTGATAGATCTAATTGAATGTTTAGGACATCCGTGGGGGTTGATCTGATCGCTCCGCTTATGTATAAGCTGGCCGATCTTTGTACCTTCCCCAGAAGGCTTCGATTGACTGCCAGTTCAGTTCACCAGACTACAACGCCATACAGGAGGATGGGCCTTATGACTGCTGTGTAGAGCTTGTGCATAATGCTTGGTTGGAGACCCCACCTCCTGCCCACTAATTTCTTACAGCTGTAGAGGGCAACAGTTGCTTTCTTGGCCCGATCAAGAATGTTGTGTTTCCAATTCACCCTCCTGTCAAGGACTAGGCCTAGATATTTAGCCTGTTCTTTGATTGTTAGTTGGGTTCCACCCAGCCTCGGAGGATTGAGGGGCGGAATTTTGTAATTGTTAGTAAACAGTACTAGATCGGACTTCTTAGGGTTCACGCCAAGTCCACAATACTGCGTCCAGATTTCTACTGTATGTAATGCATTCTGCATAAGGTCGCATAGAGTGTTGCGACATTTACCTGAGGCGTCACGCGAGTCACCGACTAACCTTCGAGCCGGCAACACCTATTAGCGGCTCTCAGTGAGTGAAGCACATCTGATCGCGAAAACCCCGTAACAACTCCGTTTGCTTTAAGTTCTCCTCTCTTTCTTTTTAACTACACCAGACAAAAGACTTCATCTCTAAAAAAGACCCTCTCAAATATTTGCCCTATCAACGTTTCCCTGCACCCCCACCTAAACGCATGGAAAGGTACCGTCTACGCCCCCTGCCTAATCAACGTTCCTGAGGAAGAAATCATAACGGAAATGAAGAGCCAAGGCGTCATTGACGCTTACAAATTCAAAAAAACCATCAACGAGCAACAAAGAGCAACCGGGCTTATCCTCCTCTCTTTCGATCCTTTCCGTCTCCCATCAACTGTCAATATTGGTTGGTACAACGTTATAGTTGAAGAGCACTTCCCGAACCCAATGCGATGCTAGAACTGACAACTCTTGGATCACACATCAAAGAGATGCAACAGAGGTAGGGTTACCTGTGAGAGATGCAATCTCCCGCCCCACTCCCCAAACCCTTGCACCCGCACCTTATGTGCCAACTGCGCAGAAGAACACCCAGCCTCGTCAAAATTATGCCACAGATACCAGCAAGCCAAGGAAATTTCGAAAATAAAAACAGAAAAAAATTCAGTTTTCCCGAAGCCAGGCAAATATACGCACTGCAAAACCCACAGCCCACTCTCACCATATCATACTCCCAAACCGTTAAAAACGCAGCCCAAATAGTATTAAGACACACCAACATCGAGCAACGCTACTCTCTCCAACATCGACATTGCTAACACGAACAGCAGTTTTGCCTCATCACCCACGAATACAACAACTTCTCCAACTCCCCATCCAATATCAACCCCATCTCAAGAGAAAATCCCAAAACACGAAAAAACATCCGTCCAATTAACCACGTCCAAACCCAGTCCCGAAACCCAGTCTCCACCAAAACTCAAAAGAAAACCACTCAATCTTCAACTCTCATAAAAATCACCACGAAATCTCCAAAGTACCGAAGTCTCAAACCTCCGAGCTAACCCACCAACTCACACAGAATAACAAACATGAAAATCAATCAACACAACCGCAAACCAACTCTCTGAACAACACAACCACCCACGATAAAAAAAAAACTTACCACACCCAAAACAATACACCATGATGAATTTACACTCAACTGACAACAACCCCACCGACCCCGCTATCCCAAACCTGCCATCCCGAGCCAAACACCGGGCTCCCAAATTTTCACCTCAGGATGGCGGGGTCGCGTAAATCCTACCAACGCTACAATCATCGCCAGCAATCTCCATTCAACTGCACATGCACTAAAAATATTGCAATGGAACATCAAAGGCTACTCAAACAATTATAACGAATTATTTCTACTTATAAAATTGCGAGGATTTGAAATAGATTGTGCCTCTTATATTGGCCAGTGATTTTTGCACAATCATTTCCAATATGATGTTGAAGAAATCACACGACAGCGACTCGCCCTGCCTAAATCCTTTTTTGACATCAAAACTATCGGTAAGGCGTTCACCGATTCGGATGGAGCAGCGAGCATTCTCCAAAGTCATCCTGCATAGTCTGACGAGTTTAGCAGGTATGTCAAAGGTAGACATAGCGTTGTATAGCTCATATGTATATCTTCTTTTTTCGTTTAATGTTTATCATACAAAGTCAACTTCGCTGGTGCCGTCTCAACCAGAATGGTCAGCAAAGGTACACCACAGGGTGGAGTACTCTCCCCTCTCCTCTGGAACGTGGTGGTCAACAAACTACTGCTGTTGCTTGAACAGGAAGCAACACAGGGTACGCTGTGATCGCCTATGCGGATGACATTGCTATTGCCGTCACAGGAAAATTTCCCAGCTCTCTATGCGACCTTATGCAGAGTGCACTACATACAGTAGAAACCTGGACACAGTACTGTGGACTTGGGGTGAACCAAATGAAGACCGATCTAGTACTGTTCACTAACAAATATAAAATTCCGCCCCTCAACCCACCGAGGCTGGGTGGAACCCAACTAACAATCAAAGAACAGGCTAAATATCTAGGCCTAGTCCTTGACAGGAGGGTGAATTGAAAACCCAACATTCTTGATCGGGCCAAGAAAGCAACTGTTGCCCTCTACAGCTGTAAGAAATTAGTGGGCAGGAGGTGGGGTCTCCAACCAAGCATTATGTACTGGCTCTACACAGCAGTCATAAGGCCTATCCTCCTGTATGGCGTCGTAGTCTGGTGGACTACTCCGGACAAAGCAGTCAATCGAAACCTTCTGGGAAGGTACAAAGATCGGCCAGCTTATATATAGGCGGAGCGATCAGATCAACCCCACGGAGGCCTTAAATGTTCTACTACATCTTCCACCAATAAACCTTTTCAGCAAGCAAGTTGCTGCATGCGCGGCCCTAAGGATGAGGTTCATAAGAAAATGGCCCACATCTCAAAAAGGCCACACCAATATTCTAAAACACTTCAAAGTACCCATGGACACTGACTACATCACCCCGCAGGATGTGTTCACCAGGAACTTCGAAGTTGTCTTTCCATCCAGGGAGGAATGGGCTGAAGGGAAAGTTATACCAAAGGAGTCGGGTGTAGGCAGTGGGGTCTTCTCCAAGGAACTTAACCTCAACCTATCATTTGGACTCCCAAATTACTGTAGTGTGTATCAGGCAGAAACAACAGCGATAATGGAGGCCCGGGCATGGCTCAGGATCAATGTAATATCCACAAAGGATATTATCATTTGCACGGATAGCCAATCTGCGATAAAATCCCCGGCAGCGGTAATCCACAAATCATAGGCATCTCTTAACTGTTGCCTATATCTAGATGAGATGACTGAACAGTTCAACATTAAAATACTTTGGGTTCCCGGGCATAGGGATATTCCAGGAAACTGCGCGGGCGACGAATTCGCAAAGTTAGGGTCAAGCACACTCAGCCTACCTACCCTCGGGTACCTTGAAACACCAATAAGTACGGTAAAGCATATGTGAAAGCTTCAAACTATAGGGGAGACCAACCTCCAATGGAATGAGAGCAATATCGGCTTTATCACCAAACAATTGTGGCCTAAGTTAAACTTAGGACAAACCAGGGACCTGGTGGCAACCAAAAGGGCAACCTTAAGCACTCTAGTGGATGTCATTACAGGTCACTGCAACATTGGAAAACACGCCGCCAAACTGGGGCTACCCTACAATGACTTATGTCGCGGCTGCATGGACGAGGAGGAGGAGGAATCAATACACCACCTCCTCTGCTCATGTCCCTCTTTTGCGAGTCGCAGGAGGATTTACCTCGGTGCGCCCTTCTTCGACAATCTAAGTGAGCTTCTTCTTTGATGGCGTTACAGCCCATGAAGGACTAGAGCCAAGCTTCTCTCAATCACCCATGTTGTGTGTGATTTATTTTTCACATAGATGAAAGGGACCTACAGTTTAATGCCGATTCCGAATGGCATGAGTCGAGAAGCTTTTTCACGGCAAGTATACTAAGGGGGGTTTTGCCAGTACCCCGCCGAGGAGGAACGCCGCGAAATAAACATTCGATGGCGTTGGTGTTATCGGGATCCGAACTCGCTCATCGTGCGTCAGAGTCCAACACACTAACCAGTGCGCCACGACGTCCTCTAGCGTAAGCTAGCAAACTAAAAAATAGCTCAACTCCACCGCTTTATTAAAAGCACCGGTTGGGTCCCAGATAGCGGATCAGGGTAACCTGATCCAGGTGGTATCACAATGGGCCGGCTGCGGCCTAAGTGTGGCTTACGCCTACCACGTCAACCTAACCTAACCTCACCTTATCAAGCAATCTGAATGGAGTGCAGTGGTTTGGTTCGGAGATGTTCGTTCACTATTCTAAAGGGGTGAATGTCCTAGATAGAAAGAGAGGAACCGACCGAATTTTCACGTTGGTTGTAGTTCTTAGCAACTTTTTCATGCAGTTATGGTGTTAAATTAGAATTGCACACACCGAGTATGAATCTGAAGTGACCATATGCTGTGTGTGATTCATTAGTATGTTTGGATAGTTCTCATTCACAACAGCAGTGTTGAGTAATTTTTTGCCTTTTTTAAATTATTCAATTTCTAACATAAAACGGCTGCACCAATTCAATCAGTTCTAAGTTATGTAATTACGCGTTGAATGAAACCAGTCCCATGCCAATATCATCTTTGGTTCTCGGTATAATCGAGACCAAAAATTCCGAACGCACATGTGTTCGTACATACGTACACACGAACATGGACATCTCATGGACGTGGAAATATGTCAACATTTGGAATTCGCAAAATCCGCCCCATTACAATAACTTGCCCCTGGGAGGTTAATAAAATAAAATGTTTAGTTAAAAGCTATCAGCATACTAGGCGAATAGTTAGAAGTTGTAATAACCTCTTTCTACCCAATTTCAACTAATTATAAAACTTCCTTCGAAGCTTGTGTCTTGAATACCTCAAGGGCAGTTTTATCATGCTAATCCAGGAGACAATTTTGATTTAAATCCCTTAAGAGCTTACTAAAAATTATGTTATTTTCACTCTCTTATGAGTAACGTATTGGCTGCTTCTTTTCGACAATGCTATTTAACGAAAAGGATCCTTACGGTGTCTATAAAGGACTTATCTTCAACCTATTTTAAACGATGTCTTACCGCAAATAATGGCTCTAACGCCCATATCCATCACCAGCTTTTACACCCTTTAAACGTACAATGTAATCACTTCGAATTATAACGCAAGCAGTGCGGTTGTTAGAAATAGAGTTGCTAGAAGAATCGTTAAACTACGTAGGCCTTCATCCCGTACACTTTTTGACGTGAGAAAAATAAAGCGAAGCCGTGATTGAATACAAAACGTGAATATTTGCCTATCACAATGCCAAGAATTGTGTGTAAGCAAGTCACGTTTCTCTGTCGCTGTTCATCGCTTATGCCTTTGACACGGTAATCAGATTAAACGGATAAAGAAGAAACGGATCGTTACGAGACCTGGAACCAAATGAGAACCAACAGAACGATGGAATTTTTGAAATGCCACTTAGTTTTTTGAATAACGCTTGCATGCTGCTCAAGGGTAGGTAGCCCCTACCAAGCTTTGATTATGATTTTCAGTTGACTTTTGTTTCGCAGTATTTTTACACGGCGTGCCGCCAGCTCAATAATAATCGAACACAACACTAATCACAAAGGATTTCAGGACCCATTTGCACACGCACACAAGTCCAATGATTTAACAAGTTTTGCATGTAAAGTTTGAATTGTTTTTTTTCGCAATAAATGTTTTTGGATTTTTATTTCTACACCAAGTAATGTCAACTCACGCCGTTCACCAAATATCACACATTCTCTTTCAGGTGGCAAGAATTCAAGGGGCATTCGGGTATCGTCCTACGATCCGGATGATCCAAATGTCGCTCAAACGCAGGCAACCGGAATTGGATGCGTTGCATCGAAAACGCTTGGCAATCAAAGGAAATTCATGCCTGGCGGACAACGAGTGGCTACAATAAGTCAAAATTATAATGAAAAGACCATGCTGCTCAGCAGTGATGATGAATACCAGTAATTTGCTTTAATACGATACAATTGGGGGCCACAATCAGTATGTGCTCCATTGTGTCACGAATTTCTTATCTTTATTGTTTTACTTTACATTTTTTAGGATTTTTTTATTTTTTGTTTTTGAATAGAATTTTGTAAGGAGTTAAGCCTTTTTTTTTCTAAATGTACGTAAAGGAAAATTCAGAAATTCCGTATTAGCAAAAGCACACACACACGAAACATTCGAGATATTTTTGTAGATTCAGTCTTGTACTACTTGTAATATGTATGTATGCTTTCATGCAGTATCTGCTACCGAAGAGTATAAATGTTGATCCTTCCGTACATAGATAGCTCGCATATTTACACAACAAACCGAATCAACAAATAAATCAAAAACAAATTCCTTTTTTTATATATGTAAATGCGAAACAAAGAAAATATTTTTATTATCGTATAAAAGAGATTATAGAGTAACTTTTCCAAAGCAAAACAAAAACCGTTGTATACAACAAAATAAGGAAAATAATGAAATTGTAAAAGGACAAAATATCTGTGTGCGTTTGTCCATTCAGCAATTGTAGCTTAGCTTTTAAACAATTCCATTCATCCTCCAATCATACATATTAATTGTACGAGTATCTAATTCGATTGTACTGTATCTAGATTATTTGTTGTTTTTGTCTCTTTACTATAATTCCATTTGTTATGTTGCTGTTCTCGTTTCTTGTTAAATCTGTTAACAATAATTTGTTAGAATTTTGCTTTTCTTTTTAAGAGCATTCGCAGAAATTAACTGCCGTCGATATATAGTGGCGAGCAAAAATGAGTACATGTTTGTACCTAGTGCGCTTATTATTGCATAAGAATGTTAATAATAAAGCAAATTCAAAAACAAAGGTAGATCCTGAATTCTTTTTCAATTCTAAACAAAATGGTATATAAATCAAAAATTAAAAGCAACAATATCTGAGAAAAAAACAAATAAAACAAAAACAACTCGGATGTACTCAATTTTGCACTTTAAAGTAACTTTAGGTATAGAGCTTGTTTTCAGTACTTCGTCCATAGCCCGTTATTACTTATAACATTTTGGACGCATTTGGCATACTTTCCAGCAATTTTTCTATAATTTCATTTGGAACACCTTGCCATTCCCGCTGTACTCGCTGCCAAAGCTCCTCCAGATTGATTGGGGTTGATCGATATTGTCCCAACCGTCTTTTCACAATTGACCACAAATTCTCAATCGGATTAAGGTCGGGACTTTGAGGTGGCTACTACATCAATTGGAAATATTGTTTGGTTAGCCATTCCTTCATTATTTTGGACGCCATCATGTTGAAATATGATTTCCTACTCAGGATAGACGCTCCTAACTACAAAGTCGGGAAGATGAGTCTGCAAGATGCGCAAAGAATCTTCTTTTCTCATTCTTCCATCGATTTTTTGCAGTGGTCCAACATGCCAGCATATGAAACAACCCCACACAACGACACCCCATCCACCGTGCTTCACTGTTTCTTGAACGTGATGCCTTTGGATTGTCACCCCAGGGCGGCACCAGCAATTTTGCTTACCGTTGGATTGAAACCGTTTGAATTTTGATCCGTCTGACCACACTACACACTTCCAGTCATCTACTGTCCAATTTCTATGTTCTCTGGCGAACTGCAACAGTGCCTTAACATTTTTTGCCGACAATGCAGGTTTTCGTTTCCTGACCGCTGAGATGTAGCCAATGTCGTGGAAAGCTCTACCTGCAGTCCATCGACTAACGGGTTTATTTATTGCTATAGAAGCTTCTTTTGGTGTTAAAAATTTGTCCTTTCTCATCTGTATCATCATTAATCGTGCGTCCGCTTCAGCTAATTTTTTTTACGGCCTCTGACTTGTGGCTTAGGTGTCGTCCCTCGCCTTTTGTGCACTTTAATGACCACTGATTGGCTTACATCAAGCCGCCTAGCTATCATTCGGGTCGAGGAGCCACTCATAGTCATAGCTACAATATTATCTTCAACATCTCTTGAGAGTTTCTTCTTTATCTTAAAAAGCTGTGAAATTATTGTAATTCCTTAATTTATTAATTAAAATGTACTGGAAAAAGTTCTTACCACACGCAATGCAACACTTCTCAAACTAAAATACATAATGCACAAATAAACAAACCAAATAAATGCAATTCTAACGCCAAAATTGTACACTTTTGTGGATAGTACATTGAACAACGCTTAAGTGCAAAATTGAGTACATCCGAGTTGTTTTTGTTTTATTTGATTTTTTCTTAGAAATTGTTGCTTTTAATTTTTGATTTATATACCATTTTGTTTAGAATTGAACATGAATTCAGGACCTACCTTTGTTTTTGAATTTGCTTCATTATTAACATTCTTATGCAATAATAAGTGCACTAGGTATAAGCATGTACTCATTTTTGCTCGCCACTGTATGTAAGCTTCCGGTTTTTTTTTTTTTACAAAGCCACGCACGCTTATTTATGTGCAGCCAATTTACATAATTTTTTTTTTAATCTGCCTTCCCAGCTGTGCGTTAAATGTAAGGTTAAGATTAAATAAATATATATTAGAGTATATATACACCCCGCAAAATAATATAATGAAAATAAAAGAAAAAACGCAGAAATGTATTGGAAAAAGTAAGCGAAATTCTAGAATACATATGTATTCCAAGCCAAGCGAATTTATTTATTAAATTTTCAGTTTTGTTTTTCAATAATCCTTTCCTAGGACATACCGCGATGGATAAAAGTTTTCACACACAGCCCTTTGTTGAATGAAACAAGTAAAGGGTACGCCACATAACTTTTTTTTTTTTTTTTGATAATGCTGTAAAAAAAAAAGCCGCGCAGAGTCTCGTCCCGACTCTGACGACCATATCCTAAATTAGGATTGAGAGCACGTTTCAAAAATTTTGAAGTTCCGTAGAGTTCAACGAAAAGAAATTGTAGATAAAATTTTCTCTTCGATCCGAGCTCGTATGTCGTGTTGGTCGATCACGAGGGTCTGCTAGCGTTTATATAAAATGTTCTCTTCGATTCGAACTCGTATGTTGTGTTGGTCGATCACGAGAGTCCACTAGCGTTTATACAAAATAAAATTTCTCTCTTCGATCCAAGCTCGTATGTCGTGTTGGTCGATTACGAGAGTCCACTTGATATATTTTTCCAACCAAAATTTTATTTTTGTATGCTGCATGTCGTGTCGCGAAAACATGTCAATCGCAACATTTTTGAAACGTGCTCTCAATCCTAATTTAGGATAAAAAAAAAACTGCTGAATATTTTCTCAAATTTCTTCTTTTTTTTTTATTTGAAAGTACAATCCTTCCGGTTAATAATGGAAAATAATTTCATTCAAATGGCTGCCTCGGCTAGCCATGCAGTAGCCTACAGGATCGGTCCAATTTTTAAGCACATTATCGATTGTGTGCAGCTGTATTTCACCAATGGCTTCACGAATATTGTCCTTTAAAGCGTCAATTGTCTCTGGCTTGTCGGCGTAACACTTATCTTTGACGGCACCCCACAAATAATAACGACATCAGCTCTGCGGCTGATAATGCGATCTTCAAAAACAGGGCGCAAAACATCGATTGTAGCCTCGGCTGTGTGGCACGTAGCGCCGTCCTTTTGAAACCAAATGTTGCCAATATCCTCCTCTTCAATTTTCGTGAACAAAAATTCGTTCAACATGGCCCGATAACGATCGCCATTGACTGTAACGGCCACTCTTTGCTCATTTTTGAAGAAAAATGGCCAAATTATGCCTCTGGACCAAAATCCGCACCAAACAATTGCTCGTTTTGGGTGCACCGGCTTTTCAATGTATGCGTGCGGATTTTTTGTGCCCCAAATGCGACAATTTTGCTTGTTTACATACCCGCCAAGATCAAAATGAGCTTCATCTGAAAAGATGATTTTTTTGGCAAAATCAGCATCTTCTGTAAGTCGATCGCAGGCCCACTTAGCGAAGCGAAAACGCATGAACCAATTGGAATTTGTATGGCGTCATGCCAAGGTCTTTATGCAAAATTCACCTCAATGATGTCTCCGAAATGTTTAATTGTTGAGAACGATGGTGAATTGATGTTGATGGCGCTTAACGCACACTTTCTGCCGCAGCAGCAATATTCTCGGGTGTACGCACTATTTTTGGCTTTTCGCGCTTTGGTTTATCGATGAGGATGCCAGTTTCTTTCACTTTTTTCACAAGATAACGAACATACGGAGCTAACGGTGCTTCTCTTCTTCGAAAATCCGTACGCAATTTTCGCACACATTCTGCAACATTACCATGATTTTCAAAGTAATGTCGCAATATTTCCCAGCGTTGTTCAAGCGTATACACAACCATATTCGCTCAGTGATGTGAAAAATAATAAGGACACTTTGAACTTAATGTTTCAAAAGCTCCTCAGTTATGCACACAACAAGTGAAACAAATAAAACTAACGGGATCAAAAGCTTTGTTTACCGAAAAACAAAATACCGCTTGTGGCAAGCATACATTTTGCATGCACACCAAATGCAATCATAAGTTCCTCAAAAGCGGTTGGTATCAGGTGTGAAAAAAAAACCGGCCAAGTGCGAGTCGGACTCGCGCACGAAGGGTTCCGTGCCATCTGTATATACATATTTTAGGATTTGCTTTCATTAAAACTGTTTTTTCTCCTTTAGCTTCTTTATTTATTTTTCTTATATCACGTCCGCTCACTACAATGTTCCGAGTACAACTGCTACCACCGGCAAGCTCTCCTTAGCTAATGTGGCCACTTTACAATTCTTATTCAGTGAAACCACTTACATAGTTTAGTCAACTTTATCTCCCTATCTACTACACTACCTTACTACACTATCTACTACTCTATCTTACTACAACTCGGCCATCCTGACATGTAATCGTCCCGATTTCACCCATTACTTTGCTGTAGCGCAGCGACCCATTTTTCATTCTCTCATTTGTAGCCAAGGTTTTATATTTGCCGCCATTACATAGTCTCCTACTTTATACAATCTGCGAGTCCTCCAACGGTCTTTTTGCAACTTATTATACTCTTGGCATTTTATCATCTTGTCCATGGCTCTCGTTCGTATTCGTCTTAAATTCCTCTCGTTTGCTTCTCCGCAGCACTCATTCAAACTCTCTTTTAGGAAATCCACGACTTCTCCTCTTTGAACCACTCCAAAGAGCAACTCGCTAGGGGTCGTGCCAATGCTTCGATGCACAGTGTTGTTCATAGCGAATTCTATCCTTGGCAATATTTTATCTATAGAGGATTCGTACCCCGCATGCGTCAGTTTACCTATCATGGGCGCTAGACTTCTATTTATTCTCTCTACCTGTCCGTTTGCCTGAGGGGATCCTGTGGCGATCACTTCCCCTATCAGATACTACTGCTCTCGGGCGACTGAACAAAAATAAGTCCGAAGACAACCCACGACTTCATTAGTATT
The DNA here is from genome assembly GCA_951905685.1 of Eumerus sabulonum. NCBI lineage: Eukaryota > Metazoa > Arthropoda > Insecta > Diptera > Syrphidae > Eumerus > Eumerus sabulonum. Next base: position 12,091,793 of record OX645061.1, on the reverse strand, counting down.
AGTTGTTTTGACTGCTAAGAGTCTGACGAATTTAGTGAAGGCGTCTATCACCAAAAATACATATTTTTTTTTTTGCGTTCTTGAGCGACACTGGGCCAAAATGATCTATGTGTATAACTTCAAAGGGCCCTTCTCCTTTTGGAATATTATGTAAGAACCCTTCATGTTTTCCAAACTTAGGTGAAAATGTAATACACTTTAAACAATTAGCGATGTGCGTTTTTATCTAACTTTTCATTTGAGGGAACCAATAAGTCTTCATTATCGCATTTAAAACCTTTTCACAGCCCATATGACCCATCTCGTCATGGTACATGTACAATATTTTACACTCCATATCCGTTGGAACATAAAACAATATTCTATCCCCCACCTTTCTGTATACCAGCCCGTTGCGCATCTCATAAAAGCCGCTCTCATTCTCTTCTAATAGTTTCCGGATTTTGTTAATGTCCTTGTCCTTGTGTTGGCAAATATATAGGTTCTGTTCGAAGGTGTTTTCTTCCAGCACCAGGATATTCGATGTCCGACTAAGAGCGTCTACATGCCTCATTTTATCTCCGCTATATGAATATGAAAGAGACTATGTATGTATGTATGTTACCTCATCAGTCATCACATTAAATAACATTTTTTGAATGATGACAGATCTTGGTTGCAGGCAGGTTATCGGCATATTACTTTGATAATCACCATTGAATTCAAATCAATTATCTTACTTGACAGCAACAATGTGAAAAGGTGAATAACAATAAATATGGGGAAAAGGTTTGCAGCTAGGATTAATTCATCAAAGACACAAATATATTGTCGACTAACCTTAGTTCAGTATGTGACCAAGGGGATTTTTTGGATGAAAATCATGTCTGTTGTATGGGAGCCCCCCTTAAATATTAATTTTGTTCTGTTTTTAGTATTTGTCGTGGTAGCGGCAACAGAAATAGATCATCTGTGAAAATTTCAACTGTCTAACTATCACGGTTCATGAGATACAGCCTGGTGACAGACGGACGGACGGACGGACAGCGAAGTCTTAGTAATAGGGTTCCGTTTTACCTTTGGGTGCGGAGCCCTAACAAGCTGAAGATTTTGTTTGAAAAACTAAAATAAACTGCTTTAGCTGGACTTTTTAACTGTTAGTAGGTAACATTAAAACTTCATATTGTATTACAATATAAAAATTAATTACAGATGACGATATTAAAATTACATTAAAAAATAGTGCAAAAATATGGGAAGGAAGAAGCATTGCACCCTTAAGGAAAGAAGTCAAATAAAGGAATTACACGAGAACGGTTTTTCCTACCGCCAAATAGCGGAAATTGTCGGGCGATCAAAGACAATGGTTGAGAAAGCGGTCAGATTTCAATCCAAAGCCGAAACACGTGGAAGAAAACGAAAAATAAACGCTTCTTTGAAAAAAGGGATTTTGAGGTATGTAAAAAAGGAACCTTTTGCCTCATCCAGCAAAATAAAAAAGGAATTTAGCTTGGATGTCGACACCTCGACAATCCGAAAACAATTTGAAGGCCAGGAGCGTCAGAAAAGTGCCGTTGCTATCCAGAAAGAATGTAGCCAGAAGGTTCAAATTTGCGGAAGAGCATGTGAGCTGGCCGGAAAGCAAATGGCGGAATATCCTTTGGTCGGATGGGACCAAGGTGAATTTATTGAATTTATTGAATTCAGATAGGTATAACCATCTTGTGCGGAGACCCCCCAATACAGCATATTGTAACAAATATACAGTAAAAACTGTTAAACATGGTGGGGGAAGTATAATGGTATGGGGATCATTCTCTTATCAGGGGGTAGGTCCCATTTACAGGGTTGAGGACACCATGACAGCTGTGTCCTACGTTAGCATATTGAACAACATAATGCTTCCCTATGCTGACGACAATATGCCTCTTCGATGGGTGTTTCAGCAGGACAATGATCCGAAACACTCATCAAAACGGGCAAAAAACTGGTTCAAAGAAAATATTATTAATGTTTTAAGTTGGCCATCTCCATCGCCAGACTTAAACCCGATAGAGAACCTGTGGCGTGTGGTTAAAGTTGCAATAAGTAATCAAAACTTACTTACTTAGGTGGCGCTACAGTCCGTGGTGAACCTGAACCAACAAGCGTCTCCAGCCGGCACGGTCTTTGGCCAGCTGTTTCCAGTGCCGCACACCCAGTTGGTTGAGGTCCCCTTCCACCTGCGTGCGCCACCGCTGAGGCGGTCGTCCTCTGCCGCGCCTTCCTTCCGGAGTGGATTCGAAGACTTTTCGGGTCGGAGCTGTATCTTCCATGCGCTCTACATGGCCTAGCCACTTTAGACGCTGTATCCGTAGACGTCGTACCAGGCCGATGTCGCTGTACAACCGCTGTACAGTTCTTCGTTATATCTTCTCCTCCATACACCGTTTGAACAAACGGGACCGTAGATAGTACGCGGAATTTTCCTCTCGAAACGACCAAGGGCATCTTCATCCGCTTTTGTTAAGGTCCAAGCCTCTGCGCCGTAAAGGAGGACTGGGATGATCAAGGTCTTATATAGTGTCACCTTGGTTTTCCGAGAGAGGGCTCTACTTCTCAATTGCCTCTTGAGCCCAATGAAACAGCAGTTGGCAAGAGTGATTCTGCGTTTTATCTCAGCGCTGGTGTTGTTGTCGCTGGTCATCAGTGAGCCAAGGTAGACGAATTCCTTGACCACTTCAAAGCTATATCCGCCCATGGTGACGTTCTGGCCAATACGTCGGTGTTGTCCGTCTCTTTTAGATGAAAGCAGATATTTGGTTTTACCCTCATTAACCTTGAGACCCATCTTAGCCGCTTCTACCTCAATGCTCACGAAAGCCTCATTGACGTCTTGCTGTTTTCGTCCAATTACGCTAATATCGTCGGCGTACGCAAGCAATTGCGTAGACTTGAAATAAATCGTACCTCTTGTGTTGGCCAGTGACTCTTGCACGATCTTTTCAAGCACGATGTTGAGAAAGTTGCACGACAGCGCGTCGCCCTGCCTAAATCCTTTTTTAACATCAAAGGTCTCGGTATGCTCATTACCGACCTTAATGGAGCAACGAGAATTCTCCATTGTCATCCTGCACAGTCGGACGAGTTTGACAGGGATGTTAAAACTAGACATGGCTTTGTACAGCTCGTCTCTATATACGCTGTCATACGCGGCCTTGAAATCGACGAAGAGGTGGTGAGTGTCGATTTGGTATTCCTGGGTCTTCTCCAAGATCTGCCGTAGCGTAAATATTTGGTCTATTGTGGATTTACCTGGCCTGAAACCACACTGATAAGAGCCGGTCAGGTTATCCACAAACGGTTTCAGGCGTTCACACAATACGGCAGAGAAGATCATATATGCGATGTTAAGGAGACTTATTCCCCTATAGTTGGCGCAGTTATAGGGGTCTCCTTTCTTATGGACCGGGCAAACGATGCTGAGATTCCATTCGCCGGGCATGCTTTCCTCCGACCATACCTTGCAGATGAGATGGTGCATGCACCTTACCAGCTCTTCTCCTGCCGCCTTAAAAAGTTTAGCAGACAGGCCGTCTGCGCCAGCGGCTTTATTAGACTTAAGTCTTGATATCGCTATTTTGACTTCGTCTAGGCCGGGTGGACTGAATTCTGTTACTTCGTGGTCCATTGCGAATGGCTCGTTTCGCCTGACAGCGGTATCTTGTCTATCATCGCCGTTATACAGTCTGCAGAAGTGGTCTTTCCAAATCCTCAGCATCGACTGCGACTCTACTACCAGTTCTCCATTTTCATCCCTGCAGGCCGCCACTCTGGCTTTGTAGCCATGGCATGTTCGTTTTACCTTGTTGTAAAACTTACGGGCGTCATTCCTGCGGAAGCATCTCTCCATCTCCTCGATCTCACGCTTTCCGTGTTCTCTCTTCTTTCTTCTGAAAAGCGTGTGTTCATCTTTTCTCTTCTGCTCATAGATTTCGCGAGCAGCTCTCGTCCGTCGTTGCAGCATTGCTTTATATGCCTCTTGTTTTGCTGCATGGGCTTGTTCGCATTGTTCATCGAACCAGGGGTTTCTAGGTGGGTGGCTGTTTGAAACCCAGCACCTCTGAGGCAGCATCTCTGACGGCGCTCTGGCAATGAGCCCATTCCTGCTCTATTGTTTGTGCTGCTGTGGACGGATTTTGAGAGAGCTTTGAGGAGACACGATCGGCAAAGATTTTGGCAGTCTCTTGATGCATATACGCACACCATATAAACAAACCGAACCTATCCATATTTACCACCGAAATGACTGCTGTCCACTTTCTGTCAACAATAACGCAATTGAAGTAGTAACATGTTTCAAATATCTTGGAGTAATGATAGACAACAACTTTTTATGGCGTGAGCACATCAATCATCTGCTTCTACAACTCAAAAGTACTCTCTTTGCCATGGTGTATCTCAAAAGATACTCAACTACTGAAGTACAGAAGCAAGTGTACTACTCGCTCGCGGAGTCTCGAATTAGATATGGGATTCTGGCTTGGGGTAACGCGGCGCAAACCAATCCCGATAAAATAACCAACCTACAACAACGACTTGTCAAAGTTATTGGATGCTTCAAAGTACTAGACGTGAAGGCAATCTACCGGATGACCATATTAGTACACTACATGACCGACCGACGATTTCTGCAGCCCTTAGGTACAACACACGGTAAATACAAGAAGACGAGCCCAAGGAATGTTCGAAGTCCCAGAAACCTACAACACCTATGGTGATCGAGGATTGCGACTTGTTGTTCCAAAATTAAATAACGCACTTCCACAATCTCTTAAATGCATTAAACATTTTAAAAGAAGAAAGAAAGAAATAAAAAAATACTTACTTCAAATGCATTCTGTGAGTTAAGAATTAAGTACTTACGGTTAGTCACAAAAGTAAGTACACATCGGCAATCTAAACAAATAGTATAAAAAAAACCCGTTACTTGTATTCATATTCCGCTAAAACTCCACATGGGGTCTTATTGACTATCTGTGCAATTGGCGTACATAAAAAAGTACCGTTGGACGAGCGGTATGTAATGTAACAGTTTCCAAGAAGCAGCAAATGCGAATTCATATCACAAAAGTAAGTACACAGACATCTTATACTGAGTTTAAACCAGGGATAAAGAATGAGATACCAATCTTTTGGCTTTGACAGCCATTTTGACAACTAGCCCCTACAAACGCGTTGCGGTTTGACGGCGTCTTGACTATGTCATTCGACGTCTTGACTATGTCATTCGACGTCTTGACTATGTCATTCGACGTCTTGACTCTTAAGTCAAAAGCGTTGTTTTTAAAGCGGCCTCTAGACGCTCAATATTATTGTGCAAAATATTGCACAATTTTATTGGCTTGCAGCCCCAGACGGTTCAATATTTTTCCCAATAATTTAGTTGACCGCTCATATTTGTATTAAACGTCAAAAGCGTTTTGATTTTCCGCAATATATCGCACAATCTTGCAATATTATCTACAGACGAACAATAATATTGTGCAATATCAAATATTGCACAATATTATTAGGCGTCTAGGGGCCGCTTTAATTACAAAAGCAACAACCAACCCCTGCGGGGATCAACGGGCAGACGTACGAAAGTTTGGTATCTCATTCTTTATCCCTGGTTTAAACTTTGAACGAGAAAGACGTATTGCAAAAGGTGTGTATTTTTTTTTTTGAGTTTGGCTTTTCTTTTAAATTAAGTATTTTGAAAATATTTAAAAATTCTTATTTGAAAAGAAATATCTTCGATATGGCAACTCGAGGCAAGCAACTTTCACAAGATATGAAGGACTTAATTATAAAATACCACATCGAACAAAAAAGCTTACGGGAAATAGCAAAAATTATTAATAAATTAATAAATAATAAAAAAATATGAGGAAACAGGCACGACAATAAACAAGGCTCGAAGTGGACGCCCACGTACGTTCACAACCCGAGACACTCGCCTGATCTTGCGTAAAATAAAAAAAATCCAAAAATAAGCGCTCCAGCAATTCAAAAAGAAATTTCCAATGAAACTGGTAAAGAATGCAACCCTCAGACAATTCGCCGTGTACTCAATAGTGCTGGTTATCATGGTCGAGCTATGAGGAAGAAACCTTTCATTAACAAGGTAAACCGCCTCAAAAGACTACAATTTGCAAAAGACCATCTTAATAATAATTCAGCTTTTTGGAATACAGTTGTTTTCACTGACGAGAGCAAGTTTAACACCCATGGCTCTGATGGACGTGGCAAAGTTTGGAGAAAGGCAAACGAGGAGCTACATCCGAAAAATATGGTTGGTACTGTCAAACACGGCGGTGGATCGATCATGGTCTGTGGGTGCATGGCGGCTTCTGGAGTGGGCAATTTAGTTTTCATTGATGAAATTATGGACAAATATATTTATTTAAACATTCTAAAGAGCAACCTGCACCAGAGCGTCGAAAAATTAGGCTTAGAAGGATAATTTATCTTTCAGCTAGATAACGACCCTAAGCACACTTCGCTCTTGGTTAAGGAATGGTTGCCTTACAATGTTCGCAAGCAATTAAAAACACCGCCCCAGTCGCCTGATTTGAATGCTATTGAACATCTATGGGAACATCTAGAGCGTAAAATTAGGAAGCATGATATTGAGTCAAAGAATGACCTGAAACGTGTTTTGCAGGAAGAATGGTCGAAAATCAGCCCAGATGTCACCAAAAACCTTGTTAATTCAATGCCTTCTAGGATGTCTGCCGTCATTAAGGCAAAAGGGTACTCTACTAAGTATTAATTCTTAATTAACATTTATAATTTCTTCCGTTTTTATTAAGTTTTCCTTTGATTTTCTTCTTTGTGTACTTACTTTTGTGATATATAGTTTTTAATATTTTTAATTACATTTGAATTGTGCTTTTATTTTTCTTTTTTTGGGTAACTTTTTGTCCGATATGTGAAGATAATAAATTAATAAAATAAAAAACATGAAATATCTGTATCTGAATTCAGTTCGAATTGTTTTATTGTGCATTGTACAGCGAAGTATGTGCTCTGTACTTACTTTTGTGACTAACTGTACATATACACACATATTTATAAATTCTTCGAATTGTATTGTCTTTTTTCATTAAACTGAATTTAAACTTTCAACTCTTAATAATGTTAATAATGAAAAAAAGAAAACAAAAAAAAAATCACTTGTAAACTATATTAGATCAAATGTTAAGTCTTAATATCTCAAGTTTCTTAGTGTACAACCACCTGCAGATAAGCACTTTGCTTTGCAGGTAAACTAACAAATTGTAAAGTAGACTAGAGTAATGAATAAAAATGCAATTCTCAAGGAAATCTCCAGATGGCACCACGAGGAGGTGGGGATAGGACTTACCAACAGTGCCGCAAGATGTTCGACTGCAGTGGCTCTTCTCGCTTTTTAGCAGGCCAGCATCCGTCGGCAAGATGCTCCCCTACAAGGCCTTTGTTAGTCCTTTGCCATCCTTAAAACCTAGTGTGTGAAAACTTTTGTCCAAGCAAAAAAAGTTTCATTTAAGATATTTTGTTGTTTTCCAGAATAGCTTGTTATTTGATATTTAATAGCTTAAGGTTGAGTAATTCTTTTCCCAAAAGAACGCAACCAATATTTTCTTAAGATTTTGTTTTAATGCTTGTTTCGTTCAACAAAGGGCTGTGTGTGAAAACTTTTGTCCGTCTCTGTATATTTCTTTTTTTTTTTTTTCTTTAAAATATTTAGATTTGTAGTTAATAAATACATTTTTTTCGATAACAAATCCGAATCGTATATTTAAGAAAACGTAAAAACAAATTATTAAATAAATGAATATATGAGTGAATTCTACACAATTTATTAAAAACAAAATGAACAACTGACGAAAAAATCCTATTTATTACCGATATTCCCTTTCCAATGGCTCATGAATCAAGCACTTTTAAGAGAATTAATAAGTAATATCGATAACGGTATAAAGTTATATATAAAAATAAGAATGTAAAGGTGCAAGAAGAGAGTTATGAAAATTAAAAGAAAACAAATATACAACCGAATGACTGTGTTTTAAACTAAAGGGCTGACCTTTCCCGCAGTTACATCAAACTACATAAATGTAAGTAGACCTGTATCGATTTCCTAACGGACATTTCCTTGTAGCAAGCACACGATTTCCCCATCTCAACATCCACAAGGGTACCTGGCGGTCTTTTGATCAATCAACCACCAACCAGATTGATCACATTGCGATCGACGCTAGGCACTCCGCTAGTATTACCGACGTACGAACCTTCCGAGGGGCCAACATCGACTCGGATCACTACCTTGTTGTAGCCAAGGTACGAATGAGGAAATCAAGAATGCTTAGGAGTCGAGTAGCACAACATAAGTTTGACGTCGGAAAGCTAAAATGCCAGGAGACTGCCAGAATCTTTGCCGATCGTGTCTCCTCCAAGCTCTCTCAAAGCAGCACAAACAATAGAGCAGGAATGGGTGCATTGCCAGAGCGCCGTCAGATGCGCTGCCTAAGTAGTGCTGGGTTTCAAACCGCCACCACCTAGAAACCCCTGGTTCGATGAAAAATGCGAACAAGCCCATGCAGCAAAACAAGAGGCATATAAAGCCACCCCGCAACGACGGACGAGAACTGCTCGCGGAATCTATGAGCAGAAAAGAAGAGAGGAACACACGCTTTTTAAAAGAAAGAAGAGAGAGCACGGAAAGCGTGAGATCGAGGAGATGGAGTGATGCTTTCGCAGAAAGTTGTACAATGAGGTAAAACGAACATACCATGGCTACAAAACCAGAGCGGCGACCTGTATGTATGTATGTATGTTGGCGTTACAGTCCATGAAGAACCTGAGCCGAGCTTCTCTCAATCACCCATGTTGTGTGTGATTTCATTTTCACATAGGTGAAGGGGACCTACAGTTTTATTGCCGGTTCCGAACGGCGAATTTCGAGAAGCATTTCATGACAATTTTACTACAGGGGGTTTTGTCAGAACCCCGCTGAGGAGAAACACCGTGAAAAACACGTTCGATGACATGGCTGTGTCGGGATTCGATCCCGAGTCATCGGCGTCAGAGGCCAACACACCACCCACTGCGCCACGGTGCTCTCGGCGAGCGGCGACCTGCAGGGATGAAAACGGAGAACTGGTAGTAGGGTCACAGTCGATGCGGAGGATTTGGAAAGACCACTTCTGCAGACTGTATAACGGCGATGACAGATAAGATACCGCTGTCAGGCAAAACGAATCGTTCACCTAGACGAAATCAAAATAGCGATATCAAAACTTAAGTCTAATAAAGCCGCGGGCGCAGACGGCCTGTCTGCTGAGCTTTTCAAGGCGGCTTGAGATGAGCTGGTAAGATACATGCACCATCTCATTTGCGAGGTATGGTCGTAGGTCAGCATCGTTTGCCCGGCCCATAAGAAAGGTGACCCCTATTACTGTGCCAACTATTGGGGAATAGGTCTCCTTAACATCGCATATAACACCTTCTCTGCCGTATTGTGTGAACGCCTGAAACCGTTTGTGGATAACCTGATCGGCTCTTATCAGTGTGGTTTCAGGCCAGGTAAATCCACAATAGACCAAATATTTACGCTGCGGCAGATCTTGGAGATGACCCAGGAATACCAAATCGACACTCACCCCCTCTTCGTCGATTTTAAGGCTGCATGTGACAGCGTGTATAGAGATGAGCTATACAAAGCCATGTCTAGATTTAACATCCCAGCCAAACTCGTCCGACTGTGCACGATGACAATGGAGAATTCTCGCTGCTCCATTAAGGTCGGTAATGAGCAAACCGAGACCTTTGAAGTTAAAAAAGGATTTAGGCAAGGTGACGCGCTGTCATGCAACTTTCTCAACATCGTGCTTGAAAAGATCATGCAAGAGTCACTGGCCAACACAAGAGGTACGATTTATTTCAAGTCTACGCAATTGCTTGCGTACGCCGACGACATTGACGTGATTGGACGGACACAGCGAGACGTCAATGAGGCATTTGTAAGCATTGAGGTAGAAGTGGCTAAGATGGGTCTCAAAGTTAATAAGGTAAAACCAAATATCTGCTTTCATCTAAAAGAGACGGACAACACCGACGTATTGGCCAGAACGTCACCATGGGTGGGTATAACTTTGAAGTGGTCAAGGAATTCGTCTACCTTGGCTCACTGATGACCAGCGACAACAACATCAGCGCTGAGATAAAACGCAGAATTACTCTTGCCAACCGCTGTTTCTTTATAGTTCACCTCCGACCTTAATGGAGCAGCGCGAGTTTTCCATAGTCATCCTGCACAGTCTGACGAGTTTGGCAGGAATGTTAAAACATGACATGGCTCTGTATAGCTCGTCTCTATAAACACTGTCATACGCGGCTTTAAAGTCGACGAAAGGATGGTGCGTGTCGACCTGGAATTCATGGGTCTTCTCCAAGATCAGCCGTAGTGTTAATATGTGGTCTATCGTCGATTTTCCTGGCCTAAAACCACACTGGTAGGCGCTTACACTCGTGCGCTTACACAGAACGGCAGAGAGGATCTTGTACGCAATGTTCAGGAGACTTATCCCTCTGTAATTGGCGCAGTCAATGGGGTCTCCTTTCTTATGGACCGGGCAAACGATACTGAGATTCCATTCATGGGGCATGCATTCTTCCGACCATATTTTGCAGACGAGTTGGTGCATGTTCCTGACCAGCTCATCGCCAGCTGCTTTAAACAGTTCCGCGGGGAGTCCGAACGTCGTTCCTGCAGAGAAAATCGATCCATCTCCTCGATCTCACGCTTCTCGTGCTCCTCCTTTTTCCTTCTCAGAAGCGCATGCTCCTCCCTCCTTTTCTGTTCATAGAGCTCGCGGGCAGCCCTCGTCCGTCGATGCAATGTGGCCATGTATGCATTCTGTTTCTCTACATGGACCTGTCTGCACTCATCATCAAACCAGGGGTTTCTCGGTGGCTCGAAACCGAGTACATCTGAGGCGGCCTATCTTATGGCGTTTTGACAACGACTCCATTGCTGTTCTATGGTTTCTGCAGATTGCATCGGTACCTGAGAGAGCTTGAGGGAGACTTGATCGGCGAAGTTCCTGGCGATCTCCTGCGATTGCAGCTTTCCGACGTTAAATTTTGGTGTTCTTACTCGACTCCGTTGGTTCCGAGAAATTCGCATCCGTACCTTGGCTGCAACAAGGTAATGATCCGAGTCGATGTTGGCTCCTCGAAAGGTTCGGACATCTAGGATGCTGGAGGAGTGTCTGCCGTCGACCGCAATATGATCAATTTGGTTGGTTGTCGATTGATCGAAAGACCGCCAGGTCCCCTTATGGATGTTGAGGTGTGGGAACTAGCCTCAGTCCGTTTTCTGACGTGGCTGTGCTTTCCAATGACCCGTTCAAAGATAGTTTCCTTACCCATCTTCGTATTGAAATCTCCTAGAACGATTTTGGTGTCATAGCTGGGACATTGCGCATACGTTCTGCCTAGGAGATCATAGAAGTCGTCTTGATGTCGGTCATCTTTATCCTCTGTGGGGGCGTGGACACATAATAAACTTATATTGCCGGGACTAGTCTACCTCGAATAACAAATCTGTATTCGAAACTACTGAAGTAGTTTCCGTAGTAGATATCACAGTTTTTCATCCGCTTTTTGCCTGACCCATCCCATCGCACTTCTTGGAGCGCGGTAATGTCTGCCTTATAGCAGTCCAATGAGTTGACCAGTTGTCCGGCTGCACCTTGTCTGTTGAGGGACCTAACGATCCAGGTGCAGATCCGGTATTCGTTTCGTTTTAGACGTTTGCGGGGGTCGTCAACATGTAATCCGTCCGTATCCGAGGCTATTCGTTGTCTCTGAACAAGCTTTGATGTTATGCGATAGGGATGTTAACCCTAAGCGCAACCCCCAACCTGGAGGGCCAGGTTCGTCTTTCCCCAGGAAGAAAGGGTCGGGTCGCTGCGCACATTGGTTCACTACCTGACGGGTGCCAGTATAGCTATCCAGGGGGGGCCACGCGGAGGCTGTGTGTCAACTTGGATTGAGCAGGGACAGAGATGGAAGCTGGCGTTTACCAATTTAAACGAAACCAACTTCTTTGCTCTTTTTGCTCGCTCCCTTCTTCCCACCTTTCCTTAAGCGAGGCGAAAAATTCTTCTCCTCCTTTGATCTAAACACAAGATCAAGGCGAATATTCGCTATAGATCAACTCCTGTGTCAAGTCGGATGCACCCAGAATCGTACGATGAGACTAATTGGTGATAGCGACACGTCAAAGTAGGAGTGTCTTGTATTTCTATCGTAGTGTCCAACAAATTTGTCAGTTGCATTCCTCTTTTTCACATCAGTTCCTCCTTAAGCCTGTCTTCGGGCGTGCTATCAACTAGACTCTTACTTTGGCCCACAAAACACGAATATGGAATGCTTTACGAGGCACTGTGATTCGTAGCCATTTCACCTCACCTGCACCTATTTACTCCTTCCTAAGTTCCTTCAACTGCGTTCTGGTCCTAATAAGACTAAGCCATCTGAGCACACTGTGTCTTGGGCAAACTATTGTATTTAGGGAAAGGAATCACGATCCAATCATTCAACTCTGCCTGAAACAAAAGTGAAACGACAGGAAAAAACGGAAACGGAAGTAACTTCATCTATTACCATGCCGAACGCAGGCTACGCGGGATTATTTTAATCGTCTCAGTCGTAGTCTTATGGTAATGAAATCCACAATCTGTGGATGTCAATTTGATTCTCCGAAAAGTGAGTTAAGTGCAGTAAACTGTTTTGTCGGTCTGACTCGTTTCAGGCGTGAAAGCACTGTTTAACCTATGAATATAGTTCTTCACCGCCTGATTCGCCAATTTGGGAAGGTGCGCTTGTACGCACTGCTGCAATTCGCGTCCTTAAGTGGTGTAATCAGACGCACCGACGACGACCACTAACAATCCGTAAGTTTTTTGACTTACAAGTCGTCTTAAAGTTGCCGGGAAAATAGTAATAATAAATAAGGCAATCTCTCGGCTCGCCGGTTTCAACACTTCGCTAGCAGACCTTTCCTTTTCCATCGTCCGCACCTTAAACAATAAGTATCCGCAACAGATCTTGCCAACAACATCGCATATCTACGCTCATGGCAACATTGGATTATAGCAAACGCCATACCGAAGTGAAAGCAGAGTATCCACCTCTGTTATCTTAGGAAAAGAGCAGGAAAACAATTTTTTTTTGTAAAATTCTTTTATTTCCATATGTATTTGTTGTTATCTTGTTGCTGCCGACACTACACAGTGTTCGGCACTTCACTTGCCACTTCAGCCACGTTCTTTTTGATGGCAATTTTCAATAGCCCATTTGGAGAGTCCTCCGATCCGCCAAGCAGGACAACAAACAGACCATTATGTGCTACACTCTTCCAAAGTTTCATTATCCATTTGTCGACCTTCGATACAGTCTTATCTATCCGATCCAGTTGGAATTTCTCAGGTTCGACAGCGAGATTTGTGATTGTTAGTGCATTCTCCATAGCAATTTCACGGGCCTTCTTTACCGCCTCCTTATTACTATCCACTTCATGGCATTTAATCAATTTCAATTTCTCTCCGCATGTTGCTTTAGCACAAATATCTTTCACTTCCGGATGCAGAGGACTGGTACTTATGATCGCTGTATGTTTATCTCGCTGAGTTACTTGTCCGAAAATGCTATTTTTGATGATGCCACTCGCCGCTATACGTGTCAATTCAAGTGTTCGCATCTTCTGTGTTATAATCTCATCGCCAAAGTGTATGTTGTTTTTGAGTTTTAATTGGACAAGTCGAATACTTGCCAAACTGTCTTCGACTGAATCGTGGCCACCGGCGTTCTTTTGAATGATCTGGTCAAGGAATTTCATTGCAAGCGTCTGTAGTTTTGATTTTCGTCGTCGCTGTCCGGTAATATTAAAGATCACACTCGTATCAATTACGTAGGGATGCATCATTTTCATTGCGTTCAAATCCGAGTTGAGTGATTGACCGACGAGAATGGCGTCGGGTGGTAGTAATTCACGGACTTCTCGTTGAACATCCTTTAGACGTTTTGTAACCTTTTTCATAAGTTTTTCCGTAATACCTGAGTACTGAGTTAGGTAGTCTACAATTTTATTTACAGGCAATACAAGGGTCTCGTATACAGTGTCATAGTTCTCGTTAACAATTGAAATACGGGTGAGTTCGTTTTGTCCGGTTGAGGTTTTGCACATTTCACAATCGACACCAAACATGGGACTTTGCGCCGTGACCGGTGCGTATTTGTCTTTAGTAAAGACGTAATCCTTAAATATATTTGATAATTCGCCACACAGGGGCATTGGGTAACCTTCGTCGACCATTTGAAGGGCAGAAAGTAAGAGTTTGGTGCGAGGGAACTTATCACCCTCGGGTAGTTCAACGTTTATATTATCTGTAATGGTTTCATCTACGGGGAAGATGGTTTTTACATATAATGTTGGGTCCTTGGTCATTTCTATTGCCGTTTCCAAGCATCCGTATTGATTGATTAGTTCTTCGGCTTGGACGTTAGTTAGTGGAGCAGTAGCTAGACTTTGAATAATGCTACCCTCCTTCCGGGCGGGCATTACTATTTCGAGTTTAGATTGGAAAATTCTCGTTGCCTCAGTGAATTTCTCCTCATTCGACATGTAGTGGTATAGTGATACACCATCCAGTACCAAGACGACAGTGTGTGATATTCGCGATGGTTTTTCAAGGAAACACCAACGTTCTGGTGTGCATGGTGAATTCTTACCGATCAACGCTGACATGAGTAAATGCTGGAGATCTGTTAGAAATATCGGTGTCCGTTTGTCCGTTTCCACTTGGAGGGAGGCTCGAAAACCGGCGATTCGCAGATGAAATTTAGGTATATTCTGTAGCTCACGTTTACGTTGTTTCAATTCCTTTTTCAATTGAACATATTGTTCTTCGGTCAATTGGGTTTTCATCAGTTCACAATCTTCGGGTAAACTGGATTGATCACTTTCGCTGCTCCGCATAATGTCTTCATTGGAGTCAAGTTTGACTTTCTTAGCCTGTGGCTCGTCCACTTCTGTAGCCGTCATTATTGTGACCTGTGGAGATTAGAATTTTCTAGTCGTAGCTTGTTTTTATTTTTTATTTTTTGAATCAATTTAGATGTACCTTTATGGCTTCGTAAGAGCTTTCAGTGTCTGAAGGAGTTGAACTTATTGAAGACCTAGTGGTAGATTCACGATCTTTGTCATTCAATCTGACCAGGTTGGCTAGGGCAGCGAGTTTTTTCTTTTTCTTCTCTAGACGCTCTGCTTGCTTTGATGTGAGCGTTTTCATATCAAGACGGCGGGGGGGGAGGGAAGTAAATGAGCCAAATATATAAATGATGTATTCGACAAACAACAATGTTGTTGAATAATAATAAAACAAAAAAATAAAAAAAAAATAAACGAAATTTAAAGATTATTCAAATCCGAGCAAAGAAATTCAATTTTTTCGTGTTTTTCTGTCATTTACCTCGGTAATACACATGGAAACTAGCACAAACATGCCAGTTCCTGAAATGTCACTCTTGACATTTGATCTGTTATTAGTTTGGTTCTCTTACTATCGAGTTGTAGAAAGTATCGCTGAAATAGAATAAATCTAGTACATTTGCTGGTTGTAGGTGAAATTTGAATTTAAATTAAATTATTTCAAATGAAATTTGAATACAAATTGTATATTCGATTATAAAATAACATTCAAATTACTACTCATACCCACAATTCGACCAAGTACGATAGAACGAGAACATATGTCAGCACAAGTGCACATCAAAATATGATTAAACACACCTAGAGCATTGTGTCAATGTCAAACAAGATGTGTACCGTTACACTCGTCGCGGCTTTTTCAAATTCCGCCGAATGTCTTCTGAAAAACAGTTTGACAGAGCAGCAGAAAATCCAGTGTCCAATCGCCTAAGAAGTATCATTCCAAATCAGTTTCATTCTCGCCAAACTCCATTCAAATTATTTCGATAAACAATACAAAAATAACAAAATGCTTCAAGCGATCCTTCCGTTATCGAAATATCTGAAACTGAAATCAATTCGCATCTATGACTCTGCATTCATTTTACATTGTAAGGTATCGGTGGTCATCCTATTGACATGCACCCTATTGGTGTCGGCGCGACAGTATTTTGGTCAACCGATCGAATGTATGAGCAGCGAGAAGCAATTGGATTTCATAAACCTATTTTGCTGGACAATGGGAACGTATATAGTGACGGATCCGCGCGGCGTGATAACGAGTAAAAATTCAGTGGCAGTAGGTGTTGGTACCGAATATCCGGGCTCGGAAAGGATATATTTGCGTTACTATCAGTGGGTGGTGATGACTCTACTCTTGCAGGCGTTGCTATTCTTTTTTCCGTCGTTTCTCTGGAAAACATGGGAAGGCGGTCTCATGGCTGAATTGTGCGAGGGGCTTGGTAGGTGTTTTATACTTTTTTGTTTTGTTTTTCGTCTACATACATTGGTTTTCGTATTAAACAGAATGTAAACCAGCGTTGTCAGACAAGGAATATAAAGAACGGCGATCTCGTTTACTGAAGTTCTTTTCGAACGACTACAGCCGGATGCACTATCGCTACGCAAAGGGTTACATCATATGTGAGATTCTAAACTTCATCATTTGCGTGAGTATACCATATACCATAGTCAGCCTCTACTCTACAATTGGTCTCGATTCGATAGATCTTGAACATCACTGTAATGAATATATTCTTCAATGGTTTCTGGTCGAGCTTCTCACCGGCTATATTCAAGATCCCATCGTACAAATGGGACGAATGGAACGAAGTAAGCTCACGAGTCTTTCCCAAACTGGCCAAATGTGAATTCTTCAAATACGGTGCCTCGGGAACGATAAGCAAATACGATGCACTCTGCGTACTGCCACTGAACATTCTCAACGAGAAGATATTCGCATTTCTCTACATTTGGTTTCTGCTATTAACAATCACATCAATCATCCATTTGACCTTTCGATTAATTGTTACATTCAGTACGTCGGCACGTATAATATTGACCCAAGGTGGTGTAGGACAAGATCAAAAACCCCGAGTCAGCTATTTGCTGAAAGGTATGACCTACGCCAAGTGGTTCATTTTAGAGCGTGTCGCGGTGAATGTCAATCCGGTTATATTCACGGACGTGCTAAGGGATTTGATTGAGTTGCACAAACTCGAAAACATTGAATCGTCAGTTTGAAAAATTTGGCTCCGCATGCATACGCATGCGTAGATGCTTGCGAGCAGGTGAGGATGAATGACTTCAAGTTGCACAAAACGAATTCGCACTATCGAGATCTTGAGGTAGAAGGGTACGCATTCGGTGCGTACGATTAAAATGAATTTTTGTTTAAATTATTTTTTGTAAATAATCTGTAATGGAATAAAGGTTTTTTTAGTAAGGGAACGGGAGATTTTGTTGTGTGAAGGGAGATGATTTGCAGATTGGTTGCGGCGACTATGTTCTTGTTGTGGCAGAGTTCGGACGCTCCTGAATTCGTTAGAAGCACCGGACAACCTTTCTGTAGTCCGACTATGATCTCCATGAAGTGATCAGCCAGACGGAAAGCTGAAGATGTGTCTTCACTCTTCGATTCCGACACCACACTTGGCGGAGATCCTGTGAGTATGCTCTCGGATGAACTCACAAGTGTAAGAAGGAACGAAACCATCAGGCACGTAGAGGAAAAGCCTGTACCACCTGGTGGCTTCGTTAAACTCAAATCGTCGGAGCAGCGACGTTTTAAAGCTGCTATAATGCAGGGCAAAACTAGAGAAGAAACTCTAGTTTATGCTAAATCTACCCCTGCTACCAAAGGTCCGGAACTGAAATATGATCGTTCCGCTGACTACATATACCCCATCAAATCCAGCTGCTAAACGTAGCAAGATCGGCAATCCCCAAGTCAATAAAAAGAGCTACAGTAGTGTGTCTGGGAGGATCCGACTGTAGACTTGGAAGCGAACCCCCTTACCACAGCGCAGATGGCAGCCGTTCAGGAAGCTGTCATTGACACCTCCATCGAGCTGCTGGGTAAGGCACCCAAACCGATTTACAAGTCAGGGTGGTTATACCTTGTGTGTGATAACCCAGCTACGGCCGATTAGATGAAAACCAATTTTACGGCCATCAAGGTCAAGAGTGGCAAGCCATCTGAGCCTGCGGCCTTGTTGTTCATCAGCTTCTGAATAGCTGTGCCGACTTCTTCGATGCTGGGTGGGAGGACTACTTCAGCGGCTGGAGTTGGGATTTCCTCGGTCCCTACCACTCTCTCTTGGTCATGCTCGTTAAGCAGCTGCTGGAAGTGCTGCTTAAATACATCCACTATTCCCCGCGGGTCGGTGACAAGATTACCCTCGCAGTTTCGAAGAGCCAGGGTGTCCTTTTTGAAGCCTCCTGCAAGGCCTTTGGCTTTCTTGTAAAGGGCTCGTATTTTATGTTTATCCCTAGACTCCTCGATATCCTTGAGCTGGGAGGCTGCGAAGATTCTTTTCTTTTGTCGCAGTAGTTTTTTCTCCTTCCTTCTTCTGGCTCGGTACTCTCCTTGCGCTGCCCTGGTTTTCCTCTGCAGCGCCTTTTGGTACGCCTCGTCGGTTACTGCCTTTTTCTCCTCACACTCGCCATCATACCACGGGTTTCTTGTCGGGGGTGGTAGGTATCCTAAGGTGGTTTCGGCTACTTCCTGAATGGCTGAGCGGCAATGCAGCCACATATTATTGGCATTTGTGTTCGACGTAGGCATACCGTAGAGTCTTTCACTCAGCTGCTCCCTGCAGACTCTGGCAACGTCCGGTGTGCTCAGGCGCCCAATGTCGAACCTCCTCCTGATGGGCTGGTGCAGCTTTCTGACATTGGACAGTCGAGCTCTGAATCTTGCTGCTACGAGGAAGTGGTCAGAGTCGACATTTGCCCCTCTGAATGTTCGCACATCCAGGATGTTTGACGAGTGCCTTGCGTCAATGAGCACATGGTCGATTAGGTTGGCGGTTCGACCGTCCGGAGATCGCCAGGTTGCTGTGTGGATTCGCTTGCGAGGGAATCTTGTGCTACTTATCACCGCATTACGAGCTGTCGCAAAGTCAGCAAGTCGGAAGCCGTTATCTGTTGTTGTATCGTGGAGGCTGTGCTTTCCGATCACTCCGCCAAGGGTGTTTCCCTTACCGATTTTGGCGTTGAAGTCCCCGAGCACGATTTTTACATCGTACACCGGACAAGCTCCGTAGGCGTTGTCCAGGAGGTCATAGAAGTCCTCCTTGATAGGGTCTTCAGCCTCGTCGGTAGGGGCGTGTGCACATATAAGGCTACTACTTAGGTGGCGCTACAGTCCGTGGTGAACCTGGGCCTCAACCAACAAGCGTCTCCAGCCGGCACGGTCTTTGGCCAGCTGTTTCCAGTGCCGCACGCCCAGTTGGTTGAGGTCCCTTTCCACCTGCGTGCACCACTGAGGCGGCCGACCTCTGCCGCGCCTTCCTTCCGGAGTGGATTCGAAGACTTTTCGGGTCGGAGCTGTATCTTCCATGCGCTCTACATGGCCTAGCCACCTTAGACGCTGTATCCGTAGACGTCGTACCAGGCCGATGTCGCTGTACAACCCGTACAGTTCTTCGTTAAATCTTCTCCTCCATACACCGTTTAGTCAAACGGGACCGTAGATAGTGCGCAGAATTTTCCTCTCGAAACGACCAAGGGCATCTTCATCCGCTTTTGTTAAGGTCCAAGCCTCTGCGCCGTAAAGGAGGACTAGGATGATTAAGGTCTTATATAGTGTCACCTTGGTTTTCCGAGAGAGGGCTCTACTTCTCAATTGCCTCTTGAGCCCAAAGAAACAGCGGTTGGCAAGAGTGATTCTGCGTTTTATCTCACCGCTGGTGTTGTTGTCGCTGGTAATCAGTGAGCCAAGGTAGACGAATTCCTTGACCACTTCAAAGTTATATCCGCCCATGGTGACGTTCTGGCCAATACGTCGGTGTTGTCCGTCTCTTTTAGATGAGAGCAGATATTTGGTTTTACCCTCATTAACCTTGAGACCCATCTTAGCCGCTTCTACCTCAATGCTCACAAAAGCCTCATTGACGTCTTGCTGTTTTCGTCCAATTACGTCAATATCGTCGGCGTACGCAAGCAATTGCGTAGACTTGAAATAGATCGTACCTCTTGTGTTGGCCAGTGACTCTTGCACAATCTTTTCAAGCACGATGTTGAAAAAGTTGCACGACAGCGCGTCGCCCTGCCTAAATCCTTTTTTAACATCAAAGGTCTCGGTATGCTCATTACCGACCTTAATGGAGCAACGAGAATTCTCCATTGTCATCCTGCACAGTCGGACGAGTTTGACAGGGATGTTAAAACTAGACATGGCTTTGTACAGCTCGTCTCTATATACGCTGTCATACGCGGCCTTGAAATCGACGAAGAGGTGGTGAGTGTCGATTTGGTATTCCTGGGTCTTCTCCAAGATCTGCCGTAGCGTAAATATTTGGTCTATTGTGGATTTACCTGGCCTGAAACCACACTGATAAGAGCCGATCAGGTTATCCACAAACGGTTTCAGGCGTTCACACAATACGGCAGAGAAGATCTTATATGCGATGTTAAGGAGACTTATTCCCCTATAGTTGGCGCAGTTATAGGGGTCTCCTTTCTTGTGGACCGGGCAAACGATGCTGAGATTCCATTCGTCGGGCATGCTTTCCTCCGACCATACCTTGCAGATGAGATGGTGCATGCACCTTACCAGCTCATCTCCAGCCGCCTTAAGAAGCTCAGCAGACAGGCCGTCTGCGCCAGCGGCTTTATTAGACTTAAGTCTTGATATCGCTATTTTGACTTCGTCTAGGTCGGGTGGACCGAATTCTGTTACTTCGTGGTCCATTGCGAATGGCTCGTTCTGCCTGACAGCGGTATCTTGTCTATCATCGCCGTTATACAGTCTGCAGAAGTGGTTTTTCCAAATCCTCAGCATCGACTGCGACTCTACTACCAGTTCTCCATTTTCATCCCTGCAGGCCGCCACTCTGGCTTTGTAGCCATGGCATGTATGGCACATATAAGGCTGATGTTATAAAATCTGCCTCTGATCCGGATCACTTATAGGTTTAAAGTCGATGACCTTCGACCTTAACCGCTTTCCCACGACAAATCCGCACCCCAGTAAGTGCAACCTCTTGTGACAGCTGTAATAAATGTCGCAATTTTTCTTCCTCATCATACCGTTTCCTATCCAGAGTATTTCCTGGACCGCAGTAATATCCGCCTTGTACTGCGTGAGGATTCCTTCTAGTTTATGAGCAGCTCCGGGAGTGTACAGGGTTCTGACATTCCAGGAGCATACTCGCAAATCGTGCTCCCGTTCCGTGCGTTGTCGTCGTCGAGTATCCGTCCGTGTATCCGAGGCGTCTTGCTCATTCATAACTTTTACGTTTTTTACGTGGGCGGAATGTTAGCCCGCCGCACAACCGCCATTCTGGCCGGGTTTTTTTTTTTTTTTTTGGTGCATACGTTTGTTCACCTCCCAACGGTTGTTGAAGAGGCTATCCAGAGGGCGCCGCGAGGAGGCCGTATGTCAACTTGACCCGGGCAATTAAACAGGGATCGTTGCTGGCATCTCGCCAGGTTGAGAGCAATCAACAACTTTACCCTGTATGTCCGAGCCCATGCCCTCCCCTCGTCGCCTATACCAACATTTATCGACAACCTATTCCAGCTGTCTCTCCCTAAGACAGCTGCCCACTACCTATCCCACTCGCGACTTTCAGCTTACACTGTATTCTGCCTGTTTTTTCAATTTTTCTATTTTTTTGGTCTCTTCCCGGATAGGATGAAACTGCATTTGTCCATTCCATCCTTAAAAAAAAAGCGGAATGTATCTTCCATGCAACTACCGGCCCGTTGTACTAACGTCCCTTCTCCCAAGGTCGTGGAAACCGCGATTAGCGGGCTATTGAAATATCCTGAATCGCGGAAACTCCTCAATGACCGACAGAATGGTTTCCGTAGCAACGGATCCACTGGTAATTTGAATGCATGTCTTACCGAAAAGTGGAATGGCTCACGTCACCAAGCAAATAAAAGCAAAATAGTTGGACTGAATATCAATAAAAAGCATTTGATAGGGCTTGGCATGGAGCTGTCTTTTCTAAAAAGCGTGCTTTTCGGGCCGATGAGTCTCTTCTTCAGTGGATTAGAAATGCCTTTCGAAGCGGTCAATTCATGTTGTTTTGGACGATATCAAGTCCGACATCCACTTTTTAAATGTTGGTGTACCCCAGGGCTCCGTTTTGACTCCGACACTATTTCTCATTATTACAAATTTGACTTTTGTCTGTCACTGCTAATAGAATCCACCCCTTTGTACCGTCAGTACCTTTAGCTTCTCGTACTCGTTGACTACTTTATGACCCTGTGACCCTGGTATTTGGCTGTAAATAGTGAGCGGGAGCATATGATAAACTCATTGAATTCCGATATCTACAGTAGCATTGTAAGACAAGAGAAAGTGGAATTTACTACTTACCTACCTAGGTGGCGCTACAGTCCGTGGTGAACCTGGGCCTTAACCAACAAGCGTCTCCAGCTAGCACGGTCTTTGGCCGCTGTTTCCAGCGCCGCACGCCCAGTTGGTTAAGGTCTCCTTCCACCTCCGTGCGCCACCGTAGATGCGGCCTTCATCTGCCGCGCCTTCCTTCCGGGGTGGATTCGAAAACTCTTCGGGTCGGAGCTGTATTTTCCATGGCCTCTACATGGCTTAGCCACTTTAGACGCTGTATCCGTAGACGTCGTACCAGGCCGATGTCGCCCGGTCATAAGTGAGCCAAGATAAACGAATTCCTTGACCACCTCAAAGTTATATCCGCCCATGGTAACGTTCTGGCCAATACGTCGGTGTTGACGTTCTCTTTTAGATGAAAGCAGATATTTGGTTTTACCCTCATTAACCTTGAGACCCATCTTAGCCGCTTCTACCTCCATGCTAACAAAGGCCTCATTGATTGCTCGCTGTGTCCGTCCAATCACGTCAATAGCGTAGACTTGAAATAAATTGTATCTCTTGTGTTGGCCAGTGACTCTTGCACGATCTTTTCAAGCACGATG
The DNA here is from genome assembly GCA_951905685.1 of Eumerus sabulonum. Classification (NCBI taxonomy): domain Eukaryota; kingdom Metazoa; phylum Arthropoda; class Insecta; order Diptera; family Syrphidae; genus Eumerus; species Eumerus sabulonum. The sequence continues at coordinate 12,068,635 of OX645061.1, read as the reverse complement.
TTGAGAAAGTTGCATGACAGCGCGTCACCTTGCCTAAATCCTTTTTTAACTTCAAAGGTCTCGGTTTCTTCATTACCGACCTTAATGGAGCAGCGAGAGTTCTCCATTGTCATCCTGCACAGTCGGACGGATTTGGCAGGTATGTTAAAACTAGACATGGCTTTGTATAACTCGTCTCTATACACGCTGTCATATGCAACATTGAAATCGACGAAGAGGTGGTGAGTGTCGGTTTGGTATTCCTGGGTCTTCTCCAAGCCTGCAGAAGTGGTCTTTCCAAATCCACAGCATCGACTGTGACTCTTCTACCAGTTCTCCATTTAAATCCCGGCAGGCCGCCGCTCTGGCTTTGTAGCCATGGCATGTTCACCTTATTGTAAAACTTCCGGGTGTCATTCCTGCGAAAGCATCTCTCCATCTCCTCGATCTCACTTCTTTCTTCTGAAAAGCGTGTGTTCCTCTCTTCTCTTCTGCTCACAGATTTCGCGAGCAGTTCTCGTCCGTCGTTGCAGCGCATCGTCCGTCGTTGCTTGTTCGCATTGTTCATCGAACCAGGGGTTTCTAGGTGGTGGCGGCTTGAGACCCAGCACCTCTGAGGCAGCGTCTCTGACGGCGCTCCGGCAATGCGCCCATTCCTGATCTATTGGTTGTATTGCTGTGGGCGGGTTTTGAGAGAGCTTGGAGGAGACACGATCGGCAAAGATTCTGGCAGTCGCCAGATGCTTTCCGACGTCAAGCTTACGTTGTACTACTCGACTCATAAGCATTCTTGATATCCTCATTGGTATCTTGGCTGCAACAAGGTAGTGGTCCGAGTCGATGTTGGCCCCTCGGAAGGTTCGTACGTCGAGAATATTGGAGGAGTGTCTGGCGTCGATCGCAGTGTGATGAATCTGGTTGGTGGTCGGTTGATCAAAGACCGCCAGGTACCCTTGAGGATGTTGAGGTGGGGGAATCGTGTGCTTGCTACAAGGAGGTTATGCCCCGTTAGGAAATCGATTAGCCTAAGTCCGTTGTCGGATGTGGTGTTATGGAGGCTATGTTTTCCTGTGATCGACTCCCATATGTCCTCATTGCGCAGGATGCTGTGTGTCAACTTGGATTGAGCACGGGCAGAGATCGAAGCTGGCGTTTGCCATGTTAAACGCGATCAACTTCTATGCTCTGTTTGCTCGCTCCCTCCCCCCTAGAGTGGAATTTAGGGTTTCCAAAACACAGTGCTGTCTACATCACCGAATTTCTTAATCAGTCGCGTCGAAAATGTAGGAGAAGAGCTATGGGGACACAGGAATATCGAAAACAAAAGCATTTGAGTAATTCATCTTCTTTAACTTCATAGGTGGCGCTACAATCTAAGATGAACTAAGGCTTAAGCCACCATAAATTTGGCCGTCATCGTACACGTCGTATCTCAGGGCGGGATTCGATTAATCCAGCCATTTTAGGTGTCGTATACGTAGACGCCTGACTCACCCTGCTTTGGATAGCACCGAAAATCACACTCAGAAACGACCAAGGGCTTTTTCTCCAGCCTTTGGCAAGGTCCATCTTTCTGCGCCGTAAAGCAGGACCGGGAGGATAAATGGCTGGTATAAGGCTACCTTGGTTCCCCGGGAGATGGCTCTACTACTTAATTGCTTCCTAAGCCCAAAGATGCAACGATTCTTCTTCTTCTCTCTCTTAGTGGGCGCTACAGTTCGGGGTGAACCAGGGCCTCAACCAATAAGCCTCTCCAGCCGGCCCGATCTTCGGCCAGCCGCTTCCAGTGCCACACGCCCAGTTGGTTGAGGTCCCCTTCCACCTGTGCGCGCCACCTTAAATGCGTACGTTCTCTGCTGCGTCGTCCCTCGGGGTTGGAGTCGAAGACTCTTCTGGGCGGAGCGTTGATGTCCATTCGCTCTACATGGCCTAGCCATCTTAGACGTTGGATCCGAAGACGTCTAACCAGGCCGATGTCGCTGTACAGCCCGTACAGTTCTTGGTTGAATCTCCTCCTCCATTCTCCGTTTACACAAACGGGACCAAAGATTGCACTCAGAATTTTCCTCTCGAAACGTCCAAGAGCCTCTTCATCCGCTTTTGATAACGTCCAAGCCTCAGCGCCGTAGAGGAGGACCGGGATGATTAAGGTTTTGTAGAGGGAAACCTTAGTTTCTCGAGAGAGGGCTCTACTACTCAATTGCCTCTTGAGCCCGAAGAAGCAGCGATTGGCAAGAGTTATTCTGCGTTTTATCTCAGCGCTGGTTGCTGCTTGTCACTATCGAGCCAAGGTAGTCAAGTCCTTGACTACTTCAAAAATATAGCTGCCGAAGGTGACGTTCTGACCAAGACGTCGGTGTTGTGCGTCTTTCTTGGATGACAGCATATATTTCGTCTTGTCCCCATTTACCCTTAGATCCACTTTCGCCGCTTCTGCTTCAATGCTTGTGAACGCTTCATTGACGTCTCGTTTTGTTCGTCCAATAACGTCAATGCCATCTGCGTAGGCAAGCAATTGTGTGGACTTGAAGTAGATCGTATCTCTTGTATTGGCCGCAGAGTCCCGCACGATCTTTTCAAGATTAATGTTGAAGAAATCACATGACAGTGCGTCACCCTGTCTAAAAACTTTTTTAACATCAAAGGGGTCGGTTAGTTCACCTCCGACCTTAATGGAGCAGCGAGAGTTCTCCATAGTCATCCTGCATAGTCTGACGAGTTTGGCAGGAATGTTAAAACATGACATGGCTTTGTATAGCTCGTCTCTATAAACACTGTCATACGCGGCTTTAAAGTCGACGAAAAGATGGTGCGTGTCGACCTAGAATTCATGGGTCCTCTACAAGATCTTCTTCTTCTTCTTAGTGGGCGCTACAGTTCGGGGTGAACCTGGGCCTCAACCAACATGCCCCTCCATCTAGCACGATCTTTCGCTAGCCTTTTCCATTGCCGCACACCGAGTTGGCTGAGGTCCCCTTCCACCTGTGTGCGCCATCTTAAGGGCGGCCGTCCTCTGCTTCTTCGTCCCTCGGGGTTGGATTCCAAGACTCTCCGGGCTGGAGCTGTGGTGTCCATTCGCTCTACATGGCCCAGCCATCTTAGGCGTTGAATCCGTAGACGCCTGACTACACTCATGTCGCTGTACAGCCCGTAAAGTTCGTGGTTGAATCTTCTCCTCCATCACCCGTCTGCGTTTATAGGCCCAAAAATCACGCGCAAAATCTTTCTCTTGAACCGACCAAGGGCCTCCTCATCCGCTTTTGATAGTGTCCATGCTTCTGCGCCGTACAACAGGACTGGGATGATAAGGGTCTTATATAGAGTCAACTTTGTCGTTCGGGAGAGGGTTCTATTACTCAGTTGCCTCCTGAGCCCAAAGAAACAGCGATTGGCAAGAGTGATTCTGCGTTTGATTTCGGAACTGATGTCGTTGTTCCAGGTCTCTGCGGAGCCAAGGTAGACGAAGTCCTTAACTACCTCGAACTTATATCTGCCTATACAAACGTTCTGGCCGAGACGTCGGTGTTGAGCGTCCTTTTTTGATGACAGCATATATTTAGTTTTGCCCTCGTTTACTGCCAAACCAATTTTCGCCGCCTCCGTCTCAATACTCGCAAACACCTCATTGACATCTCGCTGTGATCTACCTATTATGTCAATATCGTCGGCGTATGCAAGGAGTTGCGAGGATTTGAAATAGATTGTGCCTCTTGTATTGGCCAGTGATTTTTGCACAATCATTTCCAATATGATGTTGAAGAAATCACACGACAGCGCATCGCCCTGCCTAAATCCTTTTTTTGACATCAAAACTATCGGTAAGGTGTTCACCGATTCGGATGGAGCAGCGAGCATTCTCCAAAGTCATCCTGCATAGTCTGACGAGTTTAGCAGGTATGTCAAAGGTAGAAATAGCGTTGTATATCTCGTCTCTCATTACGCTGTCGTATGCGGCTTTGAAGTCGACATATAGGTGGCGAGTGTCGACTTGAAATTCATTGGTTTTTTCCAGGATCTGCCGTAGTGTGAAGATTTGGTCGATGGTGGACTTCCCTGGCCTGAATCCGCACTGATAAGGACCTATCAGCTTATTTACAAAAGGCTTCATGCGTTCACACAAAACGGCAGAGAAGATTTTATAGGCGATGTTAAGGAGACTTATTCCTCTATAGTTGGCGCAATCAGAGGGGTCTCCTTTCTTGTGGATCGGGCATACGATGCTGAGACTCCATTCCTCGGGCATGCTTTCCTCTAACCATGTCTTACGGATGAGCTGGTGCATGCTCCCGACCAGGTCATCCCCAGCTGCTTTGAAGAGCTCAGCAGACAGTCCGTCTGCGCCAGCAGCTTAATTCGACTTGAGCTTCGATATGGCAATCTTAACTTCGTCGAGGTCAGGGGGACAGAATTCTCTGCGGTCTCCGTCGATTAGAAATGGATCATTCTGCTTGACAGCGGTATATTGACTAACATCGCCGTTATACAGTCTGCAGAAGTGGTTTTTCCATATTCTCAGCATCGACTGCGGTTCTACTACTAGGTGTCCGTTCTCATCCCTGCAGGCTTCCGTTCTGGCTTTATAACCTTGGCATGTTCGCTTTATCTGTTGATAAAACTTTCGAACGTCACACCTGCAGTAACACCTCTCCAAATCCTCAATCGCGCGCTTCTCGTGCTCTTTCTTCTTTCTTCTAAGAAGCTTATGCTCCTCTCTTCTTTTTAACCCGTAGAGCTCACGGGCTGCTCTTGTTCTTTTATGCAGCGAGGCCTTATATGCATCCTGCTTCGCTGTATGAATCCTCCTGCACTCGTCATCAAACCAGGTGTTTCTTCGTGGTGGAGCCTTGAAACCCAAAACTTCGGATGCAGAGCTTTTCAGGGCTTGTTTGCAAAGGCTCCAGTGCTGTTTACCCAGCTTAGCATTGAAGTCTCCTAGTACAATTTTGATGTCATAGCTGGAACATTGGGCATACGTTCTGTCTAGGAGATCGTAGAACTCATCTTTGGCGGAGTCATCCTTGTCTTCCGTGGGGGCGCAGATCGGGCTGATGTTACAAAAATTCAGCCTTGATACGGATTGTTATGAGGCGTTCGCTCACATGCCGAAAGCTTAGGACTTTTTGCCTTAGTCCACCTCGAACAACAAATCCGCATCCAAACAATCGTTGCCCTCTCTCCCTAAAGCAGTCGCCGTAGTAAATATCGCAGTTTTTCATCCGCTTTATACCCGGTCCATTCCATCGCATTTCCTGGATGGCGGTGATGTCCGCTTTATAGCGGCTGCACGTGGCCTGTTTAGGGTCCTAACATTCCACGTACAAAGCCGAAGATCATTGTCCTTTTTTCGTTTTTGGCAAGAGTCGTCAACATAAATCCGGTCCGTTATATCCGAGGCTCATGGTTGTTTCGGAGTTTGTGTTTTTTTTACGGTTACGGCTTACTAGGCCGTAGCCCAACCGACTAATCCTGTTTTTTGGCGCAGGAGGCTCGCCATTCGCCCTTCCCCGTCTGCGATTTCCATAGGAAATCTCCAGATGGCAGCACGAGGAGGTGGGGATAGGACTTACTAACAGTGCCGCAAGATGTTCGACTGCGGTGGCTCTTCTCGCTTTTTAGCAGGCCAGCATCCGTCGGATAGATGCTACCCCTACGAGATGCAACGATTGACAAGAGTAATTCTGGCCTTGATTTCTGCACTAAAGTTATTGGTGCATATCTGACATGGCACTGTATAGCTCGTCTCTAAGCACGCTGATAAGTGTTGATCTGGAACTCGTTGGTTCTTTCTAGCATCTGGCGTAGTGTGAATATTTGATCGATTATGGTCTTCCCGGGCCTGAACCTGAACTGATATGGACCGACCATTTTCTTTACGATTTTTAAACTGTCAGCTGCTCACACAAATGGGCCGAGAAGATTCAGGAGTCTATAATCTCTATGTATTTGGTGAATCCAAAAGGATGTCCTTTCTTGTCGTCTTTCAGTAAATGTTGACAAAAATCATTAAAATGTATGGAAATGGAATTGAATATTGAAAAGTTTGTCCACGCTTTGTTCCGTACGTCTCTAAAAGACGATGCTGTGTGTATCGTCTATCAACTCTAACCTGAACGACTCGATATACTACCCCAATAGACCGATTCGCCAAGAGGAAAGCTAATCTAACATTTTGTTCAACCTTTTTTGTGGTCACAAGCTTTGGTTAGTATGCCCATGTTCTGATTTATGACTCACTACAGGATGTGTAGTCACGGAACGATACAACTCCCCCTCAGACTATGGCACCCAAGGGAAACTTCGTTGCCCTTCATGGTCGCCCGGCAACACAACAAGGCGTAGGGCAGTGACACTAACAGTCTCCATACCTTTCCTAACCTCCATACATTGCACTGTCAATTTGATTTCCTTTTCCGTTGGGATTCAAAACCACGAACATCGCTATCAGCAACTTCCGTTCCAACAGCCAAGCAAATCAAGACACCACACTTTACACGAACGTTCCACACATATGTAGGTCCACGTCCAATGTATCACCAATATGTATATCCATAAAATCAACACCCTTTTCATAAACAATGAAATACCTATGCCAGCCTGGTCCCATGGTATCGTGGCGAAATTCAACAGAAAACTCTTAATCACCGAGTCTCTCCTTCTCTCGCCCCAAATGGGGCAGCACGATTTTCATTCATGTGACTCACGACCGCCACACGCCGAGACCACTTCAATCTGACCAACGTATCCGCTTTTCTCCATCTTCCGCCACTTGTCCTCCTGACCATATACACGTATATAGTTCAAAAATAGAACAACACTATCCAGCGTATCTCGTAGTGAGTAACTACAAAAACTCGATTCCGCCAGAGACGACTCGTACTCAGCAGTATTCGTCGAATGTTTATTACAAAGTCACTGCTTGGCCTAATGCGCACTATGCTCCCTGAGAGCGGCGAGAACTTAACCGAATTTTCCTTAACCTATTACACAGCACCAATCTTCGAAGGCAAAATGGTTTAGGTTTTTCGACAATGAGCGCGGGATAGCGCAACACGAAGCTTTTCGGGGTAGAAGTTTTGCAATGGACAGCGCGCGCTGAGCATATGCGCCTAAGACAGTTTGGTGGATATGGCTATTTTGGTATTCTCGTTCTCTAAATGTTGACGGTTGGTGGCTCTTATTCATACCTTGCCGATGCTGGCGCTAGAAGCTTGGGAGAGTGGTGTAGTAGATGAAAAACTACTCTTCCGTCTATGCGCAGTTGATATACAGTGAGTCACGGTTTCGCTTTTGATTGGTGATGAAGTCTTAAGGTATGAATTTTCCTTATCGCTATAACCTCACTTAGCGCTGATATAAATGCCTGCCTTTGACCATGATCGCTTGCATTGCCCGTAATAATTCGCATCAAAAGCAGAGTTTCGCTGCTGGGAATTTGGTAATTCGAATTTCATTATGTTAATTCATGAGCTTCTTAAGGCGGCTGGAGATGAGCTGGTAAGGTGCATGCACCAACTCATTTGCATGGTATGGTCGGTGGAAAGCATGCCCGACGAATGGAATCTCAGCATCGTTTGCCCGGTCCATAAGAAAGGAGACCCCTATAACTGCGTCAACTATAGGGGAATAAGTCTCCTTAACATCGCATATAAGATCTTCTCTGCCGTATTGTGTGAACGGTTGAAACCGTTTGTGGATAACCTGATCGGCTCTTATCAGTGTGGTTTCAGGCCAGGTAAATCCACAATAGACCAAATATTTACGCTACGGCAGATCTTGGAGAAGACCCAGGAATACCAAATCGACACTCACCACCTCTTCGTCGATTTCAAGGCTGCATATGACAGCGTGTATAGAGATGAGCTATACAAAGCCATGTCTAGTTTTAATATCCCTGCCAAACTCGTCCGACTGTGCAGGATGACAATGGAAAATTCTCGCCGCTCCATTAAGGTCGGTAATGAGCAAACCGAGACCTTTGATGTTAAAAAAGGATTAAGGCAAGGTGACGCGCTGTCATGCAACTTTTTCAACATCGTGCTTGAAAAGATCGATGGTCGATCGATCGATCACTGGGCAACATAAGAGGTACGATTTATTTCAAGACTACGCAGACATTGACGTGATTGGACGGACACAGCGAGACGTCAATGAGGCCTTTGTAAGCATTGAGGCAGAAGCGGCTAAGATGGGTCTCAAGGTTAATGAGGGTAAAACCAAATATCTGCTTTCAACTAAAAGAGACGGACAACACCGACGTATTGGCCAGAACGTCACCATGGGCGGATATAACTTTAAAGTGGTCAAGGAATTCGTCTACCTTGACTCACTGATGACCAGCGACAACACCACCAGCGCTGAGATAAAGCGCAAAATCACTCTTGCCAACCGCTGTTTCTTTGGGCTCAAGAGGCAATTGAGAAGTAGAGCCCTCTCTCGGAAAACCAAGGTGACACTATATAAGACCTTATTCATCCCAGTCCTCCTTTACGGCGCAGAGGCTTGGACCTTAACAAAAGCGGATGAAGATGCCCTTGGTCGTCTCGAGAGGAAAATTCTGCGTACTATCTACGGCCCCGTTTGTTCAAACGGTGTATGGAGGAGAAGATATAACGAAGAACTGTACGGGTTGTACAGCGACATCGGCCTGGTACGACGTCTACGGATACAGCGTCTAAGGTGGCTAGGCCATGTAGAGCGCATGGAAAATAGAGCTCCGACCCGAAGAGTCTTCGAATCCACTCCGGAAGGAAGGCGCGGCAGAGGAGGGCCGCATCATCGGTGGCGCACGCAGGTGGAAGGGGACCTTAACCAACTGGGAATGCGGCGCTCGAAACAGCTGGCCAAAGACCGTGCCATTGGTTGAGGCCCAGGTTCACCACGGACTGTAGCGCCATCTAAGTAAGTAAGTAAGTAAGTAATTCATGTAGCATCCATACAGTCTGCAGAAGTAGTTTTCCATATTCTCAGCATCGACTGCAATTCTACTATGTAGGTGTCCGTTCTCATCCCAACAGGCTTCCGTTCTGGCTTTATAGCTTGGGCTTAGGTCATGTCTGCAGGAACACCTCTCCCAGAACTCAATCGCGCGCTTCTCGTGCTATTACTTGTTTCTCCTGGGAAGTTTATGCTCCTCCCTTCTTTTAAAGTCGTAGAGCTCACGAGCTGCCCTTGTTTTTCTATGAAGCGAGGCTTTATGTGCCCCCTACTTCGCTGTGCGAATACTCCTGCACTCCTCATCGAACCAAGTGTTCCTTTGTGGTGGAGAGTTGGAGCCTAAAACGTCAGTGCTTGTTCACAAAGGTACCACTGCTGTTCTATTGACAGTGTGGAAGGTTGAGGTGTATTGTGGAGCTTAAGGGAGACGCGATCGGTAAAAGCACGAGCAGTTTCTGGCGATATTTGTATTGTTTGTATTCTTACCCTACTCCGCTGCGTTCGTGATATTCTTGGGCACATCTTGGCTACTACAAGATAGTGGTTCGAGTCGATGTTAGCTCCTCGGAAAGTTCGAACATCAAGAACAGTGGAGGAGTGTCTGACGTCGATTGTGATGAGATGAATTTGGTTAATGATTTATTGATTTGGCGACCGCCAGGTGCCTTTGTGTATATCGAGGTGCGAGAAGCGCGTACTGGCTATAAGTAGATTTCGCCCCATAACAAGATCAATCAGTCTGTGTCCGTTATCGGACGCAAACACTGGTCCATTGTACTCCAGACAGATACCTTACATTACTGTATTTTCCCCGTTTTCCGGAGAAAAATTTGAAGGACCTTAAGTGATGTAGAGCTAAGGGACTCGGCACACACCACGTCGGCTCCAAGGGTGCGCCACCGTGCGCGAGCAAAGACGGGACAGTCACAGAGGAAATGCTCTGCAGTGTCATCCTCCTCTTCGCCACATGCAGCACAGGTAGGCGTCTTACTGATGCCGAGCACGTAAAGATGCTTGGCAAAAGTGTAATGGCCCCTGATAACTCCCACAACCCTCCTGCAGTCAACTCTCCTTAAAGACAGGAGGAATGCTGCAGATTTTTTGCAGACATCAGGGCATACGCGCTTAGTCATCCTGCAGCCCGGACAATCTCTCCATCTACGGTTGTGTGTGTTAAATACACAATCGTTAATGTAGGAATTTACCGTGGACGCAGGTAGACCTAGCGCGGGTTCAGGTCCTGAGAAGCTCTCCTCTGAACCCATTCTAGCGAGTTCATCAGAGATCTCATTTAATGGGATCCCAGAGTGTCCTGGAACCCATACAAGCCTTAATGAATTTAGTCTGCCGACTCTGTTCAAGGAGGACTTGAGTTCAAGCACTAACTTGGAGTTAGTTAAGGGGTTACACACAGCTTTTAGTGCAGCTTGGCTGTCACTACAGACGCGTATGCTTTCCCCCTTCCACCTGTGCTTCACAACATAGTGCATGGCCATTAGGATTGCGTTTATCTCTGATTGGAAGACAGACGCATACTTTTCTAATGAGAAGTGCAGTCGGATGTTTTCGCGTTCAAAGAAGCCTCCAGCACCGGACCCCGCCCAGACCTGGAGCCATCCGTGAAAATGCGAAGACTATCCTTTCCAGGTTCAGTATCCAGCCATAGCCAATCCTGACGCCATTTAAACTCGACTGTGAAATTACGACGCAATAGGATGACTGGCGTCAATGCGTCAGAAGGCATGTCCATGAGACAGGGGTCGCAGGACAATTCTTGCGCAAGGACACCGCTATTCCTATGCGAGTTGTACCAAAAGCCATTTCTCTTCAGACGAGACATGGCTTTCAGAGCACATCCTCTGATAAATATATCAAGAGGTGGAAGGTTCATCATAGCATCTAGAGCAGCGCCCGGCGTGCTGGGGAAAGCCCCCGTGCAGCTGAGACAAACCGTTCTTTGGAGTTTGGTGAAAGAGGCTACGACGTGTTTGCGTTTTAGTCTGTTCCACCAGACAACCGATGCATATGAGATTATAGGTCTTATCATTGCCGTGTAGATCCAGAGGACCTTTGCCGGTGATAAACCCCATGTTTTGCCAAAAGCTCCCTTGCATTGCCAGAAAGCTGACAACGCTTTGGTGGTTTTTGACTCAACACGCTTTGACCAAAGAAGCTTGCTATCTAAGATGACTCCTAGATACTTAGCCTCCTTGGATATCGGGATGGAAGTACCTTTTAGTACCAGCTAAGTCATGTCAGTATTTTTCCTCCTTCTCGTAAAGAGAATGACATCGGTCTTAAGAGGATTGACTGACAGCCCTTTTCTAGTACACCAATCATCGATCACATTTAGCGCCCCCTTTGCTTCGAGACGGACAGTCGCTAAACATGAGTCGACAAAAAGAATGGCAAAATCACCCGGATAGGCCTGGGCATAGATTCCAGAGGCATTGAGAGCATCAAGCAGAGAATCGACCACCATGCACCATAACAGCGGAGACAAGAGACCACCTTGCGGGCAGCCCCTGCTTACGCCGGATTTGACATACTGGTCGAGGCCTGCATCAGCGGTCAATGTCCTGTGCATGAGCATTGCTTTGATCCATAGGACCATTGCTTCATCTACGCCATGATGTCTGGCAGCGTTGTACATGCTGTCAAAAGTTGCGTTATCAAAAGCTCCCTCAATGTCGATGAAAATGCCCAGTGCGTACTCTTTCCTTTGGAGCGCGCATTCCATTCTCCCAACTCAGTTCTGAAGCGCAGTCTCGCAGAATTTTCCGCGCATCTCCAAAAGAGGGTGCATTCGAAGGGCAACTTAGCGCACGTGCAACTCTACCAGTCTCTCATTACTTTTCAGCAGGAAGGATGTTAGACTAATTGGTCTGAAGTTCTTGGCAAGTGAGTAGTCCTCTTTTCCTATTTTGCGCCTAGACATGGGTATGTGAGCAAGTGCTAGACTAGCAGTGAAAATTCTTTTCAGAGTAGGAAGCAGCTGCCTTATATATTTTTGCAGCATAACAGGATATATCCCATCGGTGCCCGACGATTTGAAGCCATCGAAGGATGCCACAGCAAATTCAATAACTTCAGTCGTAACCACGCGCGACGCAATGTACATACATACCAGTTACGCTGAGTTGTTTTCATCGTTTCAGTGGTGCCACGATAGCATCGGATGTGGTGCCGTGTAGGCTGTGTTTGCCGATGACTCGTTCAAAGATGCTTTCCTTACCCAGTTTGGCATTGAAGTCTCCCAGTAAAATTTTAATGTCATAACTGGCATATTAGGCATACGTTTTGTCTAGGAGATCGTAGAACTCATCTTTGGTGGAGTTATCCTTGTCTTCCGTGGGAGCGTGAACGCAGATCAGGCTGATATTAGAAAATGTAGCCTTAATACGGATCGTTATGATGCGTTCGCTCACATGCGGAAAGCTTAGGACTTGTTATACTGTCTATGTTGTATCGACAATATCACACATTGTAGAGTAGCAGCGCCCTCTGGTATAGAATATGTCATACTTCATGTTTGTGAATAATAAAGTCAGTTCATGTTTGTAACCCACGCGTTTAAGTTATAACAGGTTATGTGCCCAGTTTTTTTTAGTTTTTTTTCTCGTGATTTACTTGGAGAAAACTGTAATTAACGCTGTGACTGTAAAAATGACGACGAACTACCTTGTCAGTGTGCCTAAATTAAAAGGGCGAGAGAACTATAGTGAGTGGGCTTTTGCGGCTGAGAATTTCCTAGTTCTGGAGGGAATGTCTGATTGCATCAAACTGGAAACTGTACCAGCAGAAATAGGAGCAGCAGGTGACGCGAAAACAAGAGCCAAGCTAATTCTGACAATAGATTCGTCGCTGTACGTGCATATAAAAAGTGTACAAACGACCTTTGAACTGTGGAAGAAATTGAAGAACCTATTTGATGATTCAGGATTTACGAGGAGAATCAGTTTACTGAGGAGTTTGATTTCCATACGACTCGAAAACAGCGTTTCAATGACTTCATACGTGACACAAATCATCGAAACAAGCCAAAAATTAAGTGGTACGGGTTTCAACATTAATGATGAGTGGGTGGCATCGCTTTTGCTAGCGGGATTAACAGAAAAATATTCTCCTATGATAATGGCGATCGAGCATTGCGGCATACCATTGACAGCAGACGCCATTAAAACCAAGTTGTTGGACATGGAAGAAAATGAACACAAAGGCGACAGTAGCGCTTTCATTTCCAGTGGCGCGTTTGCGAGTTTCAAGAAGAACAGGAATGTTGGTAACACTGCGACCAGAGACATTGCCCAGCTGTCAAAGTCAAAACCGAAAGTTATAACATGCTACAAATGTAAACAAACAGGGCATTACCGCAACCAGTGTACAATTGCGAATAAAACTTCGTCGAATATAAATAAAAATGAACGTACAAGCAGTAATGCGTTTAGCGCAGTGTTCCTGAATGGTGAATTTTGCAAAGGTGATTGGTATATTGACTCCGGGGCGAGTGTTCATCTTACCGCGAACGAAGAATGGCTGTCAAATGTGTCGCGCGATCTTATTATTAAGAATATTGTCGTAGCAAACAAAGATAAAATACCTGTATTATGTACTGGAGATGTGCAGATTACGACAAAGACGCGTGACAGTGAATACGATATTAAAGTAGAAAGTGTATTATGCGTGCCGAAGTTGACTACAAATCTGTTGTCTGTTAGTCAACTTATATCAAAAGGAAACAAAGTTTCATTTAACAATTATGGCTGTCAGATTTTCAATCAAGCAGGAGTACTGGTGGCTACAGCGAGTCTGTTGAATGGGGTGTATAAACTAAACATGCCTGAATATAGTTCATCAGCTGCAGCGATGGTGTCCAGTGAAGTTTGGCATCGACGTTTAGGTCATATCAACAGCCAGTATTTGAACAAGATGCAGGATGCTGTACAGGGATTGACACTTGATAACAAGACTGACATATCAAAGTCATCATGTGTCGCGTGCTGTGAGGGCAAGCAGAGCCGCTTAACTTTTCCCAAAGAAGGTAGCAGAAGTACTGAATTGCTACATATTGTGCATACCGATCTCTGTGGACCAATGGAAAACCGATCTATAGGTGGTTCTAGGTACTTTATACTATTCATAGATGATTTTAGTCGCATGGCATATATTTATTTTTTGAAAGCAAAAGATGAGGCGTTGAAATGTTTTCAACAGTATAAAGCAGAGGTTGAGAATCAACTTAATCGCCGCATAAAGATCTTGAGAAGTGACAATGGGACAGAATTCTGCAATAGCAAGTTTGATGATTTTTTGATGTCGCATGGGATAGTACATCACAAAACAAACCCATACACACCTGAGCAGAATGGTCTCTCAGAACGATACAACCGGACTATCGTTGAGAAAGCCAAGTGTCTCCTGTTCGATGCAGGTCTCGCGAAAAGTTTTTGGGCAGAGGCGGCACACACTGCAGTGTATTTACAGAACAGGACTGTGACCACATCATTAAACTATAAAACACCTTTTGAGATATGGACGGGCAGAAAGCCTATTGTAAGCCATTTACGTGTTTTTGGTAGTACAACCATGGTGCATGTGCCAAAACAAAAGAGATTAAAGTGGGACAGAAAATCCGAAAAATGTATCCTTATCGGCTATTCCAATGGTGTCAAAGGGTACAGGATTTACAACCCAAAGACTAATATCATCACTACCAGTCGAGATGTTATAGTATTAGAGAAGATAGAGACAGAAAATGTTCTGGAGGTACAGCAAAATTGTTCAGAGGAAGTGAATATGGTTCCAGTGGGGGAAAAGGATTTGACACTTTCGGAAGATTCACTTGAACAATCAGAGAGCTTGAACACAGATGACAGCGGCGAACTATATGTACCTTGTGAAGATGATACATTGGATAGCTCTGAATCTATTACAACAGACAGTGAAGACTCCACAATACCCCACAGTGTCAACATAACGAGTGGTCATCGACGAAGACAACAGCCAGACAGATATGGATTTGTAGGTGCTTATATAGAAGATGACAACATATTCGCGGGTGAGTTATCGTTGCAAGAAGCTTTGGAAGGTCCTGAAAAAGCACAGTGGTTAGCGGCAGTGCAAGATGAGCTAGAGTCGTTTGAGAAAAATAGTGCATGGGAAATCGTAGATGTACCAATGAATGGTACCATAGTGCAGTGCAAGTGGGTTCTGCGAAAAAAATACGATAGTGAAAACAAAGTGCGTTACCGTGCTCGTCTAGTCGCAAAGGGCTTCACCCAAAAACATGGTGTAGACTATACAGAAACATTTTCGCCTGTAGTGAGACACACAACTCTAAGACTATTGTTTGCATTGTCTGTAAAGTTAGGTTTAGATGTTAACCATTTAGATGTAAAGACTGCGTTCTTGAATGGTGATTTAGAGGAAATCATTCACATGAAGATGCCAGATTGTTATAGTAGTAGTAGTTCAGGTTGTAAAGTATTGAAACTTAAAAAGGCTATTTATGGACTTAAACAGGCCTCTAGAGCATGGAATAAAAAGGTGGATAATTGTTTGATCAGTAATGGTTACAAAAGGTCAAAAGTTGAGCCATGTATGTATATAAAGGATATTAAGAAATGTAAGACCATTGTAACAGTCTATGTCGATGATTTCTTTATATTTTCCAATGATAAAATTGAAACTATGAATTTAAAACAGATGTTATCTAATAAGTTTAGCATTAAGGACTTAGGTGAAGTTAAACAATGTCTTGGAATGAATGTGACCTTCAATAAAGATTTAGGATATGTTACTCTGAGTCAAGAAACTTATATTGATCAACTTTTGAGCAAATTTAATTTAAGTGATTGTAAGACTGTTGATACTCCCATGGAGGTCAAACTAAATATAAACAAAGGTCAAGTAGATATAAATAATCACGTGCCCTATCAACAATTAATTGGTAGTTTGATGTATCTGTCAGTCTTAACTAGGCCAGATATTAGTTACTCTATAAGTTTTCTAAGTCAATTTAATAATTGTCACACAAAGGAGCATTGGGAATATGCAAAGAGAGTATTAAAATATCTAAAACGAACTAAATGTTATGGAATAAAATATTGTAAAGAAGGTAATTCAGAAATAACAGGTTATGTAGATGCTGATTGGGCCTCTAACTCTATAGATAGGAGATCATATACTGGAATGTGTTTTTTGTTATCTGATTGTGTAATTTCATGGGAATGTAGAAAACAGAAACATGTAGCCCTCTCTAGCACTGAGTCAGAGTATATTGGTCTATCTGAAGCATGTAGAGAAGCTTTGTATTTAAAGGAACTACAATATGAAATAACTAATAAGATGTACACAATCAGTCTATTCAATGATAATCAGGGTGCACAGAAGCTGTGTATAAACCCAGTCTTTCACAAACGTACAAAACACGTTGATATCAAATATCATTTTTGTCGTGATCTAGTAAAAAATAAAATTGTTAAAGTATTGTATTTGCCAACAGCTGATATGCCAGCTGACATTCTTACTAAAAGTTTATGTTCAGCAAAACATTATAAATTTATGTTGCTTCTTGGCATAGTTTGTATCGAATAATTTTGTATTAGAATTGTTTGGTGAATATTGCGATAAGTGGGGGTGTTATACTGTCTATGTTGTATCGACAATATCACACATTGTAGAGTAGCAGCGCCCTCTGGTATAGAATATGTCATACTTCATGTTTGTGAATAATAAAGTCAGTTCATGTTTGTAACCCACGCGTTTAAGTTATAACAGGACTTTTTGCCCTAGTCCACCTTGAACAAGAAATCCGCATCCGAACAATCGTTGTCCTCTCCCCGTATAGCAGTCGCCGTATAGTTGTCGCAGTTTTTCATCTACTTTATACCCGGTTCATTCCATCGTATTTCTTGGATGGCGGCTAAGTCCGCCTTATAGCGGTCTAGGGCGTCTGCAAGTTGTTCGGCTAACATTCCTCATACAGAGTCGAAGATCATTGTCCTTTTTCGTTTTTTGCAAGAGTCATTAACATTAATCAGTTTGGCTTTATCCGAGACTTGTAGTTGTTTCTGAGCACTGTGGGGTTTTCCGGTTACGATTTGCCAGACCATAGCTCAACCGACTTTAATCATGTTTTGCGGCACAGAATATTCGCTGTTCGTCCTCTTCCGTTAGTAATTTCCATGGTCAGGAAATTTCCAGATGGTTCCACGAGGAGGGTGCGGCGGGCTAACAATCCGCCCACGTAAAAAAAGATAAGTTATGAATGAGCAAGATGCCTCGGATACACGGACGGATACTCGACGACGACAACGCACGAAAAAGGAACACGATTTGCGAGTATGCTCCTGGAATGTCAGAACCCTGTACACTCCCGGAGCTGCTCATAAACAAGAAGGAATCTTCACGCAGTATGTATGTATGCTGGCGTTACAGTCCATGAAGGACCTGAGCCGAGCTTCTCTCAATCACCCATGTTGTGTGTGATTTCATTTTTCCCATAGGTGAAAGGGACCTACAGTTTATTGCCGGTTCCGAACGGCCAATTTCGAGAAGCTTTCCATGACAATTTTACTACAGGGGGTTTTGTCAGAACCCCCTTGAGGAGAAACACCGTGAAAACACGTTCGCTGACATGGCTGTGTCGGAATTCGATCCCGTGTCATCGGCGTCAGAGGCCAACACACTACCCACTGCGCCACGGTGCTCTCATCTTCACGCAGTACAAGGCGGATATTACTACGGTCCAGGAAATACGCTGGATAGGAAACGGTATGATTAGGAAGAAAAATTGCGACATTTATTACAGCTGTCACAAAAGGTTGCACTTACTGGGATGCGGATTTGTCGTGGGAAAGCGGTTAAGTTCGAAGGCCATCGACTTTAAACCTATAAGTGATCGCCTGGCTGTGATCCGCATCAGAGGCAGATTTTATAACATCAGCCTTATATGTGCACATGCCCCTACCGACGAGGCTGAAGACCCTATCAAGGAGGACTTCTATGACGTCCTGGACAACGCCTACGGAGCTTGTCCGGAGTACGATGTAAAAATCGTGTTCGGGGACTTCAACGCCAAAATCGGTAAGGAGAACACCCTTGGCGGAGTGATCGGAAAGCACAGCCTCCACGATACCACAACAGATAACGGCTTCCGACTCGCTGACTTTGCGACAGCTCGTAATGCGGTGATAAGTAGCCCAAGATTCCCTCGCAAGCGAATCCACACAGCAACCTGGCGATCTCCGGACGGTCGAACCGCCAACCAAATCGACCATGTGCTCATTGACGCAAGGCACTCGTCAAACATCCTGGATGTGCGAACATTCAGAGGGGCAAATGTCGACTCTGACCACTTCCTCGTAGCAGCAAGATTCAGAGCTCGACTGTCCAATGTCAGAAAGCTGCACCAGCCCATCAGGAGGAGGTTCGACATTGGGCGCCTGAGCACACCGGAGGTTGCCAGAGTCTACAGGGAGCAGCTGAGCGAAAGACTCTACGGTATGCCTACGTCGAACACAAATGCCAATAATATGTGGCTGCATTGCCGCTCAGCTATTCAGGAAGAAGCCGAAACCACCTTAGGATACCTACCACCCCCGACAAGAAACCCGTTGTATGATGGCGAGTGTGAGCAGAAAAAGGCAGCAACCGACGAGGCGTACCAAAAGGCGCTGCAGAGGAAAACCAGAGCAGCGCAAGAAGAGTACCGAGCCAGAAGAAGGGAGGAGAAAAAACTACTGCGACAAAAGAAAAGAATCTTCGCAGCCTCCCAGCTCAAGGATATCGAGGAGTCTAGGGATAAACATAAAACACGAGACTTTTACAAGAAAGCCAAAGGCCTTGCAGGAGGCTCCAAAAAGGGCACCCAGGCTCTTCGAGACTGCGAGGATAATCTTGTCACCGACCCGCAAGGAATAGTGGATGTATTTAAGCAGCATTTCCAGCAGCTGCTTAACGAGCATGACCAAGAGAAAGTGGTAGGGACCAAGGAAATCCCAACTCCAGCCGCTGAAGTAGTCCTCCCACTCAACATAGAAGAAGTCGGCACAGCTATTCAGAAGCTGAAGAACAACAAGGCCGCAGGCTCAGATGGCTTGCCATCAGAGCTCTTCAAGGCTGGCGGCAATGTTCTGGTAGGGAGCATGCACCAGATCATCTGCAGAATTTGGGAAGATGAAAGCATGCCCGACGACTGGAATACCAGCTCTGTATGCCCCCATCCACAAAAAAGGCGATCCTACCGCTTGCAAGAACTATAGAGGTATATCCCTGCTCAATGTCGCATACAAGATCCTGTCCAGCGTATTGTCTAAGCCGCGTGAATGTCTAAAACCATTTTGCACCGCACCAATCGGCAGCTACCAGTGCGGCTTCCGGCCCGGCAAATCAACTATAGACCAAATTTTCACACTTCGACAAATCCTGGAAAAGACCAACGAGTGTCGAATCGATACACACCATCCTTTCATCGATTTCAAAGCCGCATACGACAGCATTCATCGTGAAGAACTGTTTGGTGCGATGGCCGAATTCGGGATCCCGGTAAAACTGATCCAGTTGTGTCGCGCCACACTAAAACATACGCAGTGCACCGCCCAATTCGGTTCTAGGACCTCGGAACCATTCGAAACATGCACCGGATTTCGGCAAGGAGATGCGCTGTCATGTGCCTTCTTCAACCTGGTGCTGGAGCAGATAGTGCGACGGGCAGGCGTCAACAGGGAAGGCACTTTCTTTTACAAGTCCATCCAGCTGCTAGGATACGCGGATGATATCGACATCATCGCGTGTTCTCGCCGTGGCATTGTGGAAGCATTCACGGCGATTGAAGAACAGGCGAAACGAGTTGGTCTTAAGATCAATGAGGACAAAACGAAATACATGCTGTCAAGCGAAAACCAATACGTCGCTCACCACCTGGGACAAAATATAACAATTGACAGCTACAATTTCAAGGTAGTTAAGGAGTTTGCCTACCTCGGGGCAAACGTAAATTCCACAAATGACACCACAGTGGAGATCCGGCATAGAATCGGCCTTGGCAACCGTTGCTACTTCGGCTTGTCCAAACAACTGGGGTCAGAACTCCTCACTTGAAAGACCAAAGTCATGCTTTACAAAACGCTCATTCTGCCAGTTTTGCTGTACGGAGCCGAAAGCTGGACGATAAGCAGGACAGCGGAGCTGATTTTGGGTTCTTTCGAAAGAAAAATTCTGCGCCGGATGTTTGGTCCTGTCTGTGAGGAAGGTGAATGGAGAAGAAGACACAACCGCGAACTCTACGAACTGTACCAAGATGTGGATGTAGTCCGGAAGGGAAGGATCCGTCGACTACACTGGCTCGGCCACATCGAGCGCATGGACATCAACGCTCCAGCTAAGAGCTTCGGCTCCGAGCCTCCTGGTTCGAGAAGAAGAGGAAAACCGAACCTCCGGTATAAAGACCAAGTAATCGCGGATGTAAGACATCTTGGTCTTGACAACTGGAAGCAGCGTGCCCGGGACCGTCAAGGATGGAAGGCAGATCCTCCATGGATCGCTGGCCTGATAAGTAAGTAAGTAAGTACCACGAGGAGGTGGAAGTAGGACCTGACTAACAGAGCTGCAAGGTGTTCAACTGCAGAGACTCTTACTCGCTTTTTTTGTTTTACCGGACCAGCACCCGTCAACATAAGCTACTCCTACGAGGCCTTTGTCAGTCTTTTACCACCCACGCATTCATCCAGACACACACGACGGTAAAGTTTTTTTCTGGCAGCTGAAGTAATCCAAAATTAATATGGAACTTACTAAATGTCCCATCCATCAAGTAGACCAGAATTATCTTTTCAAAAGTGCAGAAGAAGAGCATGAAAGGTTTCAAAATCAATAAATAAACCAATAGTGGGTAAGTTTAATAAATTCCTAATTCACTTTAAACGAAAACAAAAATTCTACGTCGCCATCTCTGACACACTGCACTTCTCCGCTCTACTACCGTCGAGCTTCCCTCCGAGAGGGAGAGCAAAAGCTTAAACCGTGCGCCCTACACACACCCCGACCGAGCATAGCACTCTCATTCCGGAAAATTCAAATATTCTCTCTACATCATACACTCTCATTTTATGCCATACGTATGCGCGTGTGTGTGTGCGTTTGTATCTAACTATTCGTTGTTTTGAAATTCGAGCAAAAGGATTTTCGCTATACTCATAGTTATTCATTCAAATTGTACGCATGCCGAACTTGAATCGCTGGCCAAAACCACGAATCGTGACTGAAGTGGAAAAACAGAAAGTATCAGTTGAGGCAGAGGCAAAGGCAACATTGCAACTAGAATCTGAATCCGGGCGCGCACATACCTCATAGATATTATTCGTCGTCGTCGATAAGTTCAAAAACGGATTCGCTGTCGTAACGTTCGTTTTCCCTCGCGCTATTCTCTATGTACACCGTGGCGTGTGTGTGTTTTATTTGAACTTAATTTTCAATTTTCCAAAATAAACGGAAAAATATCTTTTTGCTGTTTTTTGTTCAATTGTTCATTACGCTCGGTCGAGGGTGAGGGAGGAACCAAAGGAAGAAAAGAAAACCAAGAAAATCCGTGGGATTCCGATCTCTGGTGAGTCTGAGAGCCTTGGATTTAACGGTCCAGCTGGAAACAATTTTACTTATTATGAAGCAACAAAAAAAAAATGATTTTTTCCATCCTGACAATTCCATCTCTCCATTGCCTATTCGGTTGCTAGTTTACATTGTGTGGAGTAGCCTAGCCTGCTCTGTTCCAGGACCAGATGTTCTGTGTGGGTATAATGAACTCTTCGGTGTTTATTGATTTTTTTTGTTGCCTTTAAGGAATTAGAAAGAGCTTCAGAGCCAGTTTGGCGAATAAACAAGATTACAATGCGAACCGAACTTAACGGTAGGATTTGTGAATGTGTCAAGAATGGGTCATGTTGATATTAACTGAATTCCTATTGGTTACGTTGTCCTACATTTCTCCAGCCCTTGACCTATATATTCGGTTTCGTATCTCGAAAAATTCCGTGCGATGGGTCTTTAGAGGAAGACGACAATGAAGTACTATGTCGGTAGGACGGTTTTCGGAGGGATGAAATCGGTAAATAAGCCCTCGAACGTACATACTTCTCGCATTTCAAATGCTGGGTTATGAGGGCGACGGGGAACTCAGTGTCGTCGAAACTGGAGCATTTGGCCAGCCGCTCGTAATGAAAACACCATATTCTATGTTGAGGGGTTGAAATGGCTATTCGTGGTACGAGTATACATAGAGGAACAAGTTCACTCGATTGGCATGTATCTAGTGCCGAGGAACGTTTCGGTTTTGTTTTTGTTGCACGGTTTTTTCTGTTGTCTAAGGATGACATCCTGACAAGGTGGTGTAGGCGCAGGCGAAGACGAACGAAGCCACACGAAGGCGAACGTGTACATGAGCATGAGCGTCGAGGATGCCGTGCAGGGATGTTGCCTGTGGGGGTGGAAGTAGTATGTTGGTGTCGTTGTTTATAATAATCCACCGCATATCCCTCTTCCTACCTTTCGTTGTTATTGTTTTTGTTTTTACTTTACATTTTCAGGTTTTCGTTTTTTGTTTTCTTCTTCCTGTTTATGTAAGGCGCCTTTGGCGGGCAAGAAACGTTTTCATTTCTTCTCAACATGGTGCATCGCTGCATAATCTGTCTCCTGTGCAAGTGTTTCAAAAAAAAAAAAAAGTGAAATGTATGTCACATAGGACGGAATCGCGTCATGTGGGGGGGCCATTGGAATTAAAACTGAATTGATTGATTGCACAGAGTTGTGTCAGCTTGAAGCTTTTTTTTGGTTTTATTTTTGCTCCTTTCACTTCGGTCGAGTGGAACTTGTGCTGTGCTCACTAATGGTTTTCCATTTTTCTGCATATACATATGTACACGTCTCCTCATTGCGAAGGAAAGTTATTGGTCATTAAAGCATCGAGTGTTTTTGTTTCTGTTTACTTCTTGGTTTATATTTAGAGATGACCTTTACTGGGCTATAGATATCAGCTGTGTAAAAGCGATTGATTTCGTTTTTGGTTTTTGACTTCTTTTTTGTTTTTTTTGTTTTTTTTTTCTTAGAGACTCGCGCAGGTTCAAGAGTTTTTATATTCTCTTATGATGTATTCACACACACAACCTGAACGGAGTGCAGTGGTTGGGGTCGTTGATGTTCGTTCACTACTCTCAGGGGTGGTTGTCCTAGACCTAGATAGGACGAGAGCCGTCCAAATTCCGCGTTGGATATAGTCCGTAGTAATTCGTTCAAGCACTTGAGTGTTGCATACGCTGAGGATGAATTTCGATGGACCATATACTGTGAGTGTTATGCCTGCAGCAGTACGTCTGGTCACTTTCCATTCACAACTGCGTTGCATACTTTTTGTCCGTATAGGAATTACTTTTTCTTGGCTATGAAGCAAATTTGAACCCTAAACCTTCCGCTCGGCGGTCGATGATGTTAACCACTGCACCACGGCCACCCCTAGTGGCCACCTCTTAGTGGTTTAAAGTGAAAAAATTACACCCAGAATTCAGAGGATCGAATTATGTACATACATCCAAATTTCTAGGCAATAGCTTCGATTTATCATCGAAGTTTCGAAACTTGTCTGATATTGGATTCCCAAGAGAGGCTTCTAGAGTTTTATAAGTGCAAGGTAGGTACATAGGTAATACGTAGCCTCCACGAGTGGGGAGTACACACCTAGGCCCTTTGTGGCTCCCTGTGTGTGTGTGTCAAAGGTTCAAAGGGCAGGCTGCCTGGCGGTGATGGGATCTATGAAGTCCACACCAACGGCGCCTCTTAAGTTACATACATATACTGCGAGAGCGTCGCAACCAGAACTGCGCTAAGACTACAGGAATCCGGTATCTGGAAAAAGAGTCCTTACGGACACGCATCAGTCTTGGATCGATGGCCGTCTCGAGATTTAGAACCGTAACGGACTATGTCACCCGACTTCATTCCCGGGAGAGGAGATTCTCTATTAGAATCCCCTCCAGGGAGGAATGGACCGGCGATTTGGTACGCACGGAAAGTTAACTGGCATTCTACACCGACGGATCCAAAATGGATGTTGGCACAGGTACCGGAGTCTATTTTGAGTCTCGGGATATACATAAATCGCTCCTATAGGATGGATGCAGTGGATTCCAAGCCGAGATCTTCGCTATCAAGCAGGCGGCGGACCTGATCAGCAGAGAGAATCTCTCAAGAAAAAGGATCAGCATCTATGTATGTTGACAGCCAGGCAGCCATTGAAGCTTTGCAGGCAGCATGGATAAGATCCAAACTCGTCAAACTCTGCAAAGAGAAGTTAGAAGAGATATCGAATGTAAACGAGGTGACCCTTTGCTGGGTACCTGGTCATGTGAATATCTCTGGAAACGAGAGGGCGGACGAGGTGGCTAGGCTGGGATCAAGTGCAAACTTCGCGCATATCTCAACTGAGGCCAAAGCACCACTCAGTACGATCTACAGGGAAATAGAGACGCAGCTATTAGTGAAAGCCAAAAAGCGATGGTGTCACTTAGATACATGCGCAACGGCGAGATCGACTTGGCCCGTCTATAATAAGAAAAGGACGAAAAAACCGCTGAAGTTCAATCGGGGGAATATTATACTGGCAGTCGGTGCCCTCACCGGGCACTGCATGCTATCCTACCATGCAGCTCGACTAGGCCAACTCTACAATGACTTCTGCAGAAGCTGCTGGAACGAAGAGGAAAATGAATCCATTCGTCACCTGCTGTGCGAATGTCTGGCGCTAGCCCAGAAAAGGAATATATTCCTAGGAAGATACTTCCTTTCGGGACTAGATCTTATCCTCGTCTGGATGGTTCAGCTCAACGGTAAATGTCTAGGTATCAACCGGACTCTACGTAGTCTACGTGCGCCTTGATTTTCGTCAATAGGGCACCCATTTAACCTAACCTAGGCCCTTTGTGTTGCTACGAGGGGGATAACCCCCTATTCATAGAACCATTTTGCACTTCTTACAAAATTGGGAATACATATCAGTTATCCTTACCGGCTGAACGTCAGTCATGTCGTCAAGGAACTAGGATCCTAGGTATCGTTTCCTACTATGACAGAGGGCCGGACAGGCGCAGAGCAGCTGACTCAACCTCCTCTTTGTCTTCACAGCTCTGCAGAAGTGATTCGAAACTTGACCTAGTCTTTGTGTATGACTGCTAATAAGACAGTGGTCAGGGACGAAACTAACGATTATGCTGATGTCGGTTCGTTTTGGGGAGATTGGTCTCGTAGTTCGTTGTCGGTCAAGTCATGGCCAGATTTGCTTGGTGGTTAAGCAGGTATGCCCTTAGGTCCATCTCATGTTCTTATCAGCCATGGCTTCATTCGTTAGGTATAGTTTAATGACTGCTAGTGGTGTACCATAGTTCATTGCTTCGCCCCTTGTTTGGCGAGCAGGTCAGCTCCCTCATTTCCTGAAATGTCGTTGTGTCCTGGTACCTATGAGAGGTGCATGTTAAACTGTTCAACCATCTCGTTAAGAGATAGAGGGCAGTCGAGGCTTGCCTTGCATATGTGTATGCATTAGGCTCAGGCGATTTCAGGACAGCTTGGCTGTTAGTGAAGATTCGAATATCTGTGACAGATATCACGTTCGACCTTAGCCAAGACAGGGCTTCCTTTATTGCTAGCAGCTACGCCTGCTGAGGACGCTGTGGCGCAGTGGTTAGTGTGTTGGACTCTGGCGCACGATGAGCGAGTTCGGATCCCGATAACACCAACGCCATCGAATGTTTATTTCGTGGTGTCCCTCCTCGGCGGGGTACTAGCAAAACCCCCCGTAGTATAACTTGCCTGGAAAAAGCTTCTCGACTCAAGCCGTTCGGAATCGGCATTAAACTGTAGGTCCCTTTCACCCATGTGAAAAATAAATCACACACAACATGGGTGATTGAGAGAAACTTGGCTCTGATCCTTCATGGGCTGTAACGCCACCAAAGAAGAAGCTACGCCTGGAAGACGCTGCAAGAGTCTGGTTTAGTTTTGATTGTTCGCAAAAGACTCCGCTGTACACCCCGTCCTTGGTTTTTGACCCATCTGTGTAAAAGTCCTCGCAGCCCCTGCGGAGTCGCGCTTGTCTAAACCATTTTCGTCTTTCTGAGTATGTTATTTTGAACGTTTTCTCAAAGACGGTGGTGGGCTCAATGTAGTCGGAGTTCTCTGCCAAAGTCGTCCTGTCGTTTAGGATAGAAGCGTGGCCGGCGATATAGTTGGTCCAATTTTAACCGACATTTAAACTCGCAGCCGTGTATGTGTCTAACCGCTTACCGTGGATATCGAGTGGGATTAGGTAGAGTAGCATGTTGATCGCTGCCGTTGGAGTAAACCTTAGGGCCAAGGTGGTGCACATGCCCGCTAACCTCTGTATTTTCTTTATTTGCTTGCGGTATGTTGTTTTGTCTAGTACAGTCCACCAGGCTAAAACACCGTACAAAAGAATAGGTCTAACTACTGTGATGTACAACCATAGTATTATTTTGGGGCTGAAGCCCGATTTTTGGCCTAAGGCATTCCTTGCTCGTTCGGTAGTATTTCCTTTCCAGATTCATTTCTTGTAGAGTATGACACACCAGAAGAATAGCTTGGTACCGAGTAGAGTGACTGGATACGTGTTCGGAAGAAGAGAAGAGAATGGGTAAGAAAAGCATTATTGACCGAGTCATCAGCAAACACAGCCTACACGACACGACATCCGGTAACGGACACAGGCTGATTGATCTTGCTACGGGGCGAAATCTCCTTCTAGCCAGTATGTGCTTCACGCACCTCGATATACACAAAGGCATCTGGCGGTCACCAGATCAATCAATCACTAACCAGATTGATCACATCGCGATCGACGTCAGACACTCCTCCGCTGTTCTTGATGCTTGAACTTTCCGAGGAGTTAACATCGACTCGAACCACCATCTTGTAGTAGCCAAGATGCGCCTACGGATATCACGAACGCAACGGAGTAGAGTAAGAATACAAAGTTATGATGTCGGAAAGCTACTATCGCCAGAAACCGCTCGTGTTTTTGCCGATCGCGTCTCACTTAAGATCTCTCATACACCTCAACCGTCCACACTGTCTACAGAACAGCAGTGGAACCTTTGCGAACAAGTCCTGAAAAGCACTGCATCTGAAGTTTTGGGCTTCAAGGCTCCACCACGAGGAAACACCTGGTTCGATGACAAGTGCAGGAGGATTCACACAGCGAAGCAGGATGCATATAAGGCCTCGCTGCATAAAAGAACAAGAGCAACTCGTGAGCTCTACGAGTTAAAAAGAAGGGAGGAGCACAAGCTTCTCAGAAGAAAGAAGAAAGAACACGAGAAGCGCGCGATTGAGGATTTGGAGAGGTGTTACTCCAGGCGTTCGAAAGTTTCATCAACAGATAAAGCGAACATACCAATGTTATAAAGCCCGAACGGAAGCCTGCAGGGATGAGAACGGACACCTCGTAGCAGAATCGCAGTCGATGCTGAGAATATGGAAAAACCACTTCTGCAGACTGTATAACGGCGATGTTAGTCAATATACGCTGTCAGGCAGAATGATCTATTTCTAGTCGACGAAGACCGCAGGGAATTCCATCCCCCTGACCTCGACGAAGTTAAGATTGCCATATCGAAACTCAAGTCGAATAAGGCTGCTGGCGCAGATGGACTGTCTGCTGAGCTCTTCAAAGCAGCACCTGATTAGGAGCATGCACCAGCTCATCCGTAAGGTATTTTCAGATGAAAGCATGCCCGATGAATGGATTCTCAGCAATGTACGCCCGATCCACAAGAAAGTAGACACCTCTGACTACGCCAACTACAGTTTTCTTAACATCGCCTACAAAATCTTCCGCATCTGCCGCCTACGACAACGTAATTAAAGATCAACTATACAACGCCATGTCCACCTTTGACATTCCTGTTAAACTCATTAGAATATGCAGGATGACTTTCGAGAATGTTGGCTGCTCCATCCGAATCGGTGAACACCTTACCGACAGTTTTGATGTCAAAAAAGGATTTAGGCAGAGCGATGCGCTGTCGTGTGATTTCTTCAACATTATATCAAAAATGGTTGTGCAAAAATCACTGGCCTATACAAGAGGCACAATCTATTTCAAATCCTCGCAACTCCTGGCATACGCCGACGATATTGACATGATAGGTAGATCACAGCGAAATGTCAATGAGGCGTTTGCGAGTATTGAGATGGAAGCGGCGAAAATTGGTTTGGCGGTAAACGAGGGCAAAACTAAATATATGCTGTCATCAAAAAAGGATGCCCACCAGTGACGTCTTGGCCAGAACGTTTGTATTGGCAGATATAAGTACGAGGTAGTTAAGGACTTCGTCTACCTTGGCTCCGCAGTGACCTGGAACAACAACATCAAACGCAGAATCACTCTTGCCAATCGCTGTTTCTTTGGCTCAGGAGGCAACTGAGTAATAGAGCCCTCTCCCGAACGACAAAGTTGACTCTATATAAGACCCTTATCACCCCGGTCCTGTTGTACGGCGCAGAAACATGGACAAGCGGATGAGGAGGCCCTTGGTCGGTTCGAGAGAAAGATTTTGCGCGTGTTTTTCGGGCCTATAAACGCAGACCGGGGATGGAGGAAAAGATTCAACCACGAACTTTACGGGCTGTACAGCGACATGAGTCTAGTCAGACGTCTACGGATTCCACGCCTAAGATGGCTGTAGAGCGAATGGACCCCACAGCTGCAGCTCGGAGAGTCTCTTAATCCAACCCCGAGAGACGAAGAAACAGAGGACGGCCGCACTTAAGGTGGCGCACACAGGTGGAAGGGGACCACAGCCAACTAAGTGTGCGGCAATGGAAAAGGCTAGCAAAAGATCGTGCTAGCTGGAGGGGTATGTTGGTTGAGGCCCAGGTTCACCCCGAACTGTAGCGCCCGTTAAGAAGAAGAAGTGTACTCTTTTTTTTTTTTTTTTTTTGTTTGTTGAAGGCTTGGAACACTCAGACGCAATCACTGCTCCATGGTACTCCAGAGAAGTGTACTCAGGATCAGCTTCTAAGAGCACCCAATGGGAAGTAGGTAATGAAGAGAGACCTGTCACATCTCCTCTTCGTGGGTTTCCACGCCTGATGCATGGACATTTTCGTCTAAATTTGTCTCTGACATCATTCACACCAAACTGGCCCTATTTCGCAACATTAGCTACACCACTACATATGCGCAATTCAAGACCCGGAGTGACCTAAGGATCACTATACAACGCTTTTAATATCATATTACTTAAATGTCATATAGTAGACTGATTAAGGAGCTCGCTTACTAGTTCTACTTTACCTACTAGTACCTACTTTATCTACTTGTATATCAATGTGTGTCGATGAGATACAATGGAATTATGTGCGGTCATTAGTACACATGTTAATATCTAATCGAAAGTTATGATTAACAGGGTGTGACCGCACCTCTCATAATCTCTTCAAAAATCTTATCTAATTAATATGCTATATTCAAGTCCTCACTCCTTTCTGGTTAATCAGATATATTAAAATGACGTGACCTGAGATAGCGTTGTTACAGAATGAGGCTCAGATTAAGGAACACACAGTCAATCTAATCCAGAAAAGCAGTCTACCTACTGCTATGGTTCAGTGTTCTTTTAACTTCTTCAATTTAAAGCTCAGTTGAGAGTTGTTTCTTTGTGCACATGATTTGGTCAGACTGAAGTAATTTTGAACTAAGCTTCTCTACTTAAGGTAAGCATAATTACTGTTGTCCGAATTACTGAAGATTCTACCAGTAGAAACCTACACTGGAGACATCCCAGCGTAAATGATATGTTTATTGTGTCAAGCATGGCCAAGATTGGCGCCATTGAATATCGTCTCTTTCGGTAGTTTTAAGTGACCAAACTTGTTATGCTACATAACAAATAGTTTTCTTACTAGTTAAGACCTCACCTTTCTACGGTGAAAGTGACCTGTATTCATAAAATAAACAACCAGACAGATAAAACCAGAGTTTTAGAGGTATGAACCCAACATACTTCTTATAGAAAAAATGTAGCCTAGGTGCGACCCGCAAGGCCCACCCATGAAAACACCCATTTACGTAATGAATGAATTTCGAAATACTATTTTCAAATAATCAGGATCTTTACACTTACGTGAAGGTTTAATGAAGTTCAATCCGCAACACCAATGGCCTACGTATTAACACTTGCGTCTACAATTACTACAATATTTGATGAATAGTGAAATTTTCTTCTTGAAGTAATCAGGACCATCAGTAACCATCAATTTGGAGATATCTCATCAATACCATTCATCAGCTTAGAATGCTTAAAATAGGCTTTGTCCCGACAATTTCGATATGTATATTTTAGGTCGGACTTTCCTAGTTTCAAAGACATAGGCTTTTGAATTTTCAATACAAAATACGAATTCGGCTTGTTTTAGCTCAATCATAGTTTTGCCTGGAACTATGCAACACGTTTTAAATAATCAAGTTTTTCACGTTTTGTAACTCCTAACAGTATGCGGTTTTCAATGGTTTAGAAGATGCATACATATGTACATATGCATATATCTCTTTTTTTTAATGTTCATCACACAACCTGCAGTGGTTAGGGTCGTAATATACGTTCACTAATCTCGAGAGGTGGTTGTCCTAGATAAGAAGAGAGGAACCGACCGAATTTTCACATTGGTCGTAGTTCTCCGCAACTTTTCCTTGCACTTATGGTGTTATATTAGAATTGCACACACCGCGTAAGAATCTTATGCCTTCATTAGTATGTTTGGATACTTCTCATTCACAACAGCAGTGTTGCATAATTTTTTGCCTTTCTCTTAGTTATTTAATTTCTAACAAAAAAACGGCTGGACCAATTTAATCAACTCTAAGTTACGTAATTACGCGTTGAATGAAACCAGTCCCATGCCAATATCATATTGGGTTCTCGGTATAATCGAAACCGAAAATTTAGAACGCACATGCGCACATACGTACATACACTATAAAAATCTTGGATTTGGATTCTGGTGACCTTGAAACGTGGAGATGTGTCAAAATTTGGAATTCGCAAAATCGGCACCATTACAATAACTTCCCACTGGGAAGTTAGAAATATTTAAATGTTGCACATTGGCAACAGCGCTCTATGAATGCACCCTCTACAACCGAGACGCACAATGCCTATCAGCGTGAAAAGTTTGTATAAACTGTGGTTCTAAACTTAGTTGATCGAGGAGGCATTTGATAGCTCGCCATTGGACTGCAGGTGGAACGTTATTAGCCCATACGTCTGAGTTCATCTCTATTTGTAATGTAGATTAGAGCAATAGACCTGCAAATAAGTTTGGTCACTAGTGCAGGCAAGAAGATCAGTTTCAAAATCATCGCCTTCAATACTTCAATACTTGTAAAGTATTTCAGCCCAACGCGAATTATGTTGCTGTTCTAAGGAAGAACAAAAGTTCTGTTTTCTGGGAGCTTTTTCCCAAGTCCTTTATTTTATGCTCATTTGTACAGTATGGAGAATGTCGTACGCATACGGTCATTCAGGGTAGATAGATATTTGCCCGGGATGGCAATAGTAACGTAATCAGATCAGGCAATAACCTTAAGGCCTTCTTTCTCCAGTTTAGTCAGTAGTTTGTTTTCAAATAGGTTACAGAGAAGAAGAGAGAGAAAATGGTGGAATTTGGGATGATCTAAAGGTTACTTGGCTTCACCATTTAAGGAAGACTATGCGTGATGAAAGGAACTCGCCAATCAGCGCTTCCATTATTGCTTTCGATGTGATGTTGTTGGTGGCGCCCTCTATATCTAGGACGGCTGCTAAGGTATATTCTTTGAGGTGGATTGATCTTTCGATTTTCCTCACCAGTGTACATAAGGCCGTTTCAAAAGATTTACCTTTGGAGTAGGCATTTTGAGTCTTGAAAATCTATCAACATTTTAAGGACTTTTAGTACGAACGGTGATAAACAGATAGGTCTAAGACCCTTAGGTGTAGGGTGGGAGCTTCTATTAGCCTTGGAGATGAAAAATACCCTTGCGGACCTCCATTTTTCTGGAATGTATCTCCAGACTAAGCAGTCTTTGAAGATGACGTCTAGCCATTGTATTATCCACTCCAAAGTTTGTGCAGGTTCGATGGGGTAGATTCCATCCGGCCCTGACGACTTGAAATAATTTTGTCTTAAGAGATTATGTACTGTCCGTCTATTACGTATGGAGTGATAGTCTGGTGGACTGCACTAGACAAGACAACATACCACAAACAACTCGAGAAGGTACAAAGGATGGCATGTATGTGCATTACCGGGGCCCTCAGGTCCACACCAACGGCTGCGCTTAACATGATACTAGACCTTACACCACTCGACATTTTCGGCAAGCAAATTGCCACACACAAGGCCATAAGACTAAAAGCCTAGACCACACAGAACCCACCATAGTCTTGGACAAAAACTTCACGATGATTTATCCGGACAGGAAGAACTGGACCCGCCAAACTCAACCGCGCAGAAACTGTGTGGATTTCTACACTGACGGGTCTAAAACCAAAGACGGAGTGGGCAGTGGAGTTTTCTGCAAACAACTCAAGCTACATAAAGTTTTAAAATTACCAGATCACTGCAGCGTTTTCCAGGCGGAACTGTTGGCAATAAAAGAGGCTTTGTCTTGGCTGAAGTGGAACGTAATATCCACCACGGATATTCGCATTCTCACAGACAGTCAAGCAGCCTTAAAGTCGCTGGAGTCGCAGACCTCTTAACGAGATGGCAGAACAGTTCAACATACAGCTTATATGGGTACCAGAACACAGCGACATTGCAGGTAATGAAAAAGCCGACAAACTCGCTAAACTAGGAACGACGCTACAATCAATCGTGGCTTGTGAGGGAGTACCCCTTACAACCATTAAACATAATCTGACCAATCTCGCCAGGGCCGAGACGAACCTGAGATGGACACATGGACATACCTGCGTCATCACCAGGCAAATCTGGCCTCGGCTGGACAGTCAACGCACAAGGAGTATAATCTCCCTAAAAAGAACTGACATCTACAAGGTCATTGGTGTCATCACAGGACACTGCCTCATTGGCAGTCACGCACAAAAACTAGGAATAGTTCCGAATGATTTCTGCAGAAGCTGTCAGGACGAGGAGGATGTCGAATCCATTCACCACTTTCTCTGTGCCTGTCCAGCTTTTTGCAACATCAGGAAACGTTACCTAGGCTCTTACTTCCTTAACGGTCTGACAGATGTTCAGAAAGTAGGGATACCTAACCTTCTTAACTTCTCAAGAAGCACAAAATGGTTCCACGAATAGGGGGGTAAAACCCCCTCGTAGCTGCACAACGGGCCTCCCTGGCCTATGTGCATTCTTCTCAACTCTGGGAAGGCTACGACCCTACCTACCCACATATCGTCTGTTACAGGAGAGTTTTGAGTTCTCTGTGTTTGCTCTGAGTTTTACATATGTCTCCGAGCAACCTGAGAAGTGCGTCTTAAGGAGGAGATTAAGTGTTTCTTCTTCTGACGTTGTCCATACACGATTGAAGAAAAGGCAGCTAGGAGTGGAAGGATCTCTTGAGAGATTTTTATTAGTCTCGAGGCGAGATTTTCCCAGACTGCTGCAATCTCTAAGTTCTAGTTCTCCTCGCTTTGTTAAAGAGCTTGTGACAGACTTTGTGGAGCTTGCTTTGGTCTGCGTTCCAGCAAGGTGGATACGATTTCTTCCTGGGTTTGTGTATAGCATAGCGTTTGTTCGTGCGTTACCCAGCAGCGTGTCTATATCTGACGGCTCTTTTCACTACAGAATTGCCTACAAAAGCTTCATAACATTTTCAATCAATTCTCCTTGGGTTGGGAGAAGGGCCAGTGGGAAATTGGACTGTAGTTGTTAAGCTGTAGAACAGACAGCGGTGATCCGAGAAAGAATATTCTTCGAAGACCACCTACTCGCTGATTTTATGAACGATGAAGATGCTGGAGTGATGTCTAGTACCTCCCCTCGGTTTTTTTTTTTTTGTCTTTGTTTTCTCTTGATATACGATTGACTGTCTCTCTTAAGACTTAGGAGACAAAGAGGAAGTAATGTACACTCGGTTATTCCCTTACAATACCCTTAACCCTACCCTTTGTAGCCTATTTCTTAAAATGGCTTTGGTCTTTATACACCAATAATAAGACTTCAAATTTTTACATAGCAATTGTCTTGTCTTTAGAATTTCTCTTAGGGCACAATTGGCCTTAGCGAAAACCATCACCTAACCCTGTATCGAGGCAATACGTAGATCAAGCTTCAGTGAATTTTTATTCCATGATTAATTAAGAACAGTCATTTTAATGTACGCACGGCAAGTGACCCATCGGAGCAAGCCCAGCCACCTCATTTCAATTCAGCCCAACTCCAAGCACACCCCAAAAAGGAGTGTTCCACTCATATCCCGACCTCTCACAACACAACCTAAAAATAGGCCGGCATGCAGCTCCAACTCGTACTATCTATGGACAACAACGACACGTTCGTTTTCAGCCAACAAAAAGGGATAAAAATAAACTCGACCAGCGGAATTGCATACCGATTCACAGAGAATTGCTTTAACAGGATTGTGTAGATGCCCTCGAACCGAACCTGATACATGAGAGCTATCCGAGCGCCACTTGAGTGCGCCGGAAGCGCACTAAGTACTAATTGCTTGTCAAAGAATCGATTGTCTTCGGGTCCGGAACACACTCCTCCACATGTGGAGCAATTGATCGTCTATTTTAATGCCGCATACTCAAGGTTACAGGTCTCTCATCTCGTACTTTCAATGTGTCATCATGTGTGAAAAGTAACACCGACGTGATACGCTTGCAATCAACCAGCTGAATGTAATCATAATCATCGACGAGAAGGACCAGTGAGTAAATAGTTTTCAAGTTTAGTTCTTGCTTATTCAGATGGCGTTGAATTAACCAGTTCACAAGGGAAATCATCTGAAAATGGTCTACCCATGACTGTGTAGAGAACGGACGAGATGCCTTTTGTCGGATGTTGAAAGCTTTTGTAACGCAGCTTCTCGCTTTAAAGGCCGAAAAGAAGGAGATTTGGTTGGGGCGATCCATTGGGCTCGCCAAATGAGCTATGACCTAAGCAAATGACATGTGCCTGACGCGTGCTTAATTACATTCTTCCAACCATCCCATTTTGTAGGGATACAATCCTAATCCCAAGAAAACAAATCGATATGTCGTATCATGCCTCGTTGGAAGACAAATGCGCTACACACCCGTTTCATAATTCATTTAGCAAAACTCAATTACCATAATTCCTTTAGAGTGACTCAAGGACTCGGCACAAGGATAAAGGTCACTTCAAGCGAGAGTCGGTGTGACGTCAAGTGCGCTTTGACCTTAGAGTGTCCGTGCGATGTTTCATGCGATTTTTTCAGTCATTTTTCTTCGCGATTTTGACGATAAGGCACCCTCTCAGGAACGCTGGTAAATATGGTTTATAGGATTGAGGCCCCCATAATAACTCGATCTGCACCTCCACCTAAGAGGAGCCTAAGTTTGAAGATATAATGGGTGATTCTTTTGTTGTTTGGTTTTGCAATTTTTCCCACTTGTCTAAGAAGAAATTTATTTTAGACTTGGGAGTGCCGCAGAATGGTTCTGGACCTATAAATCTATCGCTGATACCTTTCCAGGCGAGTTGGTCGGCAATTTCATTGCCCTTAATACCTTTGGGCCCTGGCACCCACCAAAGTTTGGCATTGTTTCTTCTGGCGAGGTCTTGTAGGGCATCATGGCGTTCCTCGACGGAACTCAGCGAACTCAGCGCTTTAAGCGCTGCTTGGCTATCAGAGAGTATGTTGATGATTACTCCTCTAATGTAAATCTCAAGATTTAGATTGGCGTATGTTAGGATGGCATGCAACTCTGCTTGAAACATGCTCGGACTCATTCCCAGGGCCTTCGAGATGTTGTGATTTGGTCCAAAGATACCGGCCCCAACGCCTGAAGCCATTTTGGAGCCATCCGTATACCACCTAAAGCCTTTGACGTTCAGCAAGGGATCACTATTTTCCCATGCTGAGCGATTTGGAATCAATATCTCAAATCTCTTGTCAAAAGTGAAGGTGTGTGACAATGCGTCCGAGACCGTTGTAATCATATCCAGCTCGGAAAGGTGTTGTAATATGGACATGTGACCTTCGGGTCTACATGGCATATTTGTTTCCGAACAAAGAATTCTGATTGCACTGCGTAATGCAACCTTTTTGATAATAAGGTGCAGTGGAGTGAGTACAATGAGTGCTTCTTGGGCTGCCGTAGGGCAGGTTGGTATAGCGCCTGTAATGCCGAGACACGCTAGTCTCTGAAAGCGTTGAGGCTTAACAATTGTAGTTTTTTGCTCAACCCGTAGGTGACGATATGACTTACTATCGCGGTGTGTAACCAGTTGAATACCCCTAGGTTTTACCGTAAGTGCGTCGACAGGCCCACATGGCCTTAGTCGCTTTCATAAATTTAGTTTTCATATTGGAGTTCCAGTTGAGTCTGGGGTCTAGGTGAATACCTAGATACTTTATTTCCTCTGAAAATCCTATGCGTGTGCCATTTAGAAAGATTGAGCAGGGCTGTACCTTTCTCTTCTTCGTAAACGGGACTAAGATTGTCTTATTTGGGTTGATCGATAAACCCTCTCTGCCACACCAGTCAGAGACAAATTGGAGCGCGTCTTTTTTGGATGACAGCATTTATTACATTTTAGCCTTGTTAATCGAAATACCCATTTTAGCCGCTTCTGCTTCAATGTTTTCGAACGCTTCATGGACGCCCCGCTGTGTTCGTCCAATTACGTCAATGTCATCCACGTACACAAGCAGTTATGCAGACTTGAAAGATCGTACCTCTTGTGTTGGCCAGTGAGCCTCGTATGATTTTTTCAAGCACGATGTTGAAAAAGTTAAATGACAGCGCGTCAGCTTGTCTAAATCCGTTTTTAACATCAATGGTCTCGGTTAATTCACTACCGACCTCTATGGAGCTCCGAGAATTCTCCATTGCCATCCTGCACAATCTGACGAGTCTGGCAGGGATGTCAAAACTAGATATGGCGCTGTATAGCTCGTCTCTGAGAGCACCGTGGCGCAGTGGGTAGTGTGTTGGCCTCTGACGCCGATGACACGGGATCGAATCCCGACTCAGCCATGTCATCGAACGTGTTTTTCACGGTGTTTTCCCTCAGCGGGGTTCTGACAAAACCCCCTGTAGTAAAATTGTCATAAAAAGCTTCTCGAAATTCGCCGTTCGGAACCGGCAATAAACTGTAGGTCCCTTTCACCTACATCATACACAACATGGGCGATTGAGAGAAGCTCGGCTCAGGTTCTTCATGGACTGTAACGCCAACATACATACATACATAGCTCGTCTCTATGCACACTGTCATACGCGGTCTTTAAATTGACGAGAAGGTGATGGGTATCGATTTGGTATATTTGGATCTTCTCCAGGATCTGCCGTAGCGTGAATATTTGGTCTATTGTGGATTTACATGGCCTGATACCACACTGACGACTGGAGTACCAGCTCTATTTGCTCCATCCACAAAAAAAGGCAATCCTACCTCTTGCAAGAGCTATAGAGGTATTATGTGAACGTCTAAAGCCATATTTCACAGCACTAATCGGCAGCTACAGAGGTCAGAGGGCGCCGTGGCGCAGTAGTTAGTGTGTTGGACTCTGACGCACGATGAGCCAGTTCGGATCCCGATAACACCAACGCCACCGAATGTTTATTTCGCGGCGTCCCTCTTCGGCGGGGTACTGGCAAAACCCCCCGTAGTATAACTTGCCTGGAAAAAGTTTCTCGACTCACGCCGTTCGGAATCGGCATTAAACTGTAGGTCCCTTTCACCTGTGGGAAAAATAAATCACACACACCATGGGTGATTGAAGAGAAGCCTGGCTCTGGTCCTTCATGGGCTGTAACGCTACCAAACGAAGAAAGAAGAATCGGCAGCTACCAGTGCGGCTTCCGGACCGGTAATCGACTATAGACGAAATGTTCCCACTTCGACAAATCCTGGAAAAGACCAACGAGTTTCGAATCAATACACACCATCTTTTCATCGATTTCAAAGCCGCATACGACAGCATTCACCGTGAAGAACTGTTTGGTGCGATGGCCGATCGCACAACTGATCCAGTTGTATCGCGCCACGCTAAAAAATACGCGATGCACCATGCAACTCGGTTCTAGGACTTCGGAACTGTTGAAAACATGCACCAGATTTTGGCAAGGAGATGCGCTGTCATGAGACTTCTTCAACCTGGTGCTGGAGCAGATAGTGCGACGGGCAGGCGTCAACAGGGAGGGCACTATCTTCTACAAGTCCGTCCAGCTACTAGGATACGCGGATGATATAGACATCTTAGCGCGGTCTCGATGTGACGTTGTAGAAGCTTTCACGGCGATTGAGGAACAGGCGAAACGAGTTGGTCTTAAAGTCAACTAGGACAAGACAAAGTATAAGCTGTCAACATAAATCGATCCGCCGCTAACGATTGACAGCTATAATTTCGAGGTGGTTAAGGAGTTTGTCTACCTCGGGGCAAGGGCAGAGAATCGCCCTTGGCAACCGCTGAAACTTCGGCTTGTTCAAACAACTTGGGTCAAAACTCCTCAATCGAAAGACCAAAGTCATGCTTTACAAAACGCTCATACTGCCAGTCTTGCTGTACGGAGCCGAAAGCTCGACAATAAGCAGGACAGCGGCGCTTGTTTTTTGGGTTCCTTCGAAAGAAAAATTCTGCGCCGGATATGTGGTCCTGTCTGTGAGGAAGGTGAATGGAGAAGAAGACATAACCGCGAACTCTGCGAGCTGTACAAAGATGTGGATGTAGTCCGGAAGGCAAGGATCTGTCGACTACACTGGCTCGGCCACATCGAGTGCATGGACATCAACGCTTCACCTAAGAGGGTCTTCGACTCCGAGCCTTCTGGTTCGAGAAGAAGAGGAAGACCGAACCTCCTGTATAAAGACCAAGTAATCGCGGATGTAAGACGTTTTGGTCTTGATAACTAGAAGCAGCGTGCCCGGGACCGTCAACGATGGAAGGCAGCTATAGCTCAGGCTGAGATCATCCATGGATCGCTGGCCTGATAAGAAAGTAAGTAAGTAGATACCATACTCATAATTAGATTAACCACAAAAGGTTTCAGGCGTTTACACAGTACGGCAGAGAAGATATTGTATGCGTTGTTAAGGAGACTTATTCCCCTGTAGTAGGCGCAGTTATAGGGGCCTCCTATCTGTGGACTGGGCAAACGATGCTGAGATTTCATTCGTCGGGCATGCTTTCTTCCGACCACGTTTTACAGATGAGCTGAGCTGATGCATGCTCCCAGCGAACTCATCTCCAGTAGCTTTAAATAGTCCAGCAGGCAGGTCGTCTGCGCCAGCAGCTTTATTAGACTTCGGTTTCAATATCGCTATCTTAGCCTCGTCTAAGTCGGGTGGACTGAATTCTCTCTCATCTTCGTCCGTTGTGAACGGATCATTGTGCCTGACAGCGGTATTACATCATTCATCGCCGTTAACCAGTCTACAGAAATGTTCTTGCCAAGCAAGTCAGTCAGCATCGAATGTGACTCTATTACTACTAGGTGTCCGTTTTCACCCCTACAGGCTTCCGCTCTGGCTTTATAGCCCTGGCATGTTCGTTTTACTTTTCCAGAAAACTTGCGGGCATTATTCCTTCGATGGCATCTCTGCATCCCTCGATCTCACGCTTAAACTTTCGTTTAAGCGGAGCTCGACTCCGTGGCATCCTCGATATCTTCATTCGTACCTTGGCTACAACAAGGTAGCGATCCGAGTCGATGTTGGCTCCTCGGTAGGTACGTACATCTAGGATGCTGAAGGAGTGTCTGGCGTCGATCGCAACGTGATCAATCTGATTGGTGGTAGACTGATAAGGTGATCGCCAGTTTCCTTTGTGAATATTGAGATGCGGGATACGTGTGCTAGCTAGAAGGAGATTGCGCCCCGCCAGTAAGTCATGTAGCCCATGTCTGTTTTCGGACATGGTGTCGTGTGGGCTATACTTCCCCGTGATCGACTCAAATATGTCCTCTTTGTCCAGTTTCGCACTAAAATCTCCTAGTACTATTTTTGTATCGTAGCTGGGACATTAGAAATAGGTTCTATCTAGGAGATCGTAGAAGTCATCCTTCGGTTGTGGCGTGGACGCATATTAAGCGAATGTTCCCGAAATTAGCTTGGGTGCGGGTTGTTATGAGGCGTTCAAGCGAACGACGAAAGTTTAAGGCTTTTTGTCGGGGTCGCAATTCCCGTAGTTGATGTTGCAGTTTTTTATCCTCCTTTTACCTGGTCCATCCCATCGCATTTCTTGGAGTGCGGTTATATCTGCTTTATGGCATGTGAGCGTTTGATCCAAGTGATTGCCTGTGCACCCAGTCTGTTGAGCGACCTCACATTTTCTGTGAAGACTCACGAGTCATATAGTCGTTTGGAGGGGTCGTCAGCTTTGTATCCGCCCGTATCCGAGACTTGTGGTTGCTTTACAATATTTTATTTTTTCCGTGATAGGGATGTTGCCCCTAAGCACAACTCCCAACCTAGAGGGCCAGGTTCTCTTTTCCCCAGGAACAACGGAGTCGGGTCGCTGCACGTATTGGTGCACTATCTGGCGGATGCCAGGCAGCTATTCAGGCCACGCGGAGGCTATGTGTCAACTTGAATTAAGCAAGAATAGAGATCGATGCTGGCGCTTGCCATGTTTGCTCGCTCCCACTCCCGCATTTTTTATAGCTACTCATATTTAGATCAATGGCTCACTATCTAGAGGTCGGTGTAGGGTGTGTTGACTGGTTTAGTTACCATCCCCTAAAGTAAACAGACCGAGGCGCGACTTTCCAACCAAATAACATGTGATTTGACAATTTGCCACCGATCAGTGTCAACAAAAACCCGAATTACTTCAACATTTACTTAAGCACTGATTGATCAACAAGCGGATCGTGTAGGCGTTTGACATCTCACTTTTGAAAGTGTTGCCATTCACTTAGCAGATGTGATCGCCACCCTACTGATCATGTATCCACCGAATCTGCATTGATTATAGGTGAAACGAAAAATGAATACTCGTGATTGGACAATCATTCAGGAATGTCTGTTTACTCCACAGCGTACCCCAGATATCTGGTGCAATCAAATGCATGAATTAATTGCAGAAATCGATTCAAAGGATGCCCAAGTATAAACACGGCTGCAACGCGAGGAAAAACGTGAAAAATCCTTTTCAAAACAAACTTATTCAAATAAACAATCTCGCGATTGCTGGATGCGGTGGGCCAACTCCTGTCGCAATAAATTTCCACACGGTGACGCAAGCATTCGCGTACTTACTACTTCGTGCTAACTCACCTAATTTTATCCCGCTGTGCCCAACGCTTTGCCTCGGTCTAGTCCTAAAATAAACTTTCATCTGCCTGCACCCGATGGAGATGGCTCGCGGCCTGTTGTAGATATTAACACTTCAATGTGTGGGTGATCAGATCTTGAATTGACTACTTAACAACTGCGCTAATACAGTAGATACACACTAACATGTGATCGCATCTATACAGGTCATGCTGGAATACCCTAGGCTCGACGTCTATGTTTCAAATAGTGTTCCAGCTTCTTGCGAAATTGAACCCACAGGGAAAGGAAGTGAGGAATGAAGAACACGAATAACTAATTCGGGATAGCCGGGCCATTGCAGCATGTGTTTATGTTCTGCATGCTCGTATAACGTGCGGCTGCATTTCTAGTGCGGGAAACTAGGTGAATTGGCCAATTCAGAAAATAGTAATAATAATCACTTGCTGATGCTTCATTCTAGCCGTTGGAAATGAGTGAGATTCTTAGGAAGCGATTGCTTCACTTGTGTATAGGATCGCGCCTCTATCACGGGGAGAGCATAGTGTAGATGAAAAATTAATGGAACACCGGCCGTTAGTAGAATTTTCGAAGTTCTTTTGATGACCGGGCGATGGCTGGAGACTTGCCAAGAAAGAGTTCATATTTCCGTATGATCGTGAATAATGCCAAATGACTGGACCGATGTTTATACATCACGGGGGCATCACGTCCATTCTCATTTCTAGTCCGAAAATAAGATTTTGGGTTTTTCGATTTCAAAACTTCATATTTTTGTGTTTGATGATTGATTTCTTCCAAAAAGCTGACTGGTGATTCTATGTCCAGAATAGAGTAGATGGTTTATAGCGCCTGTGTGACCGGCCAATTTATTTGATGTTTAGTGCCGCCGCTATGTCCTGACGACTTGTGTATCGCTCATGCTATGCCAACTGGAAGATTTGATCGACTTTGTCAGTGATTGGCATCTTTGACACCGAAATTTCTGGTACCGAATTGAGCAAACCACTCTTGTGTCTGGTGTTCCCTTATTACATTCCCTCCGTACACTTCGCACATTTCAGCAATTTTTCATAGTAAAAAAGGCATTCCACCATTTCTGAATAAGCTTTCTCTTCCCACTTTCGGAATGCAATATGACTATACGAGAAAGCCAACTGGTGCGGCCTTAACAACTTCTTTCGGATCTTTAATTGGTCGTTGTACTTCCTCGAGAAC
Source organism: Eumerus sabulonum (assembly GCA_951905685.1). NCBI lineage: Eukaryota > Metazoa > Arthropoda > Insecta > Diptera > Syrphidae > Eumerus > Eumerus sabulonum. The sequence goes on along the minus strand of OX645061.1, from coordinate 12,026,020 downwards.
GACGTGGACACCGCAACTGATATTTTCGCAAATATTATCCGAATCGGCATGGCAAATTTTATTCCTAGTAGGTTTAAGAGCACCAGACCAAAGGATAATAGGTGGTTTAACTTGAGCTGTAAAGAGGCCATTAGGTTAAGGGAGCTAAGCTTTCACGCGCCTATAAGGCAAACAGCCAGAAATTACCGCAACACCCACGTTCAACGGGTTAAATTCGAGTAGGGCCAAAAATTGAGGCGTAAAATCCCTCAATGTCACAAAGGTAGCAACAGTTTCTGGTCGTTTGTAAAAAACGTAAAAAACTCAACTACGTCGTCTATACCGACGCTCATCCACAATGACATTCCAGCTGTCACCCCTTTAGACGAAGATCTACTTACTGCCAATAAGCTCCCAGCTTGTACTTTGCCTCCACCTGTACTAGAGGGCGTCAAATCCACCACGGGACAAATCCACTTCCGCACTCGCACAGTCGCTGGTGTTGTCAAAGACCTCGACATACACAAATCCGCTGGTGGAGATGGTATTGCCCCGATAGTTCTGAAGAGGTGTTCCTACACGCTGACAAAACGATTGCGTAAGCTTACTCAACTTTCCTACCCTTCTGGGCTCTTTCCGAGTAGGTGGAAAACAGGACAAATGCTGTACCCAAAAAAGGCGAATCTTCTTCTCCCTCCAACTCCGACTCATTGCACTAACGTCTTTTCACGGTCATGATTAGTTGATTCTTTTTAAGGTTAATTAGCCGTCAGCTTACGAAATATTAGTATGGTTTCCGTAGCGACAGATCCGGATCACTCGCTACAGCAAGTAGGTGAAAGCAAAATAGTTGCACTCGATATTTCGAAAGCTTTTGACAAGGCTTGGCGTGAAGCCCTTTCGTTGAAAATTCGTGCTTTCAGTATCGATGAGTCTCTTCTTCAATGGAATAGAAACTACCTTTCGAATCGTTCAATTCCAGTTGTTTTGGACGGATTCAAGTTTGACATCCATTTCTTAATGATGGTGCTCCACAGGCTCTGTCTAGTCTCGGATACTCTTTCATATTTTTATAAATGATCTCCTGTCTGTCACTTCTAAACCAATCCATTCCTTTGCCGACGACAGTACCCTTGCATGTATGTATGTATGTTGGCGTTACAGTCCATGAAGGACCAAAGCCGAGCTTCTCTCAATCACCCATGTTATATGTGACTTCATTTTCCCATAGGTGAAAGGGACCTACAGTTTGTTGCCGGTTCCGAACGCAAATTTCGAGAAGCTTTTCATGTCGGGATTCGGTCCATGTCGTCGGCGTCAGAGGCCAACACACTACTCACTACTCCATCCCATCCATCTATTGAAAAATCTCTTTACACGCGATAGGATTCTGGTCTTTTACTTTCTAACACACCATTACCGGCCTCCACAGTTCATCCGCTTGCCCTCCTGTTTTATTCCTTCCTAGGTTAGGCTCCTATAGTCAGTTTATTTTTTTTAGTTAGTTTCAAGCTTTGATTTAATTTGGGGTGGCCGTGGTGCAGTGGTAAACATCACCGACCGTCAAGCGGAAGGTCTGTAATTCAAAGTCGTTCCATAGCCAAGAAAAAGAAATTCCTATACGGAAATTCCTAGCTGGTTTTCGCGAGCTCATCCTACGTGTTCCATAAATCTTGGTCTTCAAACGTCTTCAAACTCTTTTTTTTTTTTTTTATTATGGGGCTAGTGCTACCATTAGCAATACGGCACTGCGACCTTTGCAGATCTATTGTGCCTGCTAGCCGATTTAGCCGAGTAGCCTCTCCACTTCTATAATGAAGTTGAGCCAGGGTGATCCCCTCAGGAGTCATAACTTCACTAAGAAGGATACGCTTCCTAAGATGGTAGAGAGCAGCACACTCACACAGTATGTGTTCTGCCGTCTCCTCGTCCTCAAGACAAAGCCGACACTCAGTTTCAGACGAGAGGCTAATTTTGTTTAAATGATATCTCAGACCGCAGTGTCCCGTTAGATAGCTGACGATTCTTCTGATATCCATCCTATTGAGTTTGAGTACGTCAATAGGGTGCTTGTTCAGGGGCCGTATAAGTCGTTTAGATTGACGGAGTCCCCGAACGCTGTTCCAAAAGGACAGGTGTTGCAATTTTTCCCACTTGTCTAAGAAGTAATTTATCTTAGACGCGGGAATGCCGCAGAATGGTTCCGGTCCTATATATTTGTCACTGGAACCCTTCCTGGCAAGTTGGTCGGCAATTTCATTGCCCTTGATACCTTTATGGCCTGGCACCCACCAAAGTTAAACATTGTTTCTTTTGGCGAGGTCTTGTAGGGCGTCATGGCATTCCTTGACGGTTTTTGAGTTCGTGCTGTACGAACCCAGCGCTTTAAGCGCTGCTTGGCTATCAGAGAGTATGTTGATGGTTACTCCTCTGATGCCAGTCTCGAGATTTAGATTGACGCATGTTAGGATGGCATGCAGCTCTGCCTGGAAGATGCTGGGGCTTATTCCCAGGGCCTTCGAGATCTTGCGTTTTGGTCCAAAGATGCCGGCGCCAACGCCGGAAGCCATCTTGGAGCCATCCGTGTACCACCTAAGGCCTTTGATATTTAGCAGGGGATCACTGTTTTCCCATGCTGAGCGGTTTGGGGGGTGGCCGTGGTGCAGTGGTTAACATCATCGACCGCCGAGCGGAAGGTCTATAGTTCAATTCGCTTCATAGCCAAGAAAAAAGTAATTCCTATACGGACAAAAGTATGCAACGAAGTTGTGATTGGAAAGTTACCAGATGTACTGCTGCAGGCATAACACTCACAGTATATGGTCAACTGGAATTCATCCTGTGCGTATGCAATACTAAAAAGTGCTTGAACGAATTAGTACGGACTACAACCAAAAAACGCGGAATTCGGTCGGCTCTCGTCCTATCTAGGACAACCATCCCTGAGAGTTAACGAACATCAACGACGCAAACCACTGCACTCCGTTCAGGTTGTGTGTATACGGCACATTATAAGAAAATATAAAAACTCTTGAACCTGCGCGAGTTTCTAAAAAAAAAAAAAAAAAAAAAGTATCTCAAATCTTTTGTCAAAGGTGAAGGTGTATGGCAATGCGTCCGAGACTGTAGTAATCATATCTAGCTCGGAAAGGTGTAGTAATATGGACATGTGGCCTGCTGGTCTACATGGCATATTTGTTTCCGAGCAGAGAATTCTGATTGCACTGCGTAATGCCACCTTTTTGATAAAAAGGTGCAGTGGAGTGAGTCCAATGAGTGCTTCTTGGGCTGCCGTGGGGCAGGTTGGCATAGCGCCTGTGATGCCGAGACACGCTAGTCTCTGAAGGCGTTGAAGCTTAACAATTGTAGTTTTTTGCCCAACTTTTTTCCACCATACGGTGGACCCGTAGGTGACGATAGGTCTTACTATCGCGGTATATAGCCAGTGGACTACCTTAGGCTTAAGTCCCCAGGTTTTATCGTAGGTGCGTCGACAGGCCCACATGGCCTTAGTCGCTTTCATGAGTTTATTTCTCATATTGGAGTTCCAGTTGAGTCTACGGTCTAGGTCAATACCTAGATACTTTACTTCCTCTGAAAATCCTATGCGTGTGCCATTTAGAAAGATTGAGCAGGGCTGTACCTTTCTTTTCTTCGTAAACGGGACTAAGATCATCTTATTTGGGTTGATCGATAAACCCTCTCTGCCACACCAGTCAGAGACAAATTGGAGCGCAAGCTGCATGCGCTTACAGGCAGTGACCTCGCACTTGCCCGTAACAATGACTACTTTGGCTTTTGATTATCATCTTTATGATTTCAAATCTGTAAGCCACTTGGCACTTAAGTTCTTTTAGTCGAGCCAGGGACTTGTCACTGACTGCCAGAACTAAGTGCAGGAGGTTTTTCTCCTTATTTGACGTGCTCTGCATGACTCTACAGTTCTGTGCGTGTAAGCCGTCATTTTCAGAATCCAGCGTCGCCAACACCTTCGTGATGGGTAAGCCGGTGCTTTGTGGGAAGTAGCCCCGTACGATATGTGGCTTCGGGAAAGCTTCCTCTTCCACAAGCATAATATCAAGTCCACTCTTGTCCTTGATGGCCGTAAAATTGGTTTTCTTCCAATCGGCCGTAGCTGGGTTGTCACACACAAGGTATAACCACCCTGACTTGTAGGTCGATCCCCTAAAGCGAGGTTTGGGTGCCTTACCCAACAGCTCGATGGAGGTATCGACTACAGCCTCCTGAACGGCTGCCATCTGAGCTGTTGTAAGGGGGCTCGTTCCCAAGTCCTTGGGGACGATGCCGAGTCGGATCCTCCCAGCTACACTACTGTAGCTTTTTTTATCGACCTGGTAGTTGCCGATTTTGCTGCGTTTAGCAGCCTGGTTTGGTGGAGTAGTGTCTGCGGAACGATCACGTTTCAGTTCCGGACCTTTGGTTGCAGGGGTAGATTTTACATAAACTAGAGCCTCATCTCTGGTTTTGCCTTGCATTATAGCAGCTTTAAAACGTCGCTGCTCCGACGATTTAAGTTTGACGAAGCCTCTAGGTGATACAGGCTTTTCCTCTACCTGATTGACGGTTTCGTTCTTTGTTCATCTGAGAGAATACTCACAGAGTCCCCCCCAAATGTAGTGTCGGAATCGGAGAGTGAAGACATGTCCCCTGCTTTCCGTCCGGCTGCAATGTCGGCAAAAGGTTCCGGCATCACTTCCGGTTTTTGAACCGCTGAGGACTTAGAAGCCCTAGCCAGCGATGACGTTAAAGAGTCATCAGTCTCTTTAAAAATAATTGTATTATTTATGGTTCCCACGAACACACGGGAAAGAACGGTCACCTGCAGCGGAGCCCGAGACACCACAGGAAGGCTTTATTTAAATCGGAGGTCGCCCGGTATCCGAAGTTCGCATACTAACAGCTAAGCACCCTCTTAGACATGCATCCGTCGGCGTATGCTGTTCCACCTTCGAGTTAGGGGAGTGAGGGAGTGATGGGTACAAGGAAGCGGAGAGGTGGGGAGGGGTCCGTAATTGCTTCTTAGCTTCGGGTTCCTCTAGAGATTGACTCTCGAGAGTCATTACCTGTACCTGTTATCGGGATCCGAACTCGTTGTTCGTCAGAGTCCAACACACTAACTACTGCGCCACGGTGGCCTGCACCCGTATAAAATTCAACTGACCCAGACAACTGACATAGACAACGTCGTGTGTCCGCTGAATGGCCTCTGGAGCAGCTGGACACTGACCCTAATTTTCATTGAAAAATCAAAGGTCCAAAAGCGTCCAATGCATCCTGAAAAAGCCACTGTTTGGTTTGGATTTTGGGCTGGCGGCGTCATCGTTCATATTTCTTTGAGAACGACATTTGGTAGGCCATCACCGTTAACAGAGAGCGGTATAAGTCGATGATTACCAACTTCTTTTGGCCTGAATCGGATGATATGAACATCAACGAGATGTGGTTTCAACAGGATAGCGCTACGTGCCACACAACGCATGCCACATTGGAAATCCGCATGAGCGATTCGAGAGCATGATCATCTCACGTGGAGGTGGTGTGAACTGGCCATCGAGGTCATGCGATTCGACCCCGTTAGACATATTCTTGTGGGGTTTTCTAAAGTCGAAGGTCTATGCGAATAAGCCACAAACCACAGCGGCTCCCAAAGCCAACATAACCCATGCCATCGATCGAATTCAACCTGATTTGTGCGCCGGAGTCATGGTAAATTGGACATTTCTAATGCGCGCCAATCAGAGAAACCGCAGCGGACATTTGAACGATGTTATATTTCATATATAATGGTATCGTTAGGCCTTTCACTCTGCTCGATACCAGGCTAACCTATTCCTCTAGTGCCAAATTCCTTGGCATTATACTCGATAGGAAATTAACTTGGAAGAGCAATACAATTGAAAGAGCAAAAAAGCAACAATAGCTCTCTACACATGTAAGAAAGCCCTAGGAGCTATGTCACTGGCCACTCCTCCATCCTGCAAAACAGGATAACTATGGCAGAAAACCTGGACCACATAGAACCCACCATAGTCTTGGACAAAAACTTCACGACCATATATCCGGACAGACAGAACTGGACTCAACCCCGCAGAAAATAAGTGAATTTCTACACTGACGGGTCTAAAACCAAAGACAGGGTGGGCAGTGGAGTATACTGCAAATAACTTAAGCTGTGTAAAGCTCTAAAATTACCAGATCACTGCAGCATTTTGCAGGCGGAACTGTTGGCAATAAAAGAGGCTTTGTCTTGGCTGAAGTGGAACGTAATATCCACCACGGATATTCGAATTCTCACAGACAGTCAAGCAGCCTTAAAGTCGTTGTAGTCCTATGTGTACACATCAAAATCTAGTCTTGACTGTCGCCAATCTCTTAACGAGATGGCAGAACAGCTCAGCATACAGCTTATCTGGGTACCGGGGCACAGCGACATTACAGGTAATGAAAAAGCCGACACACTCGCCAAACAAGGAACGACGCTACAATCAATCGTGGCTTGTGAGGGAGTACCCCTTACAACCATTAAACATAATCTAGCCAATCTCGCCAGGGCCGAGACGAACCTGAGATGGACCCAGGGACATATCTGCATCATCACCGGCCACCATTGACAGCCAACGCACAAGGAGTATAATCTCCCTAAAAAGAACTGACATCTACAAGGTCATTGGTGTCATCACAGGACACTGCCTCATTGGCTTACTTACTTACTTATCAGGCCAGCGATCCATGGAGGATCTGAGCCTGAGCTATAGCTGCCTTCCATCCTTGACGGTCCCGGGCACGCTGCTTCCAGTTGTCAAGACCAAGATGTCCTACATCCGCGATTACTTGGGGTTTATACCGGAGGTTCGGTCTTCCTCTTCTTCTCGAACCAGGAGACTCGGAGTCGAAGACCCTCTTAGCTGGAGCGTTGATGTCCATGCGCTCGATGTGGCCGAGCCAGTGTAGTCGACGGATCCTTGCCTTCCGGACTACATCCACATCTTGGTACAGCTCGTAGAGTTCGCGGTTGTGTCTTCTTCTCCATTCACCTTCTTCACAGACAGGACCAAATATCTGGCGCAGAATTTTTCTTTCGAAAGAACCCAAAATCAGCTCCGCTGTCCTGCTTATCGTACAGCAAGACTGGCAGAATGAGCGTTTTGTAAAGCATGACTTTGGTCTTTCGAGTGAGGAGTTTTCTCATTGGCAGTCACGCACAAAAACTAGGAATAGTTCCGAATGATTTCTGCAGAAGCTGTCAGGACGAGGAGGAGGTCGAATCCATTCACCACCTTCTCTGTGCCTGTTCAGCTTTTTGAAACATCAGGAAACGTTACCTAGGCTCTTACTTCCTTAACGGTCTGACAGATGTTCAGAAAGTAGAGATACCTAACCTTCTTAACTTCTCAAGAAGCACAAAATGGTTCCACGAATAGGGGGGTAAAACCCCCTCGTAGCTGCACAACGGGCCTCCCTGGCCTATGTGCATTCTTCTCAATTCTGGGAAGGCTACAAACCTACCCACCTACCTACGTAGGCTTTTCAAACAAATAAAAAATGTCGATGTTATCTTACACGCACTTTGTTCCATTTAAACTTAAAGATGGGGAATCGCTTAATGAAAGACCCTTTAGATTTCTTTTTTAGAGTCGACAAACGCTGGTCAAGATAAAGACGGAGTGAGCTACAGCAAGCTCTTCCACTTCTACGATTGGATAAGAGTCGGAACTGATATCGTATAAAAGAAAACTTCGGTATTGGCTGTTGTACTTTAACCTGATCTTTGTTCACGAAGGCAGCGGTAGGCTGTAGGCACTCTGCTCTATGCGTAGTATACTAATCTAAATTGCTTAAATCGATTGTTTTTACTTTTAGGGTACGTATTTCCGGTTAAGACCCGTCTACAGTAATCTACAGTAATGGTGAAATCATACTGTGGTGGTTAACTCATTGAATTTTGGTTGGGGAATCCCCAACCGTTTAGGCCATAATGACAAATAGCGTACTTGTTTAGGTAGTTGCATTTTGCTATCAGAATGTAGGCAATCTATCTATACGTACACATCATATCGATCGATATCTTTGCAACAATTGTCACGCCCAATAAAATAGGTACTGTTCCATAAATTCACGACAACGCACGAAAAAGGAACACGATTTGCGAGTATGCTCCTGGAATGTCAGAACCCTGTACACTCTCGGAGCTGCTCATAAACTAGAAGGAATCCTCACGCAGTACAAGGCGGATATTACTGCGGTCCAGGAAATACGCTGGATGGGAAACGGTATGATTAGGAAGAAAAATTGCGATTACAGCTGTCACAAAAGGTTGCACTTACTGGAATACGGATTTGTCGTGGGAAAGCGGTTAAGGTCGAAGGTCATCGACTTTAAACCTATAAGTGATCGCCTGGTGATCCGCATCAGAGGCAGATTTTATAACAGCCTTATATGTGCACACGCCCCTACCGACGAGGCTGAAGACCCTATCAAGGAGGACTTCTATGACCTCCTGGACATTGCCTACAGAGCTTGTCCGGAGTACGATGTAAAAATCGTGCTCGGGGACTTCAACGCCAAAATCGGTAAGGAAAACACCCTTGGCGGAGTGATCGGAAAGCACAGCCTCCACGATACAACAACAGATAGCGGCTTCCGACTCGCTGACCTTGCGACAGCTCGTAATGCGGTGATAAGTAGCACAAGATTCCCTCGCAAGCGAATCCACACAGCAACCTGGCAATCTCCGGACGGTCAAACCGCCAACCAAATCGACCATGTGATCATTGACGCAAGGCACTCGTCGAACATCCTGGATGTGCGAACATTCAGAGGGGCAAATGTCGACTCTGACCACTTCCTCGTAGCAGCAAGATTCAGAACTCAACTGTCCAATGTCAGAACGCTGCACCAGCCCATCAGGAAGAGGATCGACATTGGGCGCCTGAGCACACCGGAGGTTGCCAGAGTCTACAGGGAGCAGCTGAGCGAAAGACTCTACGGTATGCCTACGTCGAATACAAATGCCAATAATAAGTGGCTGCATTGCCGCTCAGCCATTCAGGAAGTAGCCGAAACCACCTTAGGATACCTACCACCCCCGACAAGAAACCCGTGGTATGATGGCGAGTGTGAGCAGAATAAGGCAGCAACCGACGAGGCGTACCCAAAGGCGCTGCAAAGGAAAACCAGGGCAGCGCAAGAAGAGTACCGAGCCAGAAGAAGGGAGGAGAAAAAAACTACTGCGACAAAAGAAAAGGATCTTCGCAGCCTCCCAGCTCAAGGATATCGAGGAGTCTAGGGATAAACATAAAACACGAGCCTTTTACAAGAAAGCCAAAGGCCTTGCAGGAGGCTTAAAAAAGGGCACCCAGGCTCATCGAAACTGCGAAGGTAATCTTGTCACCGACCCGCAGGGAATAGTGGATGTATTTAAGCAGCATTTCCAGTAGCTGCTTAACGAGCATGACCAAGAGAGAGTGGTAGGGACCGAGGAAATCCCAACTCCAGCCGCTGAAGTAGTCCTCCCACCCAGCATCGAAGAAGTCGGCATAGCTAATCAGAAGCTGAAGAACAACAAGGCCGCAGGCTCAGATGGTTTGCCATCAGAGCTCTTCAAGGCTGGCGGCGATGTTCTGGTAGGGAGCATGCACCAGATCATCTGCAGAATTTGGGAAGATGAGAGCTTGCCCGACGACTGGAATACCAGCTCAATATGCCCCATCCACAAAAAAGGCGATCCTACCTCTTGCAAGAACTATAGAAGTATATCCCTGCTCAATGTCGCATACAAGATCCTGTCCAGCGTATTGTGTGAACGTCTAAAACCATTTTGCACCGCACTAATCGGCAGCTACCAGTGCGGCTTCCGGCCCGGCAAATCAACTATAGACCAAATTTTCACACTTCGACAAATCCTGGAAAAGACCAACGAGTTTCGAATCGATACACACCATCTTTTCATCGATTTCAAAGCCGCATACGACAGCATTCATCGTGAAGAACTGTTTGGGGCGATGGCCGAATTCGGGATCCCGGTAAAACTGATCCAGCTGTGTCGCGCCACGCTAAAAAACACGCGATGCACCGTGCAACTCGGTTCTAGGACCTCGGAACCATTCGAAACATGCACCGGATTTCGACAAGGAGATGCGCTGTCATGTGACTTCTTCAACCTGGTGCTGCAGCAGATAGTGCGACGGGCAGGCGTCAACAGGGAAGGCACTATCTTTTACAAGTCCATCCAGCTGCTAGGATACGCGGATGATATCGACATCATCGCGTGTTCGCGCGATTGAAGAACAGGCGAAACGAGTTGGTCTTAAGATCAATGAGGACCAAACGAAATACATGCTGTCAAGCAAAAACCAATCCGTCGCTCACCACCTGGGACAAAGCATAACAATGGACAGCTACAATTTCGAGGTAGTTAAGGAGTTTGTCTACCTCGGGGCAAACGTAAATTCCACAAATGACACCACAGTGGAGATCCGGCATAGAATCGCCCTTGGCAACCGCTGCTACTTCGGCTTGTCCAAACAACTGGGGTCAAAACTCCTCACACGAAAGACCAAAGTCATGCTTTACAAAACGATCATACTACCAGTCTTGCTGTACGGAGCCCAAAGCTGGACGATAAGTAGGACAGCGGAGCTGATTTTGGGTTCTTTCGAAAGAAAAATTCTGCGCCGGATATTTGGTCCTGTCTGTGAGGAAGGTGAATGGAGAAGAAGACACAACCGCGAACTCTACGAGCTGTACGAAGATGTGGATGTAGTCCGGAAGGCAAGGATCCGTCGACTACACTGGCTCGGCCACATCGAGCGCATGGACATCAACGCTCCAGCTAAGAGGGTCTTCGACTCCGAGCCTCCTGGTTCGAGAAGAAGAGGAAGACCGAACCTCCGGTATAAAGACCAAGTAATCGCGGATGTAAGACATCTTGGTCTTGACAACTGGAAGCAGCGTGCCCGGGACCGTCAAGGATAGAAGGCAGCTATAGCTCAGGCTCAGATCCTCCATGGATCGCTGGTCTGATAAGTAAGTAAGTTCAATAAATTCAGGGGAATCCCGGCCAAAAATAGCCTCACATCATAAGGCAGAAACACATCTGCTTACAGTTCAAATCGAATCCTTACGCTGCATACGTACTTATGTACCTTTGGGATTTGAAAATAATCTTAGAATGATAACAGATACGTTTGGGACTTCCTTGTATTTCATAAATACTGATTTCTTATCATTTCACAAATACTGGTTTCCATACATAAATCTTCTCGTAGAGCCATGGTATCATTGTACTCAGTGCTCAGCGTGCTTATCTGTGAATTGATTTATTTTGGAAGTTGTTCTGTTCTGTTTTTCATCCGTTTATAGACACTCGAAAAGGCATATGTGAGTAATCTCTTGTCAAGTAAAATTCTATTTACAGTTTAATACGTCGTCAATGTACTTTAGTAAAAATATTAGAGTTAGAGAGGGTACGGGGGTGGGTCGAAGTCGCCTGATCACTGCGGCCACGAGTGGGCCTATTGTGATGTTCCCCACTTACAGTTCATTCAAGAATCCTGAGTTAGTGATAAAACTTAGTATGCTTTTGAGTGAACTTCTTCTGCTTCAAGATAATTCTTGCCTAGGTGACGATGGAATCGGTGACGCAAAGGTCTCAGACTGGAGAGTGTCCGACAAAGCGTCACCTTCTGACCATTGTTGGATACTCTTTGATCTGAATCTTTTTGTAACGGCATTGGCAATGTTTTTCGGAATCCGCAGAAGGCGAATTGGCAAAAGTTCAACACGGAATTGGGAAAAACCCTAGTTCGGCCTCCGAATGGAAATCCCAACTCCACAAAAGACATCGATAAGATGATACTGAACCTAGCCGATAAGCTAAACCGGTCCTTCGAGAGATCTTGCCCCATCAAAAAACCAAGCAAAATGAACCACCCACCGTGGTGGAACGCAAAAATATTCAGAGCGGCTACGTATCTCCAGACATAGTTGGAACCTCGCTAAAGAGGGTTCCATCGAATGGTCAACTTACAGAGATAATGTTAAGCGACTCAAAAAGGAAATTAGATTCGCAAAAAAGAGCTCGTGGAGGAATTTCTGCGGGTCTATCGAATCATGTACGGATGCGGCTCGTCTGAGAAAGGTCTTTGCCAAGGCTCTCACGCAGGTTTCTTCAATCAGGAAATCTGATGGTAGCTGGACAGACTCAAACGAAAGCATGCTTGACGCCCTACTAAAGTGCCACTTCCCTAACTTTAGCTTTTCGTCTAGAGTTATTCCTAGATATTGACTTCTTTTGAGAGCTCTATAGCTTCACCAAAGAGGGTAGGTTTGGTAGGTTTGTGCCTATTTTGCCTATATTTTCCTAGGTTTGACCTTTAATGCAACCTTTATGCACTAGTAAAAATGTTAGTCGTCCATACTTCTGGAGACAATTTTGTAGACCAAGCATGTGCTAGTCTGTTTACTTTGAAACGCACCTTGTATCAGGGAAATAAGTTTCAGTAAAGGATATCGATATCGTTTGGATGGCCTCAGACACATTTTAGAAATATTTTCCATTTTCCCAGAGGGCTAATCGAAATCGATCCAATTTACGTTATACATAAGTCTACATATAAGATGACGGTAAAAACGTTCAAAATGTTTGAATCTGATCTGGAGCAATCTCAAAATCGGAAAAATCGAATATTGAGTCCATTCTGGCAAGGTTGCCGGTGGTCTCATTTCCGGGATCCTATAGTTAACTGAGATTTAAATTGAAATTTAGTTTGTCTATCACTGATATGCAGAAGGGCTTCTCAACTTGTGTGCGATCACTTCAGACAGGTGTAAATTTGTCTAATGAAAAAGTCAGGCCCAGTATCAGAGCTCTCCACCAATTTAGAGCTGTCCGTAAAAAAAAAAAGAAATAGGAGTGTTAAAACCAGTACTAAAATCTATTGAATAGTTGGTTATCCACGACTAGAGTCGCAGCGTCATCAGCAGTGGAGATAAATCTCATCGCCAAAATAGGGACGTGCATGACGAATTATCGACACCGCATACACCCGAACCTTCCACCGGAGGGTGAAAACACGGGCTTGGCCTTCCAGTTGTGGGTTGTGCGTGGGGCTAACTGCCTCGCCACGTAAAAAGAAAAATATGTTTTAGAAGCAACTACAAGCCTCGGACAAGGACGGATTTACTATTGATGACCACAGCAAACAAAAAAAGGTCAATGACTTTCGGCTCTGTATGGGGAATGTGAGGTCCCTAACAGACCACGTGCAGCCAATGAACTCGCGGAGACCCTTGACTGCTACAGAACAGACATTACCGCAATCCAGGAAGTGCAGTAGGATGGACCGGGAAAAAGGATGATGGTAAACTGCGACCTCTATTACGACGATTGCTATAGAGGGGAAAGGTAGTGCTTATTTGGATGTGGATTTGATGTTCGAGGCAAACTAGGGCATTGAAGGCTTTAAATATATAAGCGAGCGCCTCATAATTCGACAACATTAACCTGATGACGGCGCCATGGCGCAGCGGTTAGTGTGTTGGACTCTGGCGCACGATGAGAGAGTTCGGATCGCGATAACCCGATCCCCGACGGGGTACTAGCAACACCCTCCTTAGTATGCTTGCCTTGAAAAGCTTCTCGACTCACGCCGTTCTGAACCGGCAATAAACTGTAGGTCCCTTTCACCTATGGGAAAATGAAACCACACACAACATGGGTGATTGAGAGAAGCTAGGCTCTGGTCCTACATGGGCTGTAACACCACCAAAGAAGAAAGAAGAACCTGATTTGCGCCCACGCCCCGACAGAGGACAAGGATGACAATAACAGAGCTGACTTCTATGATCTCCTAGAAAGGACGTACGACAAATGCCCCAGCTACGACACCCAGATCATTCTATGAGACTTCAATGTACAGCTGAGAAAGGAGGAAGTCTTTGCCAGAGTCTTCTCCTAATAAGAATAAGTCTCCTTAATGCCGCATACTTCGCTGCCGATTTGTGTGAACGCCTGAAGCCGTTCGTGAATAGGCTGATAGGTCATTATCAGTGTGGCCTCAGGCCAGGAAAGTCAGACTTTGCAGGATGCCTCTGGAGAACGCTCGCTGCTCTATCCGAATCCTATTAACATCATAATAGAAATGATTGTGCATCAATCGCAGGCCAATACAAGAGGCAAGCATACGCCGGTTTCATATACCTCGGCTTCGCAGTCACCTGGAACAACGACATCAGTTCCGAAATCAAACGCAGAATCACTCTTGCCAATTGCTATTTCTTTGGGCTCAGGAGGCAATTGAGTAATAGAGCCCTTTCCCGAACGACAAAGGTGACTCTATATAAGACCCTTATCATCCCGGTCCTGCTGTACGGCACAGAAGCATGGACACTATCTAGGGCGGATGAGGAGGTCCTTGGTCGGCTCGAGAGAAAGATTCTGCGGGTGATTTTCGGGCCCATAAACTCAGACAGGGGATGGAGGAAAAGATTCAATCACGAACTGTACGGGTTGTACAGCGACATGAGTCTAGCCAGGCGTCTACGAATTCAATGCCTAAGATGGCTAGGCCATGTAGAGCGAATGGACACCACAGCTCCAGTCCGTAGAGTCTTTGAATCCAACCCCGAGGGACGAAGAAACAGAGGACGGCCGCACCTAAGGTGGCGCAAATAGGTGGAAGGGGACCTCAGCCAATTAGGTGTGCGGCAATGGAAAAGGCTATCCAAAGATCATGCTAGTTGGAGGGGCATGTTGGTTGAGGCTCAGGTCCATCCCGAACTATAGCGCCCGCTAAGTAAGTAAGTAAGTATTTCTTCTTACTAATAAAGCCAAGTATTTGGCTCACAATATATGTATAGTGCATGCTAGCCTTGATAGTAATAGGAACGAATGAATTCCGTGACACACCGCACGAACGATAAGTAACAAAATTCGATTCGGAGGAGCCCAAAGACCATTCCCTGTTCACATACGCTCTCGTACTTACGTATGTACCCCAGTTAGGGAAACTAAGTCTAATGATAAGACCACTCCAGAGCGTAATCCCTCTGCAAACGTATCGGTCTGAAAATTGGTTTTCACTCGTATCGCCAGCGCTCGTTAATTGTTTACTAAAGACCAGCTAAATCCTACAATGAACCGAAACCCCAAAAACGAAAACATCCATTTGATCTGTAACCAATTAATTAATTTGCCATAATGACACTATCATTGGCCAAACATGTCGCGTCCACACTTTGTACATATGACCCATAACGATAATGTCTTATCTTTTATTATTCCCATTAGTCGAACTGTGTGTTTTCGTAGACGGTTACGCGTGTACTCCGAGCTCCGAGGACCCGTGTACAAATTTAAGATTTCAATTTTAACACAAGCCTTAATCGGTCTCAGTCAATATTGACTCGAATAGTCGTATTGTAATTGTCGTTCCTGGGACAATCCATGTTGCTGCAGGTCTCTATGTGTTGTATGTACATATAACGAGTGCTTTGGGTGGTTTTTTGCTCTCGTACTTGGCTTTGGTTGTTTAAGCAATTTACAACTTCATTCCGGCGTTAACGTCAACCTTAAAAAACAATATCGAGCAACAAGCTGCTGGTCGCCAAAGTGTACCACGCAAGCACTTAAGCACTTAATTCCGATCCTAATTGGTCTTAGAGCTACCATCATACGCTATCTCGGTCATATGCATACACAGCAGCCCTAAGGGATGGGTGGTGGTTTCCTCCTGGTCAGTTACAAGCAACGACATACATATCTACGATGGTGGGTGTGAGCGTTGGACGTATACAAGCGAGTACACTAGGGCCACTTTATCAGCTTGACAACGACAACGACATCGACGCGTTGCCTGGAATTATAGAGAACAATCAATTTACTTGTATGCTGTATCGCGATTTTTTTTTCTTCTAAATTTTTATAACTTGTTCCCCCATTTTTCGTGGGTATATGCCGCTCCTTTCGAACCCTCGATAATTTGCGCGCCGAAATTCAGTCGATCAGAAGATATCGAGTCGATAGGAACGCACTAGATACTCGTACTCGGGGCGTTGTTACGCGCCGGTAGTTACTTCACGTACGCGGACATATATTTTTGAGTATTACTGACAGTGATTCGTTAGATGATCGATGAAGTGCGGTACGTCCACGTACTCAACTGTCATTCCATCAAATGTGAATTATAAAAAAAATCGCGTGCTGATAGTAGGAACGCTCATAAATCCAGCAAGAGACACGTTTGTACCGTGTTGTTTCTAATTTGTTTTGACGTGTGTTAAGGCTCTAAGGCCGGTAGAGACAGTAAAGTATTCGCGACGTCATAGGTGACTTTAGATAAACACTCACTTGGACCTGTCCGAATCGGGCTGACCGATGTTATCGACGACATTCGGTATTTGACAATAACAGGCGGCAGGAGCTTTGTAGTGTAAGGAATAACGAGAAACAGAAGGCCTGTTCGGTGCTAATTGCTGGATATGCCTGTGGAGTGATCCATACCCGTTGCCCAGTTTCGGGTAAGTGCAAAAAATCAAATTCGTAATCCGGGCAATTAAATCCGATGATGTTTGGATGATAATTAAATGATGATCTTGCTAATGGCTTGATTTGAGACGCGATCTTTGTTATCCCATGTCAATGAGTCAACGGCGGCGGACAAGAGTTGTGAATGTCGAGCAATTCTAGATTCTAAGATTGGTGGTGTGACGATGTCGGCTCGGAAGTGGATGTGTGTTTTATACTATGTATGACAAGCGCTGTAAGTGTGACTGTCAGTGACCTTGTTGCAATGTGCCGTGTCGTGTCGCGTCCCTTGTGATGAGGTGTTGTTTGTTTGCTTATTTTTTATGTCAACAGAAAGGTGTTTGGTTGAGATGAATAGAACTGTGGAGGTCTGGTGTTTGTGCTTTATATTGTATAATTCATGTAATGATTGTTGAGTTACTTGCTTGCATTTGGAATGCCGGTCTGACGACTGCTGTTGGTCATCTGAGTCAATTGTCTGTTTGTTTGTTTGCATTGTCTGTTAGCTGCGGACGGACTCTAGGGGTTTAGTTATGCCATTGAATAAATCAAGGTTAGTGAGAGCTGCAGTCAATGTCAGTTCGTTTATGCACATATGTACATACACTACACCACAAGGACTTGGTAGACATGCCTGGAGCTGCAAAAAACCTAACATAAGAGAGAGCATTCGCGTATTGTTTGCATTAGAGTCATGGAAGAGAGCTACTATATGAAAGGCAGCTGATACAAATATCTACGACTGCGTAGTGTCTGGCGGTTTATTTTTAACAACGATCACGAGGGGCAACCAAACCTAAGCTAATAGGAAGCTGTACGAGTTTGAATGGCTTATGAAACCATTAAGCATAGATGCGTGATATTTGGAATATAAATATCGCTATTTGCTCTAAATCCGGATGATTTAAGCGTGTGATTCTGGGCATGGTAGATTTGGTACAACTATTTAGAGCCTTCGAGAGCGCCGGCCGTGGCGCCGTAGGTAGTGTGTTGGCCTCTGACAGCATGTCAGCAAACGTGTCTTTCACGGTGCTTCTCCTCATCGGGGTACTGAAAAAACTCCCTGTAGTATAATTGTCAAGAAAAGCTTCTCGAATTTCGCCGCCCATAAACTGTAGGTCCCTTTCACCTATGGGAAAATAAAATCACACACAACATGGGTGATTGAGAGAAACTCGGCTTTGGTCCTTCAGTCCATGAACGCCAACATACATTCATACATTTAGAGCCTTCTTTTCATTTTTCAATATATCGTACGCAAGATCATAGTAGTTCGAAAATTAGATAGGTAGGTAGGAGTGGTCGCCTAGTATCAGAGAGGCCACGGCCCAATTAACGCGTGTGCGCCGTTTTGATGCCACCACGCAAGTAACCTAGTGTGTCGATCGGCGTTTCAAATCCATCCTGGGGATTTGAAAACATTGAATGATGTTGCAGAATACTTACTTACTTACTTACTTATCAGGCCTGCGATCCATGGAGGATCTGAGCCTGAGCTATAGCTGCTTTACATCCTTGACGGTCCCGGGCACGCTGCTTCCAGTTGTCAAGACCAAGATGTCTTACATCCGCGATTACTTACGACGGATCCTTGCCGTCCGGACTACATCCACATCTTGGTACAGCTCGTAGAGTTCGCGGTTGTGTCTTCTTCTCCATTCACCTTCCTCACAGACAGGACCAAATATTCGGCGCAGAATTTTTCTTTCGAAAGAACCCAAAATCAGCTCCGCTGTCCTGCTTATCGTCCAGCTTTCGGCTCCGTACAGCAAGACTGGCAGAATGAGCGTTTTGTAAAGCATGACTTTGGTCTTTCGAGTGAGGAGTTTTGACCCCAGTTGTTTGGACAAGCCGAAGTAGCAGCGGTTGCCAAGGGCGATTCTATGCCGGATCTCCACTGTGGTGTCATTTGTGGAATTTACGTTTGCCCAGAGGTTGACAAACTCCTTAACTACCTTCTTGTCCTCATTGACCTTAAGACCAACTTGTTTCGCCTGTTCTTCAATCGCCGTGAATTCTTCCACAATGCCACGGCGAGAACACGCGATGATGTCGATATCATCGGCGTACCCTAGCAGCTGGATGGACTTGTAAAAGATAGTGCCTTCCCTGTTGACGCCTGCCCGTCGCACTATCTGCTCCAGCACCAGGTTGAAGAAGTCACATGACAGCGCATCTCCTTGCCGAAATCCGGTGCATGTTTCGAATGGTTCCGAGATCCTAGAACCGAGTTGCACGGTGCATCGCGTGTTTTTTAGCGTGGCGCGACACAACTGGATCAGTTTTACCGGGATCCCGAATTCGACCATCGCCCCAAACAGTTCTTCACGATGAATGCTGTCGTATGCGGCTTTGAAATCGATGAAAAGATGGTGTGCATCGATTCGAAACTCGTTGGTCTTTTCCAGGATTTGTCGAAGTGTGAAAATTTGGTCTTTAGTTGATTTGCCGGGCCGGAAGCCGCACTGGTAGCTGCCGATTAGTGCGGTGCAAAATGGTTTTAGACGTTGCAGAATACTACGTTACTGAATTCTAATAGGTTGTTAAATAAGGCTTTGCCGAATGTGCGCTGCCTGGTTCTAGATAGAGCCGGGCATTCGCAAAGGCGGGTTCTTGCAACTTCGGCGGTTCTTTTCATTAAGTCGTGAGTTTTTTTTTTTTTTTTTTTTTTTTTTTCGTGTTGTAGGAAGCCCACATCTTTCTTGATGAGACACAGTTGCTCAGGGTCCATCTGGAGTTCGCCCTTGAGAGGAAGTATTGAAAAATTCGTCCCTTGACCAGTCCTATGGGAAGGGATACTACCTCCGCCACTATCGAGGTATCGTCGTGCCTTGCCAGCGCATTAGCTTTTTTGTTTTTCTCTATATGGCTATGGTCAGGAACCCAGAAGAGAAATAATCGCCTACGTATAAGTGATTTCGTCGTTGCACTTGCCGACTGTGCAACTATTTTGGATGTTATGGTGAGTGAATCGAGAGCTTTGATAGCTGACTGGCTGTTAATACAAATGGCAACGTCTCTCTTAGTAATAGGGTAGCGTGTGGATTTTTTGCAAACTACCTTAACCGCGAGTACTTCTGCTTAGAACTCACTAGCGGAGTCCGGAAGTCGAAATAATTTGGAGATATTTAGTTTCGCTGAAGAGATACCCGAACCGGAGCGCGGAGTCTTCGAGCCGTCGGTAAAAAAAAAAAACGCTACCTGATGGTTCGTGAAGTGCAATCCATCTATCCATACCATTCTGGATGGGAAATGAACTTGGGCGGCTTTGTGTATGTTGTCTTTGGGTGTCATGAAGTCGGTTGAGATCATAGCAAGGTCCCTAGGTAACTGGTCCAACACCTTAAGACGACCGTAGGGTTTTGATGACCAGAACCCAGATTCCCTGAGCCTTATTGCTCTGGAAGATGCAATAAATCTATTGTGGAGGTTAAAAGGGAGGAGTTTTAGTAGTACGTTGAGTGCTTCGGTCGGGCTGGGCCAAAGGGCACCTGTTACACCAATGACATCCGACCTATGGACGCGGTTTAGTTTGAAAATGTTGTATACTTTGCTTAAAGCAGGTCACCACACAAGTGATTCGGAGGTTAGGATGGGGCGTACGACGGCTGTATACATCCACAGCAAGTTCTGCTACAGCCGTAGAAAGCGACACATGCTTTCCGTACCCGATCTTCTATGTTTCTAATTGAGCCTTGGATTTAGGATAACTCCTAGCCTCGGAAGACAGAAGGAGAGTGTCTGGTTGTTGAGTCGAAGGAGATTAAAGGTCGGTATCTTATGCTTAGTTTTTGGTAAACAGCATCAGAACCGTTTTATTCGAATTTATATACGTTAAGGCCACATCCTGGTGGCCAGGCGCTCAATTTAATCAGAGCCCCCTCTGTGATGTCGCTAATTATCGAGAGAAATATCCCCGATACATTTACATTATTACATAATTAGAATGTCAGCAATTCGGAATCCTTTTTTGAACTACTGACCTTTGAGTAGCTTCACGATTCTATTGGCGTAGAACTTCTGTGGCTTATTGGCGAAAGCCGCTTACTGTTCCGTCGGCAGAGAACGAAACAAATCGTTCAAGACCGGTCTATATGTGGGATGCAACGAAACTTACCAAACAAGTTCCATCAATTTGTTTGTGTGTTCCCTAGCATTATCAAGATGGAATACAACACCTTTTCTGTCGGTCAATTCTTTGAATGCTTCATTCAAACGGTCATTCTAGAGTATAGGAGTTTCACCAGGTTGTGGTGTCCCATCAAATGCTCAGTATCACCTTATTTGCCATCAATACAGGCTTTGAAGTCATTTGTGGAGGATTACCAGCCTTTGACTAATCCACTGAAGGTAATTCGTTGGAGTAGCCTTCTCTGTCCTATAGTTGATTTTTAGTGCCTCCAGCCCCTCCTCTACCAGTTGCAAAATTTAATCTACTCTTTCAGTAATTGGCCGAGTCAGAGCGAGGTGCATTCATAACACCAAAATTTCCTCAGCGAAACGACCAAACCATTCCTCCTCCACTGCGCCGTTCACTCACAGCACTCTCAATGTACACTTCACATATTTTGCGGCATGTTTTTTATAGTAAAAAATTAAAAAAGCATCACTTATCGTGATATTTCACTAATTTTCAGGTCAATACAATAATTTGTATCTAAATGACAAATCACAAAACCATGTGTTCACAAAAATGTAGTCTGAAATGTTGCCCTTCAAACGCGTTTCGCAGATCCTTGGGCATCAATACATCTGGGGCAAAAAAACTGCGGAAGCATAATCCCGGGCCCAATAGTACTTAAGTCGGATATTAAGTCTGGATTACGCAGTGAAGGAATGGAGGACGACACGACACGACACCACCACCTCCGATAACGGACACAGGCTGATTGATCTTGCAACGGGGCGAAATCTCCTTCTAGCCAGTACGCGCTTTCCGCACCTCGATATACACAAAGGCACCTGGCGGTCTTTTGATCAATCGACTACCAACCAGATTGATCACATCGCGATCGACGTCAGACACTCCTCCACTACTCTTGATGTTCGAACTTTCCGAGGGGCTAACATCGACTCGGACCACTATCTTGTTGTAGCCAAGATGCGATTACGGATATCACGAACGCAACGGAGTAGAGTGAGAATACAAAGTTATGACGTCGGAAAGCTACTATCGCCAGAAACCGCTCGTGCTTTTACCGATCGCGTCTCCCTTAAGCTCTCCAATACACCTCAATCTTCCACGCTATCAATAGAACAGCAGTGGAGCCTTTGCAAACAAACCCTGAAAAGCTCTGCATCCGAAGTTTTGGGTTTCAAGGTTCCACCACGAAGAAACACCTGGTTCGATGACGAGTGCAGGAGGATTCATACAGCGAAGCAGGATGCATATAAGGCCTCGCTGCATAAAAGAACAAGAGCAGCTCGTAAGCTCTACGAGTTAAAAAGAAGAGAGGAGCATAAGCTTCTTAGAAGAAAGAAGAAAGAGCACGAGAAGCGGGCGATTGAGGATTTAGAGAGGTGTTGCTGCAGGCGTGACGTTCGAAAGTTTTATCAACAGATAAAGCGAACATGCCAAGGTTATAAAGCCAGAACGGAAGCCTGCAGGGATGAGAACGGACACCTAGTAGTAGAACCGCAGTCGATGCTGAGAATATGGAAAAACCACTTTTGCAGACTGTATAACGGCGATGTTAGTCAATATACCGCTGTCAGGCAGAACGATCCATTACTAATCGACGGAGACCGCAGAAAATTCTGTCCCCTGACCTCGACGAAGTTTAGATTGCCATATCGAAGCCCAAGTCGAATAAAGCTGCTGGCGCAGACGGACTGTCTGCTGAGCTCTTCAAGGCAGCTGGGGATGACCTGGTTGGCAGCATGCACCAGCTCATTCGTAAGATATGGTTAGAGGAAAGCATGCCCGAGGAATGGAGTCTCAGCATCGTATGCCCGATCCACAAGAAAGGAGACCCCTCTGATTACGCCAACTATAGAGGAATAAGTCTCCTTAACATCGCCTATAAAATCTTCTCTGCCGTTTTGTGTGAACGCCTGAAACCTTTTGTAAATAAGCTGATAGGTCCTTATCAGCGCGGATTCAGGCCAGGGAAGTCCACCATCGACCAAATCTTCACACTACGGCAGATACTGGAGAAAACCAATGAATTTCAAGTCGACGCTCACCACCTATTTATCGACTTCAAAGCCGCATACGACAGCGTAATTAGAGACGAGCTATACAACGCTATGCCTACCTTTGACATACCTGCTAAACTCGTCAGACTATGCAGGATGACTTTGGAGAATGCTCGCTGCTCCATCCGAATCGGTGAACACCTTACCGATAGTTTTGATGTCAAAAAAGGATTTAGGCAGGGCGATGCGCTGTCGTGTGATTTCTTCAACATCATATTGGAAATGATTGTGCGAAAATCACTGGCCAATAGAAGAGGCACAATCTATTTCAAATCCTCGCAACTCCTTGCATACGCCGACGATATTGACATATTAGGTAGATCCAACAAGATGTCAATAAGGCGTTTGCGAGTACATATTGAGTACGAGGCGGCGAATGTTGGTCTGGCGGTAAACGAGGGCAAAACTAAATATATGCTGTCATCACAAAAGGACGCTCACCACCGACGTCTTGGCCAGAACGTTTGTATTGGCAAATGTAAGTTCGAGGTAGTTAAGGATTTCGTCTATATTGGCTCCGCAGTGACCTGGAACAACGACATCAGTTCCGAAATCAAACGCAGAATCACTCTTGCCAATCGCTGTTTCTTTGGGCTCAGGAGGCAACTGAGTAATAGAGCCCTCTCCCGTACGACAAAGTTGACTCCATATAAGACCCTTATCATCCCGGTCCTGTTGTACGGCGCAGAAGCATGGACACTATCAAAAGCGGATGAGGAGGCCCTTGGTCGGTTCGAGAGAAAGATTTTGCGCGTGATTTTTGGGCCTATAAACGCAGACGGGTGATGGAGGAGAAGATTCAACTACGAACTTTACGGGCTGTACAGCGACATGAGCCTAGTCAGGCGTCTACAGATTCAACGCCTAAGATGGCTGGGCCATGTAGAGCGAATGGACACCACAGCTCCAGCTCGGAGAGTCTTTGAATCCAACCCCGAGGGACGAAGAAGCAGAGGATGGCCCCCCTTAAGATGGCGCACACAGGGGGAAGGGGACCTCAGCCAACTGGGTGTGCGGCAATGGAAAAGGCTAGCGAAAGAACGTGCTAGATGGAGGGGCATGTTGGTTGAGGCCCAGGTTCACCCCGAACTGTAGCGCCCACTAAGAAGAAGAAGAAGAAGGAATGGAGGAGTAGAAGTGGAATAAACACTGGGAGGACGGGATAAACACCGTCCTGTCTGGGCATCTTCTCTCAGCAGAGAATAGCCTGCATCAATTATAGCCTTGAATCTTCTAATGCAGTCGAAACGTTTAAAAAGAGCGATAAGTAGGGTATCGGCTGAGTAATGCTATTTTTAGTAGCCTTTTTTCTACTTTATCTACTTTTTAAAAAAGTAAAGCTCTCCGCCACTGCGTTAGGCTTGCTTTTTTTAATTTGCCTCTTTGAAGCGCCAACTATAAGAAAAATTCCAGAAATGTTTTCAGGAAAACCGGTTTTGGAAACGTATTTCCACTAAGTGATGTAGTGCATTCTCAATACATAGATCGTTCTTTGCGATATGCATATTGATTAGGATGCAATGGTATCTGATTTTCTAGACTACCTCTAATATGGAGCTCTATCAGTCGGAACGATGTTAGGCTGATATGGCGATAGGATTTAGGTTGTTCACTTGGTTTTCCAATCTTGGGTATGAAGACAAGGTTGACTTCCTCCAGATTTGAGGGATGTTGCCCGAGTTGAAACAGGACCTAAAACGAACTATCAGTGGTGCTGGAATATCGTTGAGGCCTTTCTGTAGAATAGCAGGAAAGACACCGTCTTTGCCTGGAGCCTTATAGGGTTTAAATTAACCAATTACCCAGTTAACTCTATCGGGGCTGTGAAGTCTACCAAAAAGGCTGTTCATTGTACTGTCGATGTTATTTATGACGCTCGTCTGATAGTCAAATGGTATATGCTGGCCAGTAGAAGCAGGGAAATGCACTTCACGCAAGGTCTACGGGGTTTCCCTGCAGATGATTGTAAAGGACAGTACTTTAAAGAGTCGGGCCGCAGTTGGCAGCGAGTCTATGTATGTGGTTGCAGTATTTCTTCCAAGACATTCTATTGGCTTTCCTCAGTTCGAGGTTGTAGTTCCTTAGAGAAGATCAATAACTAGTCCAAATATTCGCTCGTTTGGCCCTGATAAAAAGAGATCTCACCTGTTTCCTTAGAGATTCACGTAAGTTAAATTAATTTTTATATGACCCATGTGAACAACCCAATTCGGGTTGTCACTCGGAAACTCAATAGGTCCGAATGATTCAGCTGGTGATATCTGGTCAAAAAAAAATTGAAATCATTGGACGAAGTGAGCAAAAAATTCGTACCAAAGATGATGAACATACCTCTTGTATTCCCCGAAGTTGATTGCCTGGCTAAATATTGTCAACATGTACAGCTCCGGAGAACCTTAGCCTAGCTTCTCTCAATCACCCATATTGTGTGTGATTTTATTTTCCCATAGGTGAAAGGGATCTAACGGCGAAATTTTGAGAAGCTTTTAATGACAATTATACCACTGGGAGTTTTGTCTGTAGTCCGCTGAGGAGAAGCTCCGTGGGAAACACATTCGACAACGTGGCCGTGTCAGCAATCCCATGTCATCGGCTTCAGAGGCCGACACTCTACCACGGTGCTCTCAGTCTTTTTTATTTATATGAACATTTATCCAGAAAAAGTCCTCGCCGCTGAAGACAATATTTTGAAAGAAAAGCAGCTTTTCTAAGGCTCGTTCGGCTTAAATTTTTACATGGGCTCTACTTTGTAAGGTTCCTGGTGTAATAGATCCTTGCGTAAAGTCTTTCACATAGTTGAGTAACACAATTCTAATTGCTCTTTAATAGCACTGCACTGCCGGATACAGTAGCAATTTATTCCCTTGTACGAACTCACGCATACGGGTAGGTGACTTGATGACCAATAACGTGAAATGGTCACTATGGCTTGAATGGCTTGCTCAGTAGATCGGTTATGACGTTCGCAAAATGGCCGAAGTGGACAAACAACACTTTCCACAGAGTAGGAATGTTGATAACAAAATTCCATCATTTACAAGCGTTGTTCGTGTGTAAATCTTTCCATGATAAAATGGCAATATAATTGACCATTTTTGACTTTGACAAATGTCACAAATCACGCTTGAGCTCTCAAAATACGATCACCGAACAAGCAAACAGCAAATCAGTCATTGCGACTGTCTTTGATCGAATGGTATTCTGTGACACATACATATCACAGAACCTTGTTTTTGGGAAAGCGATAGTTTATGAAAATGATAATACGATAATACTGCCCAATGTCAGAAAGCTGCACCAGCCCACCATGAGAAGGTTCCACATCGACGCCTGAGCACACCGGAGGTTACCAGAGTCTACAGGGAGCAACTAAGCGAAAGTCTCTCCGATATGCCTACGTCGAGCACAAATGTCAACAATATATGGCTGCATTGCCCAGCCATTCAGGAAGTAGCCTAGACCACCGTAGGCTACCTACCACCCCCGACAAGAAACTCGTGGTATGATGGCGAGTATGAGCAGAAAAAGGCAGCAACCGACGAGGTACCAAAAACCAAAAACGCGCTGCAGCGAAAAACCAGGGCAGCGCAAAAAGAATACCGAGCCAGAAGAAGGGAGGAGAAAAAACTGCTGCGACTAAAGAAATAATCTTCGCAACCTCCCAGCTCAAGGATATCGAGGAGTCTAGGGAGAAACATAAAATATGGGCCTTTTATATGAAAGCTAAAAGCCTTGCAGGAGGCTTCAAGAAAGGCACCCAGGCTCTTCGAAATTGCGAAAGCAATTTTGTCACCGACCCGCAGGTAGTAGTGGATGTATTTAAGCAGCATTTCCAGCAGCTGCTTAACGAGCATGACCAAGAGAGAATGGTAGGGACCGAGGAAATCCCAACTTCAGCCGCTGAAGTAGTCCTCCCACCTAGCATCGAAGAAGTCAGCACAGCTATTCAAAAGCTGAAGGACGCGATAGTCGAATTCGGAATCCCAGGAAAACTGATCCGGTTGTGTCGCGCCACGCTAAAAAATATGTGATGCACTTGTTCAACTATTTGAATCATGCCCCAGATTTCGGCAAGGAGATGCGCTGGAGCAGATAGTGGGACGGGCAGCCGTCAACAGGGAAGGCACTATCTTCTACAAGTCTGTCCAGCTACTAGGATACGCGGATGATATTTACATCAATCATCGCGCGGTCTCGGCGCGATGTTATAGAAGCTTTCACGGCGATTGAGGAACAGGCGAAACGAGTTGGTCTTAAAATCAACGAGGACAAGACAAAGTACATGCTGTTAAGCAAAAACCGATCCGCCGCTCACCACCTTGGACACAATATAACGATTGACAGCTATAATTTCGAGGTGGTTAAGGAGTTAAGCAAACGTAAACTCCACAAACGACACCACAGTGGAGATCCCTGGCAACGGCAGCTCCTTCGGTTTGTCCAAACAGCTTGACCTAAGCTCACTCGAAGAATCAAAGTAATGCTTTACAAAACGCTTATACTGCAAGTCTTGCTATACGGAGCCGAAAGCTCGATGACCAGCAGGATAGCGGAGCTGAGTTTGGGTTCTCTCTAAAGAAAAGTTCTGCGCCCGATATTTGGTCCTGTCTGTAAGGAAGGTGAATGGAGAAGACAGAACCACGAACTCTGGGAGCTGTACAAAGATGTGGATATAGTTCGGAAGGCAAAGGTCCGTCGATTTCATTGGCTCGGCCACATCGAGCGCATAAACAACAACGCTCCAGCTAAGAGGATCATCGAGTCCGAGCCTCCTGGTTCGAGAAGAAGAGGAAGACCGAACCTCCGGTATAAAGACCAAGTATTCGCGGATGTAGGACATCTTGGTCTTGACAACTGGAAGCAGCGTGATCGGGACCGTCAAGGATGGAAGGCAGCTATAGCTCAGGCTCAGTTCCTTCATGGATTGCCGGCCTGATAAGTAAGTAAATATAATTAGAATAGGGTGGTCTGAAAAAGCTACTCTTGACTTAAAACTGCGTGTGCACATTTATAACTCAAACTAACCAGGAGTTAATCTGATGCTTTTCTTAATCTTTAACAGAATTCTTAGGTCATGCTTCCTAAGCTCTGTTTCCTCGTTTCCAGTGACACTGAAATCAAATAATGCCAACGGCAATGTCATTGAAAGTTTTTCACGATGTCGCCTCTCAACAAGATTCAGATTTTTCAGTCGGAGGTGATGATTGAGATAAGCTTGGCTCTGGCCCTTCATGAGCTATAAAGCCTCAGGCGAATTGTGGTATAGCTTAGCTCTAGAAACCGGTGTCTATCGCCTCTGCTCATCAAAACGGAGCTTTGTATCTGCGTTATTGAAGTTCTCGAAAGTCCTTGAGGAGCAGGATAGAGTGTTTTATGTGAATGCTCCATCATTTTATTCATTCTTTGATCGCATAGCAATAAGAAACACGCCCTCATACGATATACGGCGCAGTGCGCTTTGCTAATAACAAAATATAAAAAATGAAAGTCATACAATTTACTTACTTACTTAGGTGGCGTTATAGTCCGTGGTGAACCTGGGCCTCAACCAACAAGCGTCTCCAGCTGGCACGGTCTTTGGCCAGCTGTTTCCAGCGCCGCACGCCCAGTTGGTTAAGGTCCCCTTCCACCTGCGTGCGCCACCGATGATGCGGCCGTCCCCTGCTGCGCCTTCATCCGCTTTTGTTAAAGTCAAAGCCTCTGCGCCGTAAAGGAGGACTGGGATGATTAAGGTCTTATATAGTGTCACCTTGGTTTTCCGAGAGAGGGCTCTACTTCTCAATTGCCTCTTGAGCCCAAAGAAACAGCGGTTGGCAAGAGTGATTCTGCGTTTTATCTCAGCGCTGGTGTTGTTGCCGCTGGTCATCGGTGAGCCAAGGTAGACGAATTCCTTGACCACTTTAAAGTTATATCCGCCCATGGTGACGTTCTGATATTTGGTTTTGGTTGGTTTTACCCTCATTAACCTTGAGACCCATCTTAGCCGCTTCTACCTCAATGCTTACAAAGGCCTCATTGACGTCTCGCTGTGTCCGTCCAATAACGTCAATGTCGTCGGCGTACGCAAGCAATTGCGTAGACTTGAAATAAATCGTACCTCTTGTGTTGGCCAGTGACTCTTGCACGATCTCTTCAAGCACGATGTTGAAAAGTTGCATGACAACGCCTCGCCACCTTGCCTTAATCCTTTTTTAACATCAAAGGTCTCGGTTTGCTCATTACCGGCCTTAATGGAGCAGCGAGAACTCTCCATTGTCATCCTGCACAGTCGGATGAGTTTGGCAGGGATGTTAAAACTAGACATGGCTTTGTATAGCTCATCTCTATACACGCTGTCATATGCAGCCTTGAAATCGACAAAGAGGTGGTGAGTGTCGATTTGGTAATCCTGGATCTTCTCCAAGATCTGCCGCAGCGTAAATATTTGGTCTATTGTGGATTTACCTGGCCTGAAACCACACTGATAAGAGCCGATCAGGTTATCCACCAACGGTTTCAGGCGTTCACACAATACGGCAGAGAAGATCTTATATGCGATGTTAAAGAGACTTATTCCCCTATAGTTGGCGCAATTATAGGGGTCTCCTTTCTTATGGACCGGGCAAACGATGCTGAGATTCCTTTCGTCGGGCAAGCTTTCCTCCGACCATACCCTGCAAATGAGATGGTGCATGCACCTTACCAGCTCATCTCCAGCTGGCTTAAGAAGCTCAGCAGACAGGCCGTCTGCGCCCGCGGCTTCATTAGACTTACGTCTTGATATCGCTATTTTGACTTCGTCTAGGTCGGGCGGACTGAATTCTGTTTCATTGTCGTCCATTACGAATTGCTCGTTCTGCCTGACAGCGGTATCTTGTCTATCATCGCCGTTATACAGTCTGCAGAAGTGGTCTTTCCAAATCCTCAGCATCGACTGAGACTCTACTACCAGTTCTCCATTTTCATCCCTGCAGGCCGCCGCTCTGGCTTTGTAGCCATGGCATGTTCGTTTTGCCTTATTGTAATACTTACGGGCGTCATTCCTTCGGAAGCATCTCTCCATCTCCTCGATCTCACGCTTTCCGTGCTCTCTCTTCATTCTTCTGAAAAGCGTGTGTTCCTCTCTTCTCTTCTGCTCATAGATTTCGCGAGCAGCTCTCGTCCGTCGTTGCAGCATGGCTTTATATGCTTCTTGTTTTGCTGCATGGGCTTGTTCGCATTGTTCATCGAACCAGGAGTTTCTAGGTGGTGGCGGATTGAAACCCAGCACCCATGCGCCCATTCCTGTTCTATTGTTTGTGCTGCTGTGGGCGGATTTTGAGAGAGCTTGGAGGAGACACGATCGGCAAATATTCTGGCAGTCTCTTGCGATTGTAGCTTTCCGACATCAAACTTACGTTGTCCTACTCGACTCCTAAGCATTCTTGATATCCTCATTCGTACCTTGGCTACAACAAAGTAGTGGTCCGAGTCGATGTTGGCCCCTCGGAAGGTTCGTACTTCGAGAATACAGGAGGAGTGTCTGGCGTCGATCGCAATGTGATCAATCTGGTTGGTGGTCGATTGATCACAAGACCGCCAGGTACCCTTGTGGATGTTGAGATGGGAAAATTCGCGTGCTTGCTACAAGGAGGTTACGCCCCGCTAGGAAATCGATTAGCCTAAGTCCGTTGTCGGATGTGGTGTTATGGAGGCTATGCTTTCCTATGATCGACTCAAACATGTCCTCTTTGCCCAGTTTTGCATTAAAAGCTCCTAGGACTATTTTTTTTGTCATAGCTGGGGCATTGGGCATATGTTCTGTCTAGGAGATCGTAGAATTCTTCTTTGAGTCGATCGTCCTTTTCTTCCGTTGGGGCGTGAGCGCATATCAAGCCTA
This sequence comes from Eumerus sabulonum, assembly GCA_951905685.1. Classification (NCBI taxonomy): domain Eukaryota; kingdom Metazoa; phylum Arthropoda; class Insecta; order Diptera; family Syrphidae; genus Eumerus; species Eumerus sabulonum. Next base: position 11,995,439 of record OX645061.1, on the reverse strand, counting down.
TGTTTCCAAATTTAGCTTTGATGCGGATTGTTATGAGGCGTTCGCTTACATCCCGGAAGCTTAAGACTTTTTTTTTTTTTATAGTTACACCCGCACTCAAAGCTAAGCCTTACAACGGTTTTTTTAGCGTTGTGCGAGCGAAGGTAACAGGGAGAGTGAGAGTTTCGCGCAGGTTCACACACAACCTGAACGGAGTACAGTGGTTTTTGGGTCGTAGATGTTCGTTAACTACTCTCAGGGGTGGTTTGTCCTACATGGGACGAGAGCCGACCAAATTTCGCGTTGGATATAATTCACAGCAATTCGCTCATGCACTTCCGGTGTTAATATAGCATACGCAGAGGATGAATTTCAATTGACCACGTACTGTGAGTGGTCACTTTCCATTCACAACTGCGTGGCATACTTTTTTCCGTATAGGAATTGCTTTTTTCTTTGCTACGAAACGAATTTGAACTGTAGACCTTCCACTCGACGGTCGATGATGTTAACCACTGCACCACGGCCACCCCCGTGGTCGTAGTCTTCCTCGAATAGCGAATCCGTACCCGAATAAGCGCTGCTCGTTCTCTTTATAGCAGTTCCCGTAGTAGATGTTATACAATTTGTTGTATTATATATCAATCGTCACACGCTTCTCCCTTATCAAGCAGTAAGCGGTATGTCTTGCCGGATTTTTCCGATAAGCCCATCTTCAGCTAAATTTGGACAATTTGCAGTGTGCTATCCTTACTGCCACTCTACCACGCTGACGTTCAAAGCTGCCAGACTGACAGTAGGCAATTAATTAGTCTTTATTTCGATAAATAAAATAATGACAACTAATGGGTGTTAATAATATCTTGAATCCGACGAGCAACATGCGATAAAGCACCATTCATTCTTGTCGAATTTGTCCCTTTTTTCGCGACAGCATTCGCCGAAAAAACAGTTTGTCCGAGTGCCTAGACGGTATCTGACGGTATATGTACATACACTTTTCTAGTCGAAAGTCTATATGTGCTTGAATCGATTATACCAATAAAGCTAATTCAGGACCATAAAAAACGTTATATCAACGTGATAACCAACTTTTTCACGACTCGACCCAAGGGCGCTATTCCTCCGTTCGGTATCTCGTGCTTAATTTTATTGCAAGTGGATTTCTAAGAATCTCCGAAAAGTACGCAAACATTGGTCGTATCATCAGCTCTTCGATTATGATGTTAATTTCGATTTGATCGGTTTAACTTGTAGGACTCGTTTCGCTCGCGATCGGAGTATAAGCATTAGCACTCGAGCGAGCAGAGTTATCGGGCTTGTGCAGTACATAGCTCTTGTGTTTGCAATTACCTTATACCGTAAATTCTTTACTAATCGTAACACACCAATGACTCATAACGACAAAGCTTGAGTAAATAAAGTACAAAAATAAACAAATCCAGCACCAGAAAAGCGTTTACTCATATTTCGTATCTTTGTTTCTTTACAGATTATAGCTCCCAGGAATAGGACTGCCATCGATGATCAGCATTTGTCAGCCACCGAGTACATAGTAAAACCAACTAGCCACGAGTGTTGCACAATTCGAGAAATGGTACTTCCATTTGGATTGGGTCCGGATGGTCAGCATCCGGCCGCGTCGGGACGGACAATGATGCATCCGACAGCACCACCCGCTGAGCCACATGTGCCTGTCGTACCACCATCGGCGATAACGAGCGCCGTTGTGCCACAAAACTTCAGTCAGTACATTGAGTTTATTGTGGTGAATGGCGACGATCGCTATGTGATCCGTTGCGAACGTAAGGCGGTCCTTGAGAACAGTGTCGAGCTGGCGAAGATCATTCACGCCGGTCCGAATAGTGGTCGCAAAAATGACAACCATTTCCAGATATCGAATGTCGATAAGAAAAATTTTGAATTACTAATCCGATTTCTGGAGACCAAGTTCGTGAAATATCGCAACTACTCGCACATCTTGGAAATCCTTGAACTCGCCAATCGATTCAACTGTCCCGATCTCGTTATTCATTGCATCAAAGAGCTGGACTTACAGCTGACCAGTGCCACCGTACTAGATGTATTCCAATCGCTGTGGTACTACAACAGTATAACACCGTCGACTATCCATCAGAATGCGATAGTAACTAGTCAAGAACCCGTGAAATCATCTTCAAAAAAAACCAAACCAACGACGAGCAGTCCGTATCCCTTCACCGCCGAAGACTATATGATCGCGCTGTTGTACAACTCACAGCAACTGATCGATATGCACGCCGAGCTTATATTAACCAAAGAACAAATGCGTATGCTGCGTTTCGAGGAGCTCGAAATGATCGCCAAGCGCGATGCCTTGCAACTCCACTCGGAGTTGGTTCTGTTCGAATGCCTTGCCGATTGGTCTGTCGAGGAGTGTCAACGCAAGAAACTCAATCCGAGCGCAGAGAATCGTCGTCGCGTCCTCGGACCGCTCTGCTATACCCCGCGCTATCTCAACATGTCACCGAAGGAATTCCGTAAGGCCAGTGATCGTGTAGAACTGCTCGATCCTGCGGAGATCTCACTTGTCGCCGATGCGATCGATGGCAAAAAGATGAAATATCTAACTGCCGAGCAGACAAACATGCTGGAGAAGTTTCGCACACCGCGCCCCGAATTCGCCAAGATGCCCATCCACCTGAGTGATCGTAGTAATCCAAAGAACTATCCGAAGAAGATGCGACGCGCCGGGAAATCGGAAGGTGGTGGCGACGGATGCTGGCACAATTTCGGTATGAACTGCCTGGCAGTGTTTGCCTGCATCTTTGACTGAGTACCGCCTATAGTAGTATCGCTTCGATTAAGGATTTCTTTCTTTTTATATACAACTGGATTCATCGGTTCATTTATGTATCTACGTATACACGTGCACTCGTAACACAACAGCTTAACTTCGTCTTTTGTTAAAAATTTTTTGTGAAATTAAAAACAAAAAAAAACTAGTCAAGTGGGTGGCGTAACCGAAGCTTGCAAGGAACAGTGTGGCCAGAAAAACGAGCGGATCGAACGAATTTGTTACTGAATCTAGAACTTTTAAGCTTTAATTTAGATATCCTAATTGTCCATGTTTTCTATTATCGTATTTAGGTGAAATTTTTAAGTGATTGTTAGGCAAGTAATATGCCATATTAGCCAATACGAACACTGGTAACACTCGAATGATCTGGAACGCAGGCGCAACCTGTATCTGTCTGCGTTCGATTTAAATGTTTAGATGTTAGCGAGAGAAATTAAATGAAAAATAAAAATTTTGTGTTTTCGTTAAAGTTTTTTGTTATTTTTATTTTTTTTTTATTTTCTAAGCTAATGCCCAAAACTTACATCTTTTTAGTTCGGTTTTGTATAATTTCTGTAATTTGTTTGAAACGATTCTCTATTCCTAAGAGCATGGACGAGTGTTTGACATTCTTTTGACGAAAAGAGGTCTTAGGCCTGAAACATGTTAGTTTTGACCAGGGACAGTCTAAGGTGTATAAGAGGCCTTAGACGGTATAAACTTCCGGGCGTCTCTTCGACATTTTTTCTTCCTATTTTATGAAACTGGTCCTTTGCGGAGAATTTGTATTCACATATCACATATATTCCAATTCCCCTTAACTGCTTTTGAATGGGGTTCTATAAATTACATGGCGCCAATTCTGCGGGGCTCCCAATTTTGTTAGTACTCCTCTCCCTGTTTAGTGAAATCTCGTTCGGTAATACAACCATTATCAGGGGTTTCTATCCTGTTCATACTTACAGGTCAGGGTCGAAGTAGACGTTAAGGTAACGCCCATAGTTTAGTCCACAGTCTTGACTAGATTGAGGCAAGACGCATGTCCTCACTGTGTTTAAGTTTCTTCCTAGGCCACAAAATTAAATGTGCGTTGACTCCAAGAGTCCTTTAAACCTTGTTCCTACTCCTCTGGTGGTATTCTTTTAGATGAGCCTATATGCATCACACTTACCTCGATTTTCAAGATTTTTCTTCTTCTTAACGCGCGCTACAGTTAGGGGTGAACCTTGGGCCTCAACCAACATGCCCCTCCAACTAGCACGATCTTTTGCTAGCCTTTTCCATTGCCGCACACCCAGTTGGCTAAGGTCCCCTTTCACCTGTGTGTGCCATCTTAAGTGCGGCCATCCTCTGCTTCTTCGTCCCTCGGGGTTGGATTCAAAGACTCTCCGGGCTGGAGCTGTGGTGTCCATTCGCTTTATATGGCCCAGCCATTTTAGGCGTTGAATCCGTAGACGCCTGACTAGACTCATGTCGCTGTACAGCCCGTAAAGTTCGTGGTTGAATCTTCTCCTCCATCCCCCGTCTGCGTTTATAGGCCCAAAAACCACGCGCAAAATCTTTCTCTCGAACCGACCAAGGGCCTCCTCATCCGCTTTTGATAGTGTTCATGCTTCTGCGTCGTACAACAGGACCGGGATGATAAGGGTCTTATATAGAGTCAACTTTGCCGTTCGGAAGAGGGCTCTATTACTCAGTTGCCTCCTGAGCCCAAAGAAACAGCGATTGGCAAGAGTGATTCTGCGTTTGATTTCGGAAATGATGTCGTTGTTCCAGGTCACTGCGGAGCCAAGATAGACGAAGTCCTTAACTACCTCGAACTTACATCTGCCAATACAAACGTTCTGGCCAAGACGTCGGTGGTGAGCGTCCTTTTTTGATGACAGCATATATTTAATTTTTAGTTGAGGGCGCCGTGGCGCAGTAGTTAGTGTGTTGGACTCTGACGCACGATGAGCGAGTTCCGATCCCGATAACACACACGCCATCGAATGTTTGTTTCGCGGCGTCCCTCCTCGGCGGGGTACTGGCAAAACCCCCCGTAGTATAACTTGCCTAGAAAAAGCTTCTCGACTCACGCCGTTCGGAATCGGCATTAAACTGTAGGTCCCTTTCACCTGTGTGAAAAATAGAATCACACACAACATGGGTGATTGAAGAGAAGCTTGGCTCTGGTCCTTCATGGGCTGTAACGCCACCAAAGAAGAAGAAGATATGTTTAGTTTTTCCAAACCAATTTTCGCCACCTCCTCAATACTCGCAGACGCCTCACTGACATCCCGCTGTGATCTACCTATTATGTCAATATCGTCGGCGTATGCAAGGAGTTGCGATAGGAGTTGTCTAATATGATGTTGAAGAAATCACACGACAGCGCATCGCCCTGCCTAAATCCATCCATCCGATGGAGCAGCGAGCATTCTCCAAAGTCATTCTGCATAGTCTGACGAGTTTAGCAGGTATGTCAAAGGTAGACATAGCGTTTTATAGCTCGTCGTATGCGGCCTTGAAGTCGACAAATAGGTGGTGAGTGTCGACTTGAAATTCATTGGTTTTTTCCAGGATCTGCCGTAGTGTGAAGATTTGGTCGATAGTGGACTTCCCTGGCCTGAATCCGATCTGGTAAGGACCTATCAGCTTATAGGCGATGTTAAGGAGACTTATTCCTCTGTAGTTGGCGCAATCAGAGGGGTCTCCTTTCTTGTGGATCGGGCATACGATACTGAGACTCCATTCCTCGGCATGCTTTCCTCTGACCATATCTTACACATGAGCTGGTGCATGCTCCTAACCAGGTCATCCTCAGCTGCTATTAGCTGCTTTGAAGAGCTCAGCAAACAGTCCGTCTGCGCCAGCAACTTTATTCTCGACTTGAGTTTCGATATGACAATCTTAACTTCGTCGAGGTCAGGGGGGCGGAATTCTCTGCGGTCTTCGTCGATTAGAAATGGATCATTCTATCTGACAGCGGTATATTGAGCAACATCGCCGTTATACAGTCTGCAGAAGTGGTTCTTCCATATTCTCAGCATCGACTGCGATTCTACTACTAGGTGTCCGTTCTCATCCCTGCAGGCTTCTATTCTGGCTTTATAACATTGGCATGTTCGCTTTATCTGTTGATAAAACTTTCGAACGCCTGGAGTAACACCTCTCCAAATCCTCATTCGCGCGCTTCTCGTGTTTTTTCTTCTTTCTTCTGAGAAGCTCATGCTCCTCCCTTCCTTTTAACTCGTTGAGCTCACGCGCTGTTCTTAATCTTTTATGCAGCGTGGCCTTATATGCATCCTGTTTCGCTGTGTGAATCCTTCTGCACTCGTCATCGAACCAGGTGTTTCTTCGTGGTGGAGCCTTGAAACCCAAAACTTCGGATGCAGAGCTTTTCAAGGCTTGTTTGCAAAGGCTCCACTGCTGTTCTATTGATAGCGTGGAGGATTGGGGTGTATTGGAGAGCTTAAGGGAGACGCGATTGGTAAAAGCACGAGCGTTTTCTGGCGATAGTAGCTTTCCGACGTCATAACTTTGTGTTCTTACTCTACTCCGCTGCGTTCGTGATATCCGTAGGCGCATCTTGGCTATTACAAGATAGTGGTCTGAGTCGATGTTAGTCCCTCGGAAATTTCGGACATCAAGAATAGTGTAGGGGTGTCTGACGTCGATCGTGATGTGATCAATTTGGATGGTAGTCGATTGATCGAAAGACCGTCAGGTGCCTTTGTTATATCGAGGTGCGGGAAGCGCGTACTGGCTAGAAGGAGATTTCGCCCCGTAGCAAGACCAATCAGCCTTTGTCCGTTATCGCATGTGGTGTCACGTAGGCTATGTTTGCCGATGACTCGTTCAAATATGCTTCCCTTACCCAGCTTAGCATTGATGTCTACTAGTACATTTTTGATGTCATAGCTGGGGCATTGGGCATACGTTCTGTCTAGGAGATCAAGATTTATAGCCGAGCCAAATCAAGCCAAAGCTCGATTTTCAGTCCTTTTTGAAGCCACGACATCATTAAACCGCGCGCTGTCCATAGTGGACGAAACAATTTCATAACTTTCTGCAATCAACCAAAATTGGTCATGCATCCACCCAACCCTTTAAGAGCATGACGAGTAAACCCCCGTAGAACGAATCTTTATAGAGCGATCGCGGCAGCAAGTTCAATCTACGATTAGCGATGATTCACGCCAAGCCACTTGCCATTTCTTTATCTCAACGTCGCGTTATCGACCTATTAGCCATACAATTGTAGTATAACAATTGTATATAGTATATCAACACTACGCCCTAAATCAGCTATTCGAAGAGTCTTACAACAATTCGAAGATACTCGTATTCGCATTGGGCAACATCGATGATAACGAATTTCTTTTTAATTTCGTATTGACTTATGATGATACTCGTAACTTATCTGTGTGTATCTAAAGCTATGCATGTGCTTCCGGTATCCTTACGTTTACACTACTATTACACCAGGTGCTCTCTAGATTTTGTATCTTTTCTCTAAGTTGATAGCACAATTTTACATTCATATTTACACATTTAATTTGAATTAAAACATATATATACACGACATAGAGAGTAATAACATTTTAGAGTATATTTACAAATGCTAAATAAAATATTTCATATTGAACAATAAAGTATCTAGAAGTATTCAAAAACAAGGAACGTTTACAACATCTGAAATACAGAGAAAAAACAAAAATTGAAAAACACGTAAATCCATATATTTCCATGGATTATCGCCTAGTAGATAAAGCAATGATAGTATACTAGCCCTATACATACTAGATGATAAATACATACCTTTAGATACAAAAAAAAAAAAATCGTAAGATACAAATCGCATTCGTAACGTGTCTAGGTTCAATTAGGGGCAAATACTAGGTGCAGATGTATTTTATTTAAATAATTATTTTGCTAAATTTGTATTCGATACTCTGTACTGTTAGATACGTCGGAAGACATTGAAATTTCGAGAAACGACAGAGTTAACATTTTGGGTTTTATCTTTTCATCTTATTTCCCTTCAGATAGCGAAATTTTTTGCGCATAACTTTCTAGATTAATTTCCAGGTGTAATGTGAATAACTTTAATATCGGAAATAAATGTTTTGTTAAAAAAAAGGACATTTTTCTGGACATTGCGTTTTATTTTGTATTATTCGTAGTGCCACTACATGCTTACTTCACTTTACAGGTCAGCCTACGGCGGATTTTTGCCTTGCGAACGATATCCTCATCTTCGTACAGCTTAAAGAGTTCGCGGTTGTCTTCTCTCTCCTCCGTTCGCCGTTCTCGCAGACAGGGCCGAATATCTGCCGCAGAATTCTTCTTTCGAAGGCGCCAAGGATCAGCTTTGCTATCGTGCTTATCGCCCAGCTTTCGGCTCCATATAGCAGGATTGGCAGGATTAGAGTCTTGTAGAGCATAACCTTGATTCTTCGGGACAGGTGTTTGGACACTAGCTGTTTTGACAAGCAACAAGTAGAAGCGGTTATCAGGGGTGATTCTGTGATGAGTAGTTCTCACATTCCAGGAGCATACTCGCAAATCGTAGTCTTTTTCTTTCAGTGTCGTCGTTGGGTATCCTTGTATGCTTACTTACTTACTTACTTATCAGGCCAGCGATCCATGGAGGATCTGAGCCTGAGCTATAGCTGCCTTCCATCCTTGACGGTCTCGAGCACGCTGCTTCCAGTTGTCAAGACCAAGATGTCTTACATCCGCGATTACTTGATCTTTATACCGGAGGTTCGGTCTTCCTCTTCTTCTCGAAGCAGGAGGCTCGGAGTCGAAGACCCTCTTAGCTGGAGCGTTGATGTCCATGCGCTCGATGTGGCCGAGCCAGTGTAGTCGACGGATCCTTGCCTTCCGGACTACATCCACATCTTCGTACAGCTCGTAGAGTTCGCGGTTGTGTCTTCTTCCCCATTCACCTTCCTCACAGACAGGACCAAATATCCGGCGCAGAATTTTTCTTTCGAAAGAACCCAAAATCAGCTCCGCTGTCCTACTTATCGTCCAGCTTTGGGCTCCGTACAGCAAGACTGGTAGTATGATCGTTTTGTAAAGCATGACTTTGGTCTTTCGTGTGAGGAGTTTTGACCCCAGTTGTTTGGACAAGCCGAAGTAGCAGCGGTTGCCAAGGGCGATTCTATGCCGGATCTCCACTGTGGTGTCATTTGTGGAATTTACGTTTGCCCCGAGGTAGACAAACTCCTTAACTACCTCGAAATTATAGTTGTCAATTGTTATATTTTGCCCCAGGTGGTGAGCGACGGATTGGTTTTTGCTTGACAGCATGTATTTCGTTTGGTCCTCATTGATCTTAAGACCAACTCGTTTCGCCTGTTCTTCAATCGCCGTGAATGCTTCCATAATGCCACGGCGAGAACACGCGATGATGTCGATATCATCCGCGTATCCTAGCAGCTGGATGGACTTGTAAAAGATAGTGCCTTCCCTGTTGACGCCTGCCCGTCGCACTATCTGCTCCAGCACCAGGTTGAAGAAGTCACATGACAGCGAATCTCCTTGCCGAAATCCGGTGCATGTTTCGAATGGTTCCGAGGTCCTAGAACCGAGTTGCACGGTGCATCGCGTGTTTTTTAGCGAGGCGCGACACAACTGGATCAGTTTTACCGGGATCCCGGATTCGGCCATCGCCCCAAACAGTTCTTCACGATGAATGCTGTCGTATGCGGCTTTGAAATCGATGAAAAGATGGTGTGTATCGATTCGAAACTCGTTGGTCTGTTCCAGGACTTGTCGAAGTGTGAAAATTTGGTCCATAGTTGATCTGCCGGGCCGGAAGCCGCACTGGTAGCTGCCGATTAGTGCGGTGCAAAATGGTTTTAGACGTTCACGCTCCCTACCAGAACATCGCCGTCAGCCTTGAAGAGCTCTAATGGCAAGCCATCTGAGCCTGCGGCCTTGTTATTCTTCAGCTTCTGAATAGCTGTGCCGACTTCTTCGATGCTGGGTGGGAGGACTACTTCAGCGGCTGGAGTTGGGATTTCCATGGTCCCTACCACTCTCTCTTGGTCATGCTCGTTAAGCAGCTGCTGGAAGTGCTGCTTAAATACATCCACTATTCCCTGTGGGTCGGTGACAAGATTACCCTCGCAGTTTCGAAGAGCCTGGGTGCCCTTTTTGAAGCCTCCTGCAAGGCCTTTGGCTTTCTTGTAAAAGGCTCGTGTATTATGTTTATCCCTAGACTCCTCGATATCCTTGAGCTGGGGGGCTGCCAAGATTCTTTTCTTTTGTCGCAGTAGTTTTTTCTCCTCCCTTTTTCTGGCTCGGTACTCTTCTTGCGCTGCCCTGGTTTTCCTCTACAGCGCCTTTTGGTACGCCTCGTCGGTTGCTGCCTTTTTCTGCTCACACTCGCCATCATACCACGGGTTTCTTGTCGGGGGTGGTAGGTATCCTAAGGTGGTTTCGGCTACTTCCTGAATGGCTGAGCGGCAATGCAGCCACATATTATTGGCATTTGTGTTCGACGTAGGCATATCGTAGAGTCTTTCGTTCAGCTGCTCCCTGTAGACTCTGGCAACCTCCGGTGTGCTCATGCGCCCAATGTCGAACCTCCTCCTGATGGGCTGGTGCAGCTTTCTGACATTGGTCAATCGAGCTCTGAATCTTGCTGCTACGAGGAAGTGGTCAGAGTCGACATTTGCCCCTCTGAATGTTCGCACATCCAGAATGTTTGACGAGTGCCTTGCATCTTGTGCTACTTATCACCGCATTACGAGCTGTCGCAAAGTCAGCGAGTCGGAAGCCGTTATCTGTTGTTGTATCGTGGAGGCTGTGCTTTCCGATCACTCCGCCAAGGGTGTTCTCCTTTCCGATTTTGGCGTTGAAGTCCCCGAGCACGATTTTTACATCGTACTTCGGACAAGCTCCGTAGGCGTTGTCCAGGAGGTCATAGAAGTCCTCCTTGATAGGGTCTTCAGCCTCATCGGTAGGGGCGTGTGCACATTTAAGGCTGATGTTATCCTTGTATCCGAGCCCATATTCTCGTTCATAAGAAGTTTTTTGTTTTTTGTTACATGGACGAGTTGTTAGCCACCCGCATAACCGCCATCTTGGTTGGGTTGGGCTCTCTTGGCTAGGGCGGTAGCTGCATACGTCAATTCATCTCTCAACGGGTGCTAAGGAGGCTATCCAGAGGGTGTTGCGAGGAGGCTATATGTCAACTTGACCTGAATATGAGCAGGAGTCGTTGCTGGCTCTTGCCATGTGGAGTGCAATCAGCAACTTTGCCCTACACATCCAATCGAGTGTCAAACAAATGTTAGTCAAACTGTCAATTCGTGTTTTTCAAGCGAATGCTCATATCATCTCAAGCTCATTAAGTGGACTAAAACCAATCAACCTGTGTTTAACTCTTATAAAAGAGCAGTCAGTACTGTGGACAACTTACTTACTTACTTACTTAGGTGGCGTTACAGTCCGTGGTGAACCTGGGCCTCAACCAACAAGCGTCTCCAGCTGGCACTGTCTTTGGCTGGAAACACCAGCGCCGCACGCCCAGTTGGTTAAGGTCCCCTTCCACCTTCGTGCGCCACCGTAGATGCGGCCGTCCTCTGCTGCGCCTTCCTTCCCGGGTGGATTCCAAGACTCTTCAGGTCGGAGCAGTGTTTTCCGTGCGCTCTACATGGCCTAGCCACCTTGGACGCTGTATCCGTTGACGTCCTACCAGGCCGATGTCGCTGTACAACCCGTACAGTTCTTCGTTAAATCTTCTCCTCCATACACCGTTTGAACAAACGGGACCGTAGATAGTGCGCAGAATTTTCCTCTCGAAACGACCAAGGGCATCTTCATCTGCACCGTAAAGGAGGACTGGGATGATCAAGGTCTTGTATAGTGTCGGTTTTCCGAGACAGGGCTCTACTTCTTAAGTGCCTCTTGAGCCCAAAGAAACAGCGGTTGGCAATAGCGATTCTGCGTTTTATCTCAGCGCTGGCGTTGTTGTCGCTGGTCATCAGTGAGTAAAGGTAGACGAATTCCTTGACCACTTCAAAGTTATATCCGCCCATGGTGTCGTTCTGGCCAATACGTCGGTGTTGTCCGTCTCTTTTAGATGAAAGCAGATATTTGGTTTTACCCTCATTAACCTTGAGACCCATCTTAGCCGCTTCTACCTCAATGCTTACAAAGGCCTCATTGACGTCTCGCTATGTCCGTCCAATCACGTCGATGTCGTCGGCGTACGCAAGCAATTGCGTAGAATTGAAATAAATCGTACCTCTTGTGTTGGCCAGTGACTCTTGCACGATCTTTTCAAGCACGATATTGAAAAAGATGCATGACAGCGCGTCGCCCTGCCTAAATCCTTTTTTAGCATCAAAGGTCTCGGTTAGCTCATTACCGATCCTAATGGAGCAGCGAGAATTCTCCATTGTCTTCCTGCATAGTCGAACGAGTTTGGCAGGGATGTTAAGACTGGACATGGCTTTGTATAGCTCATCTCTATACACCCTGTCATATGCAGCCTTGAAATCGAGGAAATAGTGGTGGGTGGAGTCTTCTCCAAGAGCTGCCGTAGCGTAAATATTTGGTCTCTTGTGGACTTACCTGGTCTGAAGCCACACTGATAAGAGCCGATCAGGTTAATCACAAACGGTTTCAGGCGTTCACACAATACGGCAGAGAAGATCTTATGTACGATGTTAAGGAGGCTTTTTCCCCTATAATTGGCGCAGTTATGGGGGTCTCCTTTCTTATGGACCGGGCAGTCGATGCTGAGATTCCATTCAGCAGACAGGCTGTCTGCCCCCGCGGCTTTATTAGACTTAAGTCTTGATATCGCTATTTTGACTTCGTCTAAGTTGGGTGGACGGAATTCTCTTACATCGCCGTCCATTACGAACGGATCATTCTGCCTGACAGCGGTATCTTGTCTGTCATCACCGTTATACAGTCTGCAGAAGTGATCTTTCCAAATCCTCAGCATCCACTGTGACTCTACTACCAGTTCTCCATTTTCATCCCTGCAGGCCGCCGCTCAGGCTTTGTAGCCATGGCATGTTCGTTTTACCTTGTTGTAAAACTTACGGGCGTCATTCCTTCGGAAGCATCTCTCCATCTCCTCAATCTCACGCTTTCCGTGCTCTCTCTTCTTTCTTCTGAAAAGCGTGTGTTCCTCTCTTCTCTTCTGCTCATAGATTTCGCGAGCAGCTCTCGTCCGTCGTTGCAGCATGGCTTTATATGCCTCTTTTTTTGCTGTATGGTGGTGTGAAACCCAGCACCTGTGAGTCAGCGTCTCCGACGGCGCTCTGGCAATGCGCCCCTTCCTGCTCTATGCTTGTGCTGCTGTGGGCGGATTTTGAGAGAGCTTGGAGGAGACACGATCGGCAAAGATTCTGGCAGTCTCTTGCGAATGTAGCTTCCCGACGCCAAACTTACGTTGTCTTACTTAACTCCAAAGCATTCTTTATATCCTCATTCGTACCTTGGCTACAACAAGATAGTGGTCCGAGACGATGTTGGCCCCTCGGAAGGTTCGTACGTCGAGAATACTGGAGGAGTGTCTGCCTACGATCGCAATGTGATCAATCTGGTTGGTGACCGATTGATCAAAAGATCGCCAGGTACCCTTGTGGATGTCGAAATGGGGGAATCGTGTGTTTGCTACAAGGAGGTTGCGCCCCGTTAGGAAATCGATTAGCCTAAGTCCGTTGTCGGATGTGGTGTTATGGAGGTTATGCTTTCCTATGATCGACTCAAATATGTCCTCTTTGCCCAGTTTTGCGCGCGGATGCTGTGTTAACTTCGATTGAGCAGGGACCGAGATCGAAGCTGGCATTTACCATGTTAAACGCGATCAACTTCTTTGCTCTGTTTGCTCGCTCCCTCCCCCCTGTGGTCAAGGATATATAAAATTCTTCTCTCTGATCCGATCGAAAGCCGCCGTGCCGTAGTGGTTAGTGTGTCGGGCTCTGACGCACGATCCCGACAACACCAACGCCATCGAATGTTTATTATTTCGCGGCGTCCATCCTCGGCGGGGTACTGGCAAAAGCCCCCGTAGTATACTTGCCATGAAAAAGCTTCTCGACTCACGCCGTTCGGAATTGGCATTAAGCTGTAGTTGCCAGTCAGGTCCTACTTCCACCTCTTCGTGGTACCATCTGGAAATTCCCTTACAAGGGAAATTACTGACGGAAGAGGCCGAATGGCGAGTATCCTGCGCCACCCAACAGGATTAGTGTCGGTTGCGCTACGGTCTAGCAAACCATAACCGTAAAACCACAGATTGCTCAGAAACAAAAAACAGCCTGCGCCAAACGGAACGGACCTATATTGACGACCCTTTTATAGAACAAAAAATAACCAAGGACCTTCGGTTCTATACGTGGAATACTAGGTCCCTAAATAGACTACGTGCGGCCGAACAATTTGCGGACGCCATAGACCGCTATAAAGCGGACATAACCGCCATCAAGAAAATGCGATGGAATGGACCGGGTATAAAGCGGATGAAAAACTGCGACATCTACTTCGGTGACTGCTATAGGGAGAGAGGATAGAGACTATTTGGATGAGGATTTGTTGATGGAGTTGGACCAAGGCATAGAGTCCTAAGCTTTCAGTATGTGAGTGAGCGCCTCATAACGATTCGCATCAAGGCAAAATTCTGTAACATCTGCCTTATATGTGTCCATGCCCCCACGGAAGACAAGGAGGACGTATGCCAAATGCCCCAGCTGTGACACCAAAATTATACTAGGAGACTTTAACGCTAGCTGGATAAAGAAAGCATCTTTGAACGGGTCATCGGTAAACACAGCTTACATGACATCACATCCGATAACAGGTACAGGTTGATCGACCCTGTAACAGGGCGAAGTCTCCTTTTAGCTAGCACACTCTGTCTGCACTTCGATATACACAAAACCACTTGGCGGTCGCCAGATCAATCAGTCACCAAACAGATCGATCACATCGCGATTGGCGTCAGACACTCCTCCACTTTTATTCATGTTTGTACTTTCCAAGTAGCGAACATCGACTCAGACCACTATCTTGTAGTAGCCAAGATACGTCAACGGATAACACGAACACCGTGGAGTCGAGTTAGAACACCAAGATATGACATCGGAAAGCTACTATCACCGGAAATCGCCAATGACTTCGCCAGCCGCGACTCCCTTCAGCTCTATGATACACTTCATTTCTCCACTCAGTTAGTAGAAGAACAATGGAGCCTGTGCAAACAAGCCCTGAAGAGCATAGCAACAAAAGTACCGGGCCTTAAAGCTCCACCACGACGAAATACCTGGTTCGATGACGACTATAGAGGGATTCATGCGGAAAAGCAGGAGGCATACAAAGCCTCACTACACAAAAAAAACAAGAGCGGCTCATAAGCTCCACGAGCTTAAAAGAAGGGAGAAACATAAGCTTCTCAAGAGAAAAAAGAAAGAGCACGAGAAGCGGGCGATTGAAGACTTTAAGAGGTTCTGCCGCAGGCGCGAGGCACGACGTTCGTAGGTTTTATCAACAGATAAAACGAATGTCTCAAGGCTATAAAGCCCGAACGGAGGCCTGTAAGGGTGAAAACGGACACCTATTGAAATCGCAATCGATGCTGAGAATTTTGCAAAACCACTTTTGCAGACTGTATAACGGTGATAACAGCCAACATACCGCCGTCAGGCAGAATGATCCATTTCTTAATGACGAAGATCGCAGAGAATTCTATCCCTGACCTCGACGAAGTGGAGATTGCCATGTCGAAACTCAAGTCAAGTAAAGCTGCGGGCGCAAATGGATTGCTTGCTGAGCTCTTCAAGGCAGCTGGGGGTGAGCGGGTTATGAACATGCACGGGCTTATCTGTAGGATATTGTCAGAGGAAAGCATGCCCGGGGAAAGAAGTCTCAGCAATGTTTGCCCGCTTCACTGCGTTGACTGCGCCAACTACAGAGAAATAAGTCTCCTTAATGTCGCATACAAGATCTTCGCTGCCGATTTGTGTGAACGCCTGAAGCCGTTCGTAAATGGCCAGGGAAGCCCACCATCGACCAAATCTTCACACTACGGCAGATCCTGGAGAAAACCAATGAATTTTAAGTCGACGCCCACCATACGACAGCGTAATTAGAGATGAGCTATATAACCCCCTGTTTACTTTTGACATTCCTGCTAAGCTCGTCAGACTTTGCAGGATGACTCTGGAGAACGCTCGCTGCTCCATCCGAATCGGTGAGGAACTGACTTATACTTTCGAAGTCAAAAAAGGATTTAGCCAAAGGATTTAACATCATAATAGAATCACAGACCAATACAATAATCACAGACCAATCCAAGAGGCAAGCGTACGCCGGCTTCATATACCTCGGCTCCGCAGTCACCTGGAACAACGACATCAGTTCCGAAATCAAACGCAGAATCACTCTTGCCAATCACTGTTTCTTTGAGCTCAGGAGGCAATTGAATAATAGAGCCCTCTCCCAAATGACAAAGTTGACTGTATACAAGGCCCTTATCATCGCGGTCCTGCTGTACGACGCAGAAGCATGGATACTATCAAGAGCGGATGAGGAGATCCTTCGTCGGTTCGAGAGAAAGATTTGGCGCGTGATTTTCGGGCCCATAAGATCAGACGGGGGATAGAGGAAAAGATTCAACCACGAACTTTACGGGCTGTACAGCGACATGAGTGTAGTCAGATGTCTACGGATTGAACGCCCAAGATGGCTAGGCCATGTAGAATTGACACCACAACTCCAGCCCTGAGAGTCTTTGAATACAACCCCGAGGGACAAGAAATAGAGGACGACCGCACCTAAGGTGGCGGCCACAGGTGGAAAGGGACCTCAACCAACTTGGCGTCCGGCAGTGCAAAAGACTAGATCGTGCTAGGTGGAGAGGCATGTTGGTTGAGGCCCAGGTTTACCCCGAACTGTAGCGCCCGCTAAGTAAGTAAGTAAGAAACGAGTCGTAGAGTTTGTCATCCGGTGCCCTTAAGGACCAAAATACCAACTGTGGCCCTGTGAACAACAATAAACATCTTCGTATGGATTCTGTTGTACTAATTTATTTATGTATAGTACGTGCACAATTTATTTACGAAAAAAAAAAAAAATCATGGAGACAAATATAGGACATACACAAGGCTTACGTATCCTCCTCGTTATTATCATCAGGAAAATCGTTTCCCTTGGGTTGTGGTGAATCTTGATGAGATTTGAACTTGACTGTTACGATCATTTCATCTACAGACCTCGCTAAAGCTGCCACAAGATTTTGAAGGTCATTTGACTTGCAATTTGTCGGTGTATCCTTTCCAACTAGCGGAATTTCATCGAAACCAAGTGCACTCTCCAAACGTCTCACTTTGTCATCTCTCAGTCCTGTTGCTGGTTGATTGAGATCGCGAAGTAGCCTCTCTATCTCATGCGTTTGCAGGGCATCGAGATTAATTGCTATTTTACCTTTTGATGTTTTTTTAGTTGACTTGGCTTCTTGTTTATCCTTAGTCGAATGGGGCTTCTCTTCCTGATTGTTGTCCATTGTCCGTGCTACCTCCCAACTCGTGGTTTCTCTTTTGGCCCGTTCCCTATCAGTTCCTCGTCGCTTATTTATATATGAATGGCTCTGCAAACACATACAACGCTCTTGTTGTAAAGTTCTCGAAGAGATAGCGTATAAGCCTCTTAACTTTTGTTATCATGTTCCGTTCTTATGCAATGCCCCACCTAGATATTCAGTGGACGGTGTGGCAATGTCAACAAGCACTAATGAGTTTGCTTTGAGCCAATACCGCATTTTATAAGCTTATCTGGTGCAACTTGCACTTTTGAAGGTTCCAATACGCGGAAATGCTCTTATCGAAAACGTGATTGCTTCGACAAACTCTTCTAAACATTGACCTTTAAGTTCGAGAGTTAATTACTCTTTTTACTACAACTAAGTCAATTGACTTATCTGGCTGTTTTCCGTTCTCGGGGGAATCACATTTAGCAGGCAGCTTTCCAGTGAGAGTTCCTACAATCCGCAAAGTGCGTGCGATTTAGGTTCGTCGCGCTAAGTCAAGTGGCTTTGTCCTTTGAAGATGGGGCAACAGGCTTCCCTCTTCTGTTATTGTAAGAGCCACATTGGATATGACCTTTGAGTCCAGCCCTCTGGCGAAAAGTTAAGCTTCCTTTTAAACCTTTAAATCACAATGAATAAGGCTCACAATACTTCATTTTCAAACGTTTGTATAATAGAAGAATTGGTGAGAGTAAATAAGGGTACACCACAAGGTGGCGTTCTGTCACCCCTTCTATGGCTTCTTGTGGTCGACGGAATGGTAAGATTCTAGAGACGGAGGGTTTTAGTGTCACGGCCTACGCCGATGATATTGCCATTTTAATCTCTGGAAAGTTTCCGCAGGTCCTCAGCGATAGACTAAGCTATGCACTGATGTTAGTTGATAACTGGGCTAAGGGGCGAGGCCTGGGAGTAAATCCGACGAAAACAGAGGTAGTACTCTTTACAAGGAAAAGATCTGTATCAAGATACACCTACCCTCGAAAATGTGCCAAATATCTTGGCATAATCTTGGACTCCAAGCTTAGTTGGAGAGAAAATATTGAGGAAAGAATCAAAAAGGCCTACGTGGCACTATATTCGCGCAAGGTAGCCTTTGGAAAGAAATGGGCCCTCAAACCGAAGTTAGTACATTGGTTGTACACTGCGGTGGTAAGGCCTATTCTAGTCTATGGCTCGGTTATCTGGTGGAAGGCGCTTGAGAAAAAATGTCATCTTCAGAGTGTGTCAAAGGTTCAAAGGACAGTCTGTCTGGCGGTGACGGGATCTATGAAGTCCACACTAACGGCGGCTCTTGAAGTTATGCTGAACCTCCCACCCCTGGACATATACTGCGAGAGCGTCACAACCATAACTGCGCTAAGACTACAGGAATCCGGTCTCTGGAAAAAGAGTCCTCACGGGCATGCATCAATATTAGATCGATGGGCCGTCTCGAGATTCAGAGCCGTAACGGACTATGTCGCCCGACTTCCTTCCTGGGAGAGGAGATTCTCTATTAGAATTCCCTCAAGGGAGGAATGGACCGGTGATTTGGTACGCACGGAAAGTGAACTGGCATTCTACACCGACGGATCCAAAATGGAAGTTGGCACAGGTGCCGGAGTCTACTTTGAGTCTCGAGATATGCATCGCTCCTATAAGCTCGATGATAGATTCAGTGTTTTCCAAGCTGAGATCTTCGCAATCAAGCAGGCGGCAGACCTGAATAGCAGAGAGAATCTCTCAGGAGAAAGGATCAACATCTATGTTGACAGCCAGGCAACCATTAAGGCTTTGCAGGCAGCATGGATTAGATCCAAACTCGTCAAAGTCTGCGAAGAGAAATTAGAAGTTAGATATCGAATGTAAATGAGGTGACCCTTTGCTGGTTACCTAGTCATGTGAATATCTCTGGAAATGAGAGGGCGAACGAGCTGGCTAAGCTGGGATCAAGGGCAAACTTTGCGCAGATCTCAGCTGAGGCCAAAGCACCATTCAGTGCGCTCTACAGGGAGATAAAGACGGAGCTTTTAGATTAGATTTAGATTTAGATTTATAATGACTTATATTTCATACAATTCAGTAAAGATATACATATACAATAAAGGTACTTAGTCAATTTTGGTTTGGCATTATGCCGTCTACCAGATTAACAGCTGTGAGTGTAAATGCTAGTACTATCTAAGGTAAGCTAATTTAGATGACGCAGAGCTTAAAAATCTTCCTCGATGATACGTTTTCTGTAGCGAAAAGCATCTGCAGCGTAGGAGTATAAACAGTCCCATCCATGCTGACCGTTCAAAATATTAATTGCGTCGTCTAAAACCAGGAGCTCTGTGTTGAAATACCTCATACGAAACTCTTTTAGTATTGGGCATTCCCCTAGGAAGTGCAATACATCCTCCCTCGCTCTCAGATTGCAGAGACTACAAAGAATCGGGAGTTCAGCTTGGTGTGGTATAAAGTTCAATTTCATTAGCTCCCCTCTCATTTTAAAGATAGTGCTTATTTTGTCTATAGGGTAGCTGTTGAGAAAATAGGTTTTGTCCTGTAAGTTATAATTCAATTGCCTGTAGTATAACCGGTACTGCGAGGATTGAGCTTCATATACAAATTGTTCGTGCATGTGCAAACACATATTTTCCAATAAAGTTCCGAAATGTCTTCTTAGAGCCGTTGAAACATCGCCGGGGTTAAAGGATAGGCTAAGACCACAGTTCGAGGCGAGGCATCTCCATTCTTGGATAAGACTTCCTCCAGTCGTGATGATATGCGAAAGTACTATTCTGGGTAACCTAGTTTCTTCCATTTCCATCACCTTAACCACGTAGTCAAAGTGCATCTTCAGAGTGCCTATGAATATTGGCAATGACCCGGTCTCCAAATGTAACATATAGTTAGGCGTGTTTACCGGCAATCGAAAAGTACGCTTTAGGAAGTAACGTAGAAATTTCTCCACTTCTTCGAATGAGCGGTAACCCCACACTTGAGCACCATATAGAAGTATGGAGGCTGCAGTTGAACGAAATAATTTTTGTTTCGCACTATGAGCAATGTTTTTACTGTTGAAACATCGGCCCCATACTGAAGAAATTGCACGCTTAGCTTCTGCTAATTTACCCTCCAGATGTTTTCTCATATTTAGGTTGGCCGATATGAGGATTCCCAGGTATTTATATTCACGAACAATTTCCAGGGCTTCCCCTTGGTAATTCCACTTTTCATTCCGAGAGTATCTGCCACCACCTCCTCTGAATATCATTACTTTCGATTTTCCCAAATTTACCGTTAAGTTCCAGCGGTTACAGTAATCATTGAGCCTGTTCATCATCCGCTGCAAGCCATCTATCGACTCGGAGAAGAAAACGATGTCATCGGCATACAACAGAGCAGGGACACTTGTACGGCCAATATCGATTCCTCCCCCTACGAAATCCGTGATATCGTTGATGAACAATGTAAACAGCAACGTACTCAGGATACAGCCCTGCTTCACCCCTGTCTTCGTTGGAAATTCCTCGGATATTACCTCACCGTCCCACACATAAGCAACGTTGTTGTCATACAATGCTTTTAATATGTGGATGATTTTATTCGAGATCCCGATCTTATATAGTTTATACCAGAGTGCACCACGATCAATGGAATCGAAAGCCGCCCGGAAGTCAACAAAGAAGGCATACAACTTTCTCTTTTTCTTTTTGTAGGTTTCGGCGATGTTGGTTAGTGCAAATATGTGGTCAATAGTGGAAAAGTTCTCCCTAAACCCTGCTTGGAAGTTTGACAAAATTTGATGTCTTTTAACCCAGTTGGAAAGTCTCGCGAAGATCAAAGCTGAGAACAATTTGCACGACGTGTTTAGGAAAGATATTCCTCTATAGTTTGCAGGGTCATTGTAGGCACCCTTTTTGTGCAGCGGAAATATGATTGCCTTTTTGAAGCTTCCAGGAACAGTGGCGGATTCGAAAATTCGATTGAACTCTGCAGTTAGAGCATGTACGAATTCGGTCGTGCTGTTTTTGTAAAATTCGAAAGGAATTCGATCGTGCCCGGGGGCTTTATGAGCCTTAGCATCTTCGATGACTTTTTGTACCTCCAGAAGCGTAAATGGTGCATCCAGAGACTCGTCAAGGTTAAAAGGAGCGGCATATTGGATTGGTGATGTACTACAACCATTATTGAGGAGATTGTAGAAATGATCCCTGAGTAAGGGCGCTTTCAATGTTGAAGCAATTACATTTTTATATCCGTTTATATGTTTCACAGCTCTCCAAAACTCAGCCGAAGAGCTTGAGTTGCTTATTATAGTGAACATTTTCTGCTCGTAAGCCACCTTTTTTAGAAAACAAATGTGCTTAAAGTGCTTGTTTGCTGCTCCATATAGGGATCTAAAAATGCAAGTGTTATGCTTCCTCAATAGTCTTAGGAACGCAAACGATTGTTCTCTTGCTTTAGAGCACTCATGGTGGCACGGAGCTTTTAGTGAAAGCCAATAAGCGATGGTGTCGCTTAGATACTTGCGCAACGGCGAGATCGACTTGGCCCGTCTATGATAAGAAAAGGACGGAAAATCTGCTGAAGTTCAATCGTGGGAATATTCGACTGGCACTCGGTGCCCTCACCGGGCACTACATGCTATCCTACCATGCAGCTCGACTAGGCCAGCCCTACAATGACTTCTGCAGAAGCTGCAGGGACGAAGAGGAAATTGAATCCATTCGTAACCTGCTCTGCGAATGTCCGGCGCCAGCCCAAAAAAGGAATACATTCCTAGGAAGATACTTCCTTTCGGGACTAGAAGAGGTAGATGATATTAAGCTGAACGGAATACTGGGATTCTTATCCTCATCTGGATGGTTCAGGTTAACGGTAAATATCTAGGTATCAACAGGTTAAATAAATCAATTGGGCACAATAGACTCTACGTAGTCTACGTGAGCCTTAACTTTTCTTCAATAGGGCCCTCATGTACCTAATCTAACCATAATAGAAGAATTACTCTTTTTGGTACAACCCACCCCAGAGTTGTATACCGTAAGCCCAAATACTTTTAAGTACTTGCTTGCTTGCCGTGGATAGCTGTCCTGGCACCCGAATGGTAGTGAACCAATATGTGCAGCGACCCGACCCCTTGTTCCTGGGGAAAGAGGAATCTGGCCCTCCAGGTTGGGGGTTGTGCTTAGTGATAACACGGGGAAGTACAGCCTACGCGACACCACGTCCGAAAACGGACACCGGCTACTTGACTTCCTGGCTGGCGCTCGATTTCCGCATATCAATCTTCACAAAGGGACTTGGCGATCACCTGATCAGTCTACCACCAATCAGATTGATCACTTTGCGATCGACGCCAGACACTCCTCCAGCATCCTAGATGTACGAACCTTCCGAGGAGCCAACATCGACTCCGTCTACATTGGCTCGATAATGACAGGCAGCAACGACATCAGCGCTGAGATCCTCTCTCTCGAAAGGCCAAAGTTGCACTGTACAAAACCTTAATCATCCCGGTCCACCTCTATGGCCCTGTTTGTATAAACGGGGAGTGGAGGAGAAGTTACAACGACGAACTTTACGGGCTGTATAGCGACATCGGCCAAGTACGACGCCTACGGATCTAACGTCTAAGATGGCTAGGCTATGTAGAGCGAATGGATAACGAAGCCCGAAGGGTCTTCTAGTCCAACCCCGAGGGACGCCGCAGCAGGGGACGACCGAATCTATGGTGGCGCACACAGGGAGGGGGACCTTAACCAACTGTGGTTGTCTCTAAGTTTGAAGGTTTTTACGGTTACATCTGCCTAGAACGTAGCTCAACCGACTAAACCTGATTTTTGGGTCAGGAAACTTACCATTCGCCCGTCCCCGTCTGTGGTTTCCTGAGAAAATCTCCAGATGACACCACGAGGAGGTGGGATAGGACTTACTAACAGTGCCACGAGGTGTTCGTCTGCGGTGGTTCTTCTCGCTTTTTAGCAGACCACTATCCGTCGGATCGATGCTGCCCCTACGAGGCCTTTGTTAGCCCTTTAACATCTGCGTTCAGAAACTAAGAGAGAGAAGGAAAGGGGACACCAATGGGCAAAGGTTTGAAACATGTATATATTTACAACACCGACATGTACTCTTAGAATCTAGAAAAGTCGCCGGTTTCGCCAAAACACTAACTAACGTAGGTTTTATGCCCTTACAATACCTTGCGACCCCCTGTGTACGTTGCTCGTCCTTTAAATCGTCATTGAACCTGGTGGAACCAAGGCTCTCGGATCGCCAATGTTTAATATCATTTTAAAGGTAGAAGTGGTGCAGCTGAATTTTGTTCTTCTTGGATCAACGCTAATTCTACGTAGTAGCCGTTCGTTGCCTGACATTCTCTGAAGCTACAGATCCCGAGCGTCATTCTGATTTTGTAAACTGTCTGTACGCCTATACCTAAGTTTGAGTCTTGACAGAAGTCTACTTTCCTGCCTATGAAGTGTGTCTACTGTCGTGCTTCGGTAGAACGCAAATATTATCAGGCCCACATAAACTGACGTCTTGGTTCCGAACTGGCCCTGATGGTTCGGCGTGGCACGTACTACGAAGCGGTCGTTCTATATGTTAAGGATTTGGAGTTAGGGTCTTTAGTATTCATTTTCAGTAAAGTAATTTAGACATAAAAGTAATTTTAATAAAATTTCGACTACAAATTGCTATAATGAGATTCATTTAAGCTTCTCCATGAGCTGTTTGTCTTGAGATGGTCAGAAACTGGAAGGAAATTCTGACGAGGAGCAGAAAAATATCTAAAGAGGAGAGCTATCCGTCGCTAATCCAAGGAAGTAGTTTGAATATTTCCATCGCGCCAGCTAAAACGAAAAGAGGTATAGTAGGTAAGCTAAATACTGTGATTCCCCTTGACTGACTTGAGCAGTTCGCAGTATTTTTTAAGGCTTCTGTCCCCACTCACTTTTGATTCTAGTTTTAATAAACTTTTTACAAATCTTACGATTTACCTCCTGATTGATGTAAGCTGCCCCTTAGACCTAGCCAAACTGTCAGAATACCAACGAAACTGTTATAACGAAGCAATCAGTATACCTGTCATGCTGTCAATCGTCCTGTTGACAGTAAGTCATTGTTTTTATTTTCCTCAAATTGATGGTCGAGAATGGTCGGGAACTCGTAAAAAATGCAAGAATTTGAACTAAAGCGAAAGGCACTCTTCGCTTGCCTTGACGACGCCGAGAAAGATCTAAAAGGTACCATCCTTGATCAAACCGGTCCGGACTCGCACACAGTAAATTTGTTAAAACGCTCAGCACCGTGCAATGACATCTCATCCGATCGAACAATAATCAAACTCCGCGGTAAGGAGAGTATTTTCAAGAAGCCCGAGCTGCCCATATCAAAGTGCTTAAAACCACGGGTAGTACCGGACTATCAGGTGAGTCTGAAGGATATTAGTCGAAGAAGTCACCTCACAACTAGCTTCTCGTGCGCACTAGGTAAATCCGCATAAATGGAAGAAATACTCCCTGGCCGATGTAGACATATCGGATCACACAAACACTGCTGCAGCGTTGTCCTTCCTCAAGGAGATCAAATCTCAGAAGGAACCAGAAGAAGACGAGGGTCCCTCGGATGGAAAGATCTCTTTCAATAAGACAGTGAAAATGAGGCGTGCGATTAGGCCGCCGGGAGAATTGGCCGATTCGGAGGTGGATAAACCAAAGTTGAAGGGTTCGAAGCTGGTTATGCCGGAGTATGTTATCGGACAGAAGATGGTGAAGGAGAAGAAAAAACGATCGCCAGTTGATAAGACCAACAAAGGACGGCAGTTGACGCTATCGCATCTTGAGGAAGAGGACGAGGAAGAATGAAGCAAGCGAGCTTTTCGTAGCTGTTATATACTAAGCGAGGGGGTGTAGAATTAATGTTTTATGTTGGAATAAAACGTTATCAACCTTGAATGTGGCTTGTGTATTTACTAAATCGTGTTTTATGGTTAACTCGCCCTCGTGCCATCCCTGATCAAAGTGGTCAAGTTGGAAAGCTGACTGTTAAGGAAACCGCATTTATCGAAGTATGTAGCTGTCATGTGAATCTGTCACAGTCCGGCTGGTCCTTTGCGAATTTTCTTCTGCTGCCGATTCTTTACACAAAAACTCAGTTTAAACCAACAAACGGCGTCTTAAAACCACTGGAACTATTAGTGCCTAAGGTGATGTATAGTATTCAGTTCATTCAATGCTGAAAAGTGTTATATAGTAGTGCTGAAAGGCGTAAAGGGGGTATCCGGTTTCGACTAAATTGCGCCTTTGCTCGCGATATTCCTCAGTGAAGAACGCTCTCCCGCTCGGTCTGTTATAGTATATTGTCCCACGGAATCAATCATCCAAATAGTTCTCCCTGAAAACGTTTAAAACCTATCCAATTTTGGAATAAACCCATTTCGCATGGCATGGCTCTTCCCAACCACTCTGAACCGATTGGAATGCTCTTGTAATCGATAACCACATGCTAATCCATCTATTCATCTCTCTTCCACCTCCCACAAGGTAATGTCTCTCATTCGCGATGACATTTCCTTTAACAAACCGAAACACAGTCGATTCCTGACTTGTGCTCACCCATTCCTCGTCTTCGTGATGTTTGCAATCCTCGGATCGAATTCAATTCGTTTTTCACAATAAAGAGGAAAGCGCGGTCTCAGGATTCCTAAAGCCACTTGGTGTCGCTTGTATTCGTTTTTTTCGTTCAATTTCCGTTCCTAATTCTTCGCTTTTTTCCCCAAATGTCGCCGCCAAGTACCCTGGGTTTGGTCTTAACATTGTTTGCTTCGGTTGCACTTGTAGCGTTGGTAATTCTATTAGGTAAACCCTGTGATTCCTCCATGGAGCAATTTACAATTTTCTTCTTCTCGAGAACCTAACCTCGCGATTAACGCGATTGATCAACCTTTGACCAATGTGAATGTTATTTTCTCTCTTTTCAGGTTGGTTCCTTATCTGGAAGGCATTCCTCTCGAAATTCCGTCTAGTCCGCGAGCTTCTTGGTCAGCCAGTTGAGGACACACCCGAGAAACGACAGCGATACCAAGAGAGATCATCAAAGTCCAGGAGAATCCGTAAAGACTAAAGCTTCCTTCGACTCTCCGTACTTACTACTCCACACTAAAGCCAAACTATGAATATCCGTTGTGCAAAACCCGAAGATCTGATGAACATGCAGCACTGCAATTTGCTTTGCTTACCAGAGAACTATCAAATGAAATACTACTTCTATCACGGGCTGACGTGGCCGCAACTAAGCTATGTGGCCGAGGACGATAAGGGTAACATTGTCGGTTACGTGCTAGCGAAAATGGAAGAACCCGAACCTGGTGAGGAGAGCAAACATGGACATATCACTTCACTGGCCGTGAAACGATCGTATCGTCGCCTGGGCTTAGCCCAGAAACTTATGAACCAAGCATCACAGGCCATGGTCGAGTGTTTCGATGCACAGTACGTATCGTTGCATGTGCGTAAGAGCAATCGGGCCGCATTGAATTTGTACACAAATTCGCTGAAATTCAAGATTCTGGAAATCGAACCGAAATACTATGCCGATGGCGAGGACGCATACTCGATGCGCAGAGATCTAAGTGCAATTGCGAAAGAGTTACAGCCAGAGAAGGAGTTGGATGGCGGTGACAATAGGATTACGTACAAGTCACCGGCTGCCATACATGACCATGCGATGCACGACGGGCATTGTTGCTAAGACTTGGCCCCGGGTGGAGGACGGAGGAGGCTTTGACTATTCTACTTTAATTTGTCTTTCGTTCTTTTCTTCTTTTTTTGATAAATAAATTCACCTAGGTTTAAGGAGTTGAATTTTGGCGTTTACTCTTCTCCTCTGTGTCTTGGTAGGACGTGCGAGTTCATTGGGGAAGGGATGGGTGAGCGAGAGCTTGTTGCAAGTATTGTTTCCCGTCCGCTAAAGAGGTGAGCCGGGCCTCAACCAACACGATTTTTGGCCGTCCTTTGCTGCGCCTTCCGTCGATGTTGAATTCGAAAACTCTTATGGCTGGAACTATGGTGTCTATTCGCTCTACATGGCCTATCCATCCTAGACGTTATCTGGCCGGGCCGATGTCGATGTGGTGTGGTTGACGAGTTCGTTGAATTTTCTCTTTCACTCTCCGTTAACCAAAACGGGACCGAAGATTACAGGCAGAATTTCCTCTCGAAGCGTCCAAGTACCTCTTCATCCATTTTTGATAGGGCTCAAGCCTCTGCGCCATTAAGGAGGACCGGGATGCTTAAGGTTTTGTAGTCCACCACCTTGGTCTTTCGAGAGAATACTCTATTTGTCCGTTTAGCACCAAGAAACGGAGGCTACTCCGCGTCTAATCTCTGACTTAGTCAGTGAGCTCCGCACAATCTTCTCAAAAATGATGTTGAAAGTCACATGGCAATGATGCGTCGCCCTACCTGATCCTTTTTTGACATCAAAGGTCTTGGTTAATAAGGCGCCGATTCTGATGCAGCAACGAGAACTCTCCACTGTCATCCCTACCCACCTGACGAGTTTGGCAGCTCGTCCCTATAAACACTGTCATATGCGGCCTTAAAGTCGACGAAGAGGTGGTGCGTATCGACTTCTTCTCCAGGATCTGTCGCAACTGAACGGAATAGTAGTAGATTACACCCCTTAGTGGTCCAATTTCCAGTCAATTTTCCGAGCATGTTGGCTGGTACCCAGGGATTATCATAACAGCAGGTGATCCCTCACTAATGATTGAAGTGCGCGAACACATAACACAACGTTATTCGGCTGAAAATCTTCATGTAATGAAATGGCAACCCAAGCTGTGTGTACTTCATTCTCAAACATGTCACAAGTCTGGCGTGAGCTGTAACCCTAGCACGTTGGCAATACCTTTCTTGACAATATTCCATGAGGTTGTTCTGAGTAGTTCAGAACAGAAAAGTACAGGCTGTTGTGTACAGTGAGGACATTTTCTGTCCGAAAGTGTTCTGGTTTGTGCTCAGCCCGTCCACGGTTTGAAGTTGTTTTTGAGGCATTTTGGAAAACGAATTCTCCTTAAAATAATTTTTGATTTGTCGGGATCCGAATTTTACTCGTCCGATTCCTCTTTTTTTTTTATTTAATTGCTCTTTTCGTTGGCGACTTGATAATCGCAAGATTGAAAACACAACAGAACTTCCTCGATGTGATGGAGGGGGACTTCAAAATAAGCAACGAAACGATGAGAGGACTCAGCCAATATCTTAAGGAAAACTCTCTGGAAATATCTAAAATGGACTCCGAAGAAACTACCACGAGGTCGGCTCCAACAAAATATACAAAACACTCCAAAGAAAAGTGAATACATATATATGAATGTCATTCCAAAAACACGGAGCGGCTGTCCTCAACTCCTAATAAGTAAAGTTCACCCCTAAGAAGTAAAATCACTGCTGGTGAGAAAAGCCACTGAACCGACTCCATAGCCTGAACCGCATCCATACCCTGAACTGGCTCCATACCCTGAACCGACTCCATACCCTGAACAGACTCCATACCCTGAACAACCTCCATACCCTGAACAACCTCCATACCCTGAACCGACTCCATACCCTGAACTGACTCCATACCCTGAACAGACTTCATTCACTGAACTGGCTCCATACCCCGGACTGACTCCGTTCCCTGATCCGACTCCATACCACGAACCGACTCCATACCCTGAACCGACTCCATACCCTGAACCGACTCCATACCCTGAGTAGACTTAATTCCCGGAACTAGTTCCATACGGACTCCATACCCTGAACAGCCTCCATACCCTGAACAACCTCCATACCCTGAACAACCTCCATACCCTGAACAGACTTCATTCACTGAACTGGCTCCATACCCCGGACCGACTCCATTCCCTGATACGACTCCATACCACGAACCGACTCCATACCCTGAACCGACTCCATACCCTGAACCGACTCCATACCCTGAACAGACTTCATTCCCTGAACAACCTCCATACCCTGAACAACCTCCATACCCTGAACAACCTCCATACCCTGAACAAACTCCATACTCTGAACTGACTCCATACCCTTAACAGACTTCATTCACTGAACTGGCTCCATACCCCGGACCGACTCCATTCCCTGATACGACTCCATACCACGAACCGACTCCATACTTTGAACCGACTCCATACCCTGAACCGACTCCATACCCTGAACAGACTTCATTCCCTGAACAACCTCCATACCCTGAACAACCTCCATACCCTGAACCACCTCCATACCCTGAACAACCTCCATACCCTGAACTGACTCCATACCCTGAACCGACTCCATACCCTGAACAACCTCCATACCCTGAACAACCTCCATACCCTGAACCACCTCCATACCCTGAACAACCTCCATACCCTGAACAACCTCCATACCCTGAACAACCTCCATACCCTGAACTGACTCCATACCCTCAACAGACTTCATTCACTGAATTGGCTCCATGCCCTGGACCGACTCCATACCCTGATCCGACCCCATATCTTAACCGGCTGCATACGTTGAACCGTCTCCATACCTTGAACCGACATCATACTCTGGACAGACAACATGCCCTGAACCAACTCCACCCTCTAAATCGAATCCATGCCCTAAACCGACTTCATACCCTGGACCGACTCCATACCCTGAACCGACTCCATACCCTGAACAACCTCCATACCCTGAACAACCTCCATACCCTGAACACCCTCCATACCCTGAACAACCTCCATACCCTGAACAGACTTCATTCACTGAACTGGCTCCATACCCCGGACCGACTCCATTCCCTGATCCGACTCCATATCACGAACCGACTCCGTACCCTGAACTGACTCCATACCCTGAACAGACTCCATACTCTGAACTAACTACATACCCCGAACAGACTCCATTCCCTGAACTAACTCCATACCCTGAACCGACTCCGTACCATGAATCGAATTCATACCCTGAACCGACTCCATACCCTGAACAACCTCCATACCCTGAACTGACTCCATACCCTGAACAGACTTCATTCACTGAACTGGCTCCATGCCCTGGACCGACTCCATACCCTGATCCGACCCCATATCTTAACCGGCTGCATACGTTGAACCGTCTCCATACCTTGAACCGACATCATACCCTGGACAGACCCCATGCCCTGAACCGACTCCACCCTCTAAATCGAATCCATGCCCTAATCCGACTTCATATCCTGGACCGACTCCATACCCTGAACCGACACCGTATCTTGAATCGAATCCATACCCTGAACCGACTCCACATCCTGAATCGAACCCGTACCCTGAACCAACTCCATACCCTGAACAGACTCCATACTCTGAACTAACTACATACCCCGAACAGACTCCATTCACTGAACTAACTCCATACCCTGAACCGACTCCGTACCATGAATCGAACTCATACCCTGAACCGACTCCATACCCTGAACAACCCCATACCCTGAACCGACTCCATACCCTGAGCCGGCTCCATTCCCTGAACCGACTCGGTACCCTGAATCGAATTCATACCCTGAACCGACTCCATAGCCTGAATCGAATCCGTACCCTGAACCAATTCGTACCCTGAACCAATCCGTACCCTGAACCAATCCGTACCCTGAACTGACTCCATACCCTGAACCGACTCCATACCCTGAACAACCCTGAACTGACTCCATACTCTGAACAGACTTCATTCCCTGAATTGGCTCCATACCCCGGACCGACTCCATTCCCTGATCCGACTCCATACCACGAACCGACTCCATACCCTGAACCGACTCCATACCCTAAACCGACTCCATACCCTGAACAGACTTCATTCCCTAAACTAGTTCCATACCAACTCCATACCCTGAACCGACTCCATACCCTGAACAACCTCCATACCCAGAACAACCTCCATACCCTGAACAACCTCCATACCCTGAACAACCTCCATACCCTGAACAACCTCCATACCCTGAACGGACTCCATACCCTGAACAGACTTCATTCACTGAACTGGCTCCATACCCCGGACCGACTCCATTCCCTGATCCGACTCCATACCACGAACCGATTCCGTACCCTGAACCGACTCCATACCCTGGACTCCATGGCCTGGACCGACTCCATACCCTGATCCGGCTGCATACGATGAACCGTCTCCATACCTTGAACCGACATCATACCCTCTAAATCGAATCCATGCCCTAAACCGACTTCATACCCTGAAACAACTCCATGCCCTGAACCGACTCCATACCCTGAATCGAATCCGTACCCTAAACCGACTCCATACCCTGAATTAAATCCGTACTCTGAATCCACTCCATATCCTAAACCGATTCCTTTCCATGAACTGACTCCATAGCCCGAACCGACTCCAAACCCTGAACTGACTCCATACCCTTGACTCAGTCGATACCCTCACTGCTAAGTCAGTTAGTAAGAACCAGTTAGTTAAAGCCAGGGCCACTGGTAATATGCAAGGTCACTGCTAAGCCAGACCCCTAATAGGCTTTGATGTCGGATGGTGTAGGCGCATTCAGCAAGTCGAGCGGTGTTGAAGCAGCGGTCTAAGTTGCTAAGGTGTTAACTGATGAATGAAGAGAGGGGTGTTGTGGATCGTTGGGCGAACACTTCCAGATATTTTTGGTGATTGATTGTTAGGAGTGTGTGCTCCATCCGTTGACGCAGGAAACAGGCAATAGCCTTTCATGAATAGTTGGTGGGGTATAATGCCATTTGTAGCATGGCCTTCATAATGCTATAGTGGTAGGGCTGGTTTCTCCATCTGTTGGGTAGAAGATCGTTCCAAACGGTATTTTATGTTTAGCGTATGGACAGTTCATTTCAAATAACAAGCCAAATTACATAAGTTACATAAGTGAGGCGGCGATACTATGGAATACTACTAGACAACGCTAATACTAAGCCTTCGATGATGATCCAGTCGCTGAAGAACCCGCAGTTGAAAAACCAGTCGCCGAAGAACCAGTCGCTGAAGAACCAGTAGTTGAAGAACCAGTCGCTGAAGAACCAGTCGCTGAAGAACCAGCCGCTGAAGAACCAGTCACTGAAGGACCAATTGCTGAAGAACCAGTCGCTGAGGAACCAGTCACTGAAGAACCAATGAAAGACGAATGAAATTAGCCGAACATTTGGACAGCGTCCATATTCCGGGTCAGTTCCTGTCCTGTTGGTTGTCTTCGTGTTCCTCGACTGCGCCGACTCTGTTCTGTTGAGTGCGCTTGGGGCAATCCTTATGTGTGTGAGTGGGATCCCCACAACGGAAGCAGGACCCAGGAAGGCGTCTCTCCTTCGGGCATCTAGCGGAGGAGTGTCCGTATCCCGAACAATTGAAGCAGCGCATCTTTTCCAAGGTTACTGCTTGAAGTGCGGAGGCGGCTGGACTTCTCGCTGAAGTTGACGGCTAGGCGTTGACCTGAAGTTGGCGGTTGGAAGTCTTCGTTAGATCGTAGCACGACCCCGTCACTGAATGTGGGTTGGCGATTCTTCTCTTCGTCGGTTTCCTCGGCGGTTCAGCTGGGACCAGACATCGGTTGTGCCCTCTCTGCAGGGGTGTTGGAAAGTGCAGGAGGTCCGTTAGGCGCAGGAAGGTCTGAATGCTCGGACGCTTTAATTTGCCCACGGTCATCGTTGGCGTGCTGTCAATGCCGACCGCTCTAAGCGTATCCGCCATGTGTTTCTTTTGTTGCCACTCGGTTCATTGTTACTCATTTTTTTTAATCCGGGTATATCTCACTGATCCGATGAGGTTTCGGTTTTTTATTTGGTTGTAACCCACACCTGAGCTTTAATACTGATTCCTTTCACTCATTTTTTCTCACAGCTAACAGTATGCTCTATAATTAACAAATGGGAAAGTAACTAACGTTCGAAAGAACGTGCTGCTTTTCGGAAGGTTAACACAAGAAGGAAAAGGAACCAGAAGTCCCAAAAATGTCCGCTCTCGGTGTAGTGTGTTACTTGAAGGAAATTTCGAAACTCGCGGCTCCGTTCACTGAGCCAATAGTGATCGCTAACATTGGGTGCGTTCACGCATGCAATGAATGATTCTTTCTTTTTCGAAACTATAAGTTAAAAAATTGAAAGAAGGGATATTGATGGAAGCGGATGGCGAAGGACTTACTTACTTACGTAGGCGTAGCATCTGTCCGACGGTTGTTGGCCTGTTAAAAAGCAAAGAGAGCCACCCCAGACGAATACTTTACACCTTGCGGCACTGTTAGTAAGTCCCATCCCGACACCCTTGTGTCATCAGGAGATTCCCTGTGGAAATTACAGACCGGGAAGGGCGAATGGCGAGTTTCCTGCGCCAGAAAACTGGTTGGGCCGATTGGTCTACGGCTTAGTAAGCCCTAACCGTAAAAGTCTTAAATCACAAGCCTCGGACTTAACGGGCTTACATGATGAAGACCCTCGCAAACGCGTAAAAGGACAAGAGTATCGGTTCTGTACCTGGAATGTCAGGTCCCTGAACAGACCGGTTACGGCCGAACAGTCAGAAAAAGCTCTAAGCTGCTATAAAGCAGACATTACCACACTCCGAGAAGTGCGGTGGGATGGATCCGGTAGAAAAAGGATGAAAAACTGTTACAATTAAATATACAAGGAGAACAAACAACACCTATTTGGATGCGAATTTCAAACCCTTGGTTTGATGACAGGTGCAGACAGATAGACGTAGAAAAAGAGCCGAACGAGAGCTGCTCGTGAGCTTTACAGAAAGGCGGGAAAGAAGGGAGGAGGATGCGCTTTTTAGATGGAAAAGGAAAGAGCTCGAGAAACGCGCGATTGATGAGATGGAGGGATGTTATGGTTGGATGTGCGATGTGCGAACATTTTAGCAAAGAGTAAAACGAGGTTATAAGACCAGAGTCGAAGCCTGCAGGAGTGAACATGGACACCTCGGAGTTGAATCACAGTCCATGCTAAGAATATGGAAAAGGTGAAAATGGTCAAAATATCGCTGTCAAACAGAATGCAATTTTCACACTGGACGAAGATGAGAAAGAGTTCCGTCCACCCGACTTAGACGAGGTTAAGATAGCGATATCGAAACTGAAGTCTAATAAAGCTGTTGGCGTAGATAAGCTGCCTCCTAAGCTATTTAAAGCAGTTGGGTATGAGTATGGTCGGAAGAAAGTATGCCCGACCGACCAGCATCATTCGCCCGGTCCATAGGAAAGGGGATCCGTATAATTGCGCCAATTATAGGGGAATAAGCCTTCTTCATATCGGCTATAAGACTTTCTCTGCCGTGTTGTGTGAATGGCTGAAACCGTTCGTGAGCAATCTGATGGGTTTCCTATCAATGTGGTTTCACGCCAGGATTGATGAGATATTCACACTGCGCCAGACCCTGGAGAACAAGTCGATACGCACCACCACTTCGTCGACTTTAAGGCCGCATATGACAGTGTTTATAGGGAGGAGCTGCCA
The DNA here is from genome assembly GCA_951905685.1 of Eumerus sabulonum. Classification (NCBI taxonomy): domain Eukaryota; kingdom Metazoa; phylum Arthropoda; class Insecta; order Diptera; family Syrphidae; genus Eumerus; species Eumerus sabulonum. The sequence goes on along the minus strand of OX645061.1, from coordinate 11,960,636 downwards.
ATCTCCACAGGTTGTGCGGAGATGACAGTGGATAATTCTCGCTGCTCCATTCGGGTCAGCGTCTAATTAACCGAGACCTTCAGGTAGGGCGACGCATTGTCATGCTACAATTTTTGAAAAAAATGTGGAGCTCACTATTGCTTTCATATGGGTATGACATGATTGGGAGAGCACAGTGATACGTCAATGAACCTTTAGTGAGCATTGAAGCAAATGCGGCTTGAGTGGGTTTGAAGGTAAACGAGGGGCAAGCCAAATATATGCTGTCATCAAAGAAAGACACTCAACACCGACGACTCGACCAAAACGTCAATATGGTCAGGCATAGCGCCTACCTTGGCTCACTAACGAGAAGCGGTAACAACAACAGCGCTGAAATTAAACGCGGCGTAGCTCTTGCCAACTGCTGTTTCTTTGTGCTGAAGAGGCAAGGAGGGTCTTTTTCGAACGACCAAGGTGACCATCTTGGAGAAGACCCATCATTTCCAGAACGACACGCAGCATCTTTTTGTCGACTTTAAAGCCGCATATGACAGTCTTTATAGAGACGAGCTATACAGAGCCATGTCATGTTTTAACATTTCTGCCAAACTCGTCAGACTGTACAGGATGACTATGGAGAACTTTCGCTGCTCCATTAAGGTCGGAGGTGAACTAACCAAAAGGCTTTAGATGCACTGTTGTGTGATTTCTTTAACATCATCCTTGAAAAGATCGTGCGGAACTCTGCGGCTAATACAAGAGGTACGATATACTTCAAGTCTACACAATTGCTTGCTTACGCAGATGACATTGACGTTATTGGACTGACAAAGCGAGACGTCAATGAGGCCTTCGCAAGCAATGAAGCAAGCGCGGCAAAACTGGGTCTAAAGGTAAATGGGGATAAGACCAAATATATGCTGTCATCAGAGAAAGACGCCCAACACCGACGTCTTGGTCAGAGCGCCACCTTCGGCAGCTATTTTTTTGAAGTTGTCAAGGACTTCGTCTACCTTGGCTCGGTAGTGACAAGCGGCAATGACACCAGTGCTGCGATAAAACGCAGAATAACCTCTTGCACACCGCTGCTTCTTTGGGCTCACGAGGCAATTGAGTAGTAGAGCCCTCTCTCGAAAAATTAAGGTACCCCTATCTTCTTCTTCTTCTTAATGGGCGCTACAGTTCGGGGTGACCTGGGGCTCAACCAACATGCCCCTCCAACTAGCACGATCTTTTGCTAGCTTTTTCCACTGTCGCACACCCAGTTGGCTGAGGACCCCTTCCACCTGTGTGTGCCATCTTAAGTGCGGCCGTCCTCTGCTTCTTCGTCCCTCGGGGTTGGATTCAAAAACTCTCCGGGCTGGAGCTGTGGTATCCATTCGCTCTACATGGCCCAGCCATCTTACGCGTTGAATCCGTGGACGCCTGACTAGGCTCATGTCGATGACGCTGTACAGCCCGTAAAGTTCGTGGTTGAATCTTCTCCTCCATCCCCCATCTGCGTTTATAGGCCCGAAAATCACGCGCAAAATCTTTCTCTCGAACCGACCAAGGGCCCCCTCATCCGCTTTTGATAGTGTCCATGCTTCTGCGCCGTACAACAGGACCGGGATGATAAGGGTCTTATATAGCCAACTTTATCGTTCGGGAGAGGACTCAGTTGCCTCCTGAGCCCAAAGAAACAGCGATTGACAAGAGTGATTCTGCGTTTGATTTCGGAACTGATGTCGTTGTTCCAGGTCACTGCGGAGCCAAGGTAGACGAAGTCCTTAACTACCTCGAACTTATATCTGCCAATACAAACGTGCTGGTCAAAACGTCGGTGGTGAGCGTCCTTTTTTGATGACAGCGTATATTTAGTTTTGCCCTCGTTTACCGCCAAACCAATTTTCGCCGCCTCCATCTCAATACTCGCAAACGCCTCATTGACATCTCGCTGTGATCTATCTATCATGTCAATATCGTCGGCGTATGCCAGGAGTTGCGAGGATTTGAAATAGATTGTGCCTCTTGTATTGGCCAGTGAATTTTGCACAATCGTTTCCAATATGATGTTGAAGAAATCACACGACAGCGCATCGCCCTGCCAAAATCCTTTTTTGACATCAAAACTATCGGTAAGATGTTCACAGATTCGGATGGAGCAGCGAGCATTAGCGAGTTTAGCAGGTATGTCAAAGGTAGCCATAGCGTTATGTAGCTCGTCTCTAATTACGCTGTCGTATGCGGCTTTGAAGTCGACAAATAGGTGGTGAGTGTCGACTTGAAATTCATTGGTTTTTTTCCAGAATCTGCCGTAGTGTGAAGATTTGGTCAATGGTGGACTTACCTGGCCTGAATCCGCACTGATAAGGACCTATCAGCTTATTTACAAAAGGCTTCAGGCGTTCCCACAAAACGGCAGAGAAGATTTTGTAGGTGATGTTAAGGAGACTTATTCGTCTGTAGTTGGCGCAATCAGAGGGGTCTCCTTTCTTGTGGATCGGGCATACGATGCATGCTTTCCTCTGACCATATCTTACAGATGAGCTGGTGCATGCTGCTAACTAGGTCATCCCCAGCTGCCTTGAAGAGCTCAGCAGACAGTCCGTCTGCGCCAGCAGCTTTATTCGACTTGAGCTTTGATATGGCAATCTTAACTTCGTCGAGGTCAGGGGGACATGATTCTCTGCGGTCTCCGTCGATTAGGAATGGATCGTTCTGTATGACAGCGGTATATTGACTAACATCGCCATTATACAGTATGCAGAAGTGGTTTTTCCATATTCTCAGCATCGACTGCGTGTCTTTTACTAGGTGTCCGTCCTCATCCCTGCAGGCTTCCGTTCTGGCTTTATAACATTGGCATGTTCGCTTTATCTGTTGATAAACCTTTCGAACGCCTGGAGTAATACCTCTCTAAATCCTCAATCGCGCGCATCTCGTGCTCTTTCTTCTTTCTTCTAAGAAGCTTATGCTGCTCCCTTCTTTTTAACTCGTAGACCTCACGAGCTGCTCTTGTTCTTTTATGCAGCGAGGCCTTATATGCATCCTGCTTTGCAGTGTGAATCTTCCTGCACTCGTCATCGAACCAGGTGTTTCTTCGTGGTGGAGCCTTAAAACCCAAAACTTCGGATGCAGAGCTTTTCAGGGCCTGTTTGCAAAGGCTCCACTGCTGTTTTATTGACAGCGTGGAGGATTGAGGTGTATTGGAGAGCTTAAGGGTGACGCGATCGGTAAAAGCACGAGCGGTTAGGTATCCCTATACAAAACCTTAATCATCCCATTCCTCCTCTATGGCGCTGAGGCTTGAACGTTATCAAAAGCGGATGAAGAGGCTTTGGTCCCGTTTGTGTAAACGGAAAGTGGAGCGGAAGATTCAACCAAGAACTGTACGGGCTGTACAGCGACATCGGCCTAGTTAGACGTATACGGTTCCAACGCCTAAGATGGCTGGGCCATGTAGAGCGAATGGACATCATGCTTCGGCCCGAAGAGTCTTTGCCTCCAACCCCGAGGGACGACGCAGCAGAGGACGACCGCATCTAAGGTGGCGCGCACAAGTGGAAAGGGCGTGCGGCACTGAAAGCAACTGGCCAAAGATCGTGCCGGCTTAAGAGGCTTGTTGGTTGAGGCCTTGGTTCACCCCGAACTGTAGCGCCATCAAAGTAAGTAAGTAAGGTGACTGTCTTCAAAACTTTAATCATGCCGGACCTCCTTAATGGCGCACATACTTGGACCCTATCAAAAATGGACAAGGAGGTACTTGAATGCTTCGAGAGGAAAATGTTGGGTGTTAACGGAGAGTGAAGGATGAAATCCAACCGCAAAGTCGTCAACCACACGTCAATGTACAGCCACATCGGCCTGGTCAGATATCAACGGATACAACATCTAAGATGGCTAGGCCATGTAATGCGAATGGACACCACAGTTCCAGCCCGAAGAGTCCTCGAATCCAGAGGACGGTCGCATACATACATATGTATAAGGTAGCGCACGCAGGTTGAAAGGGACCCCAACCTACTAGGCGCGCGGCACTGGAAACAGCTGGCCAGAGATCGTGCCGGTCGGAAACGCATGTTGGTTGAGGCCCAGGCCCAGCCCGGACTGTAGCGCCACCTAAGCAAGTAAGTAAGTACTAGAAAAAGAGACAATTTTGTTACATAATTTACTTTTATTGTTTATTATAATTTATTACAACATAAATGCCGGCAGGTAATAGTGTTGCTGCCGGATGCGTCCATAAAATGCTTTCTCACCTCTCGCTTATAGATAACAAGCTTTGTTCCTATTATACCTGATAACAGCATTCAATAATCGTTCACTAAATTTAAAAAAAGAGTTATCCTTCCTGCTCCTGCCGTAATTATGCAAGGACATTCCTAATAAATATGACTATGTATACCACTACATTATACGCCTACCAAACACGTTAGGTTTAAACAAAACTAAAACAAACAGAACGTGTGAAAAATATGTACAAATAGCGGTAAGGGAAATATGTATATTGCAAAGCCGCTTATCTCTATGTATGTATATGTATTTTCATGTCCTCTATTTTACACGCACATAAACACATGTTTACATGTAGTTAATATAATACAACGCTAAGACTAACTGATGAATACTCATTTTACGACTAAAGTTTGTTTTTTTTTTTTCGTTAAATTACAAGAACTTTTTGTCACAGTGTACGAAGAGAAAAATTTGATGAAATTTAATTAAATGCCTAACGGGGAATTAGTTTTAATTAATATTATTGATACTCGATTACATATCACATATAAAAAGAAAGAATTAATTATTCTTTCGATTAAATATTCGCATAACATAGCTGGGTACACGGCAAAGAATTGATGTTGGTCAGTACCACGTACATGTTTTTCTCTTCGATAGGTATAGAAACTGAAAGTCCTAAGCACAATTGAAAATAAAAACGAGAAATAACTGTCCTTGCCAGGGAAGCAACCCGAGAGAATATCGATGTCGTCCTGCTACTGGACGAGGATCAAATTGGAATCGACGATTTTGTCACAGGTCGATGATAGATACAAACTAGATACATTGTTTCATTTACTGGAAGACTATTCACAAACACTTTGTCCCACAGCGAACGTCCTCGTCCGCTGAACTGACCATAACAGCCCTTAAGTCTTAGTTAACCGAACCGCCTTGAGCATGGACGTCTTTAAATCTCTGGCCAAATGCGAAATGTCCACCACCGAATCGACCATCTCCTGTACTGCAGTTACGCTCGGGAAGTTCTGAGCCGCCTTCTTCGACTTGGTCACGCACGTTTTAAGCGCGTCCGATAGAGCGTCCGTGCAGGTGAGCACCCGTTCCTTCAACTCTGGCTTGGTTATGTTCCGATGCACAATGTCACCGATCGACACAAGATTATGAGCGCTGAGCACAACAAACTTTCCGTAGGCAATGAAGAACTTTGGCGGTTGATTCTTCTCGACGGTGTCCAGGAACGAATCGATCGCTTGAGTGAGGTAGCCCATGTGCATGGTGATTTGTCCAGCATAATATTGGATGAGCAGTTTGTCGTCCGTATTCAGTTCACTTGCACGATCATCGGGCGTGCCATCTAGTGCTACGGACTCGGCGGATTTGAGTACGTTGTCGAACTTTTTCTGTAGGTTCTGAGGGAACGCCTCACGAAGGGCAGAGTTTTTCCGGGCTAGCGAGTCTTTGGACTCAAGATCCACGTAGTCATTGTCGTTTAACCAGTCACCGTTGTTGTTCTCGTGCGTGGGTGTTTCGACGACGTCAAGACGTCGTTTGAAGAGCAGTGGTGCGTTTCCTTGAATGAATGATGCCGTTTGTCGGACATCCTCGATCGAGGTCTGTGCGCAGGCAATTAGTTGGTCCAGGCTATCGGGAGGGTAGTTAGTGGATTTGTCATCACTTCGCTGGAGATTGTCAATTGTCCAGCCGCCTTGAGCGTCCAGTGCCTGAGATGCTTCATGGATAAGTTTATCGGCGTCTCGCAGCGCTTTGACTAGTGGTCGCAGCTTGAGGGCTAGATTACGGTCCTCGGAACGTGCTGCGTTCCCAAGAGCTCCTTCACCGAATTCGGTGAGATCGTGAAGAGCTGTGCGTGCTCGCACTGCGGCAAGTTTGACTTCCATCAGAACCGGATCAAGTTTGTCGCGATTCCGCCAACCCGAAGAGACGAATGAAAGCAATCTAGACAAGAAAGAGAGAAAGTGTGGTTAGACTGACTCATGGGCGAGCGTTAGGATGATGACTCACTTTGTTATCGCAGTCGTTGCCTCGGTCTGAAGTTTTGCTAGCGTTTCCAATGCCGACGACAATTCAAGTGGCAGTTCTTTGGTAATAACTGGAATCGGAGACGCTGCCATTGATAACGAATGCTTCTCCTGCACTGGTATTGTGCAGATTCCATTCCCACCGCCGGTCGCATGGGGATTTGCTGACACCGGCTGTGGATAGTCATATGTAGTCTGGTGATGATTTGGATGTTGCATGCTGTAGATACTTCCATGATTGCCATTCCGCACGGCAATCGGATTCTTTCGCGGAACATCGTAGTCCGGCATGTAGGCCAACGATGAACGATTCGAAGAAGAGAACGACAGACTCAAACTGTCCGACGTGAGTAGTGACGAATTTGAACTGCTCGGCGTCATGTTCTGTTGATGCAACAGATTTGTGGGCTTCGGCACGTCGTAGCACTCCTCGGGCTGAGCACATCCGGCCATAGAGTGGTGGTGAGGTGAGGGCTTTAAACCCGTCGGGGTTGTGGTTACTGACATTTGATCGATGTATTTCGTTGGCGTTCGGCACCAAATCTTTGGACAATCGTAGTTAACAGGTGTTGCTGGCTTTGGTACGTCGTAGGTCTCGAACGAATCCGAGGACATCATAGAGAGGTTCTGGTAGGTGCTGCTGCTGCAACTGCTACTGGACGTGTGTGACGACGGGGTTGGTGGGTAGCATGTATACACGTAAACGTCTCCATGTCGCTGCGGTGTAATCACCTACGTAGAACGAAAGAAAAGAACAAAAATCGCATTACGATTAGTGGCCATGGTACTAGATGCAAGTAGGTGTGGGAGGCAAATCAATTTACTACGAATTCAAAGAGAGAGGGAGAGTGGCACAGACGTATGTGGGCATAGACGATGTAGAGGACTTATTCATAACTGAGGGAGTGCGTTTCGAGAACACAAGATTTTGTTGGCCGTCGGTATACATTGGATTTCGGGTTTTTCCTCACAATTCCCGGAAGCACTAGGTGAATGTACATACTTACTCAACCATTGGGGAGGTTTATCGATTTTTCCCTGATTCCTCAACCACTTCCGCACTACACTTACGCCCAGGGATACAGGTATACAAAATTTTTCCTTCGATCCGTATGACCACCACCTTGAAAGTCCTTACTGTCCTGCCACTTGGCGAGTACTCTTAGGAACTACACTTAGTTTAGATTAAGGTTTTGGATTAATTTTGATTTCAATTTCGGTAAAAAAGTATAAAAGTGTAAAAAAGGGATTTGGTGTCCATGGCAGGACGCGCAACAACCGTCTACTTTGATGCACCGATAGGTTTCTGATGTGGCGAGTGCCACTATCAATCTCTCGGTTACTTGGTATCGAAAGGGGAATATCAGTTGTTCGATACGGCGCACGCGTTCTATTGCACTAAGTTCTCTTTGGTGGGAGCAGGATTGGGAGGATTCTCATTCCTAGCATGTGATAGAGGTCGCTGATTGCTGCAGTGCGAGAGGGACTAGCTCATTGTCAGTGTCAGGGAAGAAGTTGTATCGCACCCGTACGTACATATAGTTTTGGTAAAAAGTTTTATTTTTTTGTAATAGGTTCTTTGTTGGGGATGGTTCAGTTGCCTCTGGTCGTTGGTTTGGAAGGATTCCGCGTTTTGTTGCCACTGTCATTGATTTTATTCAGTCGACGGGGACTGAGCGAGCACTGCGATGGGGATGTTGATGCCCATTCAATTGGAATTCTATGTCTCGGGAATGAGGAAATAGTTGTGTACTTAACAGCAGAAGATGTCTGGATGGAGATTGAATTGGAGTGGAGTGGAGTGGGTTTAGTGCGATTATGTAACTTAAGCGTTTGGCAGAGCTGGAGTGTTCTGAACACATGGTTGTTATCAAATTCAGATGCTCGGGAAGGGTTCCAATCCCTGCGTTGGACGATTACGGAGGAGAAAATTGTTTGAAATTGTTTACGGGGTGTTTCGGGAAATTGTATTTGTTATGTATCTTTTCGCTTGAAAATGAATTATAAGGACATTGAGCAGTGCTTAATGGTGTGAGAGTAGAGCTCTTCGAATGGGAATTGAGGGAAAGCAGGGAGGCTGTTTATTTTAGTGTTATGGCAGGAATACAGGGATTTAAGGGTTCATATCGGGAGTATCATAGTTGAGTGACTTAACGACTTGACAGTAAAACAACAAGTTATTTAAAAGAGGGATAAAGGGATTAGTGCCCTTTTTTGATAAAGGTGTATAAAGAGGCTAAGGCAAATCGTATGCGACAATTTCACTCAGAAACTTAAGATAAGGGAAATCCAGTTAGTACTGGTATCCGACAGATAATGGACTTCTTTAAATCCTTTTCGTTTAAAAAAAGTTAATTTCATCCAACGAAAACTGAGGAGAAAAACTGCAAAGAGGTTTCGTCTCGAGAGATTTCTCAAGTTTACTTAGTAACCTTTTGCTGTTATGATTTAAAGAGCGCTTTGGGGTCATCTTTGCATCAATATAGTATCGAATTGGTTCCATTCAATACTAGCCCGTGAGTAACTTTCCCATTTCGAAATATAATGCCTTCCTTCTTCTTTGATGGCGTTACAGCCTATGAAGGACCAGAGCCAAGCTTCTCCTAATCACCCACATTCCATGGCTTTGGTGTTATCGGGATCCGAACTCGCTCATCCTGCGTCAGAGTCCAACACACTAACCACTACGCCACGGCGCCCTTATAATGCTTTAGGATTCCAAAAAACAGCGGGCAAAGCTTTTCTGGCCTATGAAACGATCTAAACCTACCTAGAAGTAGGTTCGTCTGGTGGAGTCTACTGTTCTTTCATTTTTGGGGTGTAGCGATGGATACCTGGATGGATGGCAAAGGACTAACAAAAGCCTCGTAGGGGTAGCATCTATCCGACGGATGCTGGTCTGCTAAAAAGCGAGAACAGCCAGCGCAGTCGAACATCTTACGGCACTGTTAGTAAGTCCCATCCCACCTCCTCGTGGTGCCATCTGGAGATTTCCTATGGAAATTGCAGACGAGGAAGGCGAATGGCGAGCATCCTGCGCTTAGAAACAAGATGTTAGTTGGTTGGGCTACGGCCAAGTTAGCCGTGACCGTAAAAAAAACCAGAAACTCCGAAACAACGACCCTTGCAAAAATTCAAAAAAGGACAACGATCTTCGGCTCTGTAATTGGAATGTTAGGTCCCTATACAGGCTACGTGCAGCCGAACAACTTGCGGACGCCCTAGACCGCTATAAAGCGGACATAACCGCCATCCAGGAAATGCGATGGAATGGACCGGCGACTTCTATAGGGAGAGAGGACAACGATTGTTCGAATGCGGATTTGCTGTTCTAAGCTTTCAGAATGTGAGCGAACGCCTCATAACGATCCGTATCAATGCCACATTTTCTAACATAAGCCTGAGTTGCGTCCACGCCCCCACGGACGACAAGGATGACTCCGCCATAGATGATTTCTACGATCTTCTAGACAGAACGTTTGCCCAATGTCCCAGCTATGACATCAAGGTTGTACTAGGAGACTTCATTGCTAAGCTGGGTAAGGAAAGTATCATTGAACGAGCCATCGGCAAACATAGCCTACACGACACCACATCCGACAACGGACACAGGCTGATTGATCTTGCTACGGGGCGAAATCTCCTTCTAGCCAGTACGCGCTTCCCACACCTCGATATACACAAAGGCACCTGGCGGTCGCCAGATCAATCAATCACTAACCAGATTGATCACACCGCGATCGACGTCAGGCACTCCTCCACTGTTCTTGATGTTCGAACTTCCCGAGGAGCTAACATCGACTCGGACCACTATTTTGTAGTAGCCAAGATGCGCCTACGGATGTCACGAACGCAGCGGAGTAGAGTAAGAAAACAAAGTTATGACGTCGGAAACCTACTACCGCCAGAAACCGCTCGTGCTTTTACCGATCGCGTCTCCTTAAGCTGTCCAATACACCTCAATCCTCCACGATATCAATAGAACAGCAGTGGAGCCTTTGCAAACAAGCCCTGAAAAGCTCTGCATCCGAAGTTTTAGGTTTCAAGGCTCCACCACGAAGAAACACCTGGTTCGATGACGAGTGCAGGAGGATTCATACCGCGAAGCAGGATGCATATAAGGCCTCGCTGCATAAAAGAACAAGAGCAGCTCGTGAGCTATACGAGTTAAAAAGAAGGGAGGAGCATAGGCTTCTTAGAAGAAAGAAGAAAGAGCACGAGAAGGGCGTGATTGAGGATTTGGAGAGGTGTTACTGCAGGCGTGACGTTCGAAAGTTTTATCTACAGATAAAGCGAACATGCCAAGGTTATAAAGCCAGAACGGAAGCCTGCAGGGTTGAGAACGGACACCTAGTACTAGAACCGCAGTCAATGCTGAGAATATGGAAAAACCCACTTCTGAAGGCTGTATAACGGCGATGTTAGTCAATATACCGCTGTCAGGCAGAATGATCCATTTCTAATCGACGGAGACCGCAGAGAATTCTGTCCCCCTGACCTCGACGAAGTTAAGATTGCCATGTCGAAGCTCAAGTCGAATAAAGCTACTGGCGCAGACGGACTGTCTGCTGAGCTCTTCAAGGCAGCTGGGGATGACCTGGTTGGGAGCATGCACCAGCTCATCCGTAAGATATGGTTAGAGGAAAGCATGCCCGAGGAATGGAGTCTCAGCATCGTATGCCCGATCCACAAGAAAGGAGACCCCTCTGATTGCGCCAACTATAGAGGAATAAGTCTCCTTAACATCGCCTACAAAATCTTCTCTGCCGTTTTGTGTGAACGCCTGAAGCCTTTTGTAAATAAGCTGATAGGTCCTTATCAGTGCGGATTCAGGCCAGGGAAGTCCACCATCGACCAAATCTTCACACTACGGCAGATACTGGAGAAAACCAATGAATTTCAAGTCGAAACTCATCACCTATTTGTCGACTTCAAAGCCGCATAAGACAGCGTAATTAGAGACGAGCTATACAACGCTATGTCTGCCTTTGACATACCTGCTAAACTCGTCAGACTGTGCTGGATGACTTTGGAGAATGCTAGCTGCTCCATCCGAATTGGTGAACACCTTACCGATAGTTTTGATGTCAAAGAAGGATTTAGGCAGGGCGATGCGCTGTCGTGTGATTTCTTCAACATCACATTGGAAATGATTGTGCAAAAATCACTGGCCAATACAAGAGGCACAATCTATTTCAAATCCTCGCAACTCCTGGCGTACGCCGACGATATTGACATGATAGGTAGATCACAGCGAGATGTCAATGAGGCGTTTGCGAGTATTGAGATGGAGGCGGCGAAAATTGGTTTGGCGGTAAACGAGGGCAAAACTAAATATATGCTGTCATCGAAAAAGGACGCTCACCACCGACGTCTTGGCCAGAACGTTTGTATTGGCAGATATAAGTTCGAGGTAGTTAAGGACTTCGCCTACCTTGGCTCCGCAGTGACCTGGAACAACGACATCAGTTCCGAAATCAAACGCAGAATCACTCTTGCCAATCGCCGTTTCTTTGGGCTCAGGAGGCAACTGAGTAATAGAGCCCTCTCCCGAACGACAAAGTTGACTCTATATAAGACACTTAACATCCCGGTCCTGTTGTACGGCGCAGAAGCATGGACACTATCAAAAGCGGATGAGGAGGCCCTTGGTCGGTTCGAGAGAAAGATTTTGCGCGTGATTTTTGGGCCTATAAACGCAGACGGGGGATGGAGGAGAAGATTCAACCACGAACTTTACGGGCTGTACAGCGACATGAGCCTAGTCAGGTGTCTACGGATTCAACGCCTAAGATGGCTGGGCCATGTAGAGCAAATGGACACCACAGCTCCAGCCCGGAGAGTCTTTGAATCCAACCCCGAGGGACGAAGAAGCAGAGGACGGCCGCCCTTAAGATGGCGCACACAGGTGGAAGGGGACCTCAGCCAACTGGGTGTGCGGCAGTGGAAAAGGTTAGCGAAAGATCGTGCTAGATGGAGGGGCATGTTGGTTGAGGCCCAGGTTCACCCCGAACTGTAGCGCCCACTATGAAGAGAAGAAGAAGTAAGACCTATCATCACTTATGCGTCTGTAGTATGGTCGACAAAAGTTGAACAAAAAACACTCTTTTAGATAAAAGCAGATATTTGGTTTTACCCTCATTAACATTGAGACCCATCTTAGCCGCTTCTACCTCAATGCTTACAAAGGCCTCATTGAAGTCTCACTGTGTCCGTCCAATCACGTCAATGTCGTCGGCGTACGCAAGCAATTGAGTAGACTTGAAATAAATCGTACCTCTTGTCTTGGTCAGTGACTCTTGCACGATCTTTTGAGGCACGATATTGAAAAAGTTGCTTGACAGCGCGCCACCTTCCCTAAATGCTTTTTTAGCATCAAAGTCTCGGTTTGCTCATTACTGACCTTGATGGAGCAGCGAGAATTCTCCATTGTCATCCTGCTCAATCGGACGAGTTAGGCGGGGAAGTTAAGACTAGACATGGCTTCGTATAGCTCATCTCTATATACGCTGTCATATGTAGCCAATCGAGGAAAAGGTGGTGAGTGTCGATTTGATATTCTCGGCTCTTCTCCAAGATCTGCCGTAGCGTAAATATTTGGTCTATTGTGGATTTACCTAGCCTGAAGCCACACTGATAAGAGCCGATCAGGTTATCCACAAATGGTTTCAGGCGTTCACACAATACGGCAGAGAAGATCTTATATGCGATGTTAAAGAGACTTATTCCCCTATAGTTGGCGCAGTTATAGGGGTCTCCTTTCTTATGGATCGGGCAAACGATGCTGAGATTCCATTCGTCGGGGATGCTTTCCTCCGACCATACCTTGCAAATGAGATGCACCTTACCAGATCATGTCCAGCCGCCTTAAAAAGCGCAGCAGACAGGCCGTCTGCGCCCGCGGCTTTATTAGACTTAAGTCTTGATATCGCTATTTTTACTTCGTCTAGGTCGGGTGGACGTAATTCTCTTATATCGTCGTCCATTACGAACGGATCGTTCTGCCTGACAGTAAGAATGAAGTGGAAGTGCAGAAGTGGTCTTTCTAAATCCTCAGCATAGACTGTGACTCTACTACCAGTACTCTACCGCTTTGGCTTTGTAGCCATGGCATGTTCGTTTTACCTTATTGTAAAACTTCCGGGCGTCATTCCTGCGGAAGCATATCTCCATCTCCTCGATATCACGCTTTCCATGCTCTCTCTTCTTTCTTCGTATCCTTAAGATGTATGTTAGTTGGCGTTACAGTCCATGAAGGACCTGAGCCGAGCTTCTCTCAATCACCCATGTTGTGTGTGATTTAATTTTCCCATAGATGAAAGGGACCTACAGTTTATTGCCGGTTCCGAACGGCGAAGTTCGAGAAGCTTTTCATGACAATTTTACTACAGGGGGTTTTGTCAGAACCCCACTGAGGAGAAACACCGTGAAAACACGTTCGATGACATGGCTGTGTCGGGATTCGATCCCGTGTCATCGGCGTCAGAGGCCAACACACTACCCACTGCGCTACGGTACTCTTAAGATATGTACATATATTTCAGTGCCATGGACATAGCAAGCAACTTGATTGCTAGATAGGTCGGACCATAGCCTTCCCAAAAAAATGAGAAGAACACACATAGGCCAGGGAGGCCCGTTGTGCAGCTACGAGGGGGTTTAGCCCCTTATTCGTGGAACAATTTTGTGCTTCTTAAAAAATTAAGAAGATCAGATATCCCTACTTGCTGAACTTCGGTCAGATCGTTAAGGAAGTAAGATCTTAGGTAGGGAAGGTGATGAATGGATTCGACCTCCTCCTCGTCTAGACAGCTCCGGCAAAAATCATTCGGAGTTATACCAAGTTTTTGCACGTGACTGCCAATAAGGCAGTGTCCAATGATGACACCGATGAGATTTGTGGATGTCAGTTCTTTTTAGGGAGATAATACTCCTAGTCCGTTGACTGTTGAGCCAGGGCCAGATTTGCCTGGTGATGAGGTATGTCCCTGAGTCCACCTCCGGTTCGTCTCGGCCCTGGCGAGATTTGTAAGATTGTGTTTAATGGTTGTAAAGGGTATACCCTCACAAGCCACGATTGATTGTAGCGTCGTTCCTTGTTTGGCGAGTGTGTTGGCTCTTTCATTTCCTGGAATGTCGCTGTGTCCCGGTACCCAAATAAGTTGTATGTTGTATGTTATCTCGTTGAGAGATAGGCGATAGTCGAGACTAGTTTTTGATGTGTACACAAAGGACTCCAACGACTTTAAGGCTGACTTGACTATCCGTGAGAATGCGGATATCCGTGGTGGATATCACGTTCCACAAAGCCTCTTTTATTGCCAACAGTTCCGCCTGGAAAACGCTGCAGTGATTTGGTAATTTTAGAGCTTTGTTCAGCTTAAGTTGTTTGCAGAATACTCCACTACACACCCCGTCTTTGGTTTTAGACCCGTCAGTGTAGAAGTCTACGCAGTTTCTGCGAGGTTGAGTCTGGCGAGTCCAGTTTTGTCTGTCCGGGTAGATCGTTGTAAAGTTTCTTTTCCAAGACTGTGGTGGCTTCTGTGAGGTCTAGGTTTTCTGCCATAGTTGACCTGTTATTCAGGATGGAGGAGTGGCCAGTGACATAGCTCGTCCAGTTCAAGTAGGCTTTAAGTCTAATGGCCGTTTGTGTGGCAATTTACTTGCCGAAAATATCGAGTGGTGTAAGATCGAGTATCATGTTAAGCGCAGCCATTGGGGTGGACCTGAGGACACTGGTAATGCACATACACGCCAACCTGTGTACCTTCTCGAACTTGATTGCTAAAAATCATTTTAATGAATGGGACTATTGTATGTTGCCGATTCCGATAAGTAACCCAAAACGCCTTCTGCCATCATTTTTAAGCTATGATTCGGACAAAACCTATTGACCGGGAGGTACTAGGTGATCGACAGAACTCACGGATAAGGTCTAAAAGTAAAGGAACTTGTCAAAAAGGCATGTATAAACGAAAGTTTTATGGAAATGCACCTAAAGTCATCACTTTCAGAACTACACGATTTGAGATCTTTTTTGGCATCAAAGTTAGTAAAACTAATCACGCTAATCAGTAGAATCCAATTACTGTTTCGTGTGCCCTAAACGTGTAGATGACATCAAGAACCATCTACGAAAACGGCTACTGTACTCTGCTTAACTGAACAACTTGATTACACACATCTCATTAGACCGACTATACGACAGTTCCATAAACAGCCACCCCCAGCCACATCGAATTCAGCTTCGGTATTAAGTAACTATTTAATTAACTTCCAACGAAATCAAGCATTCACGGCACACATCAGCACACTTGTATGGTGCGCATCCCAGCCCAGTTCCTAGCGTACCAAGAGCCCCAATGAGCTGTAATTTTCACTTGAAAATATTAATATTAACACTTGGAAACAGACACATGATGATGGTCGAGTCGATTGCTCACCGAACGAACGACCGTGACATTGAAAACATACATTCCGAGCAGTATGCTGTGTCATCAAAACTGCTTCCTCCAGTTTTTGCGATTCGACACTGTGGCATTTAGCAGCAAGCATCTGCATCTCGTATTGCAACGTTACGTGTGGGTATGGAATAGAGTGCGAAATGAATGTGGAAAGTGTGCAAAAGGATATTAAGGAAATTGGCTTACATGTCATCTATTGTCTGATGGTAATAAATATCGAAATGAAGTGAAGCAGATGTTCGAAGATTGAGATCGATATCGCAATCATCTGCAGAAGGTCCTTAGAGATTTTATTGGTGACGCAAAGGGGACGGTTATGAGGACGAGCTCCTCGAAAAGTCAACTTGATTAAGGGAACAGAAACTAACGAAAAAGAAACAAACAAAAAACTCGATAGCACGAGAGCGTGAAATTGTATTACGCGGTGGTCGTACATACATATAAGGGAGAACTCCTATTAATTGTGAAGGACCTTGTTTGCTCTTCGACAGGATACTCGTCCAATTCGTCAAACTGAATCCAGGGTTTTCTTTCTTCGTTATTTTTTATTAATCCCATTCCATTGTGGCGGGAATTTTAATTGAATGCCCTCTAATGGGTGCATGTGGTGACAGGAGAAGTATGTATGTCTGTATTTGCAGCGAAATAAGGACACCGCGCAGGAAGGAAGGAAGGAAAAAAGTGTCAACAGCTTTGGTTTCATTCCGTACAAATGAGGGGCGGCATGGCACTGATGCAGCAGCAGGACGAATGTTTATTTGATTTTGATTGGTTGCACGATTTGTGTTGAGAGCATGAATGTGTGTCGCTGTTATGCGGTGAATCGTTGTTATCCTGCGAGGGTGACTAACAAGGTGACTGTTGGCAAATACGTATGAAATGCTTTTTGTTGGCATCGCTCGTATGGATTGTAATGAGGGACACTTCACATCTGTTGCAAAGCTGACACATTTGCTTTGTTGGTTGCATTATAGTTTTTTTTTATTTATTTTTTATTTTTGTCGTCATCAGAATTGTTTTGCCAAGCGAATGTGTTCAGATGGTTTGAAAACAATTTCACGTTGAGTGGCCTTTCAATCCTTCAGTGCTCAAGTGGAGTGTCAAAAGTCAAGGTTTTATTTAGTGAGTGGTAGGTCTGACAGGTCACCCGTTTACTCAATTCGAGTGTGTTTCTAATATTGCGTCGGAAATCAAAGTCAAAAGGATCACCTTTAAGGTTATGGGCCATCAATTCATTTGACCCCTACAAATCCCCGCGGGAGGATGGCATCTTCCCAGCCCTTCTTCAGAAGGGGAGTGCGCAAATCAGCCCCATGCTCATTAACATCTTTAGAACCAGCTATCCATGGGGATACATACCAACAAGCTGGACAGAGGTAAAGGTAAAATTCATTCCCAAAGTAGGCCGTAGACCCACAGACCTGCGTAAGTCGTACAGACCGATAAGCCGTACCTCTTTCGTCCTAAAAACAATGGTAAAAATCCTGGATAGGCATATCAGGGACGGTGCACTGAAAAGATCACCACTTCACAAAAACCAATATGCCTACCAGCCTGGGAAATCGACCACGCATGCTCTTCAGGAACTAACGGCCCGGATCAACAAATCCCTGAGCGACAAAGAAATTGCGATAGGTTGCTTTATCGATATTGAGGGTGCTATCGACTACACCGAATACACCCAAATAAAACGTTGCATCCTCAGCACAGGGGTGGATAACACCACATACAATTGGATCCAACACATGTTTAGTAACAGGAAAATAAACACCTCACCTCGCTTCTATGTCCAAGGCTACGCTGACGACATAGCGATCCTGGTTAGAGGCAACTTCGAAGACACAGTCTCGAAACTCCTCCAACGGGCACTAAACCTTGTTGCAAACTGGTGCATAAAGGTTGCACTAAATGTCAATCTTAGGAAAAGCACCATAGTCGCCTTCACCAAAAGGAGGAATAGGCACAAACTTACCAAACCTACCCTCTTTGGTGAAGCGATAGAGTTCTGAAAAGAAGTCAAATATCTGGGGATAACTCTAGACAAAAAGCTCACTTGGAACTCTCACATTACAAAGACCATTGAGAAAGCCAGGATCCTTATGAACCAACAAAAGTCTCACTGGCAAAAACTGGGGCACAAACCCCAAAATATCCCGCTGGCTATATACAGCAATCACCAGACCAATTCTTACATATGCTGCGCCCGTCTGGTGGCACAAAACAAAACCAGTATCAGTACAAGCCAAGCTCAACAAATTGCAAAGACTACCTGCCACTACCTGCAACCAGACCTGCCACCTCTTTATCTCCAACTGATGCACTAAACAAAGAAGCAATGGTCTTCGCCCATAGACTGATCGTGGAGGATGACTCTAAACGTAGGCTCTTTCATACTGATATCCTTACCGAAATAAACAGGCATGAAATCAGCCAAAACTACAAGGTCACATTCCCCAACAGACAAAACTGGGAACAGGATAGACCCTCCTTCAATAGTGGATCCTACGTGTGGTACACAGATGGCTCCAAAACGAACGAAGGCGTTGGGGCTCGAGTATACGGAGCAAATACAGGCACATCTCAAGCAGAGATATTTGCTATAGAACTCTACCTTAGAGAAAATAACAGAAATATATTCAGGAAACAATTACATTCTCTCTGAGAGCAAGGCTGCACTCCTAGCCCTAAAGAGCTAGGAAATCACCTCCAAACTAGTATGGGACTGCCTACAGCTGCTTCACCAGCTGGCCAGCACAAGCAGAGTTCACCTAATTTGGATACATACCTCGACACAGCGGCCATACAGGCCACGAAAAGGCGGACCTACTAGCAAGGAAAGGCTCTTCATCACCATTTATGATGCCACGGCCCTTTTGCGGCATACCAATTGGTTAAGGAATACGATGGATCACTACTGGTTACAAACAAAAGGTAGCAGACAAGCCAAGTTATTCCTCCCAACCACATCCCTCAGGAGAATGAAACAACTCCTCATGCTTTCGAGGAGTCTGATTCGTTTAATCGCAGGTTTCCTTACTGGACACTGCCCAGTTAATAAACACCTCAAAACAATGGACATCATACAAGATGACACTTGCCGAATGTGTAATGAAGACGAAGAAACAGCAGAGCACATACTATGCCACTGTAACTGCCTGGTCAGTACACGTCATCGTCACCTAGGCAAGTATTATCTTGAAGCAGAAGAAATCGCTGCTCGCTGAACATTTTTGTGTCATTATGCTGTCATTCTGTCCTCATTTCACAGTGATTGTAAATTTCGAAAAAGCACGTCAGCTCATAGCGCAACAAAATTCCACTTCAACTGTCAATGAAGTCTTAAGTGACCTTACCATCAGACTCTCATTCAGCCTTGATGAAATTGATGGAATCATTTTTGATCTTCAAGTGGAGAAAACCACATGGAATCTTTCCCACAGCGTAATAGAGAAGATATATTTATCAGAGGGTGTGCTCTGAAAGCCATGTCTCGTCTGAAGAGAGCGGGCTTTTGGTACAACTCGCATAGGAATAACGGTGTGCTTGCGCAAGAATTATCCTGCGACCCCTGTCTCATGGACATGCCTTCTGACGCACTGACGCCCGTTATTCTATTGCGTCGTAATTTCACAGTCGAGTTTCCATGACGTCAGGATTGGCTATGGCTGGATACTGAACCTGGAAAGGATAGTCTTCGCATTTTCACGGATGGCTCCAGGTCTGGGCGGGGGTCCGGTGCTGGAGTCTTCTTTGGACGCGAAAACATCCGACTGCACTTCTCGTTAGGAAAGTATGCGTCTGTCATCCAATCAGAGATATACGCAATCCTAATGGCCATGCACATATGCGTCTGTAGTGACAGCCAAGCTGCACTAAAAGCTGTGTGTAACCCCTTAACTAGCTCCAAATTAGTGCTTGAACTTAAGTCCTTCTTGAACAGAGTCGGCAGACTAAATTCATTAAGGCTTGTATGGTTTCCAGGACACTCTGGGATCCCATTAAATGAGATCTATGATGAACTCGCTAGAATGGGTTCAGAGGAGAGCTTCTCAGGACCTGAACCCGCGCTAGGTCTACCTGCGTCCACGGGAAATTCCTACATTAACGATTGTGTATTT
Organism: Eumerus sabulonum; assembly: GCA_951905685.1. Taxonomy (NCBI): domain Eukaryota; kingdom Metazoa; phylum Arthropoda; class Insecta; order Diptera; family Syrphidae; genus Eumerus; species Eumerus sabulonum. The sequence continues at coordinate 11,940,812 of OX645061.1, read as the reverse complement.
AACACACACAACCGTAGATGGAGGGATTGTCTGCAGGGCTGCAGGATGACTAAGCGCGTATGCCCTGATGTCTGCAAAAAATCTGCAGCATACCTTCTGTCTTTAAGGAGAATCGACTGCAGAAAGCTTGTGGGAGTTATCACGGGCCATTACACTTTTGCCAAGCATCTCTACGTGCTCGGCATCAGTGAGACGCCTGCCTGTGCTGCATGTGGCGAAGAGGAGGATGATACTGCAGAGCATTTCTCCTGTGATTGTCCCGCCATTGCTCGCGCACGGTGGTGCACCTAGAGAAGAAGACTTCCTAGTCCTATCCCTTCGTAATCACTTTTCCAACCGTTCTCCAACGACACTCTCAAAAATTGTGAAATAAATGTAATTCATTTTCCGACGTCACAATGGCTTTACCGCATAGCCAATAAACAAATAAACTCAATTTTATGTTCACTCATTAGTGCCCCCAATAGTTTCCTAATAAATCAGGCACTCCTTTCAAACTATAAAAACCCCGGAGCCCTCATCTACCATCACAGAGCATAGAATTAGTTCTAATCCTCAACCTATGTCCTACAAACTCGTACATCATGCATCTGCAATAAAACATTCCCCCCGTTTTCGGTTGTATCTGACACTATTCGTGTTCCCGCCAAAAAGAAAAAAACAAAAAGCAGAAGGAATGTCTCGTCGTCTTGACATCTCGTTTTCTTAAAGAATTCCTAATTAGCTTAGCTGGGCTGCAGGCCATCCAGAATTCCAATGGAAACTAAGATCATAAAATAAATCAGACATACGGTCGTGTTCGGATAGTTTTGGTCTTTCAAATGTCAACCGAGTGACAGTGTGAAGCGTCAGTTGGGGCCAAGTGTCAGATTAGATTGTTACGAAAACTAGATTAATCACCAAAAAGAATTAAGCATATCATTCCTTTCAGAAAAAATGAGTTCTTCACGGATTTGTTGGTGATCCAACGAGTCCATGAGTCAATGCCCAGAACAATGTCAATCACAAGACACTATGATGGGTATGTTCAATCCTGTCACTTGAGATCTCTCTCTCTCTCTCAGCCCACTTGTATGTATCAAATTATGTCCACATTCCTCGCAGTCGTTTGGTTTTACTTAAAAATCAATTTAGGCGTTCAAGGCCTCTCGAAAATGTGTACATCGCCCTTTTGAATCTCCTGAGCCATAGAGTTCATTAGTCTCTCTATCAACCATGCAGACCGATACTGGATGTCTGACCAACGATACTACTTATCGTTTCAGCCACCATATTTGGCCATCATCCTGCGTTGCCAAAGAGATATTTTATGCTCCACAACACATACGTACAAGAGGAGAGGAGAGCAGTGCAATTGATGGTGGTCAGCTACTACCAGCTCCAACCATACGAGCATATCCAGCCGGATTGCTTGAGAAAAGTTGCTATCTCCTTATGCGTGTGGCGGGGCATATGGCAAACTCGTGTTTCTGCTGCCCTTTTCAGGGCACACACACACACAAAAGCTAGATTGAGAGGGGGAACGAGAAATGGACAAATTACAAGCATGGAATAGGATCACGAACTGTACAGAGGTTTGGAATCCTACTGAAACCATTTCTGGCACGGCACGGCAAGCGAACGAGATGCGACCGCCGATATGGAATGACATGCTAAAAATGCAGATGACTCTACTCCGGTTCGTATTTGGTTACATGGAATTTTCTTCACGCTTCTGCCTGATACCACCACCAGGATCAGGTTGACAGCACAGAAGCGGGTGAATTCTTTGGGAATAGAGTGCGTTTTGGATAAGTCATTATCGACTGAAGGTTATTTATTAATTGCGTAATTGTGTTAAAATATTTGTTAATTGTTCTTCGGTCGGATGGTATGGCGGGATAGCAAGTGTAAATTGGTGGGTTGTCGGTGGACTTCAAGTTTTATTATTGTTCTCAAAACGGGCTTCGATTGAAGCGGTGCCTGATGTGAATACCAATTGGATTGGGATATAATCGATGACAAATAGATGTTACATTCCGGCTCTACAAAGGAATCCATTCGACTCATAAACGTGTTGAGTTTCCAGCACTTTTGAGGATGGCTTAATGGTTGTCGAACCTAGATTTTAACAAGTACCCTTAGCTGAGAAGCTAGAAATATAAACATTCGGCAGCCGAAAAACAAAACAACAGGCAACAAAAGGACACACTTTAGTGGCAAATACTTCTGCGTCGACCAAAATGAGACACCTCAGGGTTGCATGTTGTCACCATTATTGATGCGACATTGACGGAAAGTAATCATGGGATCCGTCGGTTAACAGATTATCTTAAGAACCCCAACTATACTGATGATGGCTCTCTACTTAATATACTGATCTACAGTCTAGATGCCAAGGAGTAAAAATGAAGCTTGCAATAAGCACAGCTTAAGTAAAAGTCCCAGACACTTCCAATATCCTCGTAGTCAAGAAAGTAGATGACTGTCAACACCTAGAAAAAGTGGTTTCGACTAACAGTGGTAGACGTAGACGCATAGAAGTCTTAAAATCAATTGAAGGATTTTTGACCCTTTTATCTATCGTAAAAGGCAATGACGTATAGGCAGTAGACCGGCGAGAAGACAGCTTCAAGAACGATATCAAAATCGCACTCGGCGGCTTCACCACCAAAATCGGTAAGGAGAACATCTTTGGCGGAGTAGTCAGAAAGCACAGTCTCGACGATACAACAAGAGACAACGGTTTCCGACGGACTTTGCAGCAACTCGTACTCCAGATGGTCGAACTGCCAACCAACTTGACCATGCGCTCATGCGCAAGACATGCGTCAGACATCCTGGATGTTAGAACGTTCAGAGGGGTAAATGTCGGCCCTGACCATTTCCTAGTTGTAACAAGACTCAGAGCCCAACTTTCCAATGTTAGAAAGCTGCATCAGCCAACCAAAATAAGGTTACACATTAGAAGCCTGAGCACCTCAGAGATCCCCAGAGACTACAGAGAGCAACTGAGTGGACGACTCGCAAGCATGCCTACGTCGCGTCTGTCACAAATGCCAACAATATGTGGCTCCATTGTCGTTCAGCCATCAAGGAACAGCTGAAATTTCTACAAGCTACGCCCCACCATCAACAATAATCCCGTGGTTTGATGGCGAGTATGAGCAGAAAAAGCGAGCAACCGACGAGGCGTTCCAAAAGGTGCTGCAAAGCAGAACACGAGAACCGCGCGAGAAATACCAACCCAACCAGGGATAAAAACACGATAAGCACCTTTTACAAAAAAGTCAAAAGCCTCTCAGCGGGCTTTAAAAACGGCACCCAGACTCTTCGAAATTGCGAGAACAATCTTGTTACCGACACGCAGGGAATAGTGAATGTTTTCAAGTAACATTTCCAGCGGCTGCTCCCGCCTCCAGTCGACGAAGATGTCTTCCTTCCCAGCATTTAAGAAGGCATAGCTATTAAAAAGCTGAAGAAAAACAAGGCCGCAGGCTCGAATGAATCGCCTTCAGAGCTCCTCAAAGCTGGAGACCGGATTTCGGCAAGGAGATGCCATGGGAGTTCCTCAATCTCGTTTTGGAACAAATTGTGCGACGGGCCAACTTAAACATGGAAGGCACTATCTTCCACGAATCGGTCTAGTCGCTGGGCTACGCTCACGATATTGATATTGTCGCCAGTTCCCAGCGCGCCATTGTGTTCATGGCGATTGAAGATCAGGCGAAACGAGCTGATCTCCACATCAATGAGGAGAGGACGTAATATATGCTCTCAACAAAAAAGCAGTCCGTCATCCATCACCTAGGACAAAATATAACGATCGGCAGTTATAGCTTCGAGGTGGTGAAGGAGTTCACACACCTCGGAGCAAGCTTGAACTCCACGAATGACATCATAGTGGAGATCCGGCGCAGAACCACTCTCGGCAACCGCTGTTACTTCGGCTTGTCAAAACAACTAGGGTATAAGCTCCTGCCCCGAAGAACCAAGTTTATGGTCTACAAGACTCTTATCCTGCCCGTTGTGCTATATGGAGCCGAAGACTGGACTATAAGCAGGACAGCAGAGCTGATCCTTGGCTCCTTCGAAAGAAGCGAATATTGACTCGGATCATTACTTTGATACAGCCAAGGCACGTATGCGGATATCGCGAACACTGCCGAGTCGAGTAGAACCAGCAAAATTTGACGACGGGAAACTGCAATCTCAAGAAATTGCCTGGGCCTGCACCGATCATGTCTCCCTCAAGTTCTCTCAAGAGCCCATGTAAACTGTACAAGCCATAGAACAGCAATGGAGACGTTGTCAAAGCGCCATCAGGGATGCTGTATCTGATGTATTAGGTTTCCAGTCACCACCTAGGAGAAATCCTTGGTTTGATGACAAGTGCAGACAGGTACACACAGAAAAAGAAAATGCATACATGGCCGCGTTGCATCGACGAACGAGAGCTGCTCGTGAGCTCTACGAGCGGAAAAAAAGGGAGGAGCATGCGACAGAGTGGAATCCTGCAGAGATAAACACGGATACCTCGTAGTTGAATCACAGGCGATGCTGAGAAAGACTATTTCTGCAGACTGTTTCGCTGTCAAGCGAAACAAACAATTCACACTAGACGAAGATGAGAGAGAATTCCGTTCACCCGACTTAGACGAGGTTAAGATAGCGATATCGAAACTGAAGCCCACTAAAGCTGCTGGCGCAGACGGCCTGCCTGCTGAGCAGTGATTAGCACGATGAGCGAGTTCGAGATCCCGATAACACAAACGCCATCGTGTTTATTTCGCGGCGTTCCTCCTCGGCGGGGTACTGGCAAAACCCCCCGTAGTATACTTGCCGTGAAAAAGCTTCTCGACTCACGCCGTTCAGAATCGGCATTAAACTGTACGTCCCTTTCACCTGTATGAAAAATAAATCACACACAACATGGGTGATTGAAAGAAGCTTGGCTCTGGTCCTTCATGGACTGTAACGCCATCAAAGAAGAAGAAGGAGATGAGTTGGTTGGGAACATGCACCAGCTCATCTGTAAGATATGGTCGGAAGAAAGCATGCCAGATAAATGGAATCTCAGCATCGATTGCCCGGTCCATAAGAAAAGAAACCCGTATAACTGCGCCAACTATATAGGAATAAGTCTCCTTAACACCGTATATAAGATCTTCTCTGCCGTGCTGTGTGAACGCCTGAAGCCATTCGTGGACAGTTTGATAGGTTTCTAATTGGGCTTCAGTCGAGGAAAATCCACGATAGACCAAATATTCATACTGCGGCAGATCTTGGAGAAGACCCATGAATTTCAGGTCGACTGACACCATCTTTTCGTCGATTTTAAAGCCATATTACAGTGTCGATAAGGAATTAACCGAGACTTTTGATGTCAAAAAAGGATTCAGACAGTCTGCCATGTGGTTTTTTCGACATCATCCTTAAAAATATCGTGCGGGATGTCACTGGCCAATAGGCATGACCTACTTCAAGTCTGCACAATTGCTCGCATACGCTGATGACATTGACGTGATTTGTAGAATGCAGCGAGACGTCAGTGAGGCTTTTGAGAGCATTGAAACAGAAGCGACTTAAGTGGGTCTGAAGGTAAACGAGGGCAAAACCAAATACATACATGCTGTCGTCAAAAAAAGATGTACAACACAGACGTCTTGGCCAGAACGTCACTATTGGCAGTCAAGCATTTCGTCTATCTTGGCTCACTGGTAACAAGGTGAAAGACACCAATGCTGAAATTAGACGCAGAATAAGTCTTGCCAACCGCTGTTTCTCCGGGCTCAAGAGGCAATAGAGTAGCAGAGCTCTCTCTCGGAAAACGAAGGTGTCTCTCTATAAAACCTTAGTCATCCTGATCCTCCTCTATGACACAGAAGCCCTTGATCGTTTCGAAAGGAAAATTCTGCGTGCAATCTTCGGTCCCGTTTGTGTTGACGAACAGTGGAGGAGAAGATTCAACCAAAAATTGTACGGGCTGTACAGCGACATCGGCCAAGTACGACGTTTTTCGGATTCTACATCTAAGATGACTAGGCCATGCAGAGTGAGAAGAGTCTTCGAGTTCAACCCCGAGAAACGACGTTGCAGAGGACGGCCGCCTCTGAAGTGACGCACACAGTTGAAAAAAGACCTAAACCAACTGGGTGTGTGGCACTGGAAACAGCTAGCAAAAGATCGTGCCAGCTGAAAAAGGTTGTAATTTGAGGTCCAGGTTCACCCCGAATCGTAGCACCACCTAAGTAAGTACGATTTCCAAAAGATAAAGAAACCGCTTTGTCTTTATCTATTTTACGTGGTCATGGAGTTAGATATTTTCAGTCCTTCCTACAAAAGGACGCAAATAAGCAACGGTTTTTATTTAATTTCAACACTAGTCTGGTCCAACAAGGTGACAAACATTAGATAGATAGGGTTAGGGGGTGGGACAGAGTCGCCTGATCACTGCGGGCACGAGTGGGCCTATTGTCCATGCTGACGTAGATGCATGTGCCTGTATTTGCTCCGTATACTCCAGCCCCAACGCCTTCGTCCGTTTTGGAGCCATCTGTGTACCACACGTAGAATCCACGATTGAAGGAGGGTCTATCCTGTTCCCAGTTTCGTCGGTTGGGGAATGTGACCTTGTAGTTTTGGCTGAAGTTGTATCTGGAGAGACAGGTGTCTGTGAGAGATATCTTTAGGATTTCATGCCTGTTTATTTCGGTAAGGGTATCAGGGTGAAAGAGCCTACGGTTTGAGTCATCCTTCACGATCAGCCTTTGGGCGAAGACCATTGCTGTGACGACTTCTAGTGCTGCTGTGGGGGTTGTTCTCATGGCCCCAGTGATACAGATGCAAGCTAGTCTTTGCAATTTGTTGAGCTTGGCTTGCACTGATACCTGCTTTGTTTTGTGCCACCAGACGGGCGCAGCATACGTAAGAATTGGTCTGGTGATTGCTGTGTATAGCCAGCAGGACATATTGGGGTTTGTGCCCCAGTTTTTGCCAGTGAGGCTTTTGCTGGTCCATAAAGAGGTCCTGGCTTTCTCAATGGTCTTTGTAATGTGAGAGTTCCAAGTGAGCTTTTCGTCTAGAGTTATCCCTAGATATTTGACTTCTTTTGGGAACTCGATCGCTTCACGGAAGAGGGTAGGTTTAGTAAGTTTGTGCCTATTCCTTCTTTTGGTGAAGGCGACTATTGTGCCTTTCCTAGGATTGACATTTAGTGCAACCTTTATGCACCAGTTTGCAACAAGGTTTAGTGACGGTTGGAGGAGTTCCGAGACTGTGTCTTCGAATTTGCCTCTAATCAGGATCACTATGTCGTCAGCGTAGCCTTGGACATAGAAGCCATTGTTGCTAAGTATGCTTATCAGTTCATTAACCACGATGGACCACAGGAGTGGTGAAAGAACCCCGCTTTGAGGGCATCCTTTCGCGGCGTTTACGCTGACTTTGTCATTGCCTAGTAAGGTGTTTATTTTCCTGTTGCTAAGCATGTGTTGGATCCAATTGCATGTGGTATTGTCCACCCCTGTGCTGAGGATGCAACGTTTTATTTGGGTGTATTCAGTGTTATCGAAGGCACCCTCAATATCGAGAAAGCAACCTATCGCAATTTCTTTGTCGCTCAGGGATTTATTAATCCGGGCCGTTAGTTCCTGAAGAGCATGCGTGGTCGATTTCCCAGGCTGGTAGGAATATTGGTTTTTGTGCCTGATATGCCTATCCAGGATTTTTTCCATTGTTTTTAGGAAGAAAGAGGTAAGGCTTATCGGTCTGTAGGACTTAGGCAGGTCTGTGGGTCTACGGCCTACTTTGGGAATGAATTTTACCTTTACCTCTGTCCAGCTTGTTGGTGTGTGTCCCCATGCATAGCTGGTTCTAAAGATGTTATTGAGCATGGGGCTGATTTGCGCACTCCCCTTCTCAAGAAGCCCTGGGAAGATGCCATCCTCCCCCGGGGATTTGTATGGGTCAAAAGAATTGATGGCCCATTTTATGCTTCCCTCGTGAAATATCGTTCGTGCTCTCTTCCAAGCCTCCCTGTTGGGTCTAGTTGCCCTGATCTGCGAAGTTATGTTAGAGAGATCGGAGGGAATGATGTTGGAGTCTAGGAAGTACGTACTGATCAGAATTTTTGTTATTTCCGTATTATTTTCCGCGTAAGTGCCATCTGCTCTCCTCAACAGACCAATTTGGTTAGTGTGCTCTTTGGCGAGAACTCTGTGGATACGAGCGCTGCTCTGAATGTCTGAAAGACTGCTGCAGAACTTTTTCCATGAGTCTCTTTTGGCTCTTCTAATCTCTTGGTTGTAGTTGGTGAGTGAGGCACGATACTGCGTCAAGTCACCAGTCCGTTTAGCTCTGTTCAACAGTTTTCTGGTCAGTGCTCTTAGCTTGGCCAGATTGCTGTTCCACCACGGAGTGTTACGGTTGCCTGACTTAACTTTGACAAACATTACATGAAAACAATATTGACAATAAAGCTAGGCTGCGATTTGATGGGTATAGTAGTCCACTTTGCAAGCAATAAATCCATATTTTAGGAATATTCCCAATTCGACCCATCAGGGTGTTCAACTTTACTCAAAAAACTTGAGTTTTGCAGGATGCGATTGAGTAAACATGATATTTACGTGCTACTGGGACGATCCATTACGCAAGCCACTGCTTGGGCCATTTTTTGTACTGGGAAGGCTATTTTGCGTCTTTTGACTTTGACAATTGTGTCAACTTTCCTGTGTCAAAGAGTCGATCCAATAGCATTAGTTAAACGGTCATAAAAAATGATGACGATGATTGTCATAAAAAATGCACCGAATCAGCGTCACTGAGATAATTGGACGTTGATACCAGACAAGGACGAGATACATTTCCCCGAAGTCAACGCAACAAAGAAGCCGCCTATTTGCTCATTCCACAAATTCGCAAGATCATGTGCCCCTCCTCAAGGTTTCGTAAATCAAATAACAAACAAAACACCTCATGCTGCGAAGACATTCCATTTAAGGACAATTACCTCTCATCTATCTACGGCCAAGTAATGTTCCCAACATACGAGTATGTGCGTATGCACGTGGTACCAAATTTCATTTCACAAGAACATTTCCATCCACAAATCACTTCTAATGCGATTTACCAGAGCCAATGACATCGTACATCCTTCAGCAAGGTTCAAGCACGCACTATCGAGTATCTTTGCCAAATGAAGAGCCAGGTAGATAACGAGAACCAGATTCCAGCATAAACACAATAGCGTAAAAGACCTGTGGTGCCGGCACGGATTGTTATTTTTGCCGAAATACCAAAAAGTAGATACGGAAGGCCGGGAGAGGACCGCTAATATGGTTACGCTGGAGGCTGGAATCAAAACAGGAAAGCAGAAAACAAAACGAACAAAATGCATGGAAAAAAGTGAAAAGCGATGCGACAAAGATCAGTGAGCCTTTTCGCTTTTTTGAAGTTTTTTTTTTTCGTTTTGTTGGTAACACGACCCTGTTTCGTGCGTTTTCATCTACCTGACAATAAATCGTTCTTGCCTCACATCTTTCTTCGTGTTGTTTGGGATGCGTGAGAGTGGCAGCTCCAAATTTATCCATCAATCCATCACTGCACGGAAATTTCCTCGCCAACGATTAACATCTCCCCGTCATGACACTATGGCCATAAATCATCATGCATTACTCAAGTAGTCAAAGCAACACTTCGGTGTAAATCAGAATCACTCGGAAATCGCTCGAGAACAAATAGCTTAAGGAAGTGAGCTGCTGAAAAATGGGGAAACCACAGAACCTCCAACTGACGCATAAATTGCTGCACAGCACAGATCCTGCCACAGCGCCATCGTCCTCCTCGTCAAGTGGTATTTTATAAAAGGAAACAAAAGAACACCAACGCTCTTAAGCCGTCGCCGATGCACAAGTACAAACAACTTCAAATGAGATCATCATCGGTTTAAGGATTGGCAGGCAATGGGTTTCGTGACCGATATTGATCCGGTTCGAGTGAGTCGAACAAAACAAAGACACACCACGGCAGAGACGAAAAGGACGACAACCATCACCGGAAGTGGTATTTATTCATGCATCGTCTACGTAGTATGATTGGTTTCAGGGTGTCGTCGTCGGTCCTCTCGTGTTTACCTTTCAATCAAACTGATTACCGGGATGATATCAATGACCTGCAGGAGGGAAAGGATTTCTGTTTACCACTGTTGATTTCTTGCCACGTAATTTTCGAATTATAGAATCAGTCAAGTCCACATTGAACGGCGATCGTTTGATAGCCTTCCATTTAAAATGCACGCAACGTTCATCTTCTAATCGTAACTCAATTTCTCAGATACTTTTCTCGGTTTTTTTGGGTGTTTTCTGGTTGTGTCGGTTTTTCGGAGGAGAACATAAAATCCAAAGCATGGAGGAATTCCCGATGCAATGCTTTGGAACATTCTGTTTTTCATGTTTGGAGTATAAAAGCCTAATTGGGGACGTGCCAATTCGTCTCTGAAATTTATTGGATATTCAGCGAGCACAGGGATGTGGTGGGGTCTACTACTTGCAGGTATGTTGCTGCCATGAAAGAAAAGCCGACAGTAAGAAAAAAACATAAAAACTCTCAGGTTACGACAGAGACGGTGAAAGTATTCGACTAGAACATGCAGAACGCTCTAAATAGACGCGTGTTTTAAGGATTCTAAACTAAACATTGATTTTTCGAAAACCACTTCAAGGAGTCTGAATTCATGGCGCACATGTGTGTGAAAATGTTTACAGAGCGCTGCTTCTATTTTGTGGAATTGTAGATGATACAGATGGTCAATAAGGGGCGCTTCCTAGGTGATCAATACAATAACTTTCTTGACCATTTACTCATGCGGAATTGGAAAACAGAGCAAAGAAATTGATTGCGTTTAACATGGCAAACGCCAGCTTCGATCTCTGTTCCTGTTCAATCCAAGTTGACACACAGCTTCCGGGATGTAAGCGAACGCCTCATAACAATCCGCATCAAAGCTAAATTTGGAAACATAAGCTTGATATGCGCTCACGCCCCAACCGAAGAAAAGAACGATCAACTCAAAGAAGAATTCTACGATCTCCTAGACAGAACTTATGCCCAATGTCTCAGCTACGGCACAAAAATAGTTCTAGGAGATTTTAATGTGAAACTGGACAAAGAGCACAAACATATGTATTTGACTTGATCACGGGGAAGTATAGCCTACACGACACCACATCCAAAAACGGACACCGGCTCTCGACTTCCTGGCGGGGCGTAATCTCCTTCTGGCTAGCACACGATTTCCGCATCTCAATATTCACAAAGAAACCTGGCGATCACCTGATCAGTCTACCACCAATCAGATTGATCACGTTGCGATCGACGCCAGATAATCCTCCAGTATCCTAGATGTACGAACATTCCGAGGAGCCAAAATCGGCTCGGATCACTACCTTGTTGTAGCCTAGGTAGGAATGAAGGTATCAAGGATGCCTCGGAGTGGAGCTGGACAACGAAAGTTTGACGTCGGAAAGCTACAATCGCAGGAGACCGTTAGGACCTTTGCCCATCGAGTTTCCCTCAACTTCTCGCGAACTCCAATGACACCGGAACAATCCAGAGAATAACAGTGGGAGCCTTCCCAGCGCGCCATCAGAGACATTGCCTCTTGTGTGTTGGATTACAAGCCACCGTCAGCTAGGAACACCTTGTTTGATGAGCACTACGAACAAGTCCATGTAGCAATGCAAAACGCCTACAAAGTCATGCTACATAGACGGACGAGAGCAACTCGTGAACATTACGAGCAGAAACAGAGAGAGGAACACACGCTTTTAAGGAAGAAAAAACGATAGCACGAAAGCGTGAGATCGAGGAGATGGAGAGATGCTTTCGCAGGAATGACGCCAGGAAGTTTTACAATAAGGGGAAACGAACATGCCATTGCTACAAAGCCAGAGCAGCGGCCTGCAGGGATGAAATGGAGAACTAGTACTAGAGTCACAGTCAATGCTGAGGATTTAGAAAGGCCACTTCTGCAGATTGTATAACATCGATAACAGACAAGATACCGCTGTCAGGCAGAACGATCCCTTCGTAATGGACGACGATGTAGGAGAATTCCATCCACCGGATGGACGCTATAGCGATATCAAGACTTGAGTCTAATAAAGCCGCGGGCGCAGACTGCTGAGCCTTTTAAGGTGGCTGGAGATGAGCTGGTAAGGTGCATGCACCATCTCATTTGCAAGGTATAGTCGGAGGAAAGCATGCCCGACAAATTGAATTTCAGCATCATTTGCCTAGTCCACTAGAAAAGAGAGCCCTATAACTGCGCCAACTACAGGGGAATAAGTCTCCTTGCCATCACATACAAGATCTTCTCTGCCGTACTATGTGAAAGCCTGAAACCCATTGTGAATAATCTGGTTCTTATCAGGTTCTTATCAGTGTGGTTTTCGTCGATTTCAAAGCTGCGTATGAGAGTGTACATAGAGACGAGCTATACAAAGCCATGTCTAGTTTTAACATCCCTGCCAAACTCGTCAGATTATGCAGGATGACAATTGAGAATTCCCGCTGCTCCATTAAGGTCGGTAGCGAGTTGACCGAGACCTTTAATGTTAAAAAAGGATTCAGATAAGGTGACGCGCTGTCATGTAATTTTTTTAACATCGTGCTTAAAAAGATCATACGAGATTCACTGGCCAACACAGCACTGGCAGCTACAAATTCGAAGTGATCAAGGACTTCATCCACCTTAGCTCACTAGTGACCAGCGACAACAGCATCAGCGCTGCTTCTTTGGGCTCTAGAGGCAATTGGGAAGCCCTCTCTCGAAAGACCAAGGTTGCGCTGTACAAAACCTTAATCATGCCGGTCCTCCTCTATGGTGCAGAGGCCTGGACTTTAAAACCAAAATCGTATCGTATATCGAACAATTTTTGATATAAGGTAGACTTGTTGGACAAAAATAAGCTCCCCACTGCAGTCAAATAAGTTGCGATTAGAAAGCCTATTTGTCGACAGAGCTCAAGGGATTCGTAACCATAGTGATGCGTAAACGGATAGAAAATGTGCACCCCATCATTGGCCCCGCATCCAATTCCCATGCATTCTGTACATCGTTTTGTAGACTTTCAATTCTCAATAATACTGACAAAGTGCGCATGAAACCACTTGCATAACCCATCTTAAGCCCTCATGGCCATGCAACAGAGGTCACGTAATTACCATCATCACGGCATTATCCCCTCGAGAAAAAATACCAAAAAAGCAAAAAACTTTCACTCGACCCTGCACAATACCGATACTGTCCCAAAAACCCCATGATCCTCAACGCCGCGACTACAACTATCCATACCCCGAGATGATTGAACGTGCAATCTGTCAACCATTTTCACTTTTACCCTCGACCCGAACCGATGTTGCGCAACATGCCTCCTCGCCAACATACCCAACTATACCAACCCACCCGCAACATTAATTTCACGATTAACCTGTTGCGTTCGAGTGACACTATACCGCCCGCCGAACCACAAGCGCTACGATGACGACCACACACGTGTGTAATAACTGTCGGAGACACATGCAAAGGCCCATGATACATATTCCATTAATTAATAATAAATTACCAGCAACTGTCGGGCGGATTACGACGATGACAGCCTGCAAATTTGTATTAGCGCAACATGAAAGCGCGGGGAATTGCGACAAATTCGTCCGCACAAGTACGAGTACACACCCAACGCGCGCGCCTAAAACCCTCACTAAGTAGGGCAATTGTAGATACAGAAATCTCAACTCTCGACTTGTAAACGATAGATAGTCGTCAATACGAGTAGATGCAACCAACGCTTTTATCAACTTATGACTATTACCATAAATGCAGCCAACTGCACTTCAAGTGATCGTGTTTCGTATAGTCGCGCTAGATCGCATGTTGTGTCGTCAATATTGTGGTATTGTGGCCCAACAGCACAACTTTTCCTTTTGCTCCCGGTAACAGCACTCCAAGCTACCGCATGTACGTACGAATCGATAGGAAACTAGTTTCAAGCCAGCCCAAGTGCCCACAGATAACAAGTCATTACAGCGTGTTCGGCTATGTACCCGTATCTGGGATGGTGGATAGACACCTAAACTTGTGATTTTTGATGGAAGACTGCAGATATGCTAGACTCTCTCATCGGCATCGATGGTCTATCGAACTGGCCGATCTGTGATATTCGGTGAAATGGTCGGCATCTCTCCCGGCGAGCGTGTATCTAAACGCATGTACTCGTATCTCGATCGAGTATGGTAATAATAGCAATTGATTGGTGGCGTGGCTGACGCTGATGCTGCGACTTGGGTTTGTTTGTTTTAACGCCTTCGGTATGGTGCGGCAATTGAAGTGTGTAGGATTCGAATGTGGCGCACAGCGGAAATGGGCAACAGAGTAAGGTGGGTTATTGCCCACGTATTGCGAGCAAGACTGACTGGAGCGGCAGGAAAAAAAAAAACAAAAATCAATGTTCAAGCTCAAGACTTGTGAGGCTCGTTTTGATCTCGTATTTTGATTTGATTTCCCTGAGTAAATGGCAAATTTAGCGGTAATTTATAACGTTCAGATGTAATTGAGAGAAATTGATGGAAACGATCGATTTTGAATGGAGCCGCGATTTTCATAAACAACTGGTAACACTGCCTTACATTGGGGCTGGTTAATGAAGAGAAATGATTATTTGCGCGTCAAACTGGAGATGAATGGCTTTAAGGTGCGCGGAGAGATTGAAAGTTGGGATGGGAATCGATTTGTTATTAGTTATTTATGGGGCTTTGATTATCGATTTTGGATCAATGACTACATAAGTGGCGAGAAGCGGAAATACATCGAGAAAGGCCGACGAACTGAAGATTTCATAACCTTCACTCTCTCCACGTCCACAAATCCAAGGTATCTTGCCGGACATCTCACTCGACAATTAACAATCACAGTTCCAATCAACGCAATCGTATTGTCATTGTGATAAAAGCGTCAGAATGCGAAGATAAAAGCCAAAACAGAAGCGACAAACAAAAAAGATTTCTCTTCTGCCACTGATTATTCGAATGCGACGCCTCAACACGCAAAACAATTAAGGAACAAGTACATGCTGCCGAGCAAGCAAACAACCGAATGACCAGCCAACCGGAATCTGGTCATGTATCCGGTCAGTCGGCTCTCTGGCAACTGTCACTTTTGCGAAATCAACGTGCATAAGTTCATCCAGTGACGATCATGAGAACGAAGCACGACGTCAAGTTCACGGATCACGCGAGAGTGCACAGATCTCAGCTGCTGCTGCGTCAGAGTTTAAAAATAAATTTAATTTTACTGCTTAAGGCCTGTTTAATTGACTGCTCTTTTCCTGTTTTGCATGGAAGCACTGCTCTCGCGCTGGATAGTGATGCATAGTGTAATTACCTTGTGTGGTGTTGTGTGCCACGACCTTCTTTTGCCTTGGTGATGACTCTGCTGGAGCTGGTGCTGCTGCTGTTGCTGATGGTGATGGTGGTTGTGATGATGCTGCTGCGGATGGCAACTGCTTATGATTGAAGAGTTCTCATAGATTTCCGACGATGATATTGAACTGTTGAGTGTCGCTGTTGAAGCGGCCAACGATGGACATGGTGACGAGGCTGGCGATGGCGAGAAGCATCCCGAGTCATATGAGTTGATTATACGCAAACGATTCCCCGGACAGATGCCCTGTAATTAGAGATTTAAAAAGAAAACGAATGAGTTGAATACGAGATGTTATCGGTGTGTAATTGAAAAATTGCTTAGTTCAGGAGGGAAGTGGATGCAGTGGAAGTGGGTAAATAGGTGGCTCGCCAAATAGGTGAATAAGAGCCGTAGGATGTGATTGCTATTTTAAGCGATGGAAATAGATGCATCTGCGCTTGGATGGATTCGCTGATCGTTTATGAAACTCGTTAGCGTTCGTTTTGGCGCCGGATCTTCGAGATATGTTATCCTATAAATTCATGCAAGTTTCTGTTTAGTTTTATTTGCGTACCACTGGAGCATGCAAATAGCTTCTTCCACGGTTACATAGTTAAAAATGTGGTTTAGGTGCGACCCGCAAGGCTCACACAACTAACTTCCCAGTGGGAAAAATGAAAACACCCATTTCATTTCACATCTTTTCATTTCTAAGCACCCCCGACGCAAGAAGAGGAGTGATATAAGTTTGAGGTGTCTGTGGGTCTGTGTGTCTGTCAGTGGCAACGTAATTCCTCAACGAATAGACCGATTATGATACCTCTTTTTTTTTTTTAAAGCTAACGTGATCGAAATGGTTTTTAGCTGCAATTTGTGAACATCTGTTCAGGTGTTTCAAGGTCATTGGCTCTTTTCGTTAGGTGCGGTAGGTATGATTCTTAGACGAATAATGGGTAATCGTCCGATCACCGCAATCAACTAGCATCGGGTGCGGTCAGTACTTAGATGGCGAACCGCTTGGAATCACCACGTGTTGTTGGCATTTGCTGTCGCTCCATGTAACCCAGGGTAAGGAAACGTACACTCATGTGCGCATATTAAACAATCTAATGCTCATAAACTGCTCACGTGCGTGTGCAATTTCGATTGCCGAAAGTTTTTTAATTTAAGCTTTATAGAAAATGAAGCCATCTTAGACTAAAATGTTATAAAAAGTGAAAATAAAAAAAAGATTTCAAGTTACATGTTCAAATGTTCCACGTTTTATCATTCTGCAAACAACTCCTGAGCAGTAAATCAACTCATTTTAGCTCACGAACGCGAGTATGTGCATTTATGGAAACTCACCCCATGTACGCACTCCACATGTGCGTTAAACAGAACCCACCTTACAGAGTGCATATAAGTATGCGTTCTCTTTAACGAGCATATGAAGTGCGCACAGGGGTGAGTTTCCATAAATGCACACACACTCGTGTTTGTGAGCGAAAATAAAAATGCTCACAGCCAATAACTCATGAGCGCATGCGCTTAATAATTGCTCGTTGGGAAGTGCACACTCACGAGCAGTTTATAAGTGTGCGTTTTTTTAACCCAACCACAACACTGTCCGAGCAATCTCATATGTATATCTCGGTTGTCGTCCGATCATCGCAATCAACCAGCGGTTAGTATTTAGATGGAGGACCGCTTGGGAATACCGCGTGTTGTTAATTTGTTTTTTGCTTATTTTTTAATTATTTAATTTCTACTAACAAAAAACGGATGGACCGATGCCGAAAACTTACTCAGTTCTAAGTTGCGTAATTACGCGTGGAATGAACGCAATCTTATGTCAATATCGTCTTTGGTTCTCGAGATAATCGAGGCGAAAATTCCGGTACGCACATGCGCACATACATATGTACATACCTACGCACATACGCATATACGTGCATACACGCACACACACATATACACACATCTCTATAAAAATCTTGGATTTGGATTCTGCTGACCTTGAAACGTGGAGATACATACATATGTCGAAATTTGGAATTTGCAAAACCGGCCCCATTAATAAGGGGCTGGTAGTCTTTGGCAAAAAAGATTCGGTTATATGCAGCAAAAGGCCTTCAGATAATCTAAGTCCTTACTTATAATATCCACGTTCCTCTACGACCCACATTTCAGGCTATTGCAAACGTCCGTTCATCAGTCTCTTAAGACAACTCAGCTTATTGCACAAACCGCATATCACGTCCAGCCCCTACGTGTAATGTGTCCGCACAACCATTTAATTATACAAAAAAAAAAAAAAAAACATAAACGCGAACAGAAAATGAAAACGAAAACAAATTAATTCCCTGCCCGATCTAGTTTCGTATTTCGCTCGAAATCGCCGGGTCGGCAACGCGCACAACACGTAAAGCTAATTAAAACGACTTCAACCTTTCAATCAAGACAATTAACCCGGAGTCAACTGACTCCAGATACAGCCACTGTTCTATAATGCACACCACTGCTACTGGCTACTGGGCGTTTGAGGAAAAGCGAAAATCGCATGCATCCACATCCGCGGATCAATTAATCAATTCGCGCGTCACAGAGTTTTTCATTCAGAAAAATACACTCTGTCTCCGTGCTCTCAATTGAAGAAAATTGCCTTATTCCATGCTGAGTCTGACTGCCACTTAACAGCGATCACGACCGTGAACTATAGTGCGATCTATTTATCTATTTACCGCAGTTGATATGGAAAATATCTAAAGTACATCGTCGGCTACTAACGATCACACTTTGTTAGGTTCATGCAGAACGATCGACGATCACACGTGATCGTTTGTCTTCTTCCTCAATAGCTTGGATAGCATTTCTGTCCGATTGACTTCCGTTTGACTAAAAGTCAGCGACAGCATTAACCGTGGAACTAGAGTGAAACAACGACGACGTACCGAGGGCTATGTGCGTTGCGTTAAGCTGGGCGTGATCGGCGATCGTGAAATCGGAAACTTGGTCGTTTGAAAATCTGATTTTGCTTTTTCTTATATTTCTTTTTTTTTATTTAGATATTTGTATTGCGCGAGAAACCAAACACAAATACGTACAATGGCCGTCTTTGAACGAGTTGCAAAAGTGAAAATAGCGAAATCGATTTTTGGACCGATCGCTGAGATATGGTCCGTAAAGTAAAATGTTTTTGTTTGCAATAGAGTTGAATAACAGAGGATTACTAATGATGTAGTATCCATTTTACTGCTATTATTTGACAGCTACCAACTTGTTAATGCCATTCATCAGTCGACGGACCTTGATGGGAATCAAAGAAAACGAATTTCGAATGGAGAAGTACAGTAGGTTCAAGTGAATATTAGCGGTTTAAGCGGGCTAGCAGGAGGTAATTTGAACTCTTTGTGCCTGAAAAACGTGTCATATAAGATTTGACGTGGTATTTAGTATCGGAAGAACGGATATGGGCTTCACGGAAACAACAGGAAGTTGTGAATGACGACACCAGACTATTTTATTAACGAATACGACCTACGCCAAAAAACAGGATTAGTCGGTTGCGCTACGGCCTAGTAAGCCGTGACCGTTAAAAAAAAAACCACAAACTCCGAAACAACCATAAGCCTCGGATTTATTTATGTTGACGACCCTTGCAAAAAACGAAAAAAGGACAATGATCTTCGGCTTTGTACGTGGAATGTCAGGTCCCCAAACAGGCCACGTGCAGCCGAACAACTTGCGGACGCCCTAGACCGCTATAAAGCGGACATAACCGCCTTCCAGAAAATGCGATGGAATGGACCGGGTATAAAGCGGATCAAAAACTGCGATACTTACTACGGCGACTGCTATAGGGACAGAGGACAACGATTGTTCGGATGCGGATTTGTTGTTCGAGGTGGACTAAGGCAAAAAGTCCTAAGCTTTGACCTGATCTGCGTCCAGGCACCCGCGGAAGACAAGGATGACTCCGCCAAAGGTGAGTTCTACGATCTCCTAGATAGAACTTATGCCCAATATCCCAGCTATGACACCAAAATTGTACTCGGAGACTTCAATGCTAAGCTGGGTAAGGAAAGCATCATTGAACGAGTCATCGGCAAACATAGCCTACACGACACCACATCCGATAACGGACAAAGGCTGATTGATCTTGCAACGGGGCGAAATCTCCTTCTAGCCAGTACGCGCTTCCCGTACCTCGATATACACAAAGGCACCTGGCGGTCTTTTGATCAATCGCGATCGACGTCAGACACACCTCCACTATTCGTGATGTTAGAACTTTCCGAGGGGCTAACATCGACTCGGACCACTATCTTGTAGTAGCCAAGATGCGCTTACGGATATCACGAACGCAGCGGAGTAGAGTAAGATAACAGAGTTATGACGTCGGAAAGCTACTATCGCCAGGAACCGCTCGTGCTTTTACCGATCGCGTCTCACTTAAGCTCTCCAATATACCTCAATCCTCCACGCTATCAATAGAACAGCAGTGGAGCCTTTGCAAACAAGCCCTGAAAAGCTCTGCATCCGAAGTTTTGGGTTTCAATGCTCCACCACGAAGAAACACCTGGTTCGATGACGAGTGCAGGAGGATTCATACAGCGAAGCAAGATGCATGTAAGGCCTCGCTGCATAAAAGAACAAGAGCAGCTTGTGAGCTCTATGAGTCAAAAAAAGGGAGGAGCATAAGCTTCTTAGAAGAAAGAAGAAAGAGCACGAGAAGCGCGTGATTGAGGATTTGGAGAGGTGTTACTGCAGGCGTGACGTTCGAAAGTTTTATCAACAGATAAAGCGAACATGCCAAGGTTATAAAGCCAGAACTGAAGCCTGCAGTGATAAGAACGGACACATAGTAGCAGAATCGCAGTCGATGCTGAGAAAATCGGAAAACCACTTCTGCAGACTGTATAACGACGATGTCAGTCAATATACCGCTGTCAGGCAGAATGATCCATTTCTATTCGACGAAGACCGCAGGGAATTCTGTCCCCCTGACCTCGACGAAGTTAAGATTGGCATATCGAAGCTCAAGTCGCATAAAGCTGCTGGCGCAGACGGACTGTCTGCTGAGCTCTTCAAGGCAGCTGGGGATGACCTGGTTAGGAGCATGCACCAGCTCATCTGTAAGATATGGTCAGAGGAAAGCATGCCCGAGGAATGGAGTCTCAGCATCGTATGCCCGATCCACAAGAAAGGAGACCCCTCTGATTGCGCCAACTATAGAGGAATAAATCTCCTTAACATCGCCTACTAAATCTTCTCTGCCGTTTTGTGTGAACGCCTGAAGCATTTTGTAAATAAGCTGATAGGTCCTTATCAGTGCGGATTCAGGCCAGGGAAGTCCACCATCGACCAAATCTTCACACTACGGCAGATCCTGGAAAAAAACAATGAATTTCAAGTCGACACTCATCACCTATTTGTCGAGGTGAAGCCATGTCTACCTTTGGCATACCTGCCAAACTCGTCAGACTATGTAGGATGACTTTGGATAATGCTCGCTGCTCCATCCGAATCGGTGAACACCTTACCGATAGTTTTGATGTCAAAAAAGGATTTAGGCAGGGCGATGCGCTGTCGTGTGATTTCTTCAACATCATATTAGAAATGATTGGGCAAAAATCACTGGCCAATACAAGAGGAACAATCTATTTCAAATCCTCCCAACTCCTTGCATACGCCGACGATATTGACATAATAGGTAGATCACAGCGAGATGTCAATGAGGCGTTTGCGAGTATTAAGTTCTAGGTTGCGAAAGTTGGTCTGGCGGTAAACGAGGGCAAAACTAAGTATTTGCTGTCATCACAAAAGGATACTCACCACCGACGTCTGGGCCAGAATGTTTGTATTGGCCGATATAAGTTCGAGGTAGTTAAGGACTTCGTCTACCTTGGCTCCGCAGTGACCTGGAACAACGACATCAGTTCCGAAATCAAACGCAGAATCACTCTTGCTAATCGCTGTTTCTTTGTCGAAGCTGAAGAACAACAAGGCCGCAGGCTCAGATGGCTTGCCATCAGAGCTCTTCAAGGCTGGCGGCGATGTTCTGGTAGGGAGCATGCACCAGATCATCTGCAGAATTTGGGAAGATGAGAGCATGCCCGACGACTGGAATACCAGCTCTATATGCCCCAACCACAAAAAAGGCGATCCTACCTCTTGCAAGAACTATAGAGGTATATCCCTGCTCAATGTCGCATACAAGATCCTGTCCAGCGTATTGTGTGAACGTCTAAAACCATTTTGCACCGCACTAATCGGCAGCTACCAGTGAGGCTTCCGGCCCGGCAAATCAACTATAGACCAAATTTTCACACTTCGACAAATCCTGGAAAAGACCAACGAGTTTCGAATCGAAACACACCATCTTTTCATCGATTTCAAAGCCGCATACGACAGCATTCATCGTGAAGAACTGTTTGGGGCGATGGCCGAATTCGGGATCCCGGTAAAACTGATCCAGTTGTGTCGCGCCACGCTTAAAAACACGCGATGCACCGTGCAACTCGGTTCTAGGATCTCGGAACCATTCGAAACATGCACCGGATTTCGGCAAGGAGATGCGCTGTCATGTGACTTCTTCAACCTGGTGCTGGAGCAGATAGTGCGACGGGCAGGCGTCAACAGGGAAGGCACTATCTTTTACAAGTCCATCCAGCCTCTAGGATACGCGGATGATATCGACATCATCACGTGTTCTCGCCGTGGCATTGTGGAAGCATTCAAGGCGATTGAAGAACAGGCGAAACGAGTTGGTCTTAAGAAGAATGAGGATAAAACGAAATACATGCTGTCAAGCAAAAACCAATCCATCGCTCCCCACCTGGGACAAAATATAACAATTGACAATTTCGAGGTAGTTAAGGAGTTTGTCTACCCCGAGGCAAACGTAAATTCCACAAATGACACCACAGTGGAGATTCGGAATAGAATCGCCCTTGGCAACCGCTGCTACTTCGGATTGTCCAAACAACTGGGGTCAAAACTCCTCACTCGAAAGACCAAAGTCATGCTTTACGAAACGCTCATACTGCCAGTCTTGCTGTACGGAGCCGAAAGCTGGACGATAAGCAGGACAGCGGAGCTGATTTTGGGTTCTTTCGAAAGAAAAATTCTGTGCCAGATATTTGGTCCTGTCTGTGAGGAAGGTGAATGGAGAAGAAGGCACAACCGCGAACTCTACGAGCTGCACCAAGATGTGGATGTAGTGCGGAAGTCAAGGATCCGTCGACTACACTGGCTCGGCCACATCGAGCGCATGGACATCAACGCTCCAGCTAAGAGGGTCTTCGACTCCGAGCCTACTGGTTCGAGAAGAGGAAGACCGAACCTCCGGTATAAAGACCAAGTAATCGCGGATGTAAGACATCTTGGTCTTGACAACTGGAAGTAGCGTGCCCGGGACCGTTAAGGATGGAAGGCAGCTATAGCTCAGGCTCAGATCCTCCATGGATCGCAGGCCTGATAAGTAAGTAAGTAAGTAAGTAAGTATATTGGATAAGATGCTTACTAGGCTATGTTAGACCACTGAAAGTGAACAGAAAGGGCAACAATAAAATAACAATAACGAAATAGCCAAAAAAAGTTGGCTATCGCCTTCTTCTTCTTTGGTGGCGTTACAGCCCATGAGGGACCAGAGCCAAGCTTCTTTCAATAACCCATGTTGTGTGTGATTTATTTTTCGCACAGGTGAAAGGGACCAACAGTTTAATGCCGATTCCGAACGGCGTGAGTCGAGAAGCTTTTTCATGGCAAGTTTTACTACGGGAGGTTTTGCCAGTACTCCGCTGAGGAGGGACGCCGCGAAATAAACATTTGATGGCGTTAGTGTGATCGGGATCCGAACTCGCTCATCCAACACACTAACCACTGCGCCACGGCGCCGTGGCGTCAAAAACTCGTACAACTACAAATTCATACTACCAGAGTCTCTTAAAGTGTTAACATCAGCTTAAACGGATTAAGGAGTGGGAATTGCGGAAGGTTATCCATCTGCCTAGGTGTTATAAATTTGGCCATATACATGGCGTCACAGTATACATATATGGAACAGTCGACATCAAATGAACTAATGAAAAATCCGAATCGAAATTTATGAACTCAATGCGGTCGTATGCTTGCAGATGTGCTCATGATGTAGCCATTTTTCACTTATAGTTTGAAAGACCCTGCACAAAACTGTCATTTGTACTTAAAAAAATACGAAACATTCTGAACAACAACAATAAATTCGACAAAGTGATGCCAATATAAGCAAAAAACTCGTTGTTGTTCGACAATAAGCGTTGTTTTTCGTATTTTGTTACACTTTATCATTTGAGAGGAAATAAATTGGTAATTCCACGATACAAAAAGGTCAGTGATCAAAATTTACCCAGCAAAACAACGAAAACTGATACAAGACTTTGATTTATAGAGCAATTATGTGCCCAACCAAACTTTGGTTAAAGAAATGTAATAAAGAAAAGAAAGACACCACACTTCTTCAACTTTTTCTTGCTCATTTCCATAAAATAATACTCAGCCATGTCCTTTTCGTTTGGTGGAAACGGGTGAACAACAACATAATCGGATAAAATGAAATTGTCAAATACAAAAGTCATTAAGTTCATACGCGTCCTTGCTTTATCAACATTATATGATTCCATTCGACGATGTCTCAGTTTAAGCTCTTTTTTTCCGGTCCACCATTCATTTTTCTTTTTATATGAAAACTTTACGGATACAACGGTAATTTCGTTGCCCGATATTTCAGCATCTCTTCCTGGTTAACTTCATTCGACAACGATACAAAATAGGCACGCCACGATGCCTTGTAATAGGTTCAGCAATTTTCTAACCATGTACAACACGATGGCACAAAAGTCGACCAAGCGCACGTAAGTACATATGTAGGACTCCCATGGGGAGGAAATAAATTTAATGCTCGATTGTGTAGATGGATGTACATGGGGGCCATAGTACGTTGTTATCCTGAAGTTAAAGTAATTTTTTTTTTCTTCCTTCCTGTCTGTAAAAGGATGTTGTCAACATAAAACATTATTCAACTGTGCAATGTACGGTCGTTCGAGTCCCCAAAGCTGATGGCATTTTCTTCCCAGATTTAAAGCGTTAACACGTGACTTGGGGAATTATTCTCCATCAGGGTGAAAGACGAGAACAATGACAACGCGACTGTTCGGGGTGAGGAATTAAATTGTTCACGAAAACTGGAGGGCGACTGCGTTCTATTTATGGACGTGTGGGTGAGTATTCGTCCATAGAAGTTGACGTTTAATTATGAATAACGGTGTTGTGGCGTTTCGAGCATAAAGCCCAGCATTGGGGCTTTGTCCCGAAAGTGGAGGTTTTCATCTGAAGTGGAAAACATACGATTTTTTAAAGTAATCGCTGATTTATGCAAAAATCACGATTACGATTTGGCATCACTGAACATCACCGGAGACAACGACCGTTTTCTGTTAATTTCAAATTTCCGTCATCATTCACTCAGATTACACGCATTTACGGACAAATGATGGAGGAAACCCTCATCAACGGATAAGATCCTTTAACTCAATTTAAGACCATCCCCAATGACTTGCAATAAAAGTCCCAAGTCCTTATGTCCTTACGTTACAACTTATCCCCTCCGTCCATATGCCTTTCGGACATTATCCAACCGTCTCCTGTCTTTCCTTCAGTTCCGCATGAAGCACACGAGGACTTTCGACTCATTTCGTCTCACAAATAAATTGTAATCCCATTCAGTGTACCGTAACCGGGACAAAGTGCTCTTATTGTCTTCCTTATCCAGAGAAAGTCCTTGAGAAACGGTCGACAGGCACTTGTGTACTTGAATGTATGAATACGATTACTTTGTGGCCATGGAAATGGAGCGCAAAATCCAACCATTCACTGATGGAAGTGTAAATCTAATTAAAAGTTACCTCCAAGGCAAGACCAGAGGCCATGTAACCAAGCTAACATCTCACACTGGAGCTAAGAGGATGTTTATAACTTACCTGTCGTCCGGCGAGTACACAAAGCCACCATCCTTTGAAATTGTGAGGATCCTGTTCGATGACAGTCAGTATGTCGCCCTTTTTGAATGCCAATTCATCCGGGGCGTCCGGCTGATTATCGTACAGTGCCTTCGCATAGATTTTCTGTAACTAGAGAAAGGAAAACATCATCATTTACGAGTTAATGGGGTTTTAGATTTAATTATCGACATTTGGTTGTTCGCAGAATTGATTCGCTGTAGCCTGCAGTGCTAATTTGCTTAGCACAAATGATTGACAGATGGTAGATACATAGATGTGGGGAGTGATGCAATCAAGTGAGATTGGTTGTGTTTTAACAGCTTGCGAGCTTAATGAGCTGGAAGTGAATAACACAAGCGAATGCGAGCAGTGAAGGTTGAAATGTGCTTTTTGCAGCTGTATTTGGGGGTCGCTCTAAATTTGAAATACGGACAAAGGCACTAAACTATAGATACTTTTTCTGGGTAAAGCAGAAAGCGCTATTCCAAACCAAACAATAACCAAATCAGTTGTTTACTCCCAAATGACTAATAGCCTACGTTAACCGGTATCTAAGAACAACACATCATTGTTACCCACTACAGCACACCTATGTATCTGGATTTTCCATTATCGGTGCAAAGATAAAACTCAAAACTTCCTAAAAAAAGAAAAAAGCAAATAACCAAGCAAACACAATTACGAACTACAAGCCGGCAATTGTCATCTGAAATAGCAACCAAGACGCTGGCGGTGTTACCACTTCTCGAATGCGGTGATGACATCAGAACTCCGGATAGTATCCATTCGCCAGGAGCTGCAGCAGTAAGCATTATTCGCAATAAACTGTGGAAATAAAGTCATCTGACGCTGATGATTTGATCATTCGTCGTCGTGGGTTAATTGTAATGAAAACCAGTTTGGTTAGTGCGAGCAAACACGTTCCAGATAACAGCTTGAGTGTCGATTCGCTAGCACAATTACGGCCGCGTCTGCCGGGAGTACCTACATAGAAAAGATATTTTCGCAATTCTACTTCGTAGAGAAAAAAGGAATAGTATCTTAACTACGGATTATGTCAATGGCCTCGGGTAAGCTTGAAATACCTTTTCATAAGTGTAATTTCCATGTGCCCGACATCCAATGTATTCTAACGTTTTGGGTTAATTGGGTCTACACGCCGCCGAAGGTACATAGAATCTAACTGGCACTTTACCACTTTGAATTTCTATTTCTATTCTCGACTGAATGTGAGATACGAGTGTGGAGTATGCTCCTATAGTTCAAGTGTTAATCAGAAACATTGTTTTGTGGATGGTTGTTGGTACATAGGCGCGTAAGCCTGTTAGGTGAAAAGAATTGAGTTCAGTAATGAGTTCCATTCGACATGGGGACTGTGAGAAAAATGAGTACGATGATCCCTAAGGCTTTCGAATGAAGTAGACAAAAAAGTAGGTTTAAGAAAACAATTGTGATTACCTTTGTATCTGACGGTATGTAGATATGAATAACCTGAGGGCCTTGTTTGCACCGCTGATGGTGTTCTGTGCTGCCCAATACATATGCTATTAGTTATGATGGCAACTGATTAAGTTTGATATTGCAAGAGAAATAAACATAGGAAGACAATCACTTGGGATTGATTAATGCCTCAAGTTCCATGATCGCAAGTCTGAGTCACAGAATCTCTAAGGGATTGCGTTCAAAACAAGCAGAGCGACTTGGACGGAGCAGAGCGAAATCAGGTCACATTTGCATTTGTTTGGCAAGGACAATGTAGTTCCAGACCTGGAAACCTTTGGACGAAGATATATGGTATTGCTTGGGGGAGTTATTATACAATTATTCACACGAATTCTCGTTTGGAAGACATTTGCGTAGAATGTGTTTTGATTTTTTGCAATCTTTCCTTGGTGACGTTACAGCCCATGGAGGACCAGAGCCAAGTTTCTCTCAATCACCCATGCTATTTGTGATTTATTTTTCACACAGATGAAAAGGCATGGACTCGGAGATACAGCGCAAAGTTGTTGATTGTTCTCAACCTGGCGAGATGGCAGCAACGGTATCTGTTTCAATGCATGGATCAAGTTGACATACAGCCTCCTTGCGGCACGCTCTAGATAGCCTCTACAACAACCATTGAGAGGTGAACAAATGTATGCAGCCATCGCCCTAGGCAAGAGGGCGCTACAATACCCCGACCAGTTTGGCGGTTCTGCGGCGGGCCAACAACCCGCCCATGTAAAAAAAATCAAGTTATGAATGAGCAAAATCCCTCGGAAAAACGGACGGATTCTCGAAGACGACATGGCGCGACAGCTCGTAATGCGATGATAAGTAGCACAAAATTTCCCCGCGAGCGAATCCACACAGCAACCTGGCGGTCTCCGGAGGGCCGAACCGCCAACCAAATCGACCATGTGCTCATTGACGCAAGACACTCGTCAAGAATTCTAGATGTGTGAACATTCAGAGGGGCAAGTGTCGACTCTGACCACTTCCTCGTAGCAGCAAGATTCAGAGCTCGACTGTCCAATGTCAGAAAGCTGCACCAGCCCATCAGGAGGAGGTTCGACATTGGGCGCCTGAGCACACCAGAGGTTGTCAGAGTCTAGAGGGAGCAGCTGAGCGAAAGACTCTACGGTATGCCTACGTCGAACACAAATGCCAATAATATGTGGCTGCATTGCCGCTCAGCCATTCAGGAAGTAGCCGAAACCACCTTAGGATACCTACCACGCCCGACAAGAAACCCGTAGTATGATGGCGAGCGTGAGCAGAAAAAGGCAGCAACCGACGAGGCGTACCAAAAGGCGCTGCAGAGGAAAACCAGGGCAGCGAAGGAAGAGTACCGAGCAAGAAGAAGGGAGGAGAAAAAACTACTGCGACAAAAGAAAAGAATCTTCGCAGCCTCCCAGCTCAAGGATATCGAGGAGTCTAGGCATAAACATAAAATACGAGCCTTTTACAAGAGAGCCAAAGGCATTGCAGAAGGCTTCAAAAAGGCCACCCAGGCTCTTCGAAACTGCGAGGGTAATCTTGTCACTGACCCGCAGGGAATAGTGGATGTATTTAAGCAGCATTTCCAACAGCTGCTTAAAGAGCATGACCAAGAGAGAGTGGTAGGGACCGAGTCCTCCCACCCAGCATCGAAGAAGTCGGCACAGCTATTCAGAAGCTGAAGAATAACAAGACCGCAGGCTCAGATGGCTTGCCATCAGAGCTCTTCAAGGTTGGCGGCGATGTTCTGGTTAGCATGCTTTGGGAAGACGAAAGCATGCCCGACGACTAAAATACCAGCTCTATTTGCCCCATCCCCCATCCCCTCTTGCAAGAACTATAGAGGTATATCCCTGCTCAATGTCGCATACAAGATCCTGTCCAGCGTACTGTCGGCTCTAATCGGCAGCTACCAGTGCCGCTTCCGGCCCGGCAAATCAACTATAGACCAAATTTTCACACTTCGACAAATCCAGGAAGAGACCAACGAGTTTCGTATCGACATACAACATCTTTTCATTGATTTCAGAGCCGCACAGGACAGCATTCATCGTGCTGGACTGTTTGGTGCGATGGCCGAATTCGGGATCTCGGAGAAACTGATCCACTTGTGTCGCGCCACGCTTAAAAATACGTGATGCACCGTGCAACTAGGTTCTAGGACTTCGGAACCGTTTGAAGCATGCACCGGATTTCGGCAAGGAGATGCGCTGTCATGTGACTTCTTCAACCTGGTGCTGGAGCAGATAGTGCGACGGACAGGTGTCAACAGGGAAGGCACTATCTTCTACAAGTCCTTTCAGCTGCTAGGATACGCGGATGATATCGACATCATTGCGTGTTCTCGCATCCGCGGCGATTGAAGAAGAGGCGAAACGAGTTGGTCTTAAGTTCAATGAGGACAAAACGGAGTACATGCTGTCAAGCAAAAACCAATCCGTCGCTCACCACCTGGGACAAAATATAGCAATTGACAGCTACAATTTCGAGGAAGTTAAGGAGTTTGTCTACCTCGGGGCAAACGTAAATTCCACAAATAACACCACAGTGGAGATCCGGCATAGAATCGCCCTTGGCAACCATTGCTACTTCGGCTTGTCCAAACAACTGGGGTCAAAACTCCTCACTCGAAAGACCAAAGTCATGCTTTACAATATGCTCACTCTGCCAGTCTTGCTGTACGGAGCCGAAAGCTGGACGATAAGCAGGACAGCGGAGCTGATTTTGGGTTCTTTCTAAAGAAAAATTCTGCGCCGGATATTTGGTCCTGTCTGTGAGGAAGGTGAATGGAGAAGAAGACACAACCGCGAACTCTACGAGCTGTACCAAGATGTGGATGTAGTCCGGAAGGCAAGGACCCGTCGACTACACTGGCTCGGCCACATCGATCGTATGGACATCAACGCTCCAGCTAAGAGGGTCTTCGACTCCGAGCCTCCTGGTTCGAGAAGAAGAGGAAGACCGAACCTCCGGTATAAAGACCAAGTAATCGCGGATGTAAGACATCTTGGTCTTGACAACTGGAAGCAGCGTGCCCGGGACCGTCAAGGATGGAAGGCAGCTATAGCTAAGGCTCAGATCCTCCATGGATCGCAGGCCTGATAAGTAAGTAAGTAAGGAGTTTATCGCAATCCAGTGGTGCGAACCCTATTTAGTGTGGGGATTGAATATTTCGTAACAGTATGTATCATTCAAGCGTTGGACATGGATGAGAGCAGGCAATTTCTCTAAGAATGTATAAATATTTACGAGTGTCACCGTTGTCTCTGGGGCGTAATGTGTCCAGAATGTATACGTCGGGACAAAAAAGACGAAGGTTACCAGGAATTAGTGAATTTAATGAAAAAATACAAATTCGCTGTCCATGGTGACTGCGCAAAATGATGTACTTGAATGATGTTTTGAGTGTCAAACAAAATCTAAACTGACGTCACGTTACACCCTCTAACGCGCAAATCCTTAAAATTATGGCACAATTTTTCATCTTTAAGCAGCTTTGAGCAAAAAGCCTGACTCAGGAGGCCAAATAAATAGGTGAAAGGACGTCCAAAGCCTTTTATTGAGCTACAGTTTCAAAAAGTTTTAAATGCCTTCAAAAGGTTACGAAAAATGGACTTCTCAATCTTTACTAACAAAATTTAGAACAATTTTTATTGCTTTAACAACCTTCTTCTTCTTAGTGGGCGCTACAGTTCGGGGTGAACCTGGGCCTCAACCAACATGCCCCTCCATCCAGCACGATCTTTCGCTAGCCTTTTCCATTGCCGCACACCCAGTTGGCTGAGGTCCCCTTCCACCTGTGTGCGCCATCTTAAGTGCGGCCGTCCTCTGCTTCTTCGTCCCTCGGGGTTGGATTCAAAGCGTCCATTCGCTCTACATCGCCCAGCCATCTTAGGCGTTGAATCCGTAGACGCCTGACTAGGCTCATGTCGCTGTACAGCCCGTAAAGTTCGTGGTTGAATCTTCTCCTCCATCCCCCGTCTGCGTTTATAGGCCCAAAAATCACGCGCAAAATCTTTCTCTCGAACCGACCAAGGGCCTCCTCATCCGCTTTTGATAGTGTTCATGCTTCTGCGCAGTACAACAGGACCGGAATGATAAGGGTCTTATATAGAGTCAACTTTGTCGTTCGAGAGAGCGCTCTATTACTCAGTTGCCTCATGAGCCCAAAGAAACAGCGATTGGCAAGAGTGATTCTGCGTTTGATTTCGGAACTGATCTCGTTGTTCCAGGTCACTGCGGAGCCAAGGTAGACGAAGTCCTTAACTGCCTCGAACTTATATCTGCCAATACAAACGTTCTGGCCCAGACGTCAGTGGTGAGTGACCTTTTGTGATGACAGCAAATATTTCGTTTTGCCCTCGTTTACCGCCAGACCAACTTTCGCAACCTAGAACTTAATACTCGCAAACGCCTCATTGACATCTCGCTGTGATCTACCTATTATGTCAATATCGTCGGCGTACGCAAGGAGTTGCGAGGATTTGAAATAGATTGTGCCTCTTGTATTGGCCAGTGATTTTTGCACAATCATTTCTAATATGATGTTGAAGAAATCACACGACAGCGCATCGTCCTGCCTAAATCCTTTTTTGACATCAAAACTATCGGTAAGGTATTCACCGATTCGGATGGAGCAGCGAGCATTGTCCAAAGTCATCCTACATAGTCTGACGAGTTTAGTAGGTGTGTCAAAGGTAGACATGGCGTTGTATAGCTCGTCTCTAATTACGCTGTCGTATGCGGCTTTGAAGTCGACAAATAGATGGTGAGTGTGGAGTTGGAATTCATGGTTTTTTTCCAAGATCTGCCGTAGTGTGAAGATTTGGTCGATGGTGGACTTCCCTGGCCTGAAACCGCACTGATAAGGGCCTATCAGTTTACTTACAAAAGGCTTCGGGCGTTCACACAAAACGGCAGAGAAGGTTCTGTAGGCGATGTTAAGAAGACTTATTCCTCTGTAGTTGGCGCAGTCAGAGGGGTCTCCTTTCTCGTGGATTGGGCATACAATGCTGAGACTCCATTCCTCGGGCATGCATTCCTCTGACCATATCATACAAATGAGCTGGTGCATGCTCCTAGTCAGGTCGTCCCCAGCTGCCTTGAAGAGCTCAGCAGACAATCCGTCTGCGCCAGCAGCTTTATTCGACTTGAGTTTCGATATGGCAATCTTAACTTCGTCGAGGTCAGGGGGACGGAATTCTCTGCGGTCTTCGTCGTTAAGAAATGGATCATTCTGCCTGACAGCGTCATATTGACTAACATCGCCGTTACACATTTTGCAGAAGTGTTTTTTTTATATTCTCAGCATCGACTGTGGTTCTACTACTAGGTGTCCGCTCTCAACCCTGCAGGCTTCCGTTCTGGCTTTATAACCTTGGCATGTTCGCTTTATCTGCTGATAAAACTTTCGAACGTCACGCCTGCAGTAACACCTCTCCAAATCCTCAATCGCGTACTTCTCGTGCTCTTTCTTCTAAGAAACTTATGCTCCTCCCTTCTTTTTAACTCGTAGAGCTCACGAGCTGATCTTGTTCTTTTATGCAGCGAGGCCTTATATGCATCGTGCTTCGCTGTATGAATCCTCCTGCACTCGTCATCAAACCAGGTGTTTCTTCGTGGTGGAGCCTTGAAACCCAAAACTTCGGATGCAGAGCTTTTCAGGGCTTGTTTGCAAAGGCTCCACTGCTGTTTTATTGATGGCGTGGAGGATTGAGGTGTATTGGAGAGCTTAAGGGAGACGCGATCGGTAAAATGCACGAGCTGTTTCTGGCGATAGTAGCTTTCCGACGTCATAACTTTGTATTCTTACTCTACTCCGTTGCGTTCGTGATATCCGTAAGCGCATCTTGGCTACAACAAGATAGTGGTCCGAGTCGATGTTAGCCCCTCGGAAAGTTCGAACATCAAGAATAGTGGAGGAGTGTCTGACGTCGATCGCGATGTGATCAATCTGGTTGGTAGTCGATTGATCAAAAGACCGCCAGGTGCCTTTGTGTATATCGAGGTGCGGGAAGCGCGTACTGGCTAGAAGGAGATTTCGCCCCGCAGCAAGACCAATCAGCCTGTGTGTCAAAGATGCTTTCCTTACCCAGCTTAGCATTGAAGTCTCCTAGTACAATTTTGGTGTCCTAGCTGGGACATCGGGCATACGTTCTATCTAGGAGATCGTGGAACTCACCTTTGGCGGAGTCATTCTTGTCTTCCGTGGGGGCGTGGACGCAGATCAGGCTGATGTTAAAATATTTAGCCTTGATACGGATTGATCTGAGGCGTTCGCTCACATGCCGAAAGCTTTGGACTTTTTCCCTTAGTCCACCTCGAACAACAAATCCGCGTCCAAACGCGCCCTCTCTCCCTATAGCAGTCGCCGTAGTAAATATCGCAGTTTTTCATCCGCTTTATACCCGGTCCATTCCATCGCATTTCCTGGATGGCGGTGATATCCGCTTTATAGCGGTCTAGGGCGTCCGCAAGTTGTGCGGCTGCACGTGGCCTGTTTAAGGACCTAACATTCCACGTACAAAGCCGAAGATCATTGTCCCTTTTCCGTTTTTTGCAAGGGTCATTAACATAAATCCGGTCCGTTATATTCGATTGTGGTTGTTTCGGAGTTTGTGTTTTTTTTACGCTTACGGCTTACACAACCTTCGACTATAAATATATTACGTTTCGCCCACCTTTCCCCAGCTAACCACGTACGTATGTATCTATGTACGTCTTTCGATTGAGTAAATAATAATAAAAAAAAAAAGATATCTTATCCGTCCCACATTGACAACATATCGAACTTCTGGAAATCAATATTTTGATGTTTACTCAGTTTGGAGCAGCTCTATAAAAAACAACTTTTATCTAATCTAAAACACATTCTCCGATATGCGAACATGTCCAGCAATCAACCAGTATCGTAGATAGTTTGTTTAGATTGCGATTTATTTTTATTACGCGTACTTTTCGACGCTGGAAAAAATGTGCCTGACATTTGCGTCAAAAGTTATAGAGAAACCAAAAAACTGCATTCAATACCTTAGCAAATTGAATGCACATGGGAACGATTGGACCCGTATAAGATAGCATAAGCCTGTCGCGATATACAGTGGGTGATCAAATTATTACGGCCACCATAAAAAATTACATATTTTCAGAATTTAGTTCAAATAAACGCATTAAATAACAATACTAATATATTAGTTTCCTTCTGAAACTAATTTGTGATCAATTAACTTTAAAAATTACAAAAAACATTATTTCAAATAGCTTTTACTCTTATGGTAGCCATCTTCCTAAAAGTTGCAATAATTGCAGGAGTGACAAAGTCATCAGTTCACAAAATAAAAAATAAAATGAATGCAAATGTCGCCCTTTCCCCAATGAGAACCGGAAAATATGGAAGAAAAAAAATGACAACACCACGGGATGAGCGGAAAATAAAAGAAATATGTGTCCAAAACAGGAAGAAGCCAAGGAAGATCCTCACAAACCTGATTCAAGAGTCAGGAATTGAAATTTCTGACATGATAGTTCGACGTCGACTTAAGGATATGGGTTTTACTTGTCGCCGCCCCGCAAAAATGCCACTTCTGACAAACACGATGATGGAAAAACGTCTAAAATGGGTCAAAGCACATAAAGACTGGACGTCTGAAGATTGGTTGAAGGTAGCAACGCGTTCCATCGTCTTATTAATTTAATTTTTTATCTTTTGAAGGAATAATTTCATGATTTTTCCGGTAAACGTTTTTCTTCCAGGTTTGTTTTTGTAATGAGTCGACAGTCCAAATTTTGTCGGATAAGGCCGATACGGACAAAAAGTATGCAACGCAGTTGTGAATGGAAAGCGACCAGATGTACTGCTGCAGGCATAACACTCACAGTATATGGCCAACAGAAATTCATCCTCTGCGTATGCAATATTCAAGTGCTCGAACGAATTACTACAGACTGTAGCCGAAACGTGGAATTTGGTCGGCTCTCGTCCTATCTAGGATAACCACCCCTAAAGTAGTGAACGAACATCAACGACCCAAACCACTGCACTCCGTTCAGGTTGTGTGCCAAACATCATAAGAGTATAACTCTTGAACGGCCGAATGAAAAAGATCTAAAAGAGTGCTTAGTGGAACGGGTAAAACATACGTTAAGCATTATGGTATGGTCCATTGTTAGTGGAAAAGGGACTTGACGTCTGTACATTGTAGATGGAACCATGCGCCAGGACCAGTACATTCAGGTCCTAAGAACAAAAATGTTACCGCAAACTACGCAATGGTTCCCAAACGGCAATTTTGTGTTTATGCACGACTCTGCACCATGTCATAAAGCCAAAAAAGTGACTGCCTTTCTGGAGGAAAAGGATGTAGAGGTATTGGAATGGCCAGGGAACTCTCCAGACCTAAATCCCATAGAAAATCTTTGGGAGCTTATAAGAGAGAAATGGGGAAGGAAAAAATACCTAATAAGCGGGATTTAATAGAACGCCTAATAGAAGTTTGGCATAGAAGTGGAGCAATAAAAAACAACTTCTTAAAATGCATCCAAAGTATGCCACAAAGGTTTAAGGCTGTTATATCCGCCAGAGGAGGTGTAACAATATATTAATTTTTTTAGAAACTCTCCGTTTAGAAGTGAAAAACAACTTTCGGTTATTAGTCTGTAAGTATCTCCTTATACCTAAAAAAAAAATATTAAAAACAAAAATGATACATGTGTTTACATATCAAAAAGTTATTTTATTTCTAGTGGCCGTAATAATTTGATCACCCACTGTACATAAGACGATGATTCTGTTTAAACAATCGCTACGGTGATGTGTAGCAGATTCGCGGTTTGTCACATGTGTCAAACAAATGTGACGTGACGATGTTCCTCTCCTCTGGTTGTTTTTTGCTCTGGTTAGTGAGCTTCATCGTCACGATGATGATGGGGGAACAATGAAGACCACACACACTCTTGACACTATTCAAGCGTGTAGCAGGGATAGCGGACCGGCGATATCGCCGCCGAGCACCAGGTTTTATTGACAACGTTTATTTGTCCTTCCACATAGTCGTCGTCATCTGTTTCACGTATGTACATACAAATCGTTGGATTGACTGCAGATCAAAAAGATGCGACGCCACCGATACACTAGACCCGTTCGTGCGATATGGATAACCCATTGTGGTTGACAGATGGTTGGCATTTGAGAGAGTGATGACGGTCGACAACGCTCGTCGAAGTTTAATGCCTAGATTTGGAAATTCGTGTCGTAATTGTAATAGTCGGTATCGAGTACGATGATGAACAACAAGTGTGTTCAAGTCATTAAGACGGTTTTACACTGGCACTAAAGATCGTTGAGATTACTTGCATGACTGGCACACGATCGCGAGCGCAACCGAGTGAGGCAAAGAGTTGAACTGCTTTCCGAGCAAGTCTCGTGCGGTTGGTTAACTTCCGATTAGTGTGCATTTTTACTTGGTAATTCGAGAGGATGAACCGATTGTAATGCCAGTAATTCAGTAGCTAACCACAGGACATTGACAGTAAATGAAAAACCACGATCAACGCGGTCAACGGCTAGACTTGATCCCTGTCTTGCAGGGGTTAAATCCAGCCATCTATCGTTTGAGATTGGTTTTTTGAAAATAGACGGAAGACCGAGTGGGGTAATTAAAACTCTGTACATTGAGTTCAAAGAAATCTGAGTAAAAAGGGGGTCACATCAAGTTTCACATGACAGATGGTTGTCGGTGCTTCTGTGACGAGAGATCGGCCATGTGCTCCATGTTGGTTTGATGGTAATTAAATCAACAAATCTAAATTACGGCTTCAAAATGGTAGATGGTTGGAGGATATAACGGTCGAATAGCTTAGAGATATAGAAATTGAATGAAGTCGATGAATGGGATTAGAAAAGAAAGTGATCATCATTTTAGCAACACCTTAGAGTGATCGTATGGAGTGAAATGAAACGGCTGTCACTATGAAATATGATGATCATCATTGATGAAGATTAATGTCAATATTTGCTTTGTTTCAGCCGACTTTGGTTAAGTTGAACTAATTGTAAATGCATGACAAATTGGACGTAAAAAAGCGATTCATATACCGGATGATCCTGACAGAATAATTGATATTCGACATTTAGGCTCTAATTAGGCTTTACCGAAATAATTGCAGGGCAATAACCTTGTCAGTAGTGGTTCATTTCCTCTGTCAAATTGTCAGTGTTGACAGTTTCCATTTCATATTCCAATAAATTCCTGGAAAATCTATCTATTAATCTATCCTAATTGAAATGAGCGAGCAAACAGAGCAAGAAGTTGATCGCGTTTAACTTGACAAACACCAGCTTCGATCTCTGTCCCTGCTCAATTCAAGTTGACACACAGCCTCCGCGTGGCCTCCCCTGGATAGCTATACAGGCACCCGCCAGGTAGTGAACTAATGTCTGCCGCGACCCGACCCCTTGTTCCTGGGGAAAGAGGAGCCTGGCCCTCCAGATTGGGGGTTGCGCTTAGGGTTAACATCCCTATCGCATAAAACCAAAGCTTGTTCAGAGACAATTAATAGCGGATTACATGTTGACGACCCCCACAAACGTCTAAGGGAAACGAATTCCGGATCTGCACCTGGAACGTTAGATCCCTCAACATACCAGGTGCAGCCGGACAACTGGTCAACTCTTTGGACTGCTATAAGGTAAACATTACCGCGTTCCTAAAAGTGCGATGGGATGGGCCAGGCAAAAAGCGGATGAAAAACTGTGATATATACTACGGAAACTGCTACAGAGAAAATAAACAACGCTTATTCGGATGCGGATTTGTTGTTCGAGGCAGACTCAGGAAAAAAAGTCTTAAGCTTCCAGTATGTAAGCGAACGCCTCATAACTATCCGCATCAAGACCAATCTCGGCATAATAAGTTTATTATTTGTCCACGCCCCCACAGAGGAGAAAGATGACCGACATAAAGACGACTTCTATGATCTCCTAGGCAGAACGTATGCGCAATGTCCCAGCTATGACACCAAAATCGTTCTAGGAGATTTCAATGCGAAGCTGGGTAAGGAAGCTATCTTTGAACGGGTCATTGGAAAGCACAGCCTACACAACTCCACGTCAGAAAACGGACTAAGGCTAGTGGACTTAATGGCGGGACATAATCTAGTAGTAGCAAGTACATGATTTCCACACCTCAACATCCATAAGGGGACCTGGCGGTCTTTCGACCAATTGACAACCATTGATCGCATTGCATTCGACGGCAGATACTCCTCCAGCATCCTAGATGTCCGAACCTTTCGAGGAGCCAACATCGATTCGGATCATTACCTTGTTGCAGCCAATGTACGGATGCGAATT
This sequence comes from Eumerus sabulonum, assembly GCA_951905685.1. NCBI lineage: Eukaryota > Metazoa > Arthropoda > Insecta > Diptera > Syrphidae > Eumerus > Eumerus sabulonum. Next base: position 11,902,516 of record OX645061.1, on the reverse strand, counting down.
TCTCGGAGTTGAGTAAGAACACCAAAATTTGACGTCGGGAAGCTGCAATCGCAAAAGACCGCCAGGACCTTCGCCGATCAACTCTCCCTCAAGGTTCGAGAAACCCATGGTTTGATGACGAATGCAGACAGGCCCATGTAGGGGAACAGAATGCATACATGGCTACACTGCATCGACGGACGAGAGCTGTCCGCGAGCTCTATGAACAGAAAAGGAGGGAGGAACATGCGCTTCTGAGAAGGAAAAAGAAGGAGCACGAGAAGCGCGAGATCGAGGAGATGGAGAGATGTTACTGCAGGAACGACGTTCGAAAATTTTACCAGAAAGTAAAACGAACATGCCAAGGCTATAAAGCCGGAGCAGAAGCCTGCAGGGATGAGCACGGACAACTAGTAGTGGAGTCACATTCGATGCTGAGATTGTGGAAGGACCACTTCTGCAGACTGTATAACGGCGATGATAGTCAAAATGCCGCCGTCAGGCAGAGCGAACCATTCACAATGGACGAAGACGAAGGAGAATCCCATCAACCCGACCTAGACGATGTTAAGATAGCGATATCGAAACTTAAGTCTTATAAAGCTGCTGGAGCAGACGGATTCCCCGCGGAGCTGTTTAAACAGCTGGCGATGAGCTGGTTAGGAACATGCACCAACTCATCTGCAAGATATGGTCGGAAGAACGCATGCCCGATGAATGGAATCTCAGTATCGTTTGCCCGGTCCATAAGAAAGGAGACCCCTATGACTGCGCCAATTACAGAGGGATAAGCCTCCTGAGCATCGCGTACAAGATCCTCTCTGCCGTACTGTGTAAGTACCTGAAACCGTTCGTGTACAATCTGATAGGTTCCTACCAGTGTGGTTTTAGTATAGGAAAATCCACGATAGACCAAATATTTACACTACGGCAGATCTTAGAGAAGACCCATGAATTCCAGGTCGACGTCCTTTTTGTCGACTTTAAAGCTGCATATGACAGCGTTTATAGAGACGAGCTATACAGAGCCATGCCATGTTTTAACATTCCTGCCAAACTCGTCAGATTGTGCAGGATGACTATGAAGAACTCTCGTTGCTCTATTAAGGTCGGAGGTGAACTAACCGACCCCCTCGATGATGAAAAAGGTTTTAGAGAGGGTGACGCACTGTCATGTGATTTTTTTAACGTCAGTACAAGAGGTACGATCTACTTCAAGTCTACACAATTGCTTGCCTACGCAGATGACATTGACGTTATTGGACGGACAAAGCGAGACGTCAATGAGGCGTTCGCAAGCATTGAAGCAGAAGCAGCTAAAGTGGGTCTAAGGGTAAATGGGGATAAGTCCAGATATATGCTGGTCCAGTCCAGATATATGCTAGTCCAAGAAAGACGCGCAACACCGACGTCTTGGTCAGAACGTCACCTTCGGCAGCTATATTTTTGAAGTAGTCAAAAACTTCGTCTACCTTGGCTCGGTAGTGACAAGCAGTAACGAAACCAGCGCTGAGATAAAACGCAGAATAACTCTTGCCAACGGGTGCTTCTTTGGGGTCAAGAGGCAATTGATTAGTAGGGCCCTCTCTCGAAAAACTAAGGTATCCCTCTACAAAACCTTAACTCTACGGCGCTGAGGCTTGGACGTTATCAAAAGCGAATGAAGAGGCTCTTGGGCGTTTTGAGAGGAAAATTCTGCGTGTAATCTTTGGTCCCGTTTGTGTAAACGGGGAGTGGAGGAGGACGAAGACGTCTAACATCGGCCTAGTTAGACGTCTTCGGATCCAACGTCTAAAATGGCTAGGCCATATAGAGCGAATGGGTATCAACGCTCCGGCCCGAAGAGTCTTCGACTCCAACCCCGAGGGACGACGCAGCAGAGGACGGCCTCATTTAAGGTGGCGCGCACAGGTGGAAAGGGACCTCAACCAACTGGGCGGCTGGCCAAAGATCGGGCCGGCTGGAGAGGCTTGTTGGTTGAGTCCCTGGTTCACCCCGAACTGTAGCGCCATCAAAGTAAGTAACGCAAGGCGTTTACGAAAAAGGTTGTTGGTCGATGCACTCCGGCTAGCCACTCTTTTATGACATCACCCAAAGAGGGGCATGCATCTCTTATCTTTCTGAAAATGTCATTTGACCGCTGTCACAATATCGCTCTGTCATTTGTCTGAACATTTCATTCCATCCAATCTGTTGCTCAACTGTCAAAAAAAAAATAAAAATCTCCACAACCTGATTGCCAAACAAATTGATTAAGTGGCCAGCATCGGACAGAGCCTTATCAAGATGCAACTCTGATTCCCTAGACCTGACGTCTTTCCCCGCTCGTTTATGGCACTTAATTACAGTCCTTGGAGTTCATCCACGATATTTAGCATTTGTATGTAGGCGACATGTCATAATTTACCAATTTACAACAATTCATATTCGGCCAAAGACCAACGGCGTACGAGACAGTGAATTTGACAATCTCAAGTGACTGCCGGGTAAGGTCAGTCGAAGACAACAATTTATTATCATGTAGAGCAGTTGTCGTTGCTCATCGTACTTCAAGTCGATTCCGTGATGTCAATCAAAAAATTTGAAGATTTCTTTCGATTGCTTTTAGTCAATTTTGTTGTTTCGGTCGGGAATTGAAGATAATGTACAGTGAGATAGAGGGACGAGGAAGAGCTCTTGAGAATTGGAATGCTTTTGCATAATTGAAATTCATTTGTTTCTATCTAGATGCTTGCCTTTGTTTCTAATTGATATGGATCCCAAGTCCACTTGACCTTATCCCAGATAGACAGACGCATTTCGTTCATACATGGTACTTGGAAGTGGTATATGAATGACGAGTATTGTATTGCAGGGTGTTTAAAAAAACTGGCAAGTGCGAGTCGGACTCGCGCACGAAGGGTTCCGTACCATCTGTATACATAAATACGAAAGAGACTATGTATGTTACCTCATCAAATGACAGATCTTGGTTGCAGGCAGGATTTTTTGGATGAAAATCATGTCTGTTGTATGGGAGCCCCCCTTAAATATTCATTTTGTTCTGTTTTTAGTATTTGTCGTGGTAGCGGCAACAGAAATACATCATCTGTGAAAATTTCAACTGTCTAACTATCACGGTTTATGAGATACAGCCTGGTGACAGACGGACGGACGGACGGACAGCGAATTCTTAGTAATAGGGTTCCGTTTTACCGTTGGCTGCGGAACCCTAAAATATGAAACCAATAATCTCACTCAAAACTCCACTCAACTCAGTGATATATGAATATGCACTCCCATTCAAGCGCTCCATCTGAATATCTAATCTGGGTCGCGGCCTATTTCCGCCCGTTAGCGTGTTGAGGAACGTAACCATTGACCTCTGGGGAATTTGCAATCCAAATGCAATGAAAGAGAAACAAAATCCGAATTTCAACTCAACGAAAGTAAAACACAACCGAGTCACTATTTCAATCCCAATCCAAGTCCATTAGGCCGAACGAATTGAGACTGTTGTGTCATCAGTACGATGGCTTGATACTGTTTTACATGCAAGTCAAAGGTTCGTATTATGAAATGGTAACATGCATGTACTCAGCTGTAAGTGGTGGTTGCTCTATGCCTTTATCAGGAGTATCTAATTAAATGGATTTTTAATGAATGTCTTCATGGGATGTGATTTACTCGAATCTGAGATTTATTTGACGCGGGAAAAGTATGGTTTGTTTTATTGGTACGTTTGACAGTGCCGACTGGTCGGATGTGAACACAGTTTCCGAAGAAATGAAATTGTTTGGACATAATTGAATGGCATAATTGGTGGAAGTGTATCGGTGTCACGACAGTGACATTTTTGTTTTCTCGGTTTTTGTTTGATTTGGTTCAGAGGAGGAGAACACACAAGTAGTTGATGAGATTCTGTGGAAGAAACGTGATCTGAGACAATGTGCTGTGCTGACAGAAATGAATAGAAACTTGAGTGGATGTGAATGGGTATATAAGAAATCGAATCCTTTGTGGCTTCATTGGTATTCGTAGAGTGAAGGAGTCAAAGATGCATGTAGCATGCTTTCAAATAAATTGGAAAACTGGAAGAAATCTTAGGGAACTCTGGACACACAGGTGCCAATTTGAAAGGTATGAAACCAAGCCTTCCATGCAGCACATTTGACTAATTTGGCATGACACCATAGAGCAAGAAGACTTTGAAACTCCTGTGCGCATTACTTACTTACTTATCAGGCCAGCGATCCATGGAGGATCTGAGCCTGAGCTATAGCTGTCTTTCATCCTTGACGGTCCCGGGCACGCTGCTTCCAGTTATCAAGACCAAGATGTGCCCATTAGCATTTTTGGGCAAAAGTTATCAAGGTCCATAGAGTTCGATTTAATAGATTTCACGGCAAGGACAACATCTTGAGGATAATCTTCTTCTTTGATGGCGTTACAGCCCATGAAGGACCAGAGCCAAGCTTCTCTCAATCACCCATGTTGTGTTTGATTTATTTTTCACATAGGTGAAAGGGACCTTCAGTTTAATGCCGATTCCGAACGGCGTGAGTCGAGAAGTTTTTTCTCGGCAAGTATACTACGGGGGGTTTCGCCAGTACTCCATCGCGACTCGAACTCGCTCATCGTGCGTCAGAGTCCAACACACTAACCACTGCGCCACGGCGTCCTGATCTTGAGGATATACTCTTTGGAAATAAATGGCATTTTCGTGATCTGATGCTGGATCTAGGTCGATAGAATGCTTTCTTAAGGGAGCACCGGATGCAGTAATGAATTCAGCATGCAGTTTATTGCAGTCAAACCTATCTGTGATTAGGGAGTTTTTCTTGCATAATCAAATGTTTCGAATCTGTTTCCAGATACTTTTGCTTGAGGCAGACATGTCCAACTTACTGCCACAAAATTCAGTTTTGGCAGTCCTCATTTTAGAGACAACTTTGTTGCGTAGAGAGCGATAGGCAATGAGATATCTTCTTATTCTTCTTCTTAACGGGCGCTACAGTTCGGGGTGAACCTGGGCCTCAACCAGCATTCCCCTCCAACTAGCACGATCTCCTGCTAGCCTTTTCCATTGCCATACACCAAGTTGACTGAGGTCCTCTTCCACCTGTGTGTGCCATCTTAAGTGCGGCCATCCTCTGCTTCTCCGTCCCTCGGGGTTGGATTCAAGGACTCTCCGGGCTGGAGCTGTGGTATCCATTCGCTCTACATGGCCTAGCCATCTTAGGCTGTCGCTGTACAGCCCGTAAAGTTCGTAGTTTAATCTTTTCCTCCATCCCCCGTCTGCGTTTATAGGCCCGAAAATCACGCGCAAAATCTTTCACTCGAACCGACCAAGGGCCTCCTCATCCGCTTTTGATAGTGTCAATGCTTCTGCGCCATACAACAGGACCGGGATGATAAGGGTCTTATATAGAGTCAACTTTTGCCTCCTGAGCCCAAAGAAACAGCGAATAGCAAGAGTGATTCTGCGTTTGATTTCGGAACTGATTTCGTTGTTCCAGGTCACTGCGGAGCCAAGGTAGACGAAGTCCTTAACTACCTCGAACTTATATCTGCCAGTACAAACGTTCTGGCCGAGACGTCGGTGTTGAGCGTCCTTTTTTGATGACAGCATATATTTAGTTTTGCCCTAGTTTACCGCCAAACCAATTTTCGCCGCCTCCATCTCAATACTCGCAAACGCCTCATTGACATCTCGCTGTGATCTACCTATTATGTCAATATCGTCGGCGTATGCAAGGAGTTGCGAGGATTTGAAATAGATTGTGCCTCTTGTATTGGCCAGTGATTTTTGCACAATCATTTCCAATATGATGTTGAAGAAATCACACGACAGCGCATCGCCCTGCCTAAATCCTTTTTTGACATCAAAACTATCGGTAAGGTGTTCACCGATTCGGATGGAGCAGCGAGCATTCTCCAAGACGAGTTTAGCAGGTATGTCAACTCCATACTCCATACTCCAGTGTGAAGATTTGGTCGATGGTGGACTTACCTGGCCTGAATCCGCACTGATAAGGACCTATCAGCTTATTTACAAAAGGCTTCAGGCGTTCACACAAAACGGCAGAGAAGATTTTGTAGGCGATGTTAAGAAGACTTATTCCTCTGTAGTTGGCGCAGTCAGAGGGGTCTCCTTTCTTGTGGATCGGGCACACGATGCTGAGACTCCATTCCTCGGGCATGCTTTCCTCTGACCATATCTTACAGATGAGCTGGTGTATGCTCCTAACCAGGTCAATCCCAGCTGCCCAGAAGAGCTCAGCAGACAGTCCGTCTGCGCCAGCAGCTTTATTCGACTTGAGTTTCGATATGGCAATCTTAACTTCGTCGAGGTCAGGGGGACGGGATTCTCTGCGGTCTTCGTGGATTAGAAATGAATCATTCGGGCTGACAGCGGTATATTGACTAACATCGCCGTTATACAGTCTGCAGAAGTGGTTTTTCCATATTCTCAGCATCGACTGCGATTCTACTACCAGGTGTCCGTTCTCATCCCTGCAGGCTTCGACCAAGCTGCACTTAAAGCTGTGTGCTACCCCTTAATTAGCTCCAAGTTAGTGCTTGAACTCAAGTCCTTCTTGAACAGAGTCGGTAGACTAAATTCATTGGGGCTTGTATGGGTTCCAGGCCACTCTGGGATTTCAGAAAATGAGATCTCTGATTAACTCGCCAGAATGGGTTCAGAGGAGAGCTTCTCAGGACCTGAACACTTACACTTTTGCTAAACATCTCTGGGTGCTTGGCATAAGTGAGATGCCTATCTGTGCTGCATGTTGCGGACTATCCCGGTTTTGCTCGCACACGGTGGCGCACCCTTGGGGACGAGGTGGTCTGTGCCGAGTCTCTTAGCTCCACATCACAAAAGTTCCTTGTCATTTCTCTCCGGAAAAAGTGGAAAAGTACATTAATGTAAGGTGTCTGTCTGGAGTACAATGGACCAGTATTTACGTCTGAGTGCTCAAACAGATAGCAGAAGCCTCCGACAAAAACAAAAGTGAAACTTTAGGGAACAAATTGCTATATTTTACAATTTCACTACGAGAAAGGGAGATATATGGCAGAAGTGCTGTTTATGGTGAAGATAAAGATACTCCATCACAATCAAATACCAAGATATGGTTCGCTCGCTGCAAACAGGTATAGCTTAGTTCGACCGATTTCTGACAGAGAAAGTTCAAGGAATCCTCAAATCCACAGATAGAAAGTCACAAATCACTCTAAGTATCTCTAATGAGTATTTCGCTGACGAAACAATAGATAAATAACAATTGGCAAGGATTGATCAGCAAAAAAGCTGTATTGTTTAGGTTATATTGTAGATCAGGTTTCAACGTATATAGGTAGATACTATGCTTCTGAGGAAAACAAACTTGATCCACTTTTGAAGCGAATGGTGTAGTTACTGATCACAACAAAAGTTATGACGAATAATAGTCATTTCAAAGGACTTTTGTCAGCAGATAACTAAATTAAGTGGAACGAGGATTATTCGGTCAGTTTTTCACTCAAGGTATGGTGCTTTTAGCGAAGAAAACAGTTTGCTTCTGGTACGTACCATTTTTAGCATACATAGCCTCTCTGGTAGCCTCTTAAGTCCCGATAGAGTTAAGTGGGCAATTGGATCATTTAAACCCTACTAAACTCCAGGCAAAAATGGTGTCTTTCCTGCTGTTCTCCAGAAAGGCCTGAACATTATTTTAGCACCAATGGAGAATCAAATACCACTGCATCCAAACCAGTATGCATATCGCAAGGAACGATCGACTGAGAATAAATGAGCGGGTGTTGAAAACACCCTATGACTCGATCACCACTGCATTATCCCGCAGAGGTGTAGACCATCCCACTTACCACCGGATTAGGGCAATGCTAGAAAACTGATTATATCAGCTACATCCGGAGAGATCTCGGTGACAGATCTCGGCAGCTATGGGGTGCCCACAAGGTGGAGTCCTTTTACCCCTTCTCTGGTCGATAATCAACGACGTGCCACTCTACAAGCTAAACAATCTCAGATACGCCGATGACATAATGGTTATTGTTAGAGGCAGATGCGAAATGTCTGCCTGTAAACGCATTCAACTTGCGCTTCAATCTATCTCCGACTAATATAGTTTATCGATACAAGGAGGAGAAAGATACAGTACTTCGCTGAGGAGGGACGCCGCGAAATAAACATTCGATGGCGTTGGTGTGATCGGGATCCGAACTCGCTCATCGTGCGTCAGAGTCCAACACACTAACTACTGCGCCACGGCGCCCTCTTTCACTCAAAATAATTTCCTGACAGGAAAAAAAGCAAAAATTCTCTCTCCACCTTTGGTCGCTACCCCAGGAGAGGAATCGACATAAATGTCCAACAGATGGCTTCCTGTTATGAGTGAATTGAAGGAAAAAATCTATCTAACAGTTTCCATAAAATACAATCTTGTTTTCTGGAATTAGCAACAACACTTAGGTTAGGTTAGGTATATATGGGTGCCCTATTGACATAAAGTCAAGGCTCACGTAGACTACGTTGAGTCCATTGTGCCCACTTGTTTTGTTTAACCCGTTGATACCTATACATTTACCGTCGAGCTGAACCAGCCAGACGAGGATAAAAATCCCGGTATTCTGTTCAGCCCAATATTACCTACCTCTTCTAGTCCCGAAAGGAAGTATCTTCCTAGGAACGTATTCCTTTTTTGGGCTAGCGCCGGACATTCGCACAGCAGGTGACGAACGGACTCAATTTCCTCTTCGTCCCTGTAGCTTCTGCAGAAGTCATTGTAGGGCTGGCCTAGTCGAGCTGCATGGTAGGATAGCATGCAGTGCCCGGTGAGGCACAGCAGATTTTCCGTTCTTTTCTTATCATAGACCGGCCAAGTCGATCTCGCCGTTGCGCATGTATCTAAGCGACACCATCGCTCATTGGCTTTCACCAATAACTCCGTCTGTATCTCCCTGTAGAGCGCACTGAGTGGTGCTTTGGCCTCAGCTGAGATCTGCGCAATGTTAGCACCTGATCCCACCCTAGCCAGCTCGTTCGCCCTCTCGTTTCCGGAGATATTCATACGACCAGGTACCCAGCAAAGGGTCACCTCGTTTACATTGGATATCTCTTCTAACTTCTCCTTGCAGAGTTTGACGAGTTTGGATCTTATCCATGCTGCCTGCAGAGCCTTAATGGCTGCCTGGCTGTCAACATAGATGCTGATCCTTTTTCCTGTAATATTCTCTTTGCTGATCAGGTCCGCCGCCTGCTTGATAGCGAAGACCTCAGCTTGGAAGACACTGCATCCATCATCGAGCCTGTAGGAGCGATGCATATCCCGAGACTCAAAGTAGACTCCGGCACCTGTGCCAACATCCATTTTGGATCCGTCGGTGTAGAGTGCCAGTTCACTTTCCCTGCGTACCAAATCACCGGTCCATTCCTCCTCCTGGAGGGAATTCTAATAGAGAATCTCCTCTCCCAGGAAGGAAGTCGGGTGACATAGTCCGTTACAGTTCTGAATCTCGAGACGGCCCATCGATCCAAGACTGATGCATGTCCGTGAGGACTCCTTTTCCAGAGACCTGATTCCTGTAATCTTAGCGCAGTTCTGGTTGCTGCGCTCTCGCAGTACATGTCCAGGGGTGGGAGGTTCAGCATGACTTCAAGAGCCGCCGTTGGTGTGGACTTCATAGATCCCGTCACCGCCAGACAGCCTGCTCTTTGAACCTTTGACACACTCTGAAGATGACACTTTTTCTCAAGCGCCTTCCACCAGACAACCGAGCCATAGACTAGGATAGGTCTTACCACTGCAGTGTACAACCTATGTACTAACCTCGGTTTGAGGCCCCATGTCTTTCCAAAGGCTACCTTGCACGAATATAGTACCACAACACTTAAGTTCTGTCCAAAAGAATGAATAACATCTCCGTAAAAAACAAGCCCCTTTAGGCCACAATACCTGCATTTCATTGCTCCTAAATGAGTCAAAAAAAAAAACCAAACTGAAGGTTTGGCACTCCACTACTTGAGACTATCCTCCAGGCGAGGTCTAAGAAGACACGAAACAACAACATCATTTAAATACCGTCTACACCTTTGAAACCATTTAATGGCCAACTTCCTTCCACTCTTCTTATTCGTTTCCGTTCGTAAATATAATCGAAATCTCGTTGTATTCGCTTCCCGGCGCTTCGAGCAGGCCTCTTTGAGACAAAGCCAACCGAAACCCTAGAGTCACCTTCAAAAACAAATGATTCAACAACCAATCGACACCGAGCTAGGTAGGCACTTTTGTTTTTATTTTCCTGGGACTCCGACATACCTTTTAAAAATGTGTTACGTACCCAGAAACAGGTGTTCTCATTGCCCGCATACTTGTATACTATATGGAGCGGCTGAGTGCGAGGCAATTTCGACTCGACCGACATTGTCGTTGTGGGCCGACTTGTTGACTTTTGCATCAAGATGCTAACTTAATTGTTTGCCTGTGACTTGCTTATGCAATTGTATGGCAAACGAGTTCGATATGAATCATCAGTGAGAAGAAAGTAGACGAAAAGTGGCTCAGATAATGCCACTACTCAACATCCGGATGACATTGAGCGGTATACTCACCTCTTGAGAAGTGATCTTGAACTGTCACTGTCACATTCAGCTTTATTCTCTAATTAACCGATTGTGAACTCATCCAACTGTCAGCGATGATACACTTGCTCATCGCAACACTAAATATCTACAATTTCCATCTCACAGATACTCAATCAAGTCCGCCAACTAACAAGTGCAATTACTACCATCACACATGCCACACGGCAGTCAACAATGACTTAGAAATTATATAGACTGTGACAGTGCTAGTCAAGCATGTAACGGTGACAGGCATAAGTCGAGAGATAGACGCAGGATGGGATGCTTTAGCTGCCAAGCTAAAAGTCACGTCTGTTGCGATTTTATTCATTCCATGTGAGCTGTGAACCCAAATGCAGTTCATCCTTGGATGGAATGACATTCACAACTGATGAGGCGCGAGATGATAGTGTGGAATTACCACAAACGGTGCGCGAAGACCATTTTAGAATGTATCTACATATGGTTGTCGTGGGCAACTCAGTAACATATTAGTGAAAGCATCATCGCTGCTGATAAAATGCGATTATGGTAGATCGAACGGAGGCATAGTAACATATCCCATTTCGTGTTTCTTTCGAAACAAGCAAGGGAAGCGGAAAACCACCAATAATCACACACAATGCAATTGATACAAGTATCTAGTTGGGAGTAACATGATTCGAGCACCGGTTGATTTATCGTCTATTTCTGAATTCATAATCAATTCTTGCAATCCCCATTTGAAGCCACAAAATGCCAACAGCCACAAGATGAACAAGACGAATGCGAACAAGAGATTCATCTTGTGATGGTCTCTCTCTCAACGGTTTAGTGCGATCATTGACGACGATGACGCGGTCGATTGGAATGCATCACTTCATACCTGAGCTCACATCGAAATGCACGCATCGTGGAATCCCCGTCCACAGAAACACGACGGATGACTAATAGTTGATGGTATGTATCTTCGCTCACGTGAAGATGGATTTCAGTTGTCTTCTGTCAATAAACGAATGGATTTTAAAGACTTTAATGAGCTCTTGTAATGAATTCAGGCTAAATAGACGAACGCGTTAGAGACAGAGCGTCTAGCTCTACATAGCTTGTTGGTGGGTCGATCGACAGACGATGACTGCAACGTGGGTGTGGGTGGTTATTTGTTTACGTAGTTTTCTTTGGAAAACCTGATAGATAACAACCCACGGAAATATTTGAAGCTGTGATGGGAATTATTGTCGGTTTAAGTGGGCTTATGGGGTTTATGGTTGTTGACGGACGAGGTTTTGTAGTTCAAATCGATTAATGAGTCTACCAGTCTGTGTCACGCGAAGTGTTGTGAAGGAATTACCGGGGATTTGGATTAAAATTGGTTTTTATGAGAGTTTATTTGTTTATTCGTTTATCACCGGTTTGAATAAGGTGCAACATGGGCTTCTGGCTGTGATTTGAATATGAATTACAAGAGGTAATATGGGAGCGAGATGAGATTCATTCGATCACTTTTTCATTTGAAATTTAATCGATTGCTTGTCTCATTCTCAGGGGAGATTTTATGACTTTTTGACATGCCATTGTCGACACAGTTTATGGCGCTTTGGACCTATACTGCGCCTTAAAAATTGGGCATCAACTCCTCAATATACATATGTAGGTTGCGCACTTACACTATCTAGTAGCGGCCGCTCCTAACAAAATTACATTTAGAACTATCACCGACCTTTCAAGTCTCAAGTATTTCCGTCGAGGATCATCAGTTCTCTTGGAACGAGAAGTCACTTCAAATGCTGGCGCCAAAAGAGTCATGCTTTTTAGTCATTCAAGACGGTCAACGATCAATGACGAATCAACCGCTCTGCGGTCAAGCAATCGTTTTCACTTTTCATTTGAAATCAAAACTGCTAAACGCCCTTCAATCCTCTAAATTTCGATCGAACAATATATCGCTCAAACAAAAGGCGGTATGATGCAATAACCTCATCGCTCGACCGAGTAATATGTCATACGTCAGAAAAAGATAAGAACTTCGACATTGATAAGAGCCTCCCATAAAACATTGCCAGCGAATAGTGTAAATCTAGATAGAAATTCCGGTCTTCCTGGAAAAGCTGAATCATGAGTCACTCTGCTTGTAGAAGCACGTCCCACCTAGAGAACCCTTCCCACATATCTCACTTAGAGCCCACAAATTAGAGTGACATGTGAGCAATTACTGCAGCTTTATGAGCACGTCGGAACCAAAATGTCATACCGCTCCTTGCTTCGACATCCTCTTCCGCCCGGTTATCTCAATCACCACGGATGAGTTTGAATCCCTTCGTTATACGGGTGATTTGAATACAGAACGACGATAACAACGGATAGTTGATTAACTTGTGAAGCACAATCGAAATACTATGACGGCTGTCGTCCTCGTGCCATTCATACTATTGTATGACGGTCGTACACGTGCAACTACTAATTATACGCGACTGCTGGGCATGGAATGATGAGACCCTTCAAGACCGGGAAACGTGACTGAGTAATAACGAGTGAAGGAATAAATAAGTAGTTCGACTCGAGATGAGAGTAAACTTGATGGACGTCAAAGTGGCACGCGTCTGGTTCACGAAAAATTAGATCAAACTGGAGCGGTTTAGAGCGAAAGTAAAGTCGTGATCGGATGGCGATTGTAGTGCTATAGACCCTTAGGCCACTGAAGGTTGTTTAGCCGCTGTAGAAGCAGTGTAGGTGTCATCAATTGCTTTCAGTGAAATTACTTGTAATTGTTTGCCTTCGACTTGTGGTTTTAAGAAACATAATTCAATGGCAGCTTTGGTACACTGTGTACGTCCTGGAGATCAAAGATTCGTAATCTCTTCATTCTATGGCAAAATTACTTTCGATTTTAATTCCAGTGTCGGGCGCCATTTCACCATGAAGTTATATCCGCACTTTCCCCAACCCATAGGAATGGAAAAAAACCAGTTGAGGCCACACACTCAGTTCAACTACTCATAGCAAATTTCTCACGCTTTAGAAAGCATTTTTCCCCTTCTGTCCCGCTGCCGGGCGCCACTATAGGAGTAGAAAATCCCTTCAAGTGTTCTTATTTCGCATTCGTATTCAATGCGAACATATTTCATCCGCATTCCCCGTCTCATTTACGATCCATTAGGCGATCATTAAACGTATTGGAAACCTGCAAAGTATCTATTATCTTCCTTACACTGTCCATCGCTGTCCACACCATCGATCGCAATGTTCGTCATATTACCAACAATTAGGTACGACGATGCGATCTATTTTAATTCATTCGCTCCACATATTGACGCCAGTCGAGCAATCGTGCTGTCTCCAACATACCGTAGTAGACGATCAAATTGAAAAACGACTCACAACGCGGATTGCATGCAAAATAAATTCCTCACCATCGTTCTATCGAATGAATCCACTTAAACGACAGATCAATCAAGATACGTATGTACACCTATGTACGTGCATACGATCAGAACAAAAATCGAATGAAGAATGAAGAAGAGATGGAAAGGTGGAACGATTGCATGCATCCATTAATTATTAGACTGCCGTCGTTGAAGATGATAAATGAGAGTATGAGCGACCGGCGATGCGTGGATTAATAATAATAGATACGTTCTTGCCAATTACCGGATCCATTTGGATCACTTACTAAGCGCACGTCTTGCACTGACTGACTGACCACTGGCACTCACTCACAACTTGACCATCTGCAATACCATCATCACCGTCATCTTGTGCTGCGGCAATGTGAGATAATTTGCAAAATGATTAATTTCCACATTGTCAGATGAAAGATAGGTTCGAAATGCAGTAGAAATGGGTACTCAGGGTATCAATCTATTTTAATATTCATTTACTATATCGTGGATCTCTGTTTTCGTTGATGAGCTAGTGCGCTCTACTATCCTTGATAGTGGAAAGTGCAATTGTATCAATGACACCAGTCACAACGTTGAACTTTAATCCCCTGCCTGAGTGACAGCCTACCGCTAAATCACTAAGCCATCCGGATTCAGAGATGGAAAAGTAACTAGAATGTACACGTGTATTTAAGATATGTACCTTGCATGTTCGTTTGGTGAATGCCGGTACATCGTAGTCTTCCGAACAGATTGGAAGCATCTTCTCGATCATGTTGACTTTTTCTTGTTTTTTTATTCTTTTTTCGCTCGTGATCACTTGTATGTAAATGAGGTTTTGTATCTGGTTTTCAAGGTGACTATGTACTTCAGCAACTGTTGTGGTTATCCATTTTTTTATTTTCCTTTTCTTATTGAAGACCAGTGCACGGATCAAATCAATCACGTTCCACTCGTCGATATTCACACCCGAAATTCACTATACTCCTCTCACGATCTTGTTCGATTTCTTTCGCTTTTTTTATCTTTTCAGTTGGCAATTCGATTTAGAGATTGAACAGCACAACAATTGGCCTCCGAATCACAGATGAATAAAATCGAAAATCACTGAAAAACACGACAAACCGAAACTTTCAATTGAACAGATTCGCTTTTATTCATATTCCGGATCCGAGCAGATACTTTAGCCGATTGCAATCAATTTCTTTTGAAAATTTCGAAAGTAGTAACCGCGCACAACAACAATAGATGCGAATACCTGGCACTCAAATCTTGATTGGGGAGAGTACCAGACTACTAGTCACAAATTCGCTAAATACTACGTGTGTATCTAAACAAAGTACCGCCGAAAAGGATAATGTTGACAAACACCCGGTAACAGAACTAACACCAACCGAGTTTCTTGTAGAACTAAAGTGATTCAGCGAGTGGTTTCTCCAATCAGTGACGAGTGATTTGTGTATGGTTCGCTCACGTTGAGTGAGTTTTGTGGATTGTGGAATGGAGTCACTGCAATCGACTCAATTTTGAGCGGAAATTCAAAAAAACAAAACTCTGAAGGACGTATAGAGCCAGGCTATGTACAACAATGGCCAATCCTCTAGGATGAATCACGTGTACGATGTGTTTGTTTCGTGTTTGGATAGTCTTCAATCTTGTTGTTTGGATTTCTTGGAACAATCTGCATGCGTGGTCGGTCGGCAACTGCCGAATGTAAGAGATACTTTTGAATGAAATCAAATATGCGCGGCTACCTGCTGTTCTTATTGCCAGTCATTCGGTGTACTTGTACCAGATACCAGATAGTGAATGAATGGTTAGTGGGGGGTAAAGAAAATGATTGTGCAAGGGTCTTAGGACTTTATGGTGATACGGAAACAGATTGTTTGTGTTGAGATTTGTTTTTAATTAACTGAAACGATGCTCTACAGAATTTGGTCGAAAACAGAGATAAAAACGGTTCCCCAAGATAAGGGAAAGAGAAAGTGGCGCAAGAGTGCGATAATGTCAAGATGTGGGACGTGCAACTGTAAAGGACGAGGGTAAATAGCTTTTAGGGTTCAGAAGACTTGATTTTCTGCTGGCGGAGATTGCCTCGGATAGGATTAAAGGTCGCACAGGGGTGACATTTGGTTTAGAGTTCAAGAAGACACAATGGTGTTTTGGAGGGAGATACATATGCCACAGGGTCTGAGACTGAAGTTCAGGGTAAAGTAAGAACCGATGGCTTAAAAGAAGTGGGTGCAAAAGTAAGTAGATCTGCTGGCAAACAACTCCTACGAGACAAGCGTGCACAAACAGATTGAAGAATTGGCCAACAGTAAGGACTTCATGGTAATTCATACGCGAAATCACTTTCTAACAAAGAATTTACAATGATTGCCTTCCTTCACATTGGAGGGGCTTTCAACAACATTAAACCTCTAGCTTGGGGGGAGGGAGCGAGCAAACAGAGCAAAGAAGTTGATCGCGTTTAACATGGCAAACGCCAGCTTCGATCTCTGTCCCTGTTCAATCCAAGTTGACACACAGCCTCCGCGTGGCCCCCTGGAGTAGTGAACCAATGTGTGCAGCGACCCAACCCCTTGTTCCTGGGGAAAGAGGAACCTGGCCTTCCAGGTTGGGGGTTGTGTTTAGGGGTAACATCCCTATCACGTAAAAACCTACCTACTTGTTCCGAAACGACAACAAGCCTCGGATACGGACGGATGAAAGGCTGACGACCCCTACAAACGACTAACGGACTTGAGAATCTGCACCTGGAATAAGAGGTCCCTTAACAGACCGGGTGCAGGCGATCAATTGGAGCAAACCCTCAACTGCTATAAAGCAGATATAACCGCAGTCCAAGAAGTGCGATGGGATGGACCAGGCAAAAGATGGATGAAAAACTGCGACTACGGGAACAAACAGCGCCTATTCGGGTGCGGATTCGTTATTCGAGGAAGAATCCGACAAAAAGTCTTAAGCTTCCGAGATATAAGCAAACGCCTCAACAATCCGCATCAAAGCTAAATTTGGAAACATTAGCTTAATATGCGCTCACGCCCCAACGGAAGAAAATGACGATCGACCCAAAGAAGAATTCTACGATCTCCAGACAGAACATATGTATGCCCAATGCCCCAGCTACGACACAAAAATAGGAGGTTTTAATGCAAACATGGGTAAATAGAACGTATTTGACTCGATCATAGGTAAGCATAGCCACATCCGACAACGGACCTAGGCTAATCGATTTCCTAACGGGCCGTAATCGCATTGTAGCAACGATTCTCCGATCTTAACATCCACAAGGGTACCTGGCGGTCTTTTGATCAATCGACCACCAACCAGATTGATCATATTGCGATCGACGCCAGACTTACTTACTTATCAGGCCAGCGATCCATGGAGGATCTGAGCCCGAGCTATAGCTGCCTTTCATCCTTGACGGTCCCGGGCACGTTGCTTCCAGTTGTCAAGACCAAGATGTCTTACATCCGCGATTACTTGGTCTTTATACCGGAGGTTCGGTCTTCCTCTTCTTCTCGAACCAGTAGGCTCGGACTCGAAGACCCTCTTAGCTGGAGCGTTGATGTCCATGCGCTCGATGTGGCCAAGCCAGTGTAGTCGACGGATCCTTGACTTCCGGACTACATCCACATCTTGGTGCAGCTCGTAGAGTTCGCGGTTGTGTCTTCTTCTCCATTCACCTTCCTCACAGACAGGACCAAATATCTGGCGCAGAATTTTTCTTTCGAAAGAACCCAAAATCAGCTCCGCTGTCCTGCTTATCGTCCAGCTTTCGGCTCCGTACAGCAAGACTGGCAGAATGAGCGTTTTGTAAAGCATGACTTTGGTCTTTCGAGTGAGGAGTTTTGACCCCAGTTGTTTGGACAAACCGAAGTAGCAGCGGTTGCCAAGGGCGATTCTACGCCGTATCTCCACTGTGGTGTCATTTGTGGAATTTACGTTTGCCCCGAGGTAGACAAACTCCTTAACTACCTCGAACTTGTAGCTGTCAATTGTTATATTTTGTGCCAGGTGGTGAGCGACGGATTGGTTTTTGCTTGTCAGCATGTATTTCGTTTTGTCCTCATTGATCTTAAGACCAACTCGTTTCGCCTGTTCTTCAACTGCCGTGAATGCTTCCACAATGCCACGGCGAGAACACGCGATGATGTCGATATCATCCGCGTATCCTAGCAGCTGGACGGACTTGTAGAAGATAGTGCCTTCCCTGTTGACGCCTGCCCGTTGCACTATCTGCTCCAGTACCAGGTTGAAGAAGTCACATGACAGCGCATCTCCTTGCCGAAATCCGGTGCATGTTTCGAATGGTTCCGAGGTCCTAGAACCGAGTTGCACGGTGCATCGCGTGGTTTTAGCGTGGTGCGACACAACTGGATCAGTTTTACTGGGATCCCTAATTCGGCCTGTCGTATGCAGCTTTGAAATCGATGAAAAGATGGTGTGTATCGATTCGAAACTCGTTGGTCTTTTCCAGGATTTGTTGAAGTGTGAAAATTTGGTCTATAGTTGATTTGCCGGGCCGGAAGCCGCACTGGTAGCTGCCGATTAGTGCGGTGCAAAATGGTTTTAGACTTTCACACAATACGCTGGACAGAATCTTGTATGCGACATTGAGCAGGGATCAACCTCTATAGTTCTTGCAAGAGGTAGGATCGCCTTTTTGTGAATGGGGCATATAGAGCTGGTATTCCAGTCGTCGGGTATGCTTCATCTTCCCAAATTCTGCAGATGATCTGGTGCATGCTCTCTACCAGAACATCGCCGCCAGCCTTGAAGAGCTCTGATGGCTAACCATCTGTGCCTGCGGCCTTGTTTTTCTTCAACTTCTGAATAGCTGTGCCGACTTCTTCGATGCTGGGTGGGAGGACTACTTCAGCGGCTGGAGTTGGGATTTCTTCGGTTCCTACCACTCTCTCTTGGTCATGCTCATTAAGCACCTGCTGGAAATGCTGCTTAAATACATCCACTATTCCCTGCGGGTCGGTGACAAGATTACCCTCGCAGTTTCGAAGAGCCTGGGTGCCCTTTCTGAAGCCTCCTGCAAGGCCTTTGGCTTTCTTGTAAAAGGCTCGTGTTTTATGTTTATCCCTAGACTCCTCAATATCCTTGAGCTGGGAGGCTGCGAAGATCCTTTTCTTTTGTCGCAGTCGTTTTTTCTCCTCCCTTCTTCTGGCTCGGTACTCTTCTTGCGGTGCTCTGGTTTTACTCTGCAGCGCCTTTTGGTACGTCTCGTCGGTTGCTGCCTTTTTCTGCTCACGCTCGCCATCATACCACGGGTTTCTTGTCGGGGGTGGTAGGTATCCTAAGGTGGTTTCGGCTACTTCCTGAATGGATGAGCGACAATGCAGCCACATATTATTGGCATTTGTGTTCGACGTAGGCATACCGTAGAGTCCTTCGCTCAGCTGCTCCCTGTAGACTCTGGCAACCTCTGGTGTGCTCAGGCGCCCAATGTCGAACCTCCTCCTTATGGGCTGGTGCAGCTTTCTGACATTGGACAGTCGAGCTCTGAATCTTGCTGCTACGAGGATGTGGTCAGAGTCGACATTTGCCCTTCTAAATGTTCGCATATCAAGGATGTTAGACGAGTGCCGTGCCCCTTCACCTATGGGAAAATAAAATCACACACAACATGGGTGATTGAGAGAAGCTCGGCTTTGGTCCTTCATGGACTGTAACGCCAACATACATACATACATACATATGTATGTACAGCATCCGTCGGATAGATGCTACCCCTACGAGGCCTTTGCTAGTCCTTTGCCATCAATCTTCCCCAAAAGCCAGACGATATTTGCAACGCGTATTCCATACGTTCGATTGCCAATGATTCACCCTTGTCTTATACGGTTAAGACGCCCAATCTAGCTGGCTAGTTTACTATGGCTTGAATTATGTACTTGTTAAAAGGACTATGAAATTGTTGAAGTGATCCAGAAATAGATAATGTCTTTCAAGTGTAACTGCAACTGAGTATGACTGATTTTCAAACATTTCACAAGCCATGCATACATTACCAGAAAAAGAACACTAAAAAACCAAAGAGTTGAGAGTTTGTAACATATGTATCTATAGGCACTTTTCAAATGAAAACCGTCGTCATTTTCCGGGGTGTGAAAACTAAGCAAGAATATGCCCCTGGGGGCACCCTCACTTGTTGAGATAATTTGAACTTCATTTAAAAAAAAAAATGATTGATGGTAGGTACAACGATGCTAACCCCTTTCATAACTTCTTTAACACATAGTTCTCTCTTGCAGTTCATAGATACATTTTCTAATTTTTCTTTCATTCATTCAGAGATCAACGACTTATTTCTCACCAATCTCCAAGGACTTCTTCGTTCCCGACACATAATTCAGAAGAGGGGAATCCCCCAAACCGTGAATTCATTCAAATATTTGTCTTTCGACGCGTTTCTGCCGCCCTTTTCTACAGACATAGATGTCGAATCCAATGCCATTCCAACGACCTCACTTAACTGCACAAAGCTATCGTTTTCCAGCTTCCCTTCTGACATGCATTTTCCATACTCCTATCTGCATCTTACCATCTCACTAGACCGTTGTGTTTGCCGTCGCCTCGCTCCAGAATTCCTTTGTTTCCCTTTCGCAAGACTCAACAAACATAGCTGACATTGTGCAGCAATCCCCATTCACTAGGTATGCATCTCTGCTCCATCGCCACATGGGGTCAACGCGTCACAGCCAACAGCATACGCCCGCGCCCCAACCTCAGATATATCTTTATTCCACTTTGGTTATTTATATCTCGGTTCCATTCCGTATTATTGTTTACAATTTGCGTACAAACTACAAATCTACATCACGTCGTCGTCGTCGACGTCTGTCGGGATCCGATTCGCGTGCAACTGGGATACAATGGATACAACAAAACGGATTTCTGTCAGATTTGCTTCATTGTTGTTTGCCGACCCCACGACCGTGATGATGATGATGACGTTGATTGTCTCTTTCACGTTTCATAATAAATCGCTTCATCGATGTGACGACATAGGAGGCGAGAAAGAGAGAGTGAGGTTGGGCGGTGGATAGGATTGATATTTGGATTTATGCGGCATGCGTGCAGCAACAAAGTGCAGCAGCGATTTATTGACTCTTTGAGGATAGGATTCTGTCTATCTGTAAGTCGATACTCGTCTAGTATGTTCTTTGCCCGGGGGACGGGAATAGTGACACCGCAAAAGGTGTGGAGTTAAGTGAGAACGTCAAGAGATTTGCTTTCGGCATTTACTGTCGTATGAGAGGCGTGTGAGAAGAAGATTTACGGAAAAGATATTGCAGGAAATTGAGTGAGAATTTATTTGACGATAAGTTTGTCTACATAGTATGGGGTGCTTTGGAAGTTTGTGATTAAATGGAAATTGCTAATAGGAAACCGAACTGTTAAAGTGTTGGGCAGCCAAATGGCAAGTAAACACATCTGCTCTTCTTTACATTGTCCGACTTCACAAACAAATCTATTTGATGAAAATCAACTCGACCAGAAAACATCTGTGTACCACTGGAACACTTCACATGTAGGATATGCTCCTTGATGGCCGGTATACTACTCTTAAATCATCGGACAAAGAAGCCTTTCGGCATCCTCTGTTCAATGACTTTCGCGCCCAATCTCAGCTGAATCAATAATCAACACACAAACCCGATCCTTCATCCTCTTCTAGAGGTCATTACCAGTCCTCTTACCGTCATTTTGTAACTGAAACTCTCGCTGTCGTCGCACATTGCATACTCACATGGTGATATCGTATGCATTTCACCGCACATTTCCTCTATTCATCTCATTAGCCCGTTGGGCTACTGAAAAGTATCGAATTCCGATGAAACAACCAAAGGGTTAGATCAGAGTCAATGGCAGTGGCAATGTTTACTCCAGTTTCTACCGTAAACTGTGCAACATATGTCCTTCACTTCGCCGCTGACATGTTACTTCGGATGAAAGAGAAAAGATTGAAAAAAAAAGAGAAAAAATCCAGAACCCATTTAGCACAGAGAACCAGATTTTGAGAACTCAATTCGCACCGCCACGCTGCTGCATCAGGTGTAGGTATTATCGACAATATGTGGTCGGATCGGTTCCCCGATCTGATCTGGTTTCGGTGATCGCAAGAACTCGTTCTTTCAGACCGACAGAAATACGGGTCCGGATTCTGAACTTCAGATACATAGAATTCCGTGGTATGACGTCAGCGTTCGCACAACGGAAATGACTTGGTAAAATTCGCAGAATCAATGCACTGCCGCCTCGTTTATTTGTATCTTTTCAGTTCAAAGGCTTTCATTAAGGTTTTCCGCCTCGTCGACACGACAACGATCGGCATAGATTCAGCTACACGGTGACTAATGCTATGCTACCATTTTGGGCGGTGCATAGTACGTAAATGATGCAATCGATTTGCGTGGTATCGGAAAGTCGATTAACCACTAAATACGTACATACTTCAGTGCATGCGCGTAATTACGACACTCACCCTTAAGCGATATGGGTGTTGTAACAACGATTGACATAAATATCAATTAATATTCACCCCAGGAACAGGACCTAGAGTTAGGGTGCCTTAATGCAACCCACATCTGTTCGATGTGAGCCTTTGTGTGAGCGAGCATAATTGGACGAATTATTGTATCGCTTAAGTTGTATTTCATTGAAGAAATTAAGATGCGAGTGTGCTGCTTGACGTGGTGATATTGATACTTTAAATTGTATTTGGAAACGGGGGTGTGGTGATGATGGTGGGTCGCGTTTCAAATGCATCGAACGGCTGTTGGAAGTTGTCTAATCGCCTAAGCGCTGGACAGGAGGGTTTCTTGTTGGTTTTTCTCTATTTCGTCTTAATCGGATTTAGATTCGGATTGTTTTTAGACTCAGGATGAGGGTCGGGGTTCTTGGTGTCCTTAATGAATGTCCACTGCGTGTTGAAGGTTTCGAATTCCTCGATAGATTATTAAGGATTAATTGTGCTTCCCTCTTTCTTCGCAAGGATTCAAGCTGGAAGTTTTATAGAGACGGAAACTTTGTTTTTTTTTTTTTTACTTCAATACTCGTACAACGTATAAGCCACTCGGTTGAAGAACTAAAAAAGACGATTTAAGCTGCTCGTTCTGGTTCTCATTCCACATTTACTTCTTATTTTATTGTTGTGATTCGCAAGGATTTCCGATGTAATGATATTGGAATTCTACCTCGAGAACAAAGATACATTTCAATGAGTTGTTCTGAGCTGACTGTAGTGATTGTGGCTATAGTGGCAGTTTTTTCGGTTTCAAGAAATAGACAGGTTGGCGAAGAATAGTTGGGATAACCTTTGATCTGCTGTTTTAAAAATACTGTTGAGTCGTACACTCACATAGTATGTGTTCCGCCGTCTCTTCGTACTCGAGACAGAGCCGACACTCAGTTTCGGACGAGAGGCTAATTTTGTTTAGATGATTTCTCAGACCGCAGTGTCCTGTTAGGTAGCTGACTTACTTACTTACTTACTTATCAGGCCAGCGATCCACGGAGGATCTGAGCCTGAGCTATAGCTGCCTTCCATCCTTGACGGTCCCGGGCACGCTGCTTCCAGTTGTCAAGACCAAGATGTCCTACATCCGCGATTACTTGGTCTTTATACCGGAGGTTCGGTCTTCCTCTTCTTCTCGAATCAGGAGGCTCGGAGTCGAAGACCCTCTTAGCTGGAGCGTTGATGTCCATGCGCTCGATGTGGCCGAGCCAGTGTAGTCGACGGATCCTTGCCTTCCGGACTACATCCACATCTTGGTACAGCTCGTAGAGTTCGCGGTTGTGTCTTCTTCTCCATTCACCTTCCTCACAGACAGGACCAAATATCCGGCGCAGAATTTTTCTTTCGAAAGAACCCAAAATCAGCTCCGATGTCCTGCTCATCGTCCAGCTTTCGGCTCCGTACAGCAAGACTGGCAGTATGACCGTTTTGTAAAGCATGACTTTGGTCTTTCGAGTGAGGAGTTTTGACCCCAGTTGTTTGGACAAGCCGAAGTAGCAGCGGTTGCCAAGGGCGATTCTATGCCGGATCTCCACTGTGGTGTCATTTGTGGAATTTACGTTTGCCCCGAGGTAGACAAACTCCTTAACTACCTCGAAATTGTAGCTGAAAATTGTTATATTTTGTCCCAGGTGGTGAGCGACGGATTGGTTTTTGCTTGACAGCATGTATTTCGTTTTGTCCTCATTGATCTTGAGACCAACTCGTTTCGTCTGTTCTGCAATCGCCGTGAATGCTTCCACAATGGCACGGCGAGAACACGCGATGATGTCGATATCATCCGCGTATCCTAGCAGCTGGATGGACTTGTAAAAGATAGTGCCTTCCCTGTTGACGCCTGCCCGTCGCAGTATCTGCTCCAGCACCAGGTTGAAGAAGTCACATGATAGCGCATCTCCTTGCCGAAATCCGGTGCATGTTTCGAATGGTTCCGAGGTCCTTGAACCGAGTTACACGGTGCATCCCGTGTTTTTTAGCGTGGCGCAACACAACTGGATCAGTTTTACCGGGATCCCGAATTCGGCCATCGCCGAATTCGAAACTCGTTGGTCTTTTCCAGGATTTGTCGAAGTGCCGGGCCGGAAGCCGCACTGGTAGCTGCCGATTAGTGCGGTGCAGAATGGTTTTAGACGTTCACACAATACGCTGGACAGGATCTTGTATGCGACATTGAGCAGGGATATACCTCTATAGTTCTTGCAAGAGGTAGGATCGCCTTTTTTGTGGATGGGGCATATAGAGCTGGTATTCCAGTCGTCGGGCATGCTTTCATCTTCCCTGACTAGTCTTCTGAAATCCACCCTATTGAGTTTGAGTATGTCACTAGAGTGCTTGTTCTACGGGTCGTATAAGTCGTTTAGATTGACGGAGTCCCCAAACGCTGTTCCAAAAGGACAGGTGTTGCAGTTTTTCCCCACTTGTCTTAGAAGAAATTGATCCGAGTCGACGTTGGCCCCTCGGAAGGTTCGTACGTCGAGAATATAGGAGGAGTGTCTGACGTCGATCGGGGGCATGGGCTCGGACATACAGGGTAAAGTTGTTGATCGCTCTCAACCTGGCGATCCCTGCGAGTATGCTCCTGGAATGTCAGAACCCTGTACACTCCCGGAGCTGCTCATAAACTAGAAGGAATCCTCACGCAGTACAAGGCGGATATTACTGCGGTCCAGGAAATACGCTGGATAGGAAACGGTATGATTAGGAAGAAAAATTGCGACATTTATTACAGCTGTCACAAAAGGTTGCACTTACTGGGATGCGGATTTGTCGTGGGAAAGCGGTTAAGGTCGAAGGTCATCGACTTTAAACCTATAAGTGATCGCCTGGCTGTGATCCGCATCAGAGGCAGATTTTATAACATCAGCCTTATATGTGCACACGCCCCTACCGACGAGGCTGATGACCCTATCAAGGAGGACTTCTATGACCTCCTGGACAACGCCTACGGAGCTTGTCCGGAGTACGATGTTAAAATCGTGCTCGGGGACTTCAACGCCAAAATCAGTAAGGAGAACACCCTTGGCGAAGTGATCGGAAAGAACAGCCTCCACGATACAACAACGGATGACGGCTTCCGACTCGCTGACTTTGCGACAGCTCGTAATGCGGTGATAAGTAGCACAAGATTCCCTCGCAAGCGAATCCACACAGCAACCTGGCGATCTGCGGACGGTCGAACCGCCAACCAAATCGACCATGTGCTCATTGACGCAAGGCACTCGTCAAACATCCTGGATGTGCGAACATTCAGAGGGGCAAATGTCGACTCTGACCACTTCCTCGTAGCGGCAAGATTCAGAGCTCGACTGTCCAATGTCAGAAAGCTGCACCAGCCCATCAGGAGGAGGTTCGACATTGGGCGCCTGAGCACACCGGAGGTTGCCAGAGTCTACAGGGAGCAGCTGAGCGAAACACTCTACGGTATGCCTACGTCGAACACAAATGCCAATAATGTGTGGTTGCATTGCCGTTCAGCCATTCAGGAAGTAGCCGAAACCACCTTAGGATACCTACCAAGAAACCCGTGGTATGATGGCGAGTGTGAGCAGAAAAAGGCAGCAACCGACGAGGCGTACCAAAAGGCGCTGCAGAGGAAAACCAGGGCAGCGCAAGAAGAGTACCGAGCCAGAAGAAGGGAGGAGAAAAACTATTGCGACAAAAGAAAAGAATCTTCGCAGCCTCCCAGCTCAAGGATATCGAGGAGTCTAGGGATAAACATAAAACACTAGCCTTTTACAAGAAAGCCAAAGGCCTTGCAGGAGTCTTCAAAAAGGGCACCCAGGCTCTTCGAAACTGCAGGGCAGGCGTCAACAGGGAAGGCAATATCTTCTACAAGTCCATCCAGCTGCTAGGATACGCGGATGATATCGACATCATCGCGGGTTCTCGTCGTGGCATTGTGGAAGCATTCACGGCAATTGAAGAACAGGTGAAACGAGTTGGTCTTAAGGTCAATGAGGACAAGAAGAAGTACATGCTGTCAAGCAAAAACCAATCTGTCGCTCACCACCTGGGACAAAATATAACAATTGACAGCTACAATTTCGAGGTAGTTAAGGAGTTTGTCTACCTCGGGGCAAACGTAAATTCCACAAATGACACCACAGTGGAGATCCGGCATAGAATCGCCCTTGGCAACCGCTTCTATTTCGGCTTGTCCAAACAACTGGGGTCAAAACTCCTCACTCGAAAGACCAAAGTTATGCTTTACAAAACGCTCATACTACCAGCCTTGCTGTACGGAGCCGAAAGCTGGACGATAAGCAGGACATCGGAGCTGATTTTGGGTTCTTTCGAAAGAAAAATTCCTGTCTGTGAGGAAGGTGAATGGAGAAGAAGACACAACCGCGAACTCTACGAGCTGTACTAAGATGTGGATATAGTCCGGAAGGCAAGGATCCGTCGACTACACTGGCTCGGCCACATCGAGCGCATGGACATCAACGCTCCAGCTAAGAGGGTCTTCGACTCCGAGCCTCCTGGTTCGAGAAGAAGAGGAAGACCGAACCTCCGGTCTAAAGACCAAGTAATCGCGGATGTAAGATATTTTGGTCTTGACAACTGGAAGCAGCGTGCCCGGGCCCGTCAAAGATGGAAGGCAGCTGTAGCTCAGGCTCAGATCCTCCATGGATCGCTGGCCTGATAAGTAAGTAAGTAAGTTTTGGTCGGTCGATCGATGGATTGGTGTTTGTACTAGAGGTACTTTAATGAAGCGTAATTTTTGCATAAAAAAAAATCCATCTTCTCCTTTTCCTTAAGTATACGTAATTGATTACTGAAGGCTTATGGATGTCATTGTAAACCATTAGACTTTGGCTAATAAACTCAGCATGGGGCACTGGATGACACGGCGAAAGACTTCATCTGTGGGAGTTCCAGCTGTGTCCACAATAATTCATTCACCCTCAGTTGAAATTACTTACTTCCAAGTTTTTTGAATTCTTAAATATCGAAAGTCAAAGACCGCAGCAATTTAAATGAGCATTTTCCCAAACACCACTGAGGAAAACCGAAAAAGATATATTCAAGCCGGAAATGACTGTAACTCCCACATTCGACGAGCCAAATTTTTACATGACCAAGAACTGAGGCGTAAAATCCTACAATGTCCCAAGGGTAGCAGACGTTTTTGGTCTTTCGTTAAAAACATAAAATACTCCGTATCGTCGTCTATACCGACGCTCATTCACAATGACATTCCAGCTGTCAAAGCCTTAGACAAAGCTAATCTGCTTGCTGCCCACTTCGCAGCGAACTCTTTGGCACCACCTGTTCTGGAGTACGTTAATTCCACCATGGGACTAATTCACTTCCGTACTTGTGCAGTTGCAATGGTTCTTATAGAACTTGACATACACAAATCCGCTGGTCCAGATGGTATTTCCCCAATAATTCTGAAGAGGTGTTCTTCTACTGGCAAAACCACTGGCAAAACCACCTACTCTTCTGAGCTCTACCCGAGTGTGGAAAACAGCATTTGTCCAGCCCATTCGTAAAAAAGGCGAATCTTATTCTCTCTCCAATTACCGACTCATTGCACTAACGTCCCTTCTTTCCAAGGTCATGGAAACGCTGATAAATCGTCACTTAATGAAATATCTCGAGTCGCAGAAACTCCTCAATGACCGGCAGTACGGTTTCCGCAGCAACAGATCCACTGGTGATCTGATGGTATATCTCACCGAGAGGTGGAATCATTCGCTGCACCAGGCGGGTGAGAGCAAAGTAGTTGCACTTGATATTTCGAAAGCATTTGACAGAGTTTGGCATCAAGCTCTTTTGTCGATAATGCGTGCATTCGGGATCGAAGACTCTCTTCTTCTATGGATTAGAAGCTATCTTTCGAATCGTTCAATTCAAGTTGTCTTGGTCGGATTCAAGTCTGATACTCACTTTGTAAATGCTGGTGTTACCCAGGGCTCCGTTTTGTCTCCGACACACTTTCTCATTTTTATAAATGATCTCTTGTCTGTTACTTCTAATCCAATTCACTCCTTCACTGATGACAGTACCCACAGCTTCTCATATTCGTTCACTTCTTTACGACCCTGCACTTCGGCTGTAAATAGTGAGCGGCAGCGTATGTTAAGCTCATTAAATTCCGACATCGACAGCATCATCCAATGGGGTAAAAGCAATAGAGTGGAATTGAATGCTTCCAAAACACAATGCTATCTTCTGTCGTTAAAGCGTAACACTGACCCAATGCCATTATCCATGAATGGCACTTGTATCTCGGAAACCGAAAAGCTTTCCATCCTGGGTATGTGCATCAGTGACAACCTTTGTTGAAACGATCACATATTTAGTGTCGCTAAGTGTGCCAAGTGTCACACCCACGGATCTGGCTACAATTTATAAGGCGTTCATTCGTCCTAAGTTGGAGTTAAACGCTCAAGTCTGTACTGGTGTATCTAAGACCTCATTGCATCTACTAGTAGAATACAAAAACGCGCGATAAAACTGATAGGTGACCCCAGCATTACCAAAACACTAGACTCGCTGGAACATCGTAGGAACCTGCCTTTCATTGTTTTATCGTTACTTTCATCATAAATGCTCTGACGAAATAGCCAGCCGCGATACACGCCTCTCTTGGAATGCGCATGAATTCACTTTGAAGCCCGTTTTCGGTCGTACTGTCAAATATAGAAATTCTTTCCTCAGCCGAACCACACGAATGTGGAACGTGCTACCTCGTTCGGTCTTCCCCCCTCAATAGAATATGCAGATATTTAAGACCAATGTCAATAGGCAGCTCCTCTCCCTCTCCCTGTTAACTTCTGCTCGCACAACGTCCATCGTAATAAGGCCTTAGCCTTGAGTGCGCGTGTGACCATCACACCTATCTCCCTAGTGTCACTTCACACTTCCAGCCGTGAGAACACAGACATCCTCCCATAGGTCATTTCCCCTTTTACGAACTCAATCACACCTCCACTTAATTCGCGACCACATGTCACATTAGCATAAACAGTCGCTTAACTTCCCTGCACACATCCGAGTGACTCGTTTAATGCAAATAATACAAAGTATCGCATCTAAGTATCTGCCACTGGAGCCTAAAATACAGAAAACAACACCAAAAAAAAAAGAAAAACGCCTGGAACCATTGAGCAAAGTGTTTGTCTCCTGCCATCGTCCCTATTCCCGTTTACCACTTCAAGCGCACGATTAAATCCCTACCCACCAGCTCCTTATGAATATTTATAAGAACCCTCAAGCTCGTATGTGCTGGAGCGAGTTTGCTCGCAATGCATTCCATGCAATTGTTTATAGTTTATTGTTATTACGGGAGCTGAAGAGACGGAGAATGGAGAGAAAAGCCTCACGGAGGCACATTAGGGCAATTTGCATAGCTGGACGATAACGTCAGCTTGTCAACGACTCTGGGGGCGAGGGTAGCATTGCCAT
Organism: Eumerus sabulonum; assembly: GCA_951905685.1. NCBI lineage: Eukaryota > Metazoa > Arthropoda > Insecta > Diptera > Syrphidae > Eumerus > Eumerus sabulonum. Next base: position 11,872,614 of record OX645061.1, on the reverse strand, counting down.
TACACCGCCACGAGTTGGTGTTTAAGTGCTCGCTATTGCTCCCTCTTATGTATATGCAATGTCTTGACTTGATTCGGCGGCGCTCCAGCTTCGATGGACGAGTTTCTAAGTTGTTGTGAGTTATGATTGAGCAAGTGCTCAAGGCTGTGAGTGGAGTTATGTATTTTTTGAAAGTTGACGTGAGTGGGTGAGTATCAATTGCCCATATTGCTGACATGTGGGGACACCTGTCATTGTGGGTGGATTTGGAATCGTGATTATGCAGCAACAGCCTCACGCTCATCAAAGCATAACCGTGAAGTACACATCTCTCCCGTGAGCAAAGGCAGTGATTCGTAGTTTCTCTTTATTTTGATCTTTGGTTCTGTGCTGAAGGGTGTTAAGTGCCTACTCAGCGGCAATGATGCAAATGTCCAGGAATATCGTCTTTCCAAGCAGTACTTGTTGACTTCTTCATTACCCATACGCCTCCTCTATGGCTACAACCGTCGACGTCGCACTACAACAAAGAGGTAAAACAACTATAGGAAGTGCCGTGAAAGGTGTCCATGTAAACGATACGATCTTTCGTCTATTCATTACCATCGCGCATATTGAGCATCAAGCCGGCATCGTTGTCGGCATCATGGGAAGTGTATTTGTCTCCTTGTTCAAGTGGAACCCACTTTGGTCGTCAAGAAGAGTTGCGTACTCATGCCATTGCCGGTAATTCACCAACTGAACCTGTTGGCAGTACACTATGTACTGCATGAAGTGAGCGATAAGGGAGATGACCTAAAGTTCCGAAATTCCTTCACTAAGTGCTTGGTAAGTCCAGCAAAAACAAAAAAACCGAATTCTTCCAGCTTCTGTGTTGCATACTCCGTGTGGTGGATTTCGAAATTCGATCCATTTCTGCATGCGAGGCAACAACCAGAAATGGAGTACATCGAGTCAGAAGTACTCACATGTGTGCGTTATGAAAGTGGAATTCCAGAGAAACCACTGTCGGGACGGACTCCTATCCGAGAATGTGCATTCCGATGCGCGTTCTCATTGATTCTTGTTTTTTGCTTTTGTGGTACAATTAGTGCAGCAGATTCTCTGTTATGGTACTGCTCGGCATGAACACTGAATGGAGAGGAGCATCTACCGCCCGCAGAGTGTGAAGGTACTTTTGCTAAATGATTGAGAACGATTGCGGACGAGGGAATTCTATTTTTAGATACTTCTGTTAAACGGCCTGGTTTTTTGGTTTTCAATATTTGGTTTTGGTTTTATGCAAATCGAGGGCGATTTCCAGAATGTCGGCAGGGATGAGGAAAAATGTTGTTTATGGCCGCAAGGGAACGGCTTGTGTTTACTCTTGAATTGAGATTATTTCGTTGAAGAAGTGAAGAAGTTAATAAAGAGGCAAATATCCTGCTTTATACAGATAACTCCTGAATTTCCAATGCGGCCACTTATGCCTTATGGTTGCAAAAAGCGATGAGCTACGACTAAGGAACTGATGTACATATGTACATATTGGCCATTTATGATTAACCAGAGTAGCCACGAACCCACTAACTGATTTCTCGCTCTTTCCCGATCTTTGATGCTTTTGATCTATGCTTGATCACTGATCGACCATCGGTAGAGAAATCCAGTTCGGGAATTATTACCCCAGAAGGGTCCTTTAGATCTTAAGCACTTGTCCCAATCGCTAAAGTTCTATTTATCTTAAATAATTAAAGTCACCGATCTGTCAATAACAATAACGATCATTAGCATACAAAATATTGCGTACCCACCACGTGCTCAACAGGGAGTCTTCTTCATATGGTATGTCTACTCGATGCTCTTAATTTAATATTATAGAAGCTACATACCTTACATAAGGCACCTGGCGGTCTTTTGATCAATCGACTAGCAACCAGATTGATCACATCGCGATCGACGTCAGACACTCCTCCACTATTCTTGATGTTCGAACTTTCCGAGGGGCTATCATCGACTCGGACCACTATCTTGTTGTAGCCAAGATGCGCTTACGGATATCACGAACGCAACGGAGTAGACTAAGAATACAAAGTTATGACGTCGGAAATCTACTATCTCCAGAAACCGCTCGTGCTTTTACCGATCGCGTCTCCCTTAAGCTCTCCAATACACCTCAATCCTCCACGCTATCAATAGAACAGCAGTGGAGCCTTTGCAAACAAGCCCTGAAAAGCTCTGCATCCGAAGTTTTGGGTTTCAAGGCTCCACCACGAAGAAACACCTGGTTCGATGACGAGTGCAGGAGGATTCATGCAGCGAAGCAGGATGCATATAAGGCCTCGCTGCATAAAAGAACAAGAGCAGCTCGTGAGCTCTACGAGTTAAAAAGAAGGGAGGAGCATAAGCTTCTTAGAAGAAAGAAGAAAGAGCACGAGAAGCGCGCACGAGAGGTGTTACTGCAGGCGTGACGTTCGAAAGTTTTATCAACAGATGAAGCGAACATGCCAAGGTTATAAAGCCAGAACGGAAGCCTGCAGGGATGAGAACGGACACCTAGTAGTAGAACCGCAGTCGATGCTGAGAATATGGAAAAACCACTTCTGCAGACTGTATAACGGCGATGTTAGTCAATATACCGCTGTCAGGCAGAATGATCCATTTCTAATCGACGGAGACCGCAGAGAATTCTGTCCCCCTGACCTCGACGAAGTTAAGATTGCCATATCGAAGCTCAAGTCGAATAAAGCTGCTGGCGCAGACGGACTGTCTGCTGAGCTCTTCAAGGCAGCTGGGAATGACCTGGTTGGGAGCATGCACCAGCTCATCCGTAAGATATGGTTAGAGGAAAGCATGTCCAAGGAATAGAGTCTCAGCATCGTATGCCCGATCCACAAGAAAGGAGACCCCTCTGATTGCGCCAACTATAGAGGAATAAGTCTACTTAACATCGCCTACAAAATCTTCTCTGCCGCTTTATGTGAACGCCTGAAGCCTTTTGTAAATAAGCTGATAGGTCCTTATCAGTGCGGATTCAGGCCAGGTAAGTCCACCATCGACCATATCTTCACACTACGGCAGATCCTGGAAAAAACCAATGAATTTCAAGTCGACACTCACCACCTATTTGTCGACTTCAAAGCCGCATACGACAGCTTAGTTAGAGACGAGCTATACAACGCTATGTCTACCTTTGACATACCTGCTAAACTCGTCAGACTATGCAGGATGACTTTGGAGAATGCTCGCTGCTCCATCCGAATCGGTGAACACCTTACCGATAGTTTTGATGTCAAAAAAGGATTTAGGCAGGGCGATGCGCTGTCGTGTGATTTCTTCAACATCATATTAGAAATGATTGTGCAAAAATCACTGGCCAATACAAGAGGCACAATCTATTTCAAATCCTCGCAACTCCTTGCATACGCCGACGATATTGACATAATAGGTAGATCACAGCGAGATGTCAATGAGGCGTTTGCGAGTATTGAGATGGAGGCGGCGAAAATTGGTTTGGCGGTAAACGAGGGCAAAACTAAATATACGCTGTCATCAAAAAAGGACGCTCAACACCGACGTCTTGGCCAGAACGTGTGTATAGGCAGATATGAGTTCGAGGTAGCTAATGTAGGGTAAACGGGGTCAGGAATGAAACAACTTGCTTTTCTTTTGCGACTTTATTAGCATGCACTCTCCCACTGACTGATTACATCTGTCTCTGACAGTATTGTTACATGTCTTTTTAAGGCGATTGATAACAATTGTATGTGTGTCATACCGTTTACATGCATTTGTGTAACGAAAAGCTTTTCGTGCAGATCATTCGATCAGGCCCGGTACGTTATTTGAGTACATGATCACCGCAACGATATGATATAAATGATCATGTAAATATGACGATGATACTTGAAAACAGTATGGTTAAGCAGTTTTCACACACTTTTTACTTTTTCGCCTACACTAAGGACTTCGTCTACCTTGGCTCCGCAGTGACCTGGAATCACGACAACAGTACCGAAATCAAACGCAGAATCACTCTTGCCAATCGCTGTTTCTTTGGGCTCAGGAGGCAACTGAGTAATAGAGCGCTCTCCCAAACGACACAGTTGACTCTATATAAGACCCTTATCATCCCGGTCCTGTTGTACCGCCCAGAAGCATGGACACTATCAAAAGCGGATGAGGAGGCCCTTGGTCGGTTCGAGAGAAAGATTTTGCGCGTGATTTTTGGGTCTATAAACGCAGACGGGGGATGGAGAAGAAGATTCAACCACGAACTTTACGGGCTGTACAGCGACATGAGTTTAGTCAGGCGTCTACGGATTCAACGCCTAAGATGGCTGGGCCATGTAGAGCGAATGGACACCACAGCTCCAGCCCGGAGAGTCTTTGAATCCAACCCCGAGGGACGAAGAAGCAGAGGACGGCCGCCCTTAAGATGGCGCACACAGGTGGAAGGGGACCTCAGCCAACTAGGTGTGCGGCAATGGAAAAGGCTAGCGAAGGATCGTGCTAGATGGAGGGGCATGTTGGTTGAGGTCCAGGTTCACCCCGAACTGTAGCGCCCACTAAGAAGAAGAAGAAGCTACATGCATACCTATGTGCAAGCGAGTCGAAGCCCATACCTTTGCTTTAGCACCAAGTCTACTTTATTAATGGCGGACATTCGAAGGCTCTTGTCAAAGTTGGTTCATTTTTTCTACGTTCTCTTGATAATACGAGGACGAGTTACGTACCTCAGTTCTTTTAGTTAATCTACCTCTGGTAAATAGGGAGCGACCAGCCATTTTTTTACTCTACAGGTCAGGTCTAAGGAAATGAACGTAAGGCCTATAAAACTGGCTTAGGTCGGTACTACTTTTTAAGGTTTCAGACAATCATCACAGTCTGCCCATCACTAGTTTGTTTGTTTTTTTTACATCATCAAGTCGGCGCTTCAGGTCGAGATAGGTTGTCGACATTGGATCGGACGCAGTGTCGTCAGTGACGGAAAATGTGATGGAAAGTGTTAGGAATAGGAATTTTAGGTACAATGATTGCCATTCTGTGATTGTTAAGGTAGTCTTGAATGTACTCGAATGGGTGCCGGCAGGCTTCGACAGCTGAAACAGTTTGTTGGTGAGGTCACTGGTCTTCCGTTTTTGACCGAAGGTCAGGCCTATATTCAATGTATTTGCCAGGCTTTTGATGCGTTTTGTTCGTAATCCGTCACCGAGCAATTGTTTGGTATTGAGTTAAATGAGACAGCAATTAACTTGGCTGCCGAATATCGATCCTCATAGTCGTGTGAGAATCTCTTTGAACACCTTCGTCTGTAACTAGATGATTTCGGCTAGAATGCTAACAATCGTCTGCTGAATGATCTGAACCACTTCTCGGACATAATTTGCCAGTTTCGTGCTATAGCACGTGGATACCGCAACAAGATCCTCGTTTTTCGCCCGATTTATGCGGAGCAATAAGAAAAGTACGATCGGCTCAAAGAAGAGTTCCACGATCTCCTGGATAGAACTTATGCCCAATGCCGCAGCTACGACACAAAAATAGTTCTAGGAGTTTTTAATACAAAACTGGGCAAAGAGGACATATTTGAGTCGATCATAGGAAAGCATAGCCTCCATAACACCACTTCCGACAACGGACTTAGGCTAATCGATTTCCTAACGGGGCGTAACCTCCTTGTAGCAAGCACGCGGTCCCCCCATCTCAACATCCACAAGGGTACCTGGCGGTCTTTTGATCAATCGACCACCAACCAGATTGACCAGGAACGAACCTTCCGAGGGGCCAACATCGACTCGGACCACTGCATTGTTGTAGCCAAGATACGCATGAGGATATCAAGAATGCTTAGGAGTCGAGTAGAACTACGTAAGTTTGCAACGGAAAGCTACAATCGCAAGAGACTGCCAGAATCTTTGCCGATCGTGTCTCCTCCAAGCTCTCTCAAAATCCGCTCACAGCAGCGCAAATAATAGAGCAGGAATGAGAGGTGCGGGGTTTCAAACCGCCACCACCTAGAAGCCCCCGGTTCGATGAACAATGCGAACAAGCCCATGAGGCAAAACAAGAGGTATATAAAGCTATGTTGCAACGACGGACGAGAGCTACTCGCGAAATCTATGAGCAGAAGAGAAGGGAGATACACACGCTTTTCAGAAGGAAGAAGAGAGAGCACGGAAAACGTGAGATCAATGAGATGGAGAGATACTTCCGCAGGAATCACGTCAATCAGATGAACTGGTAAGGTGCATGCACCATCTCATTTGCAAGGTATGGTCGGAGGAAAGCATGCCCGACGAATGGAATCTCAGCATCGTTTGCCCGGTCCATAAGAAAGGAGACCCCTTAAGTCTCCTTTACATCGTATATAAGATCTTCTCTGCCGTATTGTGTGAACACCTGAAGCCGTTTGTGGACAACCTGATCGGCTCTTATCACTGTGGTTTCAGGCCAGGTAAATCCGCAATAGATCAAATATTTACGCTACGGCAGATCTTGGAGAAGACACTCACCACCTCTTCGTCGATTTCAAGGCTGCACATGACAGCCTGTACAGAGATGAGCTATACAAAGCCATTTCTAGTCTTAACATCCCTGCCAAACTCGTCCGACTGTGCAGGATGACAATGGAGAATTATCGCTGCTCCATTAAGGTCGGTAATGAACAAACCGAGACCTTTGATGGTAAAAAGGATTTAGACAAGGAGACTCACTGTCGTGCAACTTTTTCAATATCGTCCCGTCGTCCAATATCTACGGTCCCATTTGTTTAAACGGAGTATGGAGGAGAAGATTTAACGAAGAACTGTACGGGTTGTACAGCGACATCGGCCTGGTAAGACGTCTAAGGATACAGCGTCTAAGGTGACTAGGCCATGTAGAGCGCATGGAAAATACAGCTCCGACCCGAAGAGTCTTCGAATACACCCCGGAAGGAAGGCGCGGCAGAGGACGACCGCATCATCGGTGGCGCACGCAGGTGGAAGGGGACCTTAACCAACTAGGCGTGCGGCGCTTGAAACAGCGGGCAAAAGACCGTGTCAGCTAGAGCCGCTTGTTGGTTGAGGCCCAGGTACACCACGGACTAGAGCGCCACCTAAGTAAGTAAGTAAGTAATAAGATTTCTAAGGCACTAACTGTTGTGTACTAAAGGTTAGGGTAGTACTGGCAATGCCATTGTGAGAATATGTATGTATCGCAAATGTTGGTACACCTTTTTCTTATGTGATATACGATGAAGAGACTTACTCTGGACCTGGGCTTTTCCGGTCTCCTTCTTCTGTAACCTTACCTGCTGAAGTTAAGTCATACTTTTATGAACTGCATTAAAATGAATTAGATTAAACAGTCTGTAGTCTTTTGATATATCTTCCGAATAAGAAAACACAAAAGTGGCGACGAGGAAAAGAAAAAAAAATTAAAAACAAAAAAAAAAAAAATTTCTCAGTGTAAAGATTAAACTACAATTGACCACGTGCGGCGATGTCTTTCCAACATTCTCTCGGAAAATTGGAAGAATTTGAACCAGGTGAAGATTTCGAGTCGTACGAAGATCGCCTAAAAATTTATTTCCAACTTAACGAGGTAACAGAAGAGCGAAAGTCTTTAATCCTCTTAAGTCTAATAGGAAAAAACACATATGCAATATTGAAGAACTTAGTCCAGCCAAAGAAGCCAGATGAGCTTACATTCGACGAATTAGTGCGTGCATTAAAAGATCATTTTGCTCCGAGAGTCAACATACGGGCAGAGCGGTACAAGTTTAACAAGTCGTTTCAGCAGGAGGGGGAGTGTATTACCGATTTTATCATTCGTCTAAAGGCTCTAGCAGCTACATGTGGTTTTGGAAAGTATTTAGAGGAAATACATATAGTGGAATCAGCAAAATGCTGTGAATCCTATGTAGCACCTCAAGTTGTATCCCCTCTGCAATTAAAATCCAAAGCAATAGACGATGCCTTAACAGATCGCTTTATCGCCGGTATTCGCTCGGAAGAAATTCAAAGAGCCCTATTAAATGATTCAAAGCTCAACTTCGAAGAATGTTGTGATTTAGCTCTCACTATGGAAATGTCTCGTAAAGAAGCACACGCTATTCGACCACATGGATTGCCGGAGGTATGTCAGAGAGTTACAAAAGCGTATCAGTCATCGTCATCGCTCAGGAGAGATCGTCAAGCCGCTCAGTCCAAACCAATCGTCGGTAGAAGAAGTGTTTCTCATAGATGCGGGCGACAACATAATTCAAACAAGTGCCCAGCCATCAATTGGAAATGTTTTACATGCAACCGCATGGGTCACACATCAGTTGTATGCAAAAATAACTTAAGGGTCAATCCTAAGCACATGCAAGCAGTGACTCCCTCTCAAGCAGTGAATTCAATTGTTCAGGTGAATGCAGTGGAGCCAGAGAGGGCCATGTATCAGTTTACAGTGGATGACCAAAAGCTAAGCATGGAAATTGACACGGGAGCATGCTCATCACTAATTAGTTATGGGGAGTATAATAAAAAGTTTTCACATATAAAATTGGAGTCATTTAATCAAGAATTGTGTTCAGTTACAGGTCAAAGAATTGTGTGCAAGGGAAAAATCAGAGTCCGTGTGGAGTTTCGCGATAAGACACATGATTTGGAGTTGATTGTTGTCGACACACCAAAGGAATTTAAGCCGCTTTTAGGACGATATTGGTTAAACGCCTTAGTGCCGAACTGGAGAGCGAAGTTACTTGGAAATCATAGTGAGTCAGAATATATTAAAGTAGTGTCGAATGATTTTTTTAACGTAATTAAGAAACAATTTAAAAATATTATTGATCGCCAGCAGAATCAGGCGATTGAGGGTTTTGTGGTGGATATTATTTTAAAAGACAATATTACACCAATATTTCACAAGCCGTACAACGTGCCTCTGCGAATTAAAGACAAGGTAGGAGAAGAATTAGATCGGTTAGTGAAGCTAGGAATATTAGTGCCGGTGAAGTATAGTGCATGGGCAAGTCCAATTGTTTGCGTTCCTAAATCTTCGGGTGAAATTCGACTGTGCGTCGATTTCAGTGTTACGTTAAATAAGTCTATAGTTACTGAACATTATCCCCTTCCCCTCATTGATGAAATATTCGCTTCGTTGGCAAATTGCAAAATATTTTCGGTTATTGACCTATCAGGAGCTTATCAACAATTGACTGTATCAGAGTCTTGTCGTTCGTTGCTTACAATAAACACATTTAAGGGACTGTTTCAGTTTCAGCGTTTGCCGTTTGGGCTAAAAAATGCGCCCTCCGCTTTTCAATCTGTCATGGATCAAATGCTTAAAAATTTAGACAACGTATTTTGCTTTTTGGATGATATATTAGTTGGGGGTAGGGACTATGAGGAGTGTAAAGGGAATGTGATGAAAGTGTTAAACATACTTAACGAGCATAACGTTAAGATAAATGAAAAGAAATGTAAATTTTTTGTGGAAACGGTTGAATACCTAGGGCACACGCTCTCTAATGGACAGATTTGTCCAAATTCAGAAAAAATGCGAGCGATTGAGGAAGCTCCTGCCCCAACCAATTTACAACAGCTGCAGTCGTTTTTAGGACTATTAAACTATTATAATAAGTTTATTCCTAACCTGTCCAGTCATTTAGTTAGTCTTTATCGTCTGCTGAAAAAGGATAGTGAATTTATTTGGTCCCCTGCATGTCAAAAGGCATTTGAAAAATCAAAGAGTCTACTAGCCAATAATAAAGTATTGGAACTTTATGATCCAAACAAACCGATAGTAATAGCGACCGATGCTAGCCCTTATGGAGTAGGCGCAGTGCTATCTCATATTTGTGACGGAGTTGAGAAACCGGTGATGTTTATCTCAAGCACTTTGTCTGCGGCTGAGAAAAATTATTCTCAGCTACATAAAGAGGCCCTCGCTATCGTGTTTGCTGTGAAAAAATTTCACAAATATATTTTTGGGAAACCATTTGTCATTTACTCGGATCATCAAGCTTTACGAGAAATTTTTAATCCGCGCAAAGGCATGGCAGGTGTAGCAGCCGCTAGATTGCAAAGATGGTCGATAATACTGTCAATGTATGATTATAGGGTAGAGTATAGGAAGGGATCATTAATGGCAAATGCCGATGCTTGTTCGAGACTGCCGCTAGAAGAAGAAACAAATATAGATAGTATAAAAATGGTCGACACTTTAGGTGAACTTTCAAATGATTTTAAAATTGATAGTGAAGCAATAGCAAAGGAAACACAATCAGATCCTGTATTGCATAAAGTATTTCAGTATGTAGTAAACGACAAATGGCCGAACTCCATAAGCCCCGAAATCATTCCCTATTTTCGTAAGCGTAATAGTCTATCGGCAGAAAACCAATGTATTTTCTATGGCGATCGTATTCTTATCCCTGCAGCTCTTCAAAAGGCCGTACTCGATATGGTACATGGCATGAATCATGCCGGTATAGTTAAGATGAAGTGCATAGCTAGAGGGTACATTTGGTGGATCCACATCGATAAAGATATTGCTAAAAGAGTAGAGCAGTGCTCACAGTGTCAGGCAACTGCCAATGTACCACGAAATATGCAGTACCATGAGTGGCCAAAGTCGAAAGGTCCATTTGAAAGGATTCACTTGGACTTCTTTCAGTTTTTGAATTTCAAATTTTTAATAATAGTGGATTCTTATTCGAAATATGTAGATGTGATCCTTTTGAAAAATACTAATGCAGCCAGTGTCACAGATTGTCTATTTAATTTTTTTACAATTTTTGGATTACCTAGAGAAATTGTATCCGACAATGGCCCACCATTTGGATCATTCGAATTTTTAAAATTCTGTACGGAGTATAATATCAAGGCAAGTAAATCACCACCATACCATCCTCAGAGTAATGGTTCTGCTGAGCGAAATGTACAGACAGTAAAAAAAGCATTTAAAAAGTTTTATTTAGAAAACAAACAGTTAGATATGTATCTCACGTATGGTTTCTAAGTTCCTATTCTTTCAACGAAATATACCATTTGCTCCAGCAAACAAAACTCCAACGGAACTGATTTTCTCTTTTAAAACTAGAACTAAATTAGATATAATTAATAATAAAAAACTAAAAGAAATAAATCAAAGATCAGTACAAACTTGTGAAAATTGTACCCCCAAAAATCATAAAATAAAAACGAAAAGGCATGTGCAAATAATCAATTATAAAAAAGGTGATAAAATATTGTATTTAAATAATTTTAGAAATGATTATGTTAAGTGGATTCCTGGAATCATTATGCAAATATTAAGTCCTAAAACCTTGTTGATAAAAGTTAACAATGTTATTAAATTTGTACATGTAAATCAAATTCGAAAATCTAAGTTAGAGGATAAGTTTCATCCTAGAGTTGACCCCCTTATTTATAAAAATGAATGTTTAGCGAATTCAACCAAAGAAGATATTATTGTAAAAAGTGATTCCCCAACAAGGCATAAGCAAAGAAATCGCGTAAGGTGGAATTGGCCGACGGAGCTTAGACGATCGGAAAGATTAAAATCTAGGAGTGTACAAGATTAAGTTAATGTCTTGTTGGGCGAACACTTTTCTTAAAAGGGGGAAAGATTGTTGTGTACTAAAGGTTAGGGTAGTACTGGCAATGCCATTGTGAGAATATGTATGTATCGCAAATGTTGGTACACCTTTTTCTTATGTGATATACGATGAAGAGACTTACTCTGGACCTAGGCTTTTCCGGTCTCCTTCTTCTGTAACCTTACCTGCTGAAGTTAAGTCATACTTTTATGAACTGCATTAAAATGAATTAGATTAAACAGTCTGTAGTCTTTTGATATATCTTCCGAATAAGAAAACACAAAACTAACAAGCTTGAGAAAGATTGCCCTTAGCTTGATAACTAGTTTGGGTTACTCCTTGATACTCTCTTGCATGACCTTTGTATAGTCCAAGTCGATCGTTCGCCGGGTATAGCTCAGATAAGTTGATAAGCACATCCTCCTTCACGTTGATCACCTGAATTATGTTGGTTAGACAAGCGACTACTTTTGTTTCTTGGAGGTATTGCTGGTCTTTTCGATAGTACCGATTCACCTCCGTGCCATATTCCTTTATACGGCGATTGGTTGACAATTCGGCCTCGCTTAATACTTAGTTGAAGGCGGTGATCAACATGCTACTCCACCTAAACATACTCGATATCCACGGCAAGTAGCAAGCCACATATACGGCTGCGAGATTAAGGGCCAGCTCAAAATGGACGAGCTTCTATCCTGAACGACAGGACAACTTTGGCAGAGAACTCCGACTCCACTGAGCCCACTACGGTCTTTGACAAAAAGTTCAAAATATCCTACCCGGTAAGGCAAAAAAAATCTCCACAAGCGCCACCCGCAGGGGCTACGTGGACTTTTACACAGACCGGTCAAGAACGGAGTCTTTTGAAAACAATTGAAACTGAATCTGGACTTAAAACTACCAGACCACTGCAGCGTCTTCCAGGTGGAGCTGCTAGCAATAAAGGAAGTCGCTGGAGTCTTATGCATACTCATCCAAGAAAAGCCTAAACTGCCACTGATCCCTTAATAAGATGTCTGAACAGTTTAATATTCACCTCTTATGGGTACCAGGACAAAGCAACATTTTAGGAAATGAGAGAGCTGACATGCTCGTCAAGCAAGGAATGACGCAACAAACTATCTAAATTGGACCTAATGAATCAAGCCATGGCTGAGATGGACCTGAAATGGACACAAGGGCATACCTACCTAACCGCAAGGCAAGTCTTGCCACGACTTGACCGACAGCGAACCACGAGACTAATCTCCCTAAAACGAACCGACGTCGGCATAATCCTTGGCGTCATCACTGGTCACTGTTTTATTGGCAATGATGCACAAAGACTAGGGCAAGTTTCGAATGACTTCTGCAGGAGCTGTAAAGACGAAGAGGATGTCGAGTCCATTCAACACCTGCTCTATGCCTGCCCGGCCCTCTGTTATAGTAGAAAACAATACCTAGAATCCTACTTCCTTAACGACCTGACTGACGCTAGGCTAATAAGGATAACTTATCTTCTAAATTTCGTACGAGGTACAAAATGGTTCCATGAATAGGGGGTCGACCCCCTCGTACCAACACAAAGGGCCTATCTCGCCTAGGTATGTACTCCCCTCACCCCTCCAGGGAGACTATGTATTACCTACCTACATATTACTTAGTTGCAAAGTAGCATCTCTAAGGTCTTCTTTTAGAGACTCCGATGGCACTAGAAGTACTTGCACTAGCACCCCCACATGTCCTTTGAAGTCACTTGGTGGGATATCACCAATTTCATCCACTCAAGGCCGAGGTTATGATTTAAACCTTAAGACGACAACTATGGAATACCTAATATTCTGATCGGCGACCTTAGACTTTTGAATTTCCCCTTCTCGATCCACGTCTAATCGCAACTTTCTGAAAAAAAAAAAAAAAAATCGCAGCGATCACTGATGACTTTTGTCAATTCTTCTCATCTGATTTCTTCTTCTTCTTCTTAGTGGGCGCTACAGTTCGGGGTGAACCTGGGCCTCAACCAACATGCCCCTCCATCTAGTACGATCTTTCGCTAGCCTTTTCCGTTACCGCACACCCAGTTGGCTGAGGTCCCCTTCCACCTGTGTGCGCCATCTTAAGTGCGGCCGTCCTCTGCTTCTTCGTCCCTCGGGGTTGGATTCAAAGACTCTCCGGGCTGGAGCTGTGGTGTCCATTCGCTCTACATGGCCTAGCCACCTTAGGCGTTGACTCCGTAGACGCCTGACTAGACTCATGTCGATGTACATCCCGTAAAGTTCGTGGTTGAATCTTTTCGTCCACTCCCCGTCTGCACTTTTAGGCCCGAAAATCACGCGCGAAAGGGCCTCCTCATCCGCTTTTGATAGTGTCCATACTTCTGCGCCGTACAGCAGGACCGAGATGATAAGGGTCTTATATAGAGTCAACTTTGTCGTTCGGGAGAGGGCTGTATTACTCAATTGCCTCCTGAGCCCAAAGAAACAGCGATTGGCAAGAGTGATTCTGCGTGTGATTTCGGAACTGATGTCGTTGTTCCAGGTCACTGCGGAACCAAGGTAGATGAAGTCCTTAACTACCCCAAACTTATATCTGCCAATATAAACGTTCCGGCCAAGACGTCGGTGGTGAGCGTCCTATATATATAGTTTTTCTCTCGTTTACTGCCAAACCAATTTTCGCCGCCTCCATCTCAATACTCGCAAACGCCTCATTGGCATCTCGCTATGATCTACCTATTATGTCAATATCGTCGGCGCGTGCAAGGAGTTGCGAGGATTTGAAATAGATTGTGCCTCTCGTATGGGCCAGTGATTTTTGCATAATCATTTCCAATATGTTGTTGAAGAAATCACACGACAGCGCATTGCCCTGCCTAAATCCTTTTTTGACATCAAAACTATCGGTAAGGTGTCCACTGATTCGGATGGAACAGCGAGCATTCTCCAAAGTCATCCTGCATAGTCTGACGAGTTTAGCAGGTATGTCAAAGGTAGACATAGCGTTGTATAGCTCGTCTCTAATTAAGCTGTTGTATGCGGCTTTGAAGTCGACAAATAGGTGGTGAGTGTCGACTTGAAATTCATTGGTTTTCTCCAGTATCTGCCGATGTGTGAAGATTTGGTCGATGGTGGACTTCCCTGGCCTGAATCCGCACTGATAAGGACCTATCAGCTTATTTACAAAAGGCTTCAGGCGTTCACAGAAAACGGCAGAGAAGATTTTGTAGGCGATGTTAAGAAGACTTATTCCTCTGTAGTTGGCGCAGTCAGAGGGGTCTCCTTTCTTGTGGATCGGGCATACGATGCTGAGACTCCATTCCTCGGGCATGCTTCCTCTGGCCATATCTTACAGATGAGCTGGTGTATGCTCCTAACCAGGTCATTCCCAGCTGCCTTGAAGAGCTCAACAGACATTCCGTCTGCGCCAGCAGCTTTATTCGACTTGAGCTTCGATATGGCAATCTTAACTTCGTCGAGGTCAGGGGGACAGAATTCTCTGCGGTCTCCGTCGATTAGAAATGGATCATTCTGCCTGACAGCGGTATATTGACTAACATCGCCGTTATACAGTCTGCAGAAGTGGTTTTTCCATATTCTCAGCATCGACTGCGGTTCTACTGCTAGGTGTCTGTTCTCATCTCTGCAGGCTTCCCTTCTGGCTTTATAACCTTGGCATGTTCGCTTTATCTGTTGATAAAACTTTCGAACATCACGCCTGCAGTAACACCTCTCCAAATCCTCTCCTGATTTAGAACTTGTTATTTTGACTTTCCTAAAAAATATGCGTAACGATCCTCTAGGAACTTCGTAAACACAAGGCGATGATCAAAAGTGCGATCGCCACTTGGAAAGATACCAATCACCATACATCATCCTTTTTAAGATCTGAGAGTTTTCAACTAAAGTTTACTTTACAACTGGACATTAGGACATTAACAACAAATTGATCAGAATAAGGCCTCCACTAACGTCAATTGCATTTTTTGAGCTCGACGATCGATATCGATTGCTTTCAAGTTGAATTTAAATGATAACGATCAACAGAGTTCAGATCGATGTTTGAAATAAAATTTGCTACAAATCCTAAATGATCACTGATCACAAGTTGAAAATATTTGACGTACACTCATAGACAGGAAAGCCCATTCGAGCTCCAAAAAAACTCTGACGATCCTTTAAAATATTACACGATCCCTAAATCAATCTACTTTGGGTGATTCACTTGAGGTGTCCAAGAAGAGCCTTTAAACCAATCCACTTCGATTGCTTCATCTTTGTTTGATCGCATACAGAAATCGAAAAACCCTGCAATTCAACATCATATGCCATGTACATGAATATATCAGTGTGATCAACACGACCAAGCAACTCTAACCTCGCTCCATAGCCATCACTCCCCGACCGTAGCTCTCAATCAAGATCACTTGCACGCCCAACCACCATCAGAAGCTTACCTAATTGCCAACAGCTCTGTATACTTTACAACCTAATCAGAAGAAAAAAAGAACCACCATCACCTACCATCATCTGCAAACAGCACACCCATAGTGTCCCATTATGTCCAGTAACCCAATGATTTATTGATCCTATCTCACCGATACCGCGCCATCGATCAATTTCCCACAATAGCCCCAGCCTAATGGAACAACTCGAGCATTACTTCGGCATAAATCAAAAACCTGCAGCGACTCAATCCGACTCGGCTGCGCGCAAGAGCCTGATAAATCGCTTCGATTGCATGCAAATTAGGTTTGCCGCTCTAAATTGCCGCATTTAGCCAGGAACGGCTAGTGACGCCCGAACCGGGTCACAGTTGCCTGTACCGCCACTCACAGATAAGCCGCGTAGCCCGTATTTTATTCAAACAAGCTATTATCCGTTGTTCCGTTTCCTAAGTGCATTCCGCGCCCGACCGCACGATAAACATTTTGCAAATTACCGTCAAACTACTGGCGTAGTGGCGTCTTTCTAACCGATGCGATGGTGGTAAGTCATGTTGTTGATGCGACGCCAAACCTGATCGCTCGTTCCGTGGATCTTTTTATGAACCTGGCAAGATACGAGTGTAATGTTCTGTTTCAGTTGGCGAACGTGGTGTGTGATCGGTGTGGTGGCGTCGATCAAATGCAAATGACGAGCGGGTGTCGCGCACGATTTGCTGGTTCATTGTGCACACCTTGCTACATACGTGTCGATTGTCTTTTCCGATTCATAGGCCTTGTGGTCTCATTGTGTCGTTGTTAGTGGCATTATGTATAGCGGTATCAAGGTGCAGGCTTTTGGGGGATTTTCAATTTGACATTTCAATTGAAACTGACATTGTGTCGCGGATTTCTTGAAATATTTACTCGCATTCCGACGATGACGTTCACGGTCGTCTTGTCGATTGTGTCAGGTGTGTAAACCAGATGTTATGACATCTCGGGAATTTCCTGCGAAACCAAGAGGCCTTCAGGTATGTGTATCTCATTGGCATGACTTCTTTGTTTTCTTATCTTTGATTGGAATGCAAATTGTCAAGAAGTGGAAATCGAAGTGAGAGTTGACGTGTGTTGCGAAAGTGTTGTTACGTCACGACTAATGTCACAATTTCCAGTGAAAAATTATTAGTTAGACCAATCAGCAACATCGTTGTGGTCAATTAAGGAATATTTCCAGCTGTCACTCGCGTTATCTGCAACGTACGTCTTCAATTACAGTCATGTACATAATACCTGAGGTGGCCCTCACTTCTGCTAACTTATTTCGCCCCCATGTTGTCAACTAACTGATCGGACAGATCAGATGAACTGATCGTGACATCTCGCACCTTTTGCCCACTCGCCAGGTGATCCAACTTGTCGATGCACCTACTACCTTTATCATCTGCTGTCACACCCAAGAACATATCTGTCCAACCCAGAATCATCTCCGATTACAACCGCATCGTCTGCTCTTTCCCGCCATCCCACTGCCTCACCACGCACTCGCAGATGGGGGTATCCGCGTACCCTTGCCTGTCTCGGGTGACAAAATTCCATGTAAACATCCATAAAAGTTCGAAAACAACAGCATACCGACAGCGATACGAGAACTCGCGCCAGATTACTCGTTCCGATTAAATGCACTCACACCGCAGTGCTGTCTTTCCGATAAGGAGACATGAATTTTTGCCGGGAAGCCGGGACACATTGCAGTACGACAACAGCCACCGTCGCATCGGAACATGCTGTACGACTAATTGAGAGGCAAACTTAACGTGGAGACGACATGGAATGAAGGCGAACCAAGAAATACGAAATAAGAAAAAACTGGCAATTGCACAATCGAAAACATTGATTGTTCGAGTGAAGAAGGGACCATGGAATCGCACTCGAAAACCTGCGTTCCAATGAGTCTTGAATAACAAGAAAAAAATTTAATTAGGTGAGGAATGCAGTGTAGTGAACAGTGATTCCGAGATTTACTTTTATGGAGGGGCTCTTCAAGTCGAGGAGCTTTTGGAGTCAAGTGTCGCCGATAAGGCTCGTGTGTAGCGAATCGATTTTGAAGAGTTTCCAATGAATGGTGGTGTTAGAAGGGAACTGAAGTCACTCTTTTTGACCTGGTTAATGCCTAGTAGTAACCCCGATATAAGCACACGTCCCCTTCCAACCATCATTTAACTTGCAAGAGCCTTCATCTAATAAGGATATCCTAAGGCACGACACAAGGTTATTACAAGGCTGCCACCCAGTTATCTCAAGGAAACAATTAAGGATAATATCGACAATGCTATCATTTGCAGGGCAAAGAAAGACATTTTGAGCAATTTCTAATCGTCATGTCCTAAAACACTAAGAGAACGCGATGCCGATCTTTGGGAATCGGCAGAACAAATTCTTGACAAAATTCATAACCAGAAATGCATGATTAGAGAGAACTTAGCTCAGGTTTTTAACTTTCCAGTGGGAAGTTATCGTAATGTAACCAGAATCCAATTCCAAGGTTTCTATAGTGGTGTATGTTTGCATACGTACGTATGTGCGTATGTGCGCACGTGCGTACCGGCCTCGATTATCTCAAGAACCAAAAATGATATTGACATAGGATTGGTGTTATTCCCCGCGTAATTACACAATATGGAACTGAGTAAATTTTCAGCAAAATCGGTCAAGCCGTTTTTTGTTAGAAATTAAATAACTAAAAAATAGGCAAGAAAAAAATATAACAACACTCGGTTTTCCCAAGCTGTCCCCCATCTAAGTACTAACCGCCCCCGACGCTGGTTGATTGCGGTGATCCGACGAAAGCCGATACATTTTTTTTACATTTTAAATAAATTTTTTACTTTCAAAAACTTATGGGTAACTATCTTACGTGCTAGACAAATGACTAAAACTAGCTTACATCATAACTATCATTACGTGTCTTACTGACCCTAAGCGTCCACTCTAAAACAAACAATATGTGTGTACTTACTCTATGTCATTAACAGAAATAAGATACTTTTATTGTATTTTATGTTAAGACCTTAGCGTAATATTGGTTGACAACCGATACATATGAGATTGCTCGGACAGTGTTGTGGTAGGGTAAGGAAACGACGCACACTCATGAGCTGCTCGTGAGTGTGCACTACCTAACGGGCAGTTATTAAACGCACGCGCTCATGAGTTATTGGCTGTGAGCATTTTTATTTTCGCTCACGAACACGAGTGTGTGTGCATTTATGGAAACTCACCCCTGTACACCCCTGTGAGAACGCACACAATATGCACTCTGTAGGATGGGTTCTCTATAACGCACATGTGGAGTGCGCACATAGGGTGAGTTTCCATAAATGTTCACACTCGCGTCCGGAGGTAAAATGAGTTGATTTGCTGCCCGGGAGTTGTTTGCAGAATGATAAAACATTTCGCTTGAACATTTTTTTTTTTAATTTCCATTTTTGCAATATTTAGGGGGGAGGAGGCGAGCAAACAGAGAAAAGAAGTTGATCGCCTTTGACATGGCAGACGCGAGCTTCGATCTCTGTCCCTGCTCAATCCAAGTTGACACACAGCCTCCGCGTGCCCTCCCCCTGGATGGCCACCCTGACACCCGCCAGGTAGTGAACCAATGTGTGCAGCGACCCAACCCCTTGTTCCTGGGGAAAGAGGAACCTAGCCCTCCAGGTTGGGGCCAGGGGTAACATCCCTATCACGTAAAAACCCACTTGTTCAGAAGCAACCACAAGCCTCGGATACGGACGGATACAAAGCAGACGACCCCTGCAAACGACTAACGGACTTGAGAGGTCCCTTAGACCCAGAGCGGGTGCCGGCGATCAATTGGAGCAAACCTTTAACTGTTATAAAGCAGATATAACCGCGCTTCAAGAAATGCGACGGGATAGACCAGGCAAAAGACGGATGAAAAACTGTGACATCTACTACGGGAACTGCTACAAGGAGAACAAACAGCGCTTATTCGGATGCGGATTCGTTATTCGAGGAAGACTCTGACAAAAAGTCTTAAGCTCCCGGGATGTAAGCGAACGCCTCATAACAATCCGCATCATAGCTAAACCTGGAAGCATTAGCTTAATATGAGATCACGCCCCAATGGAAGAAAAGGATGATCGACTCAACGAAGAATTCTACGATCTCCTGAACATAACCTATGCCCAATGCCCCAGCTACGACATAAAGATAGTTCTAGGAGATTGTAATGCAAAACTAGGCAAAGGGGACATATATGAGTCGATCGTGGGAAAGCATAGCCTCCATAACACCACTTCCGACAACCGACTTAGGCTAATCGATTTCCTAACGGGCCGTAACCTCCTTGTAGCCAGCACACGATTCCCCCGGCGGCGGTCTTTGGATCAATCAACCACCAACCAGATTGACCACATTGCGATCGACGCCAGACACTACTCCAGTATTCTCGACGTACGAACCTTTCGATGGGCCAATATCAACTCGGACCACTACCTTGCTGTAGCTAAGGTACGAATGAGAATATCAAGAATGCTTACTAGTCGAGTAGGACAACGTAAGTTTGACATCGGAAAGCTACAATCGCAAGAGACTGCCAGAATCTTTGCCGATCGTGTCTCCTCCAAGCTCTCTCAAAATTCGCTCTCTCAAAATCCGCCCACAACAGCACAAACAATAAAGCAGGAATGCGCGCATTGGCAGAGCGCCGTCAGAGACGCTGCCTCAGAGGTGCTGGGTTTCAAACCGCCACCTCCTAGACATCCCTCGTTCGATGAACAATGCGAACAAGCCCATGCAGCAAAACAAGGGGCATATAAAACCATGTTGCAACGACGGATGAGAGCTGCTCGTGAAATGCATGGGCAGAAGAGAAGAGAGGAACACACACTTTTTAGAAGAAAGAAGAGAGAACACGGAAAGCGTGAGATCGAGGAGATGGAGAGAAAGTTTTACAATAAGGTAAAAGCAACATGCCATGGCTACAAAGCCTGAACGGCGGCCTGCAGGGATGAGAATTCCGTCCACCCGACCAAGACGAAGTCAAAATAGCGATATGGAGCCTTAAGTCTAATAAAGCCGCGGGCGCAGACTGCTGAGCTTCTTAAGACGGCTGGAAATTAGCTGGTAAGGTGCATGCACCATCTCATTTGCAGGGTATGGTCGGAGGAAAGCATGCCCGACGAATGGAATCTCAGCATCGTTTACCCGGTCGATAAGAAAGAAGACCCCTATAACTGCGCCAACTATAGCGGAATAAGTCTCCTTAACATCGCATACAAGATCTTCTTTGCCGTATTATGTGAAGGCCTGAAACCGTTTGTGGACAACCTGATCGGCTCTTATCACTGTGGTTTCAGGCCAGGTAAATCCACAATAGACCAAATATTTACGCTACGGTAGATCTTGGAGAAGACACTCACCATCTCTTCGTCGATTTCAAGGCTGCATATGACAGTGTGTATGTGATGAGCTATACAAAGCCATTTCTAGTTTTAACATCTCTGCCAAACTCGTCCGACTGTGCAGGATGACAATGGAGAATTCTCGCTGCTGCTCCAATGAGCAAATCGAGACCTTTGATGTTAAAAAAGGATTTAGGCAAGGTGACGCGTTATCATGCAACTTTGTCAACATCGTGCTTGAAAAGATCGTGCAAGATTCACTGGCCAACACAAGAGGTACGATTTATTTCAAGTCTACGCAATTGCTTGCGTACGCCGACGACATTGACGTGATTGGACGGACACAGCGAAACGTCAATGAGGCCTTTGAGGTAGAAGCGGCTGAGATGGGTCTCAAGGTTAATGAGGGTAAAACCAAATATCTGCTTTCATCTAAAAGAGACGGACAACACCGACGTATTGGCCAGAACATCACCATGGGCGGATATAACTAAGAAGTGGTCAAGAAATTCGTCTACCTTGGCTCACTGATGACCAGCGACAACAACACCAGCGCTGAGATAAAACGCAGAGTCACTCTTGCCAAATGCTGTTTCTTTGGGCTCAAGAGGCAATTGAGAAGTAGAGCCCTCTCTACACTATATAAGACCGTGATCATCCCAGTCCTCCTTTACGGCACAGAGGCTTGGACCTTAACAAAAGCGGATGGAGATGCCCTTGGTCGTTTCGAGAGGAAAATTCTGCGCACCTTCTACGGTCCCGTGTGTTTAAACGGAGTATGGAGGAGACGATTTAACGAAGAACCTTACGAGTTGTACAGCGACATCGGCCTGGTAAGACATCTACGGATACAGCGTTTAAGGTGGCTAGGGCATGTAGAGCGCATGGAAAATACAGCCCCCGTCCGAAGAGTCTTTGAGTCCACCCCGGAAGGAAGGCTCGGCATAGGACGGCCGCATCTACGAAGGGGACCTTAAGCAACTGAGCGTGCGGCGCTGGAAACAGCTGGCCAAAGATCGTGCCAGCTGGAGACGCTTATTGGTTGAGGCCCAGGTTCACTACGGACTGTAGCGTCACCTAAGTAAGTAAGTAGTGGTTTTACAATATTTTAGTCTAAGATGGCTTCATTTTCTATAAAGTCTAAATTAGAAACTTTCAGCAATCGAAATTGTTCACGCACGTGAGCAGTTTATGAGCAATAGATTGTTTAATGTGCGCACATGAGTGTGCGTTTCCTTACTTTGGGTTACATGGAGCAACAGCAAATAGGCGGCTTGATGCTAACCACACGCGGTGTTTCCAGGCGGTTCTTCATCTAAGTACTAACCGCGCCCAACACGGGTTGATTGCGGCGATTGGACGAGAACTGATACATTACCGATAATTCGTCTAAGAGTCCTACCGCAGCTAACAAGAAGAGCTAATGACATTGAAACAGCTGAACAGATCTTCACAGTTGGACAGAAAAGCTCCAAAACCCAGTCAAATCTGTTGTTCTGTTTATCAAGTATCCCGCGTAGAAAAGCATATTATCAGAGATTTTTCTAGGACCACAAGTTACATGGATATCCTCTAGGTCAACCCCGACCAAACAATTCCCTTGAATTCAGGTATAGCTTTATCATTGAAAGGATAGCTAAGATGGTTGGATCACAGGAAGGCCGATTAACTCACCAGACGTTAATGTGTCAAGCTTTGAAAATTAAAATACAACCCTCTCAAGTTTGGGAATAGATGAAAATCTCTGGACACCTAGTCAGAAGAATCGTATCCAGAACTCCGCAGTTTTGTCATCTGTTTTGTTCTGATGAGAAGTGATTTTTTTTGTTCTTTAATCCAGACTTCCAACTGGGGAAGAAGTTGGAGTAATGTTCGTCTATAACTGTTCAGGCTTTTTACAAGATAATTTATTAACAGGATCCCTCTCGGATCCCAAAACCCGCTGGCTACGTCCAGCAGATGCGATCGACTTCGCTTTCTCTGACGCTGGACCACCGGCTTCTACCCACTGTTTGGGCTGGCGTCGGTTGAAAAATTACTGCGAAAACCGTTTGCGTGCAATTCTGATGTACACATGTAACACCATAAGGGCATAGAACAGTTGCTGAGAACTACAACCAACAGGAAAATTCGGTCGGTTCCTCTCCTCCTATCTAAGACAACCACCTCTGGGGAGAAGTAAACAAACATCTACGACCTAAACCACTGAACTTCGTTTAGGTTGTGTGATAAACATTATAAGAAAAAAGTCAAATGTTCGAAAGCTAAAAGCAAGTCAATCTGCTGCTGCTATCAACGAAAGTACACATGTAGGAGAATCCAAGACAGTTAACATTCAGTCCACCGCGTACATGAACCTGACAACTTCACAAATGGAACCTAGTACATTCTTGACTCATAATCTAAAGAAAAAACGACCACAGACAACCACCACGCTTACCGGTCTCTAGTGCAGATTTACAAATCATCTTCAGCGATAAGTCAAATTTCTGATGGACACATATGTACATTAACAAGCAAAACTACTGAACTTGGCATAATGATAATCCACACGACGTCCACCAAGACGCAACGCTTCCCAGAAAGTTAATGTTTGGCGAGGATTGTTGACCGGCAACCTCATCGATTCACCTTACCGTGGAATCGACGAGGATGTTATCATCCCTATTAACGGAGAGCTTTGCCGATCGCTGGTAATCATTCTTTTTGGTCCCATATGTATGGTTACATCCCATGAAGGACTAGAGCGAAGCTTCTCTCAATCACCCATGTTGTGTGTGATTTAGGACCCGAACTCGCTCATCCTGCGTCAGAGTTCACCACACTGACCACTGCGCTACAGCGCCCAGTGGCTTGATCAGTACCTTTAAAGTATGTATATGTATATGTAACTCACACCACCGCTTAAATAGAATCTGACATAAGCGCCAGTATCATCAAAAGTGTCGCATGAGCGCCACGCCAATAATTCGTTGGTATCCCATACAAAATAATTTCAAAATCGACCCGTTTCTATTGGAAAACCTTTTAGATTACATGATAGTCCCCACGCACTGTCCGCCTTTGCAGGAACTTTAAGCGCGACTTGGACGTCATATAGAATGGTATTCGTGCACTAAATGACAAAACCGGTGGACTTTTTGAATAAACACGATTTCTCTTAAAGTTCCATAGAAGACGTCACCACGACCTCTCCGTAGACAAAAGTCCTTTCACAACTCCATGTAGCTGGGTGAAAAACAAGTCGTTTCTCACGCCCAACCCTCAATATCTCCATCCTAATGTCACACCCAACATGTCCACGCCTAGCACCTATTGCATAACCATCTCTTGGAACATACATATGTACATATATATGTATCTCCTTCTGCCCCACCCGTTCTCTAAGAACATCACGAATTTCCATCGAAAACGCCAAACATCAAGCGCGTCCGTGCCGCAAATCACTCATTTGAGATTGTTTACAACACCATTTCACAGTCATTAATAATCTAAAATGCGTTGTTCTAAGCAACAGTGTCACTGGCGGCGGCCGGCGTCGCGCAAAGGCGCCCCACGTCCACACACACGCATACATATCGCTCACGACGCTCACCTGTGCAACGATGTATAAGACCAAAAACACCAGCGACCACAATGGCAACTTACGATATTTGTGATTTGAATAATAAACGGTAAACCATTTGAGTGACTTTTCAATAAATCACCCAGCAAAGCTGGCAACATGTTGCGCCCGGTCAAACATGGGCACATGGATGCACGACTTTTGCACAATACGCTGGTGTGCATGCATCCAGTGGGTCATAGAACAAAAGAACCGCTCCGAGAAGTTGACCATCCTCCTCCAAAATGCATACATACGTACATATGTACATATCTCCCTAATGGCTATCGACACTCTTGCTGTCGCCTGATGGTTATGCGAAAATGAAAACCTTGTGTCACATACAACCTGGACACCGCCGCCGTTGGCTTAAAAACTAACATTACAGACAGACAGACGGACAGACGTAGCATGTCCCGAAATTATGTTCAGGCATCAGTCGCAGTAGCCTA
The DNA here is from genome assembly GCA_951905685.1 of Eumerus sabulonum. Taxonomy (NCBI): domain Eukaryota; kingdom Metazoa; phylum Arthropoda; class Insecta; order Diptera; family Syrphidae; genus Eumerus; species Eumerus sabulonum. Next base: position 11,847,206 of record OX645061.1, on the reverse strand, counting down.
CCTCAGTAGACGTTCAATTAATTTGAGCATGTGCAGCGGACACATGTGCATAAAAAAAAAAACGGCGACAGAGCACATCGAGCACACCGAGGGGGCACAACGAACTTTGACTGTTGGGTAATTCAGTTGCGGCGCCAGTAGCTGCCATAATATTTAAAACTGTTGTACACACTTTCACATGGATATAGTGAGGTTCCTAATCGGGAGGCGCCCCATCGACCGGTTGTCGGTTGTTTTGCAAATTTCGTAATCACTTGTAAGCTGCGACTTGTTTATGGCTACGATTCCAGATTAGAATCTAAATCGGAATGTTACACTTTGCATTTTTTTGAGTTAGTGGCTAACGTAATTATCGGAATATGGAGGTGTCTAACGGGCTGTAAAAGGTGATAATTGAGTGGTGGCGAATGCTTATACAAGCCGTAAACTTAGATTAATCGAAAACACAGTGATTTTGAGTGATTATGGCGATGGGTGTGGCTGGAATTGGTCCAACTACATAAGTTGGGCACATTCGACTTATTACTTATTTTTGTAATTGCTAGTTTGCAGGACTTTTGTTGTTATCGAAAGTCGATTACTCTACCAGTGTTACGCTATATGAATGCTACTTGTATTAAAACTCCATCAGCCGCACGTGCCCATTTGAGTCAACTACTGATTGCTCATGGTTTTATAAAAAGGCAGTATTAGTTATCGAGTTATCGATAAAGACAATCATTCTCTGTTCGCTGGTATGACTTCCATGAGTGACATTTCGTTTCCTATGGAAATAATGATAGCTATTTGACAGAATTCGATTACCAGAGCAACACTAGTTATCGAAATGATCGTTATCGAAGTTCAAGGTTGAAATATAAAATTTTGAAAGAGCACAAACTAGAATTTTTACTGCATAGTTATTTACAATTCGCCTTTTAACAATACTAGGAGTTAGTGTCCAACGACAACAGCGGCAAGATATCGATAACATTTTTTCTAATTCTTCATTGCTTGGCATCTAACATTTATGACTTTAACAATTTTTTAACAGCAAATCTTTGGAGGTGTTGTAATGGCGACAACTGCTGTGTGTTTTGTTGTTATCGAATGTCGATAACTTTGCCTGTGTTACGCTATGCGAATGCTACTTGTATGGAATCTCTATCAGCCACACATGCCCATTTGAGTCAACTACTGATTGCTCATGGTTTTATGAAAAGGCAGTATTAGTTATCGAGTCATCGATAAGGACAATCATTCTCTGTTCGCTGGTATGACTTTTATGAGTGACATTTCGTTTCCAATGGAAATAATGATAGCTACTTGACAGAATTCGATTACCAGAGCAACACAGTTATCGAAATTATCGTTATCGAAGCTCAAGGTTGAAATATATAATTTTAAATGAGTACAAACTAGAATGATTACTGCATCTTCTTCTTCTTCTTCTTAGTGGGCGCTACAGTTCGGGGGGAACCTGGGCCTCAACCAACATGCCCCTCCATCTAGCACGATCTTTCGCTAGCCTTTTCCATTGCCGCACACCCAGTTGGCTGAGGTCCCCTTCCACCTGTGTGCGCCATCTTAAGGGCGGCCGTCCTCTGCTTCTTCGTCCCTCGGGGTTGGATTCAAAGACTCTCCGGGCTGGAGCTGTGGTGTCCATTCGCTCTACATGGCCCAGCCATCTTAGGCGTTGAATCCGTAGACGCCTGACTAGGCACATGTCGCTGTACAGCCCGTATAGTTAGTGGTTGAATCTTCTCCTCCATCCCCCGTCTGCGTTTATAGGCCCAAAAATCACGCGCAAAATCTTTCTCTCGAACCGACCAAGGGCCTCCTCACCCGCTTTTGATAGTGTCCATGCTTCTGCGCCGTACAACAGGACCGGGATGATAAGGGTCTTATATAGAGTCAACTTTGTCGTTCGGGAGAGGGCTCTATTACTCAGTTGCCTCCTGAGCCCAAAGAAACAGCGATTGGCAAGAGCGATTCTGCGTTTGATTTCGGAACTGATGTCGTTGTTCCAGGTCACTGCGGAGCCAAGGTAGACGAAGTCCTTAACTACCTCGAACTTATATCTGCCTATACAAACGTTCTGGACGAGACGTCGGTGTTGAGCGTCCTTTTTTGATGACAGCATATATTTAGTTTCGCCCTCGTTTACCGCCAAACCAATTTTCGCCGCCTCCATCTCAATACTCGCAAACGCCTCATTGACATCTCGCTGTGATCTACCCATTATGTCAATGTCGTCGGCGTATGCAAGGAGTAGCGAGGATTTGAAATAGATTGTGCCTCTTGTATTGGCCAGTGATTTTTTCACAATCATTTCCAATATGATGTTGAAGTAATCACACGACAGCGCATCGCCCTGCCTAAATCTTTTTTTGACATCAAAACTATCGGTAAGGTGTTCACCGATTCGGATGGAGCAGCGAGCATTCTCCAAAGTCATCCTGCATAGTATGACGAGTTTAGCAGGTATGTCAAAGGTAGACATAGCGTTGTATAGCTCGTCTCTAATTACGCTGTCGCGGCTTTGAAGTCGGCAAATAGGTGGTGAGTGTCGACTTGAAATTCATTGGGTTTCTCCAGTATCTGCCGTAGTGTGAAGATTTGGTCGATGGTGGACTTCCCTGGCCTGAATCCGCACTGATAAGGACCTATCAGCTTATTTACAAAAGGCTTCAAGCGTTCACACAAAACGGCAGAGAAGATTTTGTAGGCGATGTTAAGGAGACTTATTCCTCTATAGTTGGCGCAATCAGAGGGGTCTCCTTTCTTGTGGATCGGGCATACGATGCTGAGACTCCATTCCTCGGGCATGCTTTCCTCTAACCATATCTTACGGATGAGCTGGTGCATGCTCCCAACCAGGTCATCCACAGCTACCTTGAAGAGCTCAGCAGACAGTCCGTCTGCGCCAGCAGCTTTATTCGACTTGAGCTTCGATATGGCAATCTTAACTTCGTCGAGGTCAGGGGGACAGAATTCTCTGCGGTCTCCGTCGATTAAAAATGGATCATTCTGCCTGACAGCGGTATATTGACTAACATCGCCGTTATACAGTCTGCAGAAGTGGTTTTTCCATATTCTCAGCATCGACTGCGGTTCTACTACTAGGTGTCCGTTCTCATCCCTGCAGGCTTCCGTTCTGGCTTTATAACCTTGGCATGTTCGCTTTATCTGTTGATAAAACTTTCGAACGTCACGCCTGCAATAACACCTCTCCAAATCCTCAATCGCGCGCTTCTCGTGCTCTTTCTTCTTTCTTCTAAGAAACTTAGGCTCCTCCCTTCTGTTTAACTCGTAGAGATCACGAGCTGCTCTTGTTCTTTTATGCAGCGAGGCCTTATATGCATCCTGCTTCGCTGTATGAATCCTCCTGCACTCGTCATCGAACCAAGTGTTTCTTCGTTGTGGAGCCTTGAAACCCAAAACTTCGGATGCAGAGCTTTTCAGGGCTTGTTTGCAAAGGCTCCACTGCTGTTCTATTGATAGCGTGGAGGATTGAGGTGTATTGGAGAGCTTAAGGGAGACGCGATCGGTAAAAGCACGAGCGGTTTCTGGCGATAGTAGCTTTCCGACGTCATAGCCTTGTATTCTTACTCTACTCCGTTGCGTTCGTGATATCCCTAAGCGCATCTTGGCTACTACAAGATAGTGGTCCGAGTCGATGTTAGCCCCTCGGAAAGTTCGAACATCAAGAATAGTGAAGGAGTGTCTGACGTCGATCGCGATGTGATCAATCTGACTGGTAGTCGATTGATCAAAAGACCGTCAGGTGCCTTTGTGTATATCGAGGTGCGGGAAGCGCGTACTGGCTAGAAGGAGATTTCGCCCCGTAGCAAGATCAATCAGCCTGTATCCGTTATCGGAGGTGGTGTCGTGTAGGCTATGTTTGCCGATGACGCGTTCAAATATGCTTTCCTTACCTAGCTTAGCATGAAGTCTCCTAGTACAATTTTGATGTCATAGCTGGGACATTGGGCATACGTTCTGTCTAGGAGATCGTAGAACTCATCTTTGGCTGAGTCATCCTTGTCTTCCGTGGGGGCGTGGACGCAGATCAGGCTGATGTTAAAAAATTTAGCCTTGATACGGATTGTTATGAGGCGTTCGCTCACATGCCGAAAGCTTAGGACTTTTTGCCTTAGTCCACCTCGAACAACAAATCCGCATCCAAACAATCGTTGCCCTCTCTCCCTATAGCAGTCGCCGTAGTAAATATCGCAGTTTTTCATCCGCTTTATACCCGGTCTATTCCATCGCATTTCCTGGATGGCGGTGATGTCCGCTTTATAGCGGTCTAGGGCGTCCGCAAGTCGTTCGGCTGCACGTGGCCTGTTTAGGGACCTAACATTCCATGTACAAAGCCGAAGATCATTGTCCGATTTTCGTTTTTTGCAAGGGTCGTCAACATAACTCCGGTCCGTTATATCCGAGGCTTGTGGTTGTTTCGGAGCTTGTGTTTTTTTTTACGGTTACGGCTTACTAGGCCGTAGCCCAACCGACTAATCCTGTTTTTTTTTTGGCGCAGGAGGCTCGCCATTCGCCCTTCCCCGTCTGCAATTTCCATAGGAAATCTCCACATGGCACCACGAGGAGGTGGGGATAGGACTTACTAACAGTGCCGCAAGATGTTCGACTGCGGTGGCTCTTCTCGCTTTTTAGCAGGCGAGTTACTTGCAATTCGTCACCAAAGGTCGAGTATCTTTAGGTGTTTTTCGCGCCTACATACATAATTCCTTTCAAGAGAAGTGAAATTTTGTGCATCGTCATCGACACCCAAACAGTCTCGGTCATTGCCGTTATCGATAATAAAACGTCAATAGCTCCCACATATGTACGTATAGTTACCCGGGCAGATCTACGTGTTTCCATGCACACATCAATGGTATCTGTACGATGAAATTGGCTTTTCCTGTCCAAAACGTGCAATTATCGTTGTCTTCGTTCTATTTCTCGCAAACTACAGAAAAAATCCGAAGCCTTTTTCCTCCGTACGATAAAGGCTGATAGTGGCCCTTATCGCACTCCAGCACCGATTAGATAAGTACATACAGTTATTGAGCGAATAAATTTATCGACAAGTTTAACCCCGCATTGCGTGCGTTTATGTTCGTTTACCACAATGAAGCGAACGTCAATGCCTGGCCTGTCCTGTCCTAGCCAGGTGGTAAACAACTCAACAATCGATGTAATGGAGCACGACATGTTGCCGTCATACTTGGAAATCACATCCCATGCCCGTATGTGAAATTCCTAGAAGCGTTGTCTGCAGTTGTGCCATTGGAATCCAATCAAGGAATGCACACAGGCAGGAAGGCAGAGGGTCAAAAAGCAGACAGACTGACTGAAGGAAAGGATTGTGGGAATCTAACATCTGGAGGCGACATCATCATCATCATCATCCCCACTGACCATCGATCACCGATGATGCCTGATAGGAGGAACCAGCCATTAGTCGCGCACACAGGTGTTTAGAGACGAAGACGTAGGTATGTAAAATGCAAAACATGCAAATTCAATTTCACGTTCCGTCCGTTCCGGAGTGTGAATAAATGCTCTGTCGCGGTCGTGGTCTCGTGATCGTGGTCGTGGACGCAGACAGCGGTAAATGCATCTTCTGACCAGTTTGTACTGAACATGCTCGTGTCGTAGGATGCATTTTGAATAAATCTACAAATAGTGGGTAAACAGACAAACGAACGAAACGGTGGCAAAGTCACAAATGTCACAGTGACAGCGAGTTATTTTTCACAATACCATTGGAGTGCTAAAACGTGACAGTATGCTCGCCGTGTGCGTATGGCTGCTGTTATGGAGCACAAAACGCAGGAAGACGCGTCGACCAGGCAGCCAAGTGCGAATGCGAACGTCTGTGGGAAGGAAAAGTGTGAGAATTCAAGGAACACATTGAATGATCGTGTATTATTCATTCCTGGAAACGCAGTGCAGAAACAAGGTATAGAAGCAACACTTCCGTAAAAGCGCGCGCATGGAATGGAGTCGTTCTATTTCCTGCCAATAGAGTAGATATTACATCAACATGTAACCCGCATTCGTTTGATCACATGTGCGTGGCCTACATCCAGCGTCTTTCAATCGTTCATTTCATCATTCTGTGGCTAGACAATCGACCGTCCTCTGTCTGTCATAAAATTTTTCTTTATTCACCCGCAAAATCCAATTTGAGTGACCTGCTTGCTTTGAAACATCTCCTTCCAAAGTCATCGTGTAATTTATGATCTTGTGACATTCCGTGTCTATCTACATATGCGTTTCGACACTCGAACAGATATGTTCTTGCGAAATGTCATTCGAAGCAGTTTGGCAATTAGTTTGTCAAGTCATCTTCGTCTGTCATCGAAATGAAAGGGGCGTTTTGCGCCCACCACCGGTGAATGAATAAAATGTGTCAACCCTGTCGATGACAAGGGAGATATCTGTCAAAAACTGAGTTTTCGTTTGATGAATGTCATTATGTTCTTGGCTTCCTTCCCACGGTGCTGTTACGTGCTGTCACGGGAACATTCTCATGCTGCAATTGTGGTTTGACGGTTATTTACCCAGTTGCACCCAGTTTCGGGTTGGTTGGTGTCACTTTCCAATCTCCATGTATGTACACTGCTCATTTGCGTTCTATTGACCGTCATTTGACACGCAAACACTTTTCATGTCATTTGATATGACAAGCAGTACAAGATGGAAATCCTGTCAAACCTGCCGTTAAACAAACCCGAGTGACTTCCTTCTAGAATATTGGACTATCACGACTACTTCGCCGAAGTAGTTTACATGGTAAGGTAAATATTTACCTTACCTAACCCCAGGCGACGCAACATAGCAAAAGAGTTCAACGGAGCAGAGGTATAGTAGGAATAACAGGGCCATTGACAGGGCCATTCGCCCCAAACGACGTTGTTTTGACTGTGCCCCCCCGGACTAGGTGTATGAAGTTCAAGGATAAACAACTTGTTGCTGAGTGTTGGTAGGGGCGTACATCTGTTCAAATTAGCGTCACTTACAAGTGCAATAAACGGAGGCAACTGTCACGGATCGCTCACGGCGTGATGTGTAAACAAAGGATCAAAGAGCATGCGTCCGGTGTAAACGTGGTGATTTATGACATTACACTAGTGACCTCTTCACTCGCCACGGAAAAGTGGTGCCTCACCACCTTTTAGACTCTGTCAACGGCATGCATTCGAGTTCGACATACACGTGACAAGACACATCACTACATCCCATGCTCTATGCTCACGCTATCATGTTTTGCTGTTTAGTAGCCACCCACAGTCATGTACACCACACAGCAGCCGTTTCAAGCCGCAATGAGGGCGTCTCCATCCATATGTCCCCTTTTCTATGTCTTGCCATTTTCATCTTGGCCGTTTTGCCTCTTCGTCCATCTTTCTGTTCAAACAAATCAGTGGCGACGACAACACAACGTTGCACGTCTGTTTGTGGCAAATACACGCTAAACAAACATACAACGTCAGACACCGTTTAATTGAAATTAAAATTTGTACTCGTCGATCCACCCACCAAGTGTGCACAGCAGAAACCTGTGATGTATGCTGTCTTCTGTCTTCTGTTTTCTGTTTCATCATCTTCACCAGTGCAGCAGGGAAGCTTTGAACTCTATTTGAGTTTTCAATCTAGACGCAACGTCCGTCTCCGTGTGCATGCCAATGAAAAGACCCTGACGTTTCTGCTGCCTGTCATCATCGCTGTGGTTTTCCTTTTGACTTTTTCATGTTAATCAGGAATTAATTAGATCAGTGGTAAAGAGATGAGATGACTCTTCAACTAATTGAAGATACAGTCATGGAGAGGGAATTGAGTGGCGGAAGATTCTTATCACAACTGGAGCCAACGACTGTGACAATTTACTCGCCGAGCTTAGGGGGCGATTACATATGCAATTGGAAGCTTGTTAGACTGTGCCTTGTGGCAGTAAATGTTGATCTCTGAACTGATTTGATGGCTCTATTTTGTAAGTTCCGTCACAGTGACACAGTGACGGGGGAGTGAATGGATTTGATTGTGTCGTGCGGCGACGTGCCGGTTTCGATTGGTTAGCGATAACGATAAGTGGAGTGTGGGAACAAAAAAGTTTTCAAGCGAGTTTGAGTGTGATGAGGATGAGGATGATTCGGGATAGAGGTTTCGTAATGTGGGTACAATTGAAGCAGATCATGGATTTAAGACGATTAAAGACGTTTGCTGAGTGATTTGAATTTTTATGACAGCAACGAGCACGGTGATTTGGGGATGACATAGGATGCGTTATAGTGATGTCTCCATGTAATCTGATCTCATTTGCTACCTTAGCGAAAGTATAGTGGTCGTAATCTGTACAATCCGGTTGCTTCTACTACTCTGCGTTATGGTTACCGATACAATGTCAATATAGGGGCAAGAGAAATTGGTCAGAAGGCATCGACTTGTAACACTGGGTAATTTCTAGAAGCAAAGAATCTGACAGAACAGTGTGAACAATGCACGTCAGTTCCTCGCTACTCTGCTTTGGTGGATTTCAAAGCTAGTATGGGAGAAATTGCAAGAGTTTTTTGCTTTTATTTACAATTTGTAGAAAACATTTGGATGGCAAAGGACTAACAAAGGCCTCGTAGGGGTAGCATCTTACCGACGGATGCTGGCTTGCTAGAAAGCGAGAAGAGCCACCGCAGTCGAACATCTTGCGGCACTGTGGGTAAGTCCTATCCCCGCCTCCTCGTGGTGCCATCTGGAGGTTTCCTATGGAAATTGCAGACGGAGACGGACGAATGGCGAGCCTCCTGCGCCAAAAAACAGGATTAGTCGGTTGGGCTACGGCATAGTAAGCCGTAACCGTAAAAAAACCACAAATTCCGAAACAACCATAAGCCTCGGATATATTTATGTTGACGACCCTTGCAAAAAACGAAAAAAGGACAATAATCTTCGGCTTTGTAAGTGGAATGTTAGGTCCCTAAACAAGCCACGTGCAGCCGAACAACTCGCGGACGCCCTAGACCGCTATAAAGCGGACATAACCGCCATCGAGGAAATGCGATGGAATGGACCGGGTATAAAGCGGATGAAAAACTGCGATATTTACTACGGCGACTGCTATAGGGAGAGGGGCCAACGATTGTTCGGATGCGGATTTCTTGTTCGACTTGGACTAAGGCAAAAGGTCCTAAGCTTTCGGCATGTGAGCGAACGCCTCATAACAATCCGTACCAAGGCGGATGACTCCGCCAAAGATGAGTTCTACGATCTCCTAGACAGAACGTATGCCCAATGTCCCAGCTATGACATCAAAATTGTACTAGGAGACTTCAATGCTAAGCTGGGTAAGGAAAGCATCCTTGAACGAGTCATCGGCAAACATAGCCTACACGACACCACCTCCGATAACGGACACAGGCTGATTGATCTTGCTGCGGGGCGAAATCTCCTTCTAGCCAGTACGCGCTTCCCGCACCTCGATATACACAAAGGCACCTGACGGTCATTTGATCAATCGACTACCAACCAGATTGATCACATTGCGATCGACGTCAGACACTCCTCCACTATTCTTGATGTTCGAACTTTCCGAGGGGCTAACATCGACTCGGACCACTATCTTGTAGTGGCCAAGATGCGCCTACGGATATCACGAACGCAGCGGAGTAGAGTAAGAATACAAAGTTATGACGTCGGAAAGCTACTATCGCCAGAAACCGCTCGTGCTCTTACCGATCGCGTCTCCCTTAAGCTCTCCAATACACCTCAACCCTCCACGCTATCAATAGAACAGCAGTGGAACCTTTGCAAACAAGCCCTGAAAAGCCCTGCATCCGAAGTTGTGGGCTTCACGGTTCCACCACGAAGAAACACCTGGTTCGATGACGAGTGCAGGAGGATTCACACAGCGAAGCAGAATGCATATAAAGCCTCGCTGCATAAAAGCACAAGAGCAGCTCGTGAGCTCTACAAGCTAGATAGAAGGGAGGAGCATAAGCTTCTCAGAAGAAAGAGCACGAGAAGTATTTGAAGAGGTGTTACTGCAAGCGTGACGTTCGAAAGTTTTATTAACAGATAAAGCGAACATGCCAAGGTTATAAAGCCAGAACGAAAGCCTGCAGAGATGAGAACGGACACCTAGTAGTACAATCGTAGTCGATGCTGAGAATATGGAAAAACCACTTCTCCAGACTGTATAACGGCGATGTTAGTCAATATACCGCTGTCAGGCAGAATGATCCATTTCTAATCGACGAAGACCGCAGAGAATTCCGTACCCCTGACCACGACGAAGTTAAGATTGCCATATCGAAACTCACGTCGAAACAAGCTTCTGGCTCAGACGGACTGTCTGCTGAGCGCTTCAAGGCAGATGGGGATGACCTGGTAAGGAGCATGCACCAGCTCATCTGTAAGATATGGTCAGAGGAAAGCATGCCCAAAGAATGGAGTCTCAGCATCGTATTCCCGATCTACTACAGAGGAATAAACTCCTTGACATCGCCTACAAAATCTTCTCTGCCGCTTTATGTGAACGCCTGAAGCCTTTTGTAAATAAGCTGTAAGGTCCTTATCAGTGCGGATTCAGACCAGAGAAGTCCACCATCGACCAAATCTTCACACTACGGCAGATCCTGGAAAAAACCAATGAATTTTAAGTCGACACTCACCACCTATTTGTCGACTTCAAAGCCGCATACAACAGCGTAATTAGAGACGAGCTATATAAAGCCATGTTTACTTTTGACATTCCTGCTAAGCTCGTCAGACTTTGCAGGATGACTCTGGAGATTGCTCGCTGCTCCATCCGAATCGGTGAACAACTTCCCGATAGTTTTGATGTCAAAAAAGGATTTAGGCAGGGCGATGCGCTGTCGTGTGATTTCTTCAACATCATATTAGAAATGATTGTGCAAAAATCACTGGCCAATACAAGAGGCACAATCTATTTCAAATCCTCCCAACTCCTTGCTTACGCCGACGACATTGACATAATAGGTAGATCACAGCGAGATGTCAATGAGGCGTTTGCGAGTAATGAGATTATTGCACCGCAACATTGACAGCAAAATCCAACGTAATAAATCAGATGCACTTCCCGTCGGCAAAGCATCCAGTACTCAAATGCCGGCGGCAAAACATACCAGTTGGTGAAATTCTGGGAGGCCAGAAAGTAAAAGCAGAACTCACATAGCAAAATGCGATGTTTATTTGGCTCCTCCCACCAGCACGACATTAGTGTCTATGCATGCGACATCATAGCGACACGACGACAACGACACCATGGGGTCAACGTCCGGGCAAAAGCCAAGCAACGGCCAAACCTGCTGTTGGCCAAAACAGCTGTAATAACAACAGCTGTTAGGAAGTTTCCTCAGGAAGGAAGTGAGGGATAAATTTACTCTAGAATCACGAGCAGAAGAGATCGGGAGTGAAAATAAAGTTCATACACATAATTATAAATTCGTTTTATTTTCTTTCGTTTTCCTTTTTGCTGTCGATACGTCAATCGACTTTGTTTTTTATTTTGCTAGTATCCTTGGCGATACATTTATGGTCCTTCGAGCCGGATATTAGGGATCTGGACAGACATTGCGTATACGTCTTGAGTCGGTCGTAGTGACAAAGGAAGCTGCAGCAACGAGGAAGCAAGTTGGTGATATCAAGGCTACGGTTCATCGTGGGAGCAAAAGAACAGGTGTGTGGCACTTCTTTAACCTTTACCGATAATATACTAGTTAGTAGTGAGGACATAGATATTTTCGTATATATTATTACATCACATACATATATCTTATTATATCTTAGTAATAAATACATCTTAATAATTAAACCATTGAACTTGTGTGATTGTATACCGCGAAAATGAGTAAGGGCAAGATTGCGACGTTTATTGATTCGTTGCAGTTCATTCAGATTGAACTAGAAGCCGAATACAAATCTTATTCCGAGCTAATAAAGGCCAATAAATCGAGCCACATGAATGAAGTGCGACTGGTTAATTTAGAGAAATCTTTTGATGAGGCAAGAGGGCTTCACCAGAAGATCATTGCTGCTCCCAGTGAAGAAGCAAAGACGAAGTATATGGAGTCGCTCACATTTCATCATCTGAAGGAGCTGTACTTCAAATACTCATCTGAATTAAAAGATCAGTTGTCTGCAAATGATAGCCATAATCAGTCACAATGTCTGCTAAGCAATTCAACTGTAGGAAACAAGAATCCGACAGTCGAATTAAAACTCCCTCCTATCAAAATTCCCACGTTTGACGGGTCTCTTTCTCTCTGGCCAGAATTCAAAGGCCTATTCGAAGGTCTTGTAAATAAAAATACCTCAATTACCGATATGCAAAAATTGCAATATTTAAAAGGTAACTTGACTGGTGAAGCTGCTCGCATTCTTCGGAACACCGACTCTAATTTCGAAGCTGCTTGGTCTTTGCTAATAAAGCGTTACCAGAATCTTCGGTTACTTAAAGACAACCAGTTCAAACTGTTATTTGAGCAACCAAAGTTAACGCAAGAATCCGCGGATGACATCAAGTCATTGTTAGACACTACAAACGAGGCCAAGCAGTCGCTCGAGAATCTGGGCATTAGTGTGGACACATGGGAAGATGTGCTCATTTACCACACCGTGCAAAAATTGCCGTTATCTACACGAGGCCACTGGGAGTCTCACATCGCTTCGTACGTCGATTATCCAGCTTACAGTGTGCTTGAGGATTTCCTACTGATGCGTGCCAGAACTCTGGATGTAATGGGACAATCTTCATCCACTGTACCAAGAAAGGTCAACAAAAACATGTCATCTATAGTTCGAGCCCATAATGCGACGATTCCGAAATGCTCTCTGTGCCAAGGAACACATTCGATAAGGAATTGTTTCAAATTCAATGCGCGTAATGCCAGGAAAAGGCAAGAGATTGTGAGAAAACATCGCTTATGCGTGAACTGTCTGTCAAATACGCACATTACACAGAAGTGCACTAGTACATTTACATGTTCTACGTGTCACAAAAGGCATCATTCCTTGCTCCACTCGAGTGAGGACACCAATTCGATGCACACACAGGAACCTTTTGCAACAAAGGGTATTCTGACACCCGCTCAATCATCATCTTCTTCCGTTCGACACTCATCGTCGGCACATGAAACCACAACATTCTTTGCTAATACTGCTCGAACATCTAATACGCACGTTGCCGAAAACAGTCAACCACGAACTGCTCTTCTGGCGACTGCTCTTATTAAGGTTTACACTACTCTGGGTCAACCATTAACGCTTCGAGCTCTACTGGACCCTGGATCGGAAGCCTCCTTTATTTCAGAATCTGCTGCACAGCAACTGAAACTCAAACGAGAAAGGAGCTCCATACAGGTCACAGGGGTGGGGGCAAACAAATCTAGCTTAGTCAAACATAAAGTTTCCCTCACCATATTCTCTACAACAAACGAAGACTTTCATTTGCAGCTGTCGGCTTTGGTCCTACCCAAACTCACTGCGAGTCTTCCAACACGACACATTCCAATTGTTAATTGGGATCATCTCAAACATATCGATCTTGCGGATCCCACCTTCAACAAACCAAGTAAAATCGATGTCCTACTTGGTAGTGATGTCTACCCATCGATTCTGCTGGAAGGCGTGGTGAAGGGAGGGCCTGGCACCCCTATGGCGCAACGGACTGAGCTTGGATGGGTTCTGTCTGGGTGTATTTCACCCCATAATCAAGCCGTAATTAAGGTTCATCACATAACAACAAATGATTGCAACCTAAATGACACACTGCAAAGGTTTTGGGAGCTGGAAGAGGTTACAAAGGGAAAAATGCTCACGCAAGAAGAAGAGAAGTGTGAATTACATTTCTGCAGGTCACATCAACGTAATCCAGATGGTAGGTACGTAGTGCAACTTCCATTTAAAGAAGGAACGCGACCAGCATTAGGTTCATCTCATCGGTCAGCAATTGTTCGGCTCCTGCAATTAGAAAAACGGTTCCACACGAACCCCTCATTTTATGAGGAATATAAAAGGGTTTTTCAGGAGTACCAGGAGCTTGGACACATGACGGAGATAGACCCCACCTCGCTTACCAATCGACATTACTTTGTTCCACATCACGCAGTTCTAAAGGAATCTAGTTCAACCACGAAATTGAGAATAGTTTTTGACGCATCTTGCAAAACATCCGATGGCACGTCACTCAACGAACATCTACTCGTTGGTCCACGGCTGCAGGACGACATTTTCGATCACATTGCCCGGTTCAGAAAACATAAAATCGTTTTTGTAGCAGATATAAACAAGATGTATAGGCAAATTTGGGTTCCGGCGGATGATGCAGCGTATCAACTAGTATTGTGGAGGGAAAAAGAAGGAGAGGATATCAAAACATACAGATTGAACACAGTCACCTTCGGCACCGCCGCGGCACCCTATTTAGCAATTCGTACGCTGCAACAATTGGCAGTGGACGAAGGAGATAACTTCCCGATTGCTGCACAAATCGCCTGCAAAAACTTTTATGTCGATGATGTCATTCATGGGGCAGACTCCATTGAAGAAGCCAGAGAAATGCAGCGTCAACTAAGGACAATGTTGCAACAGGGGGGATTTCCACTACGAAAATGGGCCAGTAACAATGAGGAGTTGTTGACTTCAGTTCCCCAGGAGGATAGAGAGATCGATTTACCTCTCTCATTCGATGAGGGAAATACAATAAAAACGCTCGGCATCCAATGGCATCCGGGAAGAGACAAACTCTCATTTAAGATCGGTCTTCAGGATTCACAAAGGACGACGAAAAGAATGATCCTGTCGGACATCGCTCGTTTATACGACCCCATGGGATGGATTTCTCCGTGCGTCATCATTGGCAAAATCCTCATGCAAGACATTTGGAAACTAAACGTAGCATGGGACAGCGAGCTTCCACCAGCAATCATCTCCGCATGGCATCGCCTGAAGGCAAACTTAAATGTCCTCAATGTCATTGAACTACCTCGCTGGATTAATTTCAACGAGCAGTCGCAAGTCGAAATTCACGGTTTCTGCGACGCATCGGAGAAAGCATACGCTGCAGTGGTATACGTTCGAGTCATCAACAGCAGGGTCGTAACAACAAATCTCCTTCTAGCAAAAACCAAGGTGGCACCGCTGAAAAGTAAATCGCTCGCACGCCTGGAGTTATGCGGAGCTCAGCTACTGGCGCACTTACTGAGGCACACCGTGAAGACAATGGAGTTCCAGTCAGCAAAGATATTTGCTTGGTGCGACTCGAAAATAACCCTGGCATGGATAAAATCGCCTCCATACATACGAACCACATTCGTGGCAAACAGAGTGGCAGACATTCAGGAGCGCATAGATCCTCAGTGCTGGAATTACGTACCGTCGAAGGATAATCCAGCAGACGTAGCTTCAAGAGGACTTTGTTCGACAGATCTCCTTAAGACCGAACAATGGTGGCAGGGTCCTGACTTTTTACAAACGTTTGACGAAAAGCGTTGCATGCCACTAGAGACTATGCCCACAAACCTTGAACTAAAGTCTTCGGAAGTCTCAAGGGCAAAAAATGATTTGATCGCATCTGGGTACCCCATTAAAAACATTTTTCAGCTCTGCGTACACTTCACGATCCTTGAAGACAACCCTCTCTTCATTCGTTTCTCCTCATTGCAGCGTTTAATTCGTGCGACAGCATATTGGCTTCGATTCATCAACAATCTACGAGCTCGGACTAGTAAGACGTTACGCCCAAGGACGGGGTCGCTTGCAGTTGAAGAACAATCGGCAGCTCAAAGGCGATTAATACTGATCGTACAACAAGAATTCTTCGGCGATGAAATCAATAAGATCAAGGAAGGACAATTAATACCAAAGGGAAGCAAAATAGCTAGACTTTCGCCAATCATTGATAAAGACGGGATTTTGCGAGTTGGTGGTCGCTTAGAACAGGCTGATTTGCCATACTCACAACG
The DNA here is from genome assembly GCA_951905685.1 of Eumerus sabulonum. NCBI lineage: Eukaryota > Metazoa > Arthropoda > Insecta > Diptera > Syrphidae > Eumerus > Eumerus sabulonum. The sequence goes on along the minus strand of OX645061.1, from coordinate 11,831,238 downwards.
CCATCCAATCCTATTGCCTTCGAGCAATTTTCTGACATCGCTTATCATCCACAATGTTCATATGAGAACTCTGCACGGAGGTCAACAGCTGATGATGGCCACACTTCGAACTGAATATTGGATCATGCACCTCAAATCCAACGTCAAGGCATGCATTCATAAGTGTCTGAAGTGTTACAGGCACAAGGCATCTCAACTCCAACAAAAAATGGGTGACTTACCCGCGTTTCGAGTTAATCAGGCTCGTCCGTTCCAAAACTCGGGAGTTGATTACGCCGGACCGGTGCAATTGAAAGCATGGAAGGGCAGATGCAGCAAAACCATGAAGGCATACATCGCCATCTTTATCTGCTGCTGCACTAAGGCAGTTCACCTCGAACTTGTGAGCGACTATAGCACACCCGCATTTCTTGCTGCTTTCAAACGCTTCACTGCGCGCCGTGGGATCTGTGCGAATCTTTATAGTGACTGTGGAACTAATTTTCAAGGAGCTGCACGAATCTTGGAGGATGAAAGGGAACACACATCCAAACACTGGACCGAGGATATCATCAAACAAGTGCAAGCCAATGGGACATCATGGCATTTCAATCCACCAGCCGCTCAACATTTCGGCGGCTTATGGGAAGCAGGAGTTAAATCAATGAAGCACCATCTAAGGCGTGTCATAGGGCACTATCTGCTAACATTTGAGGAATACGCAACAGTTCTCTCACAGGTAGAGGCCTGTCTCAATTCTCGGCCGCTTTGCCCAATGAATGAAGACCCTGAAGACTTATCAATATTAACCCCAGGGCATTTTCTGATTGGAAGCTCATTACACGCCGTACCTGAACGGAATTTAACTGAAATCAAGCCAAACTACCTGAACAGATGGCAACTTATACAAAGGATGCAGCAGGATTTCTGGAAGAAGTGGAAAGCTGAATATTTGACTCGTCTCCAACAGAGACCGAAATGGCTAAAGACGACTTCAGATATAAAAATAGGCAGTCTGGTGCTTCTTCCTGACGAACAAACACCACCTACACTTTGGCGGCTTGCTCGGGTCATAGCAACACACCCTGGAGCTGACGGAATCATTCGGGTCGTCACGATCAAAACCGCAACAACAACTTTGAAACGCCCTATCGCGAAACTCTGCCTTCTTCCAACACTACACTAAACACACGAGGTTTATGTATTTATTCTTTTTTTAATAATATATACGTATACACATATCACATATTCTGATCTTACGCAAAATTAATCTAATCCTATAATTCATTATCGCCATACACCATTCATAAATTGTTCTTCTCCCTTGCATGAACTCACCGAACAATACATCAATGAGCAACTCAGCAACGGAGTTGTGGAAGACACATACACCCGATCCTGACATCAACAACACCATCCTCAACAAGCTCGGATTAAGGACTGCACCCCTTGACGCTCTTTCTGTGGCCGGGCAGGATGTTGCACCGCAACATTGACAGCAAAATCCAACGTAATAAATCAGATGCACTTCCCGTCGGCAAAGCATCCAGAGATGGAGTCGGCGAAAATTGGTTTGGCGGTAAATGAGGTCAAAACTAGATATATAGGACGCTCACCACCGACCGGAACGTTTGTATTGGCAGATATAAGTTTGGGGTAGTTAAGGACTTCATCTACCTTGGCTCCGCAGTGACCTGGAACAACGACATCAGTTCCGAAATCAAACGCAGAATCACTCTTGCCAATCGCTGTTTCTTTGGGCTCAGGAGGCAATTGAGTAATATAGCCCTCTCCCGAACGACATAGTCGACACGGTCCTGCTGTACGACGCAGAAGCATGAACACTATCAAAAGCGGATGAGAAGGCCCTTGGTCGATTCGAGAGAAAGATTTTGCGAGTGATTTTCGGGCCTATAAATGCAGACGGAGGATGGAGGAGAAGATTCAACCACGAACTTCACCGGCTGTACAGCTAAATGAGTCTAGTCAGGCGTCTACGGATTCAACGCCTAAGATGGCTAGGCCATGTAGAGCGAATGAACACCACAGCTCCAGCCCGGAGAGTCTTTGAATCCAACCCCGTGGGACGAAGAAGCAGAGGACGGCCGCACTTAAGATGGCACACACAGGTGGAAGGGGACCTCAGCCAACTGGGTGCGCGGCAATGGAAAAGGCTAGCGAAAGATCGTGCTAGATGGAGGGGCATGTTGGTTGAGGCCCAGGTTCACCCCGAACTGTAGCGCCCGTTAAGAAGAAGAAGAATATTCTTTTTAAGTTACACAACGTTGCCCGATACAATAAAACAAGGATCAAAGTCAAAACGCTATACTTAAACACCCTCTCATCCCATATACCTCGAAGAGCATGGCACATCAAGGCAACACAAAGTCGTTCGCGGCACGAAACATGGTCCACACATTTTAAGTGGTTCGTATTTCTTCTTTTATAAAAATATCTTCACCTTTCGAGGGATTAATATCACCATTATTCAACCCTCAGTTTAACTCGTCGTTTGTGAATGTCCTCTACCGCAAGCAAAGACGACCTCGTGATCTCGACAACCCAAATCAAACGGCCAAACATCTAAATTGAAATGAAAATAGAAAAGAAATATGAAATATCTTTTGGATACGAAAACATATTTATGCTCTCCGCCACATGGTGTATAGTCAGCCGAGGATTTATGCTTTCACTGGGGCAAATCTGCTCCGCAACATGACATCATAGATACAATGCAGTAAAGAAATAGAAAAAAATGTATTTCTTGGCACTATGTCATCTGAATGTCGTGTCGGTTCTACGGATTGGAGAGCATTTCAAATTAAACACAACGACAGTCTTGACAAACTAATTTGCCACATCGCATTGACGCGGTTCGTCAGGGTTAATTGTCGCTGTCAAGTCAACACTGTCACTCCGATGATCCTCCGGAAAAAGAGATAAGTGTGAGTACGAGTATCTCTGGTTTTGATTTTAAATTTAGTTTTTCATACTTGCAGTCAAAGGAGCGTCCTTGCTTCAGGTTGCACACCATTCATGTTTTGAATTTAATTTCAAACATTTGACGACGACGTAGGAGTAGGTGACCTATTTGTGGTGGGAATACGTTGGTATTTGTATGTATCTATGCTGCCTCTGTCTGCGCGTTATACTAACGAAAGGTTTCTTTGCAAAACTGCCGTATCTTACCGCTAAGTAGTTCAAGACAATCTGTCGGTGTGTGTACAAAGTCTCACACGTTCATCTACTTCCGTGTTCGTTTAGGTATGTACTTTATCGCAGATACTCAGGCAAGTATCTTATCTCTTTAAATACCGCGAACCACCGTTGATAGGTTGACCCAAATCTAACAGCAAATACCTGGAGTAGTTGTGAGTAGTATTTGCCAACGTCTATGGATGGAGCTTTAATTAGTCGACTGATAAGAGATACAATTGTGCGTAGAACGAAGTCGCTTGACAGATAACAGATTAACGAGAACATGTGCTCTGACAACTCATGACATGCCGCTTTGTTCTATAGAGAAGAAACCATAACAGATACGACATGTAAAGGTCGCGAAAGCACATTATCCGTCTAGTAGTCGACTGTCAGAACTCTGTACTTGAAACCGAGGGGACACGGTAAGCTATGCGAAATGTGGACAAGATTAATGGGGCTCATAAATTCAGTTGATAATCGTGTAACTATACACGATACTAGCAAGGTAGCAGTTATGAAATTTCGAATAGCTCACATGATTTAAAGGGGGCATGGGCTCGGACATACAGGGTAAAGTTGTTGATTGCTCTCAACCTGGCGAGATGCCAGCAACGATCCCTGTTTAAATGCCCGGGTCAAGTTGACATACGGCCTCCTCGCGGCGCCCTCTGGATAGCCTCTTCAACAGCCGCTGGGAGGTGAACAAACGTATGCAACGAAAAAAACCCCGACCGGAATGGCGATTGTGCGGTGGGCTAACAATCCGCCCACGTAAAAAAAAACCTAAAGTTATGAATGAGCAAGATGCCTCGGATACACGGACGGATACTCGACGACGACAACGCACGAAAAAGGAACACGATTTGCGAGTATGCTCCTGGAATGTCAGAACCCTGTACACTCCCGGAGCTGCTCATAAACTAGAAGGAACCCTCACGCAGTACAAGGCGGATATTACTGCGGTCCAGGAAATACGCTGGATAGGAAATGGTATGATTAGGACGAAAAATTGCGACATTTATTACAGCTGTCACAAAAGGTTGCACTTACTGGTATGCGGATTTGTCGTGGGAAAGCGGTTAAGGTCGAAGGTCATCGACTTTAAACCTATAAGTGATCGCCTGGCTGGGATCCGCATCAGAGGCAGATTTTATAACATCAGCCTTATATGTGCACACGCCCCTACCGACGAGGCTGAAGACCCTATCAAGGAGGACTTCTATGATCTCCTGGACAACGCCTACGGAGCTTGTCCGGAGTACGATGTAAAAATCGTGCTCAGGGACTTCAACGCCAAAATCGGTAAGGAAAACGTCCTTGGCGGAGTGATCGGAAAGCACAGCCTCCACGATACAACAACAGATAACGGCTCCCGACTCGCTGACTTTGCGACAGCTCGTAATGTGGTGATAAGTAGCACAAGATTCCCTCTCAAGCGAATCCACACAGCAACCTGGCGATCTCCGGACGGTCGAACCGCCAACCAAATCGACCATGTGCTCATTGACGCAAGGCACTCGTCAAACATCCTGGATGTGCGAACATTCAGAGGGGCAAATGTCGACTCTGACCACTTCCTCGTAGCGGCAAGATTCAGAGCTCGACTGTCCAATGTCAGAAAGCTGCACCAGCCCATCAGGAGGAGGTTCGACATTGGGCGCCTGAGCACACCGGAGGTTGCCAGAGTCTACAGGGAGCAGCTGAGCGAAACACTCTACGGTATGCCTACGTCGAACACAAATGCCAATAATGTGTGGTTGCATTGCCGTTCAGCCATTCAGGAAGTAGCAGAAACCACCTTAGGATACCTACCAAGAAACCCGTGGTATGATGGCGAGTGTGAGCAGAAAAAGGCAGCAACCGACGAGGCGTACCAAAAGGCGCTGCAGAGGAAAACCAGGGCAGCGAAAGAAGAGTACCGAGCCAGAAGAAGGGAGGAGAAAAAACTACTGCGACAAAAGAAAAGAATCTTCGCAGCCTCCCAGCTCAAGGATATCGAGGAGTCTAGGGATATACATAAAATACGAGCCTTTTACAAGAAAGCCAAAGGCCTTGCAGGAGGCTTCAAAAAGGGTACCCTGGCTCTTCGAAACTGCGAGGGTAATCTTGCCACCGACCCACAGGGAATAGTGGATGTATTTAAGCAGCACTTCCAGCAGCTGCTTAACGAGCATGACCAAGAGAGAGTGGTAGGGACCGAGGAAATCCCAACTCCAGCCGCTGAAGTAGTCCTCCCACCCAGCATCGAAGAAGTCGGCACAGCTATTCAGAAGCTGAAGAACAACAAGGCCGCAGGCTCAGATGGCTTGCCATCAGAGCTCTTCAAGGCTGGCGGCGATGTTCTGGTAGGGAGCATGCACCAGATCATCTGCAGAATTTGGGAAGATGAGAGCATGCCCGACGACTGGAATAACAGCTCTATATGCCCCATTCACAAAAAGGCGATCCTACCTCTTGCAAGAACTATAGAGGTATATCCCTGCTCAATGTCGCATACAAGATCCTGTCCAGCGTATTGTGTGAACGTCTTAAACCATCTTGCACCGCACTAATCGGCAGCTACCAGTGCAGCTTCCGGCCCGGCAAATCAACTATAGACCAAATTTTCACACTTCGACAAATCCTGGAAAAGACCAACGAGCTTCGAATCGATACACACCATCTTTTCATCGATTTCAAAGCCGCATACGACAGCATTCGTCGTGAAGCACTGTTTGGGGCGATGGCCGAATTCGGGATCCCGGTAAAACTGATCCAGTTGTGTCGCGCCACGCTAAAAAACACGCGACGCACCGTGCAACTCGGTTCTAGGACCTCGGAACCATTCGAAACATGCACCGGATTTCGGCAAGGAGATGCGCTGTCATGTGACTTCTTCAACCTGGTGCTGGAGCAGATAGTGGGACGGGCAGGCGTCAACGGGGAAGGCACTATCTTTTACAAGTCAATCCAGCTGCTAGGATACGCGGATGATATCGACATCATCGCGTGTTCTCACCGTGGCATTGTGGAAGCATTCACGGCGATTGAAGAACAGGCGAAACGAGTTGGTCTTAAGATCAATGAGGACAAAACGTAATACATGCTGTCAAGCAAAAACCAATCCGTCGCTCACCACCTGGGACAAAATATAAAAATTGACAGCTACAATTTCGAGGTAGCTAGGGATGTACGAACTTGTAAATACTTTCCTAATTTTTAAGTTTACATTGTACATATTTTATTTCAATCTTTGTAACGGGAGCTACTGTGGGACAGAGATTATTCGAATCCCCTTTATCGTGGGAATTGTTTTGTAAGCAACGACGATTGCTCGGATTACGTCTAGTGAACCGCAAACATCAATTGTTCTCACAGTAGCTCATCGAGTGATAATTATGCGTTGTACCTACGCAAGGTGGAAAATAAAGTCATTATTAATTTTGACACTGAAGGCAACGGTTGAACATCTCTTTTACTATACATTTTTTGGCGACCGTGACAGGACACTACTAAAAGAATTTAGTGTGCCTGAATATTAACAGAAAAGCAGTGTGTTTAAAATTATAATCAATCATACATTAACTTGAGTGTCTGATCTTTAACAAACATTTATCTTCTCAATCAAAGATATACCAAATCATTTGTTGTGTCGTGTATTCAATTTTCAGTGCTCATTAACTAACTGAATTCTAGTGCACAGTGTTAAGCCCTAACAAAAATAGACCTTAATATACATAGACGCTTCATACAAATTATCAATCATCATGGTTCGAACACTAGAGGAATTAACTGACCTGCAAGAGCAAGTAGGAAAGGAGATCTGCATCCTCGCTCGAAACTATGGGAAGGATAGTGACAGCCGCAAAACCATGAAAAAATTACATGAAAGGAGGGAAAAATTAGAAAACTTGTGGGACTGTTTCGATACCAACGACAGTGAAATTCGAGATAAGTATGCGGACTCGATACAACATGAATACTTCGCTAAGGGGTACTACGACGAGATTCAGAAGGTGTACGAAAACATGAAGTCAGACATTATCACTCGATTAATGAATTTGCAAGGACGGGACGCAGACCAGATCCAGGAGGAGTCACCAGCAACACCGCCATCAGGATCATCGGTCACACCATCATCAACAGCAACAAAGATGAATCCACCTGAAGCGAAACAAAGGCATCAGGACATTAAATCTTCAAAGACAAACACACTTTCCACTAGAGAAAGATTTAAGGTGCTTTCAAAATATTTCCAAACATCATTGGATAAGTGTGCACCAAATTTGAAAGACACCAACCCCCAGATGTTCAACGTTAAGGTAAACAATATCAAGGAGAATTTTGAAGAATTAAAAATTATGTATCGGCGAATGGATGGTGAATTAAAAGAAGAAGATATCGAAACATATTTCCATCTTCAAGAGCAGTTGGAGTTGCGATTAAGTGAGGTTCTAGTAAGAGTTACACAGGATCAACCATCAAGTACTACGTTAAAGCTACCGAAAATTGAGTTGCCCAAGTTCGACGGAAATTACCTTAAGTGGCGCCAATTTCACGATCTGTTTAAGCCAATGATCCTTGAACAACCTATACCACTTGCTCAAAAACTTTATTTTCTCCGTGCTAATCTAACAGGAGAAGCGCTAAGCTTAATACAAGGATTTCCGGCTACAGACAACAACTTTGAAACAGCTTGGAAGACTCTGATTGATAGATACGACAATAAGCGGCTTCTATTGTCAGCACAGTTGGATAAGCTACTACAGCAACCATCAGCATCAGGAACTGCATCAAGCTTACGGAAACTTCACGACAATACAAAGGAAGGTATCCAGGCACTTACTAATCTGGGATATCAAGCTCATGACTGGGACCCCATAGTAGTTCATCTAATACTGAAGAAACTGGATAAGGAAAGCAGAACGCTGTTTGAGCAATCGTTGATTGATCCGAGATGCAGTCCTTCGCTAACAGAATTGCTGAAGTTCATTGAATCCCGGTTTCAGACACTTGAAACAATTAATAGTGCAGACGATAGAAGGAAGCCCACAACAGTTATAGCAGCTAAAGTTGATGGCTGCCTAATGTGCAGCTCAGGTAACCATAAAATATTTAACTGTAAGACATTTTTATCTCTTTCAGGTGGCGATCGTGAGAGAGCTGTTCAACGTCTTGGAATTTGCCGAAACTGTCTTAGGTCGGGACATGCCTCCAACACATGTCACTCGAGAGGATGCCAAAGTTGTAATGGCAAACATAATACTCTCCTACACTATCAAAAAGATTCAAGGCAATCTTTGAAAACAAAACCAATTAATAACCATAATCATTCCATAGGTGGTCAACAGCAGCAACTAGCTCAACCATTGGTGCAATCAGCTCAAAGGGGGGAAGGTCAATCAACCAACCATTATACGAATTCCATAAGTAATCAGCAGCATCAGCTAGTTCAAAGAAGAGAAGCTCAAGCAGCCAATGCAGCTAGCTATTCGAGAAATAAATCACGCCAAGTTTATCTAGCAACAGCCTTAATTAATGTCAAGTCCGCATGCGGAACATGGCTTACTTGTCGTGCTTTGTTAGACTCAGGATCGCAAATCCATTTTGTGACTGCAGCTTTTGCACAAGCACTGGGTCTTCCAAAGTATCAATCAGAAAATTCAATAAGCGGCATAGGAGGACATGGCACAAAAACACAATTTGCAATAGGACTCACTTTTCAAGCACACAATTCAAGTTTCAAGGCAAGTATTGAAGCAAACATAATGGCTAGGATTACAGATTACCAGCTACGTGAGGTTCAATCAGGAAATTGGAATATCCCTATCCACATTCAATTGGCTGATCCAGGATTCATGTCTAATCAAAAAATAGATATGCTTATTGGTGCTGAGTTGTTTTTCGATCTTCTTCTCCCAGGGGAAATAACTATTGGACCTCAGCTTCCTAAACTCCGTAACACAAAACTAGGATGGATTGTCGCGGGTGGCATACAGGCTACAAACTCAAATGTTGTTTGCACCATTGCCACGAAGCCATCTCTATCTTCATTAGAGAAACTGGTGAGTAGATTCTGGGAGTACGAAACCCATGAGACGGAAGTGAAACGTATGAGTAATGAAGAACATAACTGTGAGGAACATTTTAAATCGAACACAAAAACTTTGTCAAATGGAAGATTTATGGTAAGTCTTCCTTTCAAAAGGAATCCGACTTGTTTAGGTGCATCTCTCGAAAAGGCACGGAAAAGATTTCTTTCATTAGAACGCCGATTTGAAGGAGATAATGAATTGCGTGAACTTTATTCTCAGTTCCTGCTAGAATACGAGGAATTAGGCCACATGAGTCCGATCGAGAACGATGAGATTCCTCAAAATCATTATTTCATTCCGCATCATTGTGTGCTGAAGCCAGAAAGCTCCTCAACAGCATTGCGTGTGGTCTTTGATTGTTCAGCAAAAACGACATCTGGAGTTTCTCTCAATGATGTTCTTGGCATAGGGCCAACAGTCCAGAATAACTTGTTTGCAATAATTATTAATTTCAGGTTAGAAAGGTATGCATTTACAGCAGACGTAAGCAAAATGTACCGACAGGTATTGGTAAGGCCAGTAGATAGAGCCTTTCAACTAATTCTTTGGAGATTTCACAGCAATCAACCTCTGAAGGCATATAAGCTTAACACGTTGACTTACGGTTCAGCATGTGCTCCATATTTAGCAACAAAATGTCTTGTTCAACTTGCAGACAATTATCAACAACTTCATGAAAGAGCATCCCAAACTATCCGTGAAAATATTTACGTCGATGATCTACTTACTGGAATGGACACAGTTTCAGAAGCCAGAGAACTGCTGGAAGAAATAACGCATCTTCTAGGAAAGGCTAAATTTGAGCTAAGAAAATTCTGTGCAAATGATAACAATATTCTCAAGAACATTCCTGACACGCACAAAGAAAGGTTAGTAAGATTCCATCAGTCTGACGTAATCAAAACCCTGGGACTGATTTGGGATCCAACGCTGGATCAATTTGAATTTGGATTTAATTTGGGTAAGACTCCTTCAAAATCTTATTTAGCAATTTTTGTGTGCTTTTCAACGAAGGCAATCCATATAGAAGTTGTTGGAGATCTCTCCACTGAATCGTTCATAAACTGCCTTAAGAGGTTTGTAGGCAGACGAGGATTGTGCCACACTATCTTCTGCGATAATGCAACTAATTTTGTTGGTGCAAACAATAAACTTAAGGAGCTTAAAGAAGTTATGCAGTCAAAGAGAATGGAGTCAGCCATTCAATCATCATGTATTCAGGCGGGAATTAATTGGCAATTTATTCCTCCCCGTTCTCCGCACTTCGGGGGACTCTGGGAGTCAGCTGTAAAATCTGCTAAGGGATTGTTGGTTAAACACCTGGGTGAGGCTTCGTTAACATATGAAGAGCTCACCACGATCACAATTCAAATAGAAGCTATACTCAATTCAAGACCCTTGACGCCAATTTCATCGGATCCAAATGATTTAGAAGCTCTTACCCCTGGACATTTTCTGATAGGAGCGCCACTCCTTTCAATAGCTGAGCCCGATGTCACTGATAAAAGGGTAAGTTCTCTAAATAAATATCGACAAATCCAGCATGTTCAACAGTCTTTTTGGAAGAGATGGTCGAGTGAGTACTTACATAACTTACAACAACGAACTAAGTGGAAAACTGAATCCCAAAACTTGAAGCCAAACACTCTTGTTTTATTAAAGGAATCTAATATGCCACCAACAAGATGGAAGTTGGGACGTGTACTAGAAGTTATCAAAGGAAACGATGGATTGGTTCGTGTTGCTAACATTAAGACCCAAGGAGGAGTTCTCCAGCGAGCTATTCATAACTTGTGTCCTCTGCCGTTAGAAGAAACAGCTGAGGCGGAGTCTCCAGCAGATGAGCATGAGAAAGAGCCATATCTAAGAAATGAACGAGAACCAACATCACGGAAACTCAGAAACGGCAAGGTTAGAACGGGAACTTTATTGGTGTCATTTTTGATTGCAATGTTGGTTGGACCAGTTAACACAACATACACAGACAACCACGTCCTTACAAATCAGCTCGATAAGGCAGTCGGAATCTACTTTGAAGACATTGGAACTCTTCGAATCGTCAACAATTTTTGGAGCCTTTATGTTTTTTACAATCTTACCAATTATTGGTTTGAATTAAATGAAATTAAAACGTATATAAATGAACTGGAAAAAGCTTGCACGACAGATAAAACGGACAAGATTTACTACTGTCATTCGACGGTTGACATTTTTCGACAAAGAGTAGCTATCATTGATCAAAATAACGAATTCATTCACGGGTTTAATACTTCAAGTCGGGCAGCGATTCGACATCGCAGGTCTCCATTCGATTTTGTTGGTAGTGTAGCACATAGTTTGTTTGGCATCCTTGATCAAGAAGAGGCTCAACACATTCAAAATCAGATCAACTTGGCGAATAAACATGAAACTCACTTAGCTGCTCTCATTGAAAAACAAAGTTCCATTTCAGATTCCACTGTTAATATTTTGAGGCAAAATTCATTGGAAGTCAAAAGGCAATTCCAGACACTGAACACATATTTGGCCAGGACGTTTAATGTAATCGAAAAACAGCAAGACAACATTGGCACAAACCAACACTTTGTATCGCTTACGTCTTATTTAATTATGATTTTATCCAACTTTCAGCGCACTCAAGATATTCTACTTGATGTTATACTTGACTTGAATCATGCAAAAATTAACCCTCAGCTTATCACACCAAGGCAACTCAATGACCAGCTGCAGCTTATTCAAGGAAACCTCCCATCAACTTTGAGATTACCTAATGTTTCAGTTTTGGACATGTTTAAAATAATAACAGTCAGGGGACGGACACTTCATGATTCAATCGTTTTTGAAATGCTCATACCATTAGCTGACGACCAAGAATTCCAGATGTTCAATCTAATTCCATTACCCATCATTCACTACAACATCAGCCTCCTAGTGGATATACCTAAACCATACCTTGCAGTTACATTAGCAAGAGACAAATTTTTTAGATTAACAGAGTTTGAATTCTCATCTTGCAAGCTTATAGCTGCGAGAACCCATCTCTGTACTCAGATTGTTCCAACTAATATCCATCAACACAATTTGCAAGTATGTGAAATGGCCTTGATGAATCATGAAAATAATGCATTGGCCGATTGCATCTTAAACGAAATACCATCTCAAAATCGTTGGATCGCACTCAAAGAAACTAACAGCTGGCTATTTTCATTGATTACTAATTCCACAGGTCTACTCATTTGCAATGGAGTTACAAGCAGCATCGCCTTAGCAGGCAATGGAGTGATAGAATTCAAAGAGATGTGCACTCTTAAAGTTGGAAACACGATTATAACCGGACGCTCAAACTTAAAAACAGTTATATCTAACTCGTTCGTTCCGAGTGCAAAAATCAACAACTGGATCGAAAACCATAACTTCACAAAAGACCTTGTCCCCCCATTGAAGGTAAGCACCATTGAACATGATCAATTTAAAAATATTACACAGGAAATAGAAGACCTTAAGAAAGACATGAGAGCACCCGAAGAACCGCAATTGAACATACACGATTACCATCACTACAGTTTGAGCTACCTGCTGCTGTCGATTACCATTGCAATAATAGTATATTATTGCCGACGCCGACATCAGAAAGGGCCGATTCCAGCTCAACGAAGAACAGTTCCTCGCTTTGAAGCCAATATTTGAATTGAAGGTTAAGAACCTCCAAGGAGGGGTGTATGTACGAACTTGTAAATACTTTCCTAATTTTTAAGTTTACATTGTACATATTTTATTTCAATCTTTGTAACGGGAGCTACTGTGGGACAGAGATTATTCGAATCCCCTTTATCGTGGGAATTGTTTTGTAAGCAACGACGATTGCTCGGATTACGTCTAGTGAACCGCAAACATCAATTGTTCTCACAGTAGCTCATCGAGTGATAATTATGCGTTGTACCTACGCAAGGTGGAAAATAAAGTCATTATTAATTTTGACACTGAAGGCAACGGTTGAACATCTCTTTTACTATACAAGGGAGTTTGTCAACCGCGGGGCAAACGTAAATTCCACAAATGACACCACAGTGGAGATCCGGCATAGAATCGCCCTTGGCAACCGCTGCTACTTCGGCTTGTCCAATCAACTGGGGTCAAAACTCCTCACTCGAAAGACCAAAGTCATGCTTTACAAAACGCTCATTCTGCCAGTCTTGCTGTACGGAGCCGAAAGCTGGACGATAAGCAGGACAGCGGAGCTGATTTTGGGTTCTTTCGAAAGAAAAATTCTGCGCCGGATATTTGGCCCTATCTGTGAGGAAGGTGAATGGAGGAGAAGACACAACCGCGAACTCTACGAGCTGTACCAAGATGTGGATGTAGTCCGGAAGGCAAGGATCCGTCGACTACACTGGCTCGGCCACATCGAGCGCATGGACATTAACGCTCCAGCTAAGAGGGTCTTCGACTCCGAGCCTCCTGGTTCGAGAAGAAGAGGAAGACCGAACCTCCGGTATAAAGACCAAGTAATCGCGGATGTAAGACATCTTGGTCTTGACAACTGGAAGTAGCGTGCCCGGGACGGTCAAGGATGGAAGGCAGCTATAGCTCAGGCTCAAATCCTCCATGGATCGCAGGCCTGATAAGTAAGTAAGTCACATGATGTCATGTGCTCTGTTTCCATGACAGTTGTGATAAATACCACAATTGGTTTTCGAAAGTGCGTGGTAGTGTGCGCCTTTCTAGAATTGACTTATCCGGAAAGAAAACAAGTTATAACCCACTCAACTGCTCAATTCATTTCTCCATCTCCGCCTGCCTAATTGACACTTCAAAGGTGAGCGCTCACGTGCAACAAAGTCATCAACCATAAAACCTAATTAAACCCTCCCCCGCTCAGAGGTTACTCTCAATTCAGTTCCAATTCACCGACTTATCACCACTAAACCAGAGACCGACAAAACCAGTTCAGTACCTAAAAATCCATTCAATCGTCGTCGGTCGATAAGGACTCAGCTCATCATTTCGTAGGCCCCTGGCACCTACTCCCTAAGGATTACCAGTGATCTCCTTCCAATTGAAGTCAAGATTACTTGCCACCCGTTTAGTTTACCAGCGACCAGTTTTTACTGCCGCAAGATTTATGAATACCTCTACGGACACGCGTGTTTAAGTGCGTCTTTACGACCGCATTATCGCGCCACTGTACGTCGTCGATGCCTTGATGCTCAACTATCGCCTTTAACAGATCAATTCATAAATTGAAAGAATAAAATATTCCTGCGGATAGTCAAGCACATTACGCTACGACGTGGAATGCACAAATGGATAAGCCTTGTCTTGTCTAGCCAAATGTGGCATACGAGTAAACGTATCTATGCGGCGTATCTGTGTATCAGTGAACTCGTTCGTTTTGGCATGCACCAGACACTATCCGGATCGGATAACTGCTGGTGGTGGTTGTTACGATGATGGCATGGCGCTGCTGATGGCAATGGAGGGCCTCATGCAAAGTAGGATTGAGGATTGAATCCATTAGGTTTTTTAACGAGCAATAAATATCCGAATGACGTCGTCACTGTCTATCGTAGTCGAATGGACGAGTAATCGTTTCTTTTTCCTTCGATTCTTATGATGTGGAGCTATCGGCGACAAAACATCGTTATATCTTGGCGGGCAAGTGACAGCGTGTGGGTACGAGTATGGGTTGATGGCGCTTCTCGAATTACTTGAGACGATAATGATGGGAGACCGATTGATGAATGTGAAGGGAAATGTTTTTCACCCCACAAGGACACGTTGTAAATGGTTGTAAGGAGGTGGGGAATTGGTCACGGGAGAGGGAAAGAGTCTTCATCATAAATTTGAGGAAGAACAACTGTCACGTCGTCTGATATCTGTCAATGAATTATTAATGACAGCTGATGAGGTAATTAGACGAAGGGGTGGGCGATGGAATCCTTTAATGCATTTGCTGATTGGAATAACAATTACACAAGGTGATCGTAAAATGATTGGATCAAAGATTCGTTTTAATGCTAAACAGTCTACGAGTAGATAACAGTGCGTCATGGCCTAAAATACCGAGGTATGTACCTCCGACAAAATAAATGGAACAAATAGATGATAACTACGTGATCCAACTTTCTCAAGTAATACTCAAGAACACCAATTATTCCACGAGCAAGGTTAACACAATTTCCTGTATAAAAGCTTGCTTACCTTGTTCGTGCCAGGACCTATAGACTTTTTGCTAAACGATTATTTTCGGGAGCAGTATAAAAGCTCGGTAGACAGCAATGCCTTTGATTAATTAATTAGTCCCGATCCGAACAGACAATCGGTTCCACCGCAGCATATTAATGCCTATTCGCCGTCAGTGTATCTTACTCTTTTGACACCTAGAAGCCACAAACCAACAAGACACTTATCTCAGTAGACTTTAGGAGGCTTTCGTTCTTCAGACACACATTTTTCCTCAATCAAAGTAAGAATGACATTTCGTCAGCTATGTACCTGAGTATAGCCGTCTTCAGGAACGTATTACTTTACATATTTTGGTCTTTTACCGGGCGCCATTCGTGGAAGCGAAAATGCCCATTAACCTAATATATTTCTTGAGACTGCCTATGTTGAATTTAAAGTTATATTGTCTCTGGTGCTCTTGAAACCTTTTATCAATCAAGCTAGAAGCCATTCACCATGGGAAATCTTCGTTCTTGAACACTAGCTGATGGTACAAGAGAATGTGATCATTTTGACAATTAGTTCTTTCGACTTTGTAGGCATTGGTCCTCAAAGAAGGACCAAATATCAATCGTCATAAAGTTGGAATTCAGAAGGTAATCCCTTTGTAGAACTCAAGTATATTGCGGTTATTTCATTTGTCCTAAGTTCGTCATCATCCTCTGGAGTTGCATGTACTTATGGCGTTACAGTCCATTTTCCCATAGGTGAAAGGGACCTACAGTGTTATTGCCGGTTCCGAACGGCGAATTTCGAGAAGCTTTTCATGACAATTTTACTACAGGGGGTTTTGTCAGAACCCCTCTGAGGAGAAACAGCGGCTGTGTCAGGATTCGATCCCGTGTCATCGGCGTCAGAGGCCAACACACTGCCCACTGCGCCACGGTGCTCTCCTCTGGAGTAAGCTTTTAAAGTGAGGTTATGACAATCAGTCGTACCTGCTCCCTTAGTTTAACTTCCAAACTATTCACCGCCATAAACACACAAGGTTGGGGATTGCGCTTAGGGTTAACATCCCTATCGCCTAAAACGTATACTTGTTCAGAGACAACTAACAGCCTCGGACGGATTCCATGTTGACGACCCTCGCAAACGTCAAAAAGGAAACGAATTCCGGATCTGCACCTGGAACGTTAGGTGCCTCAACAGACCAGGTGCAGCCGGACAACTATTCAACTCATTGGACTGCCATAAGGCAGACATTACCGTGCTTCAAGAAGTGCGATGGGATGGGCCAGGCAAAAAGCGGATGAAAAACTGTGATATATGTATAGGTACTACGAAAACTGCCACAGAGAAAATAAACAACCGCTTATGCGGATGCGGATTTGTTATTCGAGGGAGACTCAGGAAAAAGTGTTAAGCTTCCAGTGTGTAAGCGGACGCCTCATAACTATCCGCGACAAGGCCGATCTCGGCAATATAAGCTTATTATGTGTCCACGCCCCCACAGAAGAGAAAGACGACAGACATAAAGACGACTTCTATGATCTCCTAGGTAGAACATATGCCCAATGTCCCAGCTATGACACCAAAATCGTAAGGAAGCTATCTTTGAACGAGTCATAGGAAAGCACAGCCTACAGAACACCACGTCAGAAAATGGACTAAGGCTAGTGGACTTTATGGCGGGAAATAATCTAGTAGTAGCAAGTACACGATTCCCACACCTTAACATCCATAAGGGGACCTGGCGGTTTTTCGATAAATCGACAACCAATCAAATTTATCATATTGCGATCGACGGCAGACACTCCTCCATCATCCTAGATGTCCGAACCTTTCGAAGAGCCAACATCGACTCGGATCATTACCTTGTTGCAGCCAATGTACGGATGCGAATTTCTCGGAATCAACGGAGTCGAGTAAGAACACCAACATTTAACGTCGGAAAGCTGCAATCGTAGGAGAGCGCCAGGACCTTCGCTGATCATGTCTCCCTCAAGTTCTGTCCCGGTGCAATCTGCGGAAACCATAGAACAGCAATGGAGTCGTTGTCAGAACGCCATCAGAGAGGCCGCCTCAAATGTATTCGGTTTCGAGCCATCACCGTCGAGAAACCCCTGGTTTGATGATGAGTGCAGACAGGCCCATGCAGAGAAACAGAATGCATACATGGCCACATTGCATCGACGGACGAGAGCTGCCCACGAGCTCTATAAACAGACAAGGAGGGAGGAGTATGCTCTTCTGAGAAGGAAAAAGAAGGAGCACGAGAAGCTCGAGATCGAAGAGATGGAGAGTTGTTACTGCAGGAACGACGTTCGAACATTTTACCAGAAAGTAACATTTTACATGCCAAGGCTATAAAGCCAGAGCAGAAGCCTGCAGGGATGAACACGGACAACTAGTAGTGGAGTCACAGTCGATGCTGAGGTTGTGGAAGGACCACTTCTGCAGACTGTATAACGGTGATGATAGTCAAAATATCGCCGTAAAGCAGAGCGAGCCATTCACAATGGACGAAGTGTAAGAGAATCCCGTCCACCCGACCTAGACGATGTTAAGATAGCAATATCGAAACTTAAGTCTCATAAGGCTGCTGGAGCAAACGGACTCCCCGCGGAACCGTTTAAAGCAGCTGGCGATGAGCTGGTCCCTGCATGCCCGATGAATGGAATCTCAGTATCGTTTGCCCGGTCCATAAGAAAGGAGACCCCTATGACTGCGCGAATTACAGACGGATAAGTCTCCTGAACATTGCGTACAAGATCCTCTCTGCCGTACTGTATACGCGCCTGAAACCATTCGTGGACAATCTGATAGGCTCCTACCAGTGTGGTTTCAGACCAGGAATATCCACGATACACCAAATATTTACACTACGGCAGATCTTGGAGAAGAACCATGAATGGTCGACTTAAAAGCCGCGTATGACAATATGATACGAGCTATACAGAGCCATGTCATGTTTTAACATTCCTACCAAGGTCGTCAGACTGTGCAGGATGACTATGGAGAACTCTCGCTGCTCCATTAAGGTCGGAGGTGAACTAACCGACCCCTTTGATGTTAAAAAAGGTTTTAGACAGGGTGACGCACTGCAATGCGATTTCTTTGACATTATCCTTGAAAAGATCGTGCGGGACTCTGCGGCCAATACAAGAGATACGATAGAAGCAGTAAGCAGCTGTAGCTTCAAATTAAAAGAATCCATCCTCCCTAATGTATGTGAATACCAATAATTAACTCCACAAAGCGCCAAAATCCAATCACCTTCGGCGGTAATATCAGAGCTCATCAGCTCAGCATGCCCTTAAAGCAATAAAAACAAATCACTGGACCACACTAAAGCACACAAAAGCACCCAATTTCAAACAGCGTCAAGCATCCCCCTTCTACAGTCCCTTCTGTAAATATTCCTTTCATGAATCCCCGATAGACATCAGCACATACCTATATGCCGATAGCGCTCATGAGTTAGTGGACGCGTTGAACCCCAAGCACCACGCACATCATTTGTCATACACTTGGGCCGCCTCAGGCACGCCACAAGGCACCAGAGAGGACAACAAAAAAAAAAAGCGAAAACAAATGAAATGTAAACAGTCAGCCAAATCATGTGTGTCGCATTTTCTTCCACCACCCCCGTGCGTCAACACGCACACAAATTTCCATTTTCCCTCGTTTCCTTTCGATGTCCCTTCCATCGTCTTCTGATTTTCCATTCAACGATTTTTCACCCCTTCAAATCAAAGCCCAACAGAATGTCGACACACTAACTGTCAGACGTTGCGTTGTCGTTCTCCTTTGTGCTATCAACCGAGCCGAATCATCCTTGCAACCCTCCCGAGGCATAAGGTTAGTACTGTGGTGTGGTCCGATTCCTGCTCCAGTCACCACCCCTACTGTAATTGAATGCAACTTTACTTTGCTCCCGGTGAACTTGGCATTCGAGATAAAAGGCGCATTGCGAGGCGTAAAGTTACTAAGGTCATTTGCTGTCTTGCCAATTCCACCCTTAAGCTGCTTGCAACACCAGTAGCGCCTGTTTGCCTGTTTTTCCTTTGCTTTTTCAGTTTGCCATTCCTTTGTTTGCTGCCACCGTAACTGTGGCTGAATGCTGAATGACTTTTCTCGAGTTTCCCCAACGACTGGCAGAATGTCCTTGCTGACGGGGACGATTATTCTTTGCGTTGAGCATTTTTATATTATTATAGAATGGTTGCGCACGAGATAATGTTGATAGTTTGCGTAAAAGTCCCTGATGCAGGTCTGCCGGTGGTGGTTCAATGAACCCATGGCGGGCGGGGGGTGAATGGCTTTGAGAGTTAGTGATTCTCGTCCTAATTGGAAAATATATGACTAAAGTGAGCGGCAGGAAGGATGTTGTAACGCATAATGTTCTTAACACTACAAGGCGACGGAATGATATTGACAGAGTGATAGTAATCCTCTTAGATTGCCGGATGTCTCGAAGGAATTGAGGGTAATGTTGGGTAAAAATATGTGGGCGAGGGTGTCATACGGGTACGAATCCTAGTCGGCAGGAAACTGTCAAGGGAATACAATAATACATCGAATTCCATGATCGAAACAGTACTATCAGTGATGAATATTGCCAAATTCATTTGCTGCAAAGTTTCCGAGTGCCCTTTCCAAACGCATATTTGCGCCTCCATTCAGAGCGAGGCCATTCAAGTCATCGGCTATCATCTTGAATAAATCGCAATGCGAAGTAATCACATTCCAGCCCAACCATGGAGATGGAGCTCGCCTAAAAGGATAACCATGTTCGCCGCATCAATGGCCCCCATTGCCCACCAATTAACTCGTTCTCGTAAGATACAACGAGTGTGTCCTATCGTTCCCCTAATAACATTAACATTAAAATTAACGACCCAAACACCATTAATGAATGAAATAAATTATGAAACTTTTAACACCCCGACTCAGGCTCTGTGCTGCCTGGAGTACCGGCGACTTTGCCTCTTAGTATCCCCAGCATCTATAGGTATAGCCGGCGAAAGAGCAGAAAAGAAGGAGAAACGATGATGAAAAAGTAAAGGGAAAAGGTACGGTACCTGCGTAGATGTAATCCTTTGTAGAGTTCCACCCCCGATATTGGTAATAATGTTGCCGCCTGGTGATGCAGTATTCGTAGGCGGTTGATGTTGTGGTTGTTGGTGGTACGATTGTTGTTGTTTCCCCGTCGCTAACGTACCTCCAACATTATTGTTACTATTGATGATGGGTTGCTGCTGCTGCTGCTGTTCGCCTGACCCTTGTGACATTTCAACTGCAGCGGTAATAAATATTCCGCCTTAATCGTGTATGTGTGTATATCCTTTTTGAGAACCTTTATCAACTTGTTCAACGTTGCCGAATACAATTTCCGTAAATAAAAGCACTTTACACTTGTTCGTTTCTTCTTCGATTTGCACGACCGCACTTTACGGATTCGTTAAAAATGAAATTTATCCATCGGTCATTTGACTTTTTACACCATTATCGCTAATTTGTTATTCTATCCACTACCCGTTGAGATACATTTTATCGATAGATAATCTATACCACGGAAGATAATCCAAGCGAATGACCAAAAAGCGTTACGAATTTCTGTCGTCCTTCAAATTCAAACAAATTAATTAGTTTTGTTTACCGCAATTGAAATTTAGTAAAAACCAATACTTCGCTCCGATTGTTACTAGCTCATACGAAACCATAAGAGAACTGATTCGTGAATTAAAAATCCCTGCTTAAAACGGGCGGCTTTCAGCTTTTCGCGATGATATTTCGGATAGCCAGTGAGAGAGAGAGATTCGAAGCAAAATGAAGAGACGAGTCGATAGTACGAATTTTTCGCCAAGGGTGCGTCGTCGTCATGCGCGTGAGATGATATTCTCGACAACCCGGTACGTAGGGGTTTCCTCGGATGTTACCCTTATCCATTGGTTTTTTTCTTTTTTTCTATTTTCGATTTGCACTCATGGCATTGTAGGTGGTGATGGTAGTGGTCAAGACCAAAGTCAAGATTACAACTCGACATACTATTTTTTGGTATCCATGGGAGAGTGATTGTCTTCTATCTATTTTTTTTTTTTTTTTTTTTTCTTTCGTTTGGTTTTAGATAGTTTTTTCTATTTTTTTATTTAATTGACATTTGAACATTTCTGTTCTGGACTTTGTAGGTTCGATCCGATGGGTAATTGTTTTTAACCATTTCAAATGATATCAGTTTGGGAGCTCGAAGGAAGTTGATGTCTTTGTAATTAAAGAAATTAACTTGGTTTTTGGGAATTTTTCGCAATTAGTTGGCAATGTGTTTTCGGAACGTATGAAGTAGTAGGGTGAGGGAGCGAAGGCCAAATAACACAGAAAGAGATTGGGTAATCTGGTCTAGATATTGGTCAATCATGTTGGTTCGGATAGGTAGTTTTATGACTTTCCCTTCGATTTGGTTTATTTAGGAAAATAAATTTCGTCCGAGTATTGAGGTCGAAGTCCATTATCTAGGGAGGTGAGTAATTGAATTTGATAATGAAGCGAACGAACATGCTTGATGGGATTCATTCGTTTAAGGAAAGGAAAGGTTACGGAAGACAAGCTTTTGAAAATGTTTGTGACACGAGCATGGTGGTATATTTAATCGACATACATATGTATATGTAACCGAGGACTACCAATGCTGATCCCCTTCTCAACAAGTCTTACCTTAAAAACATATGTTCGATTACGCACTACTTTCTCTCAAATGGTCTCTACTCGGGCGCCACTTAATTTTTTATTTTGATTTTGTTAAAGGGCAATTTACCCAAAAGCTACAAAATTTATTTGTGTGTGTTGTAACAATTTGTAGCTTGTACCCTAACGTTTTTACTGAGTTGATGCGTATTGACTTTTATTGCGGTTCTTTGACGGGAAAGGTGGAATTCATAAGCAAACTCTAAGCGATTGATTAGCTGTCGAAGATGTTCATACTATCGCTACCTACAAATCGCGATGGAATCGATTAGGTAAGAGGCGTACAAGATTTACAATTACATATAGGGTATTTAGATTGAAGTGCAACTATATTCAGCGCTATGTATCTTTGCAACGTCAAATCGAGATGTTAGACGCTCTTCAACGTTTTGCCATTTAATTGTCTATTAAACGCAAGTAACCTTTTGAGATATAAGCAACACCTAACGACGATATGGACTTCCAAATGAAATTTGATTCCGGGATCAAACTATATGTCAAAAGATCGACGTTGGCGATAGTTTGTGAGTTGCGGCACCTAATTGTGAATTGTAGCTTCGTCTACCACACCATAAAACGCCACAGTGAACAAAAAAATGCGGTGGTGGACGTCGACCGACAACAGCATCAGCTGAGAAGCAATAGAGTTAGATGGCTCCGTCGCAAGCATGCATCGTATTTTCCGTAATAAGCTGATAGTCAAGCCCTTCAAAATACAAATTACTCAGAAAGGCCGAGAAAGCAATGCGACTCCAAAGACTGAAGGCGCTGAAGCAACGGCTTGTTCGCGGTGACTTGAAAAATCGTTTGTCAGCTGTTGACGTGTTCACTGTGCAACAATTCGGAAACAAAGTTTGGTTTTCTGAACGATCTGCTATGAATTTGGATCAATTGTGGCATTCCATCATCAAAAACCAGCGCCCGCGATGGCTTAGATCCAAATAACTGCGACCCTAGCCACTCCGTTCGTTTTTGTGTCGGCGAAAGTAAAAATCAACGCCGGAGCTTATCAAGAAGTTGTGGGCAGAAAAACATTCTAAAACAGAAAAAAAAAAAAGCACTGCATTTTCCCGAAGCACTCCGCACCCGACCATAAAGATAGGTCAACTAAGGCTTGGGATCGAAAAAAAAAAAACATTTCTGACTTCAATGGCTTCAATGGCAATGACTGGCCTTCGTACTCATCCAACCTAAACCCAATAGACTTCGCCATATGGGGCATTTTGACGTGCAAGATATACTAAAGCGTTGAACCCTAAAAAGTGTGCACTAATCCGCGAGTGAAACAAAACTCCGTAGAGTGGAATGCAGACTCAACCAATGCGTTCACCGGTAGGTTGGACACTAGATCCGCGATTCTTCTTCTTCTTAACGGGCGCTACAGTTCGGGGTGAACCTGGGCCTCAACCAACATGCCCCTCCAACTAGCACGATCTTTTGCTAGCCTTTTCCATTGCCACACCCAGTTGGCTGAGGTCCTCTTCCACCTGTGTGTGCCCTCTTAAGCGCGTCCGTCCTCTGTTTCTTCGTCCCTCGTGGTTGAATTCAAAGACCCCCCCGGGCTGGAGCTGTGGTGTCTATTCGCTCTACATGGCCTAGCCACCTTAGGCGTTGACTCCGTAGACGCCTGACTAGACTCATGTCGCTGTACATCCCGTAAAGTTCGTGGTTGAATTTTTTCCTCCACTTTTAGGCCCGAAAATCACTCGTGAAAGGGCCTCCTCAACCGCTTTTGATAGTGTCCATACTTCTGCGCCGTACAGCAGGACCGGGATAATAAGGGTCTTATATAGAGTCAACTTTGTCGTTCGGGAGAGGGCTATATTACTCAATTGCCTCCTGAGCCCAAAGAAACAACGATTGGCAAGAGCGATTCTGCGTTTGATTTCGGAACTGATGTCGTTGTTCCAGGTCACTGCGGAGCCAAGGTAGACGAAGTCCTTAACTACCTCAAACTTACATTTGCCAATACAAACGTTCTGGCCAAGACGTCGGTGGTGAACGTCCTTTTTTGATTAAAGCGTATATTTAGTTTTGCCCTCGCTTACTGCCAAACTAATTTTCGCTGCCTCCATTTCAATACTCGCAAACGCCTCATTGACATCTCGCTATGATCTACCTGTTATGTCAATGTCGTCGGCGTATGCAAGGAGTTGCGAGGGTTTGAAATAGATTGTGCCTCTTGTATTGGCCAGTGATTTTTGCACAATCATTTCCAATATGATGTTGAAGAAATCACACGGCAGCGCATCGCCCTGCCTAAATCCTTTTTTGACATCAAAACTATCGGTAAGGTATTCACCGAATCGGATGGAGCAGCGAGCATCATGCTGCATAGTCTCACGAGTTTAGCAGAGATGTCAAAGGTAGACATAGCATTGTATAGCTCGTCTCTAATTAAGCTATCGTATGCGGCTTTGAAGTCGACAAATAGGTGGTGAGTGTCGACTTGAAATTCATTGGTTTTTTCCAGGATCTGCCGTAGTGTGAAGATTTGGTCGATGGTGGACTTCCCTGGCCTGAATCCGCACTGATAAGGACCTATCAGCTTATTTACAAAAGGCTTCAGGCGTTCACACAAAGCGGCAGAGAAGATTTTGTAGGCGATGTTAAGGAGACTTATTCCTCTGTAGTGGATCGGGCATACGATGCTGAGACTCCATTCTTTGGGCATGCTTTCCTCTGACCATATCTTACAGATGTGCTGGTGCATGCTCCTAACCAGGTCATCCCCAGCTGCCTTGAAGAGCTCAGCAGACAGTCCGTCTGCGCCAGAAGCTTGTTTCGACGTGAGTTTCGATATGGCAATCTTAACTTCGTCGAGGTCAGGGGTACGGAATTCTCTGCGGTCTTCGTCGATTAGAAACGGATCATTCTGCCTGACAGCGGTATATTGACTAACATCGCCGTTATACAGTCTGCAGAAGTGGTTTTCCATATTCTCAGCATCGACTGCGGTTCTACTACTAGGTGTCCGTTCTCATCTCTGCAGGCTTTCGTTCTGGCTTTATAACCATGGCATGTTCGCTTTATCTGTTGATAAAACTTTCCAACGTCACGCCTGCAGTAACACCTCTTCAAATACTTCTCGTGCTCTTTCTTCTGAGAAGCTTATGCTCCTCCCTTCTTTCTAGCTCGTAGAGCTCACGATCTGCTCTTGTGCTTTTATGCAGCGAGGCTTTATATGCATTCTGCTTCGCTGTGTGAATCCTCCTGCACTCGTCATCGAACCAGGTGTTTCTTCGTGGTGGAACCGTGAAGCTCACAACTTCGGATGCAGAGCATTTCAGGGCTTGTTTGCAAAGGTTCCACTGCTGTTCTATTGATAGCGTGGAGGGTTGAGGTGTATTGGAGAGCTTAAGGGAGACGCGATCGGTAGAAGCACGAGCAGTTTCTGGCGATAGTAGCTTTCCGACGTCATAACTTTGTATTCTTACTCTACTCCGCTGCGTTCGTGATATCCGTAGGCGCATCTTGGCTGCTACAAGATAGTGGTCCGAGTCGATGTTAGCCCCTTGGAAAGTTCGAACATCAGGAATAGTGTAGGAGTGTCTGACGTCGATCGCGATGTGATCAATCTGGTTGGTGGTCGATTGATCAAAAGACCGCCAGGTGTCTTTGTGTACATCGAGGTGCGGGAAGCGCGTACTGGCTAGAAGGAGATTTCGCCCCGTAACAAGATCAATCAGCCTGTGTCCGTTATCGGATGTGGTGTCGTGTAGGTTATGTTTGCCGATGACTGACCCAGCAAGATGTTCGACTGCGGTGGCTCTTCTCGCTTTTTAGCAGGCCATCATCCGTCGGATGGATGCTACCCCTACGAGGCCTTTGTTGTTCCTTTGCCATCCATGCAAAACGATCACTCTTTTTAAGGCGACTACCTAATTAATAGTGTTGAAGACAGGTTGGTAAACAGCAGATGCAAAATATTGAATCAAAGGTTACTCTTTATAATGAGTAAAAGCTAAAAATATAATTTTTAGGTGACTCACAATACATTGACTTGTTTAGCGCCCACTTAATCCCTTGAATCGCACTTCAAAACGCCAAGAACGTCCACCGAACGCCAACGAACGCCCACTGGTGGGCGCTATCGCCCAGTTTGAGAATTGCTGATCTAGACAAAAGCTAGCTAGCGTTCAAGCTGCTTACTTTCCGGAAGACTCCCGTACAAGTTTTTTTTCAGGTGGACAATGAAGATCCCGACACAGTCGTGTCTTAACAGTGTTTCTCATCAGCGGGGTTCTGACAAAACTCCCTGTAGTAAAATTGTCATAGAAAGTCTCTCGAAATTCGCCGTTCGGAACCGGCAATAAACTGTAGGTCCCTTTCTTACTTTACTTACTTATCAGGCCTGCGATCCATGGAGGATGTGAGCCTGAGCTATAGCTGCCTTCCATCCTTGACGGTCCCGGGCACGATGCTTCCAGTTGTCAAGACCAAGATGTCTTACATCCGCGATTACTTGGTCTTTATACCGGAGGTTCGGTCTTCCTCTTCTTCTCGAATCAGGAGGCTCGGAGTCGAAGACCCTCTTAGCTGGAGCGTTGATGTCCATGCGCTCGATGTGGCCGAGCCAGTGTAGTCGACGGATCCTTGCCTTCCGGACTATATCCACATCTTGGTACAGCTCGTAGAGTTCGCGGTTGTGTCTTCTTCTCCATTCACCTTCCTCACAGACAGGACCAAATATCCGGCGCAGAATTTTTCTTTCGAAAGAACCCAAAATCAGCTCCGCTGTCCTGCTTATCGTCCAGCTTTCGGCTCCGTACAGCAAGACTGGCAGAATGAGCGATTTGTAAAGCATGACTTTGGTCTTTCGAGTGAGGAGTTTTGACCCCAGTTGTTTGGACAAGCCGAAGTAGCAGCGGTTGCCAAGGGCGATTCTATGCCGGATCTCCACTGTGGTGTCATTTGTGGAATTTACGTTTGCCCCGAAGTAGACAAACTCCTTAACTACCTCGAAATTGTAGCTTTCAATTGTTATGTTTTGTCCCAGGTGGTGAGCGACGGATTGGTTATTGCTTGACAGCATGTATTTCGTTTTGTCCTCATTGATCTTAAGGCCAATTCGTTTCGCCTGTTCTTCAATCGCCGTGAATGCTTCCACAATGCCACGGCGAGAACACGCGATGATGTCGATATCATCCGCGTAACCTAGCAGCTGGATGGACTTGTAAAAGATAGTGCCTTCCCTGTTGACGCCTGCCCGTCGCACTATCTGCTCCAGCACCAGGTTGAAGAAGTCACATGACAGCGCATCTCCTTGCCGAAATCCGGTGCATGTTTCGAATTGTTCCGAGGTCCTAGAACCGAGTTGCACGGTGCATCGCGTGTTTTTTAGCGTGGCGCGACACAACTGGATCAGTTTAACCGGGATCGCGAATTCGGCAATCGCCCCAAACAGTTCTTCACGATGAATGCTGTCGTATGCGGCTTTGAAATCGATGAAAAGATGGTGTGTATGGATTCGAAACTCGCTGGTCTTTTCCAGGATTTGTCGAAGTGTGAAAATTTGGTCTATAGTTGATTTGCCGGGCCGGAAGCCGCACTGGTAGCTGCCGATTAGTGCGGTGCAAAATGGTTTTAGACGTTCACACAATACGCTGGACAGGATCTTGTATGCGACATTGAGCAGGGATATACCTCTATAGTTCTTGCAAGAGGTAGGATCGCCTTTTTTGTGGATGGGGCATATAGAGCTGGTATTCCAGTCGTCGGGCATGCTTTCATCTTCCCAAATTCTGCAGATGATCTGGTGCATGCTCCCTACCAGAACATCGCCGCCAGCCTTGAAGAGCTCTGATGGCAAGCCATCTGAGCCTGCGGCCTTGTTGTTCTTCAGCTTCTGAAAAGCTGTGCCGACTTCTTCTATGCTGGGTGGGAGGACTACTTCAGCGGCTGGAGTTCGGATTTCCTCGGTCCCTACCACTCTCTCTTGGTCATGCTCGTTAAGCAGCTGCTGGAAGTGCTGCTTAAATACATCCACTATTCCCTGCGGGTCGGTGACAAGATTACCCTCGCAGTTTCGAAGAGCCTGGGTGCCCTTTTTGAAGCCTCCTGCGAGGCCTTTGGCTTTCTTGTAAAGGGCTCGTATTTTATGTTTATCCCTAGACTCCTCGATATCCTTGAGCTGGGAGGCTGCGGAGATTCTTTTCTTTTGTCGCAGTCGTTTTTTCTCCTCCCTTCTTCTGGCTCGGTACTCTTCTTTCGCTGCCCTGGTTTTCCTCTGCAGCGCCTTTTGGTACGCCTCGTCGGTTGCTGCCTTTTCCTGCTCACACTCGCCATCATACCACGGGTTTCTTGTCGGGGGTGGTAGGTATCCTAAGGTGGTTTCGGCTACTTCCTGAATGGCTGAGCGGCAATGCAGCCACATATTATTGGCATTTGTGTTCGACGAAGGCATACCGTAGAGTCTTTCGCTCAGCTGCTCCCTGTAGACTCTGGCAACCTCCTGTGCTCAGGCGCCCAATGTCGAACCTCCTCCTGATGGGCTGGTGCAGCTTTCTGACATTGGACAGTCGAGCTCTGAATCTTGCTGCTACGAGGAAGTGGTCAGAGTCGACATTTGCCCCTCTGAATGTTCGCACGTCCAGGATGTTTGACGAGTGCCTTGCGTCAATGAGCACGTGGTCGATTTGGTTGGCGGTTCGACCGTCCGGAGATCGCCAGGTTGCTGTGTGGATTCGCTTGCGAGGGAATCTTGTGCTACTTATCACCGCATTACGAGCTGTCGCAAAGTCAGCGAGTCGGAAGCCGTTATCTGTTGTTGTATCGTGGAGGCTGTGCTTTCCGATCACTCCGCCAAGGGTGTTTTCCTTTCCGATTTTGGCATTGAAGTCCCCGAGCACGATTTTTACATCGTACTCCGGACAAGCTCCGTAGGCGTTGTCCAGGAGGTCATAGGAGTCCTCCTTGACAGGGTCTTCAACCTCGTCGGTAGGGGCGTGTGCACATATAAGGCTGATGTTATAAAATCTGCCTCTGATGCGGATCACAGCCAGGCGATCACTTATAGGTTTAAAGTCGATGACCTTCGACCTTAACCGCTTTCCCACGACAAATCCGCATCCCAGTAAGTGCAACCTTTTGTGACAGCTGTAATAAATGTCGCAATTTTTCTTCCTAATCATACCGTTTCCTATCCAGCGTATTTCCTGGACCGCAGTAATATCCGCCTTGTACTGCGTGAGGATTCCTTCTAGTTTATGAGCAGCTCCGGGAGTGTACAGGGTTCTGACATTCCAGGAGCATACTCGCAAATCGTGTTCCTTTTTCGTGCGTTGTCGTCGTCGAGTATCCGTCCGTGTATCCGATGCATCTTGCTCATTCATAACTTTTCTTTTTTTTACGTGGGCGGATTGTAAGCCCGCCGCACAACCGCCGTTCTGGTCGGTTTTTTTTTCGCTGCATACGTTTGTTCACCTCCCAACGGTTGTTGAAGAGGCTATCCGGGGGGCGCCGCGAGGAGGCCGTATGTCAACTTGACCCGGGCATTTAAACAGGGATCGTTGCTGGCATCTCGCCAGGTTGAGAGCAATCAACAACTTTACCCTGTATGTCCTAGCCATGCCAACATACATACATGAAGATAAATTAGTAAACGATCGATGCGACTCCCATCTAATCGACTATTAGCCCAGAAAGTTTTCCGGCATGACAATCTTGGCTTACAAATTGGGGCTTGTCGTGCATTAGCAGATGACTTTCTACAACCCTAGCAGCTCGCCATAAACCTTGCATCTTAACAGTGCAAGCGAACTTGAAACAATTGAACAAAGTCGGATAGACCATGTGTATTTCCCTCCAATCAACTAAAAACTTCGAAGATCAAATGCGATTCTATCTTAATGTAATCGAAATTCACGATAAACGATATGCACCGACCTTTGAGTTATCTCGACAAAATTAAAATACTTCCCCGACCCTCTCGCCCGTCGAATTTAATTTTATCTAATCGAAAGCAAAACTGGTCATAAAAAAATATTTTTATTACCAAAAACCAAAGTGTTTGGTTCCCGATGAAGTCCAATTCGAAGAACGGTCGAAGCACGCCGTAAAATTGGAATAGGAAACTATAAATTGAAATTTTATCGGGAATCACGCGTAGATTTAAAATAAACTGTCAGCGTAATATCGGATGGCGTTCCTTTTTTCCAGATGTAAACAGAGCAAGACTTGGGGTTTGTGTATTTCTCTTGGTTAATCCGGACAAGTTGACAGGACAATTAGTTTTAGATTAAACCTGAACGTTGTGTTAGTATGAGTCGACAACATGGTATTTGCGGTCGTCTCACGAGTGGATAGCATGCCAAGTGAGCATTTGAACTAATAGGATGGGTTGTCCTTACGGTTGAAGGAAGTCGCTTATCTTTCAGACCTTGACATACATACATACTTATGTGGGTGACTTGGTCTAGCCATAACAAAACCGTAAACAGTAGCCAGATGCGTGTCGAGTTCGTTTCATTAGAGAAATGGCGAGCGATAGGTTGCATGCAATTTTTCTGTTTTCTTCGTGGGAGAGCTTGTGGTTGTAAGAGCCGCAGACCTAGTAGCAGTAATTGGATATCACCGTATTAATGTATGAGATGGATTTTGCTGGATTTTGTGACTCATACATACTTATAGAAGAAATCGCGGCCTTTGACGAAAAGACGTGATCCAATGCCATGCATGCCAATCAAGTATAGAGCTGACCAAATAAGGCGCAGAAAAGTAAACGCAAATTACTTACTTACTTTGATGGCGCTACAGTTCGGGGTGTACCAGGGCCTCAACAAACAAGCCTCTCCAGCCGGCCCGATATTCGGCCAGCCGCTTCCAGTGCCGCACGCCCAGTTGGTTGAGGTTTCTCTCTACATGGCCTAGCCATCTTAGACGTTGGATCCGAAGACGTCTAACCAGGCCGATGTCGCTGTACAGCCCGTACAGTTCTTGGTTGAATCTCCTCCTCCATTCTCCGTTTACACAAACGGGACCAAAGATTGCACGCAGAATTTTCCTCTCGAAACGTTCAAGAGCCTCTTCATCCGCTTTTGACAACGTCCAAGCCTCAGCGCCGTTGAGGAGGACCGGGATGATTAAGGTTTTGTAGAGGGAAACCTTAGTTTTTCGAGAGAGGGCTCTACTACTCAATTGCCTCTTGAGCCCGAAGAAGCAGCGATTGGCAAGAGTTATTCTGCGTTTTATCTCAGCGCTGGTGTCGTTGCTGTTTGTCACTACCGAGCCAAGGTAGACGAAGTCCTTGACTACTTCAAAAATATAGCTGCCGAAGGTGACGTTCTGACCAAGACGTCGGTGTTGTGCGTCTTTCTTGGATGACAGCATATATTTGATCTTGTCCCCATTTACCCTTAGACCCACTTTCGCTGCTTCTGCTTCAATGCTTGTGATCGCCTCATTGACGTCTCGCTTTGTTCGTCCAATAACGTCAATGTCATCTGCGTAGGCAAGCAATTGTGTGGACTTGAAGTCGATCGTACCTCTTGTATTGGCCGCAGAGTCCCGCACGATCTTTTCAAGAATAATGTTGAAGAAATCACATGACCGTGCGTCCCCCTGTCTAAAACCTTTTTTAACATCAAAGGGGTCGGTTAGTTCACCTCCGATCTTATTGGAACAGCGAGAGTTCTCCATAGTCATCCTGCACAGTCTGACGACTTTGGTAGGAATGTTAAAACATGACATGGCTCTGTATAGCTCGTATCATATTGTCATACGCGGCTTTTAAGTCGACCATTCATGGGTCTTCTCCAAGATCTGCCGTAGTGTAAATATTTGGTGTATCGTGGATTTTCCTGGCCTGAAACCACACTGGTAGGAGCCTATCAGATTGTCCACGAATGGTTTCAGGCGCTTATACAGTACGGCAGAGAGAATCTTGTACGCAATGTTCAGGAGACTTATCCCTCTGTAATTGGCGCAGTCATAGGGGTCTCCTTTCTTGTGGACCGGGCAAACGATACCGAGATTCCATTCATCGGGCATGCATTCTTCCGACCACATTTTGCAGATGAGTTGGAGCATGTTCCTGACCAGCTCATCGCCAGCTGCTTTAAACGGTTCCGCGGGGAGTCCGTCTGCTCCAGCAGCCTCATAAGAGTTAAGTTTCGATATTGCTGTCTTAACATCGTCTAGGTCGGGTGGACGGGATTCTCTTACACTTCGTCCATTGTGAATGGTTCGCTCTGCTTGACGGCGACATTTTGACTATCATCGCCGTTATACAGTCTGCAGAAGTGGTCCGTCCACAACCTCAGCATCGACTATGACTCCACTACTAGTTGTCCGTGTTCATCGCTGCAGGCTTCTGCTCTGGCTTTATAGCCTTGGCATGTTCGTTTTACTTTCTGGTAAAATTTTCGAGCGTCGTTCCTGCAGTAACGTCTCTCCATCTCCTCGATCTCGCGCTTCTCGTGCTCCTTCTTTTTTCTTCTCAGAAGCGCATGCTCCTCCCTCCTTGTCTGTTCATAGAGCTCGCGGGCAGCTCTCGTCCGTCGATGCAATGTGGCCATGTATGCATTCAGTTTCTCTACATGGGCCTGTCTGCACTCATCATCCATCAAACCAGGGGTCTCTCGACGGTGGTGGCTCAAAACCGAGTATATCTGAGGCGGCCTCTCTGATGGCGTTCTGACAACGACTCCATTGCTGTTCTATGGTTTCTGCAGATTGCATCGGGACCTGAGAGAGCTTGAGGGAGACTTGATCGGCGAAGGTCCTGGCGGTCTCCTGCGATTGCAGCTTTCCGACGTTAAATGTTGGTGTTCTTACTCGACTCCGTTGGTTCCGAGAAATTCGCATCCGTACCTTGGCTGCAACAAGGTAATGATCCGAGTCGATGTTGGCTCCTCGAAAGGTTCGGACATCTAGGATGCTGGAGGAGTGTCTGCCGTCGATCGCAATATGATCAATTTGGTTGGTTGTCGATTGGTCGAATGACCGCCAGGTCCCCTTGGGACGTTGAGGTGTGGGAATCGTGTACTTGCTACTACCAGGCAATATCCCGCCATAAAGTCCACTAGCCTTAGTCCGTTTTCTGACGTGGTGTTGTGTAGGCTGTGCTTTCCAATGACCACTTCAAAGATAGCTTCCTTACCCAGCTTCGCATTGAAATCTCCTAGAACGATTTTGGTGTCATAGCTGGGACATTGCGCATACGTTCTGCCTAGGAGATCATAGAAGTCGTCTTTATGTCGGTCATCTTTCTCCTCTGTGGGGGCGTGGACACATAATAAGCTTATATTGCCGAGATTGGCCTTGTCGCGGATAGTTATGAGGCGTTCGCTTACATACTGGAAGCTTAAGACTTTTTTCCTGAGTCTGCCTCAAACAACAAATCCGCATCCGATTAAGCGTTGTCTATTTTCTCTGTAGCAGTTTCCGTAGTATATATCACAGTTTTTCATCCGCTTTTTGCCTGGCCCATCCCATCGCACTTCTTGGAGCACCGTAATGTCTGCCTTATAGCAGTCCAAAGAGTTGAGGGACCTAACGTTCCAGGAGCAGAACCGAAATTCGTTTCCTTTTTGACGTTTGCGGGGGTCGTCAACATGTAATCCGTCCGTATCCGAGGCTATTGGTTGTCTCTGAACAAAATTTTTGTTTTTAGCGATAGGGATGTTAGCCCTAAGCGCAAGCCCCAACCTGGAGGGCCGGGTTCCTCTTTCCCCAGGAATAAGGGGTCGGGTCGCTGCACACATTGGTTCACTACCTGGCGGGTGCCAGTATAGCTATCCAGGGGAGGCCACGCGGAGGCTGTGTGTCAACTTGGATTGAGCAGTGACAGAGATCGAAGCTGGCGTTTGCCAAGTTAAACACGATCAACTTCTTTGCTCTGTTTGTTCGTTCCCTTCTCCCATTAAGACCACAAATATTAGTTTTGAACCAAATTGAGCAGCTTATTTTGAAGGTCCATTGATGCCATTCATGTAGGAAAAATTATATCATTCATATGTTCCTATGGCATTTATCTAGGAAGTAATGTCGTTTTTTAGGTCATTACTTCTTCTTCTTCTTTGGTGGCGTTACAGCCCATAAAAGACCAGATCCAAGCTTCTCTCAATCACCCATGTTGTGTTTGATTTATTTTTCACACAGGTGAAAGGAACCTACAACTTAGTGCCGATTCCGAACGGCGTGAGTCGAGCAGCTTTTTCACGGCAAGTATATTACGGGGGGTTTTCCGAGTACCCCGCCGAAGAGGAACGCCGCGAAACAAACATTCGATGGCGTGGGTGCTATCGTGATCCGAACTCGCTTATCGTGGTAAACGACTAACAAAGGCCTCGTAGGGGTAACGTATTCGACGTGCGCTGCCCTGCAAAATAGCGAGTAGTTGCCACTCAGCCGAACATCTCTGTTAGTAAGTCCTATTTTCACTTCCTCTTGTGCCACCTGGGGATTTCTATATGAAATTGCGAACGGAAAAGGGCGAATGGCGAGTTTTCTGCGCCACAAAACAGGATACGTGTCGGTTAGGCTATGGCCCGGCAAGCCATACCTGCAAAAAAGCCAATATGATAAAAATGGACGGATAGACCTTGCGGATACTCAAGACTGCTATAAGGCAGATATTACTGCAATCCAGAAAGTGCGATGGGATGGACTGGGCAAAAAGCGGATGAGAAACTGTGACATGTATTGCGGCAACGCTTATTCGGATGCGGCATGTAAGCGGACGCCTCATAACAGTTCGCATCAAGGCTAAATTAGCCAACATAAGCCTAATTTATGACGATACAAAACACGACTTCTACGATCTCCTAGATAGAACATAAGCCCAATGTCCCAATTACGATATTGACATCGTACAGGGAGATCTTAACGCGAAACCGGGCAAGGAAGTCGCTTTTGATTGGGTCATTGGCTTCGCAAGCACAGCCTTCACAACAACACATCCGAAAATGGATTTAGACTTCGCAACGGCGCGAAATCTTCTAGTTGCTAGCACACGTTTCTCACATCTCAACATCCACAAGGGAACTTGACGGTTTCCGGATCAATCAACCAGAGTGACCACATTGCGACTGATGGCAAGCACGCATCCGCATTCGGGGTTTACGAACTTTCCGACATCGATTCAGCGCACTATCTTGTGGCAGCCAGATTACGACTACGAATATGCCTGGCCCAGAAAAATCGAGTAAGGCCTACGGCATACAACGTCGTAGTGATACAATCGTAAGAGACCGCCAGAGCCTATGCCAATCGCGTCTCCCTCAAGCTCTCGGAAAACCCTCCAATACCTGCTCAGACCGCACAACACCAATGGACCCATTGCCAACAAGCCTTAGAGAGAGGTGCTTCTGAGGTACTGAGCTTAATACGCCACCAACCAGCAAGCCTATCAAGCAGCGCTGCAGAGAGAGAAAGATACGAAAGCGGCTCCTGAGTATTATGAGCAGAAGAGGAGGAAACAGAGAGGCCATGGAAAGCTCGCGATCGAAGAGATGGAGGGATTCTATCGCAGGAATGACGTTCGGGGGATTTATCAAGGAATAAAACAAACATGCCAAGGATGTCAAGCCAGTAGTAGAATCACAGTCGGTACTAAGAATCTGGAAAGACTACTTTTGCAGACTCTATAACGACGATGACGAAACATATTCCGCTGTCAGGCAGAATAACCCATTCACAACGGACGATGATAGCAGAGAATTCCTTCCCTCTGACCTGCACGAAGTTAGGAATGCCTTTTCTAAGCTTAAGTCGCGGAAGCGGTTAAAATGGAGGCAAGACGAAATCTATGATGTCGTCGAAAAAGACAGGAACCACCGGCATCTTATTGGCAGGTATATTTTCCAGGTAATTAAGGACTACATCTACCTAGGCTCCGCAGTGACATGTAGCAATAACATCGGTGCCAAAATGAAACGCAGAATAACTCTTGCCAATCGCTGTTTCTAAGGGTTTGGAAGGCAATTGAGAAGCAGAGCCCTTTCTCGGAAAACCAAGGGGACCATATACAAGACAGCTATCCCGGTCCTGCTTTATGGCGCAGAGACATGGACATTATCGAAAGCGGATGAGGAGGCCCTTGGTCGTTTTGAGAGAACAATTCTGCGTACGATTTTCGGCCCGATCTACATAAATCGGGAGTGGAGAAGAAGACTTAATAGTGATTTGTACGAGTTGTACAGCGACATGAACGTAGTACGGCGCCTGCGGATCCAACCTGGCACTAGCACTTGGAAACCACAGCTTCAGTCCGGAAGGTCTTTGGATCAAACCCTGAGGGGCCACGCGGTCGAGGAGGGCCATACTTAAGGTTGCGCAAGCAAGTGGAAAAATCGTGCCAGTTGGAGGGATTTTTTAGGAGGCCCAGGTTCGCCATTAACTCTAGCAGCAAGGAAGAAGAAGAGAAGGAGTAGTACACTAGTTTCTGAACTTTAAGCGTACAGTGGTGATAGCGGGGTCTGTCTTTCAGGAAGTGTACAAGGTGAATGATAGCATTCGCGCGAACCACGACCTGAAGAACAGAGCTCTGCTTCACTACTTCTACCTTTGATATGATATTGAATAATGACGATCCGAGGACGTTGGTTTCACTAGTGTCGATTTAATGGTAGACAGTGCCGCCATCAATGAAGGTGCTAACCCATTATTCATTTCGATCGAGGATCTCCAGTTGATCTTATCTTGTCACTTAAACAGAAAAAAAGCCCGCGGGTACTGGCGGTATATCCAATGTTGTGCTCTAGCATTTTCCACCAGTAGCTTCAGAGAGGTACACTATCCTGTTCAACAATGCACTGAATAATGCACATTATCTGGTGCATTGGAAAACGGCGGTGGACCAATCAATCCCTAAGAGACGCAAAGACACCGCTAAATCTCCTTCAGAGTATCAACATGCTCTTCGAAAAAGTTAACCACAAAGTCCTGGAAAATCAATTCGGCTTGAGGGCAAGGTAGGCTACTATACATGCCGCGTCGAAACTCGTCTCGGGTTTCCAATGGAATAAATGCATGAACCAATATATTGATGCCTGCCTAAATGACTTGGAAAAAGCCTCCGGCGCCGTATGGTTAGAAAGACTTTACTACGAACTTAAAGAGTTGGGCACAAGTCGTGTATGATCTATGACATGTTGACGAGTGGAAAGTTTTATATGAGTATCGCCAATAATAGCAAACGCAGACGATCGACGTCATCGAGTACAGGTCAGGTCCAACGATCTACGTCATTGTTATTGTACTTTACTGCAGCGTGACTTCGACAAGATTCAGTAGTGCTGTGATCACTGGAAGTTGGAAATCAACTTCCACATATCAAAGACTATTTTATTTAGAACGCATCTATCTAGGGTCTTGGGGTCTGGCTGAATAAAAATTTGGATAGTGCTCTAGCAAGGGTTTTATAGCAGTCAACTTGATTCCAGGGTGAAGGCAAACTGCTACATGTCCTTAATCAGGTCCATGAATATGGGTGTCTTGTTTGGTTTAATGTATGTAAGTGCCAGCTAGATGCAAAGGATTTGAGTGTCGGAGAGACAGTGTCTAGGGACTTGCCTCGGACCACCAGAACACCAGAGTCCGAACACACGAAGTTCTATCCCAACGAGTTCCTATACGACAGGACAAGGATTTTACGGATAGACAACTTTCTGATAAGGGTGAATCGAGGTCACTTTGTTAGGCTAATGACATTGGTCGATAGCTTGATCTCTGGGACTTACTTCTCCAACAACATGTATCATAGATTAGCGGTGCCGCTGATCTTCCATGTGGCTCGTAATTACGTGGGGCAGCGATTTCTCTAAGATCTTGATGCCGTGCACTGTGGACTAGAGCGCCTCAGATTCAGCAGGACGGTTTCAGACGATGATCGGAGAGACGTCGTCCGACAGCATAACCGCCTTTGGACTGATGTTTTTAAAGACATGAAGCAGCTCGCTTGTGGAAAGGTTAAACAGCATTGGTCCTAGGTTCGACCCCTGTGGTACTTCAAAATGCATTAATGTTTCGCTGCTGCAACTGTCTCTTACTTTTATTCTGAAATATCTTTAACTAAGGTACTAAGGACTCGATAAGGGGCACTTGTCGAACGATTCGTTCTTGATTGGACCGGGTTGCATCGTTGGGAAATTCACCTTCGCGGGGGGAAGGATTTGTTGCTGAATTAGAAAAGAGAGCATCACTCTCTTTTTTGATTTCTTTGATTGCACGCAGCGTGCGATTTAAGTTTGGTGACATCGGTTCCGGTTGAAGACTGACTTCGTTCTTCATACTTGGATCTGGGATTTGTGTGTGTAGCCATGAGTCATTCTGGGTTTGTGTCGCTTGTTGTTGGTTGTTAAAGAAACGACTTAGACTTCAGTTGGTTTGGGAAGGTATGGCGTTGCCTTTGGCACTGTCTGACTCTTTACTATTTGGTTCGATTTAGCCGCTTTCTAAGCTTTCGCTTAACTTGGAGCGTGTTGCTCTACAATGCTCATACAAGTGTATACGCGGGTATGAATAATATGAATTTGTGGGTGCTCCTTAACTGATCGACAGAATTGTGATTTGTTTGTCGTCATCGATCTCCGATCTCGAGAACGATCAAATACCTTACGGGCCGGAGCTGTGGTTTCCATACGCTCTACATGACCTAGCCTTCTTATTAAGTCTTCTCCTCCACTCCCCATTTATGTAGATCGGGCCGATCGGTCCTACGCAGAATTTTTCTCTCAAAACGACCAAGGGCACAATCATCCGTCTTCTATAAGGTCCATGTCTCTGCGCCATAAAGCAGGACCGGGATGATAACTGTCTTGTATATGGTCACCTTGAATTTCCGAGAGAGGGCTCTGCTTCTCAATTGCCTCCCAAACCCTAAGAAACAGCGGTTAGCAAGAATTATTCTGCCTTTGATTTTGGCACTGAGGTCACTGTGGAGCCTAGGTAGATATAGTCCTTGATTACTTCGAAATTATACCTGCCAATAAGACGCCGGTATTTCGTCTTTATCCGCTTCCGCCCCAATGCTCGAAAAGACCTCAATGACATCTCACTGAGTTCGTCCATATATGTATGTCAGTGTCATCGGGATATGCGAGCAGTTGTACGAACTTGAAAAAGATCGTGCTCCTCGTATTGACCAGTGAGTCTTGCACGATCCTTTCAAGGACGATGTTGAAAACTCACACGATAGCTTGTCGCCCTGTCTAAAACCCGTTTTGACATTAAAGGTCTCGAGTCTCGGTCAAGTCGCTTCTGACCCTGATGGAGAAGCGAGAATTCTCCAACGAGTTTGGCAGGTGTGTCAAACTAGACATGGCGCTATATAGCTCGTCTCTATGTACGCCATCGTATGCGATCTTTAAGTCGATAAAGAAATGGTGAGTGTCGATCTGGAACTCGTTCGTTTTTTCCAAGTTCTGTCGCAATGTGAATACTTGATTGACAGTGGACTTCCCGAGCCTTAAACCACACTAATATGGACCAGTCAGTTTATTAATGAACGCGGGGAAATGATACTGAGATTCCATTCATCCGGGATGCATTCCTCTGACCATGAGCTGGTGCATACTCCCAACCAAGTCATCTCGGACTGCCTTAAAGAGCTCGGCAGGTAGTCCGTCTGCTCCAGCAGCTTTGTTGGACTGAAGCTTAGGAAAGGCATTCCTAACTTTGTGCAGGTCAGGGGGACGGATTTTTCTCCTAACATCATCCGTTGTGAATGGGTCGTTTTGACTGACACCAGGATCTGTTTCGTCATCGCCGTTATACAGTCTGCAAAAGTAGTCTTTCCAGATTCTTAGTACTGACTGTGGTTCTACTACTGGCTTGACATCCTTGGCATGTTTGTTTTATTCCTTGATAAAACCTCCGATATCATTCCTGCGAAAGCATCCTTCCATCTCATCGATCGCGGGCTTCCCATGCTCTCTTTGTTTTTTGAGAAGCTTATGTTCCTTCCTCCTCTTCTGCTTGTAATACTCAGGAGCAGCTTTCGTCTATCTCTCTCTCTGCAGCGTCGCTTGATAGGCTTGCTGCTTGGCTGCGTGTGCCCTCCTACACTCGTCGTCAAACCGTCAAACTCGTGGTGGCGTTTTGAAACTCAATACCTCAGAAGCAGCTCTCTCTAAGGCTTGTTGACAAGGGGTCCATTGTGTTGGAGGGTTTTCCGGGAGGGATTGGCATAGGCTCTGGCGGTCTCTTTTATTTTTTTTTTTTTGTTTTTTTTTTAGAGACTCGCGCAGGTTTAAGAGTTTTTAGACACACAACCTGAACGGAGTGCAGTGGTTTGGGTCGTTGATATTCGTTCACTACTCTCAGGGGTGGGTGTCCTAGATAGGACGAGAGCCGACCAATTCCGGGATGGTTATAGTCCGTAGTAATTCGTTCGAGCACTTTAGTATTGCATACTCAGAAGATGAATTTCAGTTGACCATATACTGTGAGTGTTATGCCTGCAGCAGAACGTCTGGTCACTTTCCATTCACAACTGCGTTGCATACTTTTTGTCCGTATAGGCATTACTTTTTCTTGGTTACGAAGCGAATTTGAACCATAGACCTTTCGCTCGGCGGTCGATGATGTTAACCACTGCACCACGGCCACAATCTTGCGATTGTATCACTACGACGTTGTATGCCGTAGGCCTTACTCGATTTTACTGGGCCATGCATATTCGTGGTCGTAACCTGGCTGCCACAAGATAGTGCGCTGAATCGATGTCGGAAAGTTCGTACACCCCGAATGCGGATGCGTGCTTGCCATCAGTCGCAATGTGGTCACTCTGGTTGATTGATCCGGAAACCGCCAAGTTCCCTTGTGGATGTTGAGATGTGGGAAACGTGTGCTAGTAACTAGAAGATTTGGCGCCGTTGCGAAGTCTAAATCCATTTTCGGATGTGTTGTTGCGTGGGCTGTGCTTGCGAAGCCAATGACCCAATTAAAAGCGACTTCCCTGCCCGGTTTCGCATTAAAATCTTCCTGTAAGATGTCAATATCGTAATTGGGACATTGGGCATATGTTCTATCTAGGAGATCGTAGAAGTCGTGTTTTGTAGCGTCATCCTTGTCCTCGGTGGGGGCTTGATCGCAAATTAGGCTGATGTTGGCGAATTTAGCCTTGATGCGAACTGTTATGAGGCGTTCGCTTACATGCCGGGTGCTCAAGACTTTGCATTGCCTTGCATTAGTTGCATTAGTTTCTCATCGGCTTTTTGCCCGGTCCATCCCATCGCATTTCCTGGATTGCGGTAGTATCTGCCTTAGAGCAGTCTAGGGCCTCCACATTCCACATATAAGGACGAAAATCATTTTTTTCCTGGGTTGTCATCGGTTAATCCGTCCGTTGTTTGGCATATTGGATTTTTACCAAGTATGTCTTGCCGGGCCATAGCCTAACCGATACCTATTCTGTTTTGTGGCACTGGAAACTCGCCATTCGTCCTTTTCCACTCGCAATTTCTAAATTAAGATATGGGACACTTGCTGGTGGCAAACACACCCATAAATAGGCTACAAAAGCTCCGAGACATTATTCTAAGATAAGATAAGCAGGCCACATCCAGAAGGTACAAGTTAACACCGAAAAAATTATATTCCCACAAAACATACGTTCCCACAATACATGATGTCCCCATCTACGGAATAAGCTGACGCACTGTCTGGGCGATATGACACCGCTACATTCCATCACGTACGGCAGGTGTAATAGGAGTTCACCTGTGGGAACATTCCGCAACTGGACGAACTGCATTGCACTAGCCATAGTATTTAGGGTATAAATAAGTTTGAATTTTTGTTAGTTTAAGTTCAGATTTTATCAGACGGGGAACTTCTGCCCGCTAATAAAATGTTTTTTAAAAACCCAAAAAATATATAAATAGTTTAATTGGCGCCCGAGCAGGGACACAGGTCTTCGCGATATATCAAAAATAAAAAGCCCTTAAGTAGTGCTAAATTGAACAATCGTTTCGTTTCCGATATCAAAAAGCCCTCAAGTAGTGCAAGCCGTCGGAAACAATACCTGTGTCCCAGAACCCCGCGAAGTTAAAGTAATCTCTCGCGACCCGCGAAGTTAAAGTAATCTCTCGCGACCCGCGAAGTTAAAGTAATCTCTCGCGACCCGCGAAGTTAAAGTAATCTCTCGCGACCTGCGGAGCAAAAGTAATCCTCCCGCAGAAAAATACTGTAGTGAAATACTAAGTGAAAAACATAAAAAAAATCAACATAAAAATTCTTTTTGTGACTGAAAAGTAACTAAAAAAAAAAAACAACACAAGAATAAAAAGTGACTAAAAGAACAGTAAAATAGTAATAGTGTCTAAAATAATAAGAGTAATTAAAAGTAATAAAATTAATAATAAGATATTGACTAAATAAACGGAAAAAATTGTTTTAATAAATCAACTAATCAAGAAACTAAGAACGTAAAAAGAAGTTAATCCTGTGTGTGCGAGAACGAGGCCCCTTAGTAGCTCAGCAAAAAGGAGACGGGTATCGTCAGCCGCTCGACCGAAAGGATGCATACAACATTCATCATTCTACTGTAAGTTTACTTAAAGATTTTTCAAACTGTACTAGTATTTTTAAGATTTTTTCAAAGTTCTATCTAGTTATATAAAACTGTACTTGTATCTTTAAGAGTTTTTCTTTTCTAAATAATTGGATGAAACCGTACCATTAGTTTTAAGATCGCAAATAAATTATAGATAATAAACATCTAAGTATTTTCATTAACACAATTAGAACAAAACCCATTCCCGGTGAAATATAAGGATCTAGATAAATATTATTAATTTTTCTTACCTTGCATCTGAAATAATATTAAGAAAAGAAAAAAGATGTCTAACCCCAATCTTATCCGACCCCCGGTATTAAATGTACCGGCACCTAATCCCAACCAGGCCCAGCCCCAAGCAGGCAACCAAGTCAATCCTGATGAACCCCCTGTAGCACCTCCTGCCTTGCGATCCT
The DNA here is from genome assembly GCA_951905685.1 of Eumerus sabulonum. Lineage (NCBI taxonomy): Eukaryota > Metazoa > Arthropoda > Insecta > Diptera > Syrphidae > Eumerus > Eumerus sabulonum. The sequence continues at coordinate 11,788,156 of OX645061.1, read as the reverse complement.
TAATATCCTCCATAATCACTGAAAGACTACAAATTGAAGGGAAAAATATCATACAATCGATAATAAACTCGAATTCAGATCAGTTCACGGGAACTGATCAAACTATCAATAACGATCAGCTAGGAAATCTCAATGAACTCGACAAAATCCCTGATGTTGTTAGGAGTTTGCGTGAATTCTCCGGTCAACCGGGAGAATTTAGCTCCTGGCGAAAAAGCGCAGAACGAATTTTAAAAATTTATGACACCATAAAAGGATCCCCAAAGTACTTCGGTATCATCAATGTTATTCGAAACAAAATTGTCGGTCATGCGGACCATGTCCTCGAATCCTATAATACCCCACTGGATTGGGATTGCATTGCCCGTTGTCTAACTCTGCATTATGCAGATAAACGAGACCTTGGAACGTTAGAATACCAGATGACGTCCTTGGTACAGGGTAACTCCTCAGTCCAGGAATTCTATCAAGAGGTATATTCACACCTCTCGTTGATTTTAAACAAGATTTCATGTATGGATATTGGTGGAGAAGCCTTAAATTTATTAATGCATACGTACCGAGACAAAGCCTTGGATACTTTCATACGAGGCTTAAAAGGTGATTTGCCCAGACTTCTCGGCATACGAGAACCCAGGAATTTGCCTGAAGCATTACACCTTTGTCTGAAGCTCGAAAACCAAAACTTCAGATCACAGTATGCAATGGCAACCCACAACAATACCAGAAGAGTACACCAACCACAGCCTCCTGTCCCACCTAGGCGTAATCCTCAAATAGCACAACCCCAGAATCGGCAGCACTATTTCCCAGAATTGTGGCACCAACCACGATGGACCGCTCCACATATCAACAATTTCGCCCCGAGACCTACGACTTCAAATAATTTTATTCCGAGGCCAATGTTTCCTCAAAGACCCCCACTACCATTCAGAAATAGTAATCAACAACAGATGAATCAAAGACACCAACAACCACCAGAACCGATGGACACTTCTACCATCAAGACGCACAACGTCAACTACATGAACAGGCCACAACAAAAGAATTGGCCACCTGCCATCACGGCAGATTCATCCGTCAAAAATACAGCGGAATTTTCACTTAAACACCGAAGCGGAAATAGGATCTGAAGACCTAAACAATTACGAACAGGCAATACAACACGAAAATGACCAACAAGAAGAGACACTACAAGAGTATACGGACTCACTAACGCAACAGTACGGAGACGAACCCCAAGAATTCAACGACATCCATTTTTTAGACTAAGCTGTTCCTCTCTTCCTTATTTCGAATGTCGAACGAAGAGTGGAAAAATACTAACATTTCTAATTGACACTGGGTCGAATAAAAATTACATTCAACCCAGCCTAGTCTCAAATCCCTTACCTAATGAAAATCCTTTTTACGCTAATTCCCTAGGAGGAAACGTTAAAGTTAGTGAACATACCTTCCTTAACCTTTTCGGCTTAGATATCAAAATTAAATTTTTCTTAATGCCCCAACTAAAATCTTTCCACGGAATTCTTGGCAATGACAGCCTCAAAGACCTTTCAGCAGTCATTCATGTCAAGGACAATTATATGTTGGTAAACGGTAAACAACTTACCGCACAGGCTGTAAATAACATCAACATCCGTACCAATCACATGACTAGCCAACAGAAAACCGAAATTCAAGCTATTGTAAACGAATTTCCCCAACTATTTGACGATCCCAACAGCAAACTTACTTGCACAACTGTCGTTAAAGGAGAAATAAGGACAACCACAAGCACTCCCGTATATTCAAAATTCTATCCCTACCCCATGGCACTCAAGGAGGAAGTCGAAAATCAAGTACAAGGCCTCCTAGAGGATGGCATAATAAGACGTTCAAGATCGCCTTACAATTCACCCGTGTGGATTGTTCCCAAAAAGGCAGATGCTTCCGGAAATAAGAAATTCAGACTAGTGATAGACTACCGCAAGCTTAATACCGTTACCATCGCTGACCGCTACCCAATTCCAGAAATAAACGAAGTTTTAGCCAATTTGGGTAAGAACAATTGGTTCACGGTCATTGATTTAAAAAGTGGGTTTCACCAGATTCCTCTAAGGGAATCGGATATGGAAAAAACCGCCTTTTCGATCAACAACGGTAAATATGAGTTTACAAGGTTACCGTTTGGCCTAAAGAATGCGCCCGCAATCTTCCAGAGGGCCCTAGATGACATTCTTCGCGACCATATTGGCAGAATCTGTTACGTTTATATTGATGATATAATCATCTTTAGCCCCGACGAAGAAATGCACCTTAAAAACATACGTAAGGTTTTCGAAACGTTGAATAATGCCAATATGAAAGTTCAGCTCGATAAATGTGAATTCTACAAACAAGAAGTGGAATTCTTAGGATTCATTGTTTCTTCAAAAGGAATTAAAACCAATCCGGAAAAGGTAAAGGCAATAAAGAATTTTTCACCTCCAAAAACTTTGAAAGAATTAAGATCTTTCCTTGGTCTGTCAGGGTATTATCGGAGATTCATCCGAGATTACGCAAGACTTGCAAAACCCCTGACATCCCTTTTAAGGGGGGAGGATGGACGTTTGTCCAAAAATCTTTCTAGCAAAAAAGCTATACATCTTAACGATGATGCCCAAGAAGCCTTTGAGAAAATAAAACAATCACTAGTATCTGATGATACAATCTTGACCTATCCAGACTTCAAAAAACCCTTCGAGCTAACAACAGACGCGTCGAACTATGCCATAGGCGCTGTCCTGTCGCAGGAAAACAAGCCAATCACTTTCATCTCAAGAACCTTGAGTAAAACAGAAGAGAATTATGCCGCTAATGAGAAGGAGATGCTGGCCATTATTTGGGCTTTAAACTCCCTCAGGAATTACCTATACGGTTCGGCGAAGGTTCTCATCTATACGGATCACCAACCCTTAACTCATGCCCTTAGCAGCAAAAACAATAATGCAAAGCTAAAGCGATGGAAAGCGTCACTAGAGGAGTACAATTATGAGCTTAAGTACAAGCCAGGAAGGAGTAATGTGGTAGCTGACGCCCTGTCAAGACCACCTCAGCATACTCAAGTTAATTCCTTGACTCCAACCATTCATAGTGACGAAAGTTCATCCCACGGTCTAATCTACAGCATCGACTCCCCCATAAACTGTTTTAAGAATCAGATTTTCCTCCAAGAAGGCACACCCCATAGCGAAACCTTTGAAATTGTCTTCCCAACTTACCATAGACATATTATTACTTCACCATTTTATAACGAGGCCATGTTAATTGAAATCCTAAAAAAACGCCTAAACCCAACAGTCACAAATTGCATTAAAACAGCCGAAAATATAATGGGAATGATTCAAAATATTTACAAAACACACTTTAGTGCTTATCGAGTACGCTTTACACAAAAACAGGTCCAGGACGTTAAGAGCGAAGAAGAACAAGATAACATTGTAATCCAGACCCATAATCGCGCTCACAGAAACGACAGGGAAAACAAAATTCAAATATTGGAAAAATACTATTTTCCCGGAATGTCAAAAAAAGTTAAAAAAATAACTAAACTCTGCTCAATCTGTAAACAGAGCAAATATGATCGCCATCCAAATAAAGTCCAAATCCAGTCCACCCCAATCCCGAAATATCCAGGCGAAATCATACACATCGACATTTTCTCTACAGAAGGGAAATTGGTTCTCACGGCCATAGACAAATTTTCCAAATACGCACTCGTGAAAATCTTAAAATCTAAAGCTGTAGAAGAAATAAGGCAGCCGCTAAGAGAAATCATTTTTGGCTACGGTATACCAAAAGTCGTCGTGTTTGATAACGAAAAATCTTTTAACTCATCCTCAATCACTTTTATGTTAGAAAACGAACTTGGAATCCAAGTATTCACTACACCTCCCTATACAAGTACATCGAATGGCCAAGTAGAGAGATTTCATTCAACACTCGGCGAAATCATGCGATGTTTGAAATCCGAAAAAATCCATAACTCCTTCACGGAACTTCTGGAAGCAGCCGTTAATGCATATAATTTCTCAATTCACTCGGTTACAAACCAAAAACCCGTCGATATATTCTTTAGTAGAAATATTAGTACGGATCCCGTAGATATTAGTAAAGCACATTTAGAGAATGCGAATAAATTAAAACTAAAACAAGATACCGACTTAGCTTATCACAATAAGAATAGACCTTCAACTAAAAGTTATTCCCCAGGCGATATTATTTACATAAAAGTCAATAAAAGATTAGGTTCAAAACTATCAGCAAAATACAAAAAAGATAAAGTAAAAGAAGATAGATCAACAACCATTGTAACTGAATCCGGAAAAATCGTACATAAATCTAATATTAGAAACTAAATAAAACTATCCCTTCCCTTCCTTCATACCCCACAGATGGCTAACAACCAGTCGAGGAGATGTAAATATTCTCGACTATTCCAACTCCCCTATTATCATCCTTAATAATGGTTTGGCGAAAATTGCAGAGGGCAATATCAAGTTTATCCACACCATCGATATAACTCCATACGAAAAATTCGTATCGGAAACACTCCACAGCATCCAAAACCATGTCCCCAAGACGAATCCTTTCTTTTCCTTACTACACCATGACATCGAACAGATCGAAAACCTAATAGAAAACATTAAAATTAAAAGAACCAAAAGATCCTTAAATTTCATCGGCACAGGATGGAAATGGATAGCGGGTACACCCGACCACGAGGACTTTGAGATTCTTACAAACAAAATAAATAATGTAATCAGTAACAATAATGACCAAATTATGATCAATGATCAATACAAAGAAAAAATAAATATTTTAATAAAAACTACAAACGATATTGTAAACAATCTAAAGAGAGAAAGTACGATAGAATACCAATTTAATGTAATATTATTATATAAGATAAAATTAATAAAGGAAGAATTAGCAAATATTATATACGCAGTAGAATTGGCCAAAGCCAATATTATAAACTCTAATATTTTATCCAAGAAGGAACTAGATGTTATAATTAATACTATTGATAAAGATGTTTTACCATTTTCAAACATAGAGCAAGCACTCAAATTTGCAGACGTAAAAATTGCTTCAAACTCAAGTACCCTACTTTATATAATTAATATACCCAAGACAAAAAAAGAAATGTATGAACAATTAAAATTAATTCCAATTAAGAATAACAATGGATTAATAAATAAGATAAGAAATAGGAATGTTTTAAAAAATGATAACAATGTTTACGGAATAACAGATAATTGTAAAAGAATTGATGAAATTTCCTTATGTAAAAGATCAAGTATCATAGATATAAGTAACGATAAGTGTATAATAGGTTTAATAGAAAATAGGAACGCAACATGCAGTGCAACCAACAGCCAACACATTCCCCAAGTGGAAGAGATATCAGCAGGACTCATCATACTCAACCAGTTCAACGGAACGATAGAGGTCCACAATAAAACCCAAGTATTAAAAGGAACGTATGTCATCAAGTTCATCAATGATACAATAACCATCAACGATCAACAGTATGTGTCACAGGAATTAGTACGCATCCAAGCCTTACCACCTACACTTCATCCCGCATCTGAAAACTCAGCCGTAGAAGAAGTTCTTTCATTGGAACTAATGAAGGAACTACATATAAGAAACATGCAACACCTTACCAAAATTGAAATAGAAAAAGACAGGCACCAGATAGCAACATACACCATTCTCGCAATAGCATTTTTTGCAATAGTTATAACGGGATACCATAGAAGACGTGCAGCAGCCCAAGTTAATCCAGCACCAGCACCACCTGCGGTTGCAATAACAAGCCAAAGCGACATCTGTTATCCAGCACCCCCTCGGAGATATCCTAACATTTACAACATCCCGCTCGCATAAAATCGCGAGGACGCATCATTCTAAGGAGGGAGGAGTTAACACCGAAAAAATTATATTCCCACAAAACATACGTTCCCACAATACATGATGTCCCCATCTACGGAATAAGCTGACGCACTGTCTGGGCGATATGACACCGCTACATTCCAGCACGTACGGCAGGTGTAATAGGAGTTCACCTGTGGGAACATTCCGCAACTGGACGAACTGCATTGCACTAGCCATAGTATTTAGGGTATAAATAAGTTTGAATTTTTGTTAGTTTAAGTTCAGATTTTATCAGACGGGGAACTTCTGCCCGCTAATAAAATGTTTTTTAAAAACCCAAAAAATATATAAATAGTTTAATTTACATCAGGAACACTGACATACCCCACTCTTTAACGTATTATCGCTATCGCTGATCATTGATTCTGTATTCAAAACCGAAGCATCAGTGTGGGTATTTCCCTAAGCTCCTCTCATTCCCCAGAGCAAACTGACAATCCATCTCAAGTGTCATTCTCCGCTATACGGTTCCACATTCACAGAAGCCTCAAAACTGAATTGACACACAAACGATTCTTTTTCGGATTCAAATATCTGCTTCTCGAGTTTCACACAATAGCGTTCACGGTCAGGTTTCCCCCAATGCGGTCGCTCCTTTATGCCATCGTCACGGGAATGCATTTCCATTTATCCGTTAAAATTATGAAGTCGTTCATATCGCACGGACCTCCATCGGGTATTTTGGTCTACGATCTACAGCGGAGGTCCCAGCTTCCCGAATTGAATAGAAGGCACACATCTAAATATTTACTCACACCCCGGCTGCCATCGTTTGCGTTTGGTCATCCATTTATCAAACACATGTGTTTACGGGATGAGCATGATTGTATCTCATTATCGCTAAGAGATACAATAGGCCACCGTTCACAAAGGATTATGGTTTTTTGATTTTTTATTACTTCGGGCGGTCACTCGTATGGAATCTCTACATAACAATACGTGAATATTGTCAACATTAATAACGACGAGTCCTTAAAGGACACAATGCCCCTGGCACACAATAGCTCAGACGAGGTCATTGATAAAGAGCAGATAGAGCTGGATCAATCCCTGTGTTATGTTATCTCGTATTTTAAGTGCGTTTTAAACTGACAGATGAATGACCACACAACGTGTCCTATCGTATTCACGCCTCTAGCCTTCATGCTGTACCAATCGTGTTGGGCACGGATTTATGGGCGTGTAATCTGTTGTTTGGTCCGCTCGTCCTTTTCATTTACATTGTCGTCTTGTTGTTGTTATTCAATCTCCTTCCAGGTAACCTACTGATTGATTCAACGATTGTGATAGGACATAATAGGATTCCCTTGATGTGGTAATAAATAAAAACTCCCGAGCATTTATCTGGGTATCTGGGACAGAACTTGAATGAAGTTCCGCGCCCGTAACGTGTTGAATTACACACATACATATTGCCGCTTGTCTGTTGTCACCTACTCGGACGTTTCGGATTACAAAATTCAAATCGTCATCCAACTCAATGTACATAACTGCGGTGGATCCCTCAGGGCATCTCACTGTCTAACATGATGTTGCACTGCTTATCTGAGTCTTAATCTTGGAAGTATTTTGTTGCTTAGTGGCAGTTACACAGTGTGATGCGATATTCAAATTTAAATTCCACTGATATGTTCGGGGAATCTTTAGTTTTTTATTACCCGACGTAGGAGGATAGCGCATCGAATTTAGTGCTGCCAGCAACAGAGTGTGACTCGTGGTGGAGAGGTGAGAGAACGATTTATATGTTCACAGTGTGAAAGCGACTTTCGAATAATGAAACTGACAAGATTCACAGAATTAAGTAAAACATCTGCTAGTGGTGAATGCATTGGCATGACGCCTTTATAAAGTAAAAATCAACAAGTAAAACTCATATGCCTACGAGTATGCAACAAAATCGGCAAACAATCGCCCCTTTTTCTCTTTACAGGGGTATACTTTCAGGAGAAATGAGAACAATATTCGGATGTATCCGTATCGCCGTATTTTACACTCACTTCATTCAGTGGCTCGTCTGAAGAGTCCCTAAAACCAGAAAACAACTCTAAATTAGTCATCTTACCACCAGATTTTCATAGTGGTCCTTACTTTTCCTCAGATATGTCGCTGAGATCTCCATAGTCCAAAGGACTATTGCACAAGCAGCACATATTGTTGAGCTCCGTGTAACACTGAGCGCAATATATACCTGTACAGCCCATTGTTTGGCACTTGACAGCCGTGTCGTCACTAAAAATATATTTATGTAAGTCAATCACAAACAAAAGATGGGAATATGCCTTACCCTCTAAGGGGAGATCCACAGATGTTGCATAGTTCCATCTTGCCAGCTCCAAGTAATTTCCGAAAGATCCAGTATCTTCATGCAAAATGAAACGTTTTTTCGTCTGTTACATACGTAGGTATTAGTCGAGCTTACCTGTTAGTCCTCATTCTCAGCCAATCCATGAATGAGTACACGTCTCCACTGTCGTCCTTGAGGAATTTCTTTCGGGCTTGTCGCCTGGCCAGTTTTATAAAACTCGCTAGAAGAAATCCGTCAAATAAATCGTAGTTAAGGTACTACCAAATGCATTTACTGCGCTTTAAGAGAATCTCCGAATAAAGCCACAATGCGCGTTGCAGAGCACGGTCAGGATAATACGCAGCCATGACAACTTGTCGAAATCTTAACCCATACGGTTGCATGAATAAGAACACCCAAGCCAGGAAGACCAAGAATCCTAACCAAACAGCAAGATAATCATAATTTCTCGAAGAAAGTGTTTCTATTTCTAACCAATTTCCCTATATGTCCTGAATTTGGGAATTTTCGGAACTGGCAGACATAGCCTTGGATCGATTTCGTAATTCTCTTTCATCGGCTCGAACGCATGAACGATCCCCTTGACCAGGTCGGCGGTAACTCCTCCGCCGGAAACGTTAACAGTGATAAACGGCGGCACTAAGTCACAAACCGGATGCAGAATTATTCATATAACAGTTAGTCAAGTTCCTTACCATCCAGTCCGGATTCCATGTTGCCATAGAACAGAATCATAGACAGCAACCAATACAGGGAATAATCCACGCCACAAATGCACAGCAACTGGAACGTCGATATCAGCATGAACAATATCGTACGGGACATTTTAACCAATTCCGCTCTGACCAGTGTACGAGATGTTATCTGAAACAAAAGTGAAATGGACCAGAAAAGGACCATGCCAAACTGTTATACTGTACCATCACGTATCGTTTCCTTTCCTTCCGGGTCAGCGGGAGGACGACTTCTTTGCCCATTCTCTCCCGCTGCGCATTGATCTCTATGAACTGCTTGTTTATAAAGCAATTATCGAATCTATCGTTCTTCAGATATTTGCTCTTATATAACAGAGCTCTATACAGGGAATGAAAGAATGTAACTAACTGGAGTGTGGTGGTAAAGACGAATTCATTCACTTGATGATGATCAGGATGGACATGAAGCTCCCGACCAGCTCGATCCAGCTGAAGAGAAGGAAAAGTTCATTCGTTTGCCGTTGAATTTCCTTCACGACATCGCTTGCAACAGTGGTCATGTTCTTCGTCGCCACCGTTTTGAAGGAAAACTCATGGTCGAACTTGACTGTTACATAGAACATCGCCTTCATCTCTCGTGTAAATGTCTCTAACCCTGCAAATGTCGGGTCAGATAAATACAATTAACTGTAATTATGGATGTACATATAAGCGTACTTTCTGAGACTTGGGCAATGATAGAGTCGCTAATAAAGTCCACAAGCACGCAAATAGCATCGATGAACTTAACACTGTAGCAAAGAGCTCGAAATATTGACGTCACATGGCATAGCGCACTAAGTATGCCCATGGTATCCACACAATCCGCCATTGCTTTATCGGCCACTTTTATGCAACGATCAAAGGGTGTGCCCAGCTCCTTGTTGCACACACTCACTACGTTTCCAAGCCACTGGAAAGCTCTCCTGATCCCATTTACTAAGCGAATGGTCCCCAATTTCATTTAAATCTCACTTGCCTCCATGTGGTATATGTACTTACAAATGTCGACAATAATTTTCCGGATACGCGCGAGAATCTCTTCAACTTTCTTGAGTATTTTCTTCATTTCTGCCATTGCGATTTTAATAGCATCCTTCACAGCCACCAGTGGCCTCTTGACCACATCGAGCATTTTCTCCAGAGCACCTTTTAGCTGATCCTGCCCACACGAGATGCTCTCCATCAGAATGTCGACGTTTCGCACAATATTGACAGATGGTCCCGTGACGGCTAACACAAAAGCACTGGCCATGACAACAGTCCTTCCCTTTGAACTGCACATGATCGGGATTATCAGAGTCGAAATGCACCTAAACTCATTAAATATGATCATATCCGGAACTCGACGTGGGTAATTAGTGTTTCACTCACCGAGCCTGACGGCTAACAAGCAACACACAACCGTACAGCAGGAACAGGATCAGCAGTGTAAAGGTTTTTCGGCTTTGAAGACATGGGACTTGAGCGTAAAAGTGTAGAAAGCACAGGATTGCGACGGCTAGCCCGATGATATATCCGAAAAGTACCCATTTGATGAACGATTTCCAGTAGATCCTTGAAGTAGAAAGAAAGATATTGGCTATGTGGCAAGGATTCAGTGGTATGTTACAACTTGCGCTTAGGCTTGCGTACTTCCTTCTCTTTTTTCTCGTCTTTATCGGTCACTATTTTAACCGATTTTGGACGTGGTTCCATGGGATGAAAATTCAGGAAAAATCGAAAACAATATAACAGATGGTCGCAAGTTTTGAAGGTCCTATGATGGGCTACTCGTTTATAGAATACTTTGCTCCTTTTCGAAAAACTTATACTTCACGCAATGAACTTTGTCAAATCGCAGGTTAATTACCTGGGATAACCTGGGATTACCTGTGGGGTTTGGGACCTTGTCATAATATGGTACCATCGAAGGACCAACTCGTTTTGGACTTAACCTAGGCTCTCATGGTATTGTGATATGCAGTTGGCTAGATTTCAGCCCAGCCAAGTAGATGTTAGTGTTCTACTTGTTAATGTCACCGGCGCAGGACTTTCATCCATCTCATTTCTAACCAGCGGGTTACAGATTCAGACGACTTCAGTCATTTTTCTTCTCATCCGTAGTGACTACAATAGCTCCTCGTGCATTTCATATAGATTCTCCGTGGCCCAGAAATACAAGCTTTGTTTATTCACACCTCTTAAGTGGAAAGTAGGTGTCGTCCAAAACAATTTCTGGTACGAAAGCATCCTCTTATTGCACAAGGATTAACAGAGCATGGGGATAAGTTGATGTTAGCCTCACTTGGCAGTCAATAGCCATCAATTCATGAAAGGGTTGCATTTAACGACATGTGGCAATTCAATTTGCCTCAAAATGTTACCTTCCCAACAGCCCCCCTCTAACTCTATACAATAATTTCAAAGCTGCTTCCCCAACTTGAAGCATCCTTGATAATCCTCCGAAGCTAACTCGTTCAGAACTATGGTTTCTTGACCTTCTCTACATCGCCATGATAAGTTCCCTGGAGGTGTGAATTCATCTTGAGAGTAAAAAAGTCACTGGGGACAATATCGGAGCTATAGTTTGGGTGCGCCAACGCTGGAATATTTGTTGTTTGCAAGATCCAACCCTTCTTGGAAAGCTTGGGTCGCACTCGGAAAACACGTGCTCGAAGTTTCTTCAGGACGCGAGGGTAGAACAATACAGTCACCGTCTGGTCGGTGGGAATATATTCACGACGAACGATGTCGCTGTACGAGAGGTGACGAGAGCTCCTTCACATTGATCGTCTTGTACTGATTCTAGGCTTTCCTTGGACCGCCCTGTTCATCCAAACAAGATTTCCGAGAGTTTTTTCTTTATAGATTTCAGGACCGGGAGGATAAAGGTTTTATGGCGAGTTATCCTAGTTTTCCAATAGAAGGCTCTACTACTCGATTGCCTCTTGAGCCCGAAGAAACAGAGTTATTCTGCGTCTAATCTCAGCGCTGGTGTCGCTGCCGCTTGTTACCATTGAGCCAAGGTAGACGAAATCCTGGACTACATCAAGGTTATCGGTGTTGTGCGCCTTTCTTTGACGGCAGCATAGATTTAGTTTTGCTCTCGTTTACCCTTAGACCCACTTTAGTCGCTTCTGCTTCAATGCTTACAAAAGCTTCATTGACGTCTCGCTGTATTCTCCCAATCACGTCAATGTCTTCAGCGTATTTGAGCAATTGTGCAGGCTTGAAACAGATCGTGCCTCTTGTATTGGCTAGTGAATTCCGCAGATCTTTTCAGGGATGATGTTGAAAAAATCGCATGACGGTACGTCGTCCTGTCTGAATACTTTTTTGACATTGAATGTCTCGGTCAACTCCTTACCGATCTTAATGGAGCAGCGAGAATTCTCCATTGTCATCTTGAATCTTCTGACAAGCTTGGCAGGGATGTTAAAACATACTTACTTATCAGGCCAGCGATCCATGTAGGATCTGAGCCTGAGCTATGGCTGCCTTCCATCCTTGACGGTCACGCTGCTTCCAGTTGTCAAGACCAAGATGTCTTACATCCGCGATTACTTGGTCTTTATACCGGAGGTTCGGTCTTCCTCTTCTTCTCGAATCAGGAGTCTCGGAGTCGAAGACCCTCTTAGCTGGAGCGTTGATGTCCATGCGCTCGATGTGGCCGAGCCAGTGTAGTCGACGGATCCTTGCCTTCCGCACTACATCCACATCTTGGTGCAGCTCGTAGAGTTCGCGGTTGTGTCTTCTTCTCCATTCACCTTCCTCACAGACAGGACCAAATATCCGGCGCAGAATTTTTCTTTCGAAAGAACCCAAAATCAGCTCCGCTGTCCTGCTTATCGTCCAGCTTTCGGCTGCGTACAGCAAGACTGGCAGTAAGAGCGTTTTGTAAAGCATGACTTTGATCTTTTGAGTGAGAAGTTTTGACCCCAGTTGTTTGGACAAGCCGAAGTAACAGCGGTTGCCAAGGGCGATTCTATGCTGGGTCTCCACTGTCGTGTCATTTGTGGAATTTACGTTTGCCCCGAGGTAGACAAACTCCTTAACTACCTCGAAATTGTAACTGTCAATTGTTATATTTTGTCCCAGGTGGTGAGCGACGGATTGGTTTTTGCTTGACAGCATGTACTTCTTCTCGTCCTCATTGATCTTAAGACCAACTAGTTTCACCTGTTCTTCAATTGCCGTGAATGCTTCCACAATGCCACGGCGAGAACACGCGATGATGTCGATATCATCCGCGTATCCCAGCAGCTGGATGGACTTGTAAAAGATAGTGCCTTCCCTGTTGACGCCTGCCCGTCACGATGAATGCTGTCGTATGTGGCTTTGAAATCGATGAAAAGATGGTGTGTATCGATTCGAAACTCGTTGGTCTTTTCCAGGATTTGTCGAAGTGTGAAAATTTGGTCTATAGTTGATTTGCCGGGCCGGAAGCCGCACTGGTAGCTGCCGATTAGTGCGGTGCAAAATGGTTTTAGACGTTCACACAATACGCTGGATAGGATCTTGTATGCGACATTGAGCAGGGATATACCTCTATAGTTCTTGCAAGAGGTAGGATCGCCCTTTTTGTGGATGGAGCATATAGAGCTGGTATTCCAGTCGTCGGGCATGCTTTCATCTTCTCAAATTCTGCAGATGATCTGGTGCATGCTCCCTACCAGAACATCGCCGCCAGCCTTGCAGAGCTCTGATGGCAAGCCATCTGAGCCTGCGGCCTTGTTGTTCTTCAGCTGCTGAATAGCTGTGCCGACTTCTTCGATGCTGGGTGGGAGGACTACTTCAGCGGCTGGAGTTGGGATTTTCTCGGTCCCTACCACTCTCTCTTGGTCATGCTCGCTAAGCAGCTGCTGGAAGTGCTGCTTAAATACATCCACTATTCCTTGCGGGTCGGTGACAAGATTACCCTCGCAGTTTCGAAGAGCCTGGGTGCCCTTTTTGAAGCCTCCTGCAAGGTCTTTGGCTTTCTTCTAAAAGGCTCGTGTTTTATGTTTATCCCTAGACTCCTCGATATCCTTGGGCTGGGAGGCTGCGAAGATTCTTTTCTTTTGTCGCAGTCGTTTTTTCTCGTCCCTTCTTCTGGCTCGGTACTCTTCTTGCGCTGCCCTGGTTTTTCTCTGCAGCGCCTTTTGGTACGCCTCGTCGGTTGCCGCCTTTTTCTGCTCACACTCGCCATCATACCACGGGTTTCTTGTCGGGGGTGGTAGGTATCCTAAGGTGGCTTGGGCTACTTTCTGAATGGGTGAGCGGCAATGCAGCCACATATTATTGGCATTTGTGTTCGACGTAGGCATACCGTAGAGTCTTTCGCTCAGCTGCTCCCTGTAGACTCTGGCAACCTCCGGTGTGCTCATGCGCCCAATGTCGAACCTCCTCCTGATGGGCTGGTGCAGCTTTCTGACATTGGACAGTCGAGCTCTGAATCTTGCTGCTACGAGGAAGTGGTCAGAGTCGACATTTGCCCCTCTGAATGTTCGCACATCCAGGATGTTTGACGAGTGCCTTGCGTCAATGAGCACATGGTCGATTTGGTTGGCGGTTCGACTGTCCGGAGATCGCCAGGTTGCTGTGTGGATTCGCTTGAGAGGGAATCTTGTGCTACTTATCACCACATTACGAGCTGTCGCAAAGTCAGCGAGTCGGAAGCCGTTATCTGTTGTTGTATCGTGGAGGCTGTGCTTTCCGATCACTCCGCCAAGGGTGTTTTCCTTACCGATTTTGGCGTTGAAGTCCCCGAGCACGATTTTTATATCGTACTCCGGGCAAGCTCCGTAGCTTCAGCCTCGTCGGTAGGGGCATGTGCACAAATAAGGCTGATGTTATAAAATCTGCCTCTGATGCGGATCACAGCCGGGCGATCACTTATAGGTTTAAAGTCGATGACCTTCGACCTTAACCGCTTTCCCACGACAAATCCGCATCCCAGTAAGTGCAATCTTTTGTGACAGCTGTAATAAATGTCGCAATTTTTCTTCCTAATCATACCGTTTCCTATCCAGCGTATTTCCTGGACCGCAGTAATATCCGCCTTGTACTGCGTGAGGATTCCTTCTAGTTTATGAGCAGCTCCGGGAGTGTACAGGGTTCTGACATTCCAGGAGCATACTCGCAAATCGTGTTCCTTTTTCTTGCGTTGTCGTCGTCGAGTATCCGTCCGAGTATCCGAGGCATCTTGCTCATTCATAACTTTTAGGTTTTTTACGTGGGCGGATTGTTAGCCCGCCGCACAACCGCCATTCTGGTCGGGATTTTTTTCGCTGCATACGTTTGTTCACCTCCCAACGGTTGGTGAAGAGGCTACCCAGAGGGCGCCGCGAGGAGGCCGTATATCAACTTGATCCGGGCATTTAAACAGGGATCGCTGCTGGCATCTCGCCAGGTTGAGAGCAATCAACAACTTTACCCTGTATGTCCGAGCCCATGCCCTCTTTAGGTGGTGTACGCAGGGACCTTAACCGACAGGGAGTGCGTCGCTGGTAACAGCTGGCAAAAGACCGTGCCACCTGGAGAAGTTTGTTGATTGAGGCCCAGGTTCACACCAGACTGTAACGCCACCTAAGTAAGTAATCTTGCCTAATTTTGGGTGGACGTTCAACTCAATAACTCTAGAAACTAACCTGACTACCGACCTATATCTACCCAAATCTATGTGAGTCGACTATTGGAATTTCGTATCTTTTCTTCATGACACCAGAGCCGCCCAAATGTCTTTTCGAGTGACCAGAAAGGTTGAGCTTGGCTAATAACGTCTACTCGATGTTGGCCATCATGTCAGAGCGAAAGTTGCCCGAGCCCTGACCAATGAACCATCTACAGTGGACGCCCAAGTACGATCTGACATCCTCAGCGTCCCAGATAATGGTATCCTGTAGAAAATGGGTTCCTATTTTTGGAAGCTGAAAATCAACGCATAGTCATTACATAGCTGCTGAATTTGGTCAAAGTGATGCAAAAAAATTACATTGGCATCGATCGGTGGGCGATTAGATCGTCTATATCCGCTATCGAAGGATGAAGTTAAACTATCCAATTACTGAAGCAAATGCTGAAAAGGATCACCGTGAGTTGCTGCAGGCCAGGTTCAAGATGTTTATGAGCAACAGGGAAAAGATGGACACTATGGAGTAGGATTTTCAAAGCCAAGAGGAAAGTCACCTAGGTTCGAAACAAATCAATTTAAGGACCTTATTAGCTCCTCCCTGGTTCCCCAAAAAAAAAGTTTCACAACCCCTCCACCACGGTTGCTTTTTATCCACCAATCAACCCGTTAAACTCAACAAAGCGTCCCTCTTGTCACTCCAAAAACAGCAAACGCAGCAAAAGCACCGCACCGCATGAGTACAAATCACTCAATGCAACAACAATGACAAACAAACAATCGCTCGGACGGACGAGAGCTCGAAGGAAGAAGACGTTTTCATTGAAATCCTAGACACTAGCGCAATTGTGTCGAAGTCTCTCATGAGACCGCGCACTTCATCCGTCGAGTACGACGGCCTAATCACAGAAACCGCCATCCATATGCCGTCAACATGAGCATCGGAATCGTTAAGCAACAAGTACATTAGGCGAGCTCCATTGTAAATTCCCTCGAGTTGGGCACAAGATTTACAACAAATGCCATTTCTACCATTTTCACCATTTCCATTCTCAACCTAGAGTACGGTAAGCTGGCGGATGCTCATAGATGCACAGCATCCCCATCCTGCGGCAAGCATACATAAGAGAGAACAGAGTGTGCTCAGTTGGGTTTTTATGATTTTTACGATCTTACCTGGTTTGTAATCTCATCTCTTGGCGAGTATCGGCAAGAGCCAACCTACATCCCTACATCATACTTGTACTATGTATCTACGTGTATTTAAAAAAAAAAACAATCAGAAAATAAGAAGAAGAAAAAGTATAGGAGAGATGCCGACAAAGTAATAAACCAATTAGGACATCAAAGCCAGCCGCCCGCCCGACTACGACACTGCCCCGAGCCCGAGAGTACCAAATGTACTACTATGAGTAGTAGGGCGACCGGGCTGTAGTGGTATGAGTGAGTGATTGTGATTACAATATTTCAAAAACCGACCGTAATATGTCCTTCTTGCTATTCATCCGCCCTAAGAAGGTCGTAACCGGCACATTTGAATAAATAGGACAGAGAATGTGGGTAGCTGGAACAGATACGATCGAGAGATACAGGTAGGGTCGTCGCACCTTTTCATTGCCTTGACGCATTATCGTGGCTTTACCATGCATTGATGCGCTGCTGTGCGTTGTGGTTTCCTAAGCTTGGGATTATCCCGAAACCGAGATCGATTCACACGGATTCTTGTGGATTGCGGACAATGTACCGTTTCTGAGAAGCCGAGTGCCGGTTTTGCGGTCACTCTTCGGGTCATATTACGGGGTGGTCTGATTGTGGTTCGTGATAATGTTGTATTTATACTGATTGCCACTAAACTCATTAGCATGGGAATGCAAGGACGTTAGGCTCTTTAGTTCATACATACTTTATGGTTCGGAACATGCCTTTAAACGTTAATTTCGCGGAAATTAAATTTAGGCTTAGACCTCCTAGAAAAATTGAATTCCGGTTGTATCCGTTGCTGGTTACTGACTTGGCTTGAATGACTATTTAGTTACCACGATTGTCGTCCCCGTCATTAGGCTTATTTTAAACATCCTTTTCCCTTCCTTGTACTTGCACTGAATGGTACGACCACGACAGCTTGTTAAAACAATGCCACATCAATAAGGCAATAAAGGCCAGTCTTCATTCCTTTGACGCTAGCCTACTACAAAATATATACATATGAACGAAGTCCTTACTACTTACTTACTTATTTCGGTGGCACTAGAGTCCCGTGTGAATCTGGACCTCAATTAAGGTCCAGCTGCTAAGGTCCCGTTCCACTTGTGCACGCCACCTTAGATTCGGTCGTTCTCTGCGGCATCGTCCCTCGAGGTTGAACTCGAAGATTTCGGGCCGGAGTTATGTTGTCCATTCACTTTAGCCATCTAAGACGTTAGATTCGAAGACCTGGTACTAGGCCGATGTCACTGTACAGGGATCTAGAATGAACGCAGAATGTTTCTTTCCTCCTCACCCGCTTTCATTAAAATCCAACCCTCTAAGCCATAGAAGAAGACCGAGATGATTAAGGTTTTGTATAGCGTTACCTTGGTCTCTCGCGAGAGGGCTCTTATTTTAAATTGCCTCTTGAGCCTAATGAAGCAGCGGTTGGGCAAAGTGATTCTGCGTTTGATCTCAGCGCTGGTGTTGGTGTCGCTGGTCACTAGTGAGCCAAAGTAGACGAAGTTCTTGATCACTTCGAATTTGTAGCTGCCAATTGGCGCCGTGGACTCTGGCGCACGATGAGCGAGTTCGGATCCCGATAACACCAACGCTATCGAATGTTTATTTCGCGACGTTCCCCCTCGGCGGGGTACTGGCAAAACCCCCCGTAGTAAGCTTGCCATGAAAAAGCTTCTCGACTCACGCCGTTTGGAATCGGCATTAAACTGTAGGTCCCTTTCACCTGTGCGAAAAATAAATCACACACGACATGGGTGATTGGGAGAAGCTTGGCTCTGGTCCTCCATGGGCTGTAACGCCACCAAAGAAGAAGAATTGTGACGTTCTGGCCAATATGTCGGTGTTTTGTGTCTTTTTTGGGTGACAACATATACATATTCGGTTCCACCCTCGATTACCGAAAGACCCATTTTAGCCGCTTCCTTTTAATGCTTTCCAACGCCTAATTGACGTCGCGCTGTGCTCGTTCAATTACGTCAATGTCATCGCCGTACGCAAGCAGTTGCGTAGACTTGAAATAGATCGTACCTCTTGTATTGGCCAGTGAGTCTCCTATGATTTTTTCGAGGACGATGTTGGAAAAGCTACATGACAGTACGTCACCTTGTCCAAATCCTTTTTTAACTACAAAGGTCTCGTCTAATTCGCTACCGACCTTAATGGTGCAGCGACAATTCCCCATTGCCATCCTGCACAATCTAACGAGTTTGGCAGAGATGGTGTTGGTTAGCTCGTCTCTGTCATACGCGGCCTTAAAATCCACGAAAAGATGATGGTCTGATGAGTCTATTTTGAGTCTCGGGATATACATCGCTCCTATAGACTCGATGATAGATGCAGTGTTTTCTAAGCTAAGGTCTTCGCAATAAAACAGGCGGCAGACCTGATTAGCAGAGAGAATCTCTCAGGAAAAAGGATCAACATCTATATTGACAGCCAGGCAGCCATTAAAGCTGTGCAGGCAGCATGGATAAGATCCAAACTCGTCAAACTCTGCAAAGAGAGGTTAGAAGAGATATCGATTGTGGACGACGTGACCCTCTGCTGGGTACCGGGTCATGTGAATATCTCTGGAAACGAGAGGGCGGACGAGCTAGCTAGGCTGGGGTCAGGTGAAAATTTCGCGCAGATCGCAACTGAAGCCAAAACGCCACTCAGTGCGCTATACAGATGGTGTCACTTAGATATATGCGCAACGGCGAGATCGACTTGGCCCGTCTATAATAAGAAAAGGACGGAAAATCTGCTAAAGTTCAATCGTGGAAATATTCAATTGGCAGTCGGTGCCCTCACTGGGCACTGCATGCTATCTTACCATGCAGCTCGACTAGGCCAGCCCCACAATGACTTCTGGAGAAGCTTCAGGGACGAGGAGGAAATTGAATCCATTTGTCACCTGCTTTGCGAATGTCCGGTGCTAGCCCAAAAAAGGAACGTATTCCTAGGAAGACACTTCCTCTCGGGACTAGAAGAGGTAAGTAACATTGGGCTAAACAGAATTCAAGGATTCTTATCCTCGTCTGGATGATTCGGCTCAACGGAAAATGTCTAAGTCTCAGTGGGTTAAAAATGAATTGGGCACAATGGACTCCACGTAGTCTAGGTGAGCCTTGCCTTTTTGTCGGTAGGGCACCGACTCACCTAGCCTACCCTAAATGCACCGTAGACCAACTGGCCAAAATGAGCTTTGACTTTTGAGCCGTTCACTCACAATCAGTCTTCGGTCGAAAAGGTCGAAAACATATAGGAGATTGCAGATTACAGATTTTGTGTGAGTAATACAATTGACGCCAAATGCTAGTGTGTTACACAACACGCAGCAAGTGTGTTATTCGAGATGTTTGATCACTCAACACGTGTGATCCTTAAAATTGAGGCGCTTATTCTTGTTAAAACTATAACACATTCTATTGCGTGTCATGAACAAAAACTCTAATGACACCTCAAGTGTGTTACGGCGACACTTTTATTGATAATTAACACGTTTCGGATCAATCAATCAAACAAAAGGGAAATTCTCCAACTATATGCATCCTTGCCAGAAACTATTTTAAATTTTTTTTTTTTATAGTTCGTACAGGTTCAAGGATCATATTTGTCAAATGCAACCTGACAACCTGTGTGCGCCATCTTAAGTGCGGCCGTCCTCTGCTTCTGTAGACGCCTGACTAGACTCACGTCGCTGCACATCCCGTAAAATTCGTGGTTGAATCTTTTTCTCCATCCCCCGTCTGCGTTTATAGGCCCGAAAATCACGCGCAAGATCCGTGATCCTCATCCGCTTTTGATAGTGTCCATGCTTCTGCGCCGTACAACAGGACCGGGATTATAAGGGTCTTATATAGAGTCAACTTTGTCGTTCGGGAGAGGGCTGTATTACTCAATTGCCTCCTGAGCCCAAAGAAACAGTGATTGGCAAGAGTGATTCTGCTTTTGATTTCGAAACTGATGTCGTTGTTCCAAGTCACTCCATAGCCAAGGTAGGCGAAGTCCTTAACTACCTCAAACTTATATGTATCTGGCAATACAAACGTTCTGGCCAAGACGTCGGTGGTGAACGTCCTTTTTTGATGACAGCAAACCAACTTTCGCCGCCTCGAACTCAATACTCGCAAATGCCTCATTGATATCTCGCTGTGATCTACCTATTATTATGTCAATGTCGTCGGCGTACGCAAGGACTTGGGAGGTTTTGAAATAGATTGTCCCTCTTGTATTGTACTGTATGCTGACGTTACAGTCCATGAAGGACCTGAGCCGGGCTTCTCTCAATCACCCATGTTGTGTGTGATTTCATTTTCCCATAGGTGAAAGGGACCCACAGTTTATTGCCGGTTCCGAATGGCGACTTTCGAGAAGCTTCTCTTGACAATTATACTACAGGGTGTTTTGTCAGTACCCCGCTGAGGAGAAACACCATGAAAAACACGTTCGATGACATGGCTGTGTCGGGATTCGTTCCCGTGTCATCGGCGTCAGAGGCCAACACACTACCCACTGCGCCACGGTGGATCTTGTATTGGGCAGTGATTTTTGCACAATCATTTCCAATATGATGTTGAAGAAATCACATTACAGCGCATCGCCCTGCCTAAATCCTTTTATGACATCAAAACTATCGGTAAAGTGTTCACCGATTCGGATGGAGCAGCGAGCGTTCTCCAAAGTCATCCTGCATAGTCTGACGAGTTTAGCAGGTATGTCAAAGGTAGACATAGCGTTGAATGGGTCGTCTCTAATTACGCTGTCGTATGCGGCTTTGAAGTCGACAAATAGGTGGTGAGTGTCGACTTGAAATTCATTGGTTTTTCCCACGGTCTGCCTTAGTGTGAAGATTTGGTCCCCGGCCTGAATCCACACTGATAAGGACCTATCAGCTTATTTAAAAAAGGCTCCAGGCGTTCACACAAAACGGCAGAGAAGATTTTGTAGGCGATGTTAAGGAGACTTATTCCTTTGTAGTTGGCGCATTTTTGTGGATCGGGCAAACGATTCTGAGACTCCATTCCTCGGGCATGCTTTCCTCTGACCATATCTTACAGATGAGCTCGTGCATGCTCCTAACCAGATCGTCCCCAGCTGCCTTGAAGAGCTCAGCAGACAGTCCGTCTGAGTTTCGACATGGCAATCTCGACTTCGTCGAGGTCAGGGAGACGGAATTCTCTGAGATCTTCGTCATTAAGAAATAGTTAATTTTGCCTGGCGGCGGTATGTTGGCTGTCATCGCCGTTATACAGTCTGCAGAAGTGGTTTTTCTTAATTCTCAGCATCGAATGTGATTCTACTACTAGCTGTGCATTCCCATCCCTGCAGGCTTCCGTTCTGGCTTTATAACCTTGGCATGCTCGCTATATCTGTTGATAAAGCTTTCGAACGTCACGTCGCGCGCTTCTCGTGCTCTTTCTTTTTTCTTCTGAGAAGCTTATGCTCCTTCCTTCTTCTTACCTCGTAGAACTCACGAGCTGCTCTTGTTCTTTTATGCAGCGAGGCTTTATATGCATCCTGCTTCGCTGTGTGAATCTTCCTGCACTCGTCATCGAACCAGGTGTTTCTTTGTGGTGGAACCTTGAAGCCCAAAACTTCGGATGCAGAGCTTTTCAGGGCTTATTTTCAAAGGTTCCACTGCTGTTCTATTGATAGCGTGGAGGGTTGAGGTGTATTGGAGAGCTTAAGGGAGACGTGATCGGTAAAAGCACGAGCGGTTTCTGGCGATAGTAGCCTTCCGACGTCATAGCTTTGTATCCTTACTCTACTCCACTGCGTTCGTGGTATCCGTAAGCGCATCTTGGCTACTACAAGGTAGTGGTTCGAGTCGATGTTAGCCCCTCAGAAAGTTCGAACATCAAGAATAGTGGAGGAGTGTCTGACGTCGATCGCGATGTGATCAATCTGGTTGGTGGCCGATTGATCAAAAACCCGCCCGGTGCCTTTGTGTATATCGAGGTGCGGGAAGCGCGTACCGGCTAGAAGGAGATTTCGCCCCGTAGCAAGATCAATCAGCCTTTGTCCGTTATCGGATCTGGTGTCGTGTAGGCTATGTTTGCCGATGACTCGTTAAAAGATGCTTTCCTTACCTAGCTTAGCATTGAAGCCTCCTAGTACAATTTTGATGTAATGGCTGGGCCATTGGGCATACGTTCTATCTAGGAGATCGTAGAACTCATCTTTGGCGGAGTCATCCTTGTCTTCCGTGGGGGCGTGGGCGCAGATCAGGCCGATGTTAAAAAATCGAACCTTAATACAGTTTGTTATGAGGCGTTCGCTCACATGTCGAAAGCTTACGACTTTTTGCCTTAGTCCTACTCGAACAGTAAATCCGCATCCGAACGATCGTTGTTGAATTGATGATCAATTCAATCAAGCAAGAAAAAAAAAGGAACAATGTTTCGGACTTGATAAGCCTCGAATGGACAAATGCTCGGATAGCGAGGACTAGATGACTGTATTTTTTTGTTCGCTGCGAAAATTGTTCACAGGAACAACCTTGAGATTTGGACACGGGATCATTGGGTTGGGAAGCCAGTGTGTTAACCATTACACCATGGGTCCGGGTCGCAACTTGCTTTCTGGCAAGGTTGCATATACATAGTTGGGAAATTTCCCCCTTTGTGTCCTTTCATAATATGTAACACACTTTAAATTGCATTAAAAATGACTACAATGAAAACACACCTTTTGATGTGTTGCAGTAACACACATCCCATTTGCAGTGCAAAAATTATTTTATTCCACTTTAAGGCTCTTGAGGTAGAACTAACTTACACCGACCGGCTATTAATGCTCCTTTACCTCAATGTCAAGTTTCCATCATTATAGCATTGACTTTTCCTTGTTCAAAAGAAGAAATATGTGTTTTCATGCCCTCAATAGGAAGGCTAAGTTCCTTCAAAAAGCCTTCCGTCAGCCTTTTGTTGTTCCGGACACGCTTGTTGCCGAGTAAAATGAGAATTCAAATCAATTTCGTTTGGAAGATACATAATTTGATCCGAACCCCGGATCATACATGCTTCCACATCACGACATGGCCATTGAATGCACTGGCATCAGGACCGACACCGTCATCAACACCATCAGCAGGTTGCAACGGCTCACTGGCTCGTAGCCTCTTTACGATATGTTTGCCCATTATACTTAGGACACGCTCTATTAGAGGGCAATACATTTGGGTGCTGTATGCGAGACGGTAGATTACACAGAACAACCCAAAAAAAAAAATCACAAAGAAACAGAAAGCAAGACGAAAAACACACAGCGGCTGTGATAAAAGAACTCTCATCCGATGCCCATCGTTGCAACAAAGGCTACCGCTACCACGTGATGGCCAAGCACACCAGGAGCGGCACAAATAGCAGTAGCAGCGCAGCGTATCACGGTAGCACTTCAAACGTAAATTGCTTTTAACATCATTCTCACTCGCTTGTCCATTCCCTTAAGATAACGTTTGACTATGGCACTGGGCGAGAGCGCGAGTCCGAGTTCGAGCGTGTACATGTGCCCGAGTATTTTTAAATGTATGGGATAGGCAGTCCTTCGATCCTTAGGGAATTAATTCCACTTTGAACTGATATGTATCATGCGGCAAACGATTGATTAAGAATCTAGCGCACCAACCGCTCATAATGGATTTTTATTAGACCGAGAAAAGGTAGAAGGGATGGGATGGCCTAGCTGCTAGTTACCAAGTATTTAATTAAGAAGAACGATAATGAGCTGCATGCTTTGGAACAACTGTCCTCACCACGGCAAGGTACAAAGTTAATTTTCTCCGAATCCAGTAGATACAAGAATACATGCCATCAAACCATAAATAACTTGTGATTGGATTCGATATTTCGCGCCGCCGATGGATCCACTCTTCACATTCACCGTTTCGGCCGATCGATAGATTCGATCGTTGTATTCACCGATACGCCCCATAACTGTGGGCGCCGGCGATCATTTGAATTTCAAAATAGAAATTTCTCAAAACCGAAACAGAGGTACAATACATATAGCTCGTAAGTATGTAGTAGGTAGTTACCGCCAACAATCAAACGATACATTTATGGATGTGCATACATGCATACATATGTACATACGTATCTACTCGTATCTATTGTATCTGAACTTGGATCTGGAGGAATTTTAAAAATAAAACAACAAATCTCCATCAACACGGACACGGACCGGGAACGCATTATTGGCGGTAGTGTGGCGCGATTAAGACCCATTCCCGCCAAACCGACAAAGGCCATTAATTATACAAATCTTCTCCTAAAAGCATCGAAACATTAAATGTTCGTCAAATAAATATAAAAATTTAATTCCAGTAGTCGCGCCGTGTATACATTTTCTTTTCGGTTAAAGTGAATTTCGAAATTCGAGTTAATCCGGTCTTGATTATCGGTGGACAATTTATAGCGCACGGATAGTCAGAAGAAAAACAAAAAAATGGCAAAGAAACCCAACGCATTTGGGACGGTCGATATGTATTTTAATAATTCACTTAAGCCTGAAACATGTTACGTTTTAACGACCGCAGCAAGAGATGCCGAATGCCGAATCGAGGGGTTTCGGAGTTACGAAAACAGAAGCTTTGTGGAGCAGTCTTAATGATGCTTAATTCGCTGAATTAATTTCGTCCTATTGTTCGTCGGATGGTTGCCGACAAAAGGTGTTCGGGTTTTTGGGGTTTTAAATGCGATTTCTATTCACTTTGCTATGCGGACTACTGTGTTGTGGTCGCTTTCGGTAAGAAGCACGTGTACAAGTCGGATTTGGTTCCCAGGGTTAGAGTTGAGTTATATTTGGTAGATGTGTTTTGAGCCACGCCTGGATCAAGTCGTCAGTTGTCTCTTGCATAACAGGAAAGCTTAGGCAAGCCGGTCTTGTCGGCACGTTGGTAAAGGACAATAAGAGGCGACAAACTCTCACGTACATAGTTACACCCACACGATATCTTCTTCTTCTTCTTCTTAGTGGGCGCTACAGTTCGGGGTGAACCTGGGCCTCAACCAACATGCCCCTCCATCTAGCACAATCTTTCGCTAGCCTTTTCCATTGCCGCACACCCAGTTGGCGGACGTCCCCTTCCACCTGTGTGCGCCATCTTAAGTGCGGCCTTCCTCTGCTCCTTCGTCCCTCGGGGTTGGATTCAAAGACTCTCCGGGCTGGAGCTGTGGTGTCCATTCGCTCTACATGGCCCAGCCATCTTAGGTGTTGAATCCGTAGACGACTGACTAGGCTCATGTCGCTGTACAGCCCGTAAGGTTCGTGGTTGAATCTTCTCCTCCATCCCCCGTCTGCGTTTATAGGCCCAAAAATCACGCGCAAAATCTTTCTCTCGAACCGACCAAGGGCCTCCTCACCCGCTTTTGATAGTGTCCATGCTTCTGCGCCGTACAACAGGACCGGGATGATAAGGGTCTTATATAGAGTCAACTTTGTCGTGCGGGAGAGGGCTCTATTACTCAGTTGCCTCCTGAGCCCAAAGAAACAGCGATTGGCAAGAGTGATTCTGCGTTTGATTTCGGAACTGATGTCGTTGTTCCAGGTCACTGCGGAGCCAAGGTAGACGAAGTCCTTAACTACCTCGAACTTATATCTGCCAATAAAAACGTTCTGGCCAAGACGTCGGTGGTGAGCGTCCCTTTTTGATGTTAGTTTTGCCCTCGTTTACTGCCAAGCCAATGTTCGTCGCCTCCATCTCAATACTCGCAAAGGCCTCACTGACATCTCGCTGCGATCTACCTATTATGTCAATGTCGTCGGCGTATGCAAGGAGTTGCGAGGATTTGAAATAGATTGTGCCTCTTGTATTGGCCAGTGATTTTTGCACAATCATTTCCAATATGATGTTGAAGAAATCACACGACAGCGCATCGCCCTGCCTAAATCCTTTTTTGACATCAAAACTATCGGCAAGGTGTTCACCGATTCGGATGGAGCAGCGATCATTCTCAAAAATCATACTGCATAGTCTGACGAGCTTAGCAGGTATGTCAAAGGTAGACATAGCGTTGTATAGCTCGTCTCTGATTACGCTGTCGTATGCGGCTTTGAAGTCGACAAATAGGTGGTGAGTGTCGGCTTGAAATTCATTGGTTTTTTCCAGGATCTGCCGTAGTGTGAAGATTTGGTCGATGGTGGACTTCCCTGGCCTGAATCCGCACTGATAAGGACCTATCAGCTTATTTACAAAAGGTTTCAGGCGTTCACACAAAACGGCAGAGAAGATTTTGTAGGCGATGTTAAGGAGACTTATTCCTCTGTAGTGGATCGGGCATACGATGCTGAGACTCCATTCCTTGGGCATGCTTTCCTCTGACCATATCTTACAGATGAGCTGGTGCATGCTCCTAACCAGGTCATCCCCAGCTGCCTTGAAGAGCTCCGCAGACAATCCGTCTGCGCCAAAAGCTTGTTTCGACGTGAGTTTCGATATGGCAATCTTAATTTCGTCGAGGTCAGGGGTACGGAATTCTCTGCGGTCTTCGTCGATTAGAAATGGATCGTTCTGCCTGACAGCGGTATATTGACTAACATCGCCGTTATACAGTCTGCAGAAGTGGTTTTTCCATATTCTCAGCATCGACTGCGGTTCTATTACTAGGTGTCCGTTCTCATCCCTGCAGGCTTCCGTTCTGGCTTTATAACCTTGGCATGTTCGCTTTATCTGTTGATAAAACTTTCGAACGTCACGCCTGCAGTAACACCTCTGCAAATCCTCGATCGCGCGTTTCTCGTGCTCTTTCTTCTTTCTTCTGAGAAGCTTATGCTCCTCCCTTCTTTTTAACTCGTAGAGCTCACGAGCTGCTCTTGTTCTTTCATGCAGCGTGGCCTTATATGCATCCTGCTTCGCTGTATGAATCCTCCTGCACTCGTCATCGAACCAGGTGTTTCTTCGTGGTGGAGCCTTGAAGCCCAAAACTTAGGATGCAGAGCTTTTCAGGGCTTGATTGCAAAGGCTCCAGTGCTGTTCTATTGATAGCGTGGGGGATTGAGGTGTATTGGAGAGCTTAAGGGAGACACGATCGGTAAAGCACGAGCGGTTCCTGGCGATAGTAGCTTTCCGACGTCATAAGTTTGTATTCTTATTCTACTCCGTTGCGTTCGTGATATCCGTAAGCGCATCTTGGCTGCTACAAGATACTGGTCCGAGTCGATGTCAGCCCCTCGGAAAGTTCGAACATCAGGAATAGTGGAGGAGTGTCTGACGTCGATCGCAATGTGATCAATCTGGTTGGTAGTCGATTGATCAAAAGACCGCCAGGTGCCTTTGTGTTTGTCGAGGTGCGGGAAGCGCGTACTGGCTAGACGGAGATTTCGCCCCGTAGCAAGATCAATCAGCCTTTGTCCGTTATCGGATGTGGTGTCGTGTAGGCTATGTTTGCCGATGACTCGTTCAAAGATGCTTTCCTTACCCAGCTTAGCATTGAAGTCTCCTAGTACAATTTTGATGTCATAGCTGGGACATTGGGCATACGTTCTGTCTAGGAGATCGTAGAACTCATCTTTGGCGGAGTCATCCGCCTTGATACGGATTGTTATGAGGCGTTCGCTCACATGCCGAAAGCTTATGACTTTTTGCCTTAGTCCACCTCGAACAACAAATTCGCATCCAAACACTCGTTGCCCCCTCTCCCTAAAGCAGTCGCCGTAGTAAATATCGCAGTTTTTCATCCGCTTTATACCCGGTCCATTCCATCGCATTTCCTGGATGGCGGTGATGTCCGCTTTATAGCGGTTTAGGGCGTCCGCAAGTTGTTCGGCTGCACGTGGCCTGTTTAGGGACCTAACATTCCACGTACAAAGCCGAAGATCATTGTCCTTTTTTCGTTTTTTGCAAGGGTCGTCAACATAAATCCGGTCCGTTATATCCGTTTTTTTTTTTACGGTTACGGCTTACTAGGCCGTAGCCCAACCGACTAATCCTGTTTTTTGGCGCAGGAGGCTCGCCATTCGCCCTTCCCCGTCTGCAATTTCCATAGGAAATCTCCAGATGGCACCACGAGGAGGTGGGGATAGGACTTACTAACAGTGCCGCAAGATGTTCGACTGCGGTGGCTCTTCTCGCTTTTTAGCAGGCCAGCATCCGTCGGATAGATGCTACCCCTACGAGGCCTTTGTTAGTCCTTTGCCATCCACCCACACGATATCGGGGCATACAAAAAAAAACAAACATTCGAAAGACCAGGACCACTTCAGTAGTAAGTAGTAGGAGTCAACACCCAATTTCAATGTAACATTAGAATATTCGACAGACCCTATCTAGCGACTTTTGGCTAGAAAAAATCATCTTCTTTCTTTCTTCTTTGGTGGCGTTAGGTAGGTAGGTAGGTAGGTAGGTTCGTTGCCTTCCCAGAATTGAGAAGAATACACATTGGCTAGGGAGGCCCGTTGTGCAGCTACGAGGCGGGTTTATCCCCCTATTCGTGGAACCATTTTGTGCTTCTTAAGAAGTTAAGAAGGTCAGATATCCCTACTTGCTGAACATCTGTTAAGATCCTCTGCAGCCAAACACTTTGCAGCTCTGTTAGCCAGGCCCTACTTCCACCTCCTCGTGGTACACGAAATTTTTCAAATTTCTAGAAATTTCCTGACCACGGAAAATACTAACTAAAGAGGATGAATGGCCAGTTTCATGCGCCACAAAAGAGAATTAATGTCGGTTGGGCTATGGTCTAGCAAACAGTAACCGGAAAACCCCGCAATTGCTCAGAAACAACCACAAGCCTCGGATAAAACGGACCAGATTGATGTTGAAGAACCTTGCAAAAAACGAAAAAGGACGATGATCTTCGGCTCTGTACGTGGAATGTTAGGTCCCTTAACAGACCAAGACCACGTACAGCCGAACAACTTGCGGACGCCCTACAATGCTATAAAGCGGACTTAACCGCCATCCAGGACATTTTTTTTTTTTTTTTTTTTTTTATAGTTACAGCCGCACTCAAGGCTAATGCCTTATAACGTTTTGAACGAACGTTGTGCGAGCAAAGGTAACAGGGAGAGGGAGAGTTTCGCGCAGGTTGATGTTTTTGACACACAACCTGGACGGAGTGGAGTGCGATGGAATGAACCGGGTACAAAGCGGATGATAAACTGCGACATCTACTACGGCGATTGCTATAGGCAGATAGGACAACGATTGTTTGATGCGGATTTGTCGTTCGAGGTGGACTAGGGCAAAAAGTCATAAGCTTTTGGCATGTTAGCGAACGCCTCATAACAATCCGCATCAAAGCAACAATTTCTAACAACAGCCTGATCTGCGCCCACGCCCCCACGGAGAACAAAGCTGACTCCGCCAAAGATGAGTTCTACGATCAGACAGAAAGACAGATAGAAAGTATGAGTATGCCCAATGTCCCAGCTATGACATAAACATTGTACTAGGAGACTTCATTGCTAAGCTGGGTAAGGAAGCATCTTTGAACGAGTCATCGGCAAACACAGCCTACACGACGCCACATCCGATAACGGATACAAGCCGAAATCTCCTTCTAGCCAGAACGCACTTCCCGCACCACGATTTACACAAAGACACCTGGCGGTCGCCAAATCAATCAATCAACTTCTCGCATACGCGGATGGCACTGATGTAATCGGAAGAACACAGCGATATGTCACTGAGGCGTTTATGAGTATTGAGGCGGAGGCGGCGAAAATGGGTTTGGCAGTAAATGAGAGCAAAACGAAGTATGCATATGCTGTCATCAAGAAAGGACGCAGAACATCGACGTCTCGGAGAGAGCGTCAAAGTGGGTAGGAAGAACTTCGAGGTAGTCAAGAACTTCGTCTACCTCGGATCCGCAGTAACTAATATGAACAACTCTTGCCAATCGCTGTTTCTTTGGGCTCAAGAGGCAATTGAGTAACAGAGCCATCTCTTCAAAAGCCAAACTGGCTTTATATAATACTCTGACTATCCCGGTCCTGTTTTATAGTGCAGAGAAATGGACGCTATTGAAAGCGGATGAGGAAGTCCTTGGTCTTTTCGAGAGAACAGTTCTGCGTGTGATCTCTGGTCCTGCTTGCATTGATGGCATCTGGAGGAGAAGATTCAACTACGAACTGTACGGGCTGTACGGCGGCATCTGCCTGGTTAAGCGTCTATGAATACAGCTTAAGATACATAGCTAGACCATGTAGAGCGTACGGACAACATAACTCCGGCTCGAAGAATCATGATATTCGGGCCATTGGGACAATGCAACAGAGGACGCGCTCGACTCAAATGACGCACACATGTAGAGAAATACCTCAACCAACTTGGTGTGCGTGACTGGAGACGACTGGCAAGAGATCGTGCTGGCTGAAGTCGCTTGTTGGTTGAGACCCAAGACCACACCGGTCTGTAGTGCCATGTCTAATGTCTTAGCACCTTGTGGAGCGTTGGTCTTGGTACCGCTGTCAGAGGATGCTGGACCTCTGTGTGCTGTGGAGGCCAATGTGACAGCACCCCGCCGAGACTCAGCAGTTGAAGGAAATGCTCTGCAGTATCATCCTCCTCTTCGCCACATGCAGCACAGGAAGGCGTCTCACTGATGCCGAGCACGTAGAGATGCTTGGCAAAAGTGTAATGGCCCGTGATAACTCCCACAAGCCTTCTGCAGTCGACTCTCCTTAAAGACAGGAGGAATGCTGCAGATTTTTTGCAGACATCAGGGCATACGCGCTTAGTCATCCTGCACCCTGGACAGTTCCTCCATCTACGGTTGAGTGTATTAAATACAGAATCGTTGATGTAGGAATTTACCGTGGACGCAGATAGACCTAGAGCGGGTTCAGGTCCTGAGAAGCTCTCTTCTGAACCCATTCTGGCTACTTCATTAGAGATCTCATTCCCTGGGATCCCAGAGTGGCCTGGAACCCATACAAGCCTTAATGAATTTAGTCTGCCAACTTTGTTCAGGAAGGACTTGAGTTCAAGCACTAATTTGGAGCTAATTAAGGGGTTACACGCAGCTTTTAGTGCAGCTTGGCTGTCACTACAGACGCATATGCTTGCCCCCTTCCACCTGTGCTTCACAACGTAGTGCGTGGCCATTAGGATTGCGTATATCTCTGATTGGAAGACAGACGCATATTTTCCTAAGGAGAAGTTTAGTGGCACATACGGGCCACTGAAAATGTATGTATGTATGTAAATTTACAAAAGACCAACGTGGATCCATAAGTCGTGCATCACGTCGAAAAATTCGAAATTGCATGCTGAACGAAGTAAGTTTTAATAAACGCCTTCAAACCCCCAATGTGTGACATAAATATCTCTTACACTAGGTGCATGAAGGCTTTTGCTATCTGTTGGAGCACTCAGACACAAATACTGGTCCATTGTACTCCATACATGAATATTCAAAACTAATAAGACCATTTGAAACGCTCTGAACCTGTTTTTCAAAAACCAGATAAGTATCTATTTAACTTTCCACTGATTCGGCACGATCTAACGCCATGCCGCCTAACCTCTGGCGCCTAATGTCTCAATCTACTAATTGAAATGCCATTGTGGCGCTTTCTCATTAATTAATACTTTACTGTTGCGATTGTCGCTGTCGCCGCATTGCAAATCAAATTCCAAATGTTCGCAAGAGCCAGATAGAAGTTTTAAAAAAAAAATAAAATAAAACTAAATATGCAAATGAAGCGAGATTAGATAAACTGAATGAATTAGTAACTCGGCGAATAGAAGCTCATTGCAAATTGCCGGTTAATGGAATTTCAATAAGACGCTTGCTCTCTCGTATCTGTGAAATACTTCATCAATCAGTGAATAGTATATTTCTTTGACGGCACAAATACATATGTGGCATGGTAGCTAAGAATCTGGGTGGTTGGATGGAGATTCAAGGCAAAACAACTGTCACCCAATGTCAAACGATCGCCCTTGGGTTAAACCTTCTCATCGTTCAATCATGCGACTTAGTGCCACCCAGAAGTCAGAGGTAGAGTCGGTTCTCTTTGAGGTCATATCACTTCCATTGAGCCGAATTCCCAGATGGAGAAAGAGAGGAAGATCTCTCTATTACAATCGCTTCCCAGAATTCTTTATAATTAAAATGTTGCGACAACAATCAGCCGATGTTTACCCAACACAACACCTACACACAATAGGTACCAATCGCTATCCAGGTGGTCCTACACAATTCGAACTCAGCCAAATTATGATTTCCGTTTAATCGGTTCTTTATAAATGTAAACAAATCTCGGCAGGACATCATTAGATAGCATCTACACCACCGACCGTCGACCATCGACCACCGAGCAGTTGGACACAATGGCCCGGATCGAAGAGCAACACGTCCATAATAACGTGGGATGCATCCGTCCGGGCGTTTGAAGAACACCGATAAATCCATTGTCTGCACTGGCACTTCCTATGAACTGTCGAAATCGAACGAGTGGCATTAGGTGCGTGTGACCCATAATGAGCTTCTATCCGGCCAGCCCGTGAAATGACTGATGAGTGCCCTATGTGGCAATGGCAAGACAGGAATCCTTCGGTTCGGGAAGTATTCAAGGAATGCGACTGCGGTCATTCCTGTGTCGGTATCGTGGTCGTTGTCGGCGTCGAATGTTTTGACAGAACGACACTCTGTTAGTGATATTTCAGAATTATTTGCTCCCAGCATGACACCAGTGCCTGGTCCGATCGCTTTATTTATTTCACCGTTGCATCCATCGTCTTTTGTCTTCCTTAGTCGTTTCGGATTCGTTGTTTTCTTGTTTTTTCACCTTATTCGTCGAGATGTTGTTTGTTATGCAACGCACATGAAAGTGGCAGCGTGCGGCTCGTTTGATGGTAGCAGAAAATTAAGTTCCTCGGATGGTGGACGCACAGCTAGGTGTCTAGTCGGAGATCTAGACTTGACAGTGACCACCATGTGGCGAGGCGATAGTGTATCGCGATACTATGGCTGCGGACAAAACTGCCCGTGATTTATTGTAATCGATATTGTGCGTGCGTGAGAGCTGCAGGGAGTGACCGTTTTACTTTCTTAATCAGATTGGAGATGGAACAATTGCAACTGACCACGTTACCGTGGACGCTATGATGCCTGGTGCAGACCTTACAAGTGTCGCTTATAAACAATCGGATTAGTTCAGTCCCTCGGTGCAACCAAGATGTAGATACTTTCTTAAGTAATCCTCTTTACACCGATTCGCTGTGCGGTTGCAGCAGTACCAGACAACTCTCCAGCAGTTACCAACATCACGATTGCTCCTAGCAGCAGCTTCTGTTTTGCTGCACGCAGCCGATGCAGAGTATTTGTTTTGGCGGCGTGTACGCCCTTTCCGCGTGCCGCCAATGCAGTAAATTTTTATGTAAATGATAATCAATTATAGGTCGTGTTTGCTGATAAAACAGCGCCGCCCAGCAACAGTTCGCCGCATATGCATCCATCCAGTATCGAATTTACGCGTTGGCTTCTCTGGAACCTGGCCCTCGTAGCGCACAATTGCCGTGGGCCCGAACGATTTGTTAATTCTCTACCGGTATATGTAGCTATTGCTGCCGTTGGTCGTTTGTGGTGGTTGGGTTTTGTGTTTTCAGAACTTGAATTATAAACCAATTCGATTAATTCACGACGGTTTTGCATGTAAGCCGCCATCAACGCGGCAACGCTGCCGCAGTATACAAAGGCTTGCCGACACACAGGCTTCAATGGGCGATATCAAAGAGGGTGACTATCGGAGCTTAGATTGTATCGATGATCTCGTTTAAGTGTCTGCCGCGCATGCGCACTGTCTGCGGGCAAGTTTGCGTTCTGCATCCCTCAGATACATGCTACATTGTATGTAGGATGTGATTCACAAATTGAAATTGACTTGATTTGTTTTTGATGAGATGTGAACGCGGCGAATGAGGTGGACGTGGAGTGAAATCTTTGACAAATATTCACGATTTCGCTGTCAGTGGAGGGCTTGTTTGGGATTTTGAGCCGGGCAGTCGGTTTAGGTTGATTTTCGGCTTTCTTTTCAGTCGGCAGGCGTGACATATAGGAGTTGAGTGTTTTTTGTTTTTTAGTTTTTTTTTTAAATACATACCGCGATAAATACATATATAACTGCATGATACATATGTAGGTAAGGATGACTTCTTTAGCTTCAAATCCAAAGAAGTCGTCCGTGAAGTTATTGATTGACGGGTGCTTGTTCTTAGTATTGGATGCTGGAGCCTCCATTTCAAGAAACGAAGGCATTTTCAGTGTTCATCGAGTTGCGGTACAATATCTTACAGGAAAAAGAAGACCTTGCGCGTGAAGATCAGTGTATCGGCGTGCTTGATGATGATTGAGCGAGTAATCGAAGGTAAGAAGGTAAATCTTACTTACTTATCAAGCCGACATTCCATGGAGGATCTTACTTACTTACTTAGGTGGCGCTACAGTCCGTGGTGAACCTGGGCCTCAACCAACAAGCGTCTCCAGCTGGCACGGTCTTTGGCCAGCTGTTTCCAGCGCCTCACGCCCAGTTGGTTAAGGTCCCCTTCCACCTGCGTGCGCCACCGTTGATGCGGCCGTCCTCTGTCGCGGCTTCCTTCCGCGGTGGATTCGAAGACTCTTCGGGTCGGAGCTCTGTTTTCCATGCGCTCTACATGGCCTAGCCACCTCAGACGCTGTATACGTAGACGTCGTATCAGGCCGATGTCGCTGGGCAACCCGTACAGTTCTTCGTTATATCTTCTCCTCCATACACCGTTTGAACAAACGGGACCGTAGATAGTGCGCAGAATTTTCCTCTCGAAACGACCAAGGGCATCTTCATCCGCTTTTGTTAAGGTCCAAGCCACTGCGCCGTAAAGGCGGACTGGGATGATTAAGGTCTTATATAGTGTCACCTTGGTTTTCCGAGAGAGGGCTCTACTTCTCAATTGCCTCTTGAGCCCAAAGAAACAGCGGTTGGCAAGAGTGATTCTGCGTTTTATCTCAGCGCTGGTGTTGTTGTCGCCGGTCATCAGTGAGCCAAGGTAGACGAATTCCGTGACCACTTCAAAGTTATATCCGCCCATGGTGAAGTTCTGGCCAATATGTCGGTGTTGTCCGTCTCTTTTAGATGAAAGCAGATATTTGGTTTTACCCTCATTAACCTTGAGACCCATCTTATCCGCTTCTACTTCAATGCTTACAAAGGCCTCATTGACGTTTCGCTGTGTCCGTCCAATCACGTCAATGTCGTCGGCGTACGCAAGCAAGTGCGTAGACTTGAAATAAATCGTACGTCTTGTGTTGGCCAGTGACTCTTGCACGATATTTTCAAGCACGATGTTGAAAAAGTTGCATGACAGCGCGTCACCTTGCCTAAATACTTTTTTAACATCAAAGGTCTCGGTTTGCTCATTACCGACCTTAATGGAGCAGCAAGAATTCTCCATTGTCATCCTGCACAGTCGGACGAGTTTGACAGGGATGTTAAAAGTAGACATGGCCGTCTGCACCCGTGGCTTTATTTGACTTAAGTCTTGATATCGCTATTTTGACTTCGTCTAGGTCGGGTGGACTGAATTCTGTTACTTCGTGGTCCATTGCGAACGGCTCGTTCTGCCTGACAGCGGTATCTTGTCTATCATCGCCGTTATACAGTCTGCAGAAGTGGTCTTTCCAAATCCTCAGCATCGACTGCGACTCTACTACCAGTTCCCCATTTTCATCCCTGCAGGCCGCCACTCTGGCTTTGTAGCCATGGCATGTTCGTTTTACCTTGTTGTAAAACTTACGGGCGTCATTCCTGCGGAAGCATCTCTCCATCTCCTCGATCTCACGCTTTCCGTGCTCTCTCTTCTTTCTTTTGAAAAGCGTGTGTTCCTCTCTTCTCTTCTGCTCATAGATTTCGCGAGCAGCTCTCGTCCGTCGTTGCAGCATGGCTTTATATGCCTCTTGTTTTGCTGCATGGGCTTGTTCGCATTGTTCATCGAACCAGGGGTTTCTAGGTGGTGGCTGTTTGAAACCCAGCACCTCTGAGGCAGCATCTCTGACGGCGCTCTGGCAATGAGCCCATTCCTGCTCTATTGTTTGTGCTGCTGTGGGCGGATTTTGAGAGAGCTTTGAGGAGACACGATCGGCAAAGATTCTGGCAGTCTCTTGCGATTGTAGCTTTTCAACGTCAAACTTACGTAGTCCTACTCGACTCCTAAGCATTCCTGATATCCTCATTCGTACCTTGGCTACAACAAGGTAGTGGTCCGAGTCGATGTTGGCCCCTCGGAAGGTTCGTACGTCGAGAATACAGGAGGAGTGTCTGGCGTCGATCGCAATATGATCAATCTGGTTGGTGGTCGATTGATCACAAGACCGCCAGGTACCCTTGTGGATGTTGAGATGGGGGAATCGCGTGCTTGCTACAAGGAGGTTACGCCCCGCTAGGAAATCGATTAGCCTTAATCCGTTGTCGGATGTGGTGTTATGGAGGCTATGCTTTCCTATGATCGACTCAAATATGTCCTCTTTGCCCAGTTTTGCATTAAAATCTTCTAGGACTATTGTTGTTTCGCAGGTAGAATTCTTCTTTGAGTCGATCGTCCTTTTGTTCCGTCGAGGCGTGAGCGCATATTAAGCTAATGTTTCTAAATTTAGCTTTGATGCGGATTGTTATGAGGCGTTCGCTTACATCCCGGAAGCTTGAGACTTTTTGTCGGAGTCTTCCTCGAATAACGGGACCTATGTATGTATGTACCTTTCGATGGAACCGTTCCTGGCGAGATGATCGGCAATTTCATTACCTCTAATACCTTCGTTTCTGTTGGCAAGGTCTTGTAGGGCAAAATGGCATTCCTTAACGGGTTTTGAGTTTATGCTATACGAACTCATGATGGTTTCTAAGCTTAGATTGACGCATGTCAGGATGGCATATATATAATTCAGCTTGGAAGAGGCTAAGACTCATTCCTAGGGCCTTCGAAATCTTCCGATCTGGTCCAACGATTCCCACGCCAACGCCAGAAAGCATCTTGGCACCACCTGAAGCCTTTGACGTTGAGCAAGGGATCAGTGGTTCCCATGATCACCGGTTTGAGATCAATAACTCAAATCTCTTGTGAAAACTGAAAATGTGTGGTTATGCATCCGAGAACGTGTAATCATATTCAGCTCAGGAAGATGTTGCAGAATGGACATGTGACCCCATAGGTCTACATGGCAGACCTGTTCCTAAACGAAGAATTCCGATAGCACTTCGTTATGCAACCTTATTAATAAAAAGGTGCAGTGGAAATAAGTCCAATCAAGTTGGCGTGGGGGCTGTAATGCCGGGACACGCTAGTCTTTGGAGGCGTTGAAGCTTAACGATTATTGTTTTTTGCTCAACATTTGTCCACCATACCGTGGATGCATAAGTGATGGCAGGTCCTACTATCGCGATATATAGCCAGTGGATTACCTTAGGTTTCAATCTCCAGGTTTTACTGTAAGTGCATCGACACCCCCACAAGGCCTTCGTCGCCTTTGTAAGTTTGTGTTTGATATTGGAGTTTCAGTTAAGTCTGCGATCAAGGTCAATACCTAGATACTTAACTTCTTCTAAAAATCCTATGTTTTTGCCATTTAGAAAGACGGCGCAGGACTGCAACTTTCTCCTCTTTGGAAACAGGACTAAGATTGTCTTATATGGGTTAACCAATAAACCCTCTCTGCTCACAGGCAGCAATTCCGCACCTGCCCGTAACAATAACTACTAGGTCATCAGCATATCCGATGAACTCGTAGCCGCGAGTGGTTAGCTTGCGGAATAGGCTGTTGATAACTATCGATCAGAGAAAGGGTGAAAGGACTCCTCTCTGTGGACACCCCTTAGCCGACGATACTGTTACCGAGATCTCTCCGGATGTAGCCGATATAATACGGCTATTTAGCATCGCCCTAATCCAGTGATTATTGGGATGGTCTACACCTCTGTAGGATAGTGTAGTGGTGATCGAGTTATAGCCAGTATGGTCAAAGGCCCCCTCAATATCGGGGAAGGCGCAAAATGATGTAGCGCATTCTCAGTATGTCGTTTTTTGCGATATGCCTATCGATACGGATGCAGTGGTATCTGATTCTCTAGGATACCTTTAATATCGCAACGATGTTAGGCTGATAGGGCGATAGTATTTGGGTTGTTAACTTGGCTCTCCAATATTGGGGACGTAGGGCCGGTTACTTCTCTCTAGATTTGTGGGATGTAGCCCAAGTTAAAACAGGACCTAAAAAGAACTATCAGTGGCGTGAATATAATGTTCAGGCCTTTCTGTAGTTCAGCATACAAGACGCCGTCTTTACCTGGGGCCTTATAAGGTTTAAATGATCCAATGACCCATTTAACTCTATCGGGGCTAAAAAGTCTAACAGAGAGGCTATTCGCTCTACTGTCGATGTTATTTATGACGTTCGTCCGATCGTCAACATGCATCAGCTGGGGAGTAGAACCAGGGAAATGCACCTCAAGCAAGGTCTCCAGGGTTTCCCTGGGATTGACAGTAAAGGTGCCGTGTGATTTACGAAACAGCCCGAGTCCATTTGTGTGCTCTTGGGATAGCGTTTTATAGAGTCGGGCCGCAGTTGGTAGCGAGTCTATGTTCTCGCAATGTTTTTTCCAAGACATTCTCTTGGACTTCGTTAGAACAGATCTATAAACAGTCCAACTATTCTTTCATTTGACTCTGTTGAATAGAGATCTCATCTGTTTCCTTAGAGATTCAAGCTGTGCATTCCACTAGTGTACACAACGCTTGTGTGTACTTGTCCTGGGTGTACAGCTGTTTCTAAGAGATGAGATGAGTGCTTCATTGAGATGATAAGCCTCTTCTTCGATGTCATCTATCGATGCAATCGAAGACGATCTGGCGATCAAATTAACGTCATAGGTAACATTGACAGCAGAACAAATAGCCTCTCTGGTAGACTCTTTAGACCTGACAGGGTCAAATGGGCAATTGGTTCATTCAAACCCTACAAGGCTCCAGGTAAAGACGGTGTCTTTCCTGCAATCTTACAGAAAGGCTTGAGTACAACTCTACCATCACTGATAGTTCTTTTTAGGTCTTGCTTCAACCTGGGATACATACCCCAAATTTGGAGAGAGGTCAATCTTGTCTTCATCCCCAAGATTGGGAAACCAAGTGAGCAACCTAAATCCTATCGCCCTATCAGTTTGACTTCGTTTTTTATTTAAAACAATGGAGAAATTGATAGTGCTCCATATAAGAGGTATCCTGGAAAACCAGATACCTCTGCATCCCAACCAGTATGCATATCGCAAAGAGCGATCTACCGATAATGCAATACACCACTTGGTGACGCACATTGAAAATAGTTTCATATAAAGGAGATCGCAATCTGCGCCTTCCTCGATATAGAGGGAGCTTTCGATAATACTGGCTATGATTCGATCACCACTGCACTATCCTGCAGGGGTGTTGACCATCCCACTAATCACTGGATCAGGGCGATGCTAAATAGCTGTATTATATCAGCCACATGCGGAGAGGTCTCAGTGACAGTATCGGCGGTTAGAGGATGCCCACAAGGGGGAGTCCTCTCACCACTGCTTTGGTCGATAGTCATCGACGATCTACTACGCAAGCTAACCACTCGGGGCTATGAGGTCATCGGATATGCTGATGACCTAGTAGTCATTGTTGCGGGCAAGTGCGAGATCACTGCCTGTGAGCGCACGCAGCTTGCGCTCCATTTTATCTCTGACTGGTGTGGCAGAGAGGGTTTATCTATTAACCCCAATAAGACGATCTTAGTCCCATTTACAAAGAGGAGAAAGGGTAAACCCTGCTCAATCTTACTAAATGGCACACGTATAGGATTTTCAGAGGAAGTAAAGTATCTAGGTATTGACCTAGACCGTAGACTCAACTGGAACTCCAATATGAGAAATAAACTCATGAAAGCGACTAAGACCATGTGGGCCTGTCGACGCACCTACGGTAAAACCTGGGGACTTAAGCCTGGCTATATACCGCGATAGTTAGACCTATCGTCACCTACGGGTCCACCGTATGGTGGTCAAAAGTTGAGCAAAAAACTACAATTGTTAAGCTTCAACGCCTTCAGAGACTAGCGTGTCTCGGCATCACAGGCGCTATGCCAACCTGCCCCACGGCAGCCAAAGAAGCACTCATTGGACTCCCTCCACTGCACCTTTTTATCAAAAAGGTGGCATTACGCAGTGCAATCAGAATCCTCTGCTCGGGAACAAATATGCCATGTAGACAGGCCACATGTCCATATTACAACACCTTCCCGAGCTGGATATGATTTTTTGTTTGTTGAAGGCTTCTGCTATCCGCTGGAGCACTCAGACGCAATCACTGGTCCATTGTACTGTACATTGTACTGGATATGATTACTACAGTCTCGGACGCACTGCCACACACCTTCACCTTTGACAAGAGATTTGAGATACTGATCCCAAACCGCTCAGCATGGGAAAACAGTGATCCCCTGCTAAATGTCAAAGGCCTTAGCTGGTACACGGATGGCTCCAAGATGGCTTCCGGCGTTGGCGCCGGCATCTTTGGACCAAAACGCAAAATCTCGAAGGCACTGGGAATAAGTCCCAGCATCTTCCAAGCAGAGCTGCATGCCATCCTAACATGCGTCAATCTAAATCTCGAGACTGGCATCAGAGGAGTAACCATCAACATACTCTCTGATAGCCAGGCAGCGCTTAAAGCGCTGGGTTCGTACAGCACGAACTCAAAAACCGTCAAGGAACGCCATGACGCCCTACAAGACCTCGTCAAAAGAAACAATGTTAAACTTTGGTGGGTGCCAGGCCATAAAGGTATCAAGGGCAATGAAATTGCCGACCAACTTGCCAGAAAAGGTTCTGCGGCATTCCCGGGTCTAAGATAAATCACCTCTTAGACAAGTGGGAAAAATCGCAACACCTGTCCTTCTGGAACAGTGTTCGGGGACTCCGTCAATCTAAACGACTTATACGACCCCTGAACAAACACCCTATTGACATACTCAAACTCAATAGGATGGATATCAGAGGACTAGTCAGCTATCTAACGGGACACTGCGGTCTGAGATATCATCTAAACAAAATTAGTCTCTCGTCTGAAGCTGAGTGTCGGCTCTGTCTAGAGCACGATGAGACGGCAGAACACATACTGTGTGAGTGTGCTGCTCTCTGCCATCTTAGGAAGCACATCCTTCTCAGTGAAGTTATGACCCCTGAGGGGATCGCCCTGGCTCCTACGAGAAACATTCTCAACTTCATTATAGAAGTAGAGAGGCTACTCGACTAATCGGCTAGCAGGCACAATAGATCTGCAAAGGTCGCAGTGCCGTATTGCTAATGGTTGCACTAGCCCTATATGTAAAAAAAATCAAAAATCGATGCAATCGTCTTAAGAAGCTCATCCTCTTTAGTGGCAAGTTGAGCTTGGAAAAGAGCCCAATTTGTTCCTTTTGGGCCAATATCCAGGCTCAGCTTCCTTTACCTCACCAGAGATGTCAAATTTGATATGTGATCAGACCGTGTGGCCTCACTCATAGGTAATCATTATTTTGTCTATTGCGTAACTTCCTTGCTTCCGAGGTTAGGTCGAATGAATGCCCATATTTCAGACAGAGCGGAGTCTCACGAGTAGCGGCTGTATTGTTTATCGTTGACATGGCTGATAAGTTTTCTTAAAGTTATACAAGCTACCTCAGTCATCGCACGATGATACCCTTATTCCAAACATCTACGACGCTATCATATCGTTAAACTAATAGAAATCCGTCGCATTTGCGCTCAAGCAATTAGCGTTTAAGAGACCGACTTCCGCGCTAGGACCACGCTCTAATCACTGAACGGCAAACAACGCCAATGACTGATCAAAAACATTTCTCACCCAATCTCGGCCAGACAACAACCGATAATAAAGTCACATTCTTTACCATCTAACCCTCGCACCATCTAACCCTCGATATCTACAGATGACATTAATCGACTTCTCACGTCAGGCCCCGTTTCCTTCCACTCATAAAAGTCGAATCGAAGCCGCAATGAATTAACGTCCTTCGATTAATTAGCGAGCAATATTCAAACTTTGTCAAATTTAACCGCCAATTTGGTAGTAAATGAATTTACGGTCTATCGATCCGCACCGCGATATCGATCGGTGTACAGTACATACTACATAAGACTACTCGTCAAGTCAGAAAACATATGGATTCGTTTGCTTTCGGTGTGCATTCACTGATCTCTGATCTTCGATTTCACATCTAATTTTGTGTCTCCCACCCTCCCCTTTTGGGTTCGATCGTAGATACAATATTACGCATGGGCACACGTATGGGTGTACGCATAACGCAAAACAAAACCAAAACGAGTAGGCATGGAAGGAGAAAAACCAAAAAATATGGAAAAACTTGTGTCACTGTCGGCACAGATCAAAGCGAGCAAAAGTATCTGAAGCCGAAAAGATGAAAGGTACCGCCAGCGCGAACACTTTGCAAAGCAGATTCGGCAAGAACTAGTCGACAGCGGCGGCGGCGGCGGCGGCGGCATCGACGACGACGACGACAACGTCGAGATGACGAAGGTGAGTGAGGGTGACAGAGCAGCTCAGCTACTCTGCTACAGGGCGGCCAGATAGTAATGTGGCAAGACAGCAGGGCGGCATGAAACAAGAATAAAGTATAGAGAGCAGCAGCAGCTCCGTCACCGTATATCTGAATCTTTTCGGGTTTTCTTTAGTTTTTTTTTTTTTTTTACTCTCCGGTTTTCTGTTTCCCATTTCTGAAATCTAATCAGGCAAATCACAATTTTCTACACGCATGTCAATGCGTTCGGGCTCCTGTGTAGATCCCCTGCATGCTCCAATTCGGTTTGGTTAATTGATTTCGAATTATCCGACAAGGAACGATTGTGTTGCGATTCGCCACGCCCTGCGGCCGAGACCAAGTCGGTGTATATGTTCGGTGAATGAAAGGGATGCGCCGACGAGGACAGTGTGGTATGGAATTGGCGTGTAATTTCGAATCCACCACCTGCTCTCGCTTTTGTCCTTGTTCTTGTGTGATTAGTTCTTCCTACTTCAGACGACAAGAAGATACCGAATCGAACTAAACCGAAAAGATCCTTTGTACATCTGAATGCGATGTACGTATCGCGGGTTCTTTGCTTCACAGGTGGAACGAAATGAACGAGCCGAAATGTCTTAGATCCTTCCGACAGAGTCGCAAATCAATTGAAACCGCTTCATTGCCAGGAGTTACTCCTTCGAGCTCGACCATATTATCGTACGATTCGATTGGTCAATCGTCCGCTCGCTCAGCGATCCTGTTTAAGTGAATTTTTCAAATTTTCAATTTTCGGCCGCCAGATGAATAATGGTTCACCGGTCCACGGTGGACGAATAAATAAAAAGCCATTAGCCGATCGTAATCGCGATCGCGATCGTATGAATGAATCATCCTTGTTTGGTTAGGAATTTATTGGCGGGCAATCCTTTCACGATATTTTGCTTTTCAATTTGCCCGTATCCGGTGTAAATTAGGCGATGGTCAGGTTGGAGTCAGCGAGTCGGTGATTCAAACACC
Organism: Eumerus sabulonum; assembly: GCA_951905685.1. Lineage (NCBI taxonomy): Eukaryota > Metazoa > Arthropoda > Insecta > Diptera > Syrphidae > Eumerus > Eumerus sabulonum. The sequence goes on along the minus strand of OX645061.1, from coordinate 11,743,837 downwards.
CTGCAGGATGTCCAAAAAATTGTTCCACAACTCGGGGCGGTTTGTGGCTTTTCATGGACTTGTGTGGGACGACGGTCATAAATCGACCCCTGGAGAGTGACTTGATTCTGTTAGTTGCCTGATGGCAAGTTTCTAACCACAAACGGTGCAAGTGGTTGAGTGTTTATGCCGAGTTTCATGGGGCAGTTGCGGTGGCAATCAAATTGATTTTTGGTTTTTAATTAGCTGATTGATTTAAATAGGCGGCGGAGCGATAGGAAACTTGTTAGTCGCTGTTGGACGAGCATTTTGGTTTCCCAAAGAACCCAAAGAGAGAGATAATAAAACGTTTATGAAGCGATTTGACGGGCGTTTTATTAATTGCCCGTTTTTGTGGATTCATGGAAACCATGATGTCTGGATTCATCTGGCATGATTTGATGCCAGGAGGTGCTGCTATAGGGTATCAAATTTAGGTGTGCAATAAACATAAGGCTTGGGGTACACTAACTAGGAGCTTACAAGCATATTGTGTCACCAAACAAGCTTAATACACTCTCTATCTGTGAGGTTTGTGTCCATCAATAGTCAGCAATATACCATAGTGGGTGCCCTACTTACTACTTCTACTTATCAGGTCAGCGATCCATGGACGATCTGAGCCTGAGCTATAGCTGCCTTCCATCCTTGACGGTCCCGGGCACGCTGCTTCCAGTTGTCAAGACCATGATGTCTTACATCCGCGATTACTTGGTCCTTATACCGGAGGTTCGGTCTTCCTCTTCTTCTCGAACCAGGAGGCTCGGAGTCGAAGACCCTCTTAGTTGGAGCGTTGATGTCCATGCGCTCGATGTGGTCGAGCTTGCCTTCCGGACTACATCCACATCTTTGTACAGCTCGTAGAGTTCGTGGTTGTGTCTTCTTCTCCATTCACCTTCCTCGCAGACAGGACCAAATACCCGGCGCAGAATTTTTCCTTCGAAAGAACCTAAAATCAGCTCCGCTGTCCTGCTTACCAGGACAGCTTTCGGCTCAGTACAGCAAGACTGGCAGTATGAGCGTTTTGTAAAGCATGACTTTAGTCTTTCGAGTGAGGAGTTTTGACCCCAGTTGTTTGGACAAGCCGAAGTAGCAGCAGTTGCCAAGGGCGATTCTACGCCGGATCTCCACTGTTGTGTCATTTGTGGAACCCACGTTTGCCCCGAGGTAGACAAACTCCTTAACTACCTCGAAATCGTAGCTGTCAATTGTTATATTTTGTCCCAGGTGGTGAGCGACGGATTGGTTTTTGCTTGACAGCATGTACTTCTTTTTGTCCTCATTGACCTTAAGACCAACTCGTTTCGCCTGTTCTTCAATCGCCGTGAATGCTTCCACAATGCCACGGCGAGAACACGCGATGACGTCGATATCATCCGCGTATCCTAGCAGCTGGATGGACTTGTAAAAGATAGTGCCTTCCCTGTTGACGCCTGCCCGTCGCACTATCTGCTCCAGCACCAGGTTGAAGAAGTCACATGACAGCGCATCTCCTTGCCGAAATCCGGTGCACGTTTCGAATGGTTCCGAGGTCCTAGAACCGAATTGCACGGTGCATCGCGTGTTTGTTAGCGTGGCGCGACACAACTGGATCAGTTTTACCGGGATCCCGAATTCGGCCATTGCACCAAACAGTTCTTCACGATGAATGCTGTCGTATGCGGCATTGAAATCGATGGAAAGATGGTGTATCGATTCGAAACTCGTTGGTCTTTTCCAGGATTTGTCGAAGTGTGAAAATTTGATCTATAGTTGATTTGCCGGGCCGGAAGCCGCACTGGTAGCTGCCGATTAGTGCGGTGCAAAATGGTTTTAGACGTTCGCTGGACAGGATCTTGTATGCGACATTGAGCAGGGATATACCTCTATAGTTCTTGCAAGAGGTAGGATCGCCTTTTTTGTGGATGGGGCATATAGAACTGGTATTCCAGTCGTCGGGCATGCTTTCATCTTCCCGAATTCTGCAGATGATCTGGTGCATGCTCCCTACCAGAACATCGCCGCCAGCCTTGAAGAGCTCTGATGGCAAGCCATCTGAGCCTGCGGCCTTGTTGTTCTTCAGCTTCTGAATAGCTGTGCCGACTTCTTCGATGCTGGGTGGGAGGACTACTTCAGTGGCTGGAGTTGGGATTTCCTCGTTAAGCAGCTGCTATAAGTGCTGCTTAAATACATCCACTATTCCTTGCGGATCGGTGACAAGATTACCCTCGCAGTTTCGAAGAGCCTTTTTGAAGCCTCCTGCAAGGCCTTTGGCTTTCTTGTAAAAGGCTCGCATTTTATGTTTATCCCTAGACTCCTCGATATCCTTGAGCTGGGAGGCTGCGAAGATTCTGTTCTTTTGTCGCAGTAGTTTTTTCTCCTCCCTTCTTCTGGCTCGGTACTCTTCTTGCGCTGCCCTGGTTTTCCTCTGCAGCGCCTTTTGGTACGCCTCGTCGGTTGCTGCCTTTTTCTGCTCACACTCGCCATCATACCACGGGTTTCTTGTCGGGGGTGATAGGTATCCTAAGGTGGTTTCGGCTACTTCCTGAATGGCTGAGCGGCAATGCAGCCACATATTATTGGCATTTGTATTCGACGTAGGCATACCGTAGAGTCTTTCGCTCAGCTGCTCCCTGTAGCTAAGTTAGCGGTTTTTAACTCGGTATTTGTTCCAACTCTCACCTATGGTCATGATATTTGGGTATTGACCGAAAGAATAAGATCGCGAATACAAGCCGCCGAAATGAGATTTCTTCTTGCTGTTGTGGGAGTTACTCGCCGGGATAGGGTGAGAAACACGGCAGTGCACGGTGACTCAACGTTAAGCAGTTGCTTCTCCGAACGGAAAGGGCTATGATGGTTTGGTCGCGTGAGGCAAATGTCGCCATCATCACGACTTCCGAAGCGTGCCTTGAATGCAATACCATCAGGCAGGCGACCGCTTGGCAGACCCAGGACGAGGTGGTTGGACCAAGTCCAAAAACTCGCCTGGGTGCGCTTGGGCATAGCTCCTGATGAGTTAGAGTCGATGGCGGAGAATCGAGTGGCCTGGAGATCCCGCTTGTGCGCATTACCCCCGTGACTCTTTTAGTGGAACATGCGGGCCACTAAAAATGTATGTATGTATGTAAAGCACCATGGCGCAGTGGGTAGTGTGTTGGTCTCTGACGCCGATGACACGGGATCGAATCCCGACACAGCCACGTCATCGAACGTGTTTTTCACGGTGTTTCTCCTCAGCGGGATTCTGACAAAATCCCCTGTAGTAAAATTGTCATGAAGAGCTTCTCGAAAGTCGCCGTTCGGAACCGGCAATAAACTGCAGGTCCCTTCCTTTCTTCTTCTTTGGTGGCGTTACAGCCCATGAAGGACCAGAGCCAAGCTTCTCTCAATCACCCATGTTGTGTGTGATTTATTTTTCACACAGGTGAAAGTGACCTACAGTTTAATGCCGATTCCGAACGGCGTGAGTCGAGAAGCTTTTTCCAGGCAAGTTATACTACGGGGGGGTTTTGCCAGTACCCCGCCGAGGAGGGACGCCGCGAAATAAACATTCGTTGGCATTGGTGTTATCGAGATTCGAACTCGCTCATCGTGCGCCAGAGTCCAACACACTAACCACTGCGCCACGGCGCCCTCGCAGGTCCCTTCCACCTATGGGAAAATGAAATCACACACGACATGGGTGATTGAGAGAAGCTCGGCTCAGGTTCTTCATGGACTGTAATGCCAACATTCATTCGTATGTAAAACTCATGCTTCGTTCAGCTTTCGTTCGTCGATGCAATGTGGCCATGTATGCATTCTGTTTTTCTGCATGCACCTATTTGCTCTCATCATCCAAACCAACGGTTTCTCCTAGGTGGTGGCTAGAAACCTAATACATCAGAAGCAGCATCCCTGTTCTGTGGTTTGTGCAGCTTGCATGCTCTTGAGTGAGCTTGACCGAAACACAATCGGGGAAGGTTCTGGCGGTCTCTTGCGATTGCGGCTTCCCGACGTAAAATTCTGGCTACCTTACTCGACTCGGCAGTGTTCGCCTACTGCCTACCACGGTGGATAGGCCTATACTAACATACTGCTGCTTAGTCTTGTGGACGGCACTCTGCAGAACTAATTATGTCAAACTTCTAAGTAGAGTACAAAGGATGGCATGCATCGCTATAATCGGAGCACTGCGAACCACCCCCATTGCAGCCCTGGAAACGATACCTCAACTGCTCCCCTTAGATCTTAGATCGGGAGGAAGAGGCATTGCGACTTAAGGAATCTGCTAATTAGAAGTTCTTCGAATTAGGGCACGCTGGTATTCTATGCCAAAACCGTGATTTAAGTGAAATCACGGACTACTTAGCCCCGATCCTGGACTTCAAGATTCTACATAAAACAACGATCCCCAACCGACGACAAAGGCACTCCACTGGAAATACACACGGACGGGTCTAGGACAGGCAATGGTGTGGGCGCCGACCCTGAAAATTGGCCAATACCTTTAGACTACCGAACCACTGTAGTGCATTCCAAGCTGCACTGTTACATTTTGCTGGGTAGTAATGGTCCCAGGAGTAACGATGACCAAGCCGACACAAGTGATAGCGCAATGGACCTATCGTGGCCTAAGTGATCCCCGCCGCTTTACGGAGGGAAGTCACCTAACCAACCAACCAAAGCCAGAGTTTAGTGTTTCCTCCTGTATCGAGGATCATTTTTATATAATTTATATAAACAATAAGATACTTAAGTCACATTTCAAAACTTATACGCAGCCACTCGGCTTCGTTTCCGTGCATGCCCTAGATGTCTGGTCAAAGTATCCAATCGTACAATTGAACAGGATGCTATTCATGACTCCCGACACTGACTCACAGTACACATATCTAAAGATGAATATGCTCACAAGTATTAAGAGATGCAAAAAGTATTTCAACTCATTCTGACTTACGATCTACACGACGGGTCAGCGACGTTGCTATAAAATCCAGCCGCCTGCACTGAACTACAGGAATTCTCCCAATTACTATCGGTTCCGGGTGAGGACTGATTTGAACACGTTGGCGAGCTCTAGACCAAAAGGCAACACGCATTATTACCATATCATCATGAAATCCAATTTCTCTACTTACGGTGCATGAGCACGAACAGATATCTCCGGTTGTATCGTATGATTCCAAATTACAGAACGTTCTTTCATCACAAGTCGCAGTAAAAAGGATGGTTCCATTCTCATTGCAGAAACCATACTTAGTATCGCTAATGCAGGCGAAACGTCCTTTACACTTGCCACATGTATATCCTGTCGAGCCGTCACAGCCAAGTGTGAAATTACCGTCAGCAGGCTTACAGATTCCTTGTTCCTCGGTGCAAACCTGATTCGCCGGGCACGCTATCACTGTATCTGAGGCGTTTTGTCCTTAGAAAAGATGAAACAGGGACACTTAAAAGGAGAGAAAAAAAGTAATTTTTAAGCTACCATTAGGGCAGGGCTTGAAGGTGGTCTCGCTTATACAAGCCGCGTAGGTAGTTGTCGAACACACTCCACAATCCGCATGTATAACGGTATATAGGGTGAATAATCCAAAAAGTACAGATAGCACAGCCTTAAAGCACAGCAAAGCAGGGATCAGATTATCGGAGGACAAATTGTATCTTCTTCACTCACTTTGAATGCAGACATCTTGTTATCCGTATTGGGGACCTCTGAATGATGATATATGTAAGGTATCTAGCACTCAAACTGAATTAAATTTGGCATTATTCAACGCTTTTATATTGTTGCTACATGAGATGCTTTGGTTATCTTAGGCACACGGCTTAAGAATAAGGTAAACAGCAGACAACAACGATAGGGGCGAAAAATTAAGGTTGACAGTAGTCAACAACAACAGAAAATAAGAAGAGGAAGAAACCAACTTATCTATAGGCTAGGTACTGTAGACTACTGACGCATCCAGTAATAGGAAATAGCGGTGTGCAAATAGCGCGCTTATTTATGTTTTAAGCAAGGTGGTAGCTTGGCATCTTGTGGAGTTCGCCGGGCAAACAGATTGATTTATACTTTTATGGTATTTCATTCGAATTTTTTGGGGTGTAGGGTACCTTCTCGACCGCGTTTTGATTATTAAGGGCTTAGCTCAAGGGTAAAATGAGAAAGTGTGTGTTGGGAGCCAGTAAAATGGAGGTACTGAACCTGCTCCACGTGCGGCAACCGAAGGTTTTTTTTGCGTTGACTGAAGTTTTTAGATGGCTTTTCGGGGGAACTTTCCTATCATACTGTCTACCATTTATCAACTATAGCTTCTACTACTATTGCAGCTTAGGAATTGAGGTCAACCTCTTTTACCCGAAGTTTTTGAAACCCACTTATTTGCTTACTTATCAGGACAGTAATCAATAGAGGATCTGAGCCTGACCTATAGCTGTCTTCCATCCTTGATGGTACCGGGCACGCTGTTACCAGTTATTAAGACCAAGTTGTCTTATGCGCGATTACTTGGTCTTTATACCGGAGGTTCGGTCTTCCTCTTCTTCTCGAGCTGGAGCGTTGGTATTTCATGCGTTCGATGTGGCCGAGTCAGAGTAGTCCACGGATCTTTGCCTTCCGAACTACATATATCCACATCTTTGTATAGCTCGTAGAGTTCGTGGTTATGTCTTCTCCTTCATTCATGTTCACCCTTCGACAAATCCTGGAAATGACCAACGAGTTTCGAATCGATACACACCATCTTTTCATCGATTTCAAAGCCGCATACGACAGCATTCATCGTGAAGGACTGTTTGGTGCGATGGCCGAATTCAGGATCCCGGGAAAACTGATCCAGTTGTGTCGCGCCACGCTAAAAAATACGCGATGCACCGTGAAATTCGGTTCCAGGACTTCGGAACCGTTTGAAACATTCACCGAAATTCGGCAAGGAGATGCACTGTCATGTGACTTCTTCAACCTGGAGCAGATAGTGCGACGGGCAGGTGTCTACAGGGAAGGCACTATCTTCTCGCCGTGGCATTGTGGAAGCATTCACGGCGATTGAAGAACAGGCGAAACGAGTTGGTCTTAAGGTCAATGAGGACAAGACAAAGTACATGCTGTCAAGCAAAGACCAATCCGTCGCTCACCACCTGGGACAAAATATAACAATTGACAGCTACAATTTCGAGGTAGCTAGGGAGTTTGTCTACCTCGGGGCAAACGTAAATTCCATAAATGACACCACAGTGGAGATCCGGCGTAGAATCGCCCTTGGCAACCGATACTACTTCGGCTTGTCCAAACAACTGGGGTCAAAACTCCTCACTCGAAAGACCAAAGTCATGCTTTACAAAACGCTCATTCTGCCAGTCTGGCTGTACAGAGCCGAAAGCTGGACGATAAGCAGGACAGCGGAGCTGATTTTAGGTTCTTTCGAGAGAAAAACTCTGCGCCGGATATTTGGTCCGGTGAAGGTGAATGGAGAAGAAGATACAACCGCGAACTCTACGAGCTGTAGAAAGATTTGGATGTAGTCCGGAAAGCAAAGATCCGTCGACTACACTGGCTCGGCCACATCGAGCGCATGGACATCAACGCTCCAGCTAAGAGGGTCCTTGACTCCGAGCCTCCTGGTTCGAGAAGAAGAGGAAGACCGAACCTCCGGTATAAAGACCAAGTAATCGCGGATGTAAGACATCTTGGTCTTGATAACTGGAAGCAGCAGGAAGCAGGATGGAAGGCAGCTTAAGCTTAGGCTCAGATCCTCCATAGATCGCTGGCCTGATAAGTAAGTGAGTAAGTTCCCCCTTTCTAGCAATCGCCGTAGTAGAGGTGACAGTTTTTCATCTTCTTTTTGCCCGGCGCATCTCACCACACTTCCTGGATTGCGGTAATGTCTGCTTTGTAGCAGTCAAGAGCCTCCGTGAGCTTATCAGCTGCACGTGGTCTGTTAAGGGACCTCACATTCCACGCGCAGAGCCGAAATTCATTGTCCTTTTTTCGTTTGCTGGGCTTGTCGACAGTAAATCCATCCCTGCTTGTGGTTGTCCCTGAACCACTTTTTTTTGTTATCGGGGTCCGGGTGGATCCGATGTCGGTGACCTAGAGAATGTAAGCGCCGCCGTTGGCTCTACTATGTAGAGCTCATTAGGCGTCGTCACTTTTCCAGGGTTCCGAACCGACCTTGGAGATATCTTCTTGGACTTGGACATCGAAATATGTATATTCAGCTCCAAAAGGGGTATTGTCCAGGTGGCTCCCATTAACTGGAGCTGTGAACGCCGCCATTGGCCGATCGATTGATTAGCTCGTTTGCCGCCGTCCTGAAGAAGAGTTAAGCCTTCGACCGACTTACTCTTACACTTCCCCCTCTCTCGATAGCAGCCCCCCCCCCCCCCCACTTCCAGGGCCAGATTTGTCTGGTGATGAGGCAGGTGTAACCCTGGGTCCATCTCAGGTTCGTCTCAGCCCTGGCGAAGGTTATGAGATTATGTTTAATGGTTGCAAGGGGTATTCCCTTACATGCCATGGTTGATTGTTGCGTCGTTCCTTGTCTGGCGAGTATGTCGGCTCTTTCGATACCTGGGATGTCGCTGTGTCCTGGTTGTATGTTGTATGTTAAACTGTGGCCACTGCTTTGGTCGATAGTCATCGACGACCTACTACGCAAGCTGACCACTCGGGACTATGAGGTCATCGGATATGCTGATGTTACGTCATCATAGTAGTCATTGTTACGGGCAAGTGCGAGGTCACTGCCTGTGAGCGCATGCAGCTTGCGCTCCAATTTATCTCTGACTGGTGTGGCAGAGAGGGGTTATCTATTAACCCAAATAAGGCAATCTTAGTCCCATTTACAAAGAGGAGAAAGGTACAACCCTGCTCAATCTTTCTAAATGGAACACACATAGGATTTTCAGAGGAGGTAAAGTATCTGGGTATTGACCTAGACCGCAGACTCAACTGGAACTCCGACATGAAAAATAAACTCATGAAAGCGACTAAGGCCATGTGGGCCTGCCGACGCACCTACGGTAAAACCTAGGGGCTTAAACCTAAAGTAGTCCACTGGTTATATACCGCGATAGTAAGGCATATCGTCACCTACGGGTCGTCCACCGTATGGTGGACAAAAGTTGAACAAAAAACTACAATTATTAAGCTTCAACGCCTTCAGAGACTAGCGTGTCTCGGCATCACAGGCGCTATGCCGTCCTGCCCTACGGCAGCACAAGAAGCACTCATTGGACTCGCTCCACTGCACCTTTTTATCAAAAAGGTGGCATTACGCAGTGCAATAAGAATCCTCTGCTCGGGAACAAATATGCCATGTAGACCTGCAGGCCACATGTCCATATTACAACATTTTCCCGAGCTGGATATGATTACTACAGACTCGGACGCATTGCCACGCACCTTCACCTTTGACAAGAGATTTGAGATACTGATCCCAAATCGGTCAGCATGGGAAAACAGTGATCCCCTGCTGAATGTCAAAGGCCTTAGGTGGTACACGGATGGCTCCAAGATGGCTTCTGACGTTGGCGCCGGCATTTTTGGACCAAAACGCAAGATCTCGAAAGCCAAGCAGAGCTGCATGCCATCCTAACATGTGTCAATCTAAGTCTCGAGACTGGCATCAGAGGAGTAACTATCAACATACTCTCTGATAGCCAAGCAGCACTTAAAGCACTGGGTTCGTACAGCACGAACTCAAAAACCGTTAAGGAATGCCATGACGCCCTGCAAGACCTCGCCAAAGGAAACACTGTTAAACCTTGGTGGGTGCCAGGACATAAAGGTATCAAGGGCAATGAAATTGCCGACCAACTTGCCAGAAAAGGTTCTGCGGCATTCCCGGGTCTAAGCTCTTAGACAAGTGGGAAAAATCGCAACACCTGTCCTTCTGGAACAGTGTTCGGGGACTCCGTCAATCTAAACGACTTATACGACCCCTGAACAAGCACCCTATTGACATACTCAAACTCAATAGAGGGGATATCAGAAGACTAGTCAGCTATGTAACGGGACACTGCGGTCTGAGATATCATCTAAACAAAATTAGTCTCTCGTCTGAAACTGAGTGTCGGCTCTTCATAGAGGACGATGAGACGGCAGAACACATACTATGTGAGTGTGCTGCTCTCTGCCATCTTAGGAAGCGCATCCTTCTCAGTGAAGTTATGACTCCTGAGGGGATCACCCTGGCTCCTACGAGAAGCATTCTCAACTTCATTATAGAGGTGGAGAGGCTACTCGGCTAATCGGCTAGCAGGCACAATAGATCTGCAAAGCTCGCAGTGCCATATTGCTAATAGTGGCACTAGCCCCATGTATAAAAAAAAAATGTTAAACTGTTCAGCCATCTCGTTAAGAGATTCGGCTATTTTGGCTAAGTGAATATGGAAGGAAAAGCGAACCCTTTCTTCTTCTTCTTCTTCTTCTTAGTGGGCGCTACAGTTCGGGGTAAACCTGGGCCTCAACCTACATGCTCCTCCATCTAGCACGATCTTTCGCTAGCCTTTTCCATTGCCGCACACACAGTTGGCTGAGGTCCCTTTCCACCTGTGTGCGCCATCTTAAGGGCAGCCGTCCTCTGCTTCTTCGTCCCTCGGGGTTGGATTCAAAGACTCTCCGGGCTGGAGCTGTGGTGTCCAATCGCTCTACATGGCCCAGCCATCTTAGGCGTTGAATCCGTAGACGCCTGACTAGGCTCATGTCGCTGTACAGCCCGTAAAGTTCGTGGTTGAATCTTCTCCTCCATCCCCCAACTGCGTTTATAGACCCAAAAATCACGCGCAAAATCTTTCTCTCGAACCGACCAAGGGCCTCCTCATCCGCTTTTGATAGTGTCCATGCTTCTGCGCCGTACAACAGGACCGGGATGATAAGGGTCTTATATAGAGTCAACTTTGTCGTTCGGGAGAGGGCTCTATTACTCAGTTGCCTCCTGAGCCCAAAGAAACAGCGATTGGCAAGAGTGATTCTGCGTTTGATTTCGGAACTGATGTCGTGGTTCCAGGTCACTGCGGAGCCAAGGCAGACGAAGTCCTAAACTACCTCGAACTTATATCTGCCAATACAAACGTTCTGGCCAAGACGTCACTGGTGGGCATCCCTTTTTTGATGACAGCATATATTTAGTTTTGCCCTCGTTTACCGCCAAACCAATTTTCGCCGCCTCCATCTCAATACTCGCAAACGCCTCATTGACATCTCGCTGTGATCTACCCATTATGTCAATGTCGTCGGCGTATGCAAGGAGTAGCGAGGATTTGAAATAGATTGTGCCTCTTGTTTTGGCCTGTGATTTTTGCACAATCATTTCCAATACGATGTTGAAGAAATCACACGACAGCGCATCGCCCTGCCTAAATCCTTTTTTGACATCAATACTATCGGTAAGGTGTTCACCGATTCGGATGGAGTAGCGAGCATTCTCCAAAGTCATCCTGCATAGTCTGACGAGTTTAGCAGGTATGTCAAAGGTAGACATACCGTTGAATAGGTCGTCTCTAATTACGCTGTCGTATGCGGCTATGAAGCCGACAAATAGGTGGTGAGTGTCGACTTGAAATTCATTGGTTTTTTCCAGGATCTGCCGTAGTGTGAAGATTTGGTCGATGGTGGACTTCCCTGACCAGAATCCGCACTGATAAAGACCTATCACGTTATTTACAAAAGGCTTCAGGCGTTCACACAAAACGGCAGAGAAGATTTTGTAGGCGATGTTGAGGAGACTTATTCCTCTATAGTTGGCGCAATCAGAGGGATCTCCTTTCGTGTGGATCGGGCATACGATGCTGAGACTCCATTCCTCGGGCATGCTTTCCTCCGACCATACCTTGCAAATGAGATGGTGCATGCACCTTACCAGCTCATGTCCAGCCGCCTTAAGAAGCTCAGCAGACAGGTCGTCTGCACCCGCGGCTTTATTAGACTTAAGTCTTGATATCGCTATTTTGACTTCGTCTAGGTCGGGTGGACTGAATTCTGTTTCATTATCGTCCATTACGAATGGCTTGTTCTGCCTGACAGCGGTATCTTGTCTATCATCGCCGTTATACAGTCTGCAGAAGTGTATGTATGTATGTATGTTGGCGTTACAGTCCATGAAGGACCTAAGCCGACCTTCTCTCAACCACCCATGTTGTGTGTGATTTCATTTTCACATAGGTGGAAGGGACCTACAGTTTTATTGCCGGTTCCGAACGGCGACTTTCGAGAAGCTCTTCATGACAATTTTACTACAGGGGGTTTTGTCAGAATCCCGCTGAGGAGAAACACCGTGAAAAACACGTTCGATGACGTGGCTGTGTCGGGATTCGATCCCGTGTCATCGGCGTCAGAGACCAACACACTACCCACTGCGCCATGGTGCTTTACATACATACATACATTTTTAGTGGCCCGCATGTTCCACTAAAAGAGTCACGGGGGTAATGCGCACAAGCGGGATCTGCAGGCCACTCGATTCTCCGCCATCGACTCTAACTCATCAGGAGCTATGCCCAAGCGCACCCAGGCGAGTTTTTGGACTTGGTCCAACCACCTCGTCCTGGGTCTGCCAAGCGGTCGCCTGCCTGATGGTATTGCATTCAAGGCACGCTTCGGAAGTCGTGATGATGGCGACATTTGCCTCACGCGACCAAACCATCATAGCCCTTTCCGTTCGGAGAAGCAACTGCTTAACGTTGAGTCACCGTGCACTGCCGTGTTTCTCACCCTATCCCGGCGAGTAACTCCCACAACAGCAAGAAGAAATCTCATTTCGGCGGCTTGTGTTCGCGATCTTATTCTTTCGGTCAATACCCAAATTTCATGACCATAGGTGAGAGTTGGAACAAATACCGAGTTGAAAACCGCTAACTTAGCTGCAGGGAGCAGCTGAGCGAAAGACTCTACGGTATGCCTACGTCGAACACAAATGCCAATAATATGTGGCTGCATTGCCGCTCAGCCATTCAGGAAGTAGCCGAAACCACCTTAGGATACCTACCACCCTCGACAAGAAACCCGTGGTATGATGGCGAGTGTGAGCAGAAAAAGGCAGCAACCGACGAGGCGTACCAAAAGACGCTGCAGAGGAAAACCAGGGCAGCGCAAGAAGAGTACCGAGCCAGAAGAAGGGAGGAGAAAAAACTACTGCGACAAAAGAAAAGAATCTTCGCAGCCTCCCAGCTCAAGGATATCGAGGAGTCTAGGGATAAACATGAAATGCGAGCCTTTTACAAGAAAGCCAAAGGCCTTGCAGGAGGCTTCAAAAATGGCACCCAGGCTCTTCGAAACTGCGAGGGTAATCTTGTCACCGACCCCCAGGGAATAGTGGATGTATTTAAGCAGCAATTCCAGCAGCTGCTTAACGAGCGTGACCAAGAGAGAGTGGTAGGGACCTAGAAAATCCCAACCCCAGCCGCTGAAGTAGTCCTCCCACCCAGCATCGAAGAAGTCGGCACAGCTATTCAGAAGCTGAAGAATAACAAGGCCGCAGGCTCAGATAGCTTGCCATCAGATCTCTTCAAGGCTGGCGCCGATGTTCTGGTAGGGAGCATGCACCAGATCATCTGCAGAATTTTGGAAGACGAAAGCATGCCCGACGACTGGAATACCAGCTCTATATGCCCCATCCACAAAAAAGGCGATCCTACCTCTTGCAAGAACTATAGAGGTATATCCCTGCTCAATGTCGCATACAAGATCCTGTCCAGCGTATTGTGTGAATGTCTTAAACCATTTTGCACCGCACTAATCGGCAGCTACCAGTGCGGCTTCCGGCCCGGCAAATCAACTATAGACCAAATTTTCACACTTCGACAAATCCTGGAAAAGACCAACGAGTTTCGAATCGATACACACCATCTTCTCATCGATTTCAAAGCCGCATTCATCGTGAAGAACTGTTTGGTGCGATGGCCGAATTCGGGATCCCGGTAAAACTGATCCAGTTGTGTCGCGCCACGCTAACAAACACGCGATGCACCGTGCAATTCGGTTCTAGGACCTCGGAACCATTCGAAACGTGCACCGGATTTCGGCAAGGAGAGGCGCTGTCATGTGACTTCGTCAACCTGGGGCTGGAGCAGACAGGGAAGGCAGGCGTCAACAGGGAAGGCACTATCTTTTACAAGTCCATCCAGCTGCTAGGATACGCAGATGATATCGACATCATCGCGTGTTGTCGCCGTGGCATTGTGGAAGCATTCACGGCAATTGAAGAACAGGCGAAACGAGTTGGTCTTAAGGTCAATGAGGATAGGAAGAAGTACATGCTGTCAAGCAAAAACCAATCCGTCGCTCACCACCTGGGACAAAATATAACAATTGACAGCTACAATTTCGAGGTAGTTAAGGAGTTTGTCTACCTCGGGGCAAACGTAAGTTCCACAAATGACACCACAGTGGAGATCCGGCATAGAATCGCCCTTGGCAACCGCTGCTACTTCGACTTGTCCAAACGACTGGGGTAAAACTCCTCACTCGGAAGACCAAAGTCTTGCTTTACAAAACGCTCATTCTGCCAGTCTTGCTGTACGGAGCCGAAAGCTGGTCGATAAGCAGTGCCCTCTTGCCTAAAGCGATAGCTGCATACATTTGTTCACCTCTCAAGGGTTGTTGTGGGGGCTATACAGAGAGCTTCGCGAGGAGGACTTGTGTCAACTTGACCCGGGCATTGAAACAGGGATCGTTGTTGCCACCTTTTTTTTGTTTTGTTTTTTAGAGACTCGGGCAGGTTCTAGAGTTTTTGTATTCTCTTATGATGTGATACACACACAACCTGAACGGAGTGCAGTGGTTTGGGTCGTGGATGTTCGTTCACTACTCTCAGGGGTGGTTGTCCTAGATAGAACGAGAGCCGACCAAATTCCGCGATGGTTATAGTCCTTTGTAATTCGCTCGAGCCCACGCTAGTATTGCATACGCAGAGGATGAATTTTCATTCGATCATATACTGTGAGTGTTATGCCTGCAGCAGTACGGTTGGCCACTTTTCATTCACCTTTGTGTTGCATACTTTTTGTCTATATAGGAATTACTTTTTCTTGGCTATGAAACGAATTTGAACTATAGACCTTCCGCGCGGCGGTCGATGATGTTAACCACAGCACCACGGCCACCCCTCGCCAAGTTGAGAGCAATCAACAACTTAACCCTGTATGTCCGAGCCCGTGCCCTCCTTTGAAGCCTGCTACAGAGGCCTAATGACCCTCGATAGCTAAAAATACTCAGATCGGTCGTTGCTAGTCAGACCAATCATTTTTCGATTGATCCACAAGGAGTACCATAGCACCATTGCACAAAAGACCCAAGCGACAAGACATCACAGCACCGCCTTCATATATCTTTCTGATCCTCGCCCTCTCTGTTAGACTATCCTTAATCGCTTGCGTGTTATAGACACAGCATCTTCTCACATGATCGTAAAAATGAAAAATGATTTCCATCTAATGTGTTAATCAAAACTATAACCGTCTCTAAATAATCCCATAAAAATCCCACTTCCCATAAAAGTGTAACTAATCTAAAAGAATCACCGCCCCGATGCCGTAAAGGCTGAACCGTCCTCTTCACTTCACATTCAAGGCAATTATGATGAAATGAAAGATGTACCGCCACGAAAGAATTAAAATCTATTAGTCCGTTTTTACGAGCTCAAACGACCCTACCGCTCGACCGCCATCGAGATTTTCGTTTCTATAAGTTGTACTCGTACCCATATGAGTGTATGCGAGTCCAAGTGCTACCAAACTACAAAGAGAACGTAAATCCATAGGGTACTTTGACTGAAGGCAAATGGAATTCTCTAGTGGCAACACTCCTTTCGTCGAGCGGCCTATTATTCCCACACCAGACACACGGGGACACGGCGGCGGCGGTGAGAGCGGCAAACCGATCGGTGTAATCAAACAATAATCTCTGCATTAAGGCACACGCCATTTCGAATATCAAACGATACCGCCGACAAATTTTCTGAGGTTGTGCGCATGCGCGCGCGCGCGCGCGGAACGTATCACAAGAAATCAGGGAGTTGTTTCTCCAATGCCGCCAAGCCAAAACAATTTCTTCCTCTCGTAGTCGTCGTCTTATCCATCCAACATCATCATCATCATCATCATCGTCGGTGGATGAGTTCTTTGCCGCAAGCTATTCATGCTACAATTGCCACTGTCTTCCATTCTTCCGCGGTCCGACTTTATGGCCGAACCATGAAGACACGTTCAAGAGACAACAGAACCTCTTGAGAGTTATCGATGAACACTCACCGCGCGATGAAGTTTACGACACGGTGTCGGAAATAAAGCAATCAACATGTCGAGCAGGAAGCCGAGAGTCACCATGAAGCCCATCATTCCATGACCCCATTCCACCGGTCGCAGTTGATCTTAGACACAAACCCACAAACTAGTTTCCCCATTTCCCATCTTGTTGGCGGCCAACATACTCGTACTCTGTCCCGTCGTCGATTGATGGATACCTCAATGCAACTAATTAATGGAACTCTCCGACAAACTGCACACATGCCGCTACAATTCAATCGATCGTTGATCGAGCGCATGTATAGCACGATCGTCTGAAAAATGAAAAAAAAAAAAACATCTGGCGGGCAGAAAAGGCGGCAAAACAAAAAGCATTTAAAAAATCAATTAATGACATGACATTAAGAGATTTCCTTTCATTTATGCCGACACACTGATCGCCCAGCCATTTCAGTGTAACTAACTAATTTGCCTTGCATCACTCGATTGACGCCGGCCACTGGTACCGGGACAGACGGCCGGTCCCAGTGGACGAGCGGACGATCGGACGATCGGACGAACGTACCAAATAAAACTGAACTTAACAAAATTATTAACATCATCGGATACCTTATAAAGATTTTCCTCTTACATGCTGTATCTTTGTATCTTTTTTTGTATCTCGAACAATAAAAATTAATAACGATCGGTTCTTAATACTTAAACTGAATTAAGTATTGATTTTACGATCAAGTAGGGTCAAATAGTCGAGGGAATGACGGTCGATGGCGATGCATGGGAGAATTAAAAACCACATAACAACGCAAATAATCGATTTTGAAATTATCGAATACTTGAATCGGTGTGGCGCGGATGTGATGTTTTGTCGCTCGTTCAGGACGGCAGAGATGGGAAGGATTTGTATTGTATCATATTTATGTAGGTGCAGTAGATGGAGATGAAAGGATACTACCGATGGCTACGAGGAATATGTTTTTTGTATTAGGATCGTGGTGACATCATGATTCCAGGAACCAATAATCGACGATTGTACAAGAGTATAGAGTTGGAAGAGGTGTACAAAGCTGGTATGGATTGCGGTTGCAACTTTTGCTCAACGAACGGGCAAACTAACGTCGATTATCGATTTTTTCATTGCAAAAGTTATATCACTCAAGGCTAAGGCCTTATAAGTACTCAAGGCTAAGGCTACGCGCACAGTGATGCGAGCTGCGATGCGATGCGAGATGCTATACGAGAAGCGATACGAGAAGCGATACGAGATGCGATGCTAGATGCGATGCGTGATGCGATATGGTGCGCACATTGAAAGCTGCTCTGTACTGTTCTGTTGCGATGTATTCATCATCAGGCGAAGAATTTTTAAATGAAAGTTTACATTTGTCGGGTTTTCCAATAAGGACTTGACAATTTTTTTTTTAAATAAAACGAAAACCATTTGAGATATTTCAAAAACTTTACTATCGGCTTGAAGTTTAATCAAAACGTTTATGAATGGAACTTGACTTCGTTCATATGGTCACCGCGGGCATGTTTGCAGCGGTCGATTCGTTGGACTCAATTTTCGATGACTGAGCCACACATTGGCTCTGAGCTCTTCCAACGTCGTCGGCTTGTTGGCATAAACCAATGACTTAACGTAGCCCCAAAGAAAATGGTCTAGAGGCGTTACATCGCACGAATGAGGCGGCCATTCGACCGGCCCATTTCTTGAGATAACACGCTCATCAAACTTACTCTTCAATAAATCGAATGTAACATGAAACCACATGTCGTCCAAAAATAATCGGCAATCATGGCGCGATAACGCTGGCCATTCACAGTAAGTGACGATCGTTATCGTCGACGAAAAAATATGGCCCAATAACGCCGCCGGCATGCAAACCGCACCAAACAGTTGTGGATGAAGTGGTGATTCATGAAGCACATGTGGATTTTCACCCGACCAATAACGCATATTTTGCTTATTGACGAACCCATCGAGCCAAAAATGAGCTTCGTCACTGAAGATGTTTTTGCGATGAAATTTATCAACTTGGCGCATCTTCTCCAGAGCCCAATCGGAGAACGTATGTATGTCGCTTCAAATGGTTCATCGGCTTCAATTTTTGAGTAAGCTTGATCCTGTATGGGTGTAAACAAATATCCTTACGCAAAATACGCGTTAATTCTTGAGAACGCCGTGCAATTAATTGATTTGGATCGACAATATCACACGACGAACATGTAGACTCTAATTTTTGCACAAAATTTGTTAATGCCCGTCTTCTTCTTCTTCTTCTTAGTGGGCGCTACAGGTGTTATCGGGATCCGAACTCGCCCATCGTGCGTCAGAGTCCAACACACTAACTACTACGCCACGGCGCCGTGTATTAAGGTCATTCAATTCGGATTTTTTCCAAAACACAGCGTTGTCTTCTGTCGTCCAAGCATACCACTGACTCGCAACTGTTATGCATGAATGGCACTTGCATCCTAGAAGCCGAAAGTCCCTTTTCTTTCCTTTCTTCTTAGGACGCTGAAGAAACTGATGGACATGTACATTCGGGAAACCCTACAAAAAAGTAGGCTTTCGGCATCGAAGCATGCCTATTGCAAGGGGAAATTAGTAGATAGAAATCTACACACAATAGTTGGAATCAACAAGAAATCCCTTACCAACAAAGAATTCACAATGATTGCCTTCCTTGACATTGAAGGGGCTTTCAACAACATTAAACCACTAACTATCACCAATGCATTAAGCCAGCTAGAGGTTAATAGTAATAATGGTTAATGGTAACATTGGATCAAACAAATGCTCTCAAGCAGGTTGATTCATTCGAAATTCGGCTGCTACCACACAAAAAGGGCAGTAAAATGTGGCACACCACAGGGAGGAGTACTATCATCGCAATTATGGGTGTTAGTTGTAAACAAAGTACTCCTATCCCTGGGCCCCTGTACCTGGCCCAGGTACTGTCAACGTAGAACCACTAGTCGGAGTCCTAACAGGACTGCCATATACTATTGGCTATTACAATAGGTGTCATGATGAGGAAAAGAAAGAATCTAGATCGCATCTCCTACGCAATTGCCCTACCCTGGCCTCCTCAAGAAGACGATTCCTGGGAGAATACTTCTTTGATGAACTGGCGGATCTATCTGAGATGAAGATCAGCAATCTTACTTACTTACTTACTTATCAGGCCAGCGATCCATGGAGAATCTGAGCCTGAGCTATAGCTGCCTTCCATTCTTGACGGTTCCGGGCACGCTGCTTCCAGTTATCAAGACCAAGATGTCTTACATCCGCGATTACTTGGTCTTTATACCGGAGGTTCGGTCTTCCTCTTGTTCTGGAACCAGGAGGCTCGTAGTCGAAGACCCTCTTAGCTGGAGCGTTGATGTCCATGCGTTCGATGTGGCCGAGCCAGTGTAGTCAATGGATCTTTGCCTTCCGCACTACATCCACATCATTGTACAGCTCGTAGAGTTCGCGCTTGTGTCTTCTTCTCCATTCACCTTCCTCACAGACAGGACCAAATATCCGGCGCAGAATTTTTCTGTCGAAAAAACCCAAAATCAGCTCCGCTGTCCTGCTTTTCATCCAGCTTTCGGCTCCATAAAGCAAGACTGGCAGTATGAGCGAGGAGTTTTGGCCCCAGTTGTTTAGACAAGCCGAAGTAGCAGCGGTTGCCAAAGGCGATTCTATGCCGGATCTCCACTGTGGTGTCATTTGTGGAATTTACGTTTGCCCCGAGGTAGACAAACTCCCTAGCTACCTCGAAATTGTAGCTATCAATTGTCATATTTTGTCCCAGATGGTGAGCGACGGATTGGTTTTTGCTTGACAGCCTGTACTTCGTCTTGTCCTCATTGACCTTAAGACCAACTCGTTTCGCCCGTTCGTCAATCGACGTGAATGCTTCCACAATGCCACGGCGAGAACACGCGATGATGTCGATATCATCCGCGTATTCTAGCACTTGTAGAAGATAGTGCCTTACCTGTTGACACCTGCCCGTCGCACTATCTGCTCCAGCACCGGGTTGAAGAAGTCACTTGACAGCGCATCTCCTTGCCGATCTCCGGTGCATGTTTCCAACGGTTCCGATGTCTTGGAACTGAGTTGCACGGTGCATCGCGTATTTTTTAAAGTGGCGCGAGACAACTGGATCAGTTTTCCCGGGAATCCCGAATTCGGCCATCGATCCAAACAGTCCTTTACGATGAATGCTATCATATGCGGCTTTGAAATCGATGAAAAGATGGTGTGTATCGATTCCAAACTCGTTGGTCTTTTAAAGGATTTGTCGAAGGGTGAACATTTGGTCTATAGTCGATTTGCCGGGCCGGAAGCCGCACTGGTAGCTGTCGATTAATGCGGTGCAAAATGGCCTTAGACGTTCACACAATACGCTGGACACGATCTTGCATGCGACATTGAGCAGGGATATACCTCCATATATGGGACAAATAGAGCTGGTATTCCAGTCATCGGGCATGCTTTCGTCTTCCCAAATTATGCCGATGATCTGGTGCATGCTCCCTACCAGAACATCGCCGCCAGCCTTGAAGAGATCTGATGGCAAGCCATCTGAGCCTGCGGCCTTGTTATTCTATAGCTTCTGAATAGCTGTGTCAACTACTTCGATGCTGGAGGGAGGACAACTTCAGCGGCTGGAGGTGGAATTTCCTCGGTCCCTACCACTCTCTCTTGGTCATGCTCGTTAAGCAGCTGCCACTCTCGCAGTTTCGAAGAGCCTGGGTGCCCTTTTGGAAGCCTCCTGCAAGGTCTTTGGCTTTCTTCTAAAAGGCTCGTGTTTTATGTTTATCTCTAGACTCCTCGATATCCTTGGGCTGGGAGACTGCCAAGATTCTTTTCTTTCGTCGAAGTAGTTTTTTCTCCTCCCTTCTTCTGGCTCGGTACTCTTCTTGCGCTGCCCTGGTTTTCCTCTGCAGCGCCTTTTGGTACGCCTCGTCGGTTGCTGCCTTTTTCTGCTCACACTCGACATCATACCACAGGTTTCTTGTCGGGGGTGGTAGGTATCCTAAGGTGGTTTCGGCTACTTCCTGAATGGCTGAGCGGCAATGCAGCCACATATTATTGGCATTTGTGTTCGACGTAGGCATACCGTAGAGTCTTTCGCTCAGCTGCTCCCTGTAGACTCTGGCATCCTCCGGCTTGCTCAGGCGCCCCATGTCGAACCTCCTCCTGATGGGCTGGTGCAGCTTTCTGACATTGGACAGTCGAGCTCTGAATCTTACTGGTACGAGGAAGTGGTCAGAGTTGACATTTGCCCCTCTGAATGTTCGCACATCAAGGATGTTTGACGAGTGCCTTGCGTCAATGAGCACATGGTCGATTTGGTTGGCGGTTCGACCGTCCGAAGATCGCCGGGTTACTGTGTGGATTCGTTTACGAGGGAATCTTGTGCTACTTATCACCGCATTACGAGCTATCGCAAAGTCCGTGAGTCGGAAGCCGTTATCTGTTGTTGTTGTGGAGGCTGTGCTTTCCGATCACTCCGCCAAGGGTGTTCTCCTTACAGATTCTGGCGTTGAAGTCCCTAAGCACGATTTTGACATCGTACTCCGGACAAGCTCAGTAGGCGTTGTCCAGGAGGTCATAGAAGTCCTCCTTGATAGGATCTTCAGCCTCGTCGGTAGGGACGTGTGCACATATGTATAAGGCTGATGTTATTAAATCTGCCACTGATGCGGATCACAGCCAGGCGCGATCACTTATGGGCTCATAGTCGATTACCTTCGACCTTAACCGCTTTCCCACGACAAATCTGCATCCCAGTAAGTGCAATCTATTGTGACAGCTGTAATAAACGTCGCAGTTTTTCTTCCTCATCATACCGTTTCCTATCCAGCGTATTTCCTGAACCGCAGTAATATCCGACTTGTGCAGCTCCGGGAGTGTACAGGGTTCTGACATTCCAGGAGCATTTTCGCAAATCGTGTTCCTTTTTCGTGTATCCGAGGCATCTTGCTCATTCTTAACTTTCATGTTTTTTACGTGGGCGTATTGTTAGCCCACCGCACAACCGCCATTCATTCCCAACGGTTATTGAAGAGGCTATCCAGAGGGCGTCGCGAGGAGGCCGTATGTCAACTTGATCCGGGCATTTAAACAGGGATAGTTGCTGGCATCTCGCCAGGTTGAGAGCGATCAACAACTTTACCCTGTATGTCCAAGCCCATGCCCTCCGAAGATCAGCAATCTATCGAATTTTATTCAAAACACAAAGTGGTCCCAGGAGTAATGGTGACCAAGCCGACTCGAGTGGTTGCACGATGGACCTTCTTTAAGCAGTGCCATCGACAATTGTTTTGAAAGAGTCCTCTGATGCACAACTTAAATCGAATATACAACAACATTGTGGCGCAACTTTCCCGACATTTGACTTTATTCCTTCTCCCCAGACGACATCCAAATACAGGATGGCAAATTGCACCAGGATTTTCAGCACAGGCGACTAGTGTACTTCAATAACCCTCATTCTCTCATAAAGATTATTAAGTAAATCACTAATTACATGTTAAAGGATAACCTTCTTGAAATCATGAAATCCAATCACCCCGCACCTACACATGTAACTGCATTCAATCAATTCTGGACGTGAACATGGAGAAATCATAACAAAAGCAATAAAGCATCTCATCCAGAGAGACAAGCAAAAATTAACAAAAAACCAAAACCCATCACTATCAGACACCAACAGCTGTTGCAGCAGCATTAAAACCAACACCAGTGCTGGCTACAGGCGTGCAAGGAACTTGTACTCCGAAAGAGCGGCTCCTTTCATCCTGTCATTCTATTGTTTCTGTATCAAAAGTCCACTATTATGTAAACAGTCGGCGCCTTTCATCTCCACCGCATCAAAGGGCACCGCCACTAGGCTATGTCACTTCCCCTCTCCAACTCACCGCCGCAATGACTTACTACATAGCTCACCTTCAAACCGATACCGGCAATCCCCGAACAATGCCGCGGCCAAGATTGCTCTGAAAACAGAAAATTGCTCGAATCTCTGGCGAACACTTGAGATCGATCTCTTTTACTACCGCGCCATGTGTTTTGCTTCCATTGATCATGCCACTACCTTCCGGCAGAATGGATGCGATGGCTGGGAATCCAGTTCAATTTGTTTGCTCTCTAGTAGATCTTCTCTTCACTTTTGATCATCCACTTCCTCCTTTTCCGTTTCCCAAACACTTTTTGTGTGCCGCAGATGAACTGGGAAATAATTACTTACAGCAGCGGTAGCAGAAGATACACCGAAGAGATGAGTGAGAGGAAGAGGAACAACGTGACAGTGGGAGGCGATGATGGCGGCGGCGACGTTTCTGAGCCCTCCTCTATGGGATATCGAGATTCCCGTTTACATCTCACCTGATTTACAAGCGGCTTTGTTCGTTACTTTATGACTGACTACACTGCAGCGACGACGACGACGACGATCATGGTGATGATGCGAATCATGATGATGCTGAGAAGAATGTGTCCTCCTGGGCAAAGGATAATTGAATTTTATGGATTATCTGCGTGTGTACATTGTGTGCTGCAGCAGGTGCTGAAACCAGGTCGAGCGATTATTTATGACTGCTTGGCTATGTCGGCATTTAACAGAGGGCCCATGGACGATGCAAAAGAGAGTGAGAGAGAGAGAGAGCGGAGAAGGCAGGCATCTACCTTTTGACCGTGTGTGTATGAGTGAAGGATGAAGGATAAGGAAATAGTTTACAACGATCGCGTAAGGATTTTTCGCATGAGCTAACTAATTACTAAATTAGTGACGCTGATGTTGAATGCCTTGCTGCGGAACGGATGTGTAGTAAAGTAGGGATTCTGGTTATCACAGAAGTTTACTTTGAAAACTATCATCTGGATCAAGTGCTCGTATCTGTTCTACCCCCCCATTAAATAAATATGCCGCTTCTTGGATGAGAACTTGTTGATGCAACGAAAACAAGCACCCGGATCGCATGGTGGCACAACTGTTGACTTTTTTACTTTCCTTCGTGCCGCATTTACTCAACTTTGAGGGCAAACAAGTGGCACTATTTAGCCGCCATGGGTAAATAGTACCGAAGTCGCTTACAAAACGCTTTTGGTGGAAGCTAAATACATATGTATGTATGTACTCGTGCATCTTTAATAGGTTATAATGCCGAAGACACCAGATTTGTTTCACATAACCGGGTAGGTAGGTAGGTAAGACCGTAGCCTTCCCAGAGATGGGAAGAACACACATAGGCCAGGGAGGCCCGTTGTGTAGCTACGAGGGGGCTTAGCCCCCTATTCGTGGAACCATTTTGTGCTTCTTAAGAAATTAAGAAGATCAGATATCCCTACTTGCTGAACTTCGGTCAGATCGTTAAGGAGGTATGATCCTAGGTATCGTTTCCTGATTGTGCAGAATGCCGGGCAGGCGCAGAGGAGGTGATGGATGGATTCGACCTCTTCCTCGTCTAGACAGCTCCTACAAAAATCATTCGGAGTGATACCTAGTTTTTGCGCATGACTGCCAATAAGGCAGTGTCCTGTGATGACACCTATGACTTTATAGATGTCAGTTCTATTTAGGGAGATAATACTCCTAGTCCGTTGACTATCGAGCCGGGGCCAGATTTGCCTGGTGATGAGGCAGGTGTGTCCCTGAGTTCATCTCCGGTTCGTCTCGGCCCTGGCGAGGGTAGTGAGATTGTGTTTAATGGTTGCGAAGGGTATACCCTCACAAACCACAGTTGATTGTAGCGTCGTTCCTTTTTTGGCGAGTGTGTCGGCTCTTTCATTTCCAGTGATGTCGCTGTATCCCGGTACCCATATAAGTTGTATGTTGAACTGTTCAGCCATCTCGTTAAGAGATAGGCGACAGTCGAGGCTAGTTTTTGATGTGTACACATAGGACTCCAGCGACTTTAAGGCTGCTTGGCTATCCGTGAGAATGCGGATATCCGTGGTGGATATCACGTTCCACTTCAGCCAGGACAGAGCCTCTTTTATTGCCAACAGTTCCGCCTGGAAAACGCTGCAGTGATTAGATAGTTTTAGAGCTTTGTTTAGCTTAAGTTGTTTGCAGAATACTCCACTACCCACCCCGTCTTTGGTTTAAGACCCGTCTGGTTAAAGGTCTACGCAGTTTCTGCGAGGTTGAGTCTGGCGAGTCCAGTTTTGTCTGTCCGGGTAGAACGTTGTAAAGTTTTTTTCCAAGACTGTGGTGGATTCTGTGAGGTCAAGGTTTTCTGCCATGGTTGACCTGTTAATCAGGATCGAGGAGTGGCCAATGACGTAGCTCTTCCAGTTCGAGTTGGCTTTAAGTCTAATGGCCGTTTGTGTGGCAATTTGCTTTCCGAAAATATCGAGTGGTGTAAGGTCGAGTATCATGTTAAGTGCAGCCGTTGGGGTGGACCTGAGGGCCCCGGTAATGCATAAACACGCCAGCCTTTGTACCTTCTCGAATTTTTTGAGGTATGTTGTCTTGTCCAGTGCTGTCCACCAGACAGTCGCTCCATACATTAATATGGGTCTAACGACCGTGGTGTAGAGCCATAGGGTAATCTTGGGATTGAACCCCCATTTTTTCCCTATGGCTTTCTTGCATGTATAGAGAGCTATTGTTGCTTTTTTAGCTCTTTCGATTGTGTTGCTTTTCCAAGTTAATTTCCTGTCCAGTATGATGCCAAGGAATTTGGCACTGGAGGAGTAGTTTAATCTGGTACCAAGCAAAGTGATAGGGCAGTATTCCGGGATTATATGCTTTTTGGTGAATAGCACGAGCTCCGTTTTCTGGGGATCAACCCTGAGCCCCTTGCTATGCGCCCATTTGCAAAGAGTTGAGAATGCCGTTTGCATTCGGTCATTCAGTGTCGATACGTATTTACCTGAGATTGAAATGGCAACGTCATCAGCGTAGGCAATAACGTCCAGGTACGTGGAATGTTAGGTCCCTAAACAGGCCACGTGCAGCCGAACAACTTGCGGACGCCCTAGACCGCTATAAAGCGGACATCACCGCCATCCAGGAAATGCGATGGAATGGACCGGGCATAAAGCGAATGAAAAACTGCGATATTTACTACGGCGACTGCTATAGGGAGAGAGGGCAACGATTATTTGGATGCGGATTTGTTGTTCGAGGTGGACTAAGGCAAAAAGTCCTAAGCTTTCGGCATGTGAGCGTGCGCCTCAGAGAGAACGTATGCCCAATTTCCCAGCTATGACATCAAAATTGTACTAGGAGACTTCAATGCTAAGCTGGGTAAGGAAAGCATATTTGAACGGCAAACATAGCCTACACGACACCACCTCCGATAACGGACACAGGCTGATTGATCTTGCTACGGGGCGAAATCTCCTTCTAGCCAGTACGCGCTTCCCGCACCTCGATATACACAAGGGCACCTGGCGGTCTTTTGATCAATCGACTACCAACCAGATTGATCACATCGCGATCGACGTCAGACATTCCTCCACTATTCTTGATGTTCGAACTTTCCGAGGGGCTAACATCGACTCGGACCACTTTCTTGTTGTATCCAAGATGCGCTTACGGATATCACGAACGCAACGGAGTGGAGTAAGAATACAAAGTTATGACGTCGGAAAGCTACTATCGCCAGAAACCGCTCGTGCTTTTACCGATCGCGCCTCCCTTGAGCTCTCCAATACACCTCAATCCTCCACGCTATCAATAGATCAGCAGTGGAGCCTTTGCAAACAAGCCCTGAAAAGCTCTGCATCCGAAGTTTTGGGTTTCAAGGCTCCACCACGAAGAAACACCTGGTTCGATGACGAGTGCAGGAGGATTCATACAGCGAAGCAGGATGCATATAAGGCCTCGCTGCATAAAAGAACAAGAGCAGCTCGTGAGCTCTACGAGTTAAAAAGAAGGGAGAAGCATAAGCTTCTTAGAAGAAAGAAGAAAGAGCATGAGAAGCGCGCGATTGAGGATTTGGAGAGGTGTTACTGCAGGCGTGACGTTCGAAAGTTTTATCAACAGATAAAGCGAACATGCCAAGGTTATAAAGCCAGAACGGAAGCCTGCAGGGATGAGAACGGACACCTAGTAGTAGAACCGCAGTCGATGCTGAGAATATGGAAGAACCACTTCTGCAGACTGTATAACGGCGATGTTAGTCAATATACCGCTGTCAGGCAGAATGATCCATTTCTAATCGACGGAGACCGCAGAGAACTCTGTCCCCCTGACCTCGACGAAGTTAACATTGCCATATCGAAGCTCAAGTCGAATAAAGCTGCTGGCGCAGACGGACTGTCTGCTGAGCTCTTCAAGGCAGCTGGGGATGACCTGGTTGGGAGCATGCTCATCCGTAAGATATGGTTAGAGGAAAGCATGCCCCAGGAATGGAATCTCAGCATCGTATGCCCGATCCACAAGAAAGGAGACCCCTCTGATTGCGCCAACTACAGAGGAATAAGTCTCCTTAACATCGCCTACAAAATCTTCTCTGCCGTTTTGTGTGAACGCCTGAAGCCTTTTGTAAATAAGCTGATAGGTCCTTATTAGTGCGGATTCAGGCCAGGGAAGTCCACCATCGACCAAATCTTCACACTACGGCAGATACTGCAGAAAACCAATGAATTTCAAGTCTTCAAAGCCGCATACGACAGCGTAATTAGAGACGAGCTACAGTTCACTGAGAAGGATGCGCTTCCTAAGATGGCAGAGAGCAGCATACTCACATAGTATGTGTTCTGCCGTCTCATCGTCCTCTAGACAGAGCCGACACTCAGTTTCAGACGAGAGACTAATTTTGTTTAGATGATATCTCAGACCGCAGTGTCTCGTTAGATAGCTGACTAGTCTTCTGATATCCCCTCTATTGAGTTTGAGTATGTCAATAGGGTGCTTGTTCAGGGGTCGTATAAGTCGTTTAGATTGACGGAGTCCCCGAACACTGCTCCAGAAGGACAGGTGTTGCGATTTTTCCCACTTGTCTAAGAAGCAATTTATCTTAGACGCTGGAATGCCGCAGAATGGTTCCGGACCTACATATGTATTTACCGCTGGAACCTTTTCTGGCAAGTTGGTCGGCAATTTCATTGCCCTTGATACCTTTATGTCCTGGCACCCACCAAGGCTTAACAGTGTGGCGAGGTCTTGCAGGGCGTCATGGCATTCCTTGACGGTTTTTGAGTTCGTGCTGTACGAACCCAGTGCTTTAAGAGCTGCTTGGCTATCAGAGAGTATGTTGATGGTTACTCCTCTGATGCCAGTCTCGAGGTTTAGATTGACACATGTTAGGATGGCATACAGCTCTGCTTGGAAGACGCTGGGGCTTATTCCCAGGGCCTTCGAGATCTTGCGTTTTGGTCCAAAGATGCCGGCGCCAACGCCAGAAGCCATCTTGGAGCCATCCGTGTACCACCTAAGGCCTTCGACATTCAGCAGGGGATCACTGTTTTCCCATGCTGAGCGGTTTGGGATCAGTATCTCAAATCTCTTGTCAAAGGCGAAGGTGTGTGGCAGTGCGTCCGAGACTGTAGTAATCATATCCAGCTCGGGAAGGTGTTGTAATATGGACATGTGGCCTGCGGGTCTACATGGCATATTTGTTCCCGAGCAGAGGAATCTGATTGCACTGCGTAATGCCACCTTCTTGATAAAAAGGTGCAGTGGAGCGAGTCCAATGAGTGCTTCTTGTGCTGCCGTAGGGCAGGACGGCATAGCGCCTGTGATGCCGAGACACGCTAGTCTCTGAAGGCGATGAAGCTTAATAATTGTAGTTTTTCTTTCAACTTTTGTCCACCATACGGTGGACGCGTAGGTGACGATAGGCCTTATTATCGTGGTATATAACCAGTGGACTACCTTAGGTTTAAGCCCCCAGGTTTTCCGTAGGTGCGTCGGCAGGCCCACATGGCCTTAGTCGCTTTCATGAGATTATTTTTCATGTTGGAGTTCCAGTTGAGTCTGCGGTCTAGGTCAATACCTAGATACTTTACCTCCTCTGAAAATCCTATGTGTGTTCCATTTAGAAAGATTGAGCAGGGTTGTACCTTTCTCCTCTTTGTAAATGGGACTAAGATTGCCTTATTTGGGTTAATAGATAACCCCTCTCTGCCACACCAGTCAGAGATAAATTGGAGCGCAAGCTGCATGCGCTCACAGGCAGTGACCTCGCACTTGCCCGTAACAATGACTACTATGATGACGTAACATCAGCATATCCGATGACCTCGTAGTCCCGAGTGGTCAGCTTGCGTAGTAGGTCGTCGATGACTATCGACCAAAGCAGTGGCCACAGTTTAACATACAACATACAACCAGGACACAGCGACATCCCAGGTATCGAAAGAGCCGACATACTCGCCAAACAAGGAACGACGCAACAATCAATCATGGCATGCAAGGGAATACCCCTTGCAACCATTAAACATATTCTCACAACCTTCGCCAGGGCTGAGACGAAGCTGAGATGGACCCAGGGGCTGCTATCGAGAGAGGGGGAAGTGTAAGAGTACGTCGGTCGAGGGCTTAACTCTTCTTCAGGACGGCGGCAAACGAGCTAATCAATCAATCGGCCAATGGCGGCGTTCACAGCTCCGGTTAATGGGAGCCACCTGGACAATACCCCTTTTGGAGCTGAATATACATATTTCGATGTCCAAGTCCAAGAGGATATCTCCAAGGTCGGTTCGGAACCCTAGAAAAGTGACGACGCCTAGTGAGCTCTACATAGTAGAGCCAACGGCGGCGCTCACATTCTCTGCTGGTCACCGACATCGGATCCACCCGGACCCCGATAGCAAAAACAAGTGGTTCAGAGACAACCACAAGCAGGGATGGATTTACTGTCGACAAGCCCAGCAAATGAAAAAAGGACAATGAATTTCAGCTCTGCGCGTGGAATGTGAGGTCCTTTAACAGACCACGTGCAGTTGATAAGCTCACGGAGGCTCTTGACTGCTACAAAGCAGACATTACCGCAATCCAGGAAGTGTGGTGAGATGGGCCGGGCAAAAAGAAGATGAAAAACTGTCACCTCTACTACGGCGATTGCTAGAAAGGGGGAACTTACTCACTTACTTATTAGGCCAGCGATCCATGGAGGATCTGAGCCTAAGCCTAAGCTGCCTTCCATCCTTGACGGTTCCGGGCACGCTGCTTCCAGTTATCAAGACCAAGATGTCTTACATCCGCGATTACTTGGTCTTTATACCGGAGGTTCGGTCTTCCTCTTCTTCTCGAACCAGGAGGCTTGGAGTCGAAGACCCTCTTAGCTGGAGCGTTGATGTCCATGCGCTCGATGTGGCCGAGCCAGTGTAGTCGACGGATCTTTGCCTTCCGGACTACATCCGGAATCTTCTTCTCCATTCACCTTCACCAGACCAAATATCCGGCGCAGAATTTTTCTCTTGAAAGAACCAAAAATCAGCTACGCTGCCCTGCTTATCGTCCAGCTTTCGGCTCCGTACAGCAAGACTGGCAGTATAAGCGTTTTGTAAAGCATGACTTTGGTCTTTCGAGTGAGGAGTTTTCACCCCAGTTGTTTGGACAAGCCGTAGCAGCAGCGGTTGCTAAGGACGATTCTATGCCGGATCTCCACTCTGGTCTCATTTGTGGAATTTACGTTTGCCCCGAGGTAGACAAGCTCCTTAACTACTTCGAAATTGTAGCTGTCAATTGTTATATTTTGTCCCAGGTGGTGAGCGACGGATTGGTTTTTGCTTGACAGCTCATTGACCTTAAGACCAACTCGTTTCGCCTGTTCTTCAATCGCCGTGAATGCTTCCACAATGCCACGGCGAGAAGATAGTGCCTTCCCTGTTGACACCTGCCCGTCGCACTATCTGCTCCAGCACCAGGTTGAAGAAGTCACATGACAGTGCATCTCCTTGCCGAATTTCGGTGAATGTTTCAAACGGTTCCGAAGTCCTGGAACCGAGTTGCACGGTACATCGCGTATTTTTTAGAGTGGCGCGATACAACTGGATCAGTTTTCCCGGGATCCTGAATTCGGCCATCGCACCAAACAGTCCTTCACGATGAATGCTGTCGTATGCGTCTTTGAAATCGATGAAAAGATGGTGTGTATCGATTCGAAACTCGTTGGTCTTTTCCAGGATTTGTCGAAGGGTGAACATTTGGTCTATAGTCAATTTGCCGGGCCGGAAGCCGCACTGGTAGCTGTCGATTAGTGCGGTGCAAGATAACATTAGACGTTCCCACAATACGCTGGACAGGATCTTGTATGCGACATTGAGCAGGGATTTACCTCTATAATTCTTGCAAGAGGTAGGATCGCCTTTTTTGTGGATGGGGCAAATAGAGCTGGTATTCCAGTCGTCGGGCATGCTTTCGTCTTCCAAAATTCTTCAGATGATCTGGTGCATGCTCCCTACCAGAACATCGGCGCCAGCCCTGAATAGCTGTGTCGACTTCTTCGATGCTGGGGGGAGGACTACTTCAGCGGCTGGAGTTAGAATTTCTTCGGTCCCTACCACTCTCTCTTGGTCATACTCGATAAGCAGCTGCCACTCTCGCAGTTTCGAAGAGCCTGGGTGCCCTTTTTGAAGCCTCCTGCAAGGTCTTTGGCTTTCTCGATATCCTGGAGCTGGGAGGCTGCCAAGATTCTTTTCTTTTGTCGCAGTGGTTTTTTCTCCTCCCTTCTTCTGGTACGGTACTCTTCTTGCGCTGCCCTGGTTTTTCTCTTCAGGGCCTTTTGATACGCCTCGTCGGTTGCTGCCTTTTTCTGCTTACAGTCGCCATCATACCACGGGTTTCTTGTCGAGAGTGGTAGGTATTCTAAGGTGGTTTCGGCTACTTCCTGAATGGCTGAGCGGCAATGCAGCCACTTATTATTCGCATTTGTGTTCAACGTAGGCGTACCGTAGAGTCTTTCGCTCAGCTGCTCCCTGTAGTCTCTGGCAACCTCCGATGTGCTCAGGCGCCCAATGTCGAACCTCCTCCTGATGGGCTGGTGCAGCTTTCTGACATTGGACAGTCGAGCTCTGAATCTTGCTGCTACGAACAAGTGGTCAGAGTGGACATTTGCCCCTCTGAATGTTCGCGCATCCAGGATGTTTGACGAGTGCCTTGCGTCAATGAGCACATGGTCGATTTGGTTGGCGGTTCGACCGTCCGGAGATCGCCAGGTTGCTGTGTGGATTCGCTTGCGAGGGAATCTTGTGCTACTTATCACCGCATTACGAGCTGTCGCAAAGTCCGTGAGTCGAAAGCCGTTGACTGTTGTTGTATCGTGGAGGCTGTGCTTTCCGATCACTCCGCCAAGGGTGTTCTCCTTACCGATTTTGGCGTTGAAGTCCCCGAGCGCGATTTTTACATCGTACTCCGGACAAGCTCCGTAGCTTCAGCCTCGTCGGCAGGGGCGTGTGCACATATAAGGCTGATGTTATTAAATCTGCCTCTGATGCGGATCACAGCCAGGCGATCACTTATCGGTTTAAAGTTGATGACCTTCGACCTTAATCGCTTCCCACGACAAATCCGCATCCCAGTAAGTGCAACCTTTTGTGACAGCTGTAATAAATGTCGCAATTTTTCTTCCTAACCATTCCGTTTCCTATCCAGCGTATTTCCTGGACCGCAGTAATATCCGCCTTGTACTGCGTGAGGATTCCTTCTAGTTTATGAGCAGCTCCGGGAGTGTACAGGGTTCTGACATTCCAGGAGCATACTCGCAAATCGTGTTCCTTTTTCGTGCGTTGTCGTCGTCGAGTATCCGTCCGTGTATCCGAGGCATCTTGGTCATTCATAACTTTTAGGTTTTTTACGTGGGCGGGTTGTTAGCCCACCGCACAACCGCCATTCTGGTCGGGGTTTTGTCGCTGCATACGTTTGTTCACCTCCCAACGATTGTTGAAGAGGCTATCAAGAGGACACCGCGAGGAGGCCGTATGTCAACTTGACCCGGGCATTTAAACAGGGATCATTGCTGGTATCTCGCCAGGTTGAGAGCGATCAGCAACTTTACCCTGTATGTCCGAGCCCATGCCCTTCGTTCTATGCTCTCACTGGCCATTATACCACGGGTTTTTTTTGTCGGTGGTGGCGCGTAACCTATGGTAATGTCAGCTGCTTCCTTGATCACAGAACGGCTATGGAGCCACATATTGTTGGTATTTGTGTCCGACGTAGGCATCCTTGCGAGTCGTCCGCTCAGTTGCTCTCTGTAGTCTCTGGCGATCTCTGAGATGCTCAGAGTCGGGCTCTGAGTGTTGCTTTCACTAGAAAATAGTCAGAGCCGACGTTTGCCCATCTGAACGTTCTAACATCCAGGATGTCTGACGCATGTTTTGCGCCTCTGAGCACATGGTCCATTTGATTGGTAGTTCGATCATACGCAGACCGCCAGGTTGCTGTGTGGTTCTTCTTGTGAAGAAATCTTGTGCCACTTACCGTATTATGAGTTGCCACAAAGTCCGTAAGTTGGAAGCCGTTGACTGTTGTCGTATCGTGGAGGCTGTGTTTTCCGACTACTCCGTCAAAGATGTTCTTCTTACCGATTTTGACATTGAAGTCCCCGAGTATGATTTTGATGTCGTTCTCCGAGCAAGCTACATAGGCGTCGTCCAAATGGTCGTAGAAATCCTCCTTGGTGGGTTCTTCAGCCTCGTCGATAGGGGCATGGATGAGGCTAATATTGTAAAATCTGGCTTGGACGCGGGCCAAAGCTAGGTGATCGTTTATTGGCTTAAAATTGATGTCTTTCTACCATAGACTTTTTCCCAAGGCGAATCCACATTCCAATAAATGCAGCCTTTTGTGGCAACTGTAATAAATGTCGCACTCCTTCTTCTTTACCATTTCTTGTCCTATCCGACGTACTCCTGGATCGCAGTAATATCCGACTTATCCGACTTGAGGGCCTTTTCTAGTTGATGAGTGGCTTCAAGAGTGTAGATAGTTCTCACATTCCAGGAGCCGATCGTGGTTCTTTTTTTTCCTGTGTCATCGTCGGGTATCCATCCTTGTATCCGAGGCCATATTCTCCTTCATTACAAATTTTCTTTTTACATGGGCGGGTTGTTAGCCCTATGCATAACCACCATTTGTTTATTTATTTATTAAGCTTATTACAAGCTTCCTACTTACTTACTTAAGTGGCGCTACATTCTTTGGTGAACCTGGGCCTCAACCAACAAGCGTCTCCAGCTGGCACGGTCTTTGGCCAGCTGTTTCCAGCGCCGCACGCCCAGTTGGTTAAGGTCCCCTACCACCTGCGTGCGCCACCGATGATGCGGCCGTCCTCTGCCGCGCCTTCCTTCCGGAGTGGATTCGAAGACCCTTCGGGTCGGAGCTGTATTTTCCATGCGCTCTACTTGGCCTAGCCACCTTAGACGCTGTATCCGTAGACGTCGTACCAGGCCGATGTCGCTGTACAACCCGTACAGTTCTTCGTTATATCTTCTCCTCCATACACCGTTTGAACAAACGGGACCGTAGATAGTACGCAGACTTTTCCTCTCGAAACGACCAAGAGCATCTTCATCCGCTTTTGTTAAGGTCCAAGCCTCTGCGCCGTTAAGGAGGACTGGGATGATCAAGGTCTTATAGGTCAAGGTCTTAGAGAGGGCTCTACTTCTCATTTGCCTCTTGAGCCCTAAGCAATAGCGGTTGGCAAGAGTGATTTCGCCGTTTATCTCAGCGTTGGTTTGTTGTCGCCGGTCATCAGTGAGCCAAGGTAGACGAATTCCGTGACCACTTCAAAGTTATATGCGCCCATGGTGACGTTCTGGCCAATACGTCGGTGTTGTCCGTCTCTTTTAGATGAAAGCCGATATTTGGTTTTACCCTCATTAACCCTGAGACCCATCTTATCTGCTTCTACTTCAATGCTTACAAAGGCCTCATTGACGTTTCGCTGTGTCCGTCCAATCACGTCAATGTCGTCGGCGTACGCAAGCAACTGCGTAGACTTGAAGTAAATCGTACCTCTTGTGTTGGCCAGTGACTCTTGCACGATCTTTTCAAGGACGATGTTGAAAAAGTTGCATGACAGCGCGTCACCTTGCCTTAATCCTTTTTTAACATCAAAGGTCTCGGTTTGCTCATTACCGACCTTAATGGAGCAGCGCGAATTCTCCATTGTCATCCTGCACAGTCGGACGAGTTTGACAGGGATGTTAAAACTAGACATGGCTTTGTACAGCTCATCTCTATATACGCTGTCATATGCGGCCTTGAAATCGACGAGATCTGCCGTAGCGTAAATATTTGGTCTATTGTGGATTTACCTGGCCTGAAACCACACTGATAAGAGCCGATCAGGTTATCCACAAACGGTTTCAGGCGTTCACACAATACGGCAGAGAAGATCTTATATGCGATGTTAAGGAGACTTATTCCCCTATAGTTGGCGCAGTTATAGGGGTCTCCTTTCTTATGGACCGGGCAAACGATGCTGAGATTCCATTCGTCGGGCATGCTTTCGTCCGACCATACCTTGCAGATGAGATGGTGCATGCACCTTACCAGCTCATCTCCAGCCGCCTTAAAAAGCTCAGCAGACAGGCCGTCTGCGCCAGCGGCTTTATTAGACTTAAGTCTGGATATCGCTATTTTGACTTCGTCTAGGTCGGCTGGACTGCAGAAGTTGTCTTTCCAAATCCTCAGTATCGACTGCGACCATGGAGGATCTGAGCCTGGGATATATATAGCTGCCTTCCATCCTAGACCAAGTTGTCTTGGCTCAGAACTTTTCTCTCGAAAGAACCCAAAATCAGCTCCGCCGTTCTGTTTATAGTCCAGCTTTCGGCTCCGTATAGCAAAACTGGCAGTATAAGCTTTTTGTAAAGCACGACTTTTGGTTCTACGAGTGAGGAGTTTTGACCCAAGTTGTTTGGACAAACCGAAGTAGCAGCGGTTGCCAAGGGCGATTTTATGCGGAATCTCCACTGTGGTGTCGTTTGTGGAGTTTACGTTTGCCCCTTGGTAGACAAACCTCCTTAAGCACCTTGAAACTATAACTGTAAATCGTTACATTTTTCCCAAGGTGGTGAGCGATGGATCGGTTTTTGCTTGACTTGTGGATGTTGAGAATAGCGTTGGGGGAATCGCGTGCTTGCTACAAGGAGGTTACGCCCGCTAGGCAATCGATTAGCCTTAGTCCGTTGTCGGATGTGGTGTTATGGAGGCTATGCTTTCCTATGATCGACTCAAATATGTCCTCTTTGCCCAGTTTTGCATTAAAATCTCCTAGAACTATTGTTGTTTCGTAGCTGGGGCATTGGGCATATGTTCTGTCTAGGAGATCGTAGAATTCTTCTTTGAGTCGATCGTCCTTTTGTTCCGTTGAGGCGTGAGCGCATATTAAGCTAATGTTTCCAAATTTAGCGTTGATGCGGATTGTTATGAGGCGTTCGCTTATGTCTCGGAAGCTTAAGACTTTATGTCGGAATTTTCCTCGAATAACGAATCCCCACCCGAATAGGCGCTGTTTGTTCTCCCTGTAGCAGTTCCCGTAGTAGATGTCGCAGTTTTTCATCCGTTTTTTGCCTGGTTCATCCCATCGCATTTCTTGGAGTGCGGTTATATCTGCTTTATAGCAGTTGAGGGTTTGCTCCAATTGATCGCCTGCACCCGGACCTAACATTCCAGGTGCAGACTCTCAAGTCCGTTAGTCGTCTGCAGGGGTCGTCAGCATTGTATCCGTCCGTATCCGAGGCTTGTTGTTGTTTCGGAATAAGTAGGTTTTTACGTGATAGGGATGTTACCCCTAAGCACACAGGAACGAGGGGTTGGGTCGCTGCACACCTTGGTTCACTACCTGGCGGGTGTCAGGGTAGCTATCCAGGGGGGGGCCACGCGGAGGCTGTGTGTCAACTTGGATTGAACAGGGACAGAGATCGAAGCTGGCGTTTGCCATGTTAAACGCGATCAACTTCTTTGCTCTGTTTGCTCACTCCCTCCCCAATCTAAATCCCCCAATCTTAAACAATCCAACCTTAAATATTAGCTACTTAACCTACGAGAGAATAGGGTGAAGTGGCGTGTGGGAGGTAGAAGATTAGAGAGAGGATTTTTTGAATTGGACGGGATGAGGGGAGTCTGAAAAGCGGAGTAGATCTTAGGCGACGAGGGTTGGTATTGAGCGAAATCATTTCAAGGAGGGCAGGAGGGTCGATAATTCCAGCTATAAGCTGGTAAAATGAAGAGAATGTCAGCTGCCTCGCGGCTTGCTTCCAAGGTTTGTAAGCCGATCAATTGTAGTCGGTCTTCGTAGGGTGATAATACAGTCCTGTCAGACCATGGGAGACCTCTTAAGGCAAACCGCAGAAATCTACGTTGCACAGCTTCAATTCGTGCCGAATGGCTAAGTAAGGAGACCAGGCTTAACTGGCATATTCCAAGACAGGTATGACGTATGTAATTTAGAGGGATTAAGTGACGTAGGGATTCGAGAATTCCTTAGAGCTTAGATCAACGTTTTATAAAAAGAAGGGCAGAATTAGCTTTTTGTATGATATGATTGATGGGGGAGAGAAAGTTTAGCTCTCGGTCGCATATGATACCAAGGTCGCGTATGAAGGAGACATTGGGTACAGGCTCGTTAAGTAGATACTAGAAAGTATGTTCTAGGAGCAGAGGGGAAGCGTTTCGGAGAGAACGTAACGAACTGGCATTTACTGATGTTGAGTTAGTTGAGGTAGTTGTTATCAGACCAATTACCGAAGGATACAGGGTCGCTTTGGAATGCAAGCGAGTCTGCGGGAGTTGGTATTGTCTTGCTGATTTTCATGTCGTCGGCGTATATTGACAAATGGGAATCTTTTAAGATAAGGTCGACATCGTTAACAGCGAGGACAAATATTAAAGGTCCGAGATGACTACCTTGCGGAACACCGGAAGAGGCAATGATGGCGTTAGAGAATGAGTTTCTACAAAATACTCTATATTGGCGATTCTCAAGGTACGATTTAAGCCATGCGATGATTTGGAGCGGGAAGCCTAAAGCCTCTAAATCGAAATAAATTAATGCATGGCTTAACTTACCGAATGCTTTACTAAAGTCTGTGATGATAACATCTACCTGGTTGCCTTGCTCCAGAGTTAGAAGTATTTTGGAGGCAAATTCTGTAAGGTTGGTTGTGGTGGACCTACCTTTTATGGTTTCCCAAAAAGGCTGCCGGGAGGAGAAGATGGATCTGCAGTGGAAGAACATTGAGTCATACACGACGGACTCGAAGAGCTTGGGGATAGCGGACAATTTAGTAATCGGTCTGTAATTAGAAATATCCATCTTGGGGCCCTTTTTGTGAGTAGGGAATATGTAAGAAATTTTCCAAATGATTGGAAAGGAAGCTTGACGAAGTGAAAGGCGTTAGAGAATAGAAAGAGGTTTGCAGAGGGAAGCTATACATTTCTTGAGGAGAATGGTTGGGAGACCATCGGGACCCGGAGAGAGGTCGTCTTTAAGGTGGTTTAGCTTGTGGTGAACCAAGTCCTCATCAATATCAATTACGGAGAGCGCTGTCTGAGAGCAGTTATTCATATAGCTGAAAGATACAGGGTCGGGTTTATGACTGCAGTCGTTAAGTGATAGGCTAAAGAATGAGGCAAGAAGGTTCGTGACGATTTTGGGGTCGTCGGAGGTAGTGTTGTTTCATTTGAGAGAGGAAGGGTCCCCATCCGATTTCTTTTCGAGGTTGATGAATTGGTAAAAGCGTCTAGGATCAGTAATAAGGGACGTCTGCATTCTTTGAAGATATGTGTGAGTTGTAGAGGGTGTCACAGAGGATAGAGAAGGGTTGGGAGGCTTGTTGGTATTTCTCATAATCAGAGGGCGAATTTGACGTTAAAAACTTCTTCCAAAGTTTATTTCTCGAATTACAGAGAGTACGCAGTTCCTTGTTATACCAGGGAGGTATTGAGAAACATTTTTTTCGTGGGACGTAAGGAACAAATTGGATTATGCAGTTAAAGAGAGGAGTGTGGAAAAATTCCAATGCGATGGCGATAGGTGTGTTTTCGCTCAAGAAGAGGCTAAAGTCTATGTCGTTAACTGAATTGATAAATGAGGCGAAGTCGGCCTTTCGGAAGTTGAAAAAGAAAGAGTGATCATAAGTGGAGGAAGTTTGGTTTAGTTTATAGGAGAACTTAAGGGATAAGGGAGGTTGATATTGGTCCAGAGTGGACAGCAGATGGTTGCTTGCGGTAACAACAGAGTTGTAGGCATCAGAAGAAAATGTAAGGTCTAGTTGTCTTCCAAGATTGTTCATGACACTGCTGATTTGAAATAGGTTAGACTCTACAAGACGGTCAGTAAAAAGAGTTTTCTTGTCAGAGCAAGCATTAATAGGGACAAGAAAACCCTCGTCATCTGAAGGGGCCCATTGCAAGAATGGAAGATTGAAATCTCCAACGACGATGAGGTCATCACTTGGACCGACGTCTGAGAAAATGGAGTCTATTGTGGAGAGCACCGTGGCGCAGTGGGTAGTGTGTTGGCCTCTGACGCCGATGACACGAGATCGAAACCCGACACAGCCATGTCATCGAATGTGTTTTTCACTGTGTTTCTCCTCAGCGGGGTTCTGACAAAACCCCCTGTAGTAAAATTGTCATGAAAAGCTTCTCAAAATTCGCCGTTCGGAACCGGCAATAAAACTGTAGGTCCCTTTCACCTATGTGAAAATGAAATCACACACAACATGGGTGATTGAGAGAAGCTCGGCTCAGGTTCTTCATGGACTGTAACGCCAACATACATACATTGTGGCAACGGCTAGCTGGTAGACTTGGGCAGGTTGGAATGGGCGGATGTAATAGCAAAGGATGTTGATAAAGCTTTTAGTGACTGGTATCTTGGCGCAAACAAGTTCAAAAGGTGCAGAGTTCGAAATTGCAACAGCCGATGCACTAAGGCGGCTAGGGATGGACAAAAGGACACCTCGCCGAAGGGGAAGTGCGCTATTGCGCTTACCGTCAGTGCGACAGACGTCGAAGTCGGAAGAGAAGAGTTCAGATTCGAAAATGCTAGGGTCGAGGTTGGTTTCAGTTAAGGCGAAGATATCGTAAGAAAGCGTTAGAGAGTTAAGGTAGACAGTTGAGGTTTTGGAACGAAGGCGTCTTACATTTTGATATAGTGAGAGAAAAACTTCAGGGGGGGTTGTGACGAGGGAGTTAGGGATGATAATAGTTTCTGGTATCTCTGCGAGCCTTTTGGAGAGAGGCAAGGTGCCTAGAGCTAGTATGAGTGGCGAAACTAGAGAGGTCGCCTTTTACCGTATTAGTCGAGGTGTTAATGCACTCATGGAAACGATCGTCAACTTTTCTCAGTGCTGTCGGGTCGGTAGGCAGGCCCTCTAGCAGGTCTTGGTTTCACCGTCAATACAGACAGAATCCGGCATATCGTGAAGGTAATCTAGGTAGAGGCGAATATTTTCATAAAGACGATTAGCACACAGTTTGGATGTTACATAGCGGCCATCCAGATCATTAGGCGGCTAGCACTTCCCTACTAACTTAGATGTGAGTTTAACGGAGGGAGGAGTGGATTTAAAACAAGGGGGGGGGGGGGGGGGGGGGGGGGATTTGGGGAAGATGAGGGTGGAGTAGGGATATTCGCGGATTTGGGAAGGTTGACTTGGTGGGAGTAAATGAAATGAGGGTATTTGGTGGTCGAGGGACTATAAGACTGGATGGGGAGGTTAAAAGAAAATCGATTGTGAGGGTTATCCTTACTGTTGGTTATATGTATTGGGATTGGAAGAGATGTTATGGAGGAAGCACTGTTGCAGCTTGGGAGAGAATAAGGGAAAGATTCCCGTTTTGAAGACCGGGACTAGATGGATTCAAAGAAAGTTTTTGCCTGGGGTCTGAATTGTGATACTTAGGATTGGCCTTAGATTTAGATACCGACTTAGACTTAGAATTAGGCGTAGGTTTTCTTAAAGTTAGGTTACCTATAGTACAAACTCTACCGAATGGGTTGGTGAACATCCCAGTCGGGTTGGGCCCTCTTGCCTAGGGCGGTAGTTGCATAAATCAGTTCACCTCTCAACGGGTGCTGGGGAGGATATCCTGAGGGTGCCGCGAGGCTGTCAACTTGACCTAATCATTAGCAAGGACCGTTGCTGGCGTCTCGCTATGTTGAGTGCAATCAGCAACTTTGCCCTGTACGCATGCCGAGACCCTAGGTACCCTCCATACCATTTTTTTACTGCAAAAAAGCACTCTATCCCACTGTAAGAAGAGACTGCGCCGAGCAGCAATAAACAATCAGATAATTGGTCTTCGTGAGTACACTTGCGTGGTTGCTGCTCTCCTTATCATTCCGACTGGACCGGGTTATGTATGTGCCTGTTGCACTCGGTTAGATAGTCAGTCCATTGAGACATTTAAGAACAAGTTGCTGCTTCCTTACTTCCACCATGGTTCCTCTTCTTCTCTATATTTTTTTTCTCTGCTTTTGTTCTTTGCCTCCTCCGTGGTCTGTCAATATTTGAGTGCCAAGTTTACGAGTTGATGTGTAGATATTGTTTTCGTATGTTTCGATCTTCAACTTCTTCTCAATTTACGCGCAAACTGTTTGTTTGTTTGTTTGAAGTATGCAGGCACCTGCTCCGAGTAGAAGAGTACCATGCGCGTTGCACGTGTATGCTTTAGTGTAGCGAGTTTGGCTTCAAAACACAATTTCCATTTACATATTTGCGGTTGAGATTCATTTTTATATCGTCTGTTGGATTTTTATTGTTTTCACAACCGCGTGGGTTGGACAATGGAAAAACTGAATGTTGTTTGGCAACGTGAGATCTCAAACAAAATTAGGGGACATTCACTTCAAAGTATAATAAAGGATGTGCCGACCGCCAAGCCAAATCACAAGCATAACCTTTCCCAATTGTATGCAGGGGAAGAAAGAGAGAAAGATAAAGAGCCGTACTCTGGAAATCCCACTTGGATTTCCTTATCATCGTCGCGTTCACCTACATATACTATAATCATCATCAACTATCTGGCGTTTATAGTTTTGCCGCCACAGATGTATGAATACGATTACGGATACGATTGCGACTTCGGGATAGAGTGGAATGTTAAGAGAGAGAGAGAGAGAGAGAGTCTGGAGTTCTCTTAGATACGAGTGTCGGCATTCTCTGTCTCTGCATTGATCGTGTCGGATTTTTATCGTTTTTCTTTCCATTCAAATTCTAAACAAAAATTCAGTGCTCCCAGGTCACAGGTATTCTTGTCTTCTCTCCGGCCATACTGTTCTTCTCTTTCATCTCTGGGCTTAATGCACTACCACCAATACTACGATTGTGGGAAGATCTTTCGCTGCGGCCTTTACAATTGGTATCTTCGTATCTCACCTTGTGGCTCAGGTTGCTTCTCTCATAGTATCTCTTGCTATTGTATCCAACGTCGTCGTCGTCGTCGTCGCCGTCGATGTCTGCCTCTGTACGTACGACTTCCTGAGAGGTAAACACAGGGTTACAACTGACTTTTTCTTTCATTACGAAACGATCGTCCAAACGGTAGAGTTGTGCAGTTTTTTTTGTCCACTGATCGCCTCACCTAGGAAATACAATTTTATCTTTTACTTGTCAGTTTTGTTTTTCTTTTTCCTAATTTTCGAAATATCCTATTCGACTTGATCCGGTCAGTTTATCCTTTTTTTTTTGAGTAAAGGATCATATGGAATTTAATAAATGACGGCTTAAAACGAAGTGAAGATTTTTCGAAAATCCAGTGTTTTTATTGTGGGTTTTTGAGTGTTTCTTGAAAGTATTTTTTGAATAATGAATATTTCAAAAGAATTGTGAAAGAAGAAGAAAATAAAAATTAAAAATAGAAAAGAAATTGTTCAGGAAATTTTTGTTTTTCAACGAGAGGAAAATTGTAATTTTGAGTGAATTTATGTTAAAGTTCGAGATAAAATGACAACATCGACGACAACGCGAATGACAAGTGTCAGGATGAGGATTAAACGAATATTTAACGCGGTGAGTTTGAAACAATCTGAGTTTAAAGCTACTAAGGCAATCAAATGCGGATCAGGGCGCCCATCTGGAAATTGTTCCAACCTTTCTACTTCTACTCGACGTTAGGTAGGCTTTTTGAAGCATCCTTTGAGTCTAAAATCTATTTACATCTATAAGTCCAGACTTTAGGCTTATACTTGTCAGACGTACTTTAGGGTTTTAACCTGGAAAAATGTTTAATAAATGTTACGACCATCACTGTAGTTCTAAAACCCAAAATTTTGCTTCAAATTTTTAATAAGACCTAGGAAGTTATCTATAGTTACGAAAACGATTTTATCGTCTATATTCGGCGAACTTGGTACAAGTTGAGCATCGTTCAACAGTGGCCTAGAATTTAAAAAAAAAAAGTTCAGCAGACTCTATGTATCTACTTCCAATAAACACCCAAATTGAGAATTAAATTCTCAGTGAAGTAATAAAGTATTTTAAGTAAAAGTTGGGCTTGACAGCTTATGACTTGGTGATCTTACTTACTTACTTAACGGGTGCTACATTTCGGGGTGAACCTGGGCCTCAACCAACATGCCTCTCCACCTAGCACGATATTTCGCTAGTCTTTTCCAATGCCGCACGCCCAGTTGGTTGAGGTCCCTTTCCACCTGTGCGCGCCACCTTAAGTGCGGCCGTCCTCTGCTTCTTCGTCCCTCGGGGTTGGATTCAAAGACTCTCCGGGCTGGAGCTGTGGTGTCCATTCGCTCTACATGGCCCAGCCATCTTAGGCGTTGAATCCGTAGACGCCTGACTAGACTCATGTCGCTGTACAGCTCGTAAAGTTCGTGGCTGAATCTTTTCCT
This sequence comes from Eumerus sabulonum, assembly GCA_951905685.1. Classification (NCBI taxonomy): domain Eukaryota; kingdom Metazoa; phylum Arthropoda; class Insecta; order Diptera; family Syrphidae; genus Eumerus; species Eumerus sabulonum. Next base: position 11,699,851 of record OX645061.1, on the reverse strand, counting down.
CCATGCCCCGTCTGCGTTTGTAGGCCCAAAAATCACGCGCAAAATCTTTCTCTCGAACCGACCAAGGGCCTCCTCATCCGCTTTTGATAGTGTCCATGCTTCTGCGCCGTACAACAGGACCGGGATGATAAGGGTCTTATATAGAGTCAACTTTGTCGTTCGGGAGAGGGTTCTATAACTCAGTTGCCTCCTGAGCCCAAAGGAACAGCGATTGGCAAGAGTGATTCTGCGTTTGATTTCGGAACTGATGTCGTTGTTCCAGGTCACTGCGGAGCCAAGGTAGACGAAGTCCTTAACTACCTCGAACTTATATCTGCCTATACAAACGTTCTGGCCGAGACGTCGGTGTTGAGCGTCCTTTTTTGATGACAGCATATATTTAGTTTCGCCCTCGTTTACCGCCAAACCGATTTTCGCCGCCTCCATCTCAATACTCGCAAACGCCTCATTGACATCTCGCTGCGATCTACCTATTATGTCAATGTGTCGGCGTATGCAAGGAGTTGCGAGGATTTGAAATAGATTGTGCCTCTTGAATTGGCCAGTGATTTTTGCACAATCATTTCCAATATGATGTTGATGAAATCACACGACAGCGCATCGCCCTGCCTAAATCCTTTTTTGACATCAAAACTATCGGTAAGGTGTTCACCGATTCGGAAAGAGCAGCGAGCATCCTCCAAAGTCATCCTGCATAGTCTGACGAGTTTAGCAGGTATGTTAAAGGTAGACATAGCGTTGTATAGCTCGTCTCTTATTACGCTGTCGTATGTGGCCTTGAAGCCGACGAATAGATGGTGCGTATCGACTTGAAATTCATTGGTTTACTCCGGGATCTGCCGTAGTGTGAAGGTTTGATCGATGGTGGACTTCCCTGGCCTGAAGCCACGCTGATAAGGACCTATTAGCTTGTTTACGAATGGCTTCAGGAGTTCACACAAATCGGCAGCGAAGATCTTGTATGCGACATTAAGGAGACTTATTCCTCTATAGTTGGCGCAGTGCAAGGGGTCTCCTTTTTTGTGGATCCTTGGTGATCTTAATGCTTTCTTATACCGATATGTCTGTTTAGTCTGCAAATAGCTCTAATCGATGAATGATCCTTCTTTACGCTACTTCTTTCGATCTAAAACGCTGTCTATCTCCTTTGAATTTCCCGCATGAATCACGTTTGACAGCACCACTCCAATTGTGATAAGTGGCGCTCAGGGATGATCACGCCGCACCATGTCGATATCTAACAACGTAAAGATGTGCTAATTGAAACAATATTCTAGATAGGCCTTCCATTGGAGATATTTGATTAAGGCAAGCGCAGCTATCGGTTGCGATTTGTGATTTACAAGAGCAAATTGATCAAGTGAGCGCAGCCTTTGAAGCAACGTGCATGTTAATTGAATCAAATTTGTTCTTCTGAAGCAAATGACTATGGCGTTTTGTGGCTTTTGAATTGATTGTACGAAAACATTTAGTTAACAACTTATTCACAAGCTCGGCCTTACTTTAACGTCTTAAGTGCAGCTTGTTACTCCTTACGTTCTGAATGATTCTGATGGGGTGGCTTAGAGCTGTACTCCAGTAATGCGTAATTGTATGTATGTATGTTGGCGTTACAGTCCATGAAGGACCTAAGCCGACCTTCTCTCAACCACCCATGTTGTGTGTGATTTCATTTTCCCATGGGTGAAAGGGACCTACAATTTATTGCCGGTTACAAACGGCGAATTCCGAGAAGCTTTTCATGACAATTTTGCTACAGGGGGTTTTGTCAGAACCCGCTGAGGAGAAACACCGTCAAAAACACATTCGATGACAATGGCTGTGTCGGGATTCGAACCCGTGTCATCAGCGTCAGAGGCCAACACACTACCCACTGCGCCACGGTGCTTTGCGTAATTATTAAGGACACATTACTGTAATGTTACAAGATCCAGATTCATCAGCCGGTGGATGATCTTGCAGATTTTTCGTATAAATTCAGCGATCACCAAACCTTAAGGAAATCTTTTGCCGGAAACCAGAAACCCATGACTCTTGCGAGTGTTTTCTTCTGCTCTTGACTAAGTTTGTCAGTTTACGACAATCGCCAGTTTGATCAACGAGAATTTGACGAAGTTACTCCGCAAACATTGCCCTTTTAATCCAGAGAAGTCCTTATCCTACAAAACATTTTTTTTTTGTGAATTTTTCTAAGATATGACGCATAAAGCGTTTAGCTGAAGATGAGTATTTGCGCACTATTTTCTACCCATGTATGTATGTCCACCTGGGACCTACATACGTCTTAGAACTGAGCAGAAACCTGATCGCAAACAGTAAGGTATTTACTTTTAAACCTGATACCATTCTGATACCATTGTTTAGCAAACGTCCAGTCCCGTAACATAAGCTTGTCTAATGGCACCAGGTAGACTGATAAGTAAATCTTCTTGATGTTTACTTACTTACTTACTTAGCGGGCGCTACAATTCCGGGTGAACCTGGACCTCAACCGACATGCCTCTCCACCTAGCACGATCTTTCGCTAGTCTTTTCCAATGCCGCACGCCCAGTTGGTTGAGGTCCCTTTCCACCTGTGCGCGCCACCTTAGGTGAAGCCGTCCTCTATTTCTTCGTCCATCTTAGGCGTTGGATTCGTAGACGCCTGACTAGACTCATGTCGCTGTACAATCCATAAAGTCCGTGATTGAATCTTCTTCTCCAATCCCCTTCTGTATTTATAGGAACGAAAATCGCACGCAGAATCTTTCTCTCGAAACGACCAAGGATTGCCTCATCCGCTTTAAATAAAGTCCATGTTTCTGCGCCGCTTAACAGGACCTGGATAATTAGGTTCTTATATAAGGTCAACTTGGTCGTACGAGAGAGGGCTCTACTTCTCAGTTGCCTCTTGAGCCCAAAGAAGCAGCGGTTGGCAAGAGTAATTCTGCGCTTGATTTCGAAACTGGTGTCGTTGTTCCAAGTCACTGCGGAGCCGAGGTATATGAAGTCCTTAACTTCCTCGAACTTATATCTGCCAATATGCACGTTCTGTCCAAGACGTCGGTGGTAAGTGTCCTTTTCCGATGACAGCAGATATTTAGTCATGCCCTCATTAACTGCCGAACCATTTTTGCCGCCTCCATCTCAATACTCGCAAACGCCTCATTGACATCTCGCTGCGATCTACCTATTATGTCAATGTTGTCGGCGTATGCAAGGAGTTGCGAGGATTTGAAATAGATTGTGCATCTTGTATTGGCCAGTGATTTTCGCACAATCATTTCCAATATGATGTTAAAAAAATCACACGACAACGCATCGCCCTGTCTAAATCCTTTCTTGACTTCGAAACTATCGGTCAGTTCTGCACCGATTCGGATGGAGCAGCGAGCTTTCTCCAGAGTCATCCGGCAAAGTCTGACGAGCTTAGCAGGAATGTCAAAAGTAAACATGGCTTTATATAGCTCGTCTCTAATTACGCTGTCATACGCGGCCTTAAAGTCGATGAAAGTCTTCTCCATGATCTGCCGTAGCGTAAATATTTGGTCTATTGTGGATTTATCTGGCCTGAAACCACACTGATAAGAGCCGATCAGGTTATCCATAAACGGTTTCAGGCGCTCACACAATGCGGCAGAGAAGATCTCATATGCGATGTTAAGGAGACTTATTCCCCTATAGTTGGCGCACTTATAGAGGTCTTCTTTCTTATGTACCGGACAAACGATGCTGAGATTCCAATCGTCCTGCATGCTTCCTCCGACCGTACCTTGCAAATGAGATGGTGCATGCACCTTACCAGCTCATCTCCAGCCGCCTTAATATACCTTGGGGGTAATGCTTGAAAGCCGACTTAATTTTAAAGCCCATGTCGAATACTGCAGTAAAAAGTCGTCATAAATGCAAGCATCGTTTCCCAGAATGCTGCCGAGTATCGGTGGACCAGGATACACGAGGAGGATTCTGCTTTGTAGAGTGGTAATCTCAATACTCCTATACGCCCTTACAACGAAGGAGACAAGAAGAAAGTTCTCGTCTGCATACAGGTTCTGCGCAATAAGGACAATATGGGGTTTCTGGACAATCTCAGATTAAACAGCCTGTGTCATAGCGGGCATGGTCCACATCGACATCCTCGCCAACGAGATGCAGCGGGTTTACCCTAGGCGAACTACAGACCGTCAAGAAACTAGTGTTATCCGGAGGATGAAGCCGAAAAAAGGGCAATATCCGTAGCAATATGGTAAGCCAGGTGGGACAACACAACAAAACGCCGATAAACCTACTAACTGATACCCAGGATCGAGGTTTGGAGAAAAAGAACACACGGGAATTGCAATTATCACCTTACGCAATTCCTGTCAGGTCACGGCGGTTATTGAAAATATCTCCACAGATTTGGACACGTTAGTTAACCCTTCTGCCCAGAATATCCAGAGGACGCAGACGCTATGCCCCTGCCGAAGCCAGAGCTTCTAGTTAGCCGTATGATAAGCTCAGAGGACTACTGGCTGGAGATCTGCTCATTTATAACGAACGTGCAAAATGGGCTAAGAAGACTAGAAAGAATAAGAAGAGGTGGAACGGCCGATTTGGAATACATTAGTTGCTAACCAACCCCGCGAAGTAATACCTAAGGACAGTATTACAGTGCAGGGTGTGGTTTAGTACGTAGGGTTGTTCGAATCCTACACATCAGTAGCCCGGACTACAGCCATCTTTCCAATTAGAATTGCTTAACTCCATCAACTCGTTGTCCCCAGTCCGAATGATACCTCGCTCACAGCATGGATTCGAGTCGATAACTGTCGCTAATAGCTAACACCGCCATCTGCGTATTTCAAGAATTTTGCGCGCCAATGTACATACACATGTATATCTACAAACGACACCGTTCCGCCCCAAGAAAGAGGCTACAGCATGCCAACTTGCACTAAACAAACAAATACCTATCCGCCTATCGGCGCGAGTCCATCTCTTAACCTTCGCGGTACTTTTAACACTGCATCCCACCTCACAAGTCACAACCCGTGTGCAATCCACGACCATATCAGCATACGACCTCGCCATGTCTTAGTGGCACGTATAATGGGCACATAAAATTGCAATTTCGCCAACTGCATGGCGGCAGGATGGCAACAAACAAGGTGGACTAAACACAAAGTGCCGCCACCGACAAAAGGATCAATTACGCCATTTAAATAAAGTCAAGTGGATTTTCACTCCACGATATGTTGTTTGTTTGGCTTAAGGATCGGGACTTGTTATGCTCCAATCGTGGACGATCGTGTGCATATACCTTACCTTGAAAAAGGAAGCGCATGAAAGGGATCTTACGACTTTTCGGCTTTTTGATATTTTTGCGTGGCCAATAAAATAGCAACATGGTCGGCATCCTTTCCCGGCCAGAGGCACAGGTGACCTCTTGCCGTGAGATGTATCACTCCTGATAAAGTCAGGATTCCTAAAGGATATAATAAAGATGAAAGGATGCCGCGCAAGGACACGAATGCGACCCGGCATTGGTGCGTATGAATGACAATTTAAGAAAAGGGTTACCACGAATCAGGTCCCTCCTAAAGTATGTTGTGTTGCAAGGGAATTCGTTTTTATTGACATCCGTAGTCGTAAAGTTTATGAGCAATGCGATTCGGTTCCACGGAACGTCGGATTTATGATGATAAGTGTAAACGCAGTTTTTAGTGTGCCGCATCAATTTAGAGACTCACGCCTTAACAGACAAATGGCGACATTTATGTGGGATGAGTGAAAGGTAGAGCTAAAGGTTAATGTAGAGATTTATGAGAGGAGTGAGTTTGGGAGAGCACCTGGTCAGCATGTGTTGTGATAATCACTAATCCCTTGCATGCCATTCGCACAGAACTGTGTCACATGATTACATGTATGCGCGCACAGCTTCCGAAATACACCTTCCTCCGAGGCATGAAGCAGACGGAAGACATGGACAAAAAAAAAAACCAACCAAACGCGCAACAGTGTATAATAGGTTGCATCCTTTCCGCGGCACACAGCGCAAGCCAAGTCAAAAATACCAGGTTAGAGGCAAAAAACAACAATCTGCATCGCGGCACAATAACGACATTGCCAAGACAAGGAGCAAGCATCCAAGCCAGCCAACGGACAGGCGTAGCAATAATCGGGCCTGGAATTACGAATATCTCTCTCGTTCGGGCCGGATCTTTGGATCCTCGGTTCGGTTCGGGGTATTGGTGTGATGGAACTCGAGGAAGCCGAACAGGTGCACGATGCATGATGCCGATTTTCGATGACTTTTTTATGTTATTATTTTGTTGTTGTTTTTTTGTACCTCTTTTGGCCTGCGGTCACTACAAAGCCTTGTGCTTGCGGCGACGGCGGTGGTGTGGTGGCTGTGACGAAGGCGGTAACAGTGGCAGTGGCTGCTGGTGTGTGTTCACGACCAGTAGCGGCTATTCGAAGCGGAGTTAACTCACTTTTCGGCTCATTTGAGAGCATTTGTACCTCTGAATGATGTCGGCGTTCATTGATCTTCTTTTCGCTTTTTTTGTTTTTTGTTTTTCTCTCTTCCCCCCTCTCTCTTTCTCTGTCTATCTTTCTCAGTCTCTTCTGTTAATTGTCTCACTCACGCCTCGAGTCTTTATAACATGCACGCAGTGGAATAAAAGATAAAATCAGGAAGAAGGTACGAGTACTCGAGTACGAGTACAGCTTCCAAAACTGGAGATGAATCTAATGTGAAGTGTTGTTGTTTCGGGTTCGGCAGCACAGGGCGGAGTGGAAGTAAAAACTGAATATCAGAAAAGCAATAAACATGAAAGAGGAAAGGCGTGTAACAGAAGCAGTAGCCAGGAAGGAACAGCACCCGACGCCGGAGGGCGATCATGTGGCTCGATATTCAACTACTGTGCGCAGAAAACCACACGATCGTGTTGAATCTCATCGACTTTGGGGCCATCGATTTATTCTGGTTCATGCGATCTCTGTGACTGCTGTTGGTCAATTACACTCACTCGCCAGTTGTGACAACTAGTACCCCCACTTAATCGAACATTGGTCGTCCAGCCTTCCTTGGTAGAAGAGGAGCAACCAGCTTCTATGGAATGTACCGTCCACCGCTGAATTCCTTTGGAGTTCTAAAACTATTTTCATATTGCAATCGACCACATTCATCTCCATCTGTATGGATTCGGTGCCGTTGCTTCGACCATCCCACCAATCGAGTACAGAAAGAAGAAACAGAAAAACTTGCCCACGAATGAGCATTGTGATGGAAGAAACCCGGCACCGCATGGCATCTCCTTCGTCGGATTGGTAACTTGCGGCACGCACGCTCCGGTTGCATTCTTTTGATCATAGCGATCATCAATAAATTACCGGATTCCACAAAGTGTTTGACCGACATGGCATCCGTCAGTCCAATCATGATGTAATTATTGTGTGCTGTTTACTGTGTGCTGCATGGACATCTCGTATTCTCCAGCTTCCTTGTGGCCTCTTTTGATGAAAAATAAGCTCTCTTCGGAAGGCGCCAATCGTCGCTTTATCCTATATGAACCTAATGTGTACACCGGTGATTCCTTTCGAATTACTGTTAAACATAAAACAGGATTGTCGCGCCAGGTCCAACGAAGGAAAACCCTACTACAAGCGTCTAATTATTTGCCGACAAACATTGCCGAGGCGGCGGCATGGAACAAGAAAGAAAAAGAAAACGGCTGTCACCCGACTAATAAGACAACTTTATCCGGAGCTGGCTGGGAGCACGAGTGGCGGCACGGCAACTCGAACTGACTGGTAGTGTATCTGTGTAATTGCTTGCGGTATGCGTGTAATAGAAGTGAAAGACCTCGTTGCCCGATCGGTATTCAAGGAATGCTTTAGTTTCTATTCGTTCACCATTGACTGCCGATTGACGATAGCTACACATGTACATTAGTGCCAGTTGCTGCCATTAGCGAGGCGGTACACTTTGATTTCGTGTATTGCCTACTGTATGAATAGAGAGCTTTCCAAAGAGTGGTCTACAAAATCCCACATTTAACTAAGGTCGTTAAAGTAGAGTTACCTGTGTACTTGGTCGTGGCAGAGGTTTATCAACGGGAAGACACTACATGGCAATAAGAGCTCATTTCAAAAAGGTTTGCCTCTAAGGGCTTATTGGTTTATAAGTACCGTTTGTCAGTGCTGCTTATTCTTCTTCTTCTTCTAAGTGGGCGCTACAGTTCGGGGTGAACCTGGGCCTCAACCAACATGCCCCTCCATCTAGCACGATCTTTCGCTAGCCTTTTCCATTGCCGCACACCCAGTTGGCTGAGGTCCCCTTCCACCTGTGTGCGCCATCTTAAGGGCGGCCGTCCTCCGCTTCTTCGTCCCTCGGGGTTGGATTCAAAGACTCATACATAGCCCAACCATCTTGACTAGGCTCATGTCGCTGTACAGCCCGTAAAGTTCGTGGTTGAATCTTCTCCTCCATCCCCCGTCTGCGTTTATAGGCCCTATAGGTCTATAGGTCTATTACTCAAAAATCACGCGCAAAATCTTTCTCTCGAACCGACCAAGGGCCTCCTCATCCGCTTTTGATAGTGTCCATGCTTCTGCGCCGTACAACAGGACCGGGATGATAAGGGTCTTATATAGAGTCAACTTTGTCGTTCGGGAGAGGGGTCTATTACTCAGTTGCCTCCTGAGCCCAAAGAAACAGCGATTGGCAAGAGTGATTCTGCGTTTGATTTCGGAACTGATGTCGTTGTTCCAAGTCACTGCGGAGCCAAGGTAGACGAAGTCCTTAACTACCTCGAACTTATATTTGCCTATACAAACGTTCTGGCCGAGATGTCGGTGTTGAGCGTCCTTTTTTGATGACAGCATATATTTAGTTTTGCCCTCGTTTACCGCCAGACCAACTTTCGCCGCCTCGAACTCAATGCTCGTAAACGCCTCATTGACATCTCGCTCTGATCTACCTATTATATCAATATCGCCGGCATATGCAAGGAGTTGCGAGGATTTGAAATAGATTGTGCCTCTTGTATTGGCCAGTGATTTTTGCACAATCATTTCCAATATGATGCTGAAGAAATCACACGACAGCGCATCGCCCTGCCTTAATCCTTTTTGGACATCAAAACTATCGGTAAGGTGTTCACCGATTCGGATGGAGCAGCGGCCATTCTCCAAAGTCATCCTGCATAGTCTGACGAGTTTAGCAGGTATGTCGAAGGTAGACATAGCGTTGTATAGCTTTGAAGTCGACAAATAGGTGGTGAGTGTCGACTTGAAATTCATTGGTTTTCTCCAGTATCTGCCGTAGTGTGAAGATTCGGTCGATGGTGGACTTCCCTGGCCAGAATCCGCACTGATAAGGACCTATCAGCTTATTTAGAAAAGGCTTTAGGTGTTCACACAAAACGGCCGAGAAGATTTTGTAGGCGATGTTAAGGAGACTTATTCCTCTATAGTTGGCGCAATCAGAGGGGTCTCCTTTCTTGTGGATCGGGCATACGATGCTGAGACTCCATTCCTCGGGCATGCTTTCCTCTAACCATATCTTACGGATGAGCTGGTGCATGCTCCCAACCAGGTCATCCCCAGCTGCCTTGAAGAGCTCAGCAGACAGTCCGTCTGCGCCAGCAGCTTTATTCGACTTGAGCTTCGATATGGCAATCTTAACTTCGTCGAGGTCAGGGGGACAGAATTCTCTGCGGTCTCCGTTGATTAGAAATGGATCATTCTGCCTGACAGCGGTATATTGACTAACATCCGTATTAACTGCCGTTATACAGTCTGCAGAAGTGGTTTTTCCATATTCCCAGCATCGACTGCGGTTCTACTACTAGGTGTCCGTTCTCATCCCTGCAGGCTTCCGTTCTGGCTTTATAAAACTTTCGAACGTCACGCCTGCAGTAACACCTCTCCAAATCCTCAATCGCGCGCTTCTCGTGCTCTTTCTTTTTTCTTCTAAGAAGCTTATGCTCCTCCCTTCTTTTTAACTCGAAGAGCTCACGAGCTGCTCTTGTACTTTTATGCAGCGAGGCCTTATATGCATCCTGCTGCGCTGTATGCATCCTCCTGCACTCGTCATCGAACCAGGTGTTTCTTCGTGGTGGAGCCCTGAAACCCAAAACTTCGGATGCAGAGCTTTTCAGGGCTTGTTTGCAAAGGCTCCGCTGCTGTTCTATTGATAGCGTGGAGGATTGAGGCTTAAGGGAGACGCGATCGGTAAAAGCACGGGCGGTTTCTGGCGATAGTAGCTTTCCGACGTCATAACTTTGTATTCTTACTCTACTCCGTTGCGTTCGTGATATCCGTAGGCGCATCTTGGCTACAACAAGATAGTGGTCCGAGTCGATGTTAGCCCCTCGGAAAGTTCGAACGTCAAGAATAGTGGAGGAGTGTCTGACGTCGATCGCGATGTGATCAATCTGGTTGGTAGTCGGTTGATCAAAAGACCGCCAGGTGCCTTTGTGTATATCGAGGTGCGGGAACCGCCTACTGGCTAAAAGGAGATTTCGCCCCGCAGCAAGATCAATCAGCCTGTGTCCGTTATCGGAGGTGGTGTCGTGTAGGCTATGTTTGCCGATGTCTCGTTCAAATATGCTTTCCTTACCCAGCTTAGCATTGACGTCTCCTAGTACAATTTTGATGTCTAGGAGATCGTAGAACTCATCTTTGGCTGAGTCATCCTTGTCTTCCGTGGGGGCGGGGACGCAGATCAGGCTGATATTAAAACATTTAGCCTTGATACGGATTGTTATGAGGCGTTCGCTCACATGCCGAAAGCTTAGGACTTTTTGCCTTAGTCCACCTCGAACAACAAATCCGCATCCAAACAATCGTTGCCCTCTCTCCCTATAGCAGTCGCCGTAGTAAATATCGCAGTTTTTCATCCGCTTTATGCCCGGTCCATTCCATCGCATTTCCTGGATGGCGGTGATGTCCGCTTTATAGCGAACTAGGGCGTCCGCAAGTTGTTCGGCTGCACGTGGCCGAAGATCATTGTCCTTTTTTCGTTTTTTGCAAGGGTCGTCAACATAAATCCGGTCCGTTATATCCGAGGCTTGTGGTTGTTTCGGAGTTTGTATTTTTTTTACGGTTACGGCTTACTGGGCCGTAGCCCAACCGACTAATCCTGTTTTTTTTTTTTTGGCGCAGGAGGCTTGCCATTCGCCCTTCCCCGTCTGCAATTTCCATAGGAAATCTCCAGATGGCACCACGAGAAGGTGGCGATAGGATTTACTAACAGTGCCGCAAGATGTTGACCGTCCATAGCGCAGGATTTTTTCTTGTTGGGCTTATCGTAGACCAAAGTTATAAAACTCTTTTTTTTGCTCTGCTCGAAAGTGCCGAATCCCGGTTAGTCACTCCGAGTAGTTCTGTAACCTCCTCTTGCGTTTAGCTCGGATCTTGCTTGAGTGATGCCTCTATGTTTTCGTTTTCAGATGCTCTTGACTATTCCTCAACAATGATATCAATATTCTTGGAACGTCGAAACCATTCCCTACGTGATTTATCAGTTGGAGTAGTGCCACTTCCACAAGCATTCGATGGACTTCAGCTTGAAGTCTCCCGAAGTTGCTGCTTTCAACACTCCCAGCGATATAAATTGAATATAATTGACAGATCCCTAACCTCACTTAAATCGCCTCAAGCAGCTGTCACAATGAAATATGTATTCTGAAAAGTCGGCGTCAACCCAACTAATTTGTAATCTCAATTGGTTTATCGAAATAATAGTATCTTCCTTACCATAACGATTAAATCCATCATCCAATTACTTCAAAAGCGAATTGACGACGACAAAACGTACAGCAACGTCCCCAGACCGCTTCCATCACCCAAGATGGGTACTAGGCCATCTCGTCAACAGAATCACAGTCCAACTACCTTAAACTTAATTCTAACTTCTTATAGTTTTTGACAGACTTGCAGTTTCGTCAAACCAATCATCCACAGGCCATTTGCCGAAAGATCACTTCCCAGCCAGTGATCGTAGGTCATAAACAGAACAAATCGATCGCGCTAATGACACCATCATCATACCGCTCCAAGGACACACACGAGATAACGCTATCATATCGAAATCCACTTTAAAGTGTTTCAATTAAAATTTCAATTCGCACCATCGACCGCGTCTCAACCGGCCAAACCCGATCAATTTGCGTCCCAGATTCCAATGTCGGTCTTTTGAAAACATCGTCTATAAGCACACTTTTCCTCTCCTTCTCAGTCTCACTACCTGCTCCCCCCTCTACGTAAGAGTAATTATGCTAGAACTCCATCAAGTCAATCGAAACCACCACCGAGTGGGACATTGAGAGCAACAGCACACTGATTGACCCTCTCTATCATCTAACGTCAAACTGTCAAAGTTTTGACTTGCACTTTACCTATGCATACTGCCCGCCGCGCGCCGTCTCTCTAGTCTTGAAAAAGAAGAAATCTACATGGCGGCATACCACCAATTGATTTCAGGTGACAATTTAATTTCCACACAACGACAAGCTTAATCCAACAAATTACGGCATTACGCTGCCCAGTCGCGATCGTCGCTAAATGGAGCTTGACGATCACTTGTGGGCACATACGTACATGTGTACGTACTCGTGTGTACTCTCGCGCCTAATATCAGTTTTCCGTTTAAATCACTACGAACTAGCATAAAATCCAACGCGCCATGTGCCTGCGTCGTCGATCGTCATGCTGCACGAGCACCGATATCGAGCATCGATCGGACGGAGAGCTAATAGGGCGGGGAGAAGGTAATTAAGTTTTTTGTTTTCTTGTTTTTGTTTTTCGTTGGCGCTTTCCCTGGAGGAGGTAGCACTCAAAGCGCATTTGGCGCCACACATCTACACAAGCACGCGAGCTCGACCATGTAATACTCGATGGATCGGTTGCCTCACTAGTCTATTTACTCAGCGGGCCCATATGCGAGTGTATGAGTGGAGCGCCTCCAAGATTATCTCGGAATGAGTATTATTATGATTATTAGCGCAGCGCAATGAGCCTTTGAGGTAGCCGCGCGGATACGCCGTCTCTGCATTAGTGGTCGTTTAAACGTTTTGTTTACACAGCGCCACGAAGCCATGCACGACATTTCTGTCCGATGGTTGATTCACTGTTCGATCGTCGTCGATCGGTTGAGGATCAATCGGATGGTGTTTTGTGCGCGTCATGTGAACGTCGTTTTCTCGCTCTGTCCATCTGTCATTGTTGTAATTTGACGTTTCTTGTTTGATTTTCCTCCTCTCCCTCTCCCTCTCTCTCGCTCTTGTTCAATCGTTGATTGGTCGACAGGCAAAGCCACAAATGTCAACGCTTTACGATCGGCACGTCGATCAACCGGTAGTCGAAGATTGATTGATAATAATTAGCTATTGAAACCGTTTGAAGAGCTGTTCGACGTTTGTTGACTCGTTAAGGACGAACGCGTGCTAGTCGTTGCTATGTGTACGTATACGTACGAGTACGAGTCACAGACGTGTGGTACGAGTATGTAGATTGGCAGATCGTAGATTTATTGGCTTTTAATAACCGTGATATGAGTGTGCGCGGAACCTTTTTGAAAGCAATCCGACGAGTGCGAGTGGTAGCATCTAACAGAGATAACATACCGCCATCGTGGAATATCTACATGTTCGTCTGTCAAGAACGATTAAATGATTTAACCAACAAGAGCACACACAAGTCGAATAAAAGGCGGTGGAGAGGGGAGGTAGAAGATCGGCGTTTAAAACTATTCTAGGCGGCGTGTCGTTATTATTGACGGCGTGCGCGTTTGATCTTCAGATTGTGGCGCACATAAAGAGCTGAAATATTTATCTGTCATTCTCGACTAGAGATGTGTGCTTTGAATCGGTGGTGATAGCACTATAATGGCGGCAATTATGAATGCGAAGGAATAGGAACAGGATCAGGAAGTGATCGTGCTATGTATTAGGTTGGCGTTATCATTCGCTGTGATCATCGCAATCGGAATGAGGAAATGATGAGGCAGAGTGTGATCTGCATCATCATTTGATCTTGCCGGTGATATTTGATCGTGTTCGAGAATGATCAAGAAGATCAGACTTTCAAATTTACTGCTAAGGTCCTAAGAATCTGTTAACTATAACCCTCAAGTATCGATCGAAGCAGAAAGAATATAAGAAACTTATTTGTAAATCGAAAAACGATTCTTACAAGACCTTCCGCGGAAAGATCAAGTCTCTGAGTGAGACTAGCAAGTTGGTTAAAGTCCTCGAACGGGGAAAACCGACACTCTGGAAACCTAATGGTAACTTAATTGAGTCTAAAGTGGAAACTCTTAGTTTACTGCTTCATACTCAATTCACAGGAAATCAGATCTCCATAGGTTCGTTGCACACTCCATCAAGGGAAACTGCAACTGCAACGATGAAAACAACTCAGTGTAGCTGGCATATTGCGTCGCGCGTGATAACGACTGAAGCCACTGAATTTTCTGTGGCGTCCTTCGATGGCTCTGATGGCCAGACACCGACGGGATATACCCTCTTATGTTGCAAAAAGGTATAAGGCAGCTGCTTCCTACTTTGAAAAGAATTTTTACTGCTGGCCTAGCACTTGCCCACATACGCGTTCCTTGGCGCAAGGCGAAAGTAGTCTTTATTCCCAAAAAGGAAAAGAGGACTACTCACTTGCCAAGGGTTTTAGACCAATTAGTCTGACATCCTTGAGGAGGCCGTGGCGCAATGGTTAGTGTGTTGGACTCTGACGCACGATGAGCGAGTTCGAATCCCGATAACACCGACGCCATCGAATGTTTATTTCGCGGCGTTCCTCCTCGACGGGGTACTGGCAAAACCCCCCGTAGTATACTTGCCGTGAAAAAGCTTCTCGACTCACGCCGTTCGGAATCGGCATTAAACATGGATGATAGAGAGAAGCTTGGCTCTGGCCCTTCATGGGCTGTAACGCCATCAAAGAAGTCTGACATCCTTCCTGCTGAAAAGCATGGAGCGGCTGGTAAAGATGCGAGTGCGCAAAGTTGCCCTTCGAATGCATCCTATTTCGGAGATGCAACATGCTTATCAGCGAGGAAAATCCTGCGAGACTGTGTTTCAGATCCTTTTTGGAAGAATTAAATGCGCGCTCGAAAGGAAAGAGTACGTGCTGGGCATCTTCATGGGCATCTTTCGACAGCATGTGCAACGCTGCCAGACGTCATGGCGTAGATGAAGCACTGGTCTTGTATATTAAAGCAATGCTTGTGCACAGGACATTGACCGCTGATGCAGGCCTCGACCAATGTGTCAAACCCGGCGTAAACAGGGGCTGCCGGCAAAGTGGCGTCCTGCCTCCGCTGTTATGGTGCATGGCGGTCGACTCTCTGCTTGATGCTCTCAATGCCTCTGGAATCCATGCCCAGGCCTACGCGGATGATATCGCTGTTCTTTCTGTCGACTCATGCTTAGCGACTGTCCGTCTCAAAGCTCAGGCGGCGCTAAATGTGATCGATGATTGGTGTACCAGGATTGGCTGTCGGTCAATCCTCTTAAGACCGATGTCGTTCGCTTCACGAGAAGGAGGAAAAATACTGATATGACTTAGCTGGTACTAAAAGGCACTTCCATCCTGATATCCAAGGAGGCTAAGTATCTAGGAGTCATCTTAGATAGCAAGCTTCTTTGGTCAAAGCATGTTGAGTAGGTCTTCCGGATCTACATGGCAATGATAAGACCTATAATCTCATATGCATCGGTTGTCTGGTGGAACAGATTAGCACGCAAACACGTAATAGCCTCTTTCATCAAACTCCAAAGACTGGTTTGTCTCAGCTGTGCGGGGGCTTTCCCAAGCACGCCGGGCGCTGTTCTAGATGCTATGATGAACCTTTCACCTCTTGATATATTTATCAGAGGATGAGCTCTGAAAGCCATGTCTCGTCTGAGAGACATGTCTTTTGGTACAACTCGCATAGGAATAACAGTGGGCTTGCGCAAGAATTGTCCTGCGACTCCTGTCTCATATACATGGCTTCTGACGCATTGACACTGGTTATCCTACTGCACTGTAATTTCACAGTCGAGTTTCTATGGCGTCAGGATTGGCTCTGGCTGGATACTGAACCTGGAAAGGAAAGTCTTCGCATTTTCATGGATAGGCTCCAAGTCTGGGCGGAGGTCCGGTGCGCGAAAACATCCGACTGCACTTCTCGTTATGAAAATATGCGTCTGTCTTCCAATCAGAGATATACGCAATCCTAATGACCATGCACTATGTTGGGGAGCACACACAGGTGGAGGGGAAAAAGCATATGCGTCTGCAGTGACAGCCAAGCTGCAGTCAAAACTATGTCCAACCACCTAACTAGCTCCAAATTAGTGCATGAACTCAAGCCCTTCTTGAACAGAGTCGGTAGACTAAATTCACTAAGGCTTGTATGGGTTCCAGGTCACTCTGGGATCCCAGGAAATGAGATCTCTGATGAACTTGCCAGAATGGGTTCAGAGGAGAGCGTCTCAGGACCTGAACATGCCCCAGGTCTGCCTGCGTCCACGGTAAATTCCTACATTAACGATTGGGTGTTTAATACACACAACCGTAGATGGAGGGATTATCTAGGTTGCAGGATGACTTAGCGCGTATCTATGCCCTGATGTCTGCGAGAAATCCGCAGACATCAGGGCATAGCATTCTTCCTGTCTTTAAGGAGAATCGACTGCAGAAGACTTCTGGGAGTCATTACGGGCCATTACACTTCTGCTAAGCATCTCTGCGTGCTTGGCATAAGTGAGACGCCTACCTGTGCTGCATGTTGTGAGGAGGATGACACTGCAGAGCGTTCTCTCTATGACTGTCCCGCCTTTGCTCGCGCACGGTGGCGCACCCTTGGGGCCGACGTGGTGTGTGCCGAATCTCTTAGCTCTACATCACTGAAGCTGCTTCTCATTTTATCTACGGAAAACGGGGGAAATACAGTAATGTAAGGTGTCTGCCTGGAGTACAATGGACCAGTATTTGCGTCTGAGTGCTCCAACAGATAGCAGAAGCATTCAACAAAAAATGCATTTCTTATGACGAAATTCTTATTAAAGACGATCGAGGTAAGGAAGTGGTCGTGCTATCAATTAGGAACAATTCTATTGACCCTTGTTATCGTCCTTGTTTTTTTAAAACATTATCATCGATGCTAGGAAGTAATCTCACGCAGGATCAATCAATTACAGGATACGAAGCGATCTCGTTGCGAAATTCAGACTCAACGCGATCGGCTTTTCGAAAGATCACCTACTCCGATAGACCGTCCTTCAAACCTTCGTGTTTCCTTGCACATACTCACCGTCTTCGAACGGTAAACACTCTTATACTCATCCAACTATCCACACTACCACAACAATCTACTCGATCAGACGTCGTATATCGAAGCGACGTGTAAAGTGCGCCGAACACGTGGTAGGCTTGCCTCTTTTTGTATTTTTTCTTTTATTTTGTCCACCACATGTACCATCATCTTCCTGTCCCGTGTATTACGTGTTTACGATGCACTATCAGCAAGAGCCCGCAAAATGCTTGTAGTACCGCCACGATTGCTGTCACTCCGACTTTTGTCGAAGAAGAGCAACGCCAAGAAGATTGATCATCCTCCACGGTATTGCTCCCGTCCAGTCTCTTATCTCGTCGTATTCGTTTCTCTTCGGTTGTTGTATGTGATGATCATCTAACCAATGCAACAGCACTAGCTTGGTGCAAGTTTCCATATGTTCCGTGGCGGGTCGAGGACGGTTCTCGCTCTTCTTTTCTCGTTACCTTTGTATCTCCGACTTGTTCGTAGTATCATCATCACGATCAGCATGATCGTCATCATGATCGTGCGGTTAACTGGTACTCGTTCGATCGTATGTTTGTATGTATAGTATTTAGTTGTGTAATGAGCACAGGTGTGTTGGTGTGATTCAGGTTTTTGTATCTGTTGCTCTGGTGTCGGCAAATCCCTTTGATCTTATCGCAGAGCTCCTTGCTCGCATTCTGATCAAAGAGTTTCCGCCAAAACAGTGTGTTTACGTTCGTTTAAGACTCGAGGTAAGAAAAACGACAAAAGCACGATCGTACGAACGTATCGGTATCGGTGGAGGGAGGGAAGAGCATCAGAAAACAAAAACAAAAAAACAACAACAACGACTACGACTATAGTTGGTACATTCGTATTTCGTACGAGTGTGGCGTGTAAGAGATACTCGTTGGGGAGACGCCGACACATCGATATAATGCTTTGCGTATTTTGAAAGAACAACAATAATAACAGCAACAACAACAACAACAACAACAACAAAATATTAATTACAATTTAACATAATAACAATGCGCAATCGACTTTGTGGATGCCGTAGCGATGCCGCCACTCTGTTGTTGTTGTGCTCACTGTGCGCTTTGGCTCTTTGCTGCCACCGGCATTGTATGTAGAGTGGACTTGATCGGGATCATGACGATCTGGTAAAATGCATCGTTTATCAACTGCGGATTGGGAATTATGGGAAAATGCAGATTCATTCATGACGCGAACAAGAGGGAAGTACTTGTGCGTGTCGTGCGGTATGTTGCTTACATTATTGTCGTGAGATCGTCGATCTTCGACATGTGGACACCACCAAGCGAACAGCTTTATGTGGCACCGCATTAATTAATTGACACAATTAGGTACAAAGAAGAACCACGAAGGGATTCTAGTCACAGGTGGTGCTGGTGTAATGGCACTGCTATAGGAATAAAACGTTTGTGTTGTTGTCGGCATCGGGACCAAATCAAAGCGAAGGAATTTAGAATTATTGCATGAATGCTTGTCGCGCACCAGACGCCTCACTTCACGCAATACCTTAGTCGTATATAGGGAACCTTGTGAGGCTGATGTGAGTTTAAGTGTAAGTGCTTGTTTGTCTCTAATACGGAACATCGCTTCACAACTCAATTGATACGTAGATATACGAGCTATGTATTTGACTTCCTTTATAGTGCCTGGCGGCGATCTCTTCTCTTCCTCGATGTTCTCTAATTCTCCATGTAATTGCAGCTTGTTACCCACGGCATACGGGTACACTGTACTCTTTCGGTTTTTTCTTTTCCAGAAAAGGCAATGGAAAATGCATCTCTTGTGGTTGTTGATTGTTTTGATGTTGATTTCGCTTGTTACCGAGTTGTAGAAGAATGTTTCCGGATAAGTTGCATTGGTACTTGACGCAGAAATGGTATTTCACGCTTCGTTTTACTGGAAGCATTATCAGTCGGTTAACTTCCGCATTTCATTTGTTGTACGTGTACGGTCTTACCTTTTTACTATCACTTCTTACATCTAAAACAACCAACGATACATGCGACGTTAATTCAAATTCAAATTCAAATTTCAAATATCTTTTCTCTTCCAACAGACAAAACTAGCAGCGACAACCACCACATCCATATGTCTCTTGCTAATTGTTATAATTTCGAACATCAAACTAATCGAATGTCGCGCCATAGAAACCGAATCAAATACAACAACCACGAGTACGACAAAACATCGATTATTGATCGAAACCAATTCGATTCAACGACAAGTAGAACAGTTGCATCCTAGCAAGAACCAGAACCGCGCATTGAAGCGTGTATTCCTATCGAATCGAACAGTTACGTGCAACGATGGTTCGCAGTCGGGTTTCTATCTTCGAAAAACGCCCGGTTCGAAGAAGTGGGTTGTGTTCCTGGAAGGTGGTTGGCATTGCTACGATACAAAATCATGTCGCGCGCGATGGATGAAGCTGCGACATTTGATGACGTCGACTCAGTGGCCGGAAACCAGAGAAGGTAACGTCCCATTCACATCCCTTAAATGTCCAACAATTAATTGTTTGTGTTTTTAGCTGGTGGGATACTGTCAGGTCTGCCGGAGGATAATCCGTATTGGCATAATGCAAATCACGTGATGGTTCCATACTGTAGCAGTGATTCGTGGTCGGGAACCAGAGTGCTGCCGGACAATAAAGACGGTTGGCGTTTTATGGGTTCGTTGATCATTCGACAGGTCATTGCGGACCTGATTCCACTTGGTTTGGGAAGATCTTCGGGTTCCGAATTGCTCTTGGTTGGCTCCTCAGCCGGAGGACTGGGTGTTATGCTCAATTTGGATCGAATCAGTCATTTTCTTCATTACGAAAAGAATCTAAAGGTACAAGTGCGTGGTGTCAGTGATTCTGGTTGGTTTCTGGACCGAGAACCGTATACACCGGCTGCAATTGGCGCCAGTGAGGCCGTGCGGCAGGGTTGGAAGCTCTGGGAAGGTCAATTACCAGAAGCCTGTGTAAAAGAATACTCAGCAGAGCCGTGGCGGTGCTACTTTGGCTATCGGCTCTATCCCACTTTGGAATGTAAGTACCTACCTAACCCTTATTTGTGTGCAGACTGAACATGTATGTACATATGTATCTCTAACGGTTTCCCTTTGTGTTTAGCTCCTCTCTTCGTGTTTCAATGGCTCTTCGATGAAGCACAGATGAGAGCGGACAACGTCGGTGCTCCAGTAACGCCGCAACAATGGAACTATATCCACGAAATGGGCGGTGCGTTACGTTCGTCACTGGAAAACGTCACCGCTGTCTTTGCACCCTCATGTATAGGTCATGCAGTGCTTTCCAAACGCGACTGGGTCAATATCAAAATCGACGATGTATCGTTGCCCAAAGCGTTACGGTGCTGGGAACAGTCGACAAAACGAAAGCGAAACAACAAATTTCGCCGATCGACCGAAACCAGCATCATACCGTCGGAGAAGTCCAAAAAGCACAACCAAAGACACAAGCACGTAGACAAATCGGAAAAATCATCGCACCGCAACCACCATCGATTGACCAAAGATGAACGTGAGCAACGTCGCCGTCACAATCAACAACGACGACGCAATCAGAAGAATAACAACAACAACAAAAACCCAAGACGAATGAGAACAACAACACCGAATCCTAATCGATTGGGCAACCCTTCCGAGAATGGCACCTACGCCAATCGATCGCATAAGAATCGTAGACGAAACGATAAGGACAACCACAACAACGAACAATGGAGAAATCGCAACCATAGCAACGGTACAAAGAAACGGAGACGAAAGCAACAGAAGGAACTGCAAAAAGAACAACCAATACGCCCGGTCACCAAAAGTCATAAGTCCGAGAACGAAGATGGACCACTGGAAAAATGCAACCTAAGGTATCTGGAACGATGCAGCTGGCCGCAATGTAATCACTCCTGTCCGACTCTCACGAATCCGGTGACTGGCGAAGAAATGCGATTCCTCGAACTGTTGACCTCATTCGGTATGGACATTGAGACCGTGGCCACTGCCCTGGGGGTCGATATGCAAACACTAAGCAACATGGATCGTACCGAACTTGTGAATCTCCTAACGCAACAGGTCAGCTGAAACTAATATAAGTATATATCGTGCGTCGTTGAGCTTGAAAAAATTCCGAAGTGAAGAAGTCATCATCATGCACCAGTGACTATACGTATGTAGCTCGATATTGCCCCTATCTACTTACTGTCTTTAGCATAATGTATTTATTGAATAACTTAAGCTTAAAAATACCTTTATTTTCAAACGAACAATTCAACCAACTGCCTATTGAAGTACAATCTCCCCATGTTGTCGTGTAAATTCTCTGTATAAATACAAATTCGAATTTTGTAAATATGTAAAGGAAACCTAACCTTAAGGACTAAAATTGTATAATAAAAACGCTCCAGTTTAGCCAACAAGGAAAAGCAAAAACCCTAAAACAACATGGATAACTACACACCATTCCACAAACAATACGAGATACTTACAGATTAAAAGAAAAGAATATATAACAAGAACCATACACAAATGCAACTACAAGACTGCTTTTA
Organism: Eumerus sabulonum; assembly: GCA_951905685.1. Lineage (NCBI taxonomy): Eukaryota > Metazoa > Arthropoda > Insecta > Diptera > Syrphidae > Eumerus > Eumerus sabulonum. The sequence goes on along the minus strand of OX645061.1, from coordinate 11,677,996 downwards.
TTAATTAAATTATTTATTCAAGTTTACAGTTTATTTTATTTTATTTTCTGTTTTAAGTTTAGTACGTAGTTTAGTAATTTATATGTTGACACATGGAACACGAGGCGTTCTTTGTTCCGCTCTTTATTTTTTATTTTATTAATTCTAATCGATATTACTTTGTTTTTAATTTAATTTAATTTCTACAAATGGGAAATAAATAATTTACTACCTCATAAATATAGCAGTAATGATACAGTTAATGATGTTATAGAGTACCTGGGAAATTAGATAGACCTTAAACATTCCGTCGAAAAACAACGAAAGCTTGTATACTTGTGCGTTGTCGGTGAAGCGCTACTCGCTCGAATAGATGTCCTTAAATGTAGGACCTTAAGCTAGAAGACGTTCGTGTACATAAACAATAAATATTTGTGCAGGAGAGTCTGTGTGTATTTTTCTCTTCAAAATTTGTAAATACGAGTTTTTTTTTTTCTTCTTAATTTTAGATTTTGTTTTTTCAAATGTTTATTGTTGCATATACATACATAGATACTTAGATGAAGAAATAAACTATAAATGATAAATGAAATTGTTTTGTTGCTTTTCAATCTGTCCTCGGTTTTTTATTTTTTTTACATTTTTTTTTTACATTCTAAAAGCATTTTATTAATATTTTTCCAAATAACTTATTCTAGGTAAAACGCTTAAACCTATCTTAAATATCTTATCTATTTAACGTAGCATACTGGACCTGAACGGGCACTCTAAGCTATACAGTATTGTTGAGTAGAGGTGAAGACGTTGACTTCCTAATGCGCGGTTCACATTGAACGACTTATCGAGCGATTTGCCTGACAATCGTGGTTGGACGACAAATTGTGTATGCAAAACCAATGTGAACGCTCTAGCTACAAGTCGGTACGATTTGTAGTCAGGAAGTTGAAAATTTCCAACTTTTTGTTTGACAGCCGTGGTTGAACGATTTATCGTTAAGTGTGAACAGTTGTCATACAACTTCAGAGCATTTTTTCACTTTCGCTTGTGCGTTCAGAGAAACAACACCAACTTTGAGCGGAATGAACGATATGACTTCAAACAAAGAAAAATAATTTTGGTTTGATTTTTTCATATGAGGAATTATCTCTCTCAGTAACTCATGATACTACTTACTTACTTATCAGGCCTGCGATCCATGGAGGATCTGAGCCTGAGCTATAGCTGCCTTCCATCCTTGACGGTCCCGGGCACGCTGCTTCCAGTTGTCAAGACCAAGATGTCTTACATCCGCGATTACTTGGTCTTTATACCGGAGGTTCGGTCTTCCTCTTCTTCTCGAACCAGGAGGCTCGGAGTCGAAGACCCTCTTAGCTGGAGCGTTGATGTCCATGCGCTCGATGTGGCCGAGCCAGTGTAGTCGACGGGTCCTTGCCTTCCGGACTACATCCACATCTTGGTACAGCTCGTAGAGTTCGCGGTTGTGTCTTCTTCTCCATTCACCTTCCTCACAGACAGGACCAAATATCCGGCGCAGAATTTTTCTTTCGAAAGAACCCAAAATCAGCTCCGCTATCCTGCTTATCGTCCAGCTTTCGGCTCCGTACAGCAAGACTGGCAGAATGAGCGTTTTGTAAAGCATGACTTTAGTCTTTCGAGTGAGGAGTTTTGACCCCAGTTGTTTGGACAAGCCGAAGTAGCAGCGGTTGCCAAGGGCGATTCTATGCCGGATCTCCACTGTGGTGTCATTTGTGGAATTTACGTTTGCCCCGAGGTAGACAAACTCCTTAACTACCTCGATATTGTAGCTGTCAATTGTTATATTTTGTCCCAGGTGGTGGGCGACGGATTGGTTTTTGCTTGACAGCATGTATTTCGTTTTGTCCTCATTGATCTTAAGACCAACTCGTTTCGCCTGTTCTTCAATCGCCGTAAATGCTTCCACAATACCACGGCGAGAACACGCGATGATGTCGATATCATCCGCGTATCCTAGCAGCTGGATGGACTTGTAAAAGATAGTGCCTTCCCTGTTGACGCCTGCCCGTCGCACTATCTGCTCCAGCACCAGGTTGAAGAGGTCACATGACAGCGCATCTCCTTGCCGAAATCCGGTGCATGTTTCGAATGGTTCCGAGGTCCTAGAACCGAGTTGCACGGTGCATCGCGTGTTTTTTAGCGTGGCGCGACACAACTGGATCAGTTTTACCGGGATCCCGAATTCGGCCATCGCCCCAAACAGTGCTTCACGATGAATGCTGTCGTATGCGGCTTTGAAATCAATGAAAAGATGGTGTGTATCGATTCGAAACTCCGGAAGCCGCACTGGTAGCTGCCGATTAGTGCGGTGCAAAATGGCTTTAGACGTTCACACAATACGCTGAACAGGATCTTGTATGCGACGTTGAGCAGGGATATACCTCTATAGTTCTTGCAAGAGATAGGATCGCCTTTTTTGTGGATGGGGCATATAGAGCTGGTATTCCAGTCGTCGGGCATGCTCTCATCTTCCCAAATTTTGCAGATGATCTGGTGCATGCTCCCTACCAGAACATCGCCGCCAGCCTTGAAGAGCTCTGATGGCAAGCCATCTGAGCCTGCGGCCTTGTTGTTCTTGAGCTTCTGAATAGCTGTGCCGACTTCTTCTATGCTGGGTGGGAGGACTACTTCAGCGGCTGGAGTTGGGATTTCCTCAGTCCCTACCACTCTCTCTTGGTCATGCTTCTTAAGCAGCTGCTGGAAGTGCTGCTTAAATACATCCACTATTCCCTGCGGGTCGGTGACAAGATTACCCTCGCAGTTTCGAAGAGCCAGGGTGCCCTTTTTGAAGCCTCCTGCAAGGCCTTTGGCTTTCTTGTAAAAGGCTCGTATTTTATGTCTATCCCTAGACTCCTCGATATCCTTGAGCTGGGAGGCTGCGAAGATTCTTTTCTTTTGTCGCAGTAGTTTCTTCTCCTCCCTTCTTCTGGCTCGGTACTCTTCTCGCGCTGCCCTGGTTTTCCTCTGCAGCGCCTTTTGGTACGCCTCGTCGGTTGCTGCCTTTTTCTGCTCACACTCGCCATCATACCACGGGTTTCTTGTCGGGGGTGGTAGGTATCCTAAGGTGGTTTCGGCTACTTCCTGAATGGCTGAGCGGCAATGCAGCCACATATTATTGGCATTTGTGTTCGACGTAGGCATACCGTAGAGTCTTTCGCTCAGCTGCTCCCTGTAGACTCTGGCAACCTCCGGTGTGCTCAGGCGCCCAATGTCGAACCTCCTCCTGATGGGCTGGTGCAGCTTTCTGACATTGGACAGTCGAGCTCTGAATCTTGCTGCTACGAGGAAGTGGTCAGAGTCGACATTTGCCCCTCTGAATGTTCGCACATCCAGGATGTTTGACGCGTGCCTTGCGTCAATGAGCACATGGTCGATTTGGTTGGCGGTTCGACCGTCCGGAGATCGCCAGGTTGCTGTGTGGATTCGCTTGCGAGGGAATCTTGTGCTACTTATCACCGCATTACGAGCTGTCGCAAAGTCAGCGAGTCGGAAGCCGTTATCTGTTGTTGTATCGTGGAGGCTGTGCTTTCCGATCACTCCGCCAAGGGTGTTTTCCTTTCCGATTTTGGCGTTGAAGTCCCCGAGCACGATTTTTACATCGTACTCCGGACAAGCTCCGTAGGCGTTGTCCAGGAGGTCATAGAAGTCCTCCTTGATAGGGTCTTCAGCCTCGTCGGTAGGGGCGTGTGCACATATAAGGCTGATGTTATAAAATCTGCCTCTGATGCGGATCACAGCCAGGCGATCACTTATAGGTTTAAAGTCGATGACCTTCGACCTTAACCGCTTTCCCACGACAAATCCGCATCCCAGTAAGTGCAACCTTTTGTGACAGCTGTAATAAATGTCGCAATTTTTCTTCCTAATCATACCGTTTCCTATCCAGCGTATTTCCTGGACCGCAGTAATATCCGCCTTGTACTGCGTGAGGATTCCTTCTAGTTTATGAGCAGCTCCGGGAGTGTACAGGGTTCTGACATTCCAGGAGCATACTCGCAAATCGTGTTCCTTTTTCGTGCGTTGTCGTCGTCGAGTATCCGTCCGTGTATCCGAGGCATCTTGCTCATTCATAACTTTGGGTTTTTTTACGTGGGCGGATTGTTAGCCCGCCGCACAACCGCCATTCTGGTCGGGGTTTTTTTCGCTGCATACGTTTGTTCACCTCCCAACGGTTGTTGAAGAGGCTATCCAGAGGGCGCCGCGAGGAGGCCGTATGTCAACTTGACCCGGGCATTTAAACAGGGATCGTTGCTGGCATCTCGCCAGGTTGAGAGCAATCAACAACTTTACCCTGTATGTCCGAGCCCATGCCCTCCAACTAACTCATCATACGTTCCTAACAATTCGCAAATAATTACGAAAATCCTCTGGCAAATTTTGGTGAAATTCTCTTAACAGTTACCGATGAGAAATTATTACGTTTTCCGACCCATGGTTTAATTCACATTCGCTTTTTTTTTTTCTTCATTTTCGAGTATTTCATCAATAATCATCCCTGTAACCAGAGCATGCGCCGCCATGTTAATACCTGGAAATTTCTATCGCAAGTGAAGTCGGTCAACAAGTCGTTTGGTGTGAACGCTACGCATTATTTGGTCGTCAAGCAAATCGCTTGATAAATCGTTCAATGTGAACCGCGCTTAATACAAAGTGATTCTTTATTGTCAATTTCAGTGACAGTATACAATACAAAAAGAGATAATGATTGGTACAGTAATGTTCAAGATTTAGTTTAAGGTTACGATTACAACATCTCCTCCCCTCCCAATACAAAGGATGCAGGTATTTCAACATCCTTGTGTAATGCCCCTTCCTACGCAAGACTACTTGACCAACAGGCGCGCACGGGTATAAAAGGCAGCTGCGTAGGGAAACAGGAGTCAGTCAGAAAGCAGCAACCATAGAGACAGGAGTAATAAAGGAATATAAATATACAACATTATTGTTCGTTTTTTTGTTTCCTCTGGGTCCCGACATACATACTCGACAACTTCAGAAGTGGGATAAAGAACGGAAAAAAATAATAATAAAACAGAAATATATAAAAATGAGTGAAACCGAGTCGAAAATCGCCAAATTCAGCGCGTACACTAGAGACGAGCTTCGCGACGAGTTGAAGAAGCGCGGCCTTAAAGGGGCACCAGAAAAGTCCCAATTGCTACGTAAGCTGTTAGTTTACGAGGGAATAGTCGAAGGAGATCACATAAGAGCTGCCACTGCAAACTTAGAAAGTAGTGTAACAATTAAAAGTTCTAACAATCCTACTCCCAAATTACGTCGAATTGTTGGTTCTTCGGTTGATGCAAATGCGGTAGATTCAATTAAATCAATTCCGAGGCTACGGTTTCTTCATATTTCCCGCTTAGACAAGAGCGTATGTGAAAAAAACATTATATCCTATGTCGCTCACAAGCTTGATATACCAGAAAATGTTTTTTGTTGTAACAAGCTAATTCGAAAGGACGCTGATATTTCTTCAATGCGCTTTATAAACTTCAAACTGGGACTTCCCTCCTGTGCATATGATAAAGTATTCAATAGTGAATTTTGGCCATTTGGAGTACAATTGAAACCATTTATACCGCGCCCAAAAAACACGGAGGAAGGCAAGAATCCCGTGGTAATCTAGCTGCAAAAAATCTTAATATATACTATCAAAATGTTGGTGGTCTGAGAACCAAACTGGACTTTTTACGTATTGCATTTTTAAATTGTGTTTATGATATTATTATCTTAATTGAAACTTGGCTAAATAACGAAATATTGTCAACTGAATTTGAGAACTTAAACAACTATTTAATATTCAGAAAGGATAGGTGTATTATTAAAACTAGATCAGAGAGAGGCGGCGGTGTTTTAATTGCAGTCCGATCAAATCTAAATTGTAATCAGGTTGATCTTATTTCGGACACGCTACCCTCTCCCTCCGATTTTGATGTTGATCAAATTATCGTAAAACTGTCTATGATTAGTAATACGGAATTGTTTATCATATGTAGTTATATTCCTCCGAATAGTCACATAGATTTGTACAATTTGCATCTCAATAACACTGTACCTATTATTGAAACTTTATCCCATTCCCAACATATATTATTTACTGGGGACTTTAACTTGGGTAAAATTAAATGGGTTTTCGACTGTGATGAACAATACCTCATTCCAACCAATGTCAAAACGGATACCGAATCATTGGTAACAGATTTCTTTAATCAGCATAGCCTTAAGCAGTGCAATAATGTTTTGAATGATCTTAACCGAACGCTTGATCTCATTTTTGTAGACAGTGAATCTGATTTAACACTTGACAAATGTGAGTTACCAACGTTTCGGAATTCAATTCACCACAGTGGTTTAGAGGCGCGCTTAATTTTTTACCAATATTCCCAATCTTATAAGCTAAGTTTAGAGCCTTCATATGAGTATAATTACAAAAAAGCTAACCTCAATCTCATTAATAGCCATTTGAGTGGATTAGACTGGTCGGGCATACTTAACGCCATTGATTTGAAAGAGGCTTATGCCGAATTCTCTACTAAACTAAGATTTTTAATGGATCAATTTATACCAAAAAACCGTATATTAAAGAACACCAACCCGATTTGGTTCAATAAAAGACTTACCAACCTTAAAAACCAAAAGAACAAAGCTTTCAAACGGTATAAAAATAACCCGAATGACTCTCAATTTCATTTATTATATATACATTTACAAAGAGATTTCAATAGGTATAACCGCTTTCTGCATTGTCGCTATATTCAGTCGTTACAAACCAGTATAAGACAGAATACTAAGTATTTCTGGAAATATGTCAATATGAGGCGTAAATCCAAGGACATTTCAACATGTATGAAATATCTAGGCAAAACTGCTAGTGATCTACCTACTATCTGTAAAATGTTTGCCGATTATTTTAAAACTGTCTATTCACAAAGCAGCACCTCCAAAGAAAAACCGCGAACTTCAGAACTATTTCACCTCGGATCGGTTCGTGTATCTACCTCAGATGTTTTCAATGCCTTATCTCTGATTGACGCTGGAAAATCAGTTGGTCCTGATGGATTTTCACCATTCCTACTAAAAAATTGCGCCGCTGCATTAGCAAAGCCACTAAGTTCTATTTTTAATTTATCCCTTAGCAGTGGAGATTTTCTAAATGAATGGAAAATTTCGTTCTTATCCCCAATCTTCAAATCTGGAAACAAACAGGAAATTGTAAATTACAGACCTATCTGTAAACTGTCCATTATTCCAAAGATATTTGAAAAAATTGTGTATGAAAAACTACAATTTCTCGTCAGTGCCCATATATCTCCCTTTCAGCACGGGTTTGTCTCGGGGAGATCACCATTTAGTCACCAACTTGGAGAATAATAGTCAAACCGATGTTATATACACAGATTTTGCTAAGGCATTTGACAGAGTTAATCATCGAATTCTTATTTTAAAGTTATCATATCTTGGCTTTCATTCCAACCTCTTAAAGTGGATTGAATCGTACTTAACTGATAGGACGCAGATGGTAAAGATTAAAAATTGTTTATCGCAAACTATCTCCGTAACGTCAGGTGTCCCACAAGGTAGTCATCTGGGTCCATTGTTATTTCTATTATTCATTAACGATATACCTTCTATATTCAAATTCTCTAAATGTCTACTTTATGCAGACGATCTTAAAATTTACAGAAAAATCTCATGCTCCGAAGACTGTGTACTTTTACAGCGTGATCTCACACGCCTATCCCAATGGTGCGAATTAAATTCGCTCAATCTCAACGTATCAAAATGTTACCTGTTCTCTTGTCACAGATCTAATACCTGTATTGAATTTTGCTATAAACTTGACGATATCCATTTGACTAAAGTCAAGCAAATTAAAGACCTTGGTGTTATCCTAGACCACAATATGAGTTTCCTTCCTCATATTGATCTCATCACAACCAAGGCTAGTCAAATGTTCGGTTTCATAAAACGGAATACCACTGAATTCTCTAATATTTTTACGATTAAATGTTTATATGTACTTCGCAATAGTTCGGTCCTCTTTAGACTATTGTTGCACCATCTGGAATCCTTGCTACTCAAATGCAACTGATAGGATCGAGAGAATACAACGCAAATTTACGAGGTACCTTTTTTTCAAACTAAATTGGAATATAGAAACACCGTCTTATAGGACTAGGTGTCTTCTTTTTAATATAATTCCTCTTCATGTTCGTCGTAGATATTTCGCCATAATGTTTATTAGAGATATTCTTACTTATCGTGTAGACTGTTCTTTTCTTTTGCATAAGCTTAATTTGTATGTCCCTTCCACAAATCCACGCCATCGGGTTCTATTTAAAACGATTTATCATCGTACTAACTATGGAAGAAACGAACCGTTATCGCGTTGTGTCCAGGAGGCCAACTTAGCTTGTAACGATTTGGACTTTTTTGAATCCTGTTCTAGATATACTTTTAAAAAACACGTACTATTTTATTTGCTGAGATTTGTTTGATGAACATGAATTAATCGAAATGGATTGTTATTTTATTATTCCTAGTCTATAAGTGAACACCACTAATTGATGTAAATAAATAAATAAATAAATAAAGATGAACCAGATGAGACCAGTCAAGACATAGGCGAAGCTGAAGAGGTACTTACACCTGACAACAACCAAACCACAATGGAAAAACTTGCGCAAGAGATCGAATGCATGAAGGCAGCGCTGGAAACAATCAAGCTTCGGACAGGAGCTGGAAGGAAGGAGGGAGCGCCCGCTCCAAAGTTGAGAGAAGCAAGTGGCCTAGAGGGGAAAATGGGATTAAGAGCTGGCTACACGGTGAAGGATGTGGCCGAGATGCTCTGCGAGTTTAACCCAAGGAATCCAGTAGGACTATCTTCTACGGCATACGTCCGAAGAATCCAAGAAATTCAGGATGTGTACCAGCTAGATGGAAGGCTGGTTATGATGGCAGTGATCAGTAAGCTAGCAGGAGCTGCAAAGCTTTGGAGTAATGGGGTTCTTCATTCATCGCTGGAAGAATTCCTGGGCGATCTGGTTACCCATTTCCCAGCGGAAGATGATGTAGCTGACTTACACGAACTTCTCTGTAATAAAAAGCAAATGCCCCACGAAGACACGGAAGAGTTCGTGTTTGAGATGAGAGCAATTGCCTCAAGGGGTCAACAGGACGAGAAGACCCTAGTTAAATATGTGGTGCGAGGCATCACTGATAGGGAATGTCGCGATGTGTTAAAAGCAACGCAGCCTGATACCATCCAGGAACTCTTAAAGAGAATTCGATGGAACGTAAGTCTAGGGTCGCAACAGAGTCAAGTTTCAACCACAGTCCGGAACGCTAACCCAGCAGGAACACGTCGTCAAGGAGTGTCGGCGACAACTACAGGCAGCTCATCATTGCCCGCGATCAGATGCTTCAAGTGCAACCAGATGGGACATATGGGACGTAACTGTCCAACCACCACAGTGAGAGCAGAGGCCTGTACAAGTGGAGCAACGAAGACCAACCAGTTCTGGGCGGGTGCACAACAACCAATGGCAGCCGAAGCCAAGTGCTTCAGGTGCAATCAAATCGGGCACATAGGCCGAAACTGCAGCGCGACGAGGGGTGGGATGGAACCGAGTTTGAGGGGAAATCAAATAACCGCAAGGACAAACCAATTGTGGGTGCATGAGGGTGGCAATATTTGCCACAAAGTTGTGAAGGTGAACGGACGAGCAATCGAGGCATTCATCGACCTAGGAAGCGACTGCGTCACTGTGCAAGACTCAGTCGCAATGTCGGAGTCTACACGAGGGCTATCTTTTTGCGCCTTTTTCTTTTGAACCTACGTTCCAATTTGAGGACGCGTCCACACGGAGTTTTTCTGCGTGTGCCTGTTTCTTGACATTTCGCTTCACATTTCAATTTCGTTGCCTGTGGTGACGTTTGAAAAGTAGGGATGGTATCCAAACGTACACTACCAAGTCAGAAACAAGAGTGAAGCGACATCGCAAAACAAAGAAAAGGAGATAAGGAAATGGCAAAAAACCCACGAAGTAGCTACCCGCGCGTGAGTGTGCCATTGTATTTCTGTTTCACTTACCCTCTCTTTTACACTTATTTAAGCCCTCGCCAGATAGCCCTCGTCTAGACTCCGACAATGATACGAGGAAGTTGAATGGGTTCGGCGGAGGAGCGTGCCGAACAATCGGAAAGTTGTATGCAGACGTTCAAGTAGATTCCTTACGAAGCTGGTGCGAAGTACTAATTGTTCCGGATGAAAGCCAGCCCTACAAAGTAATTGTCGGATGGCGCTTGCTGGACCAACCACAAGTTCGGATCGAGAAGACATACAACGAACTCAAAATTAGTGATTGTTCCGCGAGCAACGAAAAGGCAGCTTTACTTATCACAGAAGCAGCAAAACAAACGCGTAGTGGCATCAAGGTTGACGATCTGAACGCAGGGAAACTCACCAATGAGGAGAAGGAGCAGCTAAGGGGACTATTAAACGCGCATCGAACTTGTTTTGCATTAACTGCCAGCGAATTGGGACAGTATAACTGGGGAGAATGTACGATACAACTCAACACGACACAGCCAGTGTGCGTCCAACCTTACCGCCTACCCTTCGCCAAACGCAGAATAATAGAAGAGAAGATACGCGACATGTTGCAACAGGGGATAATCCAACCATCAACCTCCAGTTTTTGTGCACCAATAGTCCTTACAAAGAAGAAGGATGGCGAGGACAGATGTGCATCGACTACCGGGCACTGAACAAAGTAACTGTCAAACAAAAGTTCCCGATGCCTACCGTAGAGGAGATTCTAGCCACTCTAGCTGGAAATAAGTATTTCACAACTTTGGACCTCAAATCTGGATACCATCAGATACGGATAGCGGAGCAAAGTCGAAGTTACACTGCCTTCGCTACGGAAAGCGGACTGTACGAATTCGTTCGCATGCCGTTCGGCCTGGTTAATGCCCCAGCATATTTTCAAATGTGCATGAACCAAACAAAAGCACGTATACACCCAGGAGGTATCGCAGTTTACCTAGACGACATAATTATTGGGAGTGATTCTATAGAGGGAGGATTACAAAAGCTCGAAAAATTCCTAACAGTCCTGAAAGAGTCAGGGCTGACTCTTAATATCAAAAAGTGTGCATTCCTAAAAACGAGTATCGAGTTTCTCGGACATCAACTGGACGGTAGCGGAATTCGACCAAGTGAGCGGAAAACAATAGCGGTTGAAGACTTCCCCAAACCAAAAAATGTGCACCACGTTAGGCAGTTCTTGGGTCTTACCGGTTACTTCCGAAAATTCGTACCGAAGTACTCGCATGTGGCAGCACCCCTAACCGATCTGCTAAAAACAGATAATCCTTTCGTGTGGGCGGAAAATCAGCAGGAGGCATTTAAAAAGCTCAAGTCCGCGCTAACCAATCCCCCTGTTTTGGTGTTATATGATGGAGACTGTGATCACGAGGTTCATACCGATGCCTCGACAGTGGGACTTGCCGGCATTTTAATGCAGCGAGGGAAGAGCTGTGACACACTGAGACCGGTTGCATACTTCAGCAGGAAGGTAACGGCGGCGGAAGCGAAATATCACAGCTATGAGTTGGAAGTCCTGCCTGTGGTAGAAAGCCTTGACAGGTTCCGTATATATTTACTGGGGAAGGCGTTTAAGGTCATAACTGATTGTGAGGCCATTGTTTCAACTCAGAACAACGCCAAGATGGTACCGCGTGTCGCTAGATGGTGGCTGAAAATCCAGGAATTTGAATTCACGACTGTTCATCAACCAGGGAGAAAAGCAGGGTATGTGGATGCGATGAGCCGCCAACCTGTGGAGGAAGAACGGGAGATGGAGGAAGCACCAGCCAACATATTCAACATATGTATTTATTGACGACGACGACTGGTTAGCCACAATGCAATGGCAAGATGAAAAACTACGTGATATCATTACCCAACTCAAGGCGACAACTTGTAGCAGAGGCAGGAAGCATCTACATAAGGAATACCAGCTCGAAGGAAGTAGACTATTTAGATGCGATGGAGATCAGAAGAGGTGGGTAGTGCCGAAGGGAGTGCGGTGGCGAGTCTTACGAATGTGTCACGATGGGGCGGCGCACATGGGCGTCGACAAAACTCTCGAACGCCTGAGAAGAACATATTGGTTCCCAAAGATGCGGAATTTCGTCAAGGGCTACATCAAGGGTTGCGTGGAGTGTGCATATACCAAGAGAAAGGGTGGAACAACAGAGGGTGAGCTGCACTGCGTGGAGAGAGTGCCGATACCTTTTCACACAGTCCATATGGATCATCTTGGACCATTTACAGCTGGAAGAGGTGGCGCTAAGTATTAAGACGGCCGTCAAAACACCACGAGCCAACGGACAAGTGGAGAGGGTCAACCGCACAGTATTAGCGGCACTCAAGTGCGCACATGCGGCTGGCAAGGACTGGGCGCAACAACTAAGGACTATCCAATGGAGTCTGAACACAACGAGAAGCGCAACTACCAGGATGACCCCCCACGAATTGATGTTTGCGTATACACCAAGGGGAATTGCCGGGGACAAAGTACTGCTGGAACTTGAACGGAACAGATACAGTGATCAAGACGAAATGAATCACAAGCGAGAAGCCGCCCTGCACAACATTAAGATGGACCAACAAAAGCAGAAGGAACGTTTTGATAAGGCCCATAGGAAGCCAACAACCTACGAGGTAGATGATCTTGTGCTGATAGAACGCGAGCCGATTGCGACAGGTGAGTCCCGAAAGCTGGATCCGACTTACAGGGGCCCATATATCGTGGCAAGAGTATTGCCAAATGACAGGTACGTTCTGAGGGATATTCCAGGAGAGCAGCGGACACGAAAGAGATTCGAATCCATAGAAAGTTCGGATAAAATGAAGAAGTGGTACGATGGGACCGAGGATCTTTTTTGCGACGTTAATTCCCAAGGTGAATCAGAAGACGCCGAGCTCGAGGATTTCGACATAGACATAGACGGCCCCGATCAAGCAGCTACGGGACGGCTCGAGGGCGAGCCTTGAGTCAGGATGGGCGAGCTGTAATGCCCCTTCCTACGCAAGACTACTTGACCAACAGGCGCGCACGGGTATAAAAGGCAGCTGCGTAGGGAAACAGGAGTCAGTCAGAAAGCAGCAACCATAGAGACAGGAGTAATAAAGGAATATAAATATACAACATTATTGTTCGTTTTTTTATTTCCTCTGGGTCCCGACATACATACTCGACACTTGAAGATATCGTACCGGTAGCACTCTACGGCGTTTGGATCTTCTGAACCCCAGTTGCGCCGGGGGTGTACCGACTGCAGTACCATCTCGAATACCAGGAGAAGCTTGTTGATTAACTTCAGTACCGGAAGATGCTTGCTGGTGACGTCCGGCCGTTGATTGCGAAACCGGTTCCGGTTCCAGGGGCTGCTGCTCCAGCTCAGTTCCATGATCCTCGGAGCAACTCTCCGTATAGTTTTGCCTACAAGCCGAAGAAAATTCGTGGTTATTTAAAATAACTTTACCTTCAATTGGCTCTTGTTCAGAACTTGGTTCCGTTTCTGAACTTCCAATAGGTGAAGGATCTTCTTCTGGGGGATATTTAAGCAGACGCAAATGATTCTGATGACGTCTTATATATCCCTCGTCCGTTTGGATGCCGTACATTTTACTTCCCAAAACTTCAGCTATAACGCCTTTGCTCCATTTCTTGGACTTCTTGTATTGTCGTGCTAAAACGTTTTGGTAAAGTTGGAATTTAGGTTTTTGTCTTGAAAAAGACATTTTATGTTGGTCCGGAAGAAAACACGAAAGTACGTTTCTATGCTGTCGACCATGCAACAGCTCCGCTGGAGATTTCTGTGACGTTGGATTCGAAGTAGATCTATATGTTGAGAGAAACACGTTGACTACCAGATCTGTATTCTTCTCCTCTTCGAAAATCTTCTTGAATGCTTCTTTGAATGTCCGCACGAATCTTTCTGCCTGACCGTTGGAGGCGGGATGAAACGGTGCTGTTCGACAATGCTGAATTGAATTTTGGTAGCAAAATTCTTCAAAACCCTGAGCCGTAAATTGTGTACCGTTATCCGTCACAATTGTTCTTGGAAGTCCCTCGATGGCGAAAATCATCTGTAGTGCTTTTATTGTGGACTCCGATGTTACCGACGACATTGAGACCACGAACGGGAGTTTCGAAAATGAATCAACACAAATCAGCCACATTTTGTTGAAAAATGGGCCTGCGAAATCTAAATGGATCCTTTCCCACGGTTTTTCTGATGGTTGCCAGTTTACATATTCTTTTTTAGGATCCGATGTCGACGATTGGCATATAACACAGCTGGATGCTAACTTTTCGATCTGCTTGTCCATATCTGGGAACCAGATATATCGCCGTGCCAATTGTTTCATACGTGAACAGCCCCAATGACCTTTATGCAAGTACTTTAATGCCCTGGATTGTAGAGCCTCAGGAATGATGATTCGATCATAATCTGAAGTCAAGAGAATGACATTCTTATGTACAGACAGTGCTAACTTACGGTCGAAAAATGGTTTCAGCTCCCTTTCGTTGCTTAGGAGCTTGTCTGGCCATCCGTTCTTTATGTATCCCTGAACCTTGTCCAGCAGTCTGTCCTTAGCCGTCCACTTTCCTATCACTACTGCATTAATTGGAGTGCTGTCTAAGTCCTCTAGAAGTAGAGAATTAACATTGTGCAAATTGTTCTCTAGTTTGTCTAAGCATCATCTGGGCCAATTGGAAGTCTAGATAGGGCAACAGCGTTGGCATGTTTGGCGGTAGGACGATACTTGATTTGATACGTATATACCATCAAAGTTAAGGCCCAGTTCCGAAGCCGCCGCATGGTCATTTCGGGAAGCTGCTTACTTGGATTGAATATCGCAACGAGAGGCTTGTGATCCGTCTGCAATTCGAAAGTGCGGCCATATAAATAACAATGGAATTTCTTTACGCCAAAAATGATCGACAGAGCCTCCTTCTCTATTTGACTGTAAAGTTTCTGATGGCAATCCAACGTTTTCGAGGCAAACGCAATAGGCCTTTCCGTTCCATCTGGATATCGGTGAGAAACAACGGCTCCAATGCCATAACTCGAGGCATCGGCCGCCAGAATTACGGGCAAGGTATCATCAAAATGCGCTAGGCGCGTTGCTTTTAAGACGCTGTCTTGTTGTTGCTTAGACCACACAAATTCTACTCCTTTTGCACGGAGTGCGTTCAAGGGCCCCGCCACCTGCGAAAAGTTCGGAATAAATTGGTTATAGTAATTAAGTTTACCAATGACTGCTTCCAATTCCTTGACGTTTCTTAGTCGTCGTAAGTTGCGAAGAGCGTCCAAGTGTTTTTCGGATGGGCGAATTCCCTTAGAATTGAGAGTATGTCCCAAGTATTCGAGTTCCGTCGCTGCAAACGTACATTTGAGCTTATTGCATCGGAATCCATTTTCTTCCAATCTTCTTAGGACCTCTTCCAAAATTCGCAGATGCTCCCCTTCCGAGGTGCCAGCAACAACTATATCGTCGATGTAAATGCCAACGGGAAGATCCGCGAACATTTGGTCCATTACCCCTTGAAACTCACCTAGTGCACTGCTCACACCATACGGTAACCAATTGAACCGTAAGAGACCAAAAGGTGTGTTGATTACCACATATTCTTTGGACGGTTCGTCCAACTCGGTCTGCAGATAGGCTTCCAACAAGTCAATCTTTGTAAACACCTTTCCTTCACAAAGCTTATGAAACAAGTCACGAGGTCTAGGAAGCGGATGACGGTTGCACACCAATTGTGGATTCAGAGTTGTTTTAAAATCGCCACATATTCGAATTCCACCATTAGGGTACGGCCCATTGGGTACGCTGAACCCAAGATAGGATTCCAACCGATCCAGTTCCTTTTTCGTTTCATCCAACAGAGCATACGGGATTTGACGATGACGTACAAACTTTGGCCCGACACCCTCCTTCAATTCCAAATGTGCTTTAAAAGAAGTGCACTTGCCGAGTCCCGATGAAAATAGCTTGGAATACTTTTCGCACAATGTCTCGATGCTGTTTAAGAGGGAAACATTTTCTGTATACCACTTCTGTGGGACTGCTTGTAGCCTCGTTTGAAATTCACCGTGGGCCCATCGTTTGTACTGGTCATATACACAGCTGCTATGTGCCCGATTTTTTTACATTTATTGCAAACGGTTTTGTTGTGGCGACACTCGCTCCGTTTGTGATATACGTAACAGCCCGGGCAAGACTTCCTCGACGATTGCGATTGACGTTGCATATGGGATAACTGATTTACCTCTATCTTGTTACCCTTCTCTTTGATAGCCGAAAATGTTTTTTTGCGTTGTCTCATATGCAGTGGCTATATCTAAGACATCTCTTAAAACGGAGTCGGTCTTTTGAAGGGCTTGCGTCCGCACCGTGTCGTGAGGGGTGTAAAGAACAATGATGTCTCTAATCATATTGTCAACATATGATTGTGCGCACTCTTCTTTGGGACAGGTAAATTTACAGTTGCGTGCCACTCCTCGAAGATCGGCAACCCACTCCGCATATGTATGTCTGGCCTGACTTCATTGGCGTATTGTGAAACTGGTACCTGGCTGCCAGAACATGAATTTTTGAAACGAAGTGCTCACTGAGCTTAGTTATCAGTTCCTTAAAAGTCTTAGTGGATAAATCTTCTCCATCGAAGAGCTTTTGCATCGTTTCGAAGTTGTCCGCTCCAATCCATGCAAGGAAAAATGCGGGCTTTTGATTGTCCTCCTCCACTCCGCATGCCTCAAAATGTTGCTGCAGTTGCTTCAAGTACGTCTTCCAGTTTTCGTCTTTTTTATATGGCGGAAATGGCTGAATACTCGATGAGTTAGAGTTGATACCTGTACTCCGCCTGTTTGTCTCCATCCATGTTTTTTGATTCGCCAGAATCTGAGCCATCCACTCGCGTTGCGATCTTAAAATCGCTTCCAATGTTTCGTTGTCCATACCTTCGTTTGACTACTGGATAATTTTGTGTATTTTCGCACTTGTGATTTGCTTTTAGTTAATTAATCCTCGTCGCCAATTGTTGAGTAGAGGTGAAGACGTTAACTTCCTAATACAAAGTGATTCATTATTGTCAATTTCAGTGACAGTATACAATACAAAAAGAGATAATGATTGGTACAGTAATGTTCAAGATTTAGTTTAAGGTTACGATTACAACAAGTATATTTTTAATTTTGTCTTTCGACGTCTATTCTATTTGTTGTGGAATTCGTTTATTAGTTTATTAGTATCAAGGCTAAGAAAAATTGGTTAAAAAAAACTTAGCATATTATTAGTGAGTATAACCTTAAAACTGGAGAAAACCAATGAATTTCAAGTCGACACTCACCACCTATTTGTCGACTTCAAAGCCGCATACGACATCGTAATTAGAGACAAGCTATACAACGCTATGTCTACCTTCGATATACCTGCTAAACTCGTCAGACTATGCAGGATGACTTTGGAGAATGCTCGCTGCTCCATCCGAATCGGTGAACACCTTACCGATAGTTTTGATGTCAAAAAAGGATTTAGGCAGGGCGATGAGCTGTCGTGTGATTTCTTCAACATCATATTGGAAATGATTGTGCAAAAATCACTGGCCAATAGAAGAGGCACAATCTATTTCAAATCCTCGCAACTCCTTGCATATGCCGACGATATTGACATAATAGGTAGATCAGAGCGAGATGTCAATGAGGCGCTTAGGAGCATTGAGTTCGAGGCGGCGAAAGTTGGTCTGGCGGTAAACGAGGGCAAAACTAAATATATGCTGTCATCAAAAAAGGACGCTCAACACCGACGTCTCGGCCAGAACTTTTGTATTGGCAGATACATATAAGTTTGAGATAGCTAAGGACTTCGCCTACCTTGGCTCCGCAGTGACCTGGAACAACGACATCAGTTCCGAAATCAAACGCAGAATCACTCTTGCCAATCGCTGTTTCTTTGGGCTCAGGAGGCAACTGAGTAATAGAGCCCTCTCCCGAACGACAAAGTTGACTCTATATAAGACCCTTATCATCCCGGTCCTGTTGTACGGCGCAGAAGCATGGACACTATCAAAAGCGGATGAGGAGGCCCTTGGTCGGTTCGAGAGAAAGATTTTGCGCGTGATTTTTGGGCCTATAAACGCAGACGGGGAATGGAGGAGAAGATTCAACCACAAACTTTACGGGCTGTACAGCGACATGAGCCTCGTCAGGCGTCTACGGTTCCAACGCCTAAGATGGCTGGGCCATGTAGAGCGAATGGACACCACAGCTCCAGCCCGGAGAGTCTTTGAATCCGACTCCGAGGGACGAAGAAGCAGAGGACGGCCGCACTTAAGATGGCGCACACAGGTGGGTATGCGACAATGGAAAAGGCTAGCAAAAGATCGTGCTAGTTGGAGGAGCATGTTGGTTGAGGCCCAGGTTCACCCCGAACTGTAGCGCCCATTAAGAAGGAGAAGAAGAAGAACTGGGAATTTGGGTATATGTCCTATCTAGGAGGTCGTAGAAGTCGTCTTTTGTAGCCTCATCCTTGTCCTCGGTAGGGGCGTGAGTGCAAATTAGGCTGATGTTTGCGAATTTAGCCTTGATGCGGATTGTCATGAGGCGTTCGCTTACATGCCTGAAGCTCAAGACTTTTTGCCTAAGTCTACCTCTAATAACAAATACGCATCCGACTAAGCGTTGCCTTCTCTTCTTGTAGCAGTAGCAGTCGCCGTAGTAGATATCACAGTTTCTCATCCTCGTTTTGCCCGGTCCAGCCCATAGTACTTCCGAGAATATTTTCGAAATAGGACTCACTAACAGAGCAGCTAGATGTGTCAAATGCCACACCTATATGTGTCATCCAACACCCTTCTACGTGTTGTTTAACATACTAGCATTTCCAGTGAAGAGGCCTGGCCAGCAAGGGTACGTTGGCGATTGAAAAACTACGGGACTCGTTGTATGATTTACTGGGCCATCTACTCTATTCTCCTGATTTATCATCCTCAGCCTTCCATCTGTTCTCTAATTCCAGGTATGTGATTTGTTTATAGGAAAGGCATCGCACCCAACGATGAAGTAGATAGTTGAAAGAGCCGTTAATTAATATTTTCCCAGCCTTCCGGACTCTCACTTCCGGGAAGTAATACTGATGTTGGAGGAACGCTGGACTAAGTGTGTCAAAGGGGATTATGTAACTTTTTCAGACAAAGGAGGTTCTCTTAAATAGAGAACGACAGCAAAACATCGTGATAATTTTTGATCACATCTTTGACCTCTACCAGATGGTTTTCAGTCAACAGCCCGTACCAAAAGCTATCAAAACAGATTCTTCAATGAGTCGATTGTAGTCGATTTTTTCCACTTTCTCTACCTTAAGACCCTGATAGAGCGATGTTCTCGATTTCTTCTCAAATTTGACACAACAAAGCCACTTCACGGAAACTTTCTAAAGCTGTCCTACACTAAATGATAATTTCATTAAAGTGCTTTGCTTGAATTGGATTCCTTTCATGCTACTGCTACCGACTAATTCAGGCTTCGCCACAGTTCAGCTGAACTTTATGGTCTAGGCACTCAATTGGCTAAAAGTCCATAAACAATTGCTCTCTTCGAACGTGTGTGACATGTAACCTGGTCACATAATTAGTGAACAGAAATCCGCTCCTGTTTCAAATAAGGTGTAATCAGTCATCCTGAGCCCTAAGCATAGCTTAGCATTGCTCGACTCAGCCATCGCTATCAAGATTTACTTGACAAGTGCAAAATTCCAAAGTGAACATCTTCTCGAGACGTCACACTCTTGTCATTTCGTCTTAATGAGGAAATGACTCCATTAGCGTGTCTCTATGGCCTTTTGGTCGGTCGTCTCGTGTCACTAATTCAACCCCCAGCGGCAGCGTGTGTCGTGAAATGTACATATCTCTTCCCCATTGTGACACTAAACTCGACATTGTCACTCGACTAGCTCGCTCGTACACCGCGGCACAAATTAATTTGATTTTGCTCCCCACTACGCGCCCGATTACCATTATCATCGTATCATCTTCTAGTCTTTACATCTTGTCATCCTGTCCCATTGCTACTTGTGTTTCATTTATTTACACTTTTTCCGACGACAACGACACGGTTCCTCGATTCTCATCACGCAATTTCAATCTAGAATTTCAAGTTCGCATAGGTCGCGGCGCGCGAGGACCCACAGATATGTCTGTAGTGATTAATCCTTTAAATTACCTGCTTCCCGCTACGCCATCGATGATAGCAGCGATAACGACATTTCTCGTTCTCGTCGCGCTCCAGATAACGCCCGGCTCATGCCAAGGTACGATTAATTGCGTTTCTAATTAAAACCGATATGTGTACCAACACAACACACAATTCCGCTTGTCTATTCCCGATTGGTGTGACTTCATCCCGTACAATGTGCAGCATGTCCGATCTACCTAACCATCTCGTTGGATGGAAAATTCCTCGAGGATTGTTTCCTGGAAATCAACTGGGGACCACGCTGCTACTACCAGCCGGAATGGATTGGCATCTTTGCCGACAATCCGTCAGTGTCCAGTGCCGATCCACTGGGGAAATTCGACGACATCAATGTGACCAGTGGGAAATTGAAGACAAATGTGAAGGTTGGAAAACTAAAGTTGCCGAAAGGATGGGGCCATGACGACATTAATACACTGCCAGCCGAATATCCTCGAGGGAAATGTCTGGACTACTTTGTGGCAAGTTTCAATGGCACGGAACTGTTGACGATCGAATGTCTGAAAATCCAGCCCAACTGGATGGGCAAACAAAAGCAAATAGCCGCAATGCCACTCAAGGATCTTTTCATTCCTGGTGAGATACATATATGTACATACATACATACAAATATTTAGATACAAATACGAAAATAGAAATCGACGGACAAGTCTCTTTGCGACTCTACTCGGTCTTCTTGCGGAATTTTCGCATGAAGTTAAAGTTACGTTCCAAGAACAGTTTCCGTCTAAGTCCTTCACGGAAGAGCATTACCCAGTTGCGGCGTTCGTTCGACAATCGTTTCTTCTCCTTTGAGCGCTTCTGAAACAGACAAACCAAACGGATGTACATATAATGGGGGTGTGGAGGGATGATTTTCGATGGGCGGCATTACCCGTCGGCGACGTGGCATACTGGCATGTGTATAAACGATGTAAAATAGATGCGAGAGGACGAAATTTAATTTGGAGACGAACACAAGATTTTAAATATTTGCGAAAACGTCAGGACTGAAACGAAACGATTTATTTACTTTGTGACTGATTTCTAGTGATCGGAAAGTGTGGCGGGAGGGAGCGTTGTACTTGTTCGTTCTTAGGGTTCCGTACCCAAAGGTAAAACGGAACCCTATTACTAAGACTTCGCTGTCCGTCCGTCCGTCCGTCTGTCACCAGGCTGTATCTCATGAACCGTGATAGTTAGACAGTGGACTATTTCACAGATGATGTATTTCTGTTGCCGCTATAGCCGCTATATATAGCCGCTATATAAAATTAATATTTAAGGGGGGCTCCCATACAACAGACATGATTTTCATCCAAAAAATCCCCTTGGTCACATACTGACCTAAGGTTAGTCGACAATATCCCACGACCAGTAGCAAACTTCCCAGCTTTGACCCCTATTGTGTCTTTGATGTATTGATCCTAGCTGCAACCCTTTTTTCTATAATTACTAACAACCAATAATAAATACCCTTTAAGCTTTGATGATCCCTATTGTGTCACTGCTAAGTTAATCCTTGCTGCAAACCCTTTCGTACAATTGCTATTCCCCTCCTTTTCCATCCTGATAGGTTAAGATAACAACTGTTGCATCAAATTCAATTGTTGTGACATTAACTTTCGATCATATCCCACAACCAATAAAACACTTCCAAGCATTGATCCCTATTGTGTCCTTGATATATTAATCCTAGCTACAAACCTTTTTCCCATAATTATTGTTATTCACTTTTTCACCTACTTGCTGTCAAGTATGATACTTACTTACTTACTTATCAGGCCAGCGATCCATGGAGGATCTGAGCCTGAGCTATAGCTGCCTTCCATCCTTGACGGTCCCGGGCACACTGCTTCCAGTTGTCAAAACCAAGATGTCTTACATCCGCGATTACTTGGTCTTTATACCGGAGGTTCGGTCTTCCCCTTCTTCTCGAACCAGGAGGCTCGGAGTCGAAGACCCTCTTAGCTGGAGCGTTTATGTCCATGCGATTCTATGCCATTTGTGTCATTTGTGGAACTTACGTTTGCCCCGAGGTAGACAAACTCCTTAACTACCTCGAAATTGTAGCTGTCAATTGTTATATTTTGTCCCAGGCGGTGAGCGACGGATTGGTTTTTGCTTGACAGCATGTATTTCGCTTTGTCCTCATTGATCTTAAGACCCACTCGTTTCGCTTGTTCTTCAATCGCCGTGAATGCTTCCACAATGCCACGGCGAGAACACGCGATGATGTCGATATTAACCGCGTATCCCAGCAGCTGGATGGACTTGTAAAAGATAGTGCCTTCCCTGTTGACGCCTGCCCGTCGCACTATCTGCTCCAGCACCAGGTTGAAGAAGTCACATGACAGCGCATCTCCTTGCCGAAATCCGGTGCATGTTTCGAATGGTTCCGAGGTCCTAGAACCGAATTGCACGGTGCATCGCGTGTTTTTTAGCGTGGCGCGACACAACTGGATCAGTTTTACCGGGATCCCGAATTCGGCCATCGCCCCAAACAGTGCTTCACGATGAATGCTGTCGTATGCGGCTTTGAAATCGTTGAAAAGATGGTGTGTATCGATTCGAAACTCGTTGGTCTTTTCCAGGATTTGTCGAAGTGTGGAATTTTGGTCTATAGTTGATTTGCCGGGCTGGAAGCCGCACTGGTAGCTGCCGATTAGTGCGGTGCAAAATGGCTTTAGAGTTTCACACAATACGCCGGACAGGATTTTGTATGCGACATTGAGCAGGGATATACCTCTATAGTTCTTGCAAGCGGTAGGATCGCCTTTTTTGTGGATGGGGCATATAGAGCTGGTATTCCAGTCGTCGGGCATGCTTTCATCTTCCCAAATTCTGCAGATGATCTGGTGCATGCTCCCTACTAGAACATCGCCGCCAGCCTTGAAGAGATCTGATGGCAAGCCATCTGAGCCTGCGGCCTTGTTGTTCTTCAGCTTCTGAATAGCTGTGCCGACTTCTTCGATGCTGGGTGGGAGGACTACTTCAGCGGCTGGAGTTGGGATTTCCTCGGTCCCTACCACTCTCTCTTGGTCATGCTCGTTAAGCAGCTGCTGGAAGTGCTGCTTAAATACATCCACTATTCCCTGCGGGTCGGTGACAAGATTACCCTCGCAGTTTCGAAGAGCCAGGGTGCCCTTTTTGAAGCCTCCTGCAAGGCCTTTGGCTTTCTTGTAAAAGGCTCGTATTTTATGTTTATCCCTCCTCCTCGATATCCTTGAGCTGGGAGGCTGCGAAGATTCTTTTCTTTTGTCGCAGTAGTTTTTTCTCCTCCCTTCTTCTGGCTCGGTACTCTTCTTGCCTTTTTCTGCTGACACTCGCCATCATACCACGGGTTTCTTGTCGGGGGTGGTAGGTATCCTAAGGTGGTTTCGGCTACTTCCTGACTGGCTGAGCGGCAATGCAGCCACTTTTATTGGCATTTGTGTTCGACGTAGGCATACCGTAGAGTCTTTCACTCAGCTGCTCCCTGTAGACTCTGGCAACCTCGGGTGTGCTCAGGCGCCCAATGTCGATGGGCTGATGCAGCTTTCTGACATTGGAAAGTCGAGCTCTGAATCTTGCTGCTACGAGGAAGTGGTCAGAGTCGACATTTGCCCCTCTGAATGTTCGCACATCCAGGATGTTTGACGGATGCCTTGCGTCCATGAGCACATGGTCGTTTTGGTTGGCGGTTCGACCGTCCGGAGATCGCCAGGTTGCTGTGTGGATTCGCTTGCGAGGGATTCTTGTGCTACTTATCACCGCATTACGAGCTGTCGCAAAGTCAGCGAGTCGGAAGCCGTTATCTGTTGTTGTATCGTGGAGGCTGTGCTTTCCGATCACTCCGCCAAGGGTGCTTTCTTTGCCGATTTTGGCGTTGAAGTCCCCGAGCACGATATTAACATCGTACTCCGGACAAGCTCCGTAGGCGTTGTCCAGGAGGTCATAGAAGTCCTCCTTGATAGGGTTTTCAGCCTCGTCGGTAGGAGCGTGTGCACATATGTATAATGCTGATGTTATAAAATCTGCCTCTGATGCGGATCACAGCCAGGCGCGATCACTTATGGGCTCATAGTCGATGACCTTCGACCTTAACCGCTTTCCCACGACAAATCTGCATCCCAGTAAGTGCAATCTATTGGGACGGCTGTAATAAACGTCGCAGTTTTTCTTCCTCATCATACCGTTTCCTATCCAGCGTATTTCCTGGACCGCAGTAATATCCGCCTTGTACTGCGTGAGGATTCCTTCTAGTTTATGAGCAGCTCCGGGAGTGTACAGGGTTCTGACATTCCAGGAGCATACTCGCAAATCGTGTTCCTTTTTCGTGCGTTGTCGTCGTCGAGTATCCGTCCGTGTATCCAAGGCATCTTGCTCATTCATAACTTTTCTTTTTTTACGTGGGCGGATTGTTAGCCCGCCGCACAACCGCCATTCTGGTCGGGGTTTTGTCGCTGCATACGTTTGTTCACCTCCCAACGGTTGTTGAAGAGGCTATCCAGAGGGCGCCGCGAGGAGACCGTATGTCAACTTAACCCGGGCATTTAAACAGGGATCGTTGCTGGCATCTCGCCAGGTTGAGAGCAATCAACAACTTTACCCTGTATGTCCGAGCCCATGCCCTCAAGTATGATAATTGATTTTAATTCAATGGACACTTTGATGATCAACCATCTCATCATGGAGATTTTTGATCATCAAAGTAATATGCCTATAACCTGCCTGCAACCAAGATCTGTCATCGTGCAAAAAATCATTTTAAACGTATTAGCCGTTTTAATGTGATCACTGATGAGGTAACATACAACGTCTCTTTCATATTTTTATGTACAGATGGTACGGCACCCTTCGTGCGCGAGTCCGACTCGCACTTGGCCGGTTTTTCTCTTTTTTTAAAGTTCGCACAGGTTCAAGAGACATACTATTATGATGTTTGTCACACAACCTGAACGGATTGCAGATGGTTTGGGTCATAGATGTTCGTTCACTAATCTTCTAGGGTGGTTGTCCTAGATAGGAGGAGAGGAACTCGTCTGAATTTTCACGTTTGGTTGTAGTTCCCAGCAAATGTGCCATGCCATTATGGTGTTATATCAGAACTGCACACACAGAGTATGAATTTGAAGTGATCATATGCTGTGAGTGTTATGGCTTCATCACCTTGCATTCACAACAGCTGTGTTGCACAATTTTTTCGTATAGGAGTTGCATTTCTTGGTTATAGACATAGCGATAACGATAATGCGGAATTATCGTTATTGCTTAGTTAACCAATGAGAACTTCGTTGTCCTACAATATGTCCGCGAACAATTTTGTGTTTAATAGCAGATTGTCTCGGTAGGTATACCAGGTCCACTAGATGTCGCAAGAAGTAGTCGAATTCGTAATGTCCATACCTAATGTTCCCATAGGATAAATTGGAAATAGATACGTATATCATTTACTTACTACTTTCTTACTTATGTGGCGCTACAGTCCGTGGTGAACCTGGCCCTCAATCAACAAGCGTCCCCAGCTGGCACGGTCTTTGGGCAGCTGTTTCCAGCGCCGCACGCTCAAGGTCCCCTTCCACCTGCGTGCGCCACCGTAGATGCGGCCGTCCTCGGCCGCGCCTTCCTTCCGGAGTAGATTCGAAGACACTTCGGGTCGGAGCTGTATTTTCCATGCGCTCTTCATGACCTAGCCACCTTTGACACTGTACCCCTGGACGTCGTACCAGGCCGATGTCGCTGTACAACCCGTACAGTTCTTCGTTAAGTCTTCTCCTCCATACACAGTTTGAACAAACGGGACCGTAGATAGTGCGCAGAATTTTCCTCTCGAAGCGACCAAGGGTATCTTCATCCGCTTTTATTAAGGTCCAAGCCTCTGCGCCGTAAAGAAGGACTGGGATGATTGCGATCTTATATAGTATCACCTTGGTTTTCCGAGAGAGGGCTCTACTTCTCAATTGCCTCTTGAGCCCAAAGCAATAGTGGTTGGCAACAGTTATCATGCGTTATATCACAGCGCTGGTGTTGTTGTCGCCGGTCATCAGTGAGCCAAGGTAGACGAATTCCTTGACCACTTCAAAGTTATATCTGCCCATGGTAACGTTCTGACCAATACGTCGGTGTTGACAGTCTGATGAAAGCAGTTATATGGTCTTACCCTCATTAACCTAGAGGCCCATCGTAGCCGCCTCTACCTCAACGCTTACAAAGGGTTAATTGACATTTCGCTGTGTCCCTCCAATCACGTCAATGTCGTCGGCGTACGCAAGCAAATAAATCGCACCTCTTGTGTTGGCCAGTGACTCTTGCACAATCTTTTCAAGCACAATGTTGAAAAAGTTGCATGACAGCGCGCCACCTTGCCTTAATCCTTTTTTAACATCTAAGGTCTCGGTGTGCTCATTACCGTCCTTAATGGGATATTAAAACTAGACATGGCTTTGTATAGCTCATCTCTATACACGCTGTCATACGGAGCCTTGAAATCGACGAAAAGGTGGTGGTCTTCTCCAAGATCTGCCGTAGCGTAAATATTTGGTCTATTGTAGATTTACTTGGCGTGAAACCACACTGATAAGAGCCGATGAGGTTATCCACAAATGGTTTCAGGTGTTCACACAATACGGCAGAGAAGATCTTATATGCGATGTTGAGGGGACTTATTCCTCTATAGATGCCGCAGTTATAGGGGTCTCCTTTCTTATGGACCGGGCAAACGATGCTGAGATTCAATTCGTCGGGCATGTTTTCCTGCTTTCCTCCGACCATGCCTTTCAAATGAGATGGTGCATGCACATTACAAACTCAGCTCCAGCTGCCTTAAAAAGCTCAGCAGACCGGCCGTCAGCGCCCGTGGCTTTGTTAGACTTAAGTCTTGATGTCGCTATTTTGACTTCGTCTAGGTCCGGTGGACGGAGTTCTATTACATTGTCGTCCTTTGCGAATGGATCGTTCTACCTGACAGCGGTTTCTTGTCTGTCATCGCCGTTATACAGTCTGCAGAAGTGGTCTTGCCAAATCCTCAGCATCGACTGTGATTCCACTACCAGTTCTCCATTTTCATCCCTGCAGGCCGCCGCTCTGGCTTTGTAGCTATGGCATGTTCGTTTTACCTTATTGTAAAACTTCCGGGCGTCATTCCTGCGGAAGCATCTTTTCATCTCCTTGATCTCACGCTTTCCGTGTTCTCTCTTCTTTCTTCTGAGAAACGTGTGTTCCTCCCTTCTCATTTGCTCATAGATTTCGCGAGCAGCTCTCGTCCGTCGTTGCAGCGTGGCTTTATATGCCTCTTGTTTTGCTGCGTGGGCCTGCTTGCATTGATCATCGAACCAGGGGTTTTTAGGTGGTGGCGGTTTGTAACCCAGCACCTTTGAGGTTGAGCGCTGGGCTAACGGCGCCCTGGCAATGCGCCCATTCCTGCTCTATTATTTGCGCTGCTGTGGGCGGATTTTGAGAGAGGTTGAAGGAAGGAGGTAAAGTTGTTGATCGCTCTCAACCTGGCGAGATGCCAGCAACGATCCCTGTTTAAATGCCCGGGTCAAGTTGACATACGGCCTCCTCGCGGCGCCCTCTGGATAGCCTCTTCAACAACCGTTGGGAGGTGATCAAACGTATGCAGCGACAAAATCCCGGCCAGAATGGCGGTTGTGCGGCGAGCTAACAAACCGCCCACGTAAAAAAAGAAAAGTTATGAATGAGCAAGATGCCTTGGATACACGGACGGATACTCGACGACGACAACGCACGAAAAAGGAACACGATTTGCGAGTATGCTCCTGGAATGTCAGAACCCTGTACACTCCCGGAGCTGCTCATAAACTAGAAGGAATCCTCACGCAGTACAAGGCGGATATTACTGCGGTCCAGGAAATACGCTGGATAGGAAACGGTATGATGAGGAAGAAAAACTGCGACGTTTATTACAGCCGTCACAATAGATTGCACTTACTGGGATGCAGATTTGTCGTGGGAAAGCGGTTAAGGTCGAAGGTCATCGACTATGAGCCCATAAGTGATCGCGCCTGGCTGTGATCCGCATCAGAGGCAGATTTTATAACATCAGCATTATACATATGTGCACACGCTCCTACCGACGAGGCTGAAAACCCTATCAAGGAGGACTTCTATGACCTCCTGGACAACGCCTACGGAGCTTGTCCGGAGTACGATGTTAATATCGTGCTCGGGGACTTCAACGCCAAAATCGGTAAGGAGAACACCCTTGGCGGAGTGATCGGAAAGCACAGCCTCCACGATACAACAACAGATAACGGCTTCCGACTCGCTGACTTTGCGACAGCTCGTAATGCGGTGATAAGTAGCACAAGGTTCCCTCGCAAGCGAAACCACACAGCAACCTGGCGATCTCCGGACGGTCGAACCGCCAACCAAATCGACCATCTGCTCATTGACGCAAGGCACTAGTCAAACATCCTGGATGTGCGAACATTCAGATGGGCAAATGTCGACTCTGACCACTTCCTCGTAGCAGCAAGATTCAGGGCTCGACTGTCCAATGTCAGAAAGCTGCACCAGGAGGAGGTTCGACATTGCGCGCCTGAGCACACCGGAGGTTACCAGAGTCTACAGGGAGCAGCTGAGCGAAAGACTCTACGGTATGCCTACGTCGAACACAAATGCCAATAATATGTGGCTGCATTGCCGCTCAGCCATTCAGGAAGTAGCCGAAACCACCTTAGGATACCTACCACCCCTGACAAGAAACCCGTGGTATGATGGCGGGTGTGAGCAGAAAAAGGCAGCAACCGACGAGGCGTACCAAAAGGCGCTGCAGAGGAAAACCAGGGCAGCGCAAGAAGAGTACCGAGCTAGAAGAAGGGAGGAGAAAAAACTACTGCGACAAAAGAAAAGATTCTTCGCAGCCTCCCAGCTCAAGGATATCGAGGAGTCTAGGGAAAAACATAAAATACGAGCCTTTTACAAGAAAGCCAAAGGCCTTGCAGGAGGCTTCAAAAAGGGCACCCTGGCTCCTCGAAACTGCGAGGGTAATCTTGTCACCGACCCGCAGGGAATAGTGGATGTATTTAAGCAGCACTTCCAGCAGCTGCTTAACGAGCATGACCAAGAGAGAGTGGTAGGGACCGAGGAAATCCCAACTCCAGCCGCTGAAGTAGTCCTCCCACCCAGCATCGAAGAAGTCGGCACAGCTATTCAGAAGCTGAAGAACAACAAGGCCGCGGGCTCAGATGGCTTGCCATCAGAGCTCTTCAAGGCTGGCGGCGATGTTCTGGTAGGGAGCATGCACCAGATCATCTGCAGAATTTGGGAAGATGAAAGCATGCCCGACGACTGGAATACCAGCTCTATTTGCCCCATCCACAAAAAAGGCGATCCTACCTCTTGCAAGAACTATCGAGGTATATCCCTGCTCAATGTCGCATACAAGATCCTGTCCAGCGTATTGTGTGAACGTCTTAAACCATTTTGCACCGCGCTAATCGGCAGCTACCAGTGCGGCTTCCGGCCCGGCAAATCAACTATAGACCAAATGTTCACCCTTCGACAAATCCTGGAAAAGACCAACGAGTTTCGAATCGATACACATCATCTTTTCATCGATTTCAAAGCCGCATACGACAGCATTCATCGTGAAGAACTGTTTGGGGCGATGGCTGAATTCGGGATCCCGGTAAAACTGATCCAATTGTGTCGCGCCACGCTAAAAAACACGCGATGCACCGTGCAACTCGGTTCTAGGACCTCGGAACCATTCGAAACATGCACCGGATTTCGGCAAGGAGATGCGCTGTCATGTGACTTCTTCAACCTGGTGCTGGAGCAGATAGTGCGACGGGTGGGCGTCAACAGGGAAGGCACTATCTTTTACAAGTCCATCCAGCTGCTAGGATACGCGGTTAATATCGACATCATAGCGTGTTCTCGCCGTGGCATTGTGGAAGCATTCACGGCGATTGAAGAACAGGCGAAACTTGTTGGTCTTAAGGTCAATGAGGACAAGACGAAGTACATGCTGTCAAGCAAAAACCAATCCGTCGCTCACCACCTGGGATAAAATATAACAATTGACAGCTACTATTTTAAGGTAGTTAAGGAGTTTGTCTACCTCGGGGCAAACGTAAATTCCACAAATGACACCACAGTGGAGATCCGGCGTAGAATCGCCCTTGGCAACCGCTGCTACTTCGGCTTGTCCAAACAACTGGGTTCAAAACTCCTTACTCGAAAGACCAAAGTCATGCTTTACAAAACGCTCATTCTGCCAGTCTTGCTGTACGGAGCCTAAAGCTGGACGATAAGCAGGACGGTGGAACTGATTTTGGGTTCTTTCGAGAGAAAAATTCTGCGCCGGATATTTGGTCCTGTCTGTGAGGAAGGTGAGTGGAGAAGAAGACACAACCGCGAACTCTACGAGCTGAACAAAGATGTGGATGTAGTCCGGAAGGTAAAGATCCGTCGACTACACCAGCTCGGCCACATCGAGCGCATGGACACCAACGCTCCAGCTAAGAGGGTCTTCGACTTCGAGCCTCCTGGTTCGAGAAGAAGAGGAAGACCCAACCTCCGGTATAAAGACCAAGTAATCGCTGATGTAAGACATCTTGGTCTTGATAACTGGAAGCCATCTTAAGACCGTTAAAGATGGAAGGCAGCTATAGCTCAGGCTCAGATCCTCCATGGATCGCTGGCCTGATAAGTAAGTAAGTAAGTAAAGAGGTGGTTTGCGTTTGACAGGCAATTAAATGACAAATAAACGCTGAGGAGCGCTTGGCGTTTCGATTTGACGTTAAATAGATTCATCAATCTAAAGTTGACTCAACTTCAATTGAAATACCCGCACCCTTGAGTGAGACAGGGAATAGTCTCATTGTACCGAAAAGCGTTTTAGCAATTGATGCGCTAAAAGTTGACGAATCTGCTGGAGTTGATGAAATCTGCCTGAAATCAATCAAGTCAGCTCAGCCGTGCTAAAGCTACCCCACGAGAGATACGTGTTTAGCGGACTCTTATCACTTTTTTACGCTGGTAGTTCCCTACTACTTCTACCTCCGCAGTTTTAGCATTTAGCATTGCCGCGATTCTAGGTTTCCCAAAAGCTTGTAGACAACGAGTTTATCCTTCGCTCATTCTACTTTATTGTTTGATTTGTATACCTTTCAGGGACACACGCTTCCGGGGCCTTCAATGCTATTCAAAAATCAAATTTAATCAAGGACTATGCTTTCTCGCAGCAGTTGGACGTTTGGACGCAACTGGTGTTTGGAATACGCTTCATCGACATCAGTGTCGGGTGGGTGCAACTCAACAATGACCAAACGTAGAAACTCAAATTTCATTCTCTCTCGTTAGAGTGGATTTAAAAAAAGCCCGCATGCCGTTGGATAACGACAATTTCTGGATTGTCAATGAAAATATGTTGGTCACGAAACTGTCGCCTATTCTAAGGGATGTCAGGCGTTTCGTCGAAATCTCACAGGAAGTTGTCATCATAAATTTCAGTTCATTCCCAATCGGTGAGTTTATTATCTATTTCGCTGAATGCTGAACAAACAAGATAAAAGCATGCCTTTATCGATGGTGATATTGATTTCCCCCTGAAACCCACTTATATCTTATCACTCTGAGGTATTCTTAGCGATTTCGCCAGAGCGGTGCCATTCCTCACAACCCTGTCGCTCTTTTTTTTAAAGGTTTCTATAAGCGCCCCGACCGGCACAGTGACCTATTACGACTGATTGAGAGGGAAATTGGCGATCTCGCCTACAGACGCAACACTTCGATCAATGATCCGAACTTCAGATGTGACGAACTATCGGTAGATGACATCCGGAAAGCAGGCAAACATCTTCTACTGATTTACCCAATCGAAGAGCTACCTTACCCCGATAGCGGTAAGTACGCAAACAGACTATGAACAAGTATTACTCACAATTCTATGAAGAGATACTGTATAACGATTCCAAGGAATGGGGCGTTGGCAGGCCCACTTGGAACCAAGATGGCGCCAGAGATCTTTAGTAATGCTATCGCTAGCCGTGAGATTGGAATATAATCACGTACAAACGTAATTGGTTATATGTACGTACAATTACGACATTCGGTGTGAGCAACAATGAAATTAATTTTGCGAAAAACGAACGAATAAACAGAAATTCATTTGCCGCTGGCTGATAGATACAATGACATGGCTCGAAGCGTGATTTCTACTCAATTTTTTTTTAATCATCTAGCATATGTATCTGTTCGCTGATTCAATGACCGTGTGTTGACTGTTCACAGAATCCGACATATTGTGTCCCACATGGAAGACATTCGCATTGGGTGAAGTTGCCACATTGGTTACCATGCGGCTTTTGTTTGCAAAGAAGAAGGGTTCACCCATTCAGGATGAGGGCTGGATATGCCATGCTGTGATTGGACTCGAACAAGCTTTGGTACGTATCCACTAGACAAAGTTCTATGATGTATTGTTGCTCGATGAATTGTCAAGTGGAGAGTATACTGAATAGCACTTTTTCGCTGCTATTTGAAAGGTAATTCTTGAGTTCACTTACGTGGGGAACCAGCGTAGATACAATAAATACTCATAATTATGTCAATTTGTTCACCTTGAGTTGCCACTCTGTGTCATGTAATAATGTACGAGTGTGATGCTGTGTTCTAGGTTGTCAGGTGAAAGCATTGAGATACAATCAATTATATGTACTATAGATACACGTTCGTTCGTTCACGGATGTACATATGTACATTGCTAGAGCGAACGGTCTTTAAGTTCTTTTTCTTATCTTTTTGTATTGTATTGCAGAATGCAAATACTAGAGCCCGGACAACAATGGAACGTGCTAGAGTCATAAATAAACAGGTCACTTCATGGCTCACCGGACCATGGAGTCTGACGGCGAACGTTGTTACCGTTGACTTTTTCACCAACACCAATCTTATTGATCTTGCGATCTATACCAACATAGAGAAGGCTTTCGTTCAGACACACAAGAATCTCACGCGGCTGGAAATCATCAGCTCATAGTGATACATCTGGAATTAAATAAACGATTCTTACTCTAAGTCGTGGTGTTTCTCTTATTCTTTTGTTTATATAGGGCGATTGGAGGGACTTACCCCTGAGATGAAAGGTTACATTTGCGACAGTTCGTACTTCATTTCACCGATTTTCGCGGTATCGGGAAGAAAGTGCGTTAAAATGGATGGAAAATATGGGGCCGATTTTGCGAATTCCAAATTTCGACATATTTTTTTTTTTTTTTTTTTTTAGAAACTCGCGCAGGTTCAAGAGTTTTTATATTCTCTTATGATGTGATAGACACACAACCTGAACGGAGTACAGTGGTTTGGTTCGTTGATGTTCGTTAACTCTCAGGGATGGTTGTCCTAGATAGGACGAGAGCCGACCGAATTCCGCGTTTTTTTTTTTTTTTTGGTTGTAGTCCGTACTAATTCGTTCAAGCACTTCTTAGTATTGCATACGCACAGGATGAATTCCAGTTGACCATATACTGTGAGTGTTATGCCTGCAGCAGTACATCTGGTAACTTTCCATTCACAACTGCGTTGCATACTTTTGTCCGTTGAGGAATTACTTTTTTTCTTGGCTATGAAGCGAATTGAACTATAGACCTTCCGCTCGGCGGTCGATGATGTTAACCACTGCACCACGGCCACCCACGTTTCAAGATCACCAGAATCCAAATCCAGGGTTTTTATGGAGTTTTTGTGTGTGCGTATGTGCGTATGGAATTTTCGCCTCGATTATCTCGAAAACCAGGTTCATTCCACGCGTAAATCGGTCCAGCCGTTTTTGTTAGAAATTACTTACTTACTTACTTTGATGGCGCTACAGTTCGGGGTGAACTAGGGCCTCGACCAACAAGCCTCTCCAGCCGGCCCGATCTTTCGCCAGCCGCTTCCAGTGCCGCACGCTCAGTTGGTTGAGGTCCCTTTCCACCTGTGCGCGCCACCTTAAATGCGGTCGTCGTCCCTCGGAGTTGGAGTCGAAGACTTTTCGGGCCGGAGAGCTGATGTAAATTCGCTCTACATGGGCTAGCCATCTTAGACGTTGGATCCGAAGACGTCTAACCAGGCCGATGTCGCTTAACAGTTCTTGGTTGAATCTCCTCCTCCACTCTCCGTTTATACAAACGGGACCAAAAATGGCATGCAGAATTTTCCTCTCGAAACGCCCACGAACCTCTTCATCCGCTTTTAATAACGTCCAAGCCTCAGCGCCGTAGAGGAGGACCGGGATGATTAAGGTTTTGTAGAGGGAAACCTTAGTTTTTCGAGAGAGGGCTCTACTACTCAATAGCCTATTGAGCCCGAAGAAGCAGCGGTTGGCAAGAGTTTATCTGCGTTTTATCTCAGCGCTGGTGTCGTTGCTGCTTGTCACTATCGAGCCAAGGCAAACAAAGTCCTTGACTACTTCAAAAATATAGCTGCCGAAGGTGACGTTCTGACCAAGACGTCGGTGTTGCGTGTCTTTCTTGGATGACCGCATATATTTGGTCTTGTCCCCATTTACCCTTAGACCCACTTTAGCCTCTTCTGCTTCAATGCTTGCGAACGCCTCATTGACGTGTCGCTTTGTCCGTCCAATAACGTCAATGTCATCTGCGTAGGCAAGCAATTGTGTGGACTTGAAGTAAATCGTACCTCTTGTATTGGCCGCAGAGTCCCGCACGATTTTTTCAAATATGATGTTAAAGAAATCACATGGCAGTGCGTCACCCTGTCTAAAACCTTTTTTAACATCAAAGGGATCGGTTAGTTCACCTCCGACCTTTTTTTTTTTTTTTTTTTGTTGAAGGCTTCTGCTATCCGCTGGAGCACTCAGACGCAAACACTGGTCCATTGTACTCCAGACAGACACCTTACATTACTGTATTTTCTCCGTTTTCCGGAGAAAAATTTGAAGAAGCTTCAGTGATGTAGAGCTAAGGGATTCGGCACACACCACGTCGGCTCCAAGGGTGCGCCACCGTATGCGAGCAAAGGCGGGACAATCACAGAAGAAATGCTCTGCAGTGTCATCATCCTCTTCGCCACATGCAGCACAGGTAGGCGTCTCACTGATGCCGAGCACGTAGAGATGCTTGGCAAAAGTGTAATGGCCCGTGATAACCCCCACAAGCCTTCTGCAGTCGATTCTCCTTAAAGACAGGAGGAATGCTGCAGATTTTTTGCAGACATCAGGGCGTACGCGCTTAGTCATCCTGCAACCTGGACAATCCCTCCATCTACGGTTGTGTGTATTAAATACACAATCGTTAATGTAGGAATTTACCGTGGACGCAGGTAGACCTAGAGCGGATTCAGGTCCTGAGAAGCTCTCCTCTGAACCCATTCTAGCGAGTTCATCAGAGATCTCATTTCCTGGAATCCCGGAGTGACCCGGAACCCATACAAACCTCAATGAATTTAGTCTGCCGACTCTGTTCAAGAAGGACTTGAGTTCAAGCACTAATTTGGAGCTAGTTAAGGGGTTACACACAGCTTTTAGTGCAGCTTGGCTGTCACTACAGACGCATATGCTTTCCCCCTTCCACCTGTGCTTCACAACATAGTGCATGGCCATTAGGATTGCGTATATCTCTGATTGGAAGACAGACGCATACTTTCCTAACGAGAAATGCAGTCGGATGTTTTTGCGTTCAAAGAAGACTCCAGCACCGGACCCCCGCCCAGACCTCGAGCCATCCGTGAAAATGCGAAGACTATCCTTTCCAGGTTCAGTATCCAGCCATAGCCAATCCTGACGCCATGGAAACTCGACTGTGAAATTACGACGCAATAGGATGACTGGCGTCAATGCGTCAGAAGGCATGTCCATGAGACAGGGGTCGCAGGACAATTCTTGCGCAAGGACACCGCTATTCCTATGCGAGTTGTACCAAAAGCCATTTCTCTTCAGACGAGACATGGCTTTCAGAGCACACCCTCTGATAAGTATATCAAGAGGTGGAAGGTCCATCATAGCATCTAGAGCAGCGCCCGGCGTGCTGGGGAAAGCCCCCGTGCAGCTGAGACAAACCGTTCTTTGGAGTTTGGTGAAAGAGGCTACGACGTGTTTGCGTTTTAGTCTGTTCCACCAGACAACCGATGCATATGAGATTATAGGTCTTATCATTGCCGTGTAGATCCAGAGGACCTTTGCCGGCGATAAACCCCATGTTTTGCCAAAAGCTCCTTTGCATTGCCAGAAAGCTGACAGCGCTTTGGTGGTCTTTGACTCAACATGCTTAGACCAGAGAAGCTTACTATCTAAGATGACTCCTAGATACTTAGCCTCCTTGGATATCGGGATGGAAGTGCCTTTTAGTACCAGCTGAGTCATGTCAGTATTTTTCCTTCTTCTCGTAAAGAGAACGACATCGGTCTTGAGAGGATTACTGACAGCCCATTTCTGGTACACCAATCATCGATCACGCTTAGCGCCGCCTGTGCTTCGAGACGGACAGTCGCTAAACATGAGCCGACAGAAAGAATGGCGACGTCATCCGCATATGCCTGGGCATAGATTCCAGAGGCATTGAGAGCATCAAGCAGAGAATCGACCACCATGCACCATAACAGCGGAGACAGGACGCCACCTTGAGGGCAGCCCCTGTTTACGCCGGATTTGACACACTGGTCGAGGCCTGCATCAGCGGTCAATGTCCTGTGCATGAGCATAGCTTTAATCCAAAGGACCAGTGCTTCATCTACGCCATGATGTCTGGCAGCGTTGCACATGCTGTCAAAAGTTGCGTTATCAAAAGCTCCCTCAATGTCGATGAAAATGCCCAGCGCGGATTCTTTCCTTTCGAGCGCGCATTCAATTCGCCCAACTAGGTTCTGAAGCGCAGTCTCGCAATATTTTCCGCGCTGGTAAGCATGTTGCATCTCCGAAAGAGGGTGCATTCGAAGGACAACCTTGCGCACGTGCAACTCTACCAGTCTCTCCATGCTTTTCAGCAGGAAGGATGTTAGACTGATTGGTCTGAAGCTCTTGGCAAGTGGGTAGTCCTCTTTTCCTATTTTGGGAATGAAGACCACTTTCAC
Source organism: Eumerus sabulonum (assembly GCA_951905685.1). Taxonomy (NCBI): domain Eukaryota; kingdom Metazoa; phylum Arthropoda; class Insecta; order Diptera; family Syrphidae; genus Eumerus; species Eumerus sabulonum. Next base: position 11,640,643 of record OX645061.1, on the reverse strand, counting down.
TGTGCGCCAAGGAATGGGTATGTGAGCAAGTGCTAGACTAGCAGTGAATATTCTTTTCAAAGTAGGAAGCAGCTGCCTTATACCTTTTTGCAGCATAACAGGATATATTCCGTCGGTACCCGGCGATTTGAAACCATCGAAGGATGCCACAGCAAATTCAATGGCTTCAGTCGTAACCACGCGCGACGCAATATACCAGCTACGCCGAGTTGTTTTCATCGTTTCAGTTGCAGTTTCCCTTGAAGGAAACGGCAACGAGCCGATGTCGATCTGATTTCCCGGGAAGTGAGTCTCAAACAGTAAACTAAGAGTTTCCGCTTTAGACTCAGTAAAGGTACCATCAGATTTTCTGAGTGCATCTAGCTTTGTCGGTTTCCCCCGTTTGAGGACTTTAACCAACTTGCTAGTCGCACTCAGAGACTTGATCTCTTCGCAGAAGGTCCTATAAGAATCGTTCTTCGATTTACGAATAAGTTTCTTATATTCTTTCTGCTTCGACCGATACTTATTCCAGTCATCTTCCGAATTCGATTTGAGTGATCTATTCAGAAGAATTCTGGCTTCCCTGCGAAGACTTTGGAGCTCGGCATTCCACCAGGGGACCAATTTCCTGCAGGGAGGTTTGCTGACGGGACATGCGAGTTCAAAACAACTGGTGATGACGCTATTCAGGTTCTGAACAGCGTTCTCTACCAATTGTTTCGTTCTGAGTTTAGGTAGGACTCGAGTGGATTTCTCAAGCTCCTCTCTAAACCGTACCCAGTCCGTCCTTCTCGGATTCCGTCTAGGCTGCAAGGAAGAGATCCCACAACTTAATCGGAATTCGATATATTTATGGTCCGACAGCGTAGCATCAGGCAAGACTCGCCAGTTAGTGATGTCCTTCAGATATCTGTTGGATAGAGTCAGATCAATCACCTCCTGTCGTCTTGTCGTGACAAAAGTTGGTTGAGAGCCAACATTGTTGATGGTAAGGTCAAACGAGAGAATGAAGTCTAAAAGACGGTCCCCCCTTGTATTACACTTGCTGCTGCCCCAAGCAGTGTTTTGGGCATTAGCATCGCAGCACAAGATGAGACCAATCTTTTTGGCTTCACAGTACTCTACGAGCTCAGAAACTACCTTCGGTGGTGGAAGCAGTATCGAGTCGTAGGGAAAGTAGGCAGACGCAACGACGAAGTGTTCTATAACTCCGTTTGTTTTGTAGCTTACTCTAGCAGCCACCAGATCTTGTCCACAAAAGTGCCCAAGTTTGGTTGCCGATAGTGTGTTCGATATGATGAGGCCGACCCTGGGCCTTTCGGATCGCTCATCATAGAGAATCGTAACATCACGTAAACCACCAAGGCCACATAGGCGTTTATTCCACACCCATGGTTCTTGAAGGGATACGATGAGAGGGTTTGTACTACTGCATGCAATTCTGCTACTTAACAGAGCGGTAGCAGCCTTGCAATGCTGTAGATTGATCTGAGTAAAAATCATGGATTCATACTGCAGAGCACGTCCCATCCTTCGACTACTTGACATTGAAATGGAAAGAGATCCTACCAAGGCCAAAGTAGGGGCGTGAATCGTACGCAGATTTCAGAGTTCCGACAGAGGCTTCATCCATCCCCACAACCAGAGTAGAGCCCTCTTTTTTCAGAGAGCCCTTACTCTCCTTGTAGGAGTAGATAACCCAAGCTCTCGTGTCAAGCCCTGGATTCTGTGTGCGTAAGCGCGTCAGCACATCCATCTTATTCCCAGGTTTCCCCGGAATCCGGCAGATGGCACGCGTTAATTTCGGGAGACTAACTACCTGGTAAGTAGCAGTTCCCAGAGGGGGAATTTTCGGCACCGTGTTCCTGATCCAGGCCGATGTCTGCTGTGATGAACAGCTCACCACAAATGTGCCATTCATCAAAGCTGACTTTTCTGCCTGTAAACAGAAACCCGTTGCCGAGGCAAGCTCCAGTAGACGATCCTCACAGTGCTTGCAGTCTGCGTTGGTCATTCTACTATCATCGCCAGCTTTCCCTATCCTGACCTTTTCAGAGGAGATGGCCGCCTCTCTATAAGAGGGCTGCTTCTCTCGACTCCTTACGGTCACTTGGATCTCCTTCCCGGAGGAAGGGATTTTTTTGAGTGATGTTCCCGCCTCCGAGGAGCAGTTTTGGGCTATCTTCGCCTTCTGGCCAATGCTTTGGTCCATCTGGGTCGCCACATCTGCTATTAGGCTCCGATTTCCCACTGCCCCACCGGAGAGGGAGGCATCATAAACTCTCTCCCTAACGAGGCTATTTTGACGGCCGTCTTCCGTTTGCGGAGGCTTTTACCTTTTTCGGTTTGGGCTCCCGCTCCCTTCGGACACCGCTTTTGGACCGCCTTGCCAGTTCGAGGAATTCTAGAACCCGTAGCGACTTGGCCTTCGGCGTTCAGAGTCCGTATGTCAGCCCCGCCACCTTTTTCGGCGGCAGTGCCAGCTATGGCAGAAACCTGAGCGCTTCCGGCCCCACCGAGCCGCAGGAGTCGGTGTCGTTCCGGGCTGCCGGCTCCGACCTTAATGGAGCAGCGAGAGTTCTCCCTAGTCATCCTGTACAGTCTGACGAGTTTGGCAGGAATGTTAAAACATGACATGGCTATGTATAGCTCGTCTCTATAAACACTGTCATACGCGGCTTTAAAGTCGACGAAAAGATGGTGCGTGTCGACCTGGAATTCATGGGTCTTCTCCAAGACCTGCCGTAGTGTAAATATTTGGTCTATCGTGGATTTTCCTGGCATGAAACCACACTGGTAGGAACCTATCAGATTGTCCACGAACGGCTTCAGGCACTTACACAGTACGGCAGAGAGGATCTTGTACGCGATGTTCAGGAGGCTTATCCCTCTGTAATTGGCGCAGTCATAGGGGTCTCCTTTCTTATGGACCGGGCAAACGATACTGAGATTCCATTCATCGGGCATACGTTCTTCCGACCATATTTTGCAGATGAGTTGGTGCATGTTCCTGACCAACTCATCGCCAGCTGCTTTAATCAGTTCCGCGGGGAGTCCGTCTACTCCAGCAGCTTTATAAGACTTAAGTTTCGATATCGCTATCTTAACATCGTCTAGGTCGGGTGGACGGGATTCTCCTTCGTCTTCGTTCATTGTGAATAGTTCGCTCTGCCTGACGTCGGCATTTTGACTATCATCGCCGTTATACAGTCTGCAGAAGTAGTCCTTCCACAATCTCAGCATCGACTGTGACTCCCTGCAGGCTTCTGCTCTGGCTTTATAGCCGTGGCATGTTCGTTTAACTTTTTGGTAAAATTTTCGGACGTCGTTCCTGCCGTAACATCTCTCCATCTCCTCGATCTCGCGCTTCTCGTGCTCCTTCTTTTTCCTTCTCAGAAGCGCATGCTCCTCCCTCCTTTTCTGTTCATGGAGCAATGTGGCCATGTATGCATTCTGTTTCTCTACATGGCCCTGTCTGCATTCATCATCAAACCAAGGGTTTCTCGACGGTGGTGGCTGGAAACCGAGTACATCTGAGGCGGCCTCTCTGATGACGTTTTGACAACGACTCCATTGCTGTTCTATGGTTTCTGCAGATTGCATCGGGACTTGAGAGAGCTCGAGGGAGACTTGATCGGCGAAGTTTCTGGCGGTCTCCTGCGATGGCAGCTTTCCGACGTTAAATTTTGGTGTTCTTACTCGACTCCGTTGATTCCGAGAAATTCGCATCCGTACCTTGGCTGCAACAAGGTAATGATCCGAGTCGATGTTGGCTCCTCGAAAGGTTCGGACATCTAGGATGCTGGAGGAGTGTCTGCCGTCGATCGCAATTTGATAAATTTGGTTGGTTTTCGATTGATTGAAAGATCGCCAGGTCCCCTTATGGATGTTGAGCTGTGGGAATTGTGTACTTGCTACTACCATACACGGGGGAGATCATTGAAGTCGTTTTTATGTCGGTCATCTTTCTCCTCTGTGGGGGCGTGGGCACATAATAACAAATGGACAACACGCGGTCTAAGTACTAACCGCACCCGACGCTGGTTGATTGCGGTGATCGAACGAGAACATGAGATTGCTCGGACAGTGTTGCGGTTATGGTAAGGAAATGCACACTCATGAGCTGCTCGTGAGCGTGCGCTACCCATCGAGCAATTATTAAACGCACGCGCTCATGATTAATTGACTGTGGGCATTTTTATTTTCGCTCACGAACACGAGTGTGTGTGCATTTATGGAAACTCACCCCTGTGCGCACTTCATATGTTCGTTAAAGAGAACGAACACTTATGTACGTGCACTCTGTAGGGTGGGTTCTGTTTAATTTTCGTGGGGGCCAACATCCCCATTTATTAAGCATAATTCAAGCTAACATTCTTAATTCTAACTTAACTAACTAACATTCTTTATTAGTCTAACTTAACTAACTAACAAGAACGGGAGAGGGGGGCGCCATTAAGGAACTATGGTTGAGAGAAGGGGAGGCTACCGAGAAGACGCAGTTTTAGGCGTGGAGTGCTGAGGTTGAAATCGAAGTTAGTGTTCGAATTAACACCTCCCAGCATACGGGAAATGGGTTTATTGGAGCCGTATGAGGTGCGGGGGGTGGATAGATAGAAGAGACGAGGATTGCGAGTATTACGAGGGCAAGTGTTAAGGGATATAGAATTGTAGAGGTTGGCGCAGTCAATGGTACCTGTTAGGAGTCTATGAATGAAGAGGATGTCAGCTACCTTCTTCTTTCCTTCAACGTACTCAGCTTTATTAGTTTGAGTCGGTCGTGATAGGGCGGTAAGAACAGAGGATTTTGCCTGTGCAGACCTCAAAGAGGTCTACATCAACGCTGGATGTAGGTAGGTTTGTTGGTAAGGGGACCACGCTTGAGATGCGTATTCAAGAAGGGGGCGAACGAAGGTAATATAGAGGGATCGAGTCACGTAGGGATCGGAGAATTCTTTAGACCAGCGCTTCACGAAACCGAGTGCAGAATTTGCTTTAAGAATTATATCGTCGATACGTGCGCGGAAATTGAGCTCTTGGTCACATAGTATGTCAAGATCGCGGATTTGACGCGTTTACGTGAAAAGCTGATAGATTGGCATTTGGAAATGTTAAGCTCCAAGTCATTTTTGGAACACCAGGTAGAAAAACTATTGAGATCAGATTGAACAAGGGAAGAGTCTTGTAGCGAGAAAATGGTCTTAAAGAACTTGGTGTCGTCGGCGAACAGTGAGAGATAGGAATATTTAATGATTGACTCAATGACGTTTATGGTAAGAATGAAAAGAAGTGGAGCTAGGTGGCTACCTTGGGGAACGCCGAAAGAGGCTAAGAAAGGGTTAGAAAAGGCAGATCTAAGCCGAACACTGTAGTAACGGTTTTTTAAATATGAAGATATCCACTAAAACGCAGTGGGTTCAAAGCCTAGGGAAGACAGATTGAAGAGTATTACATTGTGGGATATTTCGTCGAAGGCTATACTGAAGTCAGTTATAATGACGTCGACTTCGTTCCCATTCCCTAATGCTAAGAGGGTGAAGGACACTAATTCGACAAGGTTTGTGGTTGTAGACCTTGATTTGAGGAATCCATGTTGATTTGAAGAGATTAGAGATTTGCAATGGAAACTTAGAGTGTCGTACAATATGTGACAGTTTTGCGATGGGGCGGTAGTTATTAACATCACTCTTTGGACCTTTTTTTGTGAATAGGAGTTGTGAAAGCGGTTCTCCATATCCGGAGAAATTCTCTAATGGACATGGATTCTTCTCTGGTGGCGTTACAGCCCATGAAGGACCAGAGCCAAGCTTCTCTTCAATCACCCATGTTGTGTGTGATTTTATTTTTCACACAGGTGAAAGGGACCTACAGTTTAATGCCGATTCCGAACGGCGTGAATCGAGAAGCTTTTTCATGGATGGACAGAGGGAATGAAGGAACATTTTTTTAATAATATGGCGGGGAGACCATCGGATCAAGGAGTGAACTCATCATTAAGGTGATTCAGTTTATTTTCAATGATATGGGGTTCAACAGTACGTGGTAGAAATGGACTAAGGGAGAAATTTGGTAGGTAGTCGAAATGGGAAGTGTCCGGCACAAAGAAGTCATTGGCGAAGGATTTTTTGAGAAGGTTGACAAAAACGTTGACAATAGTGTTGGGATCATTCGAGGTTTCGCCATTGAAAAAGGGTGAGGTTGAGTAGCCATCAGATTTCCTTTTGTAGTTGGCAAATTGAAAGAAGAGCTTAGAAATGTTGATAAGATTGGCTTGTGTTTTGATCAAGTGGTGTTCGTAGAAATCAGATCTAGCTGTAATTTGAGACGCCACTCACATGGCTAAGGCTTGAATCGGCCAGGCTGTCTAAGAAGAGACATTCTTTGGCAGTAGATGGATTAGTGGCAGTGTAAAATGATTGATCTTCTGATGGAGGCCATCGAAGAAAAGGAAGATTAAAATCGCTGAAGAGGAGGATTTCATCGCGGGGATCCCGTATTCAATAGGTTGAGATGGTAAAATATAAGAGCAGATCACATAGAGCGATTTGCGGGGCAGTACGATCTTAATTGAAACAAAGTCGAGACAGGGGGAAGAGGATAGTGTAATAAGGGAGGAGTCGATCGTGTTTACGGTGGCTGTTCAAACGCTACGACACGGGCAGCTATTGACAGGTTGATTGAGAAGGTCGTCGCGGTAGACGTTAACATTTGATGGGAATAATTCTTCGTTATTTATGGCGGGGATCAGGTTGGTTGCAGTCAGAGCGGAGATTTCGAATGGTAGTGGAATGGGTTTTTGAGGGGAGACCTCTGACGTCCTGGTAAAAAAAGGTGAGAGGAAGGTTAGCGTGGTGGCCAGGAAGAGGATGGAAATTAGGGGCGAAAATACCTTTCGTGGTCAGCTCTGCTACGCTGGAGGTGGGATATTCGCTTGGAGTGGATATATTGATGAAAGGTATCAACATCGTTTGATACTTGTTGGGGGGACATATTAAGGAACTCATGATACTCGATAAAGAGGTTTTTGAGGCTGGCATAGTCAGAAGGGACCTCATAGAAGGGAAGCTTCTTAAGGCGGCTGGAGATGAGCTGGTAAGGTGCATGCACCATCTCATATGCAAGGTATGGTCGGAGTAAAGCATGCCCGATGAATGGAATCTCAGTATCGTTTGCCGGGTCCATAAAAAAGGAGACCTCTATAACTGCGCCAACTACAGGGGAATAAGTCTCCTTAACATCGCATATAAGACCTTCTCTGCCGTATTGTCTGAACGCCTGAAACCTTTTGTGGATAACCTGATCGGCTCTTATCAGTGTGGTTTCAGGCCAGGTAGATCCACAATAGGCCAAATATTTATGCTACGATAGATCTTGGAGAAGACCCAGGAATACCAAATCGACACTCACCACCTCTTCGTCGATTTTAAGGCTGCATATGACAGCGTGTATAGAGATGAGTTATACAAAGGCATGTCTAGTTTTAACATCCCTGCCAAACTTGTCCGGCTGTGCAGGATGACAATGGAGAATTTTCGCTGCTCCATTAAGGTCGGTATCGAGCAAACCGAGACTTTTGATGTTAAAAATGGATTTAGGCAAGGTGATGCGCTGTCATGCAACTCTTTCAACATCGTGCTTGAAAAGATCGTGCAAGAGTCACTGGCCAACACAAGAGGTACGATTTATTTCAAGTCTACGCAATTGCCTGCGTACGCCGACGACATTGACGTGATTGGACGGGCACAGTGAGACGTCAATGAGGCCTTTGTAAGGATTGAGGTAGAAGCGGCTAAGATGGGTCTCAAGGTTAATGAGGGTAAAACCAAATTTCAACTAAAAGAGACGGACAACACTGACGTATTGGCCAGAACGTCACCATGGGCAGATATAACTTTGATGTGGTCAAGGAATTCGTCTACCTTGGCTCACTGATGACCAGCGACAACAACATCAGCGCTGAGATAAATCGCAGAATTGCTCTTGCCAACCGCTGTTTCTTCGGGCTCAAGAGGCAATTGAGAAGTAGAGCCCTCTCTCGGAAAACCAAGGTGATACTATATAAGATCTTAATCATCCCAGTCCTTCTTTACGGCGCAGGGCTTGGACCTTAACAAAAGCGGATGAAGATGCCCTTGGTCGTTTCGAGAGGAAAATTCTGCGCACTATCTACGGTCCCGTTTGTTCAAACGGTGTATGGAGGAGAAGATATAACGAAGAACTGTACGGGTTGTACAGCGACATCGGCCTGGTACGACGTCTACCGATACAGCGTCTAAGGTGGCTAGGCCACGTAGAGCGCATGGAAAATACAGCTCCGACCCAAAGAGTCTTCGAATCCACTCCGGAAGGAAGGCGCGGCAGAGGACGGCCGCATCAACGGTGGTGCACGTAGGTGGAAGGGGACCTTAACCAACTGGGCGTGCGGCGCTGGAAGCAGCTGGCCAAAGCCAGCTGGCTGGTAATGGATACCATTACCATAAGAGGGCATGGGCTCGGACATACAGGGTAAAGTTGTTGATCGCTCTCAATCTGGCGAGATGCCAGCAACGATCCCTGTTTAAATGACCGGGTCAAGTTGACATACGGCCTCCTCGCGGCGCCCTCTGGATAGCCTCTTCAACAACCGTTGGGAGGTGAACAAACGTATGCAGCGACAAAACCCCGACCAGAATGACGGTTGTGCGGCGGGCTATCAATCCGCCCACGTAAAAAAAGAAAATATATGAATGAGCAGGATGCCTCGGATACACGGACGGATACTCGACGACGACAACGCACGAAAAAGGAACACGATTTGCGAGTATGCTCCTGGAATGTCAGAACCCTGTACACTCCCGGAGCTGCTCATAAACTACAAGGAATCCTCACGCAGTACAAGGCGGATATTACTGCGGTCCAGGAAATACGCTGGATAGGAAACGGTATGATGAGGAAGAAAACTGCGACGTTTATTACAGCCGTCACAATAGATTGCACTTACTGGGATGCAGATTTGTCGTGGGAAAGCGGTTAAGGTCGAAGGTCATCGACTTTAAACCTATAAGTGATCGCCTGGCTGTGATCCGCATCAGAGGCAGATTTTATAACATCAGCCTTATATGTGCACACGCCCCTACCGACGAGGCTGAAAACCCTATCAAGGAGGACTTCTATGACCTCCTGGACAACGCCTACGGAGCTTGTCCGGAGTACGATGTTAATATCGTGCTCGGGGACTTCAACGCCAAAATCGGTAAGGAGAACACCCTTCGCGGAGTGATCGGAAAGCACAGCCTCCACGATACAACAACAGAAAACGGCTTCCGACTCACGGACTTGTAATGCGGCGATAAGTAGCACAAAAATCCCTCGTAAACGGATCCACACAGCAACCTGGCGATCCCCGGACGGTCGAACCGCCAACCAAATCGATCATGTGTTCAATGACGCAAGGCACTCGTCAAACATCCTGGATGTGCGAACATTCAGAGGGGCAAATGTCGACTCTGACCACTTCCTCGTAGCAGCTCGAATGTCCAATGTCAGAAAGCTGCACCAGCCCATCAGGAGGAGGTTCGACATTGGGCGCCTGAGCCCAGCCGAGGTTGCCAGAGTCTACAGGGAGCAGCTGAGCGAAAGACTCTACGGTATGCCTACGTCGAACACAAATGCCAATAATATGTGGCTGCATTGCCGCTCAGCCATTCAGGAAGTAGCCGAAACCACCTTAGGATACCTACCACCCACGACAAGAAACCCGTGGTATGATGGCGAGTGTGAGCAGGAAAAGGCAGCAACCGACGAGGCGTACCAAAAGGCGCTGCAGAGAAAAACCAGGGCAGCGCAAGAAGAGTACCATGCCAGAAGAAGGGAGGAGAAGAACTACTGCGACAAAAGAAAGGAATCTTCGCAGCCTCCCAGCTCACGGATATCGAGAAGTCTAGGAATAAGCATAAAACAAGAGCCTTTTACAAGAAAGCCAAAGGCCTTGTAGGAGGCTTCAAAAAGGGCACCCAGGCTCTTCGAAACTGCGAAGGTAATCTTGTCACCGACCCGCAAGAAATAGTGGATGTATTTAAGCAGCATTTCCAGCAGCTGCTTAACGAGCATGACCAAGAGAGAGTGGTAGGGACCGATGAAATCAAAACTCCAGCCGCTGAAGTAGTCCTCCCACCCAGCATCGAAGAAGTCGGCACAGCTATTCAGAAGCGGAAGAACAACAAGGCCGCAGGCTCAGATGGCTTGCCATCAGAGCTCTTCAAGGCTGGCGGCGATGTCCTGGTGGGGAGCATGCACCAGACCATCTGCAGAATTTGGGAAGATGAGGGCATGCCCGACGACTGGAATACTAGCTCTATTTGCCCCATCCACAAAAAAGGCGATCCTACCTCTTGCAAGAACTATAGAGGTATATCCCTGCTCAATGTCGCATACAGGATCCTGTCCAGCGTATTGTGTGAACGTCTAAGACCATTTTGCACCGCACTAATCGGCAGCTACCAGTGCGGCTTCCGGCCCAGCAAATCGGCTATAGACCAAATGTTCACCCTTCGACAAATCCTGGAAAAGACCAACGAGTTTTGAATCGATACACACCATCTTTTCATCGATTTCAAAGCCGCATACGACAGCATTCATCATGAAGAACTGTTTGGGGCGATGGCCGAATTCGGGATCCCGGTAAAACTGATCCAGTTGTGTCGCGCCACGCTAAAAAACACGCGATGCACCGTGCAACTCGGTTCTAGGATTTCGGAACCGTTGAGCTGCTCGTGACAGTGCGCTACCCAACGAGCAATTATTAAACGCACGCGTCCATGAGTAATTGGCTGTGAGCATTTTTTTCGAACCGGAACATGCACCGGATTTCGGCAAGGAGATACGCTGTCATGTGACTTCTTCAACCTGGTGCTGGAGCAGATAGTGCGACGGGCAGGCGTCAACAGGGAAGGCACTATTTTTTACAAGTCCATCCAGCTGCTAGGATACGCGGATGATATCGACATCATCGCGTGTTCTCGCCGTGGCATTGTGGAAGCATTCACGGCGATTGAAGAACAGGCGAAACGAGTTGATCTTAAGATCAATGAGGACAAATCGAAATACATGCTGTCAAGCAAAAACCAATCCGTCGCCCACCACCTGGGACAAAATATAACAATTGACAGCTACAATTTCGAGGTAGTTAAGGAGTTTGTCTACCTCGGGGCAAACGCAAGTTCCACAAATGACACCACAGTGGAGAGCCGGCATAGAATCGCCCTTGGCAACCGCTGCTACTTCGGCTTGTCCAAACAACTGGGGTCAAAATTCCTCACTCGAAAGACCAAAGTCATGCTTTACAAAACGCTCATTCTTCCAGTCTTGCTGTACGGAGCCGAAAGCTGGACGATAAGCAGGACAGCGGAGCTGATTTTGGGTTCTTTCGAAAGAAAAATTCTGTGCCGGATATTTGGTCCTGTCTGTGAGGATGGTGAATTGAGATGAAGACACAACCGCGAATTCTACGAGCTGTACCAAGATGTGGATGTAGTCCGGAAGGCAAGGATCCGTCGACTACACTGGCTCGGCCACATCGAGAGCATGGACATCAACGCTCCAGCTAAGAGGGTCTTCGACTCCGAGCCTCCTGGTTCGAGAAGAAGAGGAAGACCGAACCTCCGGTATAAAGACCAAGTAATCGCGGATGTAAGACATCTTGGTTTTGACAACTGGAAGCAGCGTGCCCGGGACCGTTAAGGATGGAAGGCAGCTATAGCTCAGGCTCAGATCCTCCATGGATCGCTGGCCTGATAAGTAAGTAAGTAAGTATTACCCTCATAGCAAACTGAGTCTGGTTTGTCATGGAGATAAGCCAAAAAAAGTGCACGTTTTCATACGTCCTTCTATCCCTTAAACAAGAAAGAGCATTCGGTAAGATTATTAAATCGCTTGGTAATTTTGACAGAGGGGGGCAGAAGAGGATCAGCGAATGATTGGGCGGGGTTAGGAGGAGGTGTTGTTGAGGAGGGAGTTGAGACAGTTGGGAGAGAAGTGGAGTCGGCTGTAGTATTCGAGGTGGAGTGTGTTGTGGACTGGTAGTGGAATCACAGTCGATGCTGAGGCTTTGGCAAGCCCAATTCTGCAGACGATGATGACGGCGATGACAGACAAGATACCGCTGTCAAGCAGAATGATCGATTCGTATGGACGACGATGTAAGAGAACTCTGTCCACCCGACCTAGACGAAGTTAAAATAGCGATATCGAGACTTAAGTCTAATAAAGCCGCGGGCGCAGACGGTCTGTCTGCTGAGCTTCTTAAGGCGGCTGGAGATGAGCTGGTAAGGGGCCTGCACCATCTCATTTTTACAAGGTATGGTCGGAGGAAAACATGCCCGACGAAGGGAATTTCAGTATCGTTTGCCCGGTCCATAAGAAAGGACACCCCTATAAGTGCGCCAACTATAGGGGAATAAGTCTCCTTAACATTGCATTTAAGATCGCCACGCCGTATCGTGTGAACGCCTGAAACCGTTTGTGGATGACTTGATCGGCTCTTATCAGTGTGGTTTCAGGCCAGGTAAATCCACAATAGGCCAAATATTTACGCTACGGCAGATCTTGGAGAAGACCCAGGAATACCAAAATGGACACTCACCACGTTTTCGTCGGTTTCAAGGCTGCATATGACAGTGGGTATAGAGATGGGCTATACAAAGCCATGTCTAGCCTTAACATCCCTGTCAAACTCGTCCGACTGTGCAGGATGACAATGGAGATTTCTCGCTGCTCCATTAAGGTCGGTAATGAGCAAACCGAGACCATTGATGTGAAAAAAGGATTTAGACAAGGTGACGCGCTGTCATGCAACTTTTTCATCATCGTGCTTGAAAAGATCGTGCAAGAGTCACTGGCCAACACAAGAGGTACATTTATTTCAAGTCTACGCAATTGCTTACGTATGCCGACGACATTGACGTGATTGGACGGACACAGCGGGACGTCAATGAGGCCTTTGTAAGCATTGAGGTAGAAGCGGCTAAGATGGGTCTCAAGGTTAATGAGGGTAAAGCCAAATATCTGCTTTCATCTAAAAGAGACGGTCAACACCGACGTATTGGCCAGAACGTCACCATGGGCAGATATAACTTTGAAGTGGTCAAGGAATTCGTCTACCTTGGCTCACTGATGAGCGGCGAAAACAAACCAACGCTGAGATAAACGGCGAAATCACTCTTGCCAACCGCTATTGCTTAGGGCTCAAGAGGCAGTTGAGAAGTAGAGCCCTCTCTCGGAAAGCCAAGGTGACACTATATAAGACCTTGATCATCCCAGTCCTCCTTTAAGTGTCCTGATAAGCCGACAAGAGACCCATTCCATTAAAGCCTTGGCAGACTTTACTTGTTAGCAAATATTGCTTTAAAGTAGTCAATGACCTAATGAACCAGTGCAAGAACCCAAATTTATTTTCGGCCGCTAACTAATTAACTATCTCGTACTTACAAGTTTATCAACCTCGAATTGATTACTTTTTGAGCTCATAGCCGATAAGTGGGTATAATAATGCGATGGCTATTCCCGAAGCTCAATTAAGTTATGGATACTAACAAAAGTCTAATATAGGAGCTGATTAATAGCAATTTCATTCACGGCACGTGCATAACAAAGTATTCGTCCGAAGCGGCTGTTTTGAAAAATAATACGCAAAGCGCATTTCAGATTCCATTCGTTATATGATTACTATTCGCATTCCTGAGTCATGCCGAGTGCATTCGAATTGCTTGACGTAAAACGAATCATAAGATAAACAAACATCAGAAAATGGGAGATCATTTGCATTTGCGATTTGCAGGAGCTTATAAGTAGTACATGGCGTCACTGTTCGCTCGAGATGGCAGTAATTCACATGTTGACTTGAGTCGTTTCCAAACACATCAACAGTGACTAACAGCTATTGACTCTAGTCTTTCCTTTCAAGCGTTCACCTCTCTAAATATTACTTCAGATCGCCCCCCCGTACAGTACACTAAAGCCAATATCTTTCGCCTAGGATCAGATCAAATCTGTTTTTTTTTTTTCAAACACTCGGCTCTCCTTTGCTCTAGTATCATTACATTCTTTGTAGCTCACCAAATTCATTCACAAGGTGGCTAGTGCATCAACTCGAAATCCAACTTCAAATGACTGAAATTCGCCGTTCGTAAGCAAGTCATCCACTATTGGTTCACTTACAAAAGCAGCTACTTTGCTTGAAATGAGTTTGATACCGTGTCTGACTCCGTTTCAAGATATACTTATATCCCTTTATCCACGTTCTGAAATCCTCATTGCGAAGTATGCACAATTCTAATTGGCTTCGACATTTGATGTTAGTTAACACTATGGACTTGTTTCTTACTTGCTACTCCGATACCCCGGGAATTTGTAAATAAAAAACCAGCCCCATGTCAATATCATCTTTGGTTCTCGACATAATCGAGGCGAAAATTCCGCACGCACATGCGCACATGCGAACATACGCACATACGCTACAGTCCGCGGTGAACTTGGGCCTCAACCAACAAGTTTCTCCAGCTGGCACGGACCTTGGCCAGCTGCTTCCAGCGCCGCACGCATAGTTGGTTAAGGTCCCCTTCCACCTGCGTGCGCCACCGTAGATGCGGCCGTCCTCTGTCGCGCCTTCCTTCCGGGGTCGATTCGAAGACTCTTCGGGTCGGAGCTGTATTCTCCATGCGCTCTACATGGCCTAGCCACCTTAGACGCTGTATCCGTAGACGTCGTTGCTGTACAACCCGTGCAGTTCTTCGTTATATCTTCTCCTCCATACACCGTTTGAACAAACGGGACCGTAGATAGTGCGCAGAATTTTCCTCTCGAAACGACCAAGGGCATCTTCATCCGCTTTTGTTAAGGTCCAAGCCTCTGCGCCGTAAAGGAGGACTGGGATGGTCCAGGTCTTATATAGTGTCACCTTCGTTTTCCGAGAGAGGGCTCTACTTCTCAATGGCCTCTTGAGCCCAAAGCAACAGCGGTTGGCAAGAGTGATTCTGTGTTTTATCTCAGCGCTGGTGTTGTTGTCGTTGGTCATCAGTAAGCCAAGGTAGACGAATTCCTTGACCACTTCAAAGTTATATCCGCCCATGGTGACGTTCTGGCCAATACGTCAGTGTTGTCCGTCTCTTTTAGATGAAAGCAGATATTTGGTTTTACCCTCATTAACCTTGGGACCCATCTTAGCCGCTACTACCTCAATGCTTACAAAGGCCTCATTGACGTCTCGCTGTGTCCGTCCAATCACGTCAATGTCGTCGGCGTACGCAAGCAATTGCGTAGACTTGAAATAAATCGTACCTCTTGTGTTGGCCAGTGACTCTTGCACGATCTTTTCAAGCACAATGTTGAAAAAGTTGCATGACAGCGCGTCACCTTGCCTAAATCCTTTTTTAACATCAAAGGTCTCGGTTTGCTCATTACCGGCCTTAATGGAGCAGCGAGACATGGCTTTGTATAGTTCATTTCTATACACGCTGTCATATGTATGTATGTTGGCGTTACAGTCCATGAAGAACCTGAGCCGAGCTTCTCTCAATCACCCATGTTGTGTGTGATTTCATTTTCACATAGGTGAAAGGGACCTACAGTTTATTGCCGGTACCGGACGGCGAATTTCGAGAAGCTTTTCATGACAATTTTACTACAGGGGGTTTTGTCAGAGCCCCACTAAGGAGAAACACCATGAAAAACACGTTCGATGATATGGCTGTGTCGGGATTCGATCCCGTGTCATCGGCGTCAGAGGCCAACACACTAACCCACTGCGCCATGGTGCTCTCATATCATATGTAGCTTTGAAATAATTAATAATAATATTCCTGAGTCTTCTCCAAGATCCGCCGTAGCGTAAATATTTGGTCTATTGTGGATTTACCTGGCCTGAAACCACACCTGGCACCTGGCATGTTTTCCTCCGACCATACCTTGCAAATGAGATGGTGCAGGCACCTTACCAGCTCATCTCCAGCCGCCTTAAGAAGCTCAGCAGACAGACCGTCTGCGCCCGCGGCTTTATTAGACTTAAGTCTCGATATCGCTATTTTGACTTCGTCTAGATCGGGTGGACGGAATTTTCTTACATCGTCGTCCATTACGAACAGATCGTTCTGCCTGACAGCGGTATCTTGTCTGTCATCGCCGTTAAATGGTCTGCAGAGGTGGTCTTTCCAAATCCTCAGCATCGACTGCGACTCTACTACTAGTTCTCCATTTGCATCCCTGCAGGCCGCCGCAAAAGATGCCTATCACTTCCAGTTTTTGAGCCGCTGAGGACTCATAAGCGCTAGCAGACGGTCAATGGTCAATGGTTCCCATGAATACATGGGAAAATACGGTCACCTGCTGCGGAGACCAAAACACTGCAGGAAGACTTTATTGAAATTGGAGGTCGCACGGTATCCGAAGTTCGCATACTAATAGCTAAGCACACTGTTAGGCATGCATCCATCGGGGCGTATGCTGTTCCAACTTGGAGTTAGGGGAGTGAGGGTGTGATGGGTATAGCGGAAGCGGGGAGGTGGGAAGGGGTCAGTAATTGCTTCTTAGCATCGGGTTCCCCTAGAGATGGATTCTCGAGAGTCATTACCTGTCCTTATTGTGACGCAGGAGGTTATTATTGATACTGGACCATTGACCAGTTCTCAGGCACCTCAGTGTCTATAACGTCCAGTTGTCACTCACCACGACACATTGAGATCCGCACCAAGCAGCTTAATTTGAAAATCTTCCTCTCTCTCCTCCTTCTAGACAATATCACTAATGCTTTAATAAGGTCCTTGATATAAAAGGGCATGGTTTTGACTATTTCTATTTCTATACAGATACTAACTAAAGCCATCTTTTCAGGACATCTCCAGCTACCCATGTGTCACTACCCATCATACTTTAAGAACAATGTCTAACCCTATCATAACGTCAATGAACAACGAATGACATTGTCATTCATTAAGACATTACCAGACTGTCGAACTTACCTTAAAACATCCATTACACCTCGTTGTCACACTCAGCATGCACATAGCTCTATGACTAGAAATTAAAATTTCAATTTATCGCCACTTAGGCTGTCACATGACACAGAAATGGCACAGCGAACGTCTTTGACTTTTCAATTTTCCAGATCGCCTATCACAAATCCATTAACAGCTGATTAAAACCAAATCCAACAACAACCACTTGTCATTCCTGTCAAGGCAGATCGAAATGCACCGCCTGTGAAAATCGTAGCAACATCGTAGCTGCCTCTACGCATAGACGCATAGACCAGTGTTGTTAGATGCTGGGACTCATTTCTCCGGGCGGGTAGTTGATTTTAAGTATCATCCAGTCTGACCAACATAATTTAAATAATTTGAGAGTTCGCTAAGTTTGCTTAAGTAACTTGGCTCTTCGTTCAATTTTGACGTACCTTAAGCCCACCTAGGTACGTATAATTGGAGATTGAGCTTTAAGAAAGGAGTCATCGGATGCGTTTTAGAGTAGCTGAGTACCTTATCAATACTTTTGGCATCCACTATTCAGTTGAGCAAAGATAACAAGACGATTGTGACATCATTACATATCAGCGGTCAATCGTTATCGGCCTCTGCTGCAGTACACACTGTCTCTAAGGGGACTTGTGCTTTGCGCATTTAATTACTAATCTCACACACTCTCCGCTTGACCAGCCCGGCGAGTTCGGGCGAGTGATTCATCAGTGCCGCGATTTGCATCCGACTGCTAAGTATTCTAGAAACACATCGAGTTGGCCTGGCCGCAATCAAAACAAGCTTTGTATGAGATAATTCGTGCGATTTTAGATGTTGATTGCGTTGATCGGTATAGTGGACACACCAGGTACGACGAGTAGTAAGTCCAAGCATCAGATAGCTCGCCTCGACTTCGCTCGATATGTGAGTAATTTGGCCTATGAGACGTCCGTGAATGGAATGCGACCTTCAAGAGTCTAGAGATTTAGAACTGATACGTAGGTATCAAGCAGCAGGAGACCGGGTGAGTTTTGTCTCTATGTCGCACGAACTGGTAGTTGTGCTGGAATTTTGCTGACGTTGACGCATTCGTGGAATGCATGTGGGATTGGTCGAGGAGGTAAACATTAATTTGCTAGCTCTGAAAGTGGATCGTTCAAATGTCACTGGGTGTAAATCTGCACGTAAGTGTGTAAGAGGAAATGCCAATAATGACATAAGGTCATAGCGCAGCCAATTGGCTTTAAATGTCATACTTCTCGTTGCGTAGATTATGTTGATGACTTTTTGTCAAATGGTTAAGCAACAACATGTTGTTCTGCATACACCTGGGCCTCCATGCTTTAGAGCGTATTCTAACAATATCATATAGATATGGTGCACGATGTGGAGTATTCATTTAGAGTTATGTAGGAGAGTAGTATGATCATGGTCACCTGACGTGCGAATGCGGATTCGACAAGAAGTGGACAGGTCTGAGTGGAGCACAATAACATTCGACTTTTGGACTGGCACAGCTAAAGTTTGATGTTACTATGGGCCACCACATCGTCCACACCTACATACATACGTTCTTCTTCTTCTTAGTGGGCGCTACAGTTCGGGGTGAACCTGGGCCTCAACCAACATGCCCCTCCATCTAGCACGATCTTACGCTAGCCTTTTCCATTGCCGCACACCCAGTTGTCCCCTTCTACCTGTCTGCGCCATCTTAAGTGAGGCCGTCCTCTGCTTCTTCGTCCCTCAGGGTTGGATTCAAAGACTCTCCGGGCTGGAGCTGTGGTATCCATACGCTCTACATGGCCCAGCCATCTTAGGCGTTGGAACCGTAGACGCCTGACTAGGCTCATGTCGCTGTACAGCCCGTAAAGTTCGTGGTTAAATCTTCTCCTCCATCCCCCGTCTGCGTTTATAGGCCCCAAAATCACGCGTAAAATCTTTCTCTCGAACCGACCAAGGGCCTCCTCATCCGCTTTTGATAGTGTCCATGCTTCTGCGCCGTACAACAGGACCGGGATGATAAGGGTCTTATATAGAGTCAACTTTGTCGTTCGGGAGAGGACTCTATTACTCAGTTGCCTCCTAAACCCAAAGAAACAGCAATTGGCAAGAGTGATTCTGCGTTTGATTTCGGAACTGATGTCGTTGTACCAGGAGCCAAGGTGGACAGACTACCTCGAACTTATATCTGCCTATAGAAACGTTCTGGCCAAGACGTCGGTGGTGAGCGTCCTTTTTTGATGAAAGAATATATTTAGTTTTGCCCTCGTTTACCGCCAAACCAATTTTCGCCGCCTCCATCTCAATACTCGCAAACGCCTCATTGACATCTCGCTGTGATCTACCTATTATGTCAATATCGTCGGCGTATGCAAGGAGTTGCGAGGATTTGAAATAGATTGTGCCTCTTGTATTGGCCAGTGATTTTTGCACAATCATTTCCAATATGATGTTGAAGAAATCACACGACAGCGCATCGCCCTGCCTAAATCCTTTTTTGACATCAAAACTATCGGTAAGGTGTTCACCGATTCGGATGGAGCAGCGGGCATTCTCCAAAGTCATCCTGCATAGTCTGACGAGTTTAGCAGGTATGTCGAAGGTAGACATAGCGTATGTATGTATGTTGGCGTTACAGTCCATGAAGAACCTGAGCCGAGCTTCTCTCAATCACCCATATTGTGTGTGATTTAATTTTCCCATAGGTGAAAGGGACCTACAGTTTATTGCCGGTTCCGAACGGCGAATTTCGAGAAGCTTTTCCTGACAATTTTACTACAGGGGGTTTAGTCAGAACCCCGCTGAGGTGAAACACCGTGAAAAACACGTTCGATAACATGGCTGTGTCGGGATTCGATCCCGTGTCATCAGCGCCAGAGGCCAACACACTACCCACTGCGCCACGGTGCTCCCCATAGCGTGTTATAGCTCGTCTCTAATTACGCTGTTGTATGCGGCTTTGAAGTCGACAAATAGGTGGTGAGTGTCGACTTGAAATTCATTGGTTTTTTCCAGGATCTGCCGTAGTGTGAAGCTTTGGTCGACGGTGGACTTCCCTGGCCTGAATCCGCACTGATTAGGACCTATCAGCTTATTTACAAAAGGCTTCAGGCGTTCACACAAAAAGGCAGAGAAAATTTTGTAGGCGATGTTAAGGAGACTTATTCCTCTATAGTTGGCGCAATCAGAGGGTTCTCCCTTCTTGTGGATCGGGCATACGATGCTGAGACTCCATTCCTCGGGCATGCTTTCCTCTAACCATATCCTACAGATGAGCTGGTGCATGCTCCCAACCAGGTCATCCCCAGCTGCCTTGAAGAGCTCAGCAGACAGTCCGTCTGCGCCAGCAGCTTTATTCGACTTGAGCTTCGATATGGCAATCTTAACTTCGTCGAGGTCAGGGGGACAGAATTCTCTGCGGTCTCCGTCAATTAGAAATGGACCATTCTGCCTGACAACGGTATATTGACTAACATCGCCGTTATACAGTCTGCAGAAGTGGTTTTTCCATATTCTCAGCATCGACTGCGGTTCTACTACTAGGTGTCCGTTCTCATCCCTGCAGGCTTCCGTTCTGGCTTTACAACCTTGGCATGTTCGCTTTATCTGTTGATAAAACTTTCGAACATCACGCCTGCAGTAACACCTCTCCAAATCCTCAATCGCGCGCTTCTCGCGCTCTTTCTTCTTTCTTCTAAGAAGTTTATGCCCCACCCTTCTTTTTAACTCGTAGAGCTCACGAGCTGCTCTTGTTCTTTTATGCAGCGAGGCCTTATATGCATCCAGCTTCGCTGTATGAATCCTCCTGCTCTCGTTATCGAACCTGGTATTTCTTCGTGGTGGAGCCTTGAAACCAACAACTTCGGACTTTCAGGACTTGTTTGCAAAGGCTCCACTGCTGTTCTGTTGATAGTGTGGAGGATTCAGGTGTATTGGAGAGCTTAAGGGAGGCGCGATCTGTAAAAGCACGAGCGGTTTCTGGCGATAGTAGCTTTCCGACGTCATAACTTTGTATTCTTACTCTACTCCGTTGCGTTCGTGATATCCGTAATCGCATCTTGCCTACTACAAGATAGTGGTCCGAGTCGATGTTAGCCTCTCGGAAAGTTCGAACATCAAGAATAGTGGAGGAGTGTCTGACGTCGATCGCGATGTGATCAATCTGGTTGGTAGTCGATTGATCAAAAGACCGCCAGATGCCTTTGTGTATATCGAGGTGCGGGAAGCGCGTACTGGCTAGAAGGAGATTTCGCCCAGTAGCAAGATCAATCAGCCTGTGTCCGTTATCGGAGGTGGTGTCGTGTAGACTATGTTTACCGATGACTCGTTCAAAGATGCTTTCCTTACTCAGTTTAGCATTGAAGTCTCCTAGTGCAATTTTGATGTCATAGCTGGGACATTGGGCATACGTTCTGTCTAGGAGATCGTAGAACTCATTTTTGGCGGAGTCATCATTGTCTTTCGTGGGGGCGTGGACGCAGATCAGGCTGATGTTAAAAAATGTAGCCTTGATACGGATTGTTATGAGGCGTTCGCTCACATGCCGAAAGCTTAGGACTTTTTGCCTTAGTCTACCTCGAACAACAAATTCGCATCCAAACAATCGTTGCCCTCTCTCCCTATAGAAGTCGCCGTAGTAAATATTGCAGTTTTTCATCCGCTTTATACCCGGTCCATTCCATCGCATTTCCTGGATGGCGGTGGTGTCCGCTTTATAGCGGTCTAGGGCGTCCGCAAGTTGTTCGGCTGCACGTGGCGTGTTTAGGGACCTAACATTCCACGTACAAAGCCGAAGATCATTGTCCTTTTTTCGTTTTTTGCAAGGGTCGTCAACATAAATCCGGTCCGTTATATCCGAGGCTTGTGGTTTTTTTTTTTTACGGTTACGGCTTACTGGGCCGTAGCCCAATCGACTAATCCTGTTTTTGGCGCAGGAGGCTCGCCATTCGCCCTTCCCCGTCTGCGATTTCCATAGGAAATCTCCAGATGGCACCACGAGGAGGTGGGGATAGGACTTACAAACAGTGCCGCAAGATGTTCGACTGCGGTGGCTCTTCTCGCTTTTTAGCAGGCCAGCATCCGTCGGATAGATGCTACCCCTACGAGGTCTTTGTTAGCCCTTTGCCATCCATACATACGTTACGTGCAATTATTTTTTGTAACTACCTTGTCTGCTGCAAGTGACGATTTCCTTATCTTTTATCATAACTACCTCTTCTTTCCTCTGGAAAGCGAGGAAAGTAAGACGTCTGCCTGATAGTATAACGGGCGATAGAAGCCTCTAAAACAAAGAACAATCAGGTTCTCCGTTTGGTCACTATGGTCTTGTTACCTACAAAGGTCGAATCTATTACCACGTACACGACGTAACTTTGTATCAAGTTAGGCAGCACTTATCGTTGTGACAAAGTATGTGGAAACTTCATAAGATATTAATTGTCCGACAGACGATTAGATTTGTGCGCCAAAAATGTTAGTTGAATAAATACAATGAAGTTTTAAGGCATTGTTTCGTGGATGTTAAGACCTTTGTTCGAGGTGTGGCAGTACCGGGAATTCAGTCTATTCAATCATAGCTCGGGAACAGGCCACACCTTTATAGTGGCGTCGTAAAAATGAGTGATTCACATTACAAGCAATGTGATGTGATTCAAGTCTTAGTGAAGTCTAGAGAAAAAATCTCGGAAATCCTCCGAAAATTGCAGGTGGTGTATGGAGACGAGTGTATGTCGCAAACATGTGGGCTTGAATCTCTCGTACTGCGGCATCGTTCATCGTGAATATAGTACTACCAACCAGACAGTGACTGGACAGTTCTATCTTTGCGTTCTAAAAGGCTGCGAGCACGTGTTTTTCGTGTGCGACCCAAATTCGCCAAAAAGTGCGGGAAATTGCACCACGCCAATGCGTCGTCATCTTCCTCGTTGATTGGGCAAGCGAAAAAAAAAAAAACACCCTTTAGTAGCCCCCATAATGCCCCTGTTTTTTTTTTTCGTTTTTTTTTTGTTTTGTTGAAGGCTTCTGCTATCCGCTGGAGCACTCAGACGCAAACACTGGTCGATTGTACTCCAGACAGACACCTTACATTACTGTATTTTCCCCGTTTTCCGGAGAAAAATCTGAAGGAGCTTCAGTGAGGTAGAGCTAAGGGATTCGGCACACACACGCCGGCTCCAAGGGTGCGCCACCGTGCGCGAGCAAAGGCGGGACAGTCACAGAGGCAATGCTCTGCAGTGTCATCCTCCTCTTCGCCACATGCAGCTCAGGTAGGCGTCTCACTGATGCCGAGCACATAGAGATGCTTGGCAAAAGTGTAATGGCCCGTGATAACTCCCACAAACCTTCTGCAGTCGACTCTCCTTAAAGACAGGAGGAATGCTGCAGATTTCTTGCAGACATCAGGGCATACGCGCTTAGTCATCCTGCAACCTGGACAGTCTCTCCATCTACGGTTGCGTGTATTAAATACTTACTTACTTACTTATCAGGCCTGCGATCCATGGAGGATCTGAGCCTGAGCTATAGCTGCCTTCCATCCTTGACGGTCCCGGGCACGCTGCTTCCAGTTGTCAAGACCAAGATGTCTTACATCCGCGATTACTTGGTCTTTATACCGGAGGTTCGGTCTTCCTCTTCTTCTCGAACCAGGAGGCTCGGAGTCGAAGACCCTCTTAGCTGGAGCGTTGATGTCCATGCGCTCGATGTGGCCGAGCCAGTGTAGTCGACGGGTCCTTGCCTTCCGGACTACATCCACATCTTGGTACAGCTCGTAGAGTTCGCGGTTGTGTCTTCTTCTCCATTCACCTTCCTCACAGACAGGACCAAATATCCGGCGCAGAATTTTTCTTTCGAAAGAACCCAAAATCAGCTCCGCTGTCCTGCTTATCGTCCAGCTTTCGGCTCCGTACAGCAAGACTGGCAGAATGAGCGTTTTGTAAAGCATGACTTTGGTCTTTCGAGTGAGGAGTTTTGACCCCAGTTGTTTGGACAAGCCGGAGTAGCAGCGGTTGCCAAGGGCGATTCTACGCCGGATCTCCACTGTGGTGTCATTTGTGGAGTTTACGTTTGCCCCGAGGTAGACAAACTCCTTAACTACCTCGAAATTGTAGCTGTCAATTGTTATATTTTGTCCCAGGTGGTGAGCGACGGATTGGTTTTTGCTTGAGAGCATGTACTTCGTTTTGTCCTCATTGATCTTAAGACCAACTCGTTTCGCCTGTTCTTCGAACGCCGTGAATGCTTCCACAATGTCACGGCGAGAACACGCGATGATGTCGATATCATCCGCGTATCCTAGCAGCTGGATGGACTTGTAAAAGATAGTGCCTTCCCTGTTGACGCCTGCCCGTCGCACTATCTGCTCCAGCACCAGGTTGAAGAAGTCACATGACAGCGCATCTCCTTGCCGAAATCCGGTGCATGTTTCGAATGGTTCCGAGGTCCTAGAACCGAGTTGCACGGTGCATCGCGTGTTTTTTAGCGTGGCGCGACACAACTGGATCAGTTTTACCGGGATCCCGAATTCGGCCATCGCCCCAAACAGTGCTTCACGATGAATGCTGTCGTATGCGGCTTTGAAATCGATGAAAAGATGGTGTGTATCGATTCGAAACTCGTTGGTCTCTCCAGGATTTGCCGGGCCGGAAGCCGCACTGGTAGCTGCCGATTAGTGCGGTGCAAAATGGTTTTAGACGTTCACACAATACGCTGGACAGGATCTTGTATGCGACATTGAGCAGGGATATACCTCTATAGTTCTTGCAAGAGGTAGGATCGCCTTTTTTGTGGATGGGGCAAATAGAGCTGGTATTCCAGTCGTCGGGCATGCTTTCATCTTCCCAAATTCTGCAGATGATCTGGTGCATGCTCCCTACCAGAACATCGCCGCCAGCCTTGAAGAGCTCTGATGGCAAGCCATCTGAGCCTGCGGCCTTGTTGTTCTTCAGCTTCTGAATAGCTGTGCCGACTTCTTCTATGCTGGGTGGGAGGACTACTTCAGCGGCTGGAGTTGGGATTTCCTCGGTCCCTACCACTCTCTCTTGGTCATGCTCGTTAAGCAGCTGCTGGAAGTGCTGCTTAAATACATCCACTATTCCCTGCGGGTCGGTGACAAGATTACCCTCGCAGTTTCGAAGAGCCAGGGTGCCCTTTTTGAAGCCTCCTGTAAGGCCTTTGGCTTTCTTGTAAAAGGCTCGTATTTTATGTTTGTCCCTAGACTCCTCGATATCCTTGAGCTGGGAGGCTGCGAAGATTCTTTTCTTTTGTCGCAGTAGTTTCTTCTCCTCCCTTCTTCTGGCTCGGTACTCTTCTCGCGCCACCCTGGTTTTCCTCTGCAGCGCCTTTTGGTACGCCTCGTCGGTTGCTGCCTTTTTCTGCTCACACTCGCCATCATACCACGGGTTTCTTGTCGGGGGTGGTAGGTATCCTAAAGTGGTTTCGGCTGCTTCCTGAATGGCTGAGCGGCAATGCAGCCACATATTATTGGCATTTGTGTTCGACGTAGGCATACCGTAGAGTTTTTCGCTCAGCTGCTCCCTGTAGACTCTGGCAACCTCCGGTGTGCTCAGGCGCCCAATGTCGAACCTCCTCCTGATGGGCTGGTGCAGCTTTCTGACATTGGACAGTCGAGCTCTGAATCTTGCTGCTACGAGGAAGTGGTCAGAGTCGACATTGGCCCCTCTGAATGTTCGCACATCCAGGATGTTTGACGAGGGCCTTGCGTCAATGAGCACATGGTCGATTTGGTTGGCGGTTCGAAAGTCCGGAGATCGCCAGGTTGCTGTGTGGATTCGCTTGCGAGGGAATCTTGTGCTACTTATCACCGCATTACGAGCTGTCGCAAAGTCAGCGAGTCGGAAGCCGTTATCTGTGGTTGTATCGTGGAGGCTGTGCTTACCGGTCACTCCGCCAAGGGTGTTCTCCTTACCGATTTTGGCGTTGAAGTCCCTAAGCACGATTTTTACATCGTACTCCGGACAAGCTCCGTAGGCGTTGTCCAGGAGGTCATAGAAGTCCTCCTTGATAGGGTCTTCAGCCTCGTCGGCAGGGGCGTGTGCACATATAAGGCTGATGTTATAAAATCTGCCTCTGATGCGGATCACAGCCAGGCGATCACTTATAGGTTTAAAGTCGATGACCTTCGACCTTAACCGCTTTCCCACGACAAATCCGCATCCCAGTAAGTGCAACCTTTTGTGACAGCTGTAATAAATGTCGCAATTTTTCTTCCTAACCATTCCGTTTCCTATCCAGCGTATTTCCTGGGCCGCAGTAATATCCGCCTTGTACTGCGTGAGGATTCCTTCTAGCTTATGAGCAGCTCCGGGAGTGTACAGGGTTCTGACATTCCAGGAGCATACTCGCAAATCGTGTTCCTTTTTCGTGCGTTGTCGTCGTCGAGTATCCGTCCGTAGATCCGAGGCATCTTGCTCATTCATAACTTTAGGTTTTTTTACGTGGGCGGATTGTTAGCCCGCCGCACAACCGCCATTCTGGTCGGGGTTTTGTCGCTGCATACGTTTGTTCACCTCCCAACGGTTGTTGAAGAGGCTATCCAGAGGGCGCCGCGAGGAGGCCGTATGTCAACTTGACCCGGGCATTTAAACAGGGATCGTTGCTGGCATCTCGCCAGGTTGAGAGCAATCAACAACTTTACCCTGTATGTCCGAGCCCATGCCCTCTATTAAATACACAATCGTTAATGTAGGAATTTACCGTGGACACAGGTAGACCTAGAGCGGGTTCAGGTCCTGAGAAGCTCTCCTCTGAACCCATTTTGGCGAGTTCATCAGAGATCTCATTTCCTGGAAACCCAGAGTGACCTGGAACCAATACAAGCCTTAATGAATTTAGTCTTCCGACTCTGTTCAAGGAGGACTTGAGTTCAAGCACTAATTTGGAGCTAGTTAAGGGGTTACACACAGCTTTTAGTGCAGCTTGGCTGTCACTACAGACGCATATGCTTTCCCCCTTCCACCTGTGCTTCACAACATAGTGCATGGCCATTAGGATTGCGTATATCTCTGATTGGAAGACAGACGCATACTTGCCTAACGAGAAGTGCAGTCGGATGTCTTCGCGTTCAAAGAAGACTCCAGCACCGGACCCCCGGCCAGACCTGGAGCCATCCGTGAAAATGCGAAGACTATCCTTTCCAGGTTCAGTACCCAGCCATAGCCAATCCTGACGCCATGGAAACACGACTGTGAAATTACGACGCAATAGGTCGCAGGACAATTCTTGCGCAAGCACATCGTTATTCCTATGCGAGTTGTACCAAAAGCCATTTCTCTTCAGAAAAGACATGGCTTTCAGAGCACACCCTTTGATAAATAGATCATATAGAGCATCTAGAGCAGCGCCCGGCGTGCTGGGGAAAGCACCCGTGCAGCTAAGACAAACCGTTCTTTGAAGTTTGGTTAAAGAGGCTACGACGTGTTTTCGTTTCAGTCTGTTCGACCAGACAACCGATGCATATGAGATTATAGGTCTTATCATTGCCGTGTAGATCTAGAGGACTTTTGCCGGCGATAAACCCCATGTTTTGCTAAAAGCTTTGCCTTTGCATTGCGCGAAAGCTGACAGCGCTTTGGTGGTTTTTGACTCAACATGCTTTGACCAGAGAAGCTTACTATCTAAGATGCCTCCTTAGATATCGGGATGGAAGTGCCTTTTAGTAACAGCTGAGTCATGTCAGTATTTTTCCTCCATCTCGTAAAGAGAACGACATCGGTCTTAAGAGGATTGACTGACAGCCCATTTCTGGTACACCAATCATCGACCACATTTAGCGCCGCCTGTGCTTTGAGACGGACAGTCGCTAAACACGAGCCGACAGAAAAAATGGCGACGTCATCCGCATAGGCCTGGGCATAGATTCCAGAGGCATTGAGAGCATCAAGCAGAGAATCCACCACCATGCACCATAACAGCGGAGACAGGACGCTACATTGAGAGCAGCCCCTGTTTACGCCGGATTTGACACACTGGTCGAGGCCTGCATCAGCTTTCAATGTCCTGTGCATAGATAGATAGATAGATAGATAGGGGGGGGGTGGGACAGAGTCGCCTGATCACTGCGGCCACGATTGGGCCTATTGTGATGTCCCCCACTTACAGTTCACTCAGAAAACCTGAGTTCGTAATAAAGCTTAGTATGCTTTTGAGTGAACTGGCAGCAATTTCATCTGCTTCAAGATAATGCTTGCCTAGGTGACGAAGACGTGTACTGACCAGGCAGTTACAGTGGCATAGTATGTGCTCTGCTGTTTCTTCGTCTTCATTACACATACGGCAAGTGTC
Organism: Eumerus sabulonum; assembly: GCA_951905685.1. NCBI lineage: Eukaryota > Metazoa > Arthropoda > Insecta > Diptera > Syrphidae > Eumerus > Eumerus sabulonum. The sequence continues at coordinate 11,612,378 of OX645061.1, read as the reverse complement.
ATCTTGTATGATGCCCATTGTTTTGAGGTGTTTTGTCCTGTGCATGAGCATTGCTTTGATCAAAAGGACCAGTGCTTCATGATGCCTGGCAGCGTTGCACATGCTGTCATAAGTTGCGTTATCAAAAGCTCCCTCAATGTCGATGAAAATGCCCAGCGTGTACTCATTCCTTTCGAGCGCGCATTCAATTCGCCCAACTATGTTCTGAAGCGCAGTCTCGCAAGATTTTCCGCGCTGGTAAGCATGTTGCATCTCCCAAAGAGGGTGAATTCGAAGAGCAACTTTGCGCACGTGCAACTCCACCAGTCTCTCCATGCTTTTCAGCAGGAAGGATGTTAGACTAATTGGTCTGAAGCTCTTGGCAAGTGAGTAGTCCTCTTTTCCTATTTTGGGAATGAAGACCACTTTCACTGTGCGCCAAGGAATGGGTATGTGAGCAAGTGCTAGGCTAGCAGTGAAAATTCTTTTCAGAGTAGGAAGCAGCTGCCTTATACCTTTTTGCAGCATAACAGCATATATCCCGTCGGTGCCCGGCGATTTGAAGCCATCGAAGGATGCCTCAGCAAATTCAATAGCTTCAGTCGTAACCACGCGCGACGCCATATACCAGCTACGCCGAGTTATTTTCATCGTTTCAGTTGCAGCTTCCCTTGAAGGAAATGATTTCCCGGGAAATGAGTCTCAAACAGTAAACTAAGAGTTTCCGCTTTAGACTCAGTAAAGGTACCATCAGATTTTCTGAGTGCATCCAGCTTTGTCGGTTTTCCCCGTTTGAGGACTTTAATGCCCCCCTACGTGGGAGCAATGTTGGAATCATTGTGTAGCGTTAGAGGGGGACTATTATGAAGGTCGATTGTAAAATTTTGCGACAGACTTGATTTGCTTTTTTTTTTTGTATACGAATTGCCGGAACTTAATTGCCTAACCTCCTATTATTGGTCAAAAAACATGAACATGGCCTAACCAAGGATAGTGTACCGATCAATTCGCTTCGACTTTTGGTAATGGGTCTTCCAATAGGGATTTCCGAACCTTGAAAGTTGATGGCGACCACATTGTTCAAGCTACATCTGTCAAATTGACTGTCGTTTATTCAGTCTTTTTATCAAATCACCATGAACGGGTATAGCGTTCAACAAACAACACGTGCAAATGATAAAATTGTTCTATCGAAATGGGTGTTCTGTTCGGGCAACATTCCGCGCGCTTCGCCCATTTTACGGTCATTGTCGCCCGTGAGTGTAAGAATCCAAGGCAGTCGCTTTCGCGTCGCTCACAAGAACTCGGCCCTTCGCAGACCCCAACTTGGAATTTTGCGTCGTGACTGCACTGCTGAAAGTAAACGACCGTAGACAACGAAGTGTTGTCGCTGAATGGGCTCTGGAGCATTTGGAAACTGACCCTAACTTCCGTCAAAACAATCATGTTCAGCGATGAGGCCCATTTCTGGATGGATGGGTACGTCAACAAACAAAATTGTCGAATTTTGGGACGATAGCAATCCTCATGAGATCCAAAAGCGTCCAATTCATCCCGAAAAGGTCACTGTTGTGGATTTTGGGATGTTTGAACTTCTTTTGGTCTGAATTGGATGATATGGACACTAACGACATGTGGCTTAAACAGGACGGCGCTATGTGCCACTCATCTCACGCCACTTTGGAAACTCTGCACGAGCGATTCGAGGGCCTCGTTATCCCACGTGGGGGTTAGATTTCTTCTTGTGGGGTTTTCTGAAGTCGCAGGTTTATGCGAACAGCGGCCCTTAATGCCAACGTAGCCCACGCCATCGGTCAAATTCAGCCTGATTATGCGCCAGTCATTGAAAATTGGACATTTCGGATGCGTCCCACCGAGAGAAATCGCGGTGGACATTTGAACGATGTTATATTCCATATATAATGGCATCGACACTACTTACTTACTTAGCTGGCGCTACAGTCCGTGGTGAATCTGGGCCTCAACCAACAAGTGTCTCCAGCTGGCACGGTCTTTGGCCAGCTGTTTCAAGCGCCGCACCCCCAGTTGGTTAAGATCCTGTTCCACCTGCGTGCGCCACCGTTTATGCGGCCGTCCTCTGCCGCGCCTTTTTTCCGGGGTGGATTCGAAGACTCTTCGGGTCGGAGCTGTATTTTCCATGCGCTCTACATGGCCTAGCCACCTTACACGCTGTATCCGCTGTACAACCCGTACTGTTCTTCATTATATCTTCTCCTCCATACACCGTTTGAACAGACGGGGCCGTAGATAGTACGCAGAATTTTTCTCTCGAAACGACCAAGGGCATCTTCATCCGCTTTTGTCAAGGTCCAAGCCTCTGCGCCGTAAAGGATAAAGGAGGACTGAGATGATCAAGGCCTTATATAGTGTCACCTTGGTTTTCCGAGAGAGGGCTCTATATCTTAGTTGCCTCTTGAGCCCAAGAGCAAGAGCAATTCTGCGATTTATCTCAGCGCTGATGTTGTTGTCGCTGGTCATCAGTGAGCCAAAGTAGACGAATTCCTTGACCACTTCAAAGCTATATCTGCCCATGGCGATGTTCTGGCCAATACATCGGTGTTGACCGTCTCTTTTAGATGAAAGCAGATATTTGGTTTTACCCTTATTAACCTTGAGACCCATCTTAGCCGCTTCTACCTCAATGCTTACAAATGCCTCATTGACGTCTCGTGTGTCCGTCCAATCACGTCAATGTCGTCGGCGTACGCAAGCAATTGCGTAGACTTGAAATAAATCGTGCCTCTTGTGTTGGCCAGTGACTCTTGCACGATCTTTTCAAGCACGATGTTGAAAAAGTTTCATGACAGCGCGTCGCCCTGCCTAAATCCTTTTTTAACATCAAAGGTCTCCGTTTGCTCATTACCGACCTTAATGGAGCAGCAAGAATTCTCCATTGTCATCCTGCACAGTCGGACGAGTTTGACAGAGATGTTAAAGCTAGACATGGCTTTGTATAGCCCATCTCTATACCCACTGTCATATGCAGCCTTGAAACCGACGAAAACGTGGTGAGTGTACATTTTGGTATTCCTGGGTCTTCTCCAAGATCTGCCGTAGCGTAAATATTTGGTCTATTGTGGATTTACCTGGCCTGAAACCACACTGATAAGAGCCGATCAAGTTATCCACAAACGATTTCAGGCGTTCACACAATACGGCAGACTTATTTCCCTGTTATAGGGGTCTCCTTTCTTATGGACCGCGCAAACGATGCTGAGATTCCATTCGTCGGGCATGCTTTCCTCCGACCATACCTTGCAAATGAGATGGTGCATGCACCTTACCAGCTCATCTCCAGCCGCCTTAGCAGACCTTAGTCTACGGCCACGGCATTATTAGACTTAAGTCTTGATATCGCTATTTTGACTTCGTCTAGGTCCGGTGGACTGAATTCTGTTACATTGTCGTCCATTACGACTGGCTCGTTCTGCCTGACAGCGGTATCTTGTCTATCGTCGCCGTTATACAGTCTGCAGAAGTGGTCTTTCCAAATCCTCGGCATCAACTGCGACTCTACTAACAGTTCGCCACTTTCATCCCTGCAGGCCGCCGATCTGGCTTTGTAGCCATGGCATGTTCGTTTTACCTTATTGTAAAACTTACGGGCGGCATTCCTGCGGAAGCATCTCTCCAATTCCTCGATCTCATGCTTTCCGTGCTCTCTCTTCTTTCTTCTGAAAAGCGTGTGTTCCCCTCTTCTCTTCTGCTCATAGATTTCGCGAGCAGCTCTCGTCCGTCGTTGCAGCCTGGCTTTATATGCCTCTTGTTTTGCTGCATGGGCTCGTTCGCATTGTTCATCGAACCAGGGGTTTCTAGGTGGTGGCGGTTTGAAACCCAGCACCTCTGAGGCAGCGTCTCCGACGGCGCTCTGGCAATGCGCCCATTCCTGCTCTATCGTTTGTGCAGCTGTGGGCGACATGACTTAGGTATTCTTAAATAACTTAGTAGTACCTCATGGGTGATTTTTTTGTTGTTTGGTTTTTCAGCGTTCGGATTTTACCAGCTCGCATGTGATTTGTGACAAGTGTCAAGGACAGGTATGATTTATTAACATTGCCATTTACGTTGCTTATATACCAATGAATTAATCTAACATTCGTTTTGCAACTTTCATAATATCTCAAATACGTCATATCACTCGTCTATACCGATAAGATATCGTCCCAGCAGTCTTGGAAAACAATGCGTTATCAGAAAGATACCAGCCCATATGCTCGAAGAACTGACTCAAAGTAGTATCCCTATTCTCCATTGTTTAGTTTGTTGTTTATACAAACAACACCCCAGATCTCATTACACAAGCTTGAAGGGATCTATTCGAATGAAATGTAATCAAGCCTCACCACCTCTAGATTTTGTCTAATTAATCTAACAAAATGGATTGTGAAACTGATATGGGAACAGTCGGTTTAACGTCGAAAAGTCCAAGCAATAAATTATCACTTTACGTTCACTGTCCAATTCCACATATGGAAAGTTGATGCTGATGCTTGAAAAGGAGTTCAGATTCTGTGTAGGTTGTTTTGGCGATAAAACAGGTCGAAGAGTCTGATTGACATACATGGAGCCGACAGATGTGAGTAATTGCTTCAAACTGAGTATATATGTACATATGTGCAGAACAATATCAAGGTTTTGTGCCTGTTTTTATGAAAAAAGGTAAAAAGAACGCGCCAATGTCAGTTTCTATCACATATTTGCAAAAAGGGAAACGAAAGTCCCTCATTTGGTTCAGGTCCTTGCTAGCAAAATGAAAAAACAATCCACAATAGACATGTTCGGATCCTGAGTGTGTGTTCACATCCTATGCTGTTGACACAGTAGACTCTATTTTCTCAGACGCCGATCCAAGTGATGACTTCATCGTCGTGGGAGATTTCAATCTTCCATTCTTGCAAGGGGCCCTTTCAGACGACGAGTGTTTCCTTGTCCCTATTAATGCTTCCTCTGACAAGAAAACTCTCTTTACTGACCGTCTTGTAGAGTCTAACCTATTTCAAATCAGTAGTGTCACCAATAATACACAAACAATAGAGCAGGAATGGGCTCATTGTCAGAGCGCCGTCAGAGATGCTGCCTCAGAGGTGCTGGGTTTCAAACAGCCACCACCTAGAAACCCCTGGTTCGATGAACAATGCGAACAAGCCCATGCAGCAAAACAAGAGGCATATAAGGCCGTGCTGCAACGACGGACGAGAGCTGCTCGCGAAATCTATGAGCAGAAGAGAAGAGAGGAACACACGCTTTCAAGAGAAGAAAGAAGAGAGAGCACGGAAAGCGTGAGATCTTGGAGATGGAGAGATGCTTCCGCAGGAATGACCCCCGTAAATTTTACAACAAGGTAAAACGAACATGCCATGGCTACAAAGCCAGAGTGGCGGCCTGCAGGGATGAAAATGGAGAACTGGTAGTAGAGTCGCAGTCGATGCTGAGGATTTGGAAATACCACTTCTGCAGACTGTATAACGGCGATGATAGACAAGATACCGCTGTCAGGCAGAACGAGCCATTCGTAATGGACGACGATGTAAGAGAATTCCGTCCATCCGGCCTAGAAGAAGTCGAAATAGCGATATCAAGACTTAAGTCTAATAAAGCCGCGGGCGCAGACGCGCAGACAGGCGTCTGCTGAGGTTTTTAAGGCGGCTCGAAATGAACTGGTAAGGTGCATGCACCATCTCATTTGCAAGGTATGGTCGGAGGAAAGCATGCCCGACGAATGGACTCTCAGCATCGTTTGCCCGGTCCATAAGAAAGGAGACCCCTATAACTGCGCCAACTATAGGGAAATAAGTCTCCTTAACATCGCATATAAGATCTTCTCTGCCGTATTGTGTGAACGCCTGAAACCGTTTGTGGATAACCTGATCGGCTCTTATCAGTGTGGTTTCAGGCCAGGTAAATCCACAATAGACCAAATATTTACGCTACGGCAGATCTTGGAGAAGACCCAGGAATACCAAATCGACACTCACCACCTCTTCGTCGATTTCAAGGCCGCGTATGACAGCGTATATAAAGACGAGCTGTACAAAGCCATGTCTTGTTTTAACATCCCTGTCAAACTCGTCCGACTGTGCAGGATGACAATGGAGAATTCCCGTTGCTCCATTAAGGTCGGTAATGAACATACCGAGACCTTTGATGTTAAAAAAGGATTTAGGCAGGGCGACGCGCTGTCGTGCAACTTTTTCAACATCGTGCTTGAAAAGATTGTGCAAGAGTCACTGGCCAACACAAGAGGTACGATCTATTTCAAGTCTACGCAATTGTTTGCGTACGCCGACGATATTGACGTAATTGGACGAAAACAGCAAGACGTCAATGAGGCTTTTGTGAGCATTGAGGTAGAAGTGGCTAAGATGGGTCTCAAGGTTAATGAGGGTAAAACCAAATATCTGCTCTCATCTAAAAGAGACGGACAACACCGACGTATTGGCCAGAACGTCACCATGGGCGGATATAACTTTGAAGTGGTCAAGGAATTCATCTACCTTGGCTCACTGATTACCAGCGACAACAACACCAGCGCTGAGATAAAACGCAGAATCACTCTTGCCAACCGCTGTTTCTTTGGGCTCAAGAGGCAATTGAGAAGTAGAGCCCTCTCTCGGAAAACCAAGGTGACACTATATAAGACCTTGATCATCCCAGTCCTCCTTTACGGCGCAGAGGCTTGGACCTTAACAAAAGCGGATGAAGATGCCCTTGGTCGTTTCGAGAGGAAAATTCTGCGCACTATCTACGGTCCCGTTTGTTCAAACGGTGTGTGGAGGAGAAGATATAACGAAGAACTGTACGGGTTGTACAGCGACATCGGCCTGGTACGACGTCTACGGATACAGCGTCTAAGGTGGCTAGGCCATGTAGAGCGTATGGAAGATACAGCTCCGACCCGAAAAGTCTTCGAATCCACTCCGGAAGGAAGACGCGGCAGAGGACGGCCGCCTCAGCGGTGGTGCACGCAGGTGGAAAGGGACCTCAACCAACTGGGCGTGCGGCACTGGAAACAGCTGGCCAAAGACCGTGCCGGCTGAGACGCTTGTTGGTTGAGGCCCAGGATCACCACGGACTGTAGCGCCACCTAAGTAAGTAAGTAAGTTATAAACCCGACCCTGTATTTTTCAGCTATATGAATAACTGCTCTCAGACATCGCTCTCCGTAAATGATATCGACGAGGACTTGGTTCACCACAAGATAAACCAACTTAAAGATAACTTCTCTCCGGGTCCCGATGGTCTCCCAGCCATTCTCCTCAAGAAATGTATCGCTTCCCTCTGCAAACCTCTCTCCATTCTCTTTCGCCTTTCCCTTCGTCAAGCTTCCTTTCCAACCGTTTGGAAAAATTCTTACATCTTCCCCACTCACAAAAAAGGTCCCAAGATGGATATTTCTAATTACAGACCGATTACTAAATTGTCCGCTATCCCTAAGCTCTTCGAGTCCGTCGTGTATGAATCAATGTTCTTCCACTGCAAATCCATCTTCTCCTCCCGGCAGCATGGTTTCTTAAAAGGCAGGTCTACCACAACCAACCTTACCGAATTTGCCTCCAAAATACTTCTAACTCTGGAGCAAGGCAACGAGGTTGATGTTATCACTACTGACTTTAGTAAAGCATTCGATAAGTTAAGCCATACATTAATTTATTTTAAATTAGAGGCTTTAGGCTTCCTGCCCCAAATCATATCATGGCTTAAATCGTACCTTGAGAATCGCCAATATAGAGTACTTTTCAGAAACTGTATCTCTGACCCCATCATCGCCTCTTCTGGTGTTCCGCAAGGTAGTCATCTCGGCCCTTTAATATTTGTCCTCGCTGTTAAAGATGTCGACCTTATATTAAAAGATTCCCATTTGTCAATATATGCAGACGACATGAAAATCAGCAAGACAATATCAACTCCTGCAGACTCGCTAGCACTCCAAAGCGACCTTGTATCCTTCGGTAATTGGTGTGATAACAACAACCTGGAACTCAACATCGGTAAATGCCAGTTCGTAACGTTCTCTCGGAAACGCTTTCCCTCTGCTCCTAGAACATATTATCTACTTAACGAGCCTGTACCCCACGTCTCCTTCATACGCGACCTAGGTATCATATGCGACAGAGAGCTAAACTTTGTCTCCCACATCAATCATATCATACACAAAGCTAATTCTGCCCTTGGTTTTATAAAACGTTGGTCTAAGGAATTCTCGAATCCCTACGTCACTAAATCCCTCTACATTATATACGTCAGACCTATCCTGGAATACGCCAGTCAAGCCTGGTCTCCGTATTACGTTAGCCATTCTGCACGAATTGAAGCTGTGCAACGCAGATTTCTGCGTTTTGCCTTAAGAGGTCTCCCGCGGTCTGACAGGACTGTATTACCACCCTACGAAGACCGTCTATAATTGATCGGTTTACAAACCCTGAAAGCACGCCGTGAGGCAGCTGACATTCTCTTCATCTACCAGCTTATAGCTGGAATTATCGACTCTCCTACCCTCCTTGAAATGATTTCGCTCAATACCAACCCTCGTCGCCTAAGATCAAGTCCACTTTTCAGACTTCCTCCTCATCGCACTAACTATGGCTACAACGAACCAATTTGTAGAATGTTACGTTTAGCCAACCATTCTCAAACATCACGTCGATGCCAAGTGTGTAGTCCCAGAAGTGGGTGACCTAACAACAATAAACACAAACAACAAAATTGAGCAGCAAATATTGGCTCGACATACTTCTGCTTCTTAAAGCAGCGGTCAGCCGCAGACCTCACTTCTTCCTTGTTGTCTGGCCTTTTACCATTGATTCAACATCATCATCATTTTCAGTAGCCGGCATGTTCCACTAAAAAGGTCGCGAGGGTAGTGCACCCACGCGAGATCTCCAGGCAATTCGTTCCTCCGCCATCGGCTCTAACTCATCAAGCGCTATGCCCAAGCGCACCCAGGCGAGTTTTTGGACTTGGTCCAACCACTTCGTCCTGGGTCTGATAAGCGGACGCCTGCCTGATGGTATTGCATTCAAGGCGCGCTTCGGAAGTCGTGATAATGGCGACATTCGGCTCACGTGACCGAATCATCGAAGCATAGCCCTCTCCGTTCGGAGAAGCAGCTGCTCAATATTAAGCTCCCCACGCACTGCCGTGTTTCTCACCCTATCCCGGCGGGTAACTCCCACAATAGCACGAAAAAATCTCATTTCGGCAGCTTGTATTCGCGATCTTATTCTTTCGGCCAATACCCAAATTTCATGACCATAGGTGAGAGTTGGAACAAATACCGAGTTAAGAGCCGCTAAGTTGACTTTGACACCAAGCTCGGTCTTCCTGATTACAGAACTTCCAAGCTGTTTCAAAATTGACCCAGCTTGGCCAATCCTGCAGGAAAGCTCTCTATTACTGCTCCTATCACTCGTGAAGAAGATCCCGAGATACTTAAACATCTCCACCTGCTTGAATGGGTTTCTACTGACATGTAGAGTGCATTGAGGTGTTCTCGAAATAACCATAACCTCGGATTTGTCCACGTATACCCTCATTCCAGCATCAACACGAACGGCCACAAACCTTTCTAGCGCTCGCTGAAGTTCCGTCTGGGAGGATGTGAGGACAACTAAGTCATCTGCAAAAAGAAGATGGCTTACCCTCAACTCTCCCAATGTGAAACACTCCTCGCCACGAATGCGCTACAACATCCAGTCCATATACGTAATGAAAAGGAGAGGTGACAAGACGCACCCTTGGCAAAGTCCAACACCCACGGTAAAAGGTGTTGATTTACTACCGTTAACTCGAACACAGCTGCTAAATTTTATATATAGAGACTGAATGGCCCTCAACAGAGGACCTTTAATCCTATACTCTTGCAGAACACTCCAAAGTTTACCTCGAGGAACTTGGTCGTACGCCTCTTCCAAATCTACAAAGCATCTGTAGATCGGTTTAGCGTACTCCCAAACCATCTCGAGTACCATTCTTAGAGTGAAACGCGGGTCGGTTGTACTTCTGCCGTGACGAAAACCACACTGTTCATCCCCTATCCTGGATTCGACCGTAGCTCTTGAACGCGCCTCCAACACCTTAGCGTAGACCTTACCGGGGACACTTAAAAGAGATAAGTTTACCCCCTCCCCCCCCTTTTTGAAAAGAGGGACAATCACCCCGGACTGCCAGTCGTTAGGTGTCTCACCGCATTCCCAGGCCACCTTAATGACACGAGAGAGCCCTAATACTCCCTCTTTATCCATTACCTTAAGCATTTCTGGCCGAACTTCATCCACAACGGCGGATTTGCCAATTTTTTGTGATTCAATCGCTAAAATGACTTCCTCAACCGCTGGACTATTCTCCGCCCCACTCAAGACTATGGGTCTGTCCCCATGAGCGCCCTGTTCGGGATTAAGCAGCTCCGAAATGTGCTCACTCCACCTGCATAAGATGTCCATCTCATTGGAAAGGAACACACCTTCTTTGGATTTAGCTCCTTCGATAATCTTGAATTTCCTTCCTCTGAGCCGGTTTGCCAGAACACCTTTTTCGCAGATCTATGGTCGCTTTTCAACTTCTCGCCGAATTCCTTCCAAGACTGCTCTTTAGCTGCTCGCATGGCCAATTTGCAAATTCTTTACGCCACAGTGTACCGGTCACGGGAAGCAAAGTCTCCCAAGAGAATCCAGTCCCTGTAGGCCTTCTTCTTCTCTGATGGCTTCTTGAACTCCAGCCGGCACATCAAGCCGCTTTTCTCCGCAAACATCACGTGCAAAGGCAATGACAGCTGTTGAAAATAGTCGCCATTCTTCCTCTACATGCGACGGAACTGTTGGAATGTGCTCAAACCTTTCGGATATGTGTCGTGCGAAGTGTTGCCGCACCTCACTGCTCTGTAGTTTCTCCCACCGCCTTGGCAGACGAGGAACTCTATCAGTAAGATACAGCCTACACAACACCAGGTGATGATCAGTTGACAGTTCAGCCCCTGTTATCACACGAACGTCACAAACCATCCATTTCACCACCCACGATGGTACCACAAAGAAATCTATCAACGATTTCTGTTGAAGACTCCGGCCATACCACGTATGGCCATGCCATTTGGACAGCAAAAATCCAACAACCTCTCTCAGTTCGCGTTTTGATGAGGATCATCGATCCTCCCAATCACACTCTCCCGTGTCGTTACATCCACACCCCAGGGAGCGTTCATCCAGGCCGCATCAATTTCATCCAGGGAACCCGCATACTCTGACTCTAGATTCGGTGCATACACCTGCACCAGAGCCAAAGTTGATCTTTCTAGCTTGAGTTTTAAGATCGCGACTCTTCCTCCTAATGGTATCCACTCCAATACCCTGTCTGCCAGCCTGGGACTTTATGAGTCTCCCCACAAGGGTACAAGGTACAACTCCCGTCAGGAAGAGTTTCCACCCGTAGGAAAGGTCCACAGTTCTGTATCCTCTTTGCTTTGCTGAAGGGATACCTACGATATCCAATCGATACCTGGCAGCTTCCTCAACCAGCTCATGATACTATCCTGTGAGCGATGAGACGTTCCATGTGCCCATCCTAAATCGATGCCGTTGGTTGCCTTTTACTCCCGGCACGGACTAGTAAGTGCATGGCGTGCATACCCCCACATGCGTAATGGCTTTCGAGGCCACTGCCGAGTTGCTCGTGACTTCTTCGGTCTAAGACTGCCGGCTGCCGAGCGGGACACACTACCACCATTTAAGCCTGGCTCGGAATGGGACCTTGGCACACCAGGGTAGACAGTTTCCAGGGCAGGGCTCCTTCTTGTCTTCCAGGGGAGTTTTGTGCTTCGTTAGCCAGGTTTGGGCCGCACTAAAAATTAATTCGCACACCCCAAACCTGCTGCCCGCCCCCCGCCACGAGGTCAGCTGCCGGAGGGGCTTAACATTAATTTTATTTTTTCAAAATCGGAGTTAGAAAATCGATGTGCAGTCAGAATTGATCCAGAAAGCGCTGTCCTAGACGATGACCTTCTTGTGAGCGAGGATTCTTAAGAGAACGTGGCTACATACAATGGAAGCTGAATGATAGCATTCATCCAAACGACAACCTGGGGAACACAGCCCTGCTTCACCACTTTTACATTCGAAATGATATCGGATATTGGCGATCTGAGAACCTCGGTTTGGATTCTCGATAAGAAAGATTGTACTCTTGGTACCGTCTTCGTTGCTCTCCATTCTTTTCTATGCCCACACCGGTTATGCTCATCTTGGCCTTAGGCCTCTCCGATACCTCGTCCAGGGGGACTGCCTTTAGTGCAGCGCCCTCCCACGGCTTAAAAGTAGGAATCACCATTTTCGCGAATTCGTGCCAGAACTGGTCTTTACAGTCCAGCCTGCTTATACCTCGAAGCAGTTTTCCCGGCATTCCATCGAATGTGGTCGATGATTGCCCTAGCTAAAGCTTTCTCGATCAACTTCCCCTGTTCGAAGGTATACCTACTGGCCGCTCGGCTTACCAGAATCCACTACAACTAATTGTAGAGCATTTCGGATAGCTCCGCCGAACTAAACCGCAGTGTTGACCCTCACTCTCTTTTCTGGATTGTTGGCTTCCTCCATTGTTTTTGGGCTTCAACCTTCCTCCTGTGCCTGGATGCAGCCTTATCGGTCACGATTCCAGATGGCCCGGCCCATCGCTATCTCTTCGTTGGGGGCTTTTTGAGGTTTCCTCACCGTTGCCCGTCCTTGTGCCTTTTCTTGGTGCCTCTTTACCAGCCTTTGGTCTTGTTAGCGCTTCTTTGGCAATCATCTCTTCGGCCCATCTGAGTTTCGTTTTCACCAAATCGGAGAGCAGGGGGATGCCCTTCTCCTCAAGTATTCGCTTCAGGTATACAGCTTTTTTGTACTCCTTAAGTCTCAACATGGTAGGCGGCGGGGTGGCGCAGTGGTTAGTGTGTTGGACTCTAACGCTGACCGAGGTCGAATCCCGATAATACCAACGCCATGGAATGTTTATATCACAACGTCCCTCCTCAGTGGGGTATACCTGCCATTAAAAAGCTTCCCGACTCACGCCGTTCGGAAGCGACATTAAGCTGTATATCCCTTCCACCTGTGTGAAAAATAAATCACACACAGCATGGGTGATTGAGAGGAGCTTGGGTCTGGCTCGTCATGAGCTGTGTAACGCCACCAAAGCAAAACAAGTCTCAGCATACCCTAAGACAGCTGCCTAGTCTTCTTGGCATCCTTTTCTTGTGTCACATTCTCCTTGACTGTCTTTTCAGTATCAGCGAATAATTTCTCATAAACCATAGATTCTTCAAAGATGTGCCGGTCTAACACTCTGGATTATCTTGATCTCTTTCCCGTTATTAGCGGCCACGTCATTTAGTGCGTCAGCCACTGGCTCGAGCGAGAGTTCCTCCCTCTTGTTTCCATTATCTGAAATTTTGTTATAGGTCGGCCAGAAATATCGGTCCACTCCGTCAGAGCCGCTGAATATCGGAGTAAGGCACTTAGATACCTTACGCCTCGCCTATGAACCTAAGGGAGCTCGTTAGCGGTTGGAAATAAACACTCCAACCTTTCATCCTTGGGCAACGTTTCAAAAAGCTCACACTACCACTGGAATAGAGTTGACTACCTCTTAGTTACTGGCCTTCTGGAGACACGTGTTCTTCGACATGGATCCTGGGCTAATATATACCCCAGCACCACGACAAGGTGGATACACCCGCCGGGGAGACTTGAAGTAGATCGTGCCTCTTGTGTTGGCCAGTGATCAATTCAAGCATGATGTTGCAAAAATCACGTGACAGAGCGTCGCCCTGTCTGAATCTGCCGTAGTGTTAATATTTGGTCTATCGTAGATTTTCCTGGCCTAAAGCCACATTGATAGGAACCTATCAAATTGTCTATGAATGGTTTCAGGCGTTCACACAGCACGGCAGAAAAGATCTTATGCGCGATGTTAAGGAGACTTATTCTTATAGTTGGCGCAGTTATAGGGGTCTGTTTTTAAGGATCGGGCAAACGATGCTAAGAATCAACCTATTATATATCAGCTGGTGTCCTTATAGGACTACCCCCACATACTTACTTACTTACTTACTTTCCAGGCCATCAACCCATAAAGGCTCTGGGCCTGAGCTAATACAGCCTTCCATCCTTGGCGGTCTCGGCTTCGCTGCTTCCAATTGGAAAGACTATGTTGTCTTACTTCAGTGATCACTTGGTCTTTATAGCGGAAATTCGGTCTCCCTTTTCTTTTCGAACCAGGAGGCTCGGAGTCGAAGACCCTCTTAGCTGGCCGAGCCAGTGTAGTCGACGGATCCTCGCCTTCCGGACTACATCCACATCTTGCTACAGCTCGTAGAGTTCGCGATTGTTTCTTCTTCTCCATTCACCATCCTCACAGACAGGACCAAATATCCGGCGCAGAATTTTTCTTTCGAAAGAACCCAAAATCAGCTCCGCTGTCCTGCTTATCGTCCAGCTTTCGGCTCCGTACAGCAAGACTGGCAGAATGGGCGTTTTGTAAAGCATGACTTTGGTCTTTCGAGTGAGGAGTTTTGACCCCATTTGTTTGGACAAGCCGAAGTAGCAGCGGTTGCCAAGGGCGATTCTATGCCGGATCTCCACTGTGGTGTCATTTGTGGAATTTACGTTTGCCCCGAGGTAGACAAGCTCCTTAACTACCTTAAAATAGTAGCTGTCAATTGTTATATTTTATCCCAGGTGGTGAGCGACGGATTGGTTTTTGCTTGACAGCATGTACTTCGTCTTGTCCTCATTGACCTTAAGACCAACAAGTTTCGCCTGTTCTTCAATCGCCGTGAATGCTTCCACAATGTCGATATCATCCGCGTATCCTAGCAGCTGGATGGACTTGTAGAAGATAGTGCCTTCCCTGTTGATACCTGCCCGTCGCACTATCTGCTCCAGCACCAGGTTGGAGAAGTCACATGACAGCGTATCCCCTTGCCGAAACCCGGTGCATGTTTCAAACGGGTCCGAAGTCCTGGAACCGAGTTGCACGGTGCATCGCGTATTTTTTAGCGTGACGCGACACAACTGGCGAATTCGGCCATCGCACCAAACAGTTCTTCACGACGAATGCTGTCGTATGCGGCTTTGAAATCGATGAAGAGATGGTGTGTATCGATTCGAAACTCGTTGGTCTTTTCCAGGATTTGTCGAAGGGTGAACATTTGGTCTATAGTCGATTTGCCGGGCCGGAAGCCGCACTGGTAGCTGCCGATTAGTGCGGTGCAAAATGGTTTTAGACGTTCACACAATACGCTGGACAGGATCTTGTATGCGACATTGAGCAGGGATATACCTCTATAGTTCTTGCAAGAGGTAGGATCGCCTTTTTCGTGGATGGGGCATATAGAGCTGGTATTCCAGTCGTCGGGCATGCTTTCATCTTTCCAAATTCTGCAGATGATCTGGTGCATGCTCCCTACCAGGACATCGCCGCCAGCCTTGAAGAGCTCTGATGGCAAGCCATCTGAGCCTGCGGCCTTGTTGTTCTTCAGCTTCTAAATAGCTGTGCCGACTTCTTCGATGCTGGGTGGGAGGACTTCTTCAGCGGCTGGAGTTGGGATTTCCTCGGTCCCTACCACTCTCTCTTGGTCATGCTCGTTAAGCAGCTGCTGGAAGTGCTGCTTAAATACATCCACTATTCCCTGCGGGTCGATGACAAGATTACCCTCGCAGTTTCGAAGAGCCTGGGCGCCCTTTTTGAAGCCTCCTGCAAGGCCTTTGGCTTTCTTGTAAAAGGCTCGTATTTTATGTTTATCCCTAGACTCCTCGATATTTTTGAGCTGGGAGGCTGCGAAGATTCTTTTCTTTTGTCGCAGTAGTTTTTTCTCCTCCCTTCTTCTGGCTCAGTACTCTTCTTGCGCTGCCATGGTTTTCCTCTGCAGCGCCTTTTGGTACGCCTCGTCGGTTGCTGCCTTTTTCTGCTCACACTCGTCATCATACCACGGGTTTCTTGTCGGGGGTGGTAGGTATCCTAAGGTGGTTTCGGCTACTTCCTGAATGGCTGAGCGGCAATGCAGCCACACATTATTGGCATTTGCGTTCGACGTAGGTATAGCGTAGAGTCTTTCGCTCAGCTGCACCCTGTAGACTCTGGCAACCTCCGGTGTGCTCAGGCGCCCAATGTCGAACCTCCTCCTGATGGGCTGGTGCAGCTTTCTGACATTGGACAGTCGAGCTCTGAATCTTGCTGCTACGAGGAAGTGGTCAGAGTCGACAGAGTGCCCATCTGAATGTTCGCACATCCAGGATGTTTGACGAGTGCCTGTGTTAGTTCGATAGGGTAAATTTCATCTGGACCCGGCGATTTATAGGGCTTGAAACTCTTCAATGCCCATATAATTTTCTCTCTGGAGTAATGTGATCGTACTGCCCTTCTATCGCAGAGGAGATATGAGTTCCTCGCGAGTGCACTGAGTCTTGCGATTCAGAGCAGCCAGGAAAATGCGTGTTGAGGAGAAGGTTTAGAGTTTCTTCCTCAGAGAAACTCTAGATTGTGGATCTTTCGACGGTATTTTCTTCAGTCTATAGGCGTCTGAAATGTTCTCCATGTTATTGCAGAAGAGTTTCCAGCCTTTGTTCTTTCTTCAGGTTTTGTTTGTACACCTTGAGTGAAGTTTTGTATAGGCTTAGTATATATTAAAGAGTTTACGACAGGCTTTGCGGAGCTTGCTTAGGTCTGCGTTCCACCAAGAAGGGTAAGATTTTTTTCCTGATTTGTGAATTGTTAGAGTATCGACCATATTGTCTATATCTAACGTGGTCCGCGGGATGTCAGGGGTCCTACTTATTATAGAATTGCCCATGAAGGCTCTATAACGCCCCCAATCGATTCTTCTTGGGTTACAGGATGAGTCAATTGGGGTTGGGACCGTGTAGGCTAGGTTGAAAACGATGATCTGAGAAGGAGTGTTCCTCAGAAACCTTCCATTCTCTTATTTTGTCAATGAGAGAGGGAGATGCTAGAGTTATGTCTAGTACCTCCCTGCGAATTTACGCGGATGACATTGACATAATCGGAAGAGCGCAGCGGGATGTCAATGAGGCGTCTACGGGTATTGAGGCGGAGGCGGCGAAAATTGGTCTGGCAGTAAAGAGGGCAAAACTAAAAGACGCTCACCCCACCGACGTGTTGGCCAGAACGTCTGTATTGGCAGATAAAAGTTTGAGTAGTTAGGACGGCGCAGAAGCATGGACACTATCAAAAGCGGATGAGGAGGTCCTTGGTCGGTTCGAAAGAAAGATTTTGCGCGTGCTTTTCGGGCCTATAAACCCAGACGGGGGATGGAGGAAAAGATTTAACCACGAATTTTACGGGCTGTACAGCGACATGAGTCTAGTCAGGCATGTACGGATTCAACGCCTAAGATGGCTGGGCCATTTAGAGGGAATGGACACCACCGCTCCAGTCCAGAGAGTCTTTGAATCCAACCCCGAGGGACGAAGAAGCAGAGGACGGCTGCACTTAAGATGGCTACAGTGGAAGGGGACCTCAGCCAATTGGGTGTGCGGCAATGGAAATGGCTAGCAAAAGATCTTGCTAGTTGGAGGGGCGTGTCAGTTAAGGCCCAGGCTCACCCCGAACTGAAACGTCCGATAAGAAGAAGAAGTCGATTAGTGCGTTGTAAAACGGGTTTAGACGTTCACACAATACTCTGAATAGGGTCTTGTAAGCGACATTGAGCAAGGCTATACCTCTGTAGTTTTTGCAAGAGGTAGGATCGCCTTTCTTGTGGGTGGGGCATATAAAGCTGGTATTTCAGTCGTCGGACATGCGTTTGTCCTCCCGAATTCTACAGATGATCTGTGATGCATGCTCCCTGCCAGAACATCGTCTCCAGTAATCCATCCGAGCCCACGGCCTTGTTTTTTTTTTAGCTTTTTAATAGCTATGCCTGCTTTTTCAATGCTGGGAGGGGGGACAACTTCGTCGACTGGAGGCGGGATCTCTTCGTCCGCTACCACTCTTTCTTCTCCATGCTCGTTAAGCAACCGCTGGAAATGTTGCATGAATACATCCACTATTCCTAGGGGGCCGGTTACAAGATTGTTCTCGCAATTTCGAAGAGCCTGGGTGCCATTTTTAAAGCCCGCTGGGAGGTGCTTTTGGCTTTTTTGTAAAACGTTCTTACCCATGGACTATTTGATATCCTTAAGTTGGTAGGCTACGAAGATTCTCTTTCTTCGCCACTGCGTCTTTTTCCTCCTCCCTCCTTCTGGCTCGGTATTCCTCGCGCACTGCTCGTGTTCTCCTTTGCAGTATCTTTTGGTATGCCTCGTCGGTCGCTCGCTTTTTATGCTCACACCGCCATCATACCACGGCTTTCTTGTCATTGGTGGCGCGTAGCCTATAGTAATTTCGGCTGCTTCCTTGATGGCCAAGTGGCAATGGAGCCAAATATTGGTGGCGTTTGTATCCGACGTAGGCATACTTGCGAGTCGTTCGCTTAGTTGGTCTCTGTAGCCTCTGGCAATCTCTGAGGTGCTCAGGCTTCAAATGTTGATGGGCTGGTGTAGCTTTCCAACATTGGAAAGTAGCCGACGTTTGTAGCCGAACGTTCTAACATTCAGGATATTTGACGCATGCCTTGCGTCTATGAGAAAATGGTAAATTTGGCTGAAGACCGCCAGATTGCTGTGAGGATCTTCCCGTGAGTTAATCTTGTGCTACTTATTTGTATTGTCGTATCGTGGAGGCTGCGCTTTCCGACTACTTCGCCAAAGATATTCTCTTTGCCGATTTTGGCATTGAAATCCCCGAGTACGACTTTAATGTCGTACTGTGGACAAGCTTCATACATAGGCGTCGTCCAAAAGGTCGTAGAAATCCTCTCTGATGGGCTCTTCAGCCTCACCGGTAGAGGCGTGCGCACAGATGAGGCTGATATTGTAAAATCTGGCTTGAATGTGAACCACGGCTAGGCGATCGCTTACTGGCTTAGAATCGATGACTTTCGTCCTTAGCCTTCTTCCCATGACGAATCCGCATCCCAATAAGTGCAGCCTTTTGTGGCGGCTGGAATAAATGCCGCAACCCTTTCCAGCGTACTTGCTTACTTACTTACTTAGGTGGCGCTACAGTCCGTGGTGAACCTGGGCCTCAACCAACAAGCGTCTCCAGGCGGCACGGTCTTTGGCCAGCTGTTTCCAGTGCCGCACGCCCAGTTGGTGGAAGTCCCCTTCCACCTGCGTGCGCCATCGCTGAGGCGGCCGTCCTCTGCCGCGCCTTCCGTCCGGAGTGGATTCGAAGACTTTTCGGGTCGGAGCTGTATCTTCCATGCGCTCTACATGGCCTAGCCACCTTAGACGCTGTATCCGTAGACATCGTACCAAGCCGATGTCGCTGTACAACCCGTACAGTTCTTCGTTATATCTTCTCCTCCATACACCGTTTGAACAAACGGGACCGTAGATAGTGCGCAGAATTTTCCTCTCGAAATGACCAAGGGCATCTTCATCCGCTTTTGTTAAGGTCCAAGCCTCTGCGCCGTAAAGGAGGACTGGGATGATCAAGGCCTTATATAGTGTCACCTTGGTTTTCCGAGAGAGGGCTCTACTTCTCAATTGCCTCTTGAGCCCAAAGAAACAGCGGTTGGCAAGAGTGATTCTGCGTTTTATCTCAGCGCTGGTGTTGTTGTCGCCGGTCACCAGTGAGCCAAGGTAGACGAATTCCTTGACCACTTTAAAGTTATATCCGCCCATGACGATGTTCTGGCCAATACATCGGTGTTGACCGCCTCTTTTAGATGAAAGCAAATATTTGGTTTTACCCTTATTAACCTTGAGACCCATCTTAGCCGCTTCTACCTCAATGCTTACAAATGCCTCATTGACGTCTCGCTGTGTGCGTCCAATCACGTCAATGTCGTCGGCGTACGCAAGCAATTGCGTAGACTTGAAATAAATCGTACCTCTTGTGTTGGCCAGTGACTCTTGCACCATCTTTTCAAGCACGATGTTGAAAAAGTTGCACGACAGCGCGTCGCCCTGCCTAAATCCTTTTTTAACATCAAAGGTCTCGGTTTGTTCTTTACCGACCTTAATGGAGCAGCGAGAATTCTCCATTGTCATCCTGCACAGTCGGACGAGTTTGACAGGGATGTTAAAACTATACATGGCTTTGTACAGCTCGTCTCTATATACGCTGTCATACGCGGCCTTGTAATCGACGAAGAGGTGGTGAGTGTCGATTTGGTATTCCTGGGACTTCTCCAAGATCTGCCGTAGCGTAAATATTTGGTCTATTGTGGATTTACCTGGCCTGAAACCACACTGATAAGAGCCGATCAGGTTATCCACAAACGGTTTCAGGCGTTCACACAATACGGCAGAGAATGTCTTATCTGCGATGTTAAGGAGACTTATTCCCCTATAGTTGGCGCAGTTATAGGGGTCTCCTTTCTTATGGACCGGGCAAACGATGCTGAGATTCCATTCGTCGGGCATGCTTTCCTTCGACCATACCTTGCAGATGAGATGGTGCATGCACCTTACCAGCTCATCTCCAGCCGCCTTAAAAAGCTCAGCGCCAGCGGCTTTATTAGACTTAGATCTTGATATCGCTGTTTTGACTTCGTCTAGGTCGGGTGGACTGAATTCTGTTACTTCGTGGTCCATTGCGAATGGGTCGTTCTGCCTGTCAGCGGCATCTTGTCTATCGTCGCCGTTATACAATCTGCAGAAGTGGTCTTTCCAAATTCTCAGCATCGACTGCGACTCTACTACCAGTTCTCCATTTTCATCCCTGCAGGCCGCCACTCTGGCTTTGTAGCCATGGCATGTTCGTTTTACCTTGTTGTAAAACTTACGGGCGTCATTCTTGCGGAAGCATCTCTCCATCTCCTCGATCTCACGCTTTCCGTGCTCTCTCTTCTTTCTTCTGAGAAACGTGTGTTCCTCCCTTCTCATTTGCTCATAGATTTCGCGAGCAGCTCTCGTCCGTCGTTGCAGCATGGCTTTATATGCCTCTTGTTTTGCTGCATGGGCTTGTTCGCATTGTTCATCGAACCAGGGGTTTCTAAGTGGTGGCTGTTTGAAACCCAGCACCTCTGAGGCAGCATCTCTGACGGCGCTCTGGCAATGAGCCCATTCCTGCTCTATTGTTTGTGCTGCTGTGGGCGGATTTTGAGAGAGCTTTGAGGAGACACGATCGGCAAAGATTCTGGCAGTCTCTTGCGATTGTAGCCTTCCAACGTCAAACTTACGTAGTCCTACTCGACTCCTAAGCATTCTTGATATCCTCAATCGTACCTTGGCTACAACAAGGTAGTGGTCCGAGTCGATTTGCCCCTCGGAAGGTTCGTACGTCGAGAATACAGGAGGAGTGTCTGGCGTCGATCGTAATGTGATCAATCTGGTTGGTGGTCGATTGATCACAAGACCGCCAGGTACCCTTGTGGATGTTGAGATGGGGGAATCGCGTGCTTGCTACAAGGAGGTTACGCCCCGCTAGGAAATCGATTAGCCTTAATCCGTTGTCGGATGTGGTGTTATGGAGGCTATGCTTTCCTATGATCGACTCAAATATGTCCTCTTTGCCCAGTTTTGCATTAAAATCTCCATATGTTCTGTCTAGGAGATCGTAGAATTCTTCTTTGAGTCGATCGTCCTTTTCTTCCGTTGGGGCGTGAGCGCATATTAAGCTAATGTTTGCAAATATAGCTTTGATGCGGATTGTTATGAGGCGTTCGCTTACATCTCGGAAGCTTAAGACTTTTTGTCGGAGTCTAATGAGTCCTCCAATAACGAGTCCGCACCCGAATAGGCGCTGTTTGTTCTCCTTGTAGCAGTTCCCGTAGTAGATGTCGCAGTTTTTCATCCGTTTTTTGCCTGGTCCATCCCATCGTACTTCTTGGAGTGCGGTTATATCTGCTTTATAGCAGTTGAGGGTTTACTCCAATTGATCGCCTGCACCCGGTCTGTTAAGGGACCTCACATTCCAGGTGCAGACTCTCAAGTCCGTTAGTCGTTTGCAGGGGTCGTCAGCTTTGTATCCGTCCGTATCCGAGGCTTGTTGTCGTTTCGGAACAAGTAGGTTTTTACGTGATAGGGATGTTACCCCTAAGCACAACCCCCAACCTGGAGGGCCAGGTTCCTCTTTCCCCAGGAACAAGGGTTGGGTCGCTGCACACATTGGTTCACTACCTGGCGGGTGCCAGGGTAGCTATCCAGGGGGGGGCCACGCGGAGGCTGTGTGTTAACTTGGATTGAGCAGGGACAGAGATCGAAGCTGGCGTTTGCCATGTTAAACGCGATCAACTTCTTTGCTGTTTGCTCGCTCCCTCCCTCCCCACAGATAAGGCTGATATTGTAAAATCTGGCTTGAATGTGAACCACGGCTAGGCGATCGCTTACTGGCTTAGAATCGATGACTTTCGTCCTTAGCCTTCTTGCCATGACGAATCCGCATCCCAGTAAGTGCAGCCTTTTGTGGCGGCTGTAATAAATGTCGCAACCCTTTCCAGCTGGATCGCAGTAATGTCCGCCTTATTTTACTTAAGGGTCTTTTCTAGTTGATGAGTAGATCCACAAGTATAGAGAATTCTCACATTCCACCCTCCGCATAACCGCCACCCTCGTCGGGTTGGGCCCTCTTCCCTCGGACGGTAGCTGCATACACCAGTTCACCTGTCAACGGCTGTTGAGGAGCTACCAAGAGGATGCCGCGAGGAGGCTGCATGTCAACTTGACCTGAGCATTATCAGGAATCGTTGCTGGCGTCTTGTAATGTTGAGTGCAATAAACAACCTTCCCCTACATGCCCGGGCCCTACCCCCACACAGACCTTCAACATTGAGTAGCTTTAGCGCTGCACAGCTATACACGAGAAACTTTCCCGTCCACGCTGTCAATCGGGACATCATCGGGTCCGGACACAGCATAGAGCTTATTAGCCTACGAATCGATCTATAAACAGTCCGAAAGCTTGAGCAGAGGGACTGATCGAGTTTTCAGCCAACTCGACTAAAGCAGTTCCGGCAAAACCATCCTGAAAGCATTCCAATACTTACGCCAAAGTAAGCACCCCCACCATCCATCCCAACCTAGACACAATTCGTCAACAAGAAAGACACAAATCCCCAAAATTCATTGAGAAATAAAACAGCAATCCTGCTTTCATCAGTGTAGATTTAATCTTATAACAATTGATGGATAATTTATGAAAAATAAACACGCATGACATCCTGAAAGGGCTGCCTGCACATTGGACACCTTGTAACCGACGACGCACACTTGGCACAGGCGACCACATGTCCGCACGGCAAAAACGCCGTGTTGTACTCATCGGCATAGCAGATTTTACACAGCTTCTCACTTGGAATGTTCTTCTTCTCTTCCGAACAATTACTTTTCACACTGTCGCTTCTATGAAGCGACGATACATCCTTCCCGAAGGCGATATTCTTAGCCGCCGTCGTCGTTTTCTCAACTTCGGTTTGTGTACTAGATTCTCGTGCTTCCAGATCTGCAGCCGCAACAGTGCTACTATTATTATCTTTTGTCTCATTTTGCTCATTATGTTTGGCCAATACGGACTCAATGAACGCTTCACCTTTCATCAGTTTCAAATATTTACATTTATTCAACCAGAGGGCATGTTGTTCCCACGGTTCATCGTGCTCATCCCAATCCTTGAGTCCACCGCCACAACTAAAACATTTGACACGATCGCCGATGCCCGTATAGAAGAAACCCGCTTCGGCTAGCTCCTTCGGCGTTTGCTTCATTCGACGTGGCCATTCGGTAAACGATCGACAACGTGCACGCTCGATAGCATATTCGGGAAATTTGATTTGATAATGCGATGATGATACGGGCGATGTTATTGAACCCTCCGTATAGGCACCGTGTCGTATTTCGATAACATCATTTGATCCGCATACATCATAGCTAACCGGTGGCAGGATATTATCTAATGCAGATGCACTTATCGGTATATTAACTGTCGTTCGTCGTTGCATCAATGGACAATTGCCCGAATATCTGACGTGTTCCGTAACTGGATCGTCTGATGGTTCCCATCGACCAATTTCAACTTCACAAAAATAACATTTCACTTTATCGTCGACTTTCGTATAGAACATTCCGGTTTGGGCTAATATACGTTTATCGATAAAACTATGCGGCCAATTGTCGAAGGTCCTTAGACGTGCCTCCTCCGAACAAAGGTCATCATAATCATCATTCGACATCATGTTCACGTTGAAAAGGCACGCGTCACAATTCGATTTCGGTTTATTGTCAATCTCATCAATTGCACCGATTGGATAGCGAACGAAAAACATCATATTAGCCATGGTGACGATGATTCTCCTTAGTTTCTGGATAATCAATTGACGAAATACACTTATTGGTTGCTTGAACGTCTTGTATAGATTTCTGGAACGAAAGAGAAATGAGAATACTCGTTAGTTCGGTCTGTAGTGGGCATATATAGTGTAGTAGATGCTAGGGAGGAAGGTATAGGGTATAGGGAGATATCGTTTATCAGTCCTTATCACTCACTGCGCCCCCACATTTGTTTGTGAAAACATCAACACACTACTACTCGGCCGTTCTTTGTCCTTCGAGAGCAGAGCGATATCAGTGAGTGGTGATACGAACACCTAGATCCTTATCAAGCCAGTTCGCCTGGTTCTACTAGATAATCAAATGGCTTAAGTACCCAAATCCCTGGTGACATGTTTAACTCACACACAACAGCCAGTTCGTTACCAACGATAACTCAATCCTTATCTCAGATATTTGTACTACGCCCGGTGACTTTATCTCGAACACGTACTGCAAAAACCAACTACACATTTAGTTCACGTTTAGTGTCGTAGAGGTTCATGCTGTCGACGAAATCCCCATTCGTCAACGGTTGCTGTTTGGAATTATAACAAAGTAGTAGTCTCGTCGCGGCCTACATTAGCTACATACATAGCATGAGGGGCGTCACAGTAATCGCGTATTGTCTGCTCCTAATAGTATCTGTTATTGGTGGTCAAAGTGATGTACTAGTGCCAAATTACGATAATGTTGAATATCAGTTGAAACACTACCAGATACGATTTCCACTCGCGCTTACTTGCAATATTACGCAAGCTGGCGATTACGAGCTCACCTGGGAACGCAATGGTACCGAGGTGTCACAAGTTCAGTCGCTGGTGGGTCGTTACAAAATTGTCAAGCCCGAACGGAAGTTTATCATTGAAAAGACCGAGGAACAGGATGCTGGCATATATAGTTGTCGAATAAGTCCCGCGATTAAGAGGGATATACGAGTGGTGGCCAATGTTCTGGTTCGTGTCCCATCGAATACGGGCGTGGTGGAAGGTGAAAAACTAACAATTCATTGTGTCGCATTGGGTACGGAGCCACGAGTCTATTGGCAAACGGGCAATCTAACAATCTATAACTCGACCGATCGGCATATCCTTAAGGCGGACGAGAATAAAATTGGAAATGCAATACTCACGGTACAGAATGTTGGACTGGACGATCGAGGTGAATACAAGTGTTTGGCACGAAATATTGTAACAGACTTGGAGCTGTCCGAGGCGGCCAGTGATGTAACATATGTCCGGGTGAAGGGTAAACTGGCTGCAATGTGGCCATTTCTGGCTATCTGTGCTGAGGTGTTGATACTCTGTACGATAATTCTTATCTACGAGAGGCGTCGTAACAAAAACGAACTCGAGGAGCTCGAGAACGACGACAAATAGTACGTTGAATGGTACATAGATAGATAGATTTCATTGTGTGCTTTGTTGTTTGCTAATAAAAGATAGAAAGGAACCAACAGAGAGAACGTGATTGCATTTTTACTTTTTAGTTTCCATTTGATCGTTTGGACCCACCGCGATAGTTGCTCCTTATCGTTGGTGGTCGAGTTGGGAAAACTGAAGAAACGAATCGATAAACAGAGAAAAGAACGAGAAAATCCCATCTGATATTCGACCTTAACATAATTCATAGACCTCCCACCGGACCGGAGCCGCTGTAAGAATGACGATAAAAAAAAACGAGTCCCAGGGACCGCCCGCACAAATGACGTGCTCATGTCCATCTCTTTACGGCACTCATTAATGATCTCTCTCCCTGTCCAGCCGCCGGGGATTAGAGATGCCTATTATCGATAGTAACAATATGGAGAGAAGGAAGAAAAGAAAACAATTCACATTCCAAAGGGAAAACTGATCTTCAAATTTTGATTTTCAATTCGATTGAACTCTGCCGATGATGTGTAGTGTGTACCAAAGGACAGAATGAGTTAAATCGTCTTCTCTAGCCCCTCTATACCGCACACAAAAACAAGAGAAAAGGGAAAAAAAAAATCGAATGGAATGCAGTAATGCGATGGTGTTTGACTGGCACAGGGATATAATAGGTTTTTCTCGGAACTGAGGACCAAGAACGAAGAAGAAGAAGAAGAAGAACAACTCTCGTCTTTCATTGTTAGGTCGGCGTGGCGGTCATACTCGTCGATTGGTATCGCGCCCGCATTCCATTCTCACAGTAAGCACTGTGTATAGTGGTGGTGTTGTCTTGTTGTACAAGAACCCGTCGTTCGCCTTCTTGCAATTGAGGAATATATGTACAAACAACACAACAACAACAACGATGACGAAAAGTTGGTAATCACGCTCAAGAGTGTGTACTTCTTGTACTTCATTTCAAGTTGAACCTCTGAGGCCCACCAATGAGCACACAAAGTGGAAAAACTGCATTCCACAGTTTGTTGTCTTTCCTCTGTCCTCTCTGTCTAGCACGAATGGACCGGGGGGAGGCGAGCGACTTGTGAGTCTGGACCGAAATCTACACCATCATCATCTCTCGAAGCAATTCTCCTGTTTCCAATCCATTGATGGTTTTTTGTATCCCACCACCAACATTGACGATGGCTATGCTGTGTCTTCGTTATGGGTATGCTGCGGTTTTAGCTTAGGCAGTGTACACTTCACCGCCTGATTTGTGTTGTATTGCAACAACGAGTAGTTTGACTGCATTCCATTCTAACTTTCTCACAGTATGTACTACCAGCAGTTTGGTGGAACATAATAATGATGATGATGATGATGGAGGGAATATCTGCTCAAAGAAGTCTCTCACGCTGGTTTTACCTGCACCTTCTACTACCTAGGTACCTACTTCTTCATCAATGATATACCTTCACCGAGATCAGATAGTGTACGACGACGACGAAGCCGATTGTAATGATCATTTCCACCGAGCATTGAAACCACCGATCACGTTGTGTATTGCAAAAAGCCAAACAGCCATAGTCTGGCTCATAAGACCGGCCATCAGCTAGTCCAACATCACTTAAGTTAGCCAGTTGATCGGTCGAGAAAGGGAGTGAAGTGCAATCGTATGAAGGAAACCAAGTCACCGTGCATAGAAACGAGTACAAAAATGCCTTGTGAGGTATTTTCTTCCAAACACGGGGCCTCTATACGAGTATGGTATATGTGTATATGCAGCATATGCAACTTGATCAATGCGAATATGTTATAATGCAGAATATACCTACGTGCATCAGTAGGCTATAGGTTGGGTGCAATGTCCAATTCAATTGAACGCTTGAATGCGAAATTCCGAGAAAGCGATGGTATTGCCAGCAGACGAATGATTTTATGGTTTTGGGTGGTCCATCCAATAGTTGGTGACCACTTTATTGTGGTTTTTGTTCAAAACAACAACCTTATCAGCAGTGTTTTAAAGCTTTTATCACTTCTATGGGGTATTTATAGCAGCCTGACACCAATGAACCTTATCAATTATACTTCATTTGACACAAAAGCCTGTATATACTACTATACGACTAGTTTTAAAGGTATACGTGCAACATTGGGCTGTATAATGATCCACCAATCTTCTAGAATTTATAGAAAAAGCCACATGGTTTAGCTTAAAACCAAAAACTTTTTAATAAAACAGAAAAAATCATCTAAAAATGAAACATGACAACGTCGCATTTTCGGTGGTGGGTTGCTTTTGTGTCATCTCTCACCACCACAACTTCCCCATCACGCAAAATAGTGAATTGCGAGTAAGCCCAAGAAAAAACGACGAATTTTTCCGTAACACATACCACCATCCGAGTGGAAATTGGTAGAAAATTAAACAAAATCCCTCCCCCCCTGCCCCTCAGTTTTCATCTTGGGATGAAACAATTAATTTTCCTCCAAAAATGCAACCAGAATGACGAGAGAAAGGGGAACAGGAAAACAACAACAATTCTCACTACACACACTACATGGCAAATATCGATTTTTCTGAGTTTCCCCTTCGCTACAGCGAAATTACAAACGTAGCGCCTGCCTGCCGCTGCTCTGCACCGCTTGGCAGCCATTTTCCGTTTTTTTTTTCTTTTTTTTTTCCTTTTCTTTCTTTCTACACTAAATTTGATCACACAGCGCGCGTACATCTACATATTATTACGGAACACTCAATGGGGGACAGCAGAATACACAGCCAGACATTGTCGACGACTATGGCTTGCTTTCTATCAGCCTTTATGCCTCTATACACCCATATCTATGGCTCTATGTCGCACCAGAGCACTTTGAACTATTTTCCTTTTCCAAAAATCAACGTGCGGGGGACGGTGGGGGTTGGAGGGGTAGGAGGACACGAGGGGGGGTTATAGGAATTTTCCTTTTTTTTCTTTACCTTTTTGCCAAAAACTCAATTTTTATTGTTAATCTCTCGGTTCAATTCCCAGACGAATGCGAGGAGCTTGTCAATTTAATTTCGTAAATAGTTCTCTATTCGCAGATACAGTTCTGGTCATGGTTATATTCGAAGCACTGTGCGAGTTAAAATGTCTATTTTGGGTTCACTCGAGACTTTCGTTTTGTTTGCAGTAAACAAACACAGACGATACAAATGTTACAAGAGATAAATACTAGATTTGTCGTATATCTATAGTATAAATAGATCCACAGGAAAACTGTGAGATATAGAGACTTGGATTTGAATAAATTACTTTTTAAAAAACTAATAAGAAATGACGATGCGACGAGCGCTACAACTTGGTCTCCTTGCGAGTGTATACACAACTGAAATTGACTGAAACGGAAACGAGACCCCGTCATCCGACGGCAATGGAGTGTTGTTGTTCGGTATGATTTTCGGTTTTTTTTTCAGTTGCTTTTCTCTTTTCTACAATGGAGTTTGTGATTGTGTGTTGTGTGGAAAGGCGCTTGTTACAGCTGCTTTGTGCGCGGCGAGTGGTAGAGCGGAATGTTTCGTTTGCGTGTGTGAGTAAGTGCGGGCATAAGAGCGAGTGGGATGGATGTAGTACGATCTAAATAGAATTAATTGTTTACAATCGCAATACTACTGCTCGTGTACAACACAGGCACGAAATGGAATTATTCGGCATGGGCGTAGTTTTGCTGTGGGGGTTGTAGTTTTTTTTTTAACCTTTTCGGCCAGCCTTCATATGGCCCAAATAAGCCCGGGTGTATGCAGTTGGATTGGGCAAATACTGGGTACTCGCATAGTAAATTCGACGATAGGGAGAGCATGCGAAAGGGTGAGAGTAAATAAAGGTACACCACAAGGTGGCGTTCTGTCACCCCTCCTATGGCTCCTTGTGGTCGACGGAATGGCCAAGATTCTGGAGACGGAGGGTTTTAATGTCACAGCCTACGCCGATGACATTGCCATTTTAGTCTCTGGAAAATTTCCGCAGGTCCTCAGCGATAGACTAAGCTATGCACTGATGTTAGTGGATAGCTGGGTCAAGGGGCGAGGTCTGGGAGTAAATCCGGCGAAAACAGAGGTAGTACTCTTTACAAGGAAAAGATCTGTACCAAGATACACCTACCCCCGAATGAATGGTATAGATCTGATCCCTGGAAAATCTGCCAAATATCTTGGGCATAGTCCTGGACTCCAAACTTAGTTGGAGAGAAAATATTGAGGGAAGAATCAAAAAGGCCTATGTGGCACTATATTCGTGTAAGGTAGTCTTTGGAATGACATGGGGCCTCAAACCGAGGTTAGTACATTGGTTGTACACTGCGGTGGTAAGACCTATCCTAGTCTATGGCTCGGTTGTCTGGTGGAAGGCGCTTGAGAAAAAGTGTCATCTTCAGAGTGTGTCAAAGGTTCAAAGAGCAGGCTGTCTGGCGGTGATGGGATCTATGAAGTCCACACCAACGGCGGCTCTTGAAGTCATGCTGAACCTCCCACCCCTGGACATGTACTGCGAGAGCGCCGCAACCAGAACTGCGCTAAGATTACAGGAATCAGGTCTCTGAATAAGGAATCCTCACGGATATGCATCAGTTTTGGATCGATGGGCCGTCTCGAGATTCCGAACCGTAACGGACTATGTCACCCGAGTTCCTTCCTGGGAGAGGAGATTCTCTATTAGAATTCCCTCCAGGGAGGAATGGACCGGTGATTTGGTACGCACGGAAAGTGAACTGGCACTCTACACCGACGGATCCAAAATGGATGTTGGCACAGGTGCAGGAGTCTACTTTGAGTCTCGGGATATGCATCTCTCCTACAGGCTCGATGATGGATGCAGTGTCTTCCAAGCTGAGGTCTTCGCTATCAAGCAGGCGGCCGACCTGATCAGCAAAGAGAATATCACAGGAAAAAGGATCAGCATCTATGTTGACAGCCAGGCAGCCATTAAGGCTCTGCAGGCAGCATGGATAAGATCCAAACTCGTCAAACTCTGCAAGGAGAAGTTAGAAGAGATATCCAATGTAAATGAGGTGACCCTTTGCTGGGTACCTCGTCATATGAATATCTCCGGAAACGAGAGGGCTGACGAGCTGGCTAGGGTGGGATCAGGTGCTAATATTGCGCAGATCTCAGCTGAGGCCAAAGCACCACTCAGTGCGCTCTACAGGGAGATACAGACGGAGCTATTGGTGAAAGCCAATAAGCGATGGTGTCGCTAAGATACATGCGCCACGGCGAGATCGACTTGGCCCGTCTATGATAAGAAAAGAACAGAAAATCTGCTGAAGTTCAATCGTAGGAACATTCGACTGGCAGTCGGTGCCCTCACCGGGCAATGCATGCTATCCTACCATGCAGCTCGACTAGACCAGCCCTACAATGACTTTTGCAGAAGCTGCTGGGACGAAGAGGAAATTGAGTCCGTTCGTCACCTGCTGTGCGAATGTCCGGCGCTAGCCCAAAAAAGGGATATATTCCTGGGAAGATACTTCCTTTCGGGACTAGAAGAGGTAGGTAATATTGGGCTGAACAGAATACTGGGATTTTTATCCTCGTCTGGCTGGTTCAGCTTGACGGAAAATGTATAGGTATCAACGGGTTAAACAAAACAAGCGGGCACAATGGACTCAACGTAGTCTATCTGAGCCTTGACTTTATGTCAAAAGGGCACCCATATACCTAACCTAACCTTTTCGGTTTCGTTTTCTTTGTTTTTTTTTTTTTGTTGCTCTATCGTACGAGGGGTTGAAAAGACGTGGGTGCTTGGCTGCAGAGATAAAATGTGCTTGGAAATGTGTGCTACATAGTCTGGTGGCGGCTCCGGCGCTGGGGTTTTCATTGAACGCGACTGCACTTTTCATTTGGAAAATATGTGTGCGTCTGTCTTCACTACCCTCACTTTTGACAACAGGCTTGAGACATTGATCCCAAACCGCACAGCTTGGGCAATCAGTGATCTCATGCTCAACGTCAAAGGACAAAGATGGTACACTGATGGCGCCAAGATGGTTTCTGGCGTTTGCGCCAGCATCTTTGGATCAAATCGGAGGATCTCGAAGGCTTTAAGAATGAGTCCTAGTATTTTCCTAACTGAATTAAATGCCATCCTGACGTGCGTCAACCTAAACGAGTCTCTGATAGCTAAGTAGCACTAAAAGCGCTGAGTTCTGTAGCACGAACTCAAAATCCATTAAGAAAAGCCATGATGCCCTACAAGACCTCTGGTGGGTGCCAGGGCACAAGGGCAATGAAATCGCCAATCAACTCGAAAACTAGGAAAGGTTCCAGCGAAAGGTACATATGTACACACATAGGTCAGCTTATGAATCACGAAAACTCTTCAATCACCGTCATTACGGTTTCTGTAGCAACAGATCCAATGGTGATTTGATGGCATATCTCGCCGAAAAGTGGAATCACTTGCTTCACCAAGGAGGTAAAAGTAAAAGAAAACATTTGACAGGGTTGCTGACATCCATTGCTTAAATGCTGGTGTTCCCCAAGGCTCCGTCTTGTCTCCAACACTCTTTTTCATTTTTATAAATAATCTCTTGTCTGCCACTTCTAATCCAATTCATTCCTTCGCTGACGACAGTACCCTGAGATTCTCATATTCTTTCACTACTTTACGACCCTGTACTTTGGCTGTAGATAGTAAGCAGCAGCGTATATTAAGCTCATTAAATCCGATATCGACAGCATCATCCAATGAGTTAAAAACAATAGAGTGCAACTGAATGCATCCAAAACACAATGCTGTGTCCTGTCGTTAAAGCGCATAACTAACCCGCAGCCATAATCCATGAGTGGCACTTGCATCTCAGTAACCGAAAATCTTTCCATACTGGGTATGTATGATGCTCACAGTCTTAATTAGAACCGACACATATGTACCTATTCAGTGTCGCCAGGAATGCCGCGAACAGCTTAGGCTTCTTTTACAGAAGCAAGAAAAATGTCTCACTCTTAGATCTGGCCTACAATCTATAAGGCGTTCATTCGCCCCAAATTAGAGTTTAACGCTCATGTCTAGTCCGTTGCTTCCAAGACCTTATTGCACCTACTAGATAGAATATTCTTCGGGCTAGAGCTGTGGTGTCCAGTCGCTCTGAATGGCCTAGCCATCTTAAGTGTTGATTCCGTAGACGCCTGACTAGACTCATGTCGCTGTACAGCCCATAAAGCTCGTGGTTGAATCTTTTCCTCCATCCCCCGTCTTAATTTATAGGACCAAAAATCACATGCAACATCTTTCTCTCGAACCGACCAACGACCTCTTCACCCGCTTTTGATAGTGTCCCTGCTTCCGCGCCGTACAGCAGGACCGAGCTATTAAGGGTCTTGTATAGAGTCAACTTTGTCGTTCGTGAGAGGGCTCTATTACTCAATGGCCTCCTTGGCAAGAGTGATTCTGCGTTTGATTTCGTAACTGATGTCGTTGTTCCAGGTCACTGCGGAGCCAAGGTAGACGAAGTCCTTAGCTAGCTCAAACTTATAACTGCCAATACAAACGTGCTGGCTTGCTGACAGCATATATTTAGTTTTGCCCTCGTTTACTGCCAAACCAATTTTAGCCGCCTCCGCCTCAATGTCAATGTCATCCGCGTATGCGAAGAGTTGTGAGGATTTGAAAAATACTCTGGCTCTGTGTTGACCAGTGATTTTTGCACAATCAATTCTAATACGAAACCCCCTACAGGACCTAGTCAAAAGAAATAAGGTCCAACTCTGGTAGGTGCCAGGGCACAATGGCATTAAGGGCAATAAAATCGTCAACCAATTCGCTAGGAAAGATTCGAGCGAAAGGTACATACATATGTAGGTGCTGAACCTTTCTGCGGCATTCCCAAGTCTAAGATTAACTTCTTCTTGAACAAGAACGGAAACACCGTACAAGGACTCCGCCGATCGAAAAGATTCATACGGCCCCTAAATCACTATATTAATATACCCAAATATACACGCAACACAGCTGTCTGAGATTCGTCTCAATAAAATGAACCTCTCGTCTGAAACTGAGTGTCGGCTCTGTCTTAAGGACGAAGAAACTGCAGGGCACATACTATGTGAATGTGATACCCGTTGCCATATTAGGAAGCATATCCTTCTCAGTAGAAGTATGACTCCTGAGGGGATCATATCAGCTCCTATAAGGGATATTCTCAACTTTATTACGGGAATTGTGAAGCTTCTCGTCTAGTAGGCACAATAGATCTACAAAGGTCGCAGCGCCTCTTGCTATATGTATGTTAGCACTAGCCCCTTAAACCAAAAATGCGTCTGTCTTTCAGTGAGAGATATACTCAATCCGAATAGCTATGCAACAAAGTTAAGAACAGGTGAAAGGGAAAGCATATGTGTCTGCAATGACAGCCAAGCTACACTCAAAGCTGTGTCCAACCCATTAACCAGCTTCAAGTTAATGCTTGAACTTAAGACCTTTCTGAACAAAGTCTTCTTCTTTGGAGGGAGCTTCTCCCATGATTGCACCCATGTTGTGTGTGATTTATTTTTCACACAGGAGGCTTTGACAGTACCTCGGCGAGGAAGGACGCCGCGAAATAAACATTCGATGGCGTTGGTGTTATCCCGTTCCAAACTCTCGCTCATCGTGCGTTAGAGTCCAACACACTAACCACTGAGCCACGGCGTCCTCTAACAAAGTCGGACGACCAAATTCATTAAGGCTTGCTTGGGTCCCAGGTCACTCTGGGATCCTAGAAAATCAGATCAGGTTCAGTTTCTCAGGTCCTGAACCGCCTTTAGGTCTACCTGTTTTCACGGTCAATTCCCACATCAACGATTGGTAGCGTACGTCCGGATTTCCGCGAAACATCCGCAGCATTCTTCTTATACTTGCGGGCGTCATTACGGGCTATTACACTTTTGCTAAACATCTCTGCGTGCTTGGCATCAGCGAGACACGTACCTGTGCTGCTTGATGCGAGGAGGATGACACAGCAGAACACTTTCTCTTCGATGTGTCCCGCCTTTGCGCGTGTACGGTGGCGCCGAATCGCTTAGTTTTACATCACTAAACCTCCTTCTAATTTTCCTCCGGAAGTCGGGAAAAATACAGTAAAGTTAGGTGTCTTCCTGACAGTACAATGGACCAGTATTCGCGTCTGAGTGCTGAGTGTATTCCTTTTGTTTTTGTATCATCAACAGCACTTACCACTACAGGGTGGTAAACATTTTCTCATATGTTTAGTGTATTGGTTCTAGACGCCGATACTACTGAGTCAAAACCCGCAACAGTACTGTCACAAGATGTATACATAGTCCGTGCTTACTTACCTACTTATCAGGCCAGCGATCCATGGAGGATCTGAGCCTGAGCTATAGCTGCCTTCTATCCTTGACGGTCCCGAGCACGCTGCTTCCAGTTATCAAGACCAAGATGTCTTACATCCGTGATTACTTGTTCTTTATACCGGAGGTTCGGTCTTCCTCTTCTTCTCAAACCATGAGGCTCGGAGTCGAAGACCCTCTTAAATGGAGCGTTGATGTCCATGCGCTCGATGTGGCCGAGCCAGTGTAGTCGACGGATCCTTGCCTTCCGGACTACATCCACATCTTGGTACAGCTCGTAGAGTTCGCGGTTGTGTCTTCTTCTCCATTCACCTTTCTCGCAGACAGGACCAAATATCCGGCGCAGAATTTTTCTTTCGAAAGAACCCAAAATCAGCTCCGCTGTCCTGCTTATCGTCCAGCTTTCAGCTCCGTATAGCAAGACTGGCAGAATGAGCGTTTGTTAAAGCATGACTTTGGTCTTTCGAGTGAGGAGTTTTGACCCCAGTTGTTTTGACAAGCCGAAGTAGCAGGGGTACTGGCAAAACCCCCCGTACTCACGCCGTTCGGAATCGGCATTCAATTTTAGGTTCCTTTCACCTGTGTGAAAAATAAATCACACACAACGTGGGTGATTGAGAGAAGCTGGGGTCTGGTCCTTCATGGGCTGTAACGCCACCAAAGGGCGAACATGATCTGAATCGTGGCGTACCAGACGTAAATGGTAAGCAGAGTACCTTATGACGACTTTTTTCTCCCAAGGAATGTATGTAATTATGGATGCCATGTGTATGAGATTAGTCTTCACCACATATTGCCAAAATTGACCTTCAGCTTTCGTATATTGAACCCCTAAAATTGATCCTCGAAAATTTCTAAACAAAAAAACCTTAAAACACTAGCTATAGAAGTTGGAAAGTTTGGGGCGTTAGAAGCTAAAATATAGTTCGAACAACCTTGTAGTGGTACTTAAGTACGCCAGCAACCTGTCTGAACGTCGCTTCACCTTTTAAACTTGGGCTTGCATAAACCGATTTATTGTGACGAGTACTGATCTGCGACCATGGCAGAATGCGATCTAATAGTACAAATTTACAGAATTTAGGCTGAACGCATTGGGTCAACATGAAAACGTACTACTAGATCTTAAAAGAGCTACTATGAGAGCACCGTGGCGCAGTGGGTAGTGTGTTGGCCTCTGACGCCGATGACACGGGATCGAATCCCGACACAGCCATGTCATCGAACGTGTTTTTCACGGTGTTTCTCCTCAGCGGGGTTCTGACAAAACCCCCTGTAGTAAAATTGTCATGAAAAGCTTCTCGAAATTCGCTGTTCGGAACCGGCAATAAAACTGTAGGTCCCTTTCACCTATGGGAAAATTAAATCACACACAACATGGGTGACTGAGATAAGCTCAGCTCTGGTCCTTCATGGGCTGTAACGCCAACATACACATCTTAAAAGAAAAGCAGCCAAACTAGACAACTCTCACAGAGGTATCGCATCCTAAATGATGTCACTGTGATGATCGCACTGTGGGTGCTCGCTTTTGGTGTATCCGAACCTTTAAAGTTTAAGACGACAACGAATGAAGATTACGTACGTTACATACGTTACATACGTCACATACGTTGTACGTATTCGAAATGGTTACCAGATTACTATAGCGAAACTTTCTTTAAGAAAAAGAAAGGTAAAACGTGTTTACCAGTTTTGGAATTATTGGTCCTTAATTTTTCAAAATAGCTCGAGGGTGAAAGGGCCCTCAATTTAGGTTAAACGTGTCAGTACTCCCCCACCGACTGTTTTCTTTTCCTGGAGCCTACAAATGGAAATTTTTCGAATTCGTGCGCCGTGTACATTCGATTTCCGATTTTTTATTTTTTTTTGTTATGTTGGCACGCATGTCTTTAATATATTGTTGCGAACCCGAACCGATGGTTATGTTCGAATTTCGCTGTCAAAGTTTGGAAAGCTCTGAAGCAGCTGAAAAGGAAATTACGGTAACTTTCAGCGGCATATAGCTGAATGTCAATGCCAGAGCATTCTAGAGACTCCTGAAGGGGAACATCTGACGACGAACATTCGAGAGATTGGATCGAGGGCTATATAAGCGGGAATACATGCCCTCGGGGGCAACCAGTATTCATTCAGTGTATACAGTATCAGTGACTCAGTGATCAGTCGGAAATCCAGTGTGAAAATAATCAAGCGATCTAGCGGACAATTATCTAACAGTTGTAGAGACAAGGTTTGTAAGAAAAGGTGTGTGTAAGCAATAAAGTGTTGTGTTATAAAAGCTTGTAATAAGTGTGTATTGAATAAACAAGTAAACAGTTGTAGTTTATCGCAATCCAGTATCCAATCGTAACAATATGTTGGCATTTTCAGCTTTTTTGGTGTGGTTTCCAATTTTTGGATCAAAAATCGAAAATTATTTGGGCAAAGCATCATCGTACCTCAGCCAAGATCTGGGGAAAGTATGCAATTTTGTGCGATTCCATGGTAGAAATTGTCTTAAAACGTACAACTGCAGGATACGTTTCATGTAAAGCGCAAAACTAATAAAAATCTATAACGGATATGACGGTATATTGGCTACAATTCAATTTTGGACGTTTTATGCCGTTCTAGTTCAGGTTTTTAAGTGCTCGAATGTTATCTAAACGAAATACTTACTTACTTTGATGGCGCTACAGTTAGGGGTGAACCAGGGCCTCAATCAACAAGCCTCGCCAGCCGGCCCGATCTTTGGCCAGCCGCTTCCAGTGCCGCACGCCCAGTTGGTTGAGGTCCCTCCTCCTGTGCGCGCCACCTTAAATGTGGTCGTCCTCTGCTGCGACTCTCCGGGCCGGAGCGTTGATGTCCATTCGCTCTACATGGCCTAGCCATCTAAGACGTTGGATCCGAAGACGTCTAACCAGGCCGATGTCGCTGTACAGTCCGTACAGTTATTGGTTGAATCTCCTC
This sequence comes from Eumerus sabulonum, assembly GCA_951905685.1. Lineage (NCBI taxonomy): Eukaryota > Metazoa > Arthropoda > Insecta > Diptera > Syrphidae > Eumerus > Eumerus sabulonum. Next base: position 11,574,408 of record OX645061.1, on the reverse strand, counting down.
CTCCATTCTCCGTTTACACAAACGGGACCAAAGATTGCAAGCAGAATTTTCCTCTCGAAACGCCCAAGAGCCTCTTCATCCGCTTTTGATAACGTCCAAGCCTCAGCGCCGTAGAGGAGGACTGGGATGATTAAGGTTTTGTAGGGGGATACCTTAGTTTTTCGAGAGAGGGCTCTACTACTCAATTGCCTCTTGAGCCCGAAGAAGCAACGGTTGGCAAGAGTTATTCTGCGTTTTATCTCAGCGCTGGTGTCGTTGCTGCTTGTCACTACCGAGCCAAGTTAGACGAAGTCCTTAACTACTTCAAAACTATAGCTGACGAAGGTGACGTTCTGACCAAGACCGTCGGTGTTGCGCGTCTTTCTTGGATGACAGCATATATTTGGTCTTGTCCCCATTTACCCTTAGACCCACTTTAGCCGCTTCTGCTTCAATGCATGCGAACGCCTCATTGAAGTCTCGCTTTAGCAAGCAATTGCGTAGACTTGAAGTAGTTCGTGCCTCTTGTATTGGCCGTCCCGCACGATCTTTTCAAGAATAATGTTAAAGAAGTCACATGACAGTGCGTCACCCTGTCTAAAACCTTTCTTAACATAAAAGGGGTCAGTTGGTTACCTCCGACCTTAATGGAGCAGCGAGAGTTCTCCATAGTCATCCTGTACAGTCTGACGAGTTTGGCAGGAATGTTAAAACATGACATGGCTCTGTATAGCTCGTCTCTATAAACACTGTTATACGCGGCTTTAAAGTCGACAAAAAGATGGTGCGTGTCGACCTGGAATTCATGGGTCTTCTCCAAGACCTGCCGTAGTGTAAATATTTGGTCTATCGTGGATTTTCCTGGCCTGAAACCACACTGGTAGGAACCTATCAGATTGTCCACGAACGGCTTCAGGCACTACAGTACGTCAGAGAGGATCTTGTACGCTATGTTCAGGAGGCTTATCCCTCTGTAATTGGCGCAGTCATAGGGGTCTCCTGCCTTATGGACCGGGCAAACGATACTGAGATTCCATTAATCGGGCATACGTTCTTCCGACCATATCTTGCAGATGAGTTGCTGCATGTTCCTGACCAGCTCATTGCCAGCTGTTTTAAACAGTTCTGCGGGGAGTCCGTCTGCTCCAGCAGCTTTATAAGACGTAAGTTTCTATAACGCTATCTTAACATCGTCTAGGTCGGGTGGACGGGATTCCACTTCGCCTTCGTCCATTGTGAATGGTTCGCTCTGCCTGACGGCGGCATTTTGACTATCATCGCTGTTATATAGTCTGCAAAAATGGTCCTTCCACAATCTCAGCATCGACTGTGACTCCACTAATAGTTGTCCGTGCTCATCCCTGCAGGCTTCTGGACTGCCTTTATAGCCGTGGCATGTTCGTTTTAATTTCTGGTAAAATTTTCGAACGTCGTTCCTGCCGTAACATCTCTCCATCTCCTCGATCTCGCGCTTCTCGTGCTCCTTCTTTTTCCTTCTCAGAAGCGCATGCTCCTCCCTCCTTTTCTGTTCATAGAGCTCGCGGGCAGCCCTCGTCCGTCAATGCAATGTGGCCATTTATGCATTCTGTTTCTCTACATGGGCCTGTCTGCACTCATCATCTATACCAAATACCAAGTTTAAAAGTCTCCTCCTTGTAGCCGAAAAAGATACTCTAGAGTAACTTGTCTTTAGATAACAATTTTTACAGTTTTTAAACGCGACTTCTACTCCCTTTTGGCCCCCCATCGTGTTGAAGATAATCGAAAATAGCTCCGCCACTGGCGTTTAACCCTTCCCCAGTAGCGAATACATAATTTTTCATTCAACTCGAGTGGAACGTAAAAATGTTTCCAAAGTGAACGAAAAATCAGGCATCACAGCACAATGCAACAACAACAACGAGGCAAACGACAGGAAGCACTAGAAGCTGCAGCAGCAGCAGCAGCGGCGTTAACACGACGGAACCACAACTCTTCTCTCGCCCACTACGATACGATGTGTGGTGCAGCTTGCGTACGCATTCCTCATCCTGGCAATACGATGAACGAAAAACAAGCGACTTTTCCAAATTCATTTATCCCACAGGACTTGTACAACCAATACGAATACTACTACACTACTACTACGCGATTTTTGTAGTATACTCACATTAAAGCAATAAATTGCCACCCGCACTGCGCCAGACACAATTAAATGCTTGCGCCATGGCAGCAAAGATGAAGAAGAAGAAGGATTCTCCTAGATGCATACACCGCAACGGATATGCATCACTGAGTGAATCTGGGGGAGAGGCGCAAGTAAAAAAAAAAAAAGAAAAAACTAAAACGCTGAAGACTGGCAGGATGGCGGCGCATGCCAAGCATCATTGTTGGACTGGCCACTAAATGACGGAAAGAGGTGGAGAGCTGGCCGTAACAATCGGCGGTGGGCTAACTATTAAGTTCACAATTGTGTATCGAAAGTGTTATTCGTTTTCCGATTGTAGATCGCTGATTAACCATCTTCTTGTAGATACATGGTCAATAGCCAAGGAGGCTTTGTTCGAATGATGGTTGACTACTCAAACAGCTAGTGGTAGGCGTCAGGTACTCTGCATTTCGTCGAGTGACAAATGTGATTGCTGTAGATGTCAATCCATATTTGGTACTGAGCGGAAGAGGCAGAGAAACAATCGTTATTGGTGCTAGTTCCCAATTTGACCAAAATACCATTAACAGTCCGCTGAACTCGCTGAGAACGAAACCATGCATACAACCACCACACAAAGTCTGACTGTCTAGTACCATACTAAATCAATCACAGTAATCGCGTTATCAAGTCTCAGGAACCGAAATGGTTCTCAGAACGCCGATAGGCACTTTTCCCTGATAAGATAAAAAAATTGATTATACAATGCCGTCAGTACGCTGTTCATTCATCTCTCTTCCTACCACCTTTTCCGTACCATGTTAGACTCCTCTGTATGTCAATCAATTGGAAACTCGTATCATCCCAACATTCGGTTCATCTCAAGACAACTCAATTAGGCTTACACTTCCTATGGTGCTATTAGTGTTCAATCCTAAATGGTGCACCATATTCCCACACAAACCTACCTGTGTACTTCGGAACTCAAGGTGTGAGAATGGTATTATTTAGAATTTCTCAACGTGTTCGTTTGGCGGGGCGAGGAATTATGATTTTTTTTTTTTTTAGACGTGACCATAAGTAGTTTGGTATTTCAATACTTCCGTTCATTGTTTAGCCGGAACTGGCCATTACTCTGTGGAATTTTGTTCACATTTTGGTCTCCAGACTAATAGCCCTGGGTATAAGGGTGACTGTTGTATTACTGGGATGCGGATTTGTCGTGGGAAAGCGGTTAAGGTAGAAGGTCATCGAGTTTAAACCTATAAGTGATCGCCTGGCTGTGATCCGCATCAGAGGCAGATTTTATAACATCCGCCTTATATGGGCACACGCCCCTACCGACGAGGCTGAAGACCCTATCAAGGAGGACTTCTATGACCTCCTGGACAACGCCTACGGAGCTTGTCCGGAGTACGATGTAAAAATCGTGCTCGGGGACTTCAACGCTAAAATCGGTAAGGAAAACACCCTTGGCGGAGTGATCGGAAAGCACAGCCTCCACGATACAACAACAGATAACGGCTTCCGACTCGCTGACTTTGCGACAGCTCGTAATGCGGTGATAAGTAGCACAAGATTCCCTCGCAAGCGAATCCACACAGCAACCTGGCGATCTCCGGACGGTCGAACCGCCAACCAAATCGACCATGTGCTCATTGACGCAAGGCACTCGTCAAACATCCTGGATGTGCGAACATTCAGAGGGGCAAATGTCGACTCTGACCACTTCCTCGTAGCAGCAAGATTCAGAGCTCGACTGTCCAATGTCAGAAAGCTGCACCAGCCCATCAGGAGGAGGTTCGACATTGGTCGCCTGAGCACACCGGAGGTTGCCAGAGTCTACAGGGTGCAGCTGAGCGAAAGACTCTACGGTATGCCTACGTCGAACACAAATGCCAATAATATGTGGCTGCATTGCCGCTCAGCCATTCAGAAAGTAGCCGAAACCACCTTAGGATACCTACCACCCCCGACAAGAAACCCGTGGTATGATGGCGAGTGTGAGCAGAAAAAGGCAGCAACCGACGAGGCGTACCAAAAGGCGCTGCAGAGGAAAACCAGGGCAACGCAAGAAGAGTACCGAGCCAGAAGAAGGGAGGAGAAAAAACTACTGCGACAAAAGAAAAGAATCTTCGCAGCCTCCCAGCTCAAGAATATCGAGGAGTCTAGAGATAAACACAAAACACGAGCCTTTTACAAGAAAGCCAAAGGCCTTGCAGGAGGCTTCAAAAAGAGCACCCAGGCTCTTCGAAACTGCGAGGGTAATCTTATCACCGACCCGCAGGGAATAGTGGATGTATTTAAGCAGCACTTCCAGCAGCTGCTTAACGAGCATGACCAAGAGAGAGTGGTAGGGACCGAGGAAATCCCAACTCCAGCCGCTGTAGTCCTCCCACCCAGCATCGAAGAAGTCGGCACAGCTATTCAGAAGCTAAAGAACAACAAGGCCGCAGGCTCAGATGGCTTGCAATCAGAGCTCTTCAAGGCTGGCGGCGATGTTCTAGTAGGGAGCATGCACCAGATCATCTGCAGAATTTGGGAAGATGAAAGCATGCCCGACGACTGGAATACCAGCTCTATATGCCCCATCCACAAAAAAGGCGATCCCACCTCTTGCAAGAACTATAGAGGTATGTCCCTGCTCAATGTCGCATACAAGATCCTGTCCAGCGTATTGTGTGAACGTCTAAAACCATTTTGCACCGCACTAATCGGCAGCTACCAGTGCGGCTTCCGGCCCGGCAAATCGACTATAGACCAAATGTTCACACTTCGACAAGTCCTGGAAAAGACCAACGATTTTCGAATCGATACACACCATTTTTTCATCGATGTCAAAGCCGCATACGACAGCATTCATCGTGAAGAACTGTTTGGTGCGATGGCCGAATTCGGGATCCTGGGAAAACTGATCCAGTTGTGTCGCGCCACGCTAAAAAACACGCGATGCACCGTGCAATTCGGTTCTAGGACCTCGGAACCATTCGAAACATGCACCGGATTTCGGCAAGGAGATGCGCTGTCATGTGACTTCTTCTGCTCGAGCAAATAGTGCGACGAGCAGGCGTCAACAGGGAAGGCACTATCTTCTACAAGTCCGTCCAGCGATTGAAGAAGAGGCGAAACGAGTTGGTCTTAAGGTCAATTGAGACAAAACGAAGTACATGCTGTCAAGCAAAAACCAATCCGTCACTCACCACCTGGGACAAAACATAACAATTGACAGCTACAATTTCGAGGTAGTTAAGGAGTTTGTCTACCTCGGGGCAAACGTAAATTCCACAAATGACACCACAGTGGAGATCCGGCATAGAATCGCCCTTGGCAACCGCTGCTACTTCGGCTTGTCCAAACAACTGGGATCAAAACTCATCACTCGAAAGACCAAAGTCATGCTTTACAAAACGCTCATTCTGCCAGTCTTGCTGTACGGAGCCGAAAGCTGGACGATAAGCAGGACAGCGGAGCTGATTTTGGGTTCTTTCGAAAGAAAAATTCTGCGCCGGATATTTGGTCCTGTCTGTGAGGAAGGTGAATGGAGAAGAAGACCTAACCGCGAACTCTACGAGCTGTACCAAGATGTGGATGTAGTCCGGAAGGCAAGGATCCGTCGACTACACTGGCTCGGCCACATCGAGCGCATGGACATCAACGCTCCAGCTAAGAGGGTCTTCGACTCCGAGCCTCCTGGTTCGAGAAGAAGAGGAAGACCGAACCTCAGGTATAAAGACCAAGTAATCGCGGATGTAAGACATCTTGGTCTTGACAACTGGAAGCAGCGTGCCCGGGACCGTCAAGGATGGAAGGCAGCTATAGCTCAGGCTCAGATCCTACATGGATCGCTGGCCTGATAAGTAAGTAAGTAAGTAAGTTGTATTACTCTGCACTGTTACTCTTCATGGATTTCTGTGCTCATTTATCATAACATTCCAGTTGCCCGCTCATTAGACAATGCAAATCTGCTAGCTGCATATTTGCAATCAACTCTACCGCTCCCCGGTTTCATTTGTCCCTCTGTCCGTTGCGACACTTCCGTTTTCGCCTTCGCACAGTGAAAAAACACTTCAAGATCGAAACATTCACAGATCGGCTGGTCCAGATGGTATTCCCCCTATACCTCTGAAGAGGTGTTCTTCTCCACCACTTTACATGGTTCTTCTCGAGTAGATCGAAAACAACATTAGTCCAGACCGTTCCATAGCACTTATGTACGTCCTTTCTTCCTAAATTCATGAAAACTCTGATATAAATCGCTAGCTCATGAAATATGGTTTTTGTAACAACAGATCTTATCTCATGTCTCAAGTGGAATCGATCTCTGCACAATTCTGGTGAAAGCAATAACGTTGAACTTGATATTTCAGAGGCATTTGACAGAGTTAAACATCAGGGTCTTTTGTCGGAAATGCGTGCTTATGGGATCGATGAGAGTCTCAACAACGATACAGTACAGTACTAACCTGGACGCACTACTGTGGACTCGGGGTCCAACCCAAGGAGAAAGACAAATAAATATAAAATTCCGCCCTTCAACCCACCGAGGCTGGTTGGAATCCAATTAATAACCAAAGATCAGGCTAAATACCTAGGCCTAATCCTTGACAGGAGCCTGAATTGGAAACCCCTCATTCTCGATCGTGTCAAGAAAGCAACCACTGCCCTCTACAGCTGTAAGAAAGGGGTGAGCAAAAAGTGGGGTCCCCAACCAAGCATTATGCACTGGCTCTATATAGCAGTCATAAAGCCCATCCTCCTGTACGGCATCGTAGTCTGTTGGACTGCTCTGGAAAAGGCAGTCTATCGAAACCTTCTGGGGAAAGCACAAGGATCGGTCAGCTTATACATAAGCGACAAGATTAGATTAATCCCCACGGAGGCTCTAAACATTCTACTACATTTCCCACCATTGGACCTCTTCAGCAAACAAGTTGCTGCCTGCGCGGCCCTACGGATTAAGGGCATAGAAAATAGCCCACATCACATAAAAGCTAGGAACTTCTAAGTTGTCTTTCCATCCAGGGAGGAATGGGCTGAAGGGATAGTCATACCGAAGGACTCGATTTCACTCTATACCGATGGCTCCAAGATGGAGACGGGTGTAGGTAGTAGAGTCTTCTCCAAGGAGCTTAACCTCAACTTGTCGTTTAGACTCTCAAATCACTGCAGTGTGTGCCAAGAAGAAATAACAGCGATAACGGAGGCCCTTGCGTGGTTTGGGATCAATGTAATATCCGCAAAGGATACTATTTGCACGGATAGCCAATCTGCGATAAAATCCCTGGCCGCGGTAGTCCACAAATCAAAAACATCCCTTAACTGCCTCCTATCTCTAGGCGAGATGGCTGAACAGGTCAACATTAAAGTACTGTGGGTTCCCGGGCATAGGGATATTCCAGTAGACTGCACGGCCGACGAACTCGCAAAGTTAGGGTCAAGCACACTCAGTCTTCCTACTCTCGGGTACCTAAAAACCCCAATAAATACGGTAAAGCACATGATAAAACTTCGAATCATAGAGGCTACAAACCTTCAATGGAATGAAAGTAGTATCGGCTTTATCACTAAACAAATCTGGTCTAGGCTAAGCTTGGGACGAACCAGGGACCTAATGGCAATCAAAAGGGCAACCTTAAGTACTTTCGTGGGTGCCATCACAGGTCACTGCACCATTGGAAAACACGCCGCCAGACTAGGGCTACTGCCGCAGCTGCATGGGTGAGGAAGAAGAGGAATCGATACACCACCTCCTCTGCTCATGCTCTTCTTTTGCGAATCGCAGGAGGATCTACCTCGGCTAGCGGTGAGATAGAAGTTCTAAAAATTACTCAACTGCATCGCTTCATCAGAAGCAGGTAGGTTTTCAGGTAGCGGATCAAGGTAATATGATCCATGTGGTATCACAATGGGCCTACGTGTGGCGTAGGTCAACCACTTTAACCTAACCTAACCTTTACGTCGATGGATTAGCAACTATGTACCTTTCTGAGCATTCAATTCAAGTTACTGTGGACGTTTTTAAGTTTGCTTCCTATAAAATTAACGTCGGTGGACCCCAATGCTCTGTTTTGTCTCTGACTTTCTCCTTTTATAGGGTCTTTCAACTGCCAAATTGGCTGTCATTGGCTGATTGCCAAATCACTAGCGTTCAGTAACACTTGCAAATGGGTGTTCTACTCAGGCAACATTCCGCGCAATTCGCATTATTCATAGTGTAGTGGCTACACCCGTACGTCGACGAAAACCAAGATCTGCCGAAAACATCGCCGCTGTCCATGAGAGTATGCAGGAGAATCTGAGGCGGTGATTTCGTGTCACACAGAAGAACTAGGCCTTTCGCAGACCACAACGAATTTTGCGTCATGCCTTGGGCCTGCCTCTGACCCAGGAGCCGATGGTAAACGACCATAGACAATGACGTCTGATCGCTGAATGGGTTCTGGAGCAGTTGGAAACTGACCCTAATTTGCATCGAAAAATCATCTTCAGGGATGAGGCCCATCCCTGGATGAATGAGTTAGTCAACAGACAAAATTATCGAATTTGAGACGATACCAATCCATATGAGATCCAAAAGCGTCCGTCCAATGCATCCCGAAAAAGTCACTGTTTGGTGTGGATTTTGGAATGGCGGCATCATCGGTCCATATTTCTTTGAGAACGACGTTGGCCAGGCCATCACCGTCAATGGCGAGCGCTATAGGTCGATAATTGCTGCCTTCTTTTGGCCTGAATTGGATTATATAGACATCAACGATATGTGGTTTCAACAGGATGGCTCTACGTGCCACACAGCTCACGCCATATTAGAAATTCTGCACGAGCGATTCGAGAGTATGGTCATCTCAAGTGGAAGTGATGTGGACTGGCCACCAAGATCAAGCGATTGGACCTCGTTAGACTTTTTCTTGTGGGGTTTTCTGAAGTCGCAGTTCTATGCGAATAAGCCATAAATCACAGCCGCCCTGAAAGCTAACATGACCCATGCCATCGGTCAAATTCAGCCTGATCCATGCGCCAGAGTCATGGAAACTAGTCCGGCCGCTATAAATGACACTTGCATTGTATGTACGTACATATGTATGTTGGCGTTACAATCCATGAAGGTTCAAAGCCGAGCTTCTCTTCAATCACCCATGTTGTGTGTGAGGAGGATGTCGCCTGTTTAGTCTACCCAAACAAGCAACCATCCAAAGGACTTTTCTTGCTGATAACCCCGTATTTTACCATGAGCGTCTCTACATTGCCAGTAAGCCGGCAAACCCTTGGCCGTTTTTGGATCACCAAGCTTTGACCGGAGAATCTTGCTATATAGGATATCTGGATGATGACGCCTTTAGGTACCGGCTGAGTCAAGCCTGTCCATTTTTTCTCTTTTGCGGGAGAATGACCTCAGTCTTAAAAAAATTTAACAGCGAGCTCAGTTCTCGGCATCAATCATCGATCAAGTTTAGCGCTGCCTGTGCTTTGTGGCAGACATTCGTCAGATATTAATCGACAGAGAACGGCAGCATCATCCGCATAAGCAAGCCCATGCACCATAGAAGATTAGGAGCAATGAGCAGAGAATTAGCCACCATGTACCATATTAGCGGAGACAGAACGCCACCTTGTGGGCAGCTCCCATTTATGCCAGACCAAGCGCATTGGTCAAAACACAAATCCGATATTTGATGGAAACTGGCCTTTGCAAACTTGCCAAATGGGAAGAGAACTGCAGACTTGGTAGTTTTGCAAAACGGAGCTAGTTTTAGTCACAAGAAAACGCCAGATATCTTAATTCTCTCCTTGAAAACTCCATGGGGCTTACCTTAGATTCGTAGATCATACCAAATACCCTGGCGCAATATCCGACAGGAAGCTCAACTGGAGATTGAATATGGAAGAACGCACCAAAAAAACAACAGCGGAGCTGTACACCTAAAGCCTTGGCAACCAGATGGGGTATCAAACACCATATCACTGGCTGTATACCGCGATTGTTAGGCCTATACTATACGGCTGCTTAGTCTTGTGGACGGCACTGTGCAGATCTAACTATGTATGTGGATGGCATGCATCGCTATAACAGGAAACGACGCTTCACCTACTACACTTGGATCTTTCTGACAACGAAAAGGCAACGAAATCGGCGTTGTGACTTACGGAGTCAGCTCATTTGAAGTTCTCCGAAATAGGGCACGCTGGTATTCTACGCCAAGACAGTGATTTAAGCGAAACAACGGTCTACTTAGGGGAGAAGGGAGCGAACAAACAGAGCAAAGAACTTGATCGCGTTTAACTTGGCAAACGCCAGCTTCGATCTCTGTCCCTGCTCAATCCAAGTAGACACACAGCCTCCGCGTGGCCTCCCCTGGATAGCTATACTGGCACCCGCTAGGTAGTGAACCAATGTGCGCAGCGACCCGACCCTTGTTCCTGGGGAAAGAGGAACCTGGCCCTCCAGGTTGGGGGTCGCGCTTAGGGCTAACATCCCTATCGCTTAAAACAAAAATTTTGTTCAGAGACAACCAATAGCCTCGGATACGGACGGATTACATGTTGACGACCCCCGCAAACGTCAAAAAGGAAACGAATTTCGGTTCTGCACCTGGAACGTTAGGTCCCTCAACAGACCAGGTGCAGTCGAACAACTGGTCAACTCTTTGGACTGCTATAAGGCAGACATTACCGCGCTCCAAGAAATGCGATGGGATGGGCCAGGCAAAAAGCGGATGAAAAACTGAGATATATACTACGGGAACTGCTACAGAGAAAATAAACAACGCCCATTCGGATGCGGATTTGTTGTTCGAGGCAGACTCAAAAAAAAAGTCTTAAGCTTCCAGTATGTAAGCGAACGCCTCATAACTATCCGCATCAAGGCCAACCTCGGCAATATAAGCTTACCATGTGTCCACGCCCCCACAGAGGAGAAAGATGACCGACATAAAGACGACTTCTATGATCTCCTAGGCAGAACGTATGCGCGATGTCCCAGCTATGACATCAAAATCGTTCTAGGAGATTTCAATGCGAAGCTGGGTAAGGAAGCTATCTTTGAACGGGTCATTGGAAAACACAGCCTACACAACACCACGTCAGAAAACGGACTAAGGCTAGTGGACTTTATGGCGGGATATAACCTGGTAGTAGCAAGTACACGATTCCCACACCTCAACATCCATAAGGGGACCTGGCGGTCTTTCGATCAATCGACAACCAACCAAATTGATCATATTGCGATCGACGGCAGACACTCCTCCAGCATCCTAGATGTCCGAACCTTTCGAGGAGCCAACATCGACTCGGATCATTACCTTGTTGCAGCCAAGGTACGGATGCGAATATCTCGGAACCAACGGAGTCGAGTAAGAACACCAAAATTTAACGTCGGAAAGCTGCAATCGCAGGAGACCGCCAGAACCTTCGCCGATCAAGTCTCCCTCAAGCTCTCTCAGGTCCCGATGCAATCTGCAGAAACCATAGAACAGCAATGGAGTCGTTGTCAGAAAGCCATTAGAGAGGCCGCCTCAGATATACTCGGTTTCGAGCCACCACCGTGGAGAAACCCCTGGTTTGATGATGAGTGCAGACAGGCCCATGTAGAGAAACAGAATGCATACATGGCCACAATGCATCGACGGACGAAAGCTGCCCGCGAGCTCTATGAACAGAAAAGGAGGGAGGAGCATGCGCTTCTGAGAAGGAAAAAGAAGGAGCACGAGAAGCGCGAGATCGAGGAGATGGAGAGATGTTACGGCAGGACCGACGTTCGAAAATTTTACCAAAAAGTAAAACGAACATGCCACGGCCATAAAGCCAGAGCAGAAGCCTGCAGGGATGAGCACGGACAATTAGTAGTGGAGTCACAGTCGATGCTGAGATTGTGGAAGGACCACTTCTGCAGACTGTATAACGGCGATGATAATCAAAATGCCGCTGTCAGGCAGAGCGAACCATTCACAATGGACGAAGACGAAGGAGTATCCCGTCCACCCGACCTAGACGATGTTAAGATAGCGATATCGAAACTTAAGTCTTATAAAGCTGCTGGAGCAGACGGACTCCCCGCGGAGCTTTTTAAAGCAGCTGGCGATGAGCTGGTTAAGAACATGCACCAACTCATCTGCAAGATATGTTCGGAAGAACGCATGCCCGATGAATGGAATCTCAGTATCGTTTGCCCGGTCCATAAGAATGGAGACCCCTATGACTGCGCCAATTACAGAGGGATAAGCCTCCTGAACATCGCGTACAAGATCCTCTCTGCCGTACTGTGTAAGTACCTGAAACCGTTCGTGGACAATCTAATAGGTTCCTACCAGTGTGGTTTCAGGCCAGGAAAATCCACGATGGACCAAATATTTACACTACGGCAGATCTTGGAGAAGACCCATGAATTCCAGGTCGACACGCACCATCTTTTCGTCGACTTTAAAGCCGCGTATGACAGTGTTTATAGAGACGAGCTATACATAGCCATGTCATGTTTTAACATTCCTGCCAAACTCGTCAGACTATGCAGGATGACTATGGAGAACTCTCGCTGCTCCATTAAGGTCGGAGGTGAACTAACCGACCCCTTTGAGGTTAAAAAAGGTTTTAGACAGGGTGACGCACTGTCATGTGATTTCTTCAACATGATTCTTGAAAAGATCGTGCGGGACTCTGCGGCCAATACAAGAGGTATGATCTACTTCAAGTCCGCACAATTGCTTGCCTACGCAGATGACATTGACGTTATTGGACGAACACAGCGAGACGTCAATGAGGCGTTCACAAGCATTGAAGCAGAAGCGGCGAAAGTGGGTCTAAGGGTAAATGGGGACAAGACCAAATATATGCTGTCATCCAAGAAAGACGCACAACACCGACGTCTTGGTAGTCAAGGACTTCGTCTACCTTGGCTCGATAGTGACAAGCATCAACAACACCAACGCTGAGATAAAACGCAGAATAAGTCTTGCCAACCGTTGCTTCTTCGGGCTCAAGAGGCAATTGAGTAGTAGAGCCCTCTCTCGAAAAACTAAGGTTTCCCTCTACAAAACCTTAATCATCCCGGTCCTCTTCTACGGCGCTGAGGCTTGGACGTTATCAAAAGCGGATGAAGAGGCTCTTGGGCGTTTCGAGAGGAAAATTCTGCGTGCAATCTTCGGTTCCGTTTGTATAAACGGAGAGTGGAGGAGGAGATTCAACCAATAACTGTACGGACTGTACAGCAACATCGGCCTGATTAGACGTCTTCGGATCCAACGTCTTAGATGGCTAGGCCATGTAGAGCGAATGGACATCAACGCTCCGGCCTGAAGAGTTGCAGCAGAGGACGACCACATTTAAGGTGGCGCGCACAGGAGGAAAGGGACCTCAACCAACTGGGCGTGCAGCACTGGAAGCGGCTGGCCAAAGATCGGGCCGGCTGGAGAGGCTTGTTGGTTGAGGCCCTGGTTCACCCCGAACTGTAGCGCCATCAAAGTAAGTAAGTAATCTCCGACTCATACCATCTTCCGGGTAACTATCATCACTGTGCGAATTATCAACAACAACCTGTTTAACTTCAAGCAACAGCAGTCCCCCGAGTGTGGGATTGGTTTAAGGGTAGACGGGTTTTAGTCTTCAACGTTTGAGCCCTTGAGTTTAGCAGCTTAGCGTAGTGAGGGTTAATGGCGCCAAAAAATTGGACAGATATGTATTTCGTATAACAGTGATCGCCGGAAAAACAAGAAGTCAGAGTAAGTAGGTATGACTATGACTACTATCTACTAGTTGAAGCTATGGACTTGGTCGGTCGGACTATTTAATAAATTCCGTACCTACCACGGAAGTGTCAGTCGAGTTGTAATACCAGTCTAGAGCGTAAGTTTGACACCAATGCAGTTCTGTCTAGTCTTGCATTTATCTAGAAAGTGCTAGAGACTGCGATAACGCCACAAAGTCAACCTAGTGTGAGTGTCGTGTATATTCACGGTTGCTGTGTCACTGTAAACAAGCAATTACATTATCAAGTCATGACTCTTGTTTATTTGTTCGACTTCAACACTTTGAACTTCCGGTGTTTCTCTATCCTAGACTCGAGCTGAATCATCAGTGTTTCTCGAGAACATACAACTGTGTATGCAGTCACAACAAACACATATCGGATGGCGAATTCCCAGAACGAAACTTAGATGGCAACACTCTACTGTCTGACGTAAGATTTTAAATTTAAACAATTTCAGATCGTTTATGGGTGACTACGCAGCTACAAACATACACACAAACACACAAACCTCAAGGTTTCGTATTCAAATTTCAACCGAACAACTGAGTAACTCACCCGCGAATAAACTCAAACCAAGGCATTGGTGGCTCCAGGCAAAACCACACACGTACACAAGAAATGTTCGTTTTATTCTCAAAATTCGTTCGAGCTCTAGTCCCCCGCACACCGCGCGTATTAATTATACTTAATTCAAGCAACAGCGCTTAATTCGGTTTTAGTACGACGTGTCTGTAGATCGGATACACGACTGCTGAATAAACAACTGCAGTACTATGTACTTGGTTGTAATGAGTAAGGGGAGAGCAGACGCCCCGAAAATATTCAATTGCCCTGAAGAGTATTGTTGAGTTGGAATTGGATCCACCGAATGATTCAGATGTTTACGATGGCATTGTTGGGTTACGAAGCCCACCGAAACAACAACGCAGATGAAGAAGAATGAATCTTCAACAACCAAGATCGCATACCTACACATCCATACATATGTATGTACGACAGCGAAGAAATTAATTGCGTGCTTCGACAAACAGCAAAAGATACAAGAGGTCAGACACGAAATATGCTCAATGACGTAATACCAGATTCGAGTATTGCAAAGTGCAAAATTTACATTTTTTTCTTCTTCTCTTCGATCTAACAAGGCGTAGAATGGTGAATAGAAATAGGAAACGACCTTGCAAGGCCTACTGCTCAGATGCAATATAGTGACAACGACGTCAAACACAAAGCGGCAAGTGTCTATGTACATATGTATCTCCATATGGCAACGCGAAGCCATAGATGGATAGCATCGGCAGGTGGTCATACACAAGTGATATTGCATTCAACATACAGTAGAGTGTGTCATCCAGTAGTTACCTAATCGGACGTTCGTCCTGTGCTATCTGCTTACTTGCTTAAATCCTTTGTCTCAAGTCAGTCGTCAATTGGGTAATATCCAACAGTCAATGACCGATAGCCCCCCACAGGAGAAGACGAAGACTGCAAGCGAAGATAAGCAAGTGTCTGTCAGCGACAGATTGCCTTAAGTGTTTGAAGTCATTGTTCTCGTTGGAATCACGAAAAACTTGTCACCCACGAACGTTTATCTAAGATAGTTCAATAGTGTTTCGTATCACGTGCGTGAGTGGACAGACCCCCCAAACGTGTGTATCAGTATCAATCAGTCGATGACGAGTCTGGTTTGATGATTTCTTTGACTCGTTTTTTGGTGAGGAATGTCTAACTAAGGAATTGCGTCATACTGAAACGAAAAAACTTTACAGCAGGCGGCAAAACTAATCACCTGCTGCAGCTGTTTCCATCATCGAATTTAATCCGAAAAATACAATGAAGGAAACGAACAATACAAAAAGAAAGCATGTGCCATAGCACGGACCTGTGGCACATGACTACACCTTGGCATGCCGCTACAGATGTTCTCAATCAATCCGGCTAACAACAACAACAACTAAAAGAGATTATAAAGGATCTACCAGGATGATACCAAACATCGTTGTTTCTCCTTTCTCTCTCTCTCTCTCTTTTCGTTCCGCCACGATGAATCATTTGATCATTATCGTCGTAAGTGTGCCGCCAGCTGTACGCACCGCTGTCATTTCAAATGTATTGTTTCTCCCGATTCTGTCCTTTTTCAAAGGATAATCCCGAAAAGAATTCGTCAATGGAACCGATCATACCAGCGGCCTCAAGTGGTTGATCTACAAACTCTATCGACGGGGTGTCTCGGATAAGCTTGAACTTGAACCATTTCTACTAAATACATAAACCATGTACAGTGGCAGTCAAGATGATGATCTCACTCAATCAATATCGATCGTGTGTGTTGCGGAAACGTTTTTAGACACGGCACTTTGTCGGTAGAAAATTTAAATGAGCTCATTACCGTTGTTTTTATCGTTTCCCTCTGTCGTCTCTTGGCTTGATTTGCCATGTCAATATGCGTCATTTACGATGGGTGTGGACTCCTTTTAGCGACCAGTGATTGTTGCAGTGTTGTCTTGAGTGTTCGTCTGATTTTGTAAGGCGTCAAGGTATTACCTAAAAAGTTTCCGGAGTAGATAAAGTGGAATTTATATACCCATGTCTGGAGAGCATAAAAAGCGTAAGATCGAGGAGACGGAGAGATGCTACCATAGGTATGACGCTCGCAGATTTTACGAAAAAGTAAAGCGAACATGCTATACAGACTTATAAAACCAGAGCGGAAGCCTATAGGAATGAAGACGGACAACTAGTAGTAGAGTCGCAGTCGGTGTTGAGAAGTGGAAAGAACACTTCAGTAGACTGTTTACAGGCGACGAAAGATCTGAGTGATCTATTCGCAATAGACGAAGATGCAAGAGAATTCCGTCCGGTCGACCTATATGAAATTCAGCTGGTAATTTCGAAGCTTAAGACTTATAAAACCGCGGGCACAGACGGCCTATCTGCCGAGCTATTTAAAGCGGAGATGAGCTGGCAGGGCGAATACACCAGCTCATCTGTAAAAGATGGTCGGAGGAAAGCACGCCCGATGAATGAATTCTCAACATCGTTTGCCCAGTCCACAAGAATGGAAACTCCTATAACTGCGCCAACTTCTTCTTCTTTGGTGGCGTTACAGCCCATGAAGGACCAGAGCAATGCCTCTCTCAATCACCCATGTTGTGTGTGATTTATTTTTCACACAGGTGAAAGGGACCTACAGTTTAATGCCGATTCCGAATGGCGTGGGTCGAGAAGCTTTCCACATTGTACAGTACATTGAGGGATGCCGCAAAATAAACATACCATGGCGTTGGTGTTATCGGGATCTAAACTAGCTCATCGTGCGTTAGAGTTTAACACACTAACCTATGCGCCACGACGCCCTCAGTGTAAAAAGCTCTTCGAACATGTTTGCCTCATACATATAAAGTTGAGACTGTCTTAGAAAATATTATGGAGACTCCGCTCCCTTGCCTGGAATAGTGCATAAGTGGTTCATTGAATTTCATTGCGGTCGTATGATCACAAAAGACGCTGAGCGTTCAAGACGTTTAAATGGCATAACAACGCAATAAATCTTCTTCTTCCTCTTATCAGGCTAGCGACCCTTGGAGGGTCTGAGCCGGAACGAGAGCCTGTTTCCATTCATATCGGTCCTGGAGGCGCTGTTTCCAATTGGAGAGTCCAAGTTCCCTGATGTCCGCAATTAGTTGGTCTCTGAACCGGAGAGAAGAAATAGTTAGGTTAGGTTAGGTAGAAGTGGTTGGCATGAGCCACACGTAGGCCGAAGTCGGCCCATTGTGATACCACATGGATCATATTACCTTGATGCGCTATCTGAGAACCAACCGGTGCTTCTGACGAAGCGATGAAGTTGAGCTGTTTTTAGATCTGCTAGCTCACTTAGATTTTCATAGAAGGGCGCGCCGAGGTAGAACCTCCTGCGATTCGCAAAAGAAGGGCATGAGCAGAGAAGGTGAGGTATCGATTCCTCCTTCTCCTCCTCGTCCATGCAGCCACGGCAGAAGTCATTGGGTAGCCCTAGTCTGGCGGCGTGTTTTCTAATGATGCAGTGACCTGTAGTGATACCCACTAGAGTGCTTAAGGTTGCCCCTTTGGTTGCCACTAAGTCCCTGGGTCGTCCTAGGTTTAGCTTACGCCAGATTTGTTTCGTGATAAAGCTGATATTACTTTCATTCCATTGGAGGTTGGTCGCCTCTATGGTTCGAAGTTTTATCATGTGCTTTACCGTACTTATTGGTGTTTCTAGGTATCCGAGGGTAGGAAGACTGAGTGTGCTTGACCCTAACTTTGCGAGTTCGTCGGCCGTGCAGTTTGCTGGAATATCCCTATGTCCGGGAGCCCACAGTACTTTAATGTTGAACTGTTCAGTCATTTCGTCTAGAGATAGGCGGCAGTTAAGGCAGTTAAGATTACCGCGGCCAGGAATTTTAACGCAGATTGGCTGTCCGTGCAAATAACAGTATCCTTTGCGGATATTACATTGATCCTAAGGCATGAAAGGGCCTCCGTTATCGCTGTTATTTCTTCTTGGTACACACTCCAGTGATTTGAGAGTCTAAACGATAAGTTGAGGTTAAACTCTTTGAAGAAGACTCCACTACCTATACCCGTCTCCATCTTGGAGCCATCGGTATAGACTGAAATCGAGTCCTTCGGTATGACTTCAGCCCATTCCTCCCTGGATGGTAGGACAACTTTGAAGTTCCTAGTGAACACATTCTGCGGCATGATGTAGTCTGTGTCCATGGGTACTTCGAAGTGATTAAGAATGCTAGTATGGCCTTTATGTGATGAGGGCCATTGCCCCTATCCCCCTAATCCGTAGGGCCGCGTAGGCAGCAACTTGCTTGCTGAAGAGGTCCAACGGTGGAAAATCTAGTAGGATATTTAGGGCCTCCGTGGGGGTTGATCTGATCGCCCCGTACTGGCCGATATTTGTACTTTCTAGAGAAGGTTTCGATAGACTGCCTTGTCGAGAGCAGTCCGACAGACTACGATACAGGAGGGTGGGCCTTATGACTGCTGTATACAGCCAGTGCATAATGCTTGGTTGGTAACCCCACTTTTTGCCCACCACTTTCTTACACCTGTAGAGGGCAGTGGTTGCTTTCTTGACACGATCGCTCCGTTCTGGCCGATCCTTGTACTTTCCAGAGAAGGTTTCGATAGACTGCCTTGTCCAGAGCAGTCCGACAGACTACGATGCTATACAGGAGGGTTGGCCTTATGACTGCTGTATACAGCCAGTGCATAATGCTTGGTTGGTAACCCCACTTTTTGCCCACCACTTTCTTATACCTGTAGAGGGCAGTGGTTGCTTTCTTGACACGATCGCTCCGTACTGGCCGATCCTTGTACTTTCCAGAGAAGGTTTGGATAGACTGCCTTGTCGAGAGCAGTCCGACAGATTACGATGCTATACAGGAGGGTGGGCCTTATGACTGCTGTATACAGCCAGTGCATAATGCTTGGTTGGTAACCCCACTTTTTGCCCACCACTTTCTTACACCTGTAGAGGGCAGTTGTTGCTTTCTTGACACGATCAAGAATGTTGGGTTAACAATTCAGCCTCCTGTCAAGAATTAGGCCTAGGTATTTAGCCTGATCTTTGATTATTAATTGGATTCCACCCAGGCTCGGTGGGTTGAAGGGCGGGATTTCATATTTATTTGTAAACAGTAGTAGTTCGTCTTCTTAGGATTGACCCCAAGTGCACAGTACTGCGTCCAGGTTTCTACTGTATGTAATGCACCCTGCATTAGGTCGCTTAGAGTGCTGGGAAATTTTCCTGGGGCGGCAATAGCAATGTCGTCTGCATAGCAACCAAGAAATAGTCAACAAAATCCAAAATATTGTGTTGAACGATCGTCAGGTAAGGGTGATTGGCAAGATTGGTACTGCGATTGCTGACGGTGGACCAATAAGCTTTTATTCGAGTAAAGATTTCAAAACAGAATTCGGAACCCTCTTCAATTCAGGCGTGTTTTTCTGGCGATTCGTAATAGTTAATGAATCCTAGGTACAACGTGATGTAATTTACAAAATTAGCTAACTGGTGATACGAAGTATTTCCTCATCCATCATAGGATTGCTTATTGCCTGATATGAAGGGATGCTTCTGAGGAAGCCAATATCGATGCAATAAAAGTCCTTTTCAAAAAATCGCGCTAAAGGAGACTACGTTGACTAATAAGCTGGCATTTAACTTCAACTGCACTGACTTAGCAAACAAGCGTCGTGTCACTTTACAAGCGAATTTAAATTTCCATTCATTCGCCCACATAATCAGTTATGATCACAACTTGGTTGCTACCATTTAGTTTGTTTGTTCAATGTCAAGAACGCCTGCAGTAGCCAAGCTTGATTAGCATTCACTAATAAATTGCAGTCCAGCTATCAACTGACAAATAGACAAGCATACATCCACGCAGCGGTGGCATCAGAGCACGTCAATCGTATCCAATTAAGTAACTAGATAATCATTAGTATCTAACCTGCAAATAACTTTAGTCAAGTTGCCACATTGATTCGTTCCTTTACTACACCGCTAATTCTAATTACGCAAGAGATGACACAGTAGGTGTGTGCAGGCGTATAGGATATCAAGTTACATGCATTCAACTGAGTTTTTTCGTAACGAGATTTCTTTGTATATGAAGAGCTTGAAACAATCTCATAAGTTCGAATGAACTTACTGTCGCGTGAGTAAGATTTAAAAGAAGTTTGCAGTTGTAGATTTGTCTTGTTTTGGTGCATACATTTTCAAATTGGTGGAAGGCGTACGTTACGGATATGGAGATCAGTTAAGTGGACAACGATACTATGTATTCAAGAATTACTTACTTATCAGGCCAGCGATTCATGAAGGATCTGAGCCTGAGCTATAGCTGCCTTCCATTCTTGACGGTCCCGGGCACGCTGCTTCCAGTTGTCAAGACCAAGATGTCTTACATCCGCGATTACCTGGTCTTTATACCGGAGGTTCGGTCTTCCTCTTCTTCTCGAACCAGGAGGCTCGGAGTCGAAGACCCTCTTAGCTGGAGCGTTGATGTCCATGCGCTCGATGTGGCCGAGCCAGTGTAGACGACGGATCCTTGCCTTCCGGACTACATCCACATCTTGGTACAGCTCGTAGAGTTCGCGGTTGTGTCTTCTTCTCCATTCACCTTCCTCACAGACAGGACCAAATATCCGGCGCAGAATTTTTCTTTCGAAAGAACCCAAAATCAGCTCCGCTGTCCTGCTTATCGTCCAGCTTTCGGCTCCGTACAGCAAGACTGGCAGAATGAGCGTTTTGTAAAGCATGACTGCTGCCGATTAGTGCGGTGCAAAATGGTTTTAGACGTTCACACAATACGCTGGACAGGATCTTGTATACGACATTGAGCAGGGACATACCTCTATAGTATGTCATACCTCTCAATGAGGTATGATCGCCTTTTTTGTGGATAGGGCATATAGAGCTGGTATTCCAGTCGTCGGGCATGATTTCATCTTCCCAAATTCTGCAGATGATCTGGTGCATGCTCCCTACCAGAACATCGCCGCCAGCCTTGAAGAGCTCTGATGGCAATCCATCTGAGCCTGCGGCCTTGTTGTTCTTCAGCTTCTGAATAGCTGTGCCGACTTCTTCGATGCTGGGTAGTCCTCCCACTTCAGCGGCTGGAGTTGGGATTTCCTCGGTCCTTACCACTCTCTCTTGGTCATGCTCGTTAAGCAGCTGTTGGAAATGCTGCTTAAATACATCCACTATTCCCTGCGGGTCGGTGGCAAGATTACCCTCGCAGTTTCGAAGAGCCAGGGTGCCCTTTTTGAAGCCTCCTGCAAGGCCTTTGGCATTCTTGTAAAAGGCTCGTACTTTATGTTTATCCCTAGACTCCTCGATATACTTGAGCTGGGAGGCTGCGAAGATTCTTTTCTTTTGTCGCAGTAGTTTTTTCTCCTCCCTTCTTCTGACTCGGTACTCTTCTTGCGCTGCCCTGGTTTTCCTCTGCAGCGCCTTTTGGTACGCCTCGTCGGTTGCTGCCTTATTCTGCTCACACTCGCCATCATACCACGGGTTTCTTGTCGGAGGTGGTAGGTATCCTAAGGTGGTTTCGGCTACTTCCTGAATGGCTGAGCGGCAATGCAGCCTCATATTATTGGCATTTGTGTTCGACGTAGGCATATCGTAGAGTCTTTCGCTCAGCTGCTCCCTGTAGACTCTGGCAACCTCCGGTGTGCTCAGGCGCTCAATGTCGAACCTCCTTCTGATGGGCTGGTGCAGCTTTCTGACATTGGACAGTCGAGCTCTGAATCTTGCTGCTACGAGGAAGTGGTCAGAGTCGACGTTTGCCCCTCTGAATGTTCGCACATCCAGGATGTTTGACGAGTGCCTTGCGTCAATGAGCACATGGTCGATTTGGTTGGCGGTTCGACCGTCCGGAGATCGCCAGGTGGCTGTGTGGATTCGCTTGCGAGGGAATCTTGTACTACTTATCAAAGTCAGCGAGTCGGAAGCCGTTATCTGTTGTTGTATCGTGGAGGCTGTGCTTTCCGATACTCCGCCAAGGGTGTTTTCCTTACCGATTTTGGCGTTGAAGTCCCCGAGCACGATTTTTACATCGTACTCCGGACAAGCTCCGTAGGCGTTGTCCAGGAGGTCATAGAAGTCCTCCTTGATAGGGTCTTCAGCCTCGTCGGTAGGGGCGTGTGCACATATAAGGCTGATGTTATAAAATCTGTCTCTGATGCGGATCACTGCCAGGCGATAAATTATAGGTTTAAAGTCGATGACCTTCGACCTTAACCGCTTTCCCACGACAAATCCGTATCCCAGTAAGTGCAACCATTTGGGACAGCTGTAATAAATGTCGCAATTTTTCTTGCTCATCATACCGTTTCCTATCCAGCGTATTTCCTGGACCACAGTAATATCCGCTTTGTACTGCGTGAGGATTCTTTCTAGTTTATGAGCAGCTCCGGGAGTGAACAGGGTTCTGACATTCCAGGAGCATACTCGCAAATCGTGTTCCTTTTTCGTGCGTTGTCGTCGTCGAGTATCCGTCCGTGTATTCAAGGCATCTTGCTCATTCATAACTTTTCTTTTTTTACGTGGGCGGATTGTTAGCCCGCCGCACAACCGCCAAACTGGTCGGGGTTTTGTCGCTGCATACGTTTGTTCACCTCCCAACGGTTGTTGAAGAGGCTATCCAGAAGGCGCCGCGAGGAGGCCGTATGTCAATTTGACCCGGGCATTCAAACAGGGATCGTTGCTGGCATCTCGCCAGGTTGAGAGCGATCAACAACTTTACCCTGTATGTCCGAGCCCATGCCCTCATGTATTCAAGAATTATTTCCCTAAAACTAGATAAATCTCCAAAGACTCTTCGGTGTATCTTAAACAGTTACTATCAACATACTGAATAGATCGCTCAAATCGAATTCGGAAGATGACTGGTACAAGTATCGGTCGAAGCAGAAAGAATATAAGAAACTTATTCGTAAATCGAAGAACGGTTCTTATAGGACCTTCTGCGAAGAGATCAAGTCTCTGAGTGCGGCTAGCAAGTTGGTTAAAGTACTCACACGGGGAAAACCGACAAAGCTGGATGCACTTAGAAAATCTGATGGTACCTTTACTGAGTCTAAAGCGGAAACTCTTAGTTCACTGTTTGAGACTCATTTCCCGGGAAATCAGATCGACATCTGCTCATTGCACACGCCTTCAAGGGAAACTGCAACTGAAACGATGAAAACAACTCGGCGTAGTTGGTATATTGCGTCGCGCGTGGTTACGAATAAAGCTATTGAATTCGCTGTCCTTCGCATCCTTCGATGGCTTCAAATCGCCGGGCACCGACGGGATATATCCTGTTTTTTTTTAAATTTGCGCGCACTCAAGGTCTAATAACCTTATTATGTCGGCGACACAGTGCGGGCAGAAGGTAGAGAGGAAGAGGAATAGAGGAGATGCCGATGGACATTGATCTTAAATGTTTGCATGTTGCATTGCGGGGGGAAAACCGAATCCGGCAGGGAGTTCCAGATTCGTGTGGTTCGGTTAATGAAAGATTCTCTTTATTTGACAGTACGTCCGAAAGCGGGCTTCAGAGCATTGGTGAGCATTCCTAGAGAGACGTGTATTGCGGGAGAAATGTTGAAGGGGCGGAATGCAACTGGCTATTTCATCAGAGCATTTTTGGTGGTAGTAACGATAAAACAGGGAGAGGCAGGTAACATTCCTGCGGTGTTCCAGCGAGTCTAATGTGTTGGTAATGCTGGAGTCACCTATCAGTTTTATGGCTCGTTTTTGTATTCTGAGGTCTTAGGAGCACCGGACCAGACATGAGCGTTAAACTCCAATTTGGGGCGAATGAACGTCTTATAGATTGTAGCCAGGTCTAAGGGTGAGAAATATTTCTTGCATCTGTATAAGAAGCTTAGGCATTTCGCAGCATTCTTGGCGACACTGAATATATGGTCGCTCCAATTAAGATTGTGAGCAACACTCATACCCAGGATGGAAAGCTTTTCAGTTTCTGAGATGCAAGTGCCATTCATGGATAGTGGCTGGGCGTTATTTATACGCTTTAACGACAAGAGACAGCATTGTGTTTTGGAAGCATTAAATTCCACTCTATTGTTTTTACCCCATTGGATGATGCTGTCGATATCGGAATTTATGAGCTTAACATACGCTGCCGCTCATTATCTACAACCGAAGTGCAGGGTCGTAAACTGGTGAACGAATATGAGAAGCTGAGGGTACTGTCGTCAGCGAAGGAGTGAATTGGATTAGAAGTAACAGACAAGAGATCATTTATGAAAATAAGAAAGAGTGTCGGAGATGAAACGGAGCCCTGGGGAACACCAGCATTTACAAAGTGAGTGTCAGACTTGAATCCGTCCAAAACAACTTGAATTGAACGATTCGAAAGGTAGCTTCTAATCCATTGAAAGAGAGACTCATCGATCCCAAAAGCACGCATTTTCGACAAAAGGGCTTCATGCCAAACCCTGTCAAATGCTTTCGAAATATCCAGTGCAACAATTTTGCTTTCACCTACTTGGTGAAGCGAGTGATTCCACTTTTCAGCGAGATATGCCATCATATCACCTGGATCTGTTGCTGCGGAAACCGTATTGGCGGTCATTGAGGAGTTTCCGTGATTCAAGATATTTCATAAGCTGACGGTTAATCAGCGTTTCCATGACCTTGGAAAGAAGGGACGTTTGTGCAATGGGTCGGTAGTTGGAGGGAGAAGATGATTCGCCTTTTTTTGGGTATAGGCTGGACAAATGCTGTTTTCCACCTACTCGGAAAGAGCCCAGAGGTGTAGGAAAGGCGAAAAAGCTTACGCAGTGGTTTTGCCAGCGTAGAACAGCTGGAATGTCATTGTGGATGAGCGTCGGTATAGACGACTTAGTTGAGTTTTTTACGTTTTTTACAAACGACCAGAAACTTTTACTACCTTTGGGACATTGAAGGATTTTACGCCTTAATTTTTGGTCGGATTGGAATTTAATCCGTCGAATGTGGGTGTTGCAGTCATTTCTGGCTCGTATGTACTTTTTTCGGTTTTCCTCAGAACTGTTTGCCTTGTAGGCCCGAAAACTTAGCTCCCTGAGCCTAATGGCCTCTTTGCAGCTCGAGTCAAACCACGTATAATCCTTAGGCCTGGTGCTTTTAATCTTGCTGGGAATAAAATTTGCCATGCCGATTCGGATAATGTTTACGATAATATCAGTTGCGGCGTCCACGTCGTTGTCGAGGAAGCACGACGACCAGTTAAAGATCCGAAAGAAGTTGTTAAGGCCGCACCAGTTGGCTTTCTCGTATAGCCATAGTGTTCTCTTAGGAGCTTTTTCTTTAACTGGATGGTGGGAGTTCGAGAATTTCGCTGATATCATGCAGTGGTCAGACAAGCCTAGGGGTTCCAATACATCGATCGTGTATTTGTCAGGCTGAGAGGTAAGAAACAAGTCCAGTGTGTTGGCGGTATGACCAGCAACATCGGGGATACGTGATGGCTCATTCACAAGTTGAGTTAAGTGATTTAACTCAGCAAAAATTTCAACATACTTTCCTTCGGGTGTTGTCTGTCCAGAATGTCGAAGCCACTGAGAATTGTGTACATTGAAATCGCCCGCTAAAACGATTTCAGTGCGAGGGAACAGGGAAACAATTCTTTGGATGGAATCAGACAGTGCGTCGAGTGCATCAAATGTTGCATTCCTGTCTAGATTGAGGCTTCTATAAAGAAAAGAGTAGTGGATGGAGTGCTTACGGAATATGAATTTAAGCCATATGAAATTAAATTCCGGTGTTTGGCTATACTGTGGCTATACTGTGGGAGTAATTGGTAAGCAATATCACTACGGACATAGATGGCGAGACCACGGCGAGAAACGAATAATGGCACTAAGCTATATCCAGGAAGACTGAAATCCGAAGGATAAGACTTTTCATCGACCTGTGTTTCACAAAGTGCCAAAACAGCCGGTTTGTGGCGAGAGAGATGGGTATACGTGGCAAAGAAATTCTTCCGTAACCCACGAATATTGCAGAACTGCACACAGAAATCCCTCATCAATGCAAACTACAAAACATGTATAGATACAAAACCGTTAAAGCAGAGACGCGTAAGTGAAGTTCTATCGCCGGATTTGCAAAAACAAACTACCTTAGGTGTTATGCCCTTACGACAGTAAGATTTGCTCCACCAACAAGGAACAACACACGCGACCCGCTACGCGTCGGTTGCGTTAGCACTCAATCAGTGTGTGTGCTGAGTGCGAACACTGTCACGAGAGGGGAAGAGGGACAGGCAGGATTACGGCCCAGCCCTGCTGCCGACCAGGTGTTCAGTTGCGGCACTTTCACGATTTCTCGATTTATTGTTTTTTTTTGTTTTGCCCGCACTACCCTGCACTACGGTATTATTTATTTATTTTTCGCTTTTCCGTTTTTCCCGTTGTTTCTTTTTTTTTTTTTTTTTTTTTTTTTTTGTTCTTTTTGGGTTTGTGCGCTTGTGACTCGTGACCGCGCGCGACGACTGCCTATGGCAAACTGCAAAAAGATATAAGGCAACTGCTTCCTACTCTGAAAATAATTTTCACTGCTAGCCTAGCACTTGCTCACATACCCATTCCTTGGCTCACAGTGAAAGTGGTCTTCATTCCCAAAATAGGAAAAGAGGTCTACTCACTTGCTAAGAGCATCAGACCAATTAGTCTAATATCCTTCCTGCTGAAAAGCATGAAAAAACTGGTAGAGTTGCACGTGCGCAAAGTTGCCCTTCGAATGCACCCTCTTTCGGAGATGCAACATGCTTACCAGCGCGGAAAATCCTGCGAGACTGCGCTTCAGAACCTAGTTGGGAGAATTGAATGCGCGCTCGAAAGGAAAGAGTACCCGCTGGGCATTTTCATCGACATTGAGGGAGCTTTTGATAACGTAACTTTTGACAGCATGTGCAACGCTGCCAGACATCATGGCGTAGATGAAGGAATGGTCCTATGGATTAAAGCAATGCTCATGCACAGGACATTAACCGCTGATGCAGGCCTTGACCAGTATGTCAAATCCGGCATAAACAGGGGTTGCCCGCAAGGTGGCATCCTATCTCCGCTGTTATGGTGCATGGTGGTCGATTCTCTGCTTGATGCTCTCAATGCCTCTGGAATCTATGCCCATGCCTATGCGGATGATGTCGTCATTCTTTCTGTCCGCTCATGTTTAGCGACTGTCCGTCTCAAAGCACAGGCGGCGCTAAATGTGATCGATGACTGATGTACTAGACATGGGCTGTCAGTCAATCCTCTTAAGACCGATATCGTTCTCTTTACGAGAAGGAGGAAAAATACTGACATGACTCAGCTGGTACTAAAAGGCACTTCCATCCCGATATCCAAGGAGGCTAAGTATCTAGGAGTCATCTTAGATAGCAAGCTTCTTTGGTCAAAGCATGTTGAGTCAAAAACCACCAAAGCGTTGTCAGCTTTCTGGCAATGCAAAGGAGCTTTTGGCAAAACATGGGGTTTATCACCGGCAAAGGTCCTCTGGATCTACACGGCATTGATAAGACCTATAATCTCATATGCATCGGTTGTCTGGTGGAACAGACTAAAACGCAAATACGCCGTAGCCTCTTTCACCAAACTCCAAAGAACGGTTTGTCTCAGCTGCACGGGGGCTTTCCCCAGCACGCCGGGCGCTGCTCTAGATGTTATGATGAACCTTCCACCTCTTGATATATTTATCAGAGGATGTGCTCTGAAAGCCATGTCTCGTCTGAAGAGAAATGGCTTTTGGTATAGCTCGCATAGGAATAGCGGCGTGCTTGCGCAGGAATTGTCCTGTGTACCCTGTCTCATGGACATGCCTTCTGACGCACTGACGCCCGTTATCCTATTGCGCCGTAATTTCACAGTCGAGTTTCCATGGTGTCAGGATTGGCTATGGCTAGATACTGAGCCTGGAAAGGATAGTCTTTGCATTTTCACGGATGGCTCCAGGTCTGGACGGGGGTCAGGTGCTGGGGTCTTCTTTGAGCGCGAAAATATCCGACTGCACTTCTCCTTAGGAAAATATGCGTCTGTCTTCCAATCAGAGATATACGCAATCCTAATGGCCATGCACTACGTTGTGAAGCACAGGTGGAAGGGGGAAAGCATATGCGTCTGCAGTGACAGCCAAGCTGCACTAAAAGCTCTGTGTAACCCGTTAACTAGCTTCAAATTAGTGCTTGAACTCAAGTCGTTCCTGAACAAAGTCGGCAGAATAAATTCATTAAGGCTTGTATGGGTTCCAGGCCACTCTGGGATCCCAGGAAATGAAATCTCTGATGAACTCGGCAGAATTGTTTCAGAGAAGAGCTTCTCAGGACCTGAACCCGCTCCAGGTCTACCTGCGTCCACGGTAAATTCCTACATTACCGATTGTGTATTTAATACACACAACCGTAGATGGAGGGATTGTCCAGGTTGCAGGATGACTAAGCGCGTATGCCCTGATGTCTGCAAAAAATCTGCAGTATTCCTCCTGTCTTTAAGGAGAGTCGTCTGCAGAAGGCTTTGTTAAGCATCTCTACGTGCTCGGCATCAGTGAGTCGCCTACCTGTGCTGCATGTGGCGATGAGGAGGATGACACTGCAGAGCACGGTGGCGCACCCTTGGAGCCGACGTGGTGTGCCGAATCCCTTAGCTCTACGTCATTGAAGCTCCTTCAAATTTTTCTCTGGAAAACGGGGAAAATACAGTAATGTAAGGTGTCTGTCTAGAGTACAATGGACCAGTGTTTGCGTCTGAGTGCTCCAGCGGATAGCTTATTTAGCTCGACATACAGGAGCTAAAATTAGTTTTTAAATGAAGAGACTCGAAGCCATCGTCCTTGTGAGTCACCTCACAGAATGCTATACGAACGAATCAGAAGTGAATCATGTGTATTTACATTGGGAGGGCCATGGACCATGTTGTTCTCGTTGATGACCTGCGGATTATTGGTTCAGTTTAACTACGGGGGGTACATCAATCGCTTGCTTCACAAACTATGTAATCACTATTTAAGCAAGATGACGTGACACCTTATCGAATGTTTTTCGTCACACAGCACCCGCCACGAATATTGTTCCAAATACATTGCTTTACACATGGCCTTTATCAAACCGTGTCAAAGGGACACAAACAAACAATTTTTGTTACTTTTCCCAACTGCGTTCTGAAAAATAACATCGATGTGATCACCAACCAGCTATTTGCTTTTCTAGATTCTAGATGCCGACAGGCATCCAATTTGTTTTATTTTTTTTCCATCAATTGCATCAGCATCAGGGGAAAAACCACCGCCCACAATCGGGCATAAGTTGCAAGTTGATGAAATCAACTAAGGGAGGGCGGTGATGACTTCATCCGTAGGGGTGGCAAAGATAGAATAAACACACTGCATGACTATAGGGCGTGGGTATCTGTAAACAAGAGCTAGTTGCGCTCTGACCTTACTCACGCTCAAGGCTGATTATTAAGCCTTGACAGAGATAGTCCATTTCTACAATATTTTCATCATACTAGGTCGCTATTGAATCAACTAGAATTGCATGCAATTTGTGAAATACATGGTCACATGGCCAATTACCAGTAGTAAGATTCCGGAAGTTCATTTTATAGTTCTGACGCCGTACATCGCTAATTACATTCAAGCCCACTTTACGGTCTGTTAATTTAGATCATAAACATTTTGCCTCGACAGTTGAGTGATTCCAGAGCTCAGTGAACATTGTTTTTGTTTTATCTACATTTTACATGTATCGGATTATGAGTTTTGCGTATAAAGATAGAATGGATTTGCAAATAAGATAGCACGTCAGAGGAAATTACACACGTTGAGGGCGTTTGTTGAACTCAATATGGCCGAAGACCTTGTTTGTTGGATACTCTGATGGAAATGTGTAATAAAACGTGAATGGGATACGAGTATAGATACGAGTACCTGGAACTGCAAAGTAAACATTTTCATGATGTTTGCTTGGATAACAGTTTGCTTAGTTCTACAACCTGTCACCAAAGTGATAATGTGATCAAGCGTAGACGCTCGGTCAATGGGCTTTAAGGATCCTCTCCAATAAGTTATTTTGCTATTTTATAACGTTCATGTTAACCGGCCACTAATTGCTCTTAACCGTTAAATCGTCACCCAAAATCGTCGAATCACTTTCTCTCTGGACGCAATCTCGCAATGAAGATTGCGTCAAGGCCTTGGACGCAAAATTTGTTGGTTTACGTCAATGGCATTGCTATTGAGGTGCAAACATATGCAATATACACTCCTGTTCAAAAGTATTTAGGTAGGTAGGTAGGGTCGTAGTCTTCCCAGAATTGAGAAGAATGCACATATGCCAGGGAGGCCCGTTGTGCAGCTACGAGGGGGTTTTACCCCCCTATTCGTGGAACCATTTTGTGCTTCTTAAGAAGTTAAGAAGGTCAGGTATCCCTACTTTCTGAACATCTGTCAGACCGTTAAGAAAGTAAGAGCCTAGGTAACGTTTCCTGATGTTGCAAAGAGCTGGACAGGCACAGAGAAGGTGGTGAATGGATTCGACCTCCTCCTCGTCCTGACAGCTTCTGCAGAAATCATCCGGAACTATTCCTAGTTCTTGTGCGTGACTGCCAATGAGACAGTGTCCTGTGATGACACCGATGACCTTGTAGATGTCAGCTCTTTTTAGGGAGATTATACTCCTAGTACGTTGACTGTCAAGCCGAGGCCAGATTTGGCTGGTGATGACCATCTCAGGTTCGTCTCGGCCCTGTCGAGATTGGTCAGATTATGTTTAATGGTTGTAAGAGGTACTCCCTCACAAGCCACGATTGATTGTAGCGTCGTTCCTTGTTTGGCGAGTGTGTCGGCTTTTTCATTACCTGTAATGTCGCTGTGTCCCGGTACCCAGATAAGCTGTATGTTGAACTGTTCTGCCATCTCGTTAAGAGATCGGCGACAGTCGAGACTAGATTTTGATGTGTACACATAGGACTCCAGAGACTTTAAAGCTGCTTGACTGTCTGTGAGAATGCGAATATCCGTGGTGGATATTACGTTCCACTTCAGCCAAGACAAAGCCTCTTTTATTGCCAACAGTTCCGCCTGGAAAACGCTGCAGTGATCTGGTAATTTTAGAGCTATATGTAGCTTGAGTTGTTTGCAGAAAACTCCACTTCCCACCCCGTCTTTGGTTTTAGACCCGTCAGTGTAGAAATCCACGCAATTTCTGCGCGGTTGAGTTTGGCGGGTCCAGTTCTTCCTGTCCGGATAGATCATCATAAAGTTTTTATCCAAGACTATGGTGGGTTCTGTGTGGTCCAGGTTTGCTGTCATAGTTATCCTGTTTTGCAGGATGGAGGAGTGGCCAGTGACATAGCTCGCCCATTTCGAGTTGGCTTTTAGTCTTATGGCCGTGTA
The DNA here is from genome assembly GCA_951905685.1 of Eumerus sabulonum. Taxonomy (NCBI): domain Eukaryota; kingdom Metazoa; phylum Arthropoda; class Insecta; order Diptera; family Syrphidae; genus Eumerus; species Eumerus sabulonum. The sequence continues at coordinate 11,542,632 of OX645061.1, read as the reverse complement.
TGTGGCAATTTGCTTACCGAAAATATCGAGTGGTGTAAGGTCTAGTATCATGTTAAGCGCAGCCGTTGGTGTGGACCTGAGGGCTCCGGTAATGCACATACATGCCATCCTTTGTACCTTCAGCTATTCAGAAGCTGAAGAACAACAAGGCCGCAGGCTCAGATGGCTTCATCGTGAAAAACTATTTGGTGCGATGGCCGAATTCGGGATCCCGGGAAAACTGATCCAGTTGTGTCGCGCCACGTTAAAAAATACGCGATGCTTGGTGCAACTCGGTTCTAGGAGTTCGGAACCGTTTGAAACATGCACCGGATTTCGGCAAGGAGATGCGCTGTCATGTGACTTCAACTGCTGGAGCAGATAGTGTGACGGGCAGGCGTCAATAGGGAAGGCACTATCTTCTACAAGTCCGTCCAGCACGTTCTCGCCGTGACATTGTGAAAGCATTCACGGCGATTGAAGAACAGGCGAAACGAGTTGGTCTTAAGGTCAATGAGGACAAATCGAAATACATGCTGTCAAGCAAAAACGAATCCGTCGCTCACCACCTGGGACAAAATATAACAATTGACAGCTACAATTTCGAGGTAGTTAAGGAGCTTGTCTACCTCGGGGCAAACGTAAATTCCACAAATGACACCACAGTGGAGATCCGGCATAGAATCGCCCTTGGCAACCGCTGCTACTTCGGCTTGTCCAAACAACTGGGGTCAAAACTCCTCACTCGAAAGACCAAAGTCATGCTTTACAAAACGCTCATACTTCCAGTCTTGCTGTACGGAGCCGAAAGCTGGACGATAAGCAGGACAGCGGAGCTGATTTTGGGTTCTTTCGAAAGAAAAATTCTGCGCCGGATATTTGGTCCTGTCTGTGAGGAAGGTGAATGGAGAAGAAGACACAACCGCGAACTCTACGAGCTGAACAATGATGTGGATGTAGTCCGGAAGGCAAAGATCTGTCGACTACACTGGCTCGGCCACATCGAGCGAAGACATCAACGCTCCAGCTAAGAGGGCGACTCCGAGCCTCCTGGTTCGACAAGAAGAGGAAGACCGAACCTCTGGTATAAAGACCAAGTAATCGCGGATGTAGGACAACTTGGTCTTGATAACTGGAAGCAGCGTGCCCTGGACCGTCAACGATGGAAGCCAGCTATAGCTTAGGCTCAGATCCTCCATAGATCGCTGGCCTGATAAAAAAAATGTATATGTATATTCATATGTGGGTATGTAAGTAAGCGAGGGTCATATTAGCTTGGCTATCTCCACTAGGTGGATTAAAAGTGGTCGTTGGTCATGGTTTCCATCAGAATTTTGATATGTGAATTTAAGTCCACTTCTTCTTTGGTGGCATCACATTCCAATAAGGACCAGAGCCAAGCTTCTCCCAATTGAAGTCTACATCTTCATTTACTCGAAAATATCGTGTTTATGAGTATATCAAACCGTTGTCCTCCTAAATATCCTTGAGGGATTGTCAGTAGCCGATCGTTCAAGCAATAATCATTGGTCTTTCGTTCGAAAATACGGGCGACATATGTAAGCTTCTTATAAAGAAGACGCTACCAGATAGCAAATTTGAGACTGACACTTCGAATGAAGACCAATAGTGTTTATTTAATATCCTTTAGCGGGTCAGTGATTTGGTAATACGGCTCTAATGGGCTTATTTTAAAGCTTTGGGATGTGAAGATAAGCCCTAGGCTAGGTAGATAGGTAGGTAGGACCGTAGCCTTCCCAGAAATGAGAAGAACACACATAGGCCAGGGAGGCCCGTTGTGCAGCTACGAGGGAGTTTAGCCCCCTATTTGTGGAACCATTTTGTGCTTCTCAAGAAATGAAGAAGATGAGATATTCCTACTTGCTGAACTTCGGTCAGATCGTTAAGGAAGTAAGATCCCAGGTATCGTTTCCTGATTGTGCAGAATGCCGGGCAGGCGCAGAGAAGGTGATGAATGGATTCGACCTCCTCCTCGTCTAGACAGCTTCTGCAAATATCATTCGAAATTATACCTAGATTTTGCGCGTGACTGCCAATAAGGCAGTGTCCAGTGATGACACCGATGACTTTGTAGATGTCAGTTCTTTTTAGGGAGATTATACTCCTTGTGCGTTGACTGTCGAGCCGGGGCCAGATTTGCCTGGTGATGAGGCAGGTATGTCCCTGAGTCCATCTCCGGTTCGTCTCGGCCCTGGCGAGATTTGTAAGATCAAGTTTAATGGTTGCAAAGGGTATTCCCTCAAAAGCCACGATTGATTGTAGCGTCGTTTCATTGTTTGGCGAGTGTGTCGGCTCTTTCTCTAGGCTAGCCCTTGGCCATTAATCGGAAAATCAAATAAAGGTATATATGTAGCTCCAAAAGTAAAAAAAACTGAATTTCTGGCTGCAATCTCAAGGCCAATAGTATACAGTAGTCGGTAAATAACGTTTGAATCAGACAACTGCAATGCTGTCATTCTAAATACGGTTAAAATGTACTAATCCTGAAACAAGAAAAGGACGATCGCCATCGCTACAAGAACGAACGTTACAACAATCCGTTGCCCAAAAACAAGCCGTTCAAACAACCTTTCAGCTCACGTGCAATTAGTAACAATCCAACGTAATTAGAATCCACCTTCTCCGTTCTAAATGGAAGATAAATACCTTCCTCCATTACAATGCCCAAAATCCCTTCCATATCCCCACATCGAGAATGAAGAATGAAAATGCAGTGGTGAAATGCGAAAGGATAAGAATTTAGCAAGTAGCTTTCCCGAAACTTCTAGAATACGATAATGCAACGGGAGCATAGAACCCGCGGGAAAGCTTCCCTTATGCATATGTGCATATGTATGTATGTACATATGTATGCATGTACATATGTACATAGGAATGTCCTTCTAAAGAATCCTCTTCTTCTCAATGAAAAAAGGTGATCAGTGTGTAGAGTGTAAACGCCAGAGATAAAACACCACCAAAAGCACGAAGGATGTAAGGTAACGAGAAGAGAAAGAGAGATGTGGTTCTGAGGAGGAATGCAACAAACAAACAAAACAAATTGTGCGACCACCCACTGGGCAGGCACAGGGAAGTAGGCAAAAGGTAAGTCCTTACAAATGCCATACTATGTATGTGTGTGGGGGGAAGCCATAGAAAACCAATGGTTGCTTTAACGAACACCGTCATCATCGTCTGTGGAGGAAGGATGTGGTTGGTAGTACTTAAGGACGATTTTTCTTTTCCTTCTTGAAAATTCATTGCACCGCGCGCTCTGCTCTGTTGTATCGCTCTACATATCCTTACGAGATTTTCCCGTGAGAATCTCAGAGCATCTAATGCATATTTATATTGCTGTACCAATACCAAAGGGATATTGAGTGGCTGGCACCTGTGGTGGTTTCTCGTGAGAACGGCGTTTGAGTTTTGGGCCTTGTGATTACACTGTGTCGCATTCAAGTAATAACTGTAAAGGATGACAAAAGACACACGAAAAGGAATACGAAAAATGCAAGGCAGGAATGGCAACCGAGCGAGAGAGAGAGAGAGAGAGAGATAGAGAGTGAGAGAGGGAAAAGGCAAGCCAAGGATACATGTGTGTACAGGGTGCACTAGCACTGGTCTTCCTGATTTACTCCGAGGCAGCTCCGAGGCACTGCTGTTGTTCACGATGATTACGAAGGACCAGAAAAGCACGAGATAGAGTAATGGAACGATATTCCTGGGAACAATCACCTCAACCCGGCGTATGTATGTGTGTGGGAACGACGAACAACGAATAAACTATGAATGCCTACGAAGCGCCTCGCAGAAATGTGAATGAACTGTAGACGCTGCTCAAAGGACTTCTCAACAAGTATAGTATTTTTTGCCATCATTTTTTCACCTCCCGTTCCTTTTCTTTCTCTTTTGTACTCCTTGTCAGCGCAGTTCCTGCTTCGTCCTAACCACACATCATACTATGGCACAAAGTGAAATACCAACATTCTCGTCTCTCTGTCGCGCTAGTGCGAAAGGATAATCATCCTGCGGGAGGGTAGTAAAATTTTATTTTTTACAACTTACCATTTCGATTGTAACGTGTAAATATCCATGCGGTAGAGGTGAGGGGGTATGACAGGCACTACGGGCGGATGGATGACGTATTGTAAAAAGTAACGAACGAATTAGTGCGTAATTTTTTTGTCAATGAAAAACGAAATGTTTTGTTGCTGATATCAAATAGTTTACAAATGAATTGTTCACAAATTCACGGGGAAAAATTGGAAAAGACGGATATCACGCTTTGGTTAAGTGTCACTGTCACTTGGGAGGGTGGGAGGGGGCTTTTGGCTTTTGTATCTGCACTTGAGCAATCGATACTCGATATAGTGGCTCGTAGATAGGCACTAACTAAGTTTTTTTTTTTTTTGGGTTATCTGCCTCTCTCTTGAATGTCGACTAGTGGTTACGCCGTTATGTAGTAGACTGATAGTGCTACGGCCAGACCAGGCCATTTTGCCAAGTCGGAATCTACGCGGCAGAGTATGCGTCGCTCAAAGGGAGGGGAGACGACGGAAGAGGTTGTGGAATATATGTGAGAAAATGAAAACAAACAAATTTTCCGACCGGCCGTAGATGGATAGCTTTGTCATGAGGCGGTAGTGGCCGAGTTGGTGATGTTCGGCGAGGGGAGGGGAGAAAGATTTTAGAGTAAACCACCTTGATGGGTGGCGACGAGTGTGTGAGTGAGTGGAAGCCTATGGAGACTAGTGAAACTATTGAATAGTTTCAGATGCAGCATGGGATTTCTGCTATTCATTTGGGAAAATAGAACTTTGTGCTTAGTTGACGCACAGGGATGTGTGCGGGGGGTGTTTGCTATGAGGCATTAAGTCAAGTAGGCAAGTCGTAATGTGACGCGGTTTTGGTGTGATGTAAGCTCGGTTGCTCGTGTAGCTCATTGTGTTTGTTAATGCGGTGCGAGAGAACCGGGGTAATGGATGTGGTTGAAATGGATGTTGGGGGGAATCCGTGAGTGGTTGTGATTTACTGGTGTCTATAGATCTGTGTGGAGCTTTACAATGAACTTGTTACAGTTTTTTTTTGTTATTTCTCACTAAGTAAGATGGTCATTGACGCTTCTTAATGGAGAGGGCGCTGAATGAATAGTAGAATAGTTCACCTATCCTTTGGTTTCATTAACCAAGGTTGTGAGAGGGTTAAGCAGGATAGAGTGGAGTAGAAAGTATTCCCCGAAACACAATCGTATGAGTCAATGATGATTTCGAGAATGAAATGGATCTATTGTAATCGGGGGAATCTCACGCAGAGTCATTGAACCAAATATAATGGCGATCGCCTTCGGTGGTAGAGACGAACAAGGTCGTAATGACTTCATCATAAAGTTAAAAAGCCCTACTACTGTTGCAGATACATACATATGCACATAGTAGATTGTCTACTGAATTCCTTACACGATAGACATGGTCGTGGCCTGATGATGATACGCGTATTGAATCCCGCAAGAGAAATTCGTGTGACCCTCCTCAAAGAGAAAACTGCCCTATCACTCTGCTCGATACCAGGTTAGCCTACTCCCCTAGTGCCAAATTCCTTGGCTCGATAGGAAATTAACTTGGAAGAGCAACACAATTGAAAGAGCAAAAAAAGCAACAATAGCTCTCTACACATGTAAGAAAGCCCTAGGAAAAAATGGGGATTCAACCCCAAGATCACCCTATGGCTCTACATCACGGTCGTTAGACCCATACTAATGTATTGAGTGATAGTCTGGTGGACTGCACTAGACAAGACAACATACCACAAACAACTCGAGAAGGTACAAAGGATGGCATGTATGTGCATTACCGGGGCCCTCAGGTCCACACCAACGGCTGCGCTTAACATGATACTAGACCTTACACCACTCGATATTTTCGGTAAGCAAATTGCCACACAACTCGAAATGGACGAGCTATGTCACTGGCCACTCCTCCATCATGCAAAACAGGAAAACTATGACAGAAAACCTAGACCACACAGAACCCACCATAGTCTTGGACAAAAACTTTATGATGATCCATCCGGACAGGAAGATCTGGACCCGCCAAACTCAACCGCGCAGAAACTGTGTGGATTTCTACACTGACGGGTCTAAAACCAAAGACGGGGTGGGCAGTGGAGTTTTCTGCAAACAACTCAAGCTATATAAAGCTCTAAGATTACCAGATCACTGCAGCGTTTTCCAGGCGGAACCGTTGGCAATAAAAGAGGCTTTGTCTTGGCTGAAGTGGAACGTAATATCCACCACGCCTATTTGCATTCTCACAGACAGTCAAGCAGCTTTAAAGTCGTTGGAGTCCTATGTGTACACATCAAAATCTAGTCTCGACTGTCGCCGATCTCTTAACGAGATGGCAGAACAGTTCAACATACAGCTTATCTGGGTACCGGGGCACAGCGACATTACAGGTAATGAAAAAGCCGACACACTCGCCAAACAAGGAACGACGCTACAATCAATCGTGGCTTGTGAGGGAGTACCCCTTACAACCATTAAACATAATCTGACCAATCTCGCCAGGACCGAGACGAACCTGAGATGGACCCAAGGACATACCTGCGTCATCACCAGGCAAATCTGGCCTCGGCTTGACAGTCAATGCACAAGGAGTATAATCTTCCTAAAAAGAACTGACATCTACAAAGTCATCAGTGTCATCACAGGACACTGGCTCATTGGCAGTCACGCACAAAAACTAGGAATAGTTCCGAATGATTTCTGCAGAAGCTGTCAGGACGAGGAGGAGGTCGAATCCATTCACAACCTTCTCTGTGCCTGTCCAGCTTTTTGCAACATCAGAAAACGTTACCTAAGCTCTTACTTCCTTAACGGTCTGACAGATGTTCAGAAAGTAGGGATACTTGATCTTCTTAACTTCTTAAGAAGCACAAAATGGTTCCACGAATAGGGGGGTAAAACCCCCTCGTAGCTGCACAACGGGCCTCCCTGGCCTATGTACATTCTTCTCAACTCTGGGAAGGCTACGACCCTACCTACCTACCTACCTTACTTACAAATATAAAATTCCGCCCCTCAACGAACCGTGGTTGGGTGGAACCCAACTAATAATCAAAGAGCAGGCCAAATATCTAGGCCTAGTCCTTGACAAGAAGCTGAATTGGAAACCCAACATTCTTGACCGCGTCAAGAAAGCAACTGTTGCCCTCTACAGTTGCAAAAAAGTGGCGGGCAAGAAGTGGAGTCTCCAACCAAGCATTATGCACTGGCTCTACACGGCGGTCATAAGGCCCCTCCTCCTGTATGGCGTCGTAGTCTCGTGGACTGCTCTGGACAAAGCAGTCAATCGAAACCTTCTGGGGAAAGTACAAAGATCGGCCAGCTTATACATAAGCGGAGCGATAAGATCAACCCCCACGGAGGCCCTAAACATTCTGCTACACCTTCCACCACTGAACCTTTTCAGCAAACAAATTGCTGCCTGCGCGGCCCTGAGGATGAGGAGCATAATAAAATGGCCCACATCACAAAAAGGACACACAACCATTCTAAAACACTTCGAGGTACCCATGGACACAGACTATATCATCCCGCAAAACGTGTTCACTAGGAACTTCGAAGTTGTTTTTCCATCCAGGGAGGAATGGCCTGAAGGGAAAGTCATACCAAAGGACTCGATCTCCCTGTATACCGATGGCTCTAAGATGGAGTCGGGTGTAGGCAGTGGAGTCTTCTCCAAGGAGCTTAACCTCAGCCTATCCTTCCGACTCCCAAATTACTGCAGTGTGTATCAGGCTGAAATAACAGCGATAACAGAGGCCCTTGCATGGCTCAGGATCAATGTAATATCCGCCAAAGATATTATCATTTGCACGGATAGCCAATCTGCGATAAAATCCCTGGCAGCGGTAACCCACAAATCAAAGACATCTCTTAACTGTCGCCTATCTCTAGATGAGATGGCTGAGCAGTTCAACATTAAAGTATTGTGGGCTCCCGGGCATAGGGATATTCCAGGAAACTGCGCGGCCGACGAACTCGCAAAGTTAGGGTCTAGCACACTCAGCCTACCTACCCTCGGGTACCTAGAAACACCAATAAGTACGGTAAAGCATATGATAAAACTCCAAACCACTAAGGCGACCAACCTCCAATGGAATGAGAGTAATATCGGCTTTATCACCAAACAACTCTGGCCTAAATTAAACCTAGGACGAACCAGGGACCTAATGGCAACCAAAAGGGCAACCTTAGGTACTCTGGTGGGTGTCATTACAGGTCACTGCATCATTGGGATACACGCCGCCAGACTGGGAATACCCTCCAACGACTTCTGTCGCAGCTGCATGGACGAGGAGGAGGAGGAATCAATACATCACCTCCTCTGCTCATGCCCCTCTTTTGCTAATCGCAGGAGGATCTACCTCGGCGCGCCCTTCTATGATAATTTAAGTGAGCTGGCAGACCATAAAATAGCTCAACTCCATCGCTTCATCAGAAGCACCGGTTGGTTCTCTGGTAGCGGATCTGGGTAACAAGATCCATGTGGTATCACAATGGGCTGACTTCGCCCTATGTGTGGCTTATGCCGACCACAATAACCTAACCTAACCTACCTACCTTCCTCCTCAAAGGGTACCGACAAAAATCGACTACTTAGATGGAGCTAAAGTTTTGGGTGAACCTGAGTTTCAGCAAACAGGCTTCCTAGCCAGCGAGATCTGTAACTAGGTTGGGTTAGATAGATCTATTTTAGCTGCTTCCGCTTCCATGCCCATGGACGCTTCATTGACGGTTCACAGCGTTTACCTAATCCCGTCAGTGTCGCCAATGAGGTAGTGTAGCATCGATTCGAAAATATATTCGATAGTGAGCTTCCTCGACCTTGACCTGCGCTATGGGTACTGTGTTGGCCTCTGACGCCGATGACAAGGGATCGAGTCCGGACAACAGCCGTGTCATTGAACGTGTTTTCACGGTGCTTCTTCTTAGCGGGGTTCTGACAAAACACTCTGTAGTATAATTGCCATGAAAAGCTTTTCAAAATTTGCCGCTCGGATTCGGCAATAAAATGCAAGTCCCTTTCGCCAATGGGAAAATTAAATCACACACAACGTGGGTGATTGAGAGAAGCTCGGCTTTGGTCCTTCATGGGCTGTAACGCCCACATACATACATTCAAGTCAATACTTGCCATTTAGTACTACCACGTTTTAAGTAGTCCTTGCGAAGACTTAAATGTTGTTATCCTTCAGGACCGTATCCTCATACGCAGTCCAGAGGCGCCCAATCTTACAAACTAGCCAGCTTCGGTGTGCGCTACACACCGATGTGGTCTTGGGCCTCAACTAACAAGCGACTCCAGCCAGCATGATCTCTTGCCAGCCGTCTCCAATCACGCACACAAAGTTGTTTTAGGTCCTTCTCCATTTGTGTGCGCCAGTTGAGTCGAGGGCGTCCTCTGTTGCGTTGTCGGGCCGCAGCTATCTTGTCCATACGCTCTACATGGCCTAACCATCTTAAACATTGTTTCCGTAGACACTTAACCAGGCACATGCCACCGTACAGCCCGTACAGTTAGTACTTGAATTTTCTTCTCCAGATGCCATCAAAGCACGCAGAACTTTCCTCTCGAACAGGCCAAGAGCTCCCTCATTCGCTTTCAATAGCGACCTCTGCACCATAAAGCAGAACTGAGATAGTCAGGGTATTATTTAAAGCCAGCTTGGTTTTTCGAGAGATGGCTTTGTTACTTAATTGCCTTTTGAGCCAAAAGAAACAGCGATTGGCAAGAGTTATTCTGCGTTTAATCTCGGTACTGATGTTGGTCGTATTAGTCACTGCGGATCCGAGGTAGACGAAGTCCTTGACCGCCTCAAAGTTCTTGCTGCTTATTGTACCGCTCTGTCCGAGATCGAGCTGAGCAGACTACTAAGATTTCTATAGGTTTTTAGGTTTCTACGGGTTAAACGTTGACGGGGCACAATGGACTCCTCGTAGTTTAACTGAGCCTTGACCTTTCGTCAATAGGGCACCTACCTCATACCTCATAGAGGTGTTCAGTAATGCTAAACATTCCGTTGTTTCGGGTGCTAAAGGAGTAGACTATGCGAACATATGAAGGTACAAGCGCCGACACTTCAGCCTTTGTCTAAAAGCACCTACCCACACCTTCACGAGGTGGCTTCTGGGTGCCTAGTACTTCAACTATAGATAGGGTTCCTTTGTAAGGTTGTTGGGGGCAGCAAGCGAGAGACCGGGGGAGTCAGAGCCGTCACCGGGGCTCAGCTCCTTCTTTAGGACGGCGGATGAAGATACGGACGGATTACATGTTGACGACCCCCGTAAACGTCTAAAAGGAAACGAATTCCGGATCCGCACCTGGAACGTTAGGTCCCTCAACAGACTAGGTGCGGCCGGACAACTGTTCAACTCATGGCTGACGTTCAAAGAAATGCGATGGAATGGGCCAGGCAAAAAGCGGATGAAAAACTGTGATGTATACTACGGGAACTGCTACAGAGAAAGTAAACAATGCTTATTCGGATGCGGATTTGTTGTTCGAGGCAGACTCAGGAAAAAAGTCTTAAGCTTCCAGTATGTAAGCGAACGCCTCATAACTATCCGCATCAAGGCCAATCTCGGCAATATAAGTTTATTATGTGTCCACGCCCCCACAGAGGAGAAAGATGACCGACATAAAGACGACTTCTATGATCTCCTAGGCAGACCGTATGCGCAATGCCCCAGCTATGACACCAAAATCGTTCTAGGAGATTTCAATGCGAAGCTGGGCGAGGAAGCTATCTTCGAACGAATCATAGGAAAGCATAGCCTACACAAAACCACGTCAGAAAAGGGACTAAGGCTAGTGGACTTTATGGCGGGACATAATCTGGTAGTAGCAGGTACACGATTCCCACACCTCAACATACATAAAGGGACCTGACGGTCTTTCGATCAATCGACAATCAATCAAATTGATCACATTGCGATCGACGGTAGACACCCTCCAGCATCCTAGATGTCCGAACCTTTCGAGGAGCCAATATGGACTCGGATCATTATCTTGTTGCAGCCAAGGTACGGATGCGAATTTCTCGGAATCAACGGAGTCCAGTAAGAACACCAAGATTTAACGTCGAAAAGTTGCAATCGCAGGTGACCGCCAGGGTCTTCGTCGATCAAGTCTCTCTCAAGTTCTCTCAAGTCCCGATGCAATCTGCACAAACTATACAACAGCAATGGAGACGTTATTAGAACGTCATCAGAGAGGGCGCTTCAAATGTACTCGGTTTCAAGTCATCACCTTCGAGAAACTCCTGGTTTGATGACGAGTGCAGACAGGCCGACATAGAGAAACAGGATTCATCGACGGCCGAGAGCTGCCCGCGAGCTCTATGAACAGAAAAGGAGGGAGGAGCAAGCGCTTCTGAGAAGAGAAGGAGGAGATGGAGAGATGCTATTGCAGGAACGACGTTCGAAAGTTTTACCAGAGCAGAAGCCTGCAGGGATGAGCACTAATAGTGGAGCCACGGTCGATGCTGAGATTGTGGAAGGACCACTTCTGCAGACAGTATAACGGCGATGATAGTCAAAATACCGCCGTCAGGTAGAACGAACCATTCACAATGGACGAAGACGAAAGAGAATCCCGTCCACCCGGCCTAGACGATGCTAAGATAGCGATATCGAAACTTGAGTCTTATAAAGCTGCTGGAGAAGACGGACTTCCCAACTCATCTGCAAGATATGGTCGGAAGAATGCATGCCCGATGAATGGAATCTCAGCATCGTTTGCCCGGTCCATAAGAAAGGAGACCCCTATGACTGCACCAATTACAGAGGGATAAGTCTCCTGATCATTGCGTAGAATATCCTCTCTGCCGTACTGTGTAAGTGCCTGAAGCCATTCGTGGACAATCTGATAGGTTTCTACCAGTGTGGTTTCAGAGTTATGTCAAAACTAGACATGGCGCTGTATAGCTCGTCTCTATACACACTGTCATACGCGGCCTTGAAATCGACGAAAAGGTGATGGGTGTCGATTTGGTATTCTTGGGTCTTTTCCAAGATCTGCCGCGGTGTGAATATCTGGTCTATTGTGGACTTACCCGGCTTGAAAGCACACTGATAAGAACCTCCGATTATCCACAAAGGGTTTCAGGTGTTCACACAGTACGCCAGAGAAGATCTTGTATGCGATGTTAAGGAGATGTATTCCCCTGTAGTTGGTGCAGTTTTTCTTGTGGACTGGGCAAACGATGCTGAGATTCCATTTGTCGGGCATGCTTTCCTCCGACCATATTTTACAGATGAGCTGGTGCATGCGCCCTACCAGATCATCGTCAGCCGCTTTAAATAGCTCGGCAGACAGGCCGTCAGGCCTTCGCGGCTTTATTAGTCTTAAGCTTCGTAATTACCAGCTGAGTTTCAAGGATCATTCAGATCTTTCGTCGCCTTTAAACAGACGTGTTCTTTCCATATTCTCAACATCGACTGTGACTCTCATCTCTACAGGCTTCTTTTTTTTTTTTTGTTTTTTTTTTTTAGAGACTCGCGCAGGTTCAAGAGGTCTTCATATTCTCTTATGATGTGTTGACACACACAACCTGAACGGAGTGCAGTGGTTGGGGTCGTTTATGTTCGTTCACTTCTCTCAGGGGTGGTTGTCCTAGGCCTAGATAGGACGAGAGCCGACCAAATTCCGGGTTGGTTATAGTCCGTAGTAATTCGTTCAAGCACTTTAGTATTGCATACGCAGAGGATGAATGTCGGTTGACCATATACTGTGAGTGTTATGCCTGCAGGCAGTACGTCTGGTCACTTTCCATTCACAACTGCGTTGCATACTTTTTATTATCTGCTCTGGCTTTATAGCCCTGCCTAGCATGTCCGTTTTACCTTTTCGTAAAACTTGCGAGCGTCATACCTATGGTAGCATCTCTCCATCTCGTCGATCTCACGCTTTCCATGCTGTCTTTTTTCTTCCCTAAAAGCGTGTGTTCTACTCTCCGTTTCTGCTCGTAGTGTCCACGAGTGACTCTCGTCCGTCTATGTAGCATGACTTTGTAGGCGTTTTGCTTTGCTACATGGGCTTGCCAACATTGTTCATCAAACCAGGGGTTACTAGCTGACGGTGTCTTGAAACCCGACACATCAGAGGCAGCGTCTCTGATGGCACGCTGACAATGATCCGACTGTTGTTCTGTGGGTTGTTCCGGTGTCATTGGAGTTTGCGTGAGTTTGAGCGAATCTCGATTAGCAAGGGTCCTAGCGGTCTTCTGCGATTGTAGCTTTCCGACGTCAAACTTTCGTTGTCCAGCTCGAATCCGTGGCATCCTTGTTATCTTCATTCGTACCTTGGCTACAGCAAGATAGTGATCCGAGTCGATGTTGGCTCCTCGGAAGGTTCCTATATCTAGGATGCGGGAGGAGTGTCTGGCGTCGATCGCAACGTAATCAATCTGATTTGTGTTAGACTGATCAGGTGATCGCCAGGTTCTTTTGTGAATACTGAGATGCGTAAATTGTGTGTTAGCCAGAAGGAGATTGCGCCGCGCCAGGAAGTCGAGTAGCTGATGTCCGTTTTCGGAGTCCTCTTTGCCCAGTTTTGCATTAAGACCTCCTAGAACTATTTTTGTGTCGTTAGAGAGAGTTAGAGAGGGTACAGGGGGTGGGACAAAGTCGCCTGATCACTGCGGCCACGAGTGGGCCTATTGTGATGTCCCCCACTTACAGTTCACTCAAGAATCCTGAGTTTGTGATGAAACTTAGTATGCTTTTGAGTGAGCTAGCAGCGATTTCTTCTGCTTCAAGATAATACTTGCCTAAGTGACGATGACGTGTACTGACAAGGCAGTTACAGTGGCATAGTATGTGCTCTGCTGTTTCTTCGTCTTCATTACACATTCTGCAAGTGTCATCTTGTATGATGCCCATCGTCTTGAGATGTTTGTTGACTGGGCAGTGTCCAGTAAGGAAACCTGTGATTAAGCGAATCTGACTCCTCGAGAGCATGAGGAGTTGTTTCGTTCTGTTGAGAGATGTAGTTGGGAGGAACAACTTGGCTTGTCTGCTACCTTTCGTTTGTAACCAGTAGTGATCCGTCGTGTTCCTTAACCAATTGTTTATGCAGCATTTGGTGGTGCTGATGGGTATGCCGCAGAAAGGCCGTGGCATCATGAATGGTGATGCGGAGCCTTTCCTAGCTAGTAGGTCCGCCTTTTCGTTGCCTGAATGGCCGCTGTGTCCAGGTATCCAAATGAGATGAACTCTGTTTGTGCTGGCCAGCTGGTGAAGTAAATGTAGGCAGTCCCATACCAGTTTGGAGGTGACTTCATAGCTCTTTAGGGCTAGAAGTGCAGCCTTGCTATCAGAGAGAATGTAAATGTTTTTGTTAAGTATGTTTCTGTTTAAATTTTCTCTGAGGCAGAGTTCTATAGCAAATATCTCTGCTTGAAAAACGGAGTTATATCTGTCCATGCTGACGTAGATGGATGTGCCAGTATTTGCTCCGTAAACTCCAGCCCCAACGCCTTCGTTCGTTTTGGAGCCATCTGTGTACCACACATAGGATTCACGATTGAAGGGGGGTCTATCCTGTTCCCAGTTTTGTCGGTTGGGGAATGTGACCTTGTAGTTTTGGCTGAAGTTGTATCTGGGGAGACAGTTGTCTGAGAGAGATATCATTAGGATTTCACGCCTGTTTATCTCCGTAAGGATATCAGGGTGAAAGAGCCTACGGTTAGAGTCATCCTCCACGATCAATCTATGGGCGAAGACCATTGCTTCTTTCTTCAGTTGGAGGTGAAGAGGTGGCAGGTCTGTGATGACTTCTAGTGCTGCTGTGGGGGTTGTTCTCATGGCCCCGGTGATACAGATGCAAGCTAGTCTTTGCAATTTGTTGAGCTTGGCTTGCACTGTTGCTTGTTTTGTTTTGTGCCACCAGACGGGCGCAGCATATGTGAGGATTGGTCTGGTGATTGCTGTGTATAGCCAGCGGGTCATTTTGGGGTTTGTGCCCCAGTTTTTGCCAGTGAGACTTTTGCTGGTCCATAAAGAGATCCTGGCTTTCTCAATGGTTTTTGCAATGTGAGAGTTCCAAGTGAGCTTTTCGTCTAGAGTTATCCCTAGATATTTGACTTCTTTTGAGAACTCTATCGCTTCACCAAAGAGGGTAGGTTTGGTGAGTTTGTGCCTATTCCTCCTTTTGGTGAAGGCGACTATAGTGCTTTTCCTAGGGTTGATCTTAAGTGCAACCTTTGTGCACCAGTTTGCAACAAGATTTAGTGCCCGTTGGAGGAGTTCCGAAACCGTGTTTTCGAATTTGCCTCTAACCAGGATCACTATGTCGTCGGCATAGCCTTGGACATAGAAACCATTGTTGCTGAGTATGTTAATCAGTTCATTTACCACGATGGACCACAAGAGAGGTGAGAGAACCCCACCTTGAGGGCATCCTTTCGCGGTATTAACACTGATTTTATCATTGCCTAGTGAGGTGTTTATTTTCCTATTACTAAGCATGTGTTGGATCCAATTGCATGTGGTGTTATCCACCCCTGTGCTGAGGATGCAACGTTTTATTTGGGTGTAGTCGGTGTTGTCGAAAGCACCCTCAATATCAAGAAAGCAACCTATCGCAATTTCTTTGTCGCTCAGGGATTTGTTGATCCGGGCTGTTAGCTCCTGAAGAGCATGCGTGGTCGATTTCCCAGGCTGGTAGGCATATTGGTTTTTGTGAAGTGGTGATCTTTTCAGGGCACCGTTCCTGATATGCCTATCCAGAATTTTTTCCATTGTTTTTAGGAAAAAAGAGGTAAGGCTTATCGGTCTGTAGGACTTAGGCAGGTCTGTGGGTCTACGGCCTACTTTGGGAATGAATTTTACCTTTACCTCTGTCCAGCTCGTTGGTATGTATCCCCATGCATAGCTGGTTCTAAAGATGTTGATCAGCATGGGGCTAATTATCGCACTTCCTTTCTGAAGTAGGGCTGGGAAGATGCCATCCTCCCCCGGGGATTTGTACGGGTCAAAAGAGTTAATGGCCCATTTTATGCTTCCCTCGTGGAAAATTTTTTGTGCTCTCTTCCATACCTCCCTGTTGGGTCTAGTTGCCCTGATCTGCGGAGGTATGTTAGAGAGATTAGAGGGAATGATTGTGGAGTCTGGGAAGTGCGTACTGGTTAGAATTTTCAGTACTTCTGTACCATTCTCCGCGTAAGTGCCATCTGCTCTCCTCAACAGTCCAATTTGGTTAGTGTGCTCTTTGGCGAGAACTCTGTGGATGCGAGCGCTGCTCTGTATGTCTGATAGACTACTGCAGAACTTTTTCCATGAGTCTCTTTTGGCTCTTCTAATCTCTTGGTTGTAGTTGGTGAGTGAGGCACGGTACTGTGTCCAGTCACCAGTCCGTTTAGCTCTGTTGAACAGTTTTCTGGTCAGTGCTCTTAGCTTGGCCAGATTGCTGTTCCACCACGGAGTGGTACGATTACCTGAATTAACTTTCTCTGGGCAAGCGTTGTGAAAGGCAGATAAGATGGTAGCATTGAGGCTGTCACAGCTGAGTTCGAGGCTGTCTATGTCTCTGATGCTATTGGGACAGTTTCCGATCGATTGTGCGATTTCCAGGCTATATGTGCCCCAGTCCGTCGCTCTCGGTTGTCTGTATGTTCTGGTAATTCTATCTCCTACTTTTATGTCAAAACAGATCTGTCGATGATCTGACATCGATGTTTCTGTTGAGACATGCCAGTTTTGGATAGAGTTGCCTATGAACGGTGTGGTTAGGGTGAGGTCTAGTACCTCTTCTCTAATTCTATTCATAAAGGTGGGACTATTTCCGCGGTTTATGATATTGAGGTTATTCTTGCAAATAAATTCTAACAAGTACTCACCTCTTTTGTTAATGCCCGAGCTTCCCCATGCTGTGTGGTGGGCGTTTGCGTCACAGCATATGATGATCTGTGAGCCTCTTCTTACACAGTAGTCTAGGAGATCCTGCAGTGGTGTAAAGCTGAGATCGGTGGAGTCGCCCGGTAGGTAGGCTGAGCAAACTACGACATCTGACCTACCTTCCGCAGTGGATAGCTGAATAATGGCAGCTGCCAGGTCCTTATTCGTATATTCTGAAATGGGAATGGCTTTAATGGTGTTATTAATCATTATGCAAGCCCTAGGTCGTCCATCATTTGTGGAGTCGTAGAGCAGCTCACCTGATATTCCTTTGATCTGGTCTTTGACCGTATAGGGTTCCTGGATAAAGGCTATATCAAAGTGCTCCTTATTAAATCTATGGCTCAGTACCGCAGACGCGGCCTTTGCATGCTGTAGATTTATTTGGATGCACTTTAATCCCGACATGGTGGATTAAGCGAGATACTGGCAGGGCCGCCAGTGTTAGTGACTGGTACAACCATAGGGCTGACCCCTGAAGTCCTGGTTGCCCGAGTAGTTTCTTCAGGCAGCCTTGACGTTTGGGGTACTTTCGTTGCCTCTGTGGTTGATTCACTATCACCAGATGCAGTAGTTGTTGCTCTCTGGCTTGGCTTATGCACGCCGAGTTCCTCACTTTCTTTCCTGGGCATGGCCAGTGTACTTTGGGCATCGCACTTCGGATGGGCTTGTGCCCTGTCCTTGGTTTTGTTGTCCGCAGTTATCTTTGCCTGCTTGGGAATTCCCTTGATCCTGATTAGGATCTGGGAGAAGTTGAGGAACAGTTTAAACCTTTGCTTCACGATGGCGTCTTTGGATGTCTCATCAATGGCAAAGGTTATTTGGTCCCCACCGCTTTTTTCCTTGGCGATCCTGAGGACTCTCCATCCTTTAGTGCTAATGTTCGCATTTTGCTTCATTATGCGCATAAGGAAGGTGTCCTTGGTTAGGTCATCGGCTTCGGGGACGAAAGTTACGCAGGTGTATAACTTGGGGATGTCATTGCCCTGAGTTGCACACAGATCTACGTTTTTCCATGGCTTAATCTTCTTTATCGACGACATGAGCCAATTTTTGGTCTCTGTATCGTGACAGGTGATAGATAGCCATCCGTTTCTGGCTGAGGTGGCCTCGAATCTGAGGGCAGGACAATTCTTATCTGCCTTGTCCATTTCCTCTAGCAGGCTCTTCCTCACTAACTTTATTTGTTGATCAGTTAGGGTCTCTTGCGGGTGTAGCGAGTGCATGATAGCGACTTTGCACCGAGCAATAGCATCCCGATAAGATGGCTCGGGTGCTTCCGTACGCTCTCGTGCACCTCCACTAGTTCCTTTAGTGGGTTTAGTTTTGGCTTCACCAGCGGATCCAGGGCGATCATTTAGTTTACCGGCACATGAGCTACTTGGTGTCTCTGTGTGTGGTCGACTCTTCTTCGAAGTGTTCTCCACGAGGGAGTTGTCGTTTGATCGGTTGCGTTTGGGATTTGGCAAGTCTGGGTTTTTGTTAGCTTCCCTTTCCGCAAGCACGAGAGCATATCTTGCTTTTTCTTTTCGCCTCGCCTCTTCGGGCTCTATTCCCTCCCGGATTAGTGCGGCGATTCGTCGCCTTTGGGCCCCGGTGAAAAAGTCATATTTCTGCCGAGGTTTTTTGGCGTCGCTGACCACTGCAACCTCAGTGCTTGGACCATTTGGTGCCTGAGCAGTTTGATTGTCCGTCTTATTAGACAGGAGCGTGGTAGCAGGATTTGGAGATGGTACTGTGTCTTCTGTCTCCATTTTGTGTACTGGTGAGCGGAGGAGGTATTCTTCCTCCGACTCCGTTAGTGTTCTGTTTTCTGTAGTGTTATGTTTTTGTTTTTGTTGTTTGTGCATAGATTGGACCCACGAGTATGGCGAGAATTGTTGGTCAACATCTACAGAGCTCCCATGTAGATGCAAGGCTAATTACTATGTGAGGGCGCCTGGTATCACATAGGGATCGTACGTTAGCGATGCACATTTTTGTATTCCCTGCACCATTCAGTCCTCGGCACGTATTCCAAACCACCTTGACTTGGGAATGTCAAGCTGGGACATTGGGCATAGGTTCTGTCTAGGAGATCGTAGAATTCTTCTTTGAGTCGATCGTCCTTTTCTTCGGTTGGGGCGTGAGCGCATATCAAGCTAATGTTTCCAAACTTAGCTTTGATGCGGATTGTTAGGTGGCGTTCGCTTATATCACGAAAGCTTAGGACTTTTTATCGGACTCTTCCTCGAATAACGAATCAGCATCCGGATAAGCGCTGTTTGTTCTTTTTGTTGCAGTTCCCGTAGTATATGTCGCAGTTTTTCATCCATCTTTTGAGTGGCCCATCCCATCGCATTTCTTGGAGTGCCTGCTTTATAGCAGCTGAGAGCAGCTGAGGGTTCGCTCCAGTTGATCACCTGCACCCGGACTATTAAGGGACCTCACATTCCAGGTGCAGACTCGCAAGGGGTGGAAGAGTCTTCGACTCCAACACCGAGGGATGAGGGCGATAACATCTATGGGCGTGCGGCTGGAGAGGCGTGTTTGTTGAGGCCTTGGTTCATCCCGAACTGTAGCGCCATCTAAATAAGTAAAGTAAGTTCCTTTGTTTTAAGGCGCTCTCATAGCAGGAACGACCTTGGTTAATTTGAGAGGTGGGAGGTTCTTATTTGATAATGTTTTGCTTAGGGCCGTACACCTTAATACGAAACTATCCTTCCGTCATATAAGTTGGTCCTTGTTGTTTTCCTTTTACGGCACAGTTATGATCCGGAGGATAACCCCCTTCCACTTTACTGCATTTCTGCTTGTCCGCCTGTGGCGTTCGCCGGTTTGACCTCAGGAAGTAGTGGCAGGCTTTCTGGTTTGGCATAATTTCGTAACTAAGGCCAATCAAGTGCTGGAGCTCTGCAGCTTTTTTTTGGTTTGCCTTTTTTGCGCGATTTTACTGGAATGTTTCTTTGATATTGCCTTTTTGACGGGGTTCAAAGGAACTCTCCTTTGGACATGACAATACCAACTAAGCCGGTCGTACTCTATTTTGAAGACTTCTTCTTCTTCTTAACGGGCGCTATAGTTCGGGGTGAACCTGGTCTCAACCAACATGCCCCCTTAACTAGCACGATCTTTTGCTAGCCTTTCCCATTGCCGCACACCCAGTTGGCTGAGGTCACCTTCCACCTGTGTGCGCCATCTTAAGTGCGGCCGTCCTCTGCTTCTTCGTCCCTCGGGGTTGGATTCAAAGACTCTCCGGGCTGGAGCTGTGGGGTCCATTCGCTCTACATGGCCCAGCCATCTTAGGCGTTGAATCCGTAGACGACTGACTAGACTCATGTCGCTGTACAGCCCGTAAAGTTCGTGGTTGAATCTTTTCCTCCATCCCCCGTCTGCGTTTATAGGCCCAAAAATCACGCGCAAAATCTTTGTCTCGAACCGACCAAGGGCCTCCTCGTCCGCTTTTGATAGTGTCCATGCTTCTCCGCCGTACAGCAGGATCGGGCTATTAAGGGTCTTGTATAGAGTCAATTTTGTCGTTCGTGAGAGGGCTCTATTACTCAATGGCCTCCTTGGCAAGAGTGATTCTGCGTTTCATTTCGGAACTGATGTCGTTGTTCCAGGTCACTGCGGAGCCAAGGTAGACGAAGTCCTTAACTACCTCGAACTTACATCTGCCAATACAAACGTTCTGGCCAAGACGTCGGTGGTGAGCGTCCTTTTTTGATGCAACATATATTTAGTTTTGCCCTCGTTTACCGCCAGACCAACTTTCGCCGCCACGAACTCAATACCCGCAAACGCCTAATTGACATCTCGCTGTGATCTACCTATTATGTCAATGTCGTCGGCGTATGCAAGGAGTTGCCTCTTGTATTGGCCAGTGATTTTTGCACAATCATTTCCAATATGATGTTGAAGAAATCCCACGACAGCGCTTCGCCCTGCCTAAATCCTTTTTTGACATCAAAACTATCAGTAAGGTGTTCACCGATTCGGATGGAGCAGCGAGCATTCTCCAAAGTCATCCTGGATAGTCTGACGAGTTTAGCAGGTATGTCAAAGGTAGACATAACGTGGTATAGCTCGTCTCTAATTACGCTGTCGTATGCGGCTTTGAAGTCGACAAATAGGTGGTGAGTGTCGACTTGAAATTCATTGGTTTTCTCCAGGATCTGCCGTAGTGTGAAGATTTGGTCGATGGTGGACTTCCCTGGCCTGAATCCGCACTGATAAGGACCTATCAGCTTATTTACAAAAGACTTCAGGCGTTCACACAAAACGGCAGAGAAGATTTTGTAGGCGATGTTAAGGAGACTTATTCCTCTATAGTTGGCCTAATCAGAGGGGTCTCCTTTCTTGTAGATCGGGCATACGATGCTGAGACTCTTTTCCTCGGGCATGCTTTCCTCTGACCATATCTTACAGATGAGCTGGTGCATGCTCCTAACCATGTTATCCCCAGCTGCCGTGAAGAGCTCAGCAGACAGTCCTTCTGCGCCAGCAGCTTTATTCGACTTGAGTTTCGATGTGGCAATCTTAACTTCGTCGAGGTCAGGGGAACGGAGTTCTCTGCGGTCTTCGTCGATTAGAAATGGATCATTCTGCCTGACAGCGGTATATTGACTAACATCGCCGTTATTCAGTCTGCAGAAGTGGTTTTTCCATATTCTCAGCATCGACTGCGATTCTACTACTAGGTGTCCGTTCTGTGCAGGCTTCCGTTCCGACTTCATAACCCTGGCATGTTCGCTTTATCTGTTGAAGACTTCGTGTGTGTAAATTTGACCTCAACTACGTTCTAAATGGCCCTCGTGGATAGCCGAATTTTGAGTTAATTTTTCTAACATACTAAGTTAGTCGCTAATCTGTCAGATTATTGGAAACTTGGCATGGACTCGGACATACAGGGTAAAGTTGTTGATCGCTCTCAACCTGGCGAGATGCCAGCAACGATCCCTGTTTAAATGCCCGGGTCAAGTTGACATACGGCCTCCTCGTCGCGCCCTCTGGATAGCCTCTTCAACAACCGTTGGGAGGTGAACAAACGTATGCAGCGACGAAACCCCGACCAGTATGGCGGTTGTGCGGCGGGCTAACAATCCGCCCACGTAAAAAAAAGAAAAGTTATGAATGAGCAAGATGCCTTGGATACACGGACGGATACCTACTCGACGATGACAACGCACGAAAAAGGAACACGATTTGCTCGTGTATGCTCCTGGAATGTCAGAACCCTGTACACTCCCGGAGCTGCTCATAAACTAGAAGGAATCCTCAGGCAGTACAAGGCGGATATTACTGCGGTCCAGGAAATACGCTGGATAGGAAACGGTATGATTAGGAAGAAAATTTGCGACATTTATTACAGCTGTCACAAAAGGTTGCACTTACTGGGATGCGGATTTGTCGTGGGAAAGCGGTTAAGGTCGAAGGTCATCGACTTTAAACCTATAAGTGATCGCCTGGCTATGATCCGCATCAGAGACAGATTTTATAACATCAGCCTCATATGTGCACACGCCCCTACCGACGATGCTGAGGACCCTATCAAGGAGGACTTCTATGACCTCCTGGACAACGCCTACGGAGCTTGTCCGGAGTACGATGTAAAAATCGTGCTCGGGGACTTCAACGCCAAAATCGGTAAGGAAAACACCCTTGGCGGAGTATCGGAAAGCACAGCCTCCACGATACAACAACAGATAACGGCTTCCGACTCGCTGACTTTGCGACAGCTCGTAATGCGGTGATAAGTAGTACAAGATTCCCTCGCAAGCGAATCCACACAGCCACCTGGCGATCTCCGGACGGTCGAACCGCCAACCAAATCGACCATGTGCTCATTGACGCAAGGCACTCGTCAAACATCCTGGATGTGCGAACATTCAGAGGGGCAAACGTCGACTCTGACCACTTCCTCGTAGCAGCAAGATTCAGAGCTCGACTGTCCAATGTCAGAAAGCTGCACAAGCCCATCAGGAGGAGGTTCGACATTGGGCGCCTGAGCACACAGGAGGTTGCCAGAGTCTACAGGGAGCAGCTGAGCGAAAAACTCTACGGTATGCCTACGTTGAACACAAATGCCAATAATATGTGGCTGCATTGCCGCTCAGCCATTCAGGAAGTAGCCGAAACCACCTTAGGATACCTACCACCCCCGACAAGAAACCCGTGGTATGATGGCGAGTGTGAGCAGAAAAAGGCAGCAACCGACGAGGCGTACCAAAAGGCGCTGCAGAGGAAAACCAGGGCAGCGCAGGAAGAGTACCGAGCCAGAAGAAGGGAGGAGAAAGAACTACTGCGACAAAAGAAAAGAATCTCGCAGGCTCCCAGCTCAAGGATATCGAGCAGTCTAGGGATAAACATAAAATACGAGCCTTTTACAAGAAAGCCAAAGGCATTGCAGGAGGCTTCAAAACGGGCACCCTGGCTCTTCGAAACTGCGAGGGTAATCTTGTCACCGACCCGCAGGGAATAGTGGATGTATTTAAGCAGCACTTCCAGCAGCTGCTTAACGAGCATGACCAAGAGAGAGTGGTAGGGACTGAGGAAATCCCAACTCCAGCCGCTGAAGTAGTCCTCCCACCCAGCATAGAAGAAGTCGGCACAGCTATTCAGAAGCTGAAGAACAACAAGGCCGCAGGCTCAGATGGCTTGCCATCAGAGCTCTTCAAGGCTGGCGGCGATGTTCTGGTAGGGAGCATGCACCAGATCATCTGCAAAATTTGGGAAGATGAGAGCATGCCCGACGACTGGAATACCAGCTCTATATGCCTCGTCCACAAAAAAGGCGATCCTACCTCTTGCAAGAACTATAGAGGTATGTCCCTGCTCAATGTCGCATACAAGATCCTGTCCAGCGTATTGTGTGAACGTCTAAAACCATTCTGCACCGCACTAATCGGCAGCTACCAGTGCGGCTTCCGGCCCGGCAAATCAACTATAGACCAAATGTTCACACTTCGACAAATCCTGGAAAAGACCAACGAGTTTCGAATCGATACACACCATCTTTTCATCGATTTCAAAGCCGCATACGACAGCATTCATCGTGAAGAACTGTTTGGTGCGATGGCCGAATACGGGATCCCGGTAAAACTGATCCAGTTGTTTCGCGCCACGCTAAAAAACACGCGATGCACCGTGCAACTCGGCTCTAGGACCTCGGAACCATTCGAAACATGCACCGGATTTCGGCAAGGAGATGCGCTGTCATGTGACTTCTCCAACCTGGTGCTGGAGCAGATAGTGCGACGGGCAGGCGTCAAACGGGGAAGGCACTATCTTCTATAAGTCCGTCCAGCTGCTAGGATACGCGGATGATATCGACATCATCGCGTGTTCTCGCCGTGGCATTGTAGAAGCATTCACGGCGATTGAATAACAGACGAAACGAGTTGGTCTTAAGACCAATGAGGACAAAACGAAGTACATGCTGTCAAGCAAAAACCAATCCGTCGCTCACCACCTGGGACAAAATATAACAATTGAGTTACAATTTCGAGGTAGTTAAGGAGTTTGTCTACCTCGGGGCAAACGTAAATTCCACAAATGACACCACAGTGGAGATCCGGCATAGAATCGCCCTTGGCAACCGCTGCTACTTCGGCTTGTCCAAACAACTGGGGTCAAAACTCCTCACTCGAAAGACCAAAGACCATGCTTTACAAAACGCTCTTACTGCCAGTCTTGCTGTACGGAGCCGAAGGCTGGACGATAAGCAGGACAGCGGAGCTAATTTTGGGTTCTTTCGAAAAAAAAATTCCGCGCCGGATATTTGGTCCTGTCTGTGAGGAAGGTGAATGGAGAAGAAGACACAACCGCGAGCTCTACGAGCTGTACCAAGATGTGGATGTAGTCCGGAAGGCAAGGGTCCGTCGACTACACTGGCTCGGCCACATCGAGCGCATGGACATCAACGCTCCAGCTAAGAGGGTCTTCGACTCCGAGCCTCCTGGTTCGAGAAGAAGAGGAAGACCGAACCTCCGGTATTAAGACCAAGTAATCGCAGATGTAAGACATCTTGGTTTTGACAACTGGAAGCAGCGTGCCCGGGACCGTCAAGGATGGAAGGCAGCTTATCGCTGGCCTGATAAGTAAGTGGTCCAAATTCCGAAATCCATTTGAGAATTCAATCATGTCAACCGCCATTTTCAATTCAATCGAAGCGTCATCTACATGTTCAGCAAACAAACTAACGACATTTCTTCTAATTGTCAAATTGTCACCACTGCTTGCACGTTCCACAATCCACAACAAGTAAGAAAAAAAAAATAGATAATGAATCCACTCGATGTGGACGAACAACATACACAAAGCAAATCAACGAAATTCGGGCAAAAAAAAAAAAATATTTTGACGGCAGATCGAGGAATGTGAGGAGAACATCGACAACGTTACTCTCTCTCTGCTTTTCAGTGTGTGTGCATTGGATAATATGGAAAAACGAATAATTCGCGTTCTCGTTGGAAATTTCATTTCATCCAAACTAAATTAGAATTTCAATTACAATTGCAATTCGCGACGTGAACTGTTAAAGGACAATCCGAAATCCAACCGAAGGAATAGGACGCGAGAAAAAGTAAAATAAAAAAAAAAAAAGAGAAGAGGTTTCCCCGCATTTGGACGAGTGACCGCTCCCCAAAAAACTCCCAAAGTTCGACATTTCGGGTTTTTTTTTTTTTGTTTGTTTTTTCCTTTTATCATTCGCCCCAATGGTAGTGTTGAAAACCAAATTTCTGCAACAATATGTGAGGTGAAAAGGGGGATAAAATCAGAGTTTTTTCCCCGTGTGTTTTTCGAATAAGAATAGAAAAATAAAGAAAGAAAAAACGACAATTGGTGTGTAACAGTGTGTACTTGTGGTGATACAGTGTGATACACTCTCGCTCGTATCGAGTCGCGCGGTGTGCGTGAGTTGGTTGGAAAATTAATTTAAAAGAAAGAAAGCAAAAAAAAAAAAAATTAACCAAAAATCCGATCGACAAAAGGAAGGAAAGACGAAAGAAAAAAACGGAAAAAAAGTTTTCTAAAAATACAAGAAGAATCGTTTCATCCCAGTGCCTCGAGTGGAAAGTGCAAAGCGAATCGGACAATAGTGTGTAGTGCGTAAAAGTCGCGTAAAGTGGCATCTAGTGGCCCTAGAGTAGGGAATCATCAATTTTTCTGTTCTTTTCGGTTCTTTGCTCGTTCATTTCCCCACATCGATCGACCTGAGTGCAACAATCCATTTTCTGGAATTCTTTCAAAAGACCAAAAGCAAAAATCCGATACAAAAACAAAAGTAACCAGAATCCGATCTGATTATTCGATTTCGAATTCGAATTTCGGGATGTTTGTCGTTCGTTTTGCATTTAGACCTGCTACAACGAGCACTTGGTGCACGGACGACGAGAATTGGGCCCCGTTGAGCAGTGCCCACTATTGTGTAACTTGCCCGTTTTGAAGGCAAGGATTTCTTGGCATTCATATTCGCGCGGCTGTTGGATTTATGTCAAAAAAAAATTCGAGTAGACAAAAACCAAAATCATTTTATTTTTCGGGTGAATAGAAACGATACGTAAAGGAGAGAAAAGGAGAAGAAAAAAAAGAAAAAACTGAAATACCAAAAAAACCATACGTCCGATCTGAACGTATAATTGCAAGGCAACGAGTGAGTGAGTGAAATAGTGTGACAACTGTCAAATCGGCGATCAACGCATCCCGCTTATGCTTATCGCTTCACATCCGCGTGCCTGTGTACGTGCATACGTGTGTGCAACAAGAGAAAGAAACGAGAGAAATTCCCTCTCAACGAAGAATCCGAAAACAAAAACAACTCTTGTGTAAAGGAATTTCCTCTCAACATTTCTACCTTCGTCTCACTCTCTCTCTTGTTTGGTACATAGTTTCGGGCAATTGCAATTGACTCGGCTACGGTCGAAAGATTTACAAATTTTCGAAAATTTCCCGATTTCCCCCAACTCTCCTCGGGCATTCATTATTGACAAGTGACATGAGTTGTGTAGTCGAACCGCGAAACGGGTCAGTTGTCAAAAAGTGACGCGCGACGTCAAAGCAACGAGCACGGTGCACTCGTTAGCGTGGTGCTTAAATGTCCTCTTTTGTCACGAGGGGAAAATCGTATATTTCCTTCTC
This sequence comes from Eumerus sabulonum, assembly GCA_951905685.1. NCBI lineage: Eukaryota > Metazoa > Arthropoda > Insecta > Diptera > Syrphidae > Eumerus > Eumerus sabulonum. The sequence continues at coordinate 11,515,574 of OX645061.1, read as the reverse complement.
GCTTGCTCGGTCGTATTGTGCCGTGTACATGTGTGCGTTATGAGCGTACTAGTGTTTGTGTAATTTTAATCTCTTTTCTTCTTCTTTCTCTTCTATTTTCTCTCGTTTATTTCGTTCGATTCTGTCCAACAAGTGCGTGAAACATAAATAAGCAAAAATCAAATACTAGTTGAGGGGAAAGTGTAGAAAAGGAATTGATCAACGGGATTAGGAGCAAGGAGAGAGAGAGAAAAAAAAAGGGATACAGTGTGTAATAGAGAGGAATAGATAGATAAGTAGGAGAGAGAAAATGTCGTTCGATACGCGAAACAATTCGGCGATGATGAAACGGGCCGAACAGCTTAAACGCTGGGAGGAATCGGAAACGAATCGTGAGCCGGCCGTACCCAAGAGCGAACAAGGTCGTAGGATTAAGTTTTCATCGGGATGTGTGTTCCTGGCCGCCTGTTTGGCCGGCGATAAGGAGGAGGTGGTTAAGCTGCTTGAGAATGGTGCAGATATCAATACGGCCAACGTTGATGGACTAACAGCATTGCATCAAGTGAGTATGAGTTGTTAATGTAACGGTAGCCTAATGGCATTTTAGGGCGGTGCTCTACCCTACCGGATTGGGTTGGTGGCCCAGTTTATTCCCATTTGACACTTGTTGGTCCTATTTCCCGCGACAATTGTTCTGTATTGCCAGATCCTCATGACTCGCGATGACGACTTTACTCAAGAACTTATGGTGTACATTTGAATTGGAGCACGGATTACCGTCATGTGTTCAGTCATTGGCCCTTTAATCAGTTGGGAGTCGATGTACATACTTCTTCATCAATTAGGTTTGTTAAATGATGTTGCCTTTTGTCGCATTTTGAGTAAGGTAGTCTGATAGAAGTCCGAACCTTTCGAGGAGCCAACATCGACTCGGATCATTACCTTGTTGCAGCCAAGGTGCGGATGCGAATTTCTCGGAATCAACGAAGTTGAGTAAGAACACCAAAATCTAACGTCGGAAAGCTCCAATCGCAGGAGACCGCCAGGACCTTCGCCGATCAAGTTTCCCTCAAGCTCTCTCAAGTCCCGAAGCAATCTTCAGAAACCATAGAACAGCAATGGAGTCGTTGTCAGAACGCCATTAGAGAGGCCACCACAGATGTACCCGGTTTCGAGCCACCACCGTCGAGAAACCCATGGTTTGATGATGAATGCAGACAGGCCCATGTAGAGAAGCAGAATGCATACATGGCCACATTGCATCGACGGACCAGAGCTGCCCGCGAGCTCTATGAACAGAAGAGGAGGGAGGAGCATGCGCTTCTGAGAAGGAAAAAGAAGCAGCACGAGAAGCGCGAAATCGAGGAGATGGAGAAATGTTACCGCAGGAACGACGTTTGAAAATTTTACCAGAAAGTAAAACGAACATGCCAAGGCTATAAAGCCAGAGCAGAAGCCTGCAGGGATGAGTACGGACAACTAGTAGTGGAGTCACAGTCGATGCTGAGATTGTGGAAGGACCACTTCATCTGGCGATGATAGTCAAAATGCCGCCGTCAAGCAGAGCGAACCATTCACAATGGACGAAGACGAAGGAGAATCCCGTCCACCCGACCTATACGATGTTAAGATAGCGATATCGAAACTTAAGTCTTATAAAGCTGCTGGAGCGGACGGATTCCCCGCGGAACTGTTTAAAGCAGCTGGCGATGAGCTGGTCAGGAACATGCATCAACTCATCTACAAGATATGGTCGGAAGATGCATTCCCGATGAATGGAATCTCAGTATCGTTTGCCCGGTCCATAAGAAATACAGAGGGATAAGCCTCCTGAACATCGCGTATAAGATCCTCTCTGCCGTACTGTGTAAGTGCCTGAAGCCGTTCATGGACAATCTGATAGGTTCCTACCAGTGTGGTTTAAGGCCAGGAAAATCCACGATAGACCAATTATTTGCACTACGGCAGATCTTGGAGAAGATCCATGAATTCCAGGTCGACACGCACCATCCTTTTGTCGACTTTAAAGCCGCGTATGACAGTGTTTATAGAGACGAGCTATACAGAGCCATGCCTTGTTTTAACATTCCTGCCAAACTCGTCAGACTATGCAGGATGACTATGGAGAACTCTCGCTGCTCCATTAAGGTCGGAGGTGAACTAACCGACCCCTTTGATGTCAAAAACGGTTTTAGACAGGGTGCCGCACTGTGATGTGATTTCTTCAACATTATTCTTGAAAAGATCGTGCGGGACTCTGCGGCCAATACAAGAGGTACGATCTACTTCAAGTCCACACAATTGCTTGCCTACGCAGATGACATTGACGTTATTGGACGCACAAAGCGAGACGTCGTTGCGTTTGCAAGCATTGAAGCAGAAGCGGCTAAAGTGGGTTTAAGGCTAAATGGGGAAAAGACCAAATATATGCTGTCATCAAAGAAAGACACACAACACCGACGTCTTGGTCAGTACGTCACCTTCGGCAGCTATATTGTTGAAGTAGTCAAGGACTTCGTCTACCTTGGCTCGATAGTGACAAGCAGCAACGACACCAGCGCTGAGATAAAACGCAGAATAACTCTTCCCAATCGCTGCTTCTTCGGGCTCAAGAGGCAATTGAGTAGTAGAGTCCTCTCTCGAAAAACTAAGGTATCCCTCTACAAAACCTTAATCATCCCGGTCCTCCTCTGCGGCGCTGAGGCTTGGACGTTATCAAAAGCGGATGAAGAGGCTCTTGGGCGTTTCGAGAGGAAAATTCAGCGTGCAATCTTTGGTCCGTTTGTGTAAACGGAAAGTTGAGGAGGAGATTCAACCAAGAATTGTACGGGCTGTACAGCGACATCGGCCTAGTTAGACGTCTTCGGATCCAACGTCTAACATGGCTAGGCCATGTAGAGCGAATGGACATCAACGCTCCGGCGGCACTGGAAGCGGCTGGCCAAAGATCGGGCCGGCTGGAGAGGCTTGTTGGTTGAGGCCCTGGTTCACCCTGAACTGTAGTGCCATCAAAGTAAGTAAGTAAGTAAGTCCGACAGCTGCCGACGAAAACGTACATAAATGTTACTAAAAATGGCGCTGTAATGGCGATGTTATCTTCACTAGATTGGAAAAGAACCTTCCTATTTCCCGTCGCCTTGGCTCGCCGCTTTCATGTGAACTCCAGGTCCAAATGTCAATGACTTCGTGTTCCGTTCGCTTCTGTCCCGTTTATCTGGCAAAAGAGGGGGCCATTGAATGGTCAACCTATAGAGATAGTGTTAAGCGGCTCAAAAAAGAAATTAGATTCACCAAGAAGGACTCTTGGAGAAGCTTCTGCGGCTCTATTGAATCATGTACGGGTGCAGCTCGTCTGAGGAAGGTCCTTGCAAAAGCTCCCACACAGATGTCCTCTATAAAGAGATCTGATGGTAGCCGGACAGACTCAAACGAGAGCGTGCTTGATTCACTACTGAAATGACATTTCCCTGGCTGCGAGGATGCAGGAATCTTCAATTCGGCGGACACGCTGCCAAGGGAGTGTATTGAACATGAGACAGTCGATAAGATTGTTACGGAAAATAAGATAAGATAAGGCACCGGGAATGGATGAGATCTTTCCGATCATGTTGCAGGAGCCATGTGAAGTTATTCTTCCATGGCTGAAGCGCATCTACTCCTGGTGCCTCAGGATGGGTTATGTTCCTCAAGCGTGGAGGGAAGTTAGGGTGGTTTTCATACCCAAGTCGGGTAAGGACTTTAGGCCTATCAGCCTGATGAAAACGAATAATAGATTTGTACGTAAGGGAAGAGATTGGGGACGGTTATCTGTCACAATCACATAATGCGTACATAAGGGGAAAATCGGTGGATACTGCTCTGCATAGGGTAGTCTCTACGATAGAAAAATCGCTCAGCATCAAGGAATTCACTCTAGGTGCCTTCCTTGACATTGAGGGTGCCTTTAATAACGTTAGTACCGAGGCAATAGTGTCCAGCCTTCATATGGCCCAAATAAACCCCGGTGTATGCAGTTGGATTGGGCAAATGCTGGGTACTCGTATAGTAAATTCGACGATAGGGAGAGCATGCGGAAGGGTGAGAGTAAATAAAGGTACACCACAAGGTGGCGTTCTGTCACCCCTCCTATGGCTCCTTGTGGTCGACGGAATGGCCAAGATTCTGGAGACGGAGGATTTTAATGTCACGGCCTACGCCGATGACATTGCCATTTTAGTCTCTGGAAAATTTCCGCATGTCCTCAGCGATAGACTAAGCTATGCACTGATGTTAGTGGATAGCTGGGTCAAGGGGCGAGGTCTGGGAGTAAATCCGGCGAAAACAGAGGTAGTACTCTTTACAAGGAAAAGATCTGTACCAAGATACACCTACCCCCGTATGAATGGTATAGATCTGATCCCTGGAAAATCTGCCAAATATCTTGGGCATAGTCCTGGACTCCAAACTTAGTTGGAGAGAAAATATTGAGGAAAGAATCAAAAAGGCCTATGTGGCACTATATTCGTGTAAGGTAGCCTTTGGAAAGACATGGGGCCTCAAACCGAGGTTAGTACATTGGTTGTACACTGCGGTGGTAAGACCTATCCTAGTCTATGGCTCGGTTGTCTGGCGGAAGGCGCTTGAGAAAAAGTGTCATCTTCAGACTGTGTCAAAGGTTCAAAGAGCAGGCTGTCTGGCGGTGACGGGATCTATGAAGTCCACACCAACGGCGGCTCTTGAAGTCATGCTGAACCTCCCACCCCTGGACATGTACTGCAACCGCAACCAGAACTGCGCTAAGATTACAGGAATCAGGTCTCTGGAAAAGGAGTCCTCACGGACATGCATCAGTTTTGGATCGATGGGCCGTCTCGAGATTCAGAACCGTAACGGACTATGTCACCCGACTTCCTTCCTGGGAGAGGAGATTCTCTATTAGAATTCCCTCCAGGGAGGAATGGACCGGTGATTTGGTACGCACGGTGATTTGGTACGCACGGAAAGTGAACTGGCACTCTACACCGACGGATCCAAAATGGATGTTGGCACAGGTGCCGGAGTCTACTTTGAGTCTCGGGATATGCATCGCTCCTACAGGCTCGATGATGGATGCAGTGTCTTCCAAGCTGAGGTCTTCGCTATCAAGCAGGCGGCGGACCTGATCAGCAAAGAGAATATCACAGGAAAAAGGATCAGCATCTATGTTGACAGCCAGGCAGCCATTAAGGCTCTGCAGGCAGCATGGATAAGATCCAAACTCGTCAAACTCTGCAAGGAGAAGTTAGAAGAGATATCCAATGTAAATGAGGTACCTGGTCATATGAATATCTCCGGAAACGAGACGGCGGACGAGCTGGCTAGGGTGGGATCATGTGCTAACATTGCGCAGATCTCAGCTGAGGCTAAAGCACAACTCAGTGCGTTCTACAGGGAGATACAGACGGAGCTATTGGTGAAAGCCAATAAGCGCATGTATCGCAACGGCGGGATCGACTTGGCCCGTCCATGATAAGAAAAAAACGGAAAATCTGCTGAAGTTCAATTGTGGGAACGTTCGACTGGCAGTCGGTGCCCTCACCGGGCGCTGCATGCTATCCTACCATGCAGCTCGACTAGGCCAGCCCTACAATGACTTCTGCAGAAAGTGGAGGGACGAAGAGGAAATTGAGTCCGTTCGTCACCTGCTGTGCGAATGTCCGGCGCTAGCCCAAAAAAGGAATATATTCCTGGGAAGATACTTCCTTTCGGGACTAGAAGAGGTAGGTAATATTGGGCTGAACAGAATACTGGGATCATATCCTCGTCTGGCTGGTTCAGCTCGACGGTAAATGTATAGGTATCAACGGGTTAAACAAAACAAGGGGGCACAATGGACTCAACGTAGTCTACGTGAGCCTTGAGCGGTCTATAATTAGAGATCAAAGTGAATTAAATTTTTTGTTTTACATCAAACGCATAGTTTTGGTTTTAAACGGTGACCATTCAGGCTATTATTCAATTGTTTTTCCATTACACTGGGATCAGGCAATGTCTGCAGTTTACTTCGACACTCACAAATCGGTTTTTCGATGTCCCGATGTCAAAAACAATTATGACCACATCTGTTCGATGGAGTTTCTGTGCGATTAGGAGCTGTCTGGTTTGTCTAGATTTGTGGTATTTATGCAATTACTTTAATTGATAGAATGTTCTTGGAACTGAAGGCATTGGCTATGCCTCGGTTTGGATTGGGGATAATTGTCGGGTGGGTACTGTGGGAATGGTTTGCTTTGAAACATGTGTGTCACATGTTCTTTCCTTCGTGTTCGTTGACAAATGTCAAGTTAAGCTTCAATCGTTTAGACTACAGAGTATGGATTTATCTCGATGCAAATACGGTGGTGTTCTTACTGACTTACTTGTCAGGCCAGCGATCCATGGAGGATCTGAGCCTGAGCTATAGCTGTCTTCCATCCTTGACGGTCCCGGGCACGCTGCTTCCAGTTGTCAAGACCAAGATGTCTTACATCCGCGATTACTTGGTCTTTATACCGGAGGTTCGGTCTTCCTCCTCTTCCCGAACCAGGAGGCTCGGAGTCGAAGACCCTCTTAGCTGGAGCGTTGATGTCCATGCGCTCGATTTGGCCGAGCTAGTGTAGTCGACGGATCCTTGCCTTCCGGACTACATCCACATCTTGGTACAGCTCGTAGAGTTCGCGGTTGTGTCTTCTTCTCCATTCACCTTCCTCACAGACAGGACCAAATATACAGCGCAACCCAAAATCAGCTCCGCTGTCCTGCTTATCGTCCAGCTTTCGGCTCCGTACAGCAAGACTGGCAGAATGAGCGTTTTGTAAACCATGACTTTGGTCTTTCGAGTGAGGAGTTTTGACCCAAGTTGTTTGGACAAGCCGAAGTAGCAGCGGTTGCCAAGGGCGATTCTATGCCGGATCTCCACTGTGGTGTCATTTCTGGAATTTACGTTTGCCCCGAGGTAGACAAACTCCTTAACTACCTTGAAATTGTAGCTGTCAATTGTTATATTTTGTCCCAGGTGGTGAGCGACGGATTGGTTTTTGCTTGACAGCATGTACTTCGTTTTGTCCTCATTGGTCTTAAGACCAACTCGTTTCGTCTGTTCTTCAATCGCCGTGAATGCTTCCACAATGCCACGGCGAGAACACGCGATGATGTCGATATCATCCGCGTATCCTAGCAGCTAGATGGACTTGTAAAAGATAGTGCCTTCCCTGTTGACGCCTGCCCGTCGCACTATCTGCTCGAGCAGAAGAAGTCACATGCAGCGCGGTTCCGAAGTCCTGGAACCGAGTTGCACGGTGCATCGCGTATTTTTTAGCGTAGCGCGACACAACCGATTCAGTTTTCCTGGGATTCCGAGTTCGGACATCGCATCAAACAATTCTTTGCGGTGGATGCTGTCGTATGCGCATTTAAAATCGATGAAGAGATGGTGTGTATTGATTCGAATCTCGTTGGTCTTTTAAAGGATTTGCCGAAGTGTGAACATTTGGTCTATGGTTGATTTGCCGGGCCGGAAGCCGCACTGGTAGCTGCCGATTAGTGCGGTGCAAAATGGTTTTAGACGTTCACACAATACGCTGGACAGGATCTTGTATGCGACATTGAGCATCGTGTTTTATGTTTATTCCTAGACTCCTCGATATCCTTGAGGTGGGAGGCTGCGAAGATTCTTTTCTTTCGTTGCAGTAGTTTTTTCTCCTCCCTTCTTCTGGCTCGGTACTCTTCCTGCGCTGCCCTAGTTTTCCTCTGCAGCGCCTTTTGGTACGCCTCGTCGGTTGCTGCCTTTTTCTGCTCACACTCGCCATCATACCACGGGTTTCTTGTCGGGGGTGGTAGGTATCCTAAGGTGGTTTCGGCTACTTCCTGAATGGCTGAGCGGCAATGCAGCCACATATTATTGGCATTTGTGTTCGACGTAGGCATACCGTAGAGTCTTTCGCTCAGCTGCTCCCTGTAGACTCTGGCAACCTCCGGTGTGCTCAGGCGCCCAATGTCGAACCTCCTCCTGATGGGCTGGTGCAGCTTTCTGACATTGGACAGTCGAGCTCTGAATCTTGCTGCTACGAAGAAGTGGTCAGAGTCGACATTTGCCCCTCTGAATGTTCGCACATCCAGGATGTTTGACGAGTGCCTTGCGTCAATGAGCACATGGTCGATTTGGTTGGCGGTTCGACCGTCCGGAGATCGCCAGGTTGCTGTGTGGATTCGCTTGCGAGGGAATCTTGTGCTACTTATCACCGCATTACGAGCTGTCGCAAAGTCAGCGAGTCGGAAGCCGTTATCTGTTGTTGTATCGTGGAGGCTGTGCTTTCCGATCACTCCGCCAAGGGTGTTCTCCTTACCGATTTTGGCGTTGAAGCCCCCTAGCATGATTTTTACATCGTACTCCGGTCAAGTCCAGGAGGTCATAGAAGTCCTCCTTGATAGGGTCTTCAGCCTCGTCGGTAGGGGCGTGTGCACATATAAGGCTGATGTTATAAAATCTGCCTCTGATGCGGATCACAGCCAGGCGATCACTTATAGGTTTAAAGTCGATGACCTTCGACCGCTTAACCGCTTTCCAACGACAAATCCGCACCCCAACATGTGCAATCATTTGTGACAGCTGAAATAAACGTCGCAGTTTTTCTTGCTCATCATACCGTTTCCTATCCAGCGTATTTCCTGGACCGCAGTAATATCCGCCTTGTACTGCGTGAGGATTCTTTCTAGTTTATGAGCAGCTACGGGAGTGTACAGGGTTCTGACATTCCAGGAGCATACTCGCAAATCGTGTTCCTTTTTCGTGCGTTGTCGTCGTCGAGTATCCGTCCGTGTATCCAAGGCATCTTGCTCATTCATAACTTTTCTTTTTTTTACGTGGGCGGATTGTTAGCCCGCCGCACAACCGCCATACTGGTCGGGATTTTGTCGCTGCATACGTTTGTTCACCTCCCAACGGTTGTTGAAGAGGCTATCCAGAGGGCGCGACGAGGAGGCCGTATGTCAACTTGACCCGGGCATTTAAACAGGGATCGTTGATGGCATCTCGCCAGGTTGAGAGCGATCAACAACTTTACCCTGTATGTCCGAGCCCATGCCCTCTCGGTGGTGTTCTGGTATATAAATTACTTTCTTCGTCCTCTTCAATATGACCTGTAGGAGTCTTCAGTGAATCTCATTTCATGATCTTTTCCCATGGTGTGATTTAGACGAATCTGATCTGGATTCACACAAGCGAGGGCAATAGCTCCTTTGGGACGACAACGTACACATATCCTTGGTTCTTGAGGGTGTCTTGGTAACAAGCTTAGCGTTGGAGCTTCGATCAGCCATTGACTCGACAGGCTTCTAGCATTGCATAGGACCTGTCAACAACAAAGGTCGTTTCTCAAATGCGTCAGGTGCTTTTAAATATCTTATATCCTCTCTCCTAACTCTTAACAAGGTGTTTGTCGTGGTTATACGGCAGCGTCACAGCACATCGGCGCCTCTCTTATTTCATTGGCTGCAGATGTTTGACACGCTACCCACAGAGCGATGCCTTTTTTATTATTATTTTTTTTTTTTTACCGGAGTCTTCGTGGAGCAAGTCTTTCAAGCCGAGATCTGTGGAGTACTGATGGGAAACATAGGCGGGAATGGAGTGATTGTCTGTATTGGCAATGGCAGTCACACTGTGTTTTATGTTCGATCCTGAAAATCGTTCCTACAAAGATTTTAACACAAAATAAAGGAGTCTCGCTTGAGTTCCAGGTCACTCTGAAACCGACTACTTGACTTTCAGAAATATGGGCTTGATCAAATAAGATGCAGGAAACTAAATGCGAATTTGGACCACAAATATATATTTCTGAATAAAGTTTATTTATGTATGAGGAATAATATTACCTAAATATTCAACACACTGAAAATGAAAAAGTGTGTTATTGCAACACACCAATAGGTGTGTTGTGACTGTAGTCATTTTTTGTGCAGTTTAAAGTGCTTATGTACATATGTATATGCAACCTTGCCAAAAAGCCGGACCCGGACCCAGGGTGTAATGGTTAACCTCAGACTGGACTCTCAAATCCAGTGATCCCGTGTTCAAATTCCAAGGTTCCTGTGAACAGTTTTTGCAGCGAAAAGACTCATCTTGTCCTCGCTCTCCGAGCATTTGTCGCTTCGAGGCTCTTCAAGCCCGAAACATTGTTCTTTGTTTGATTGAATTGATTGTTCTTCTTGTTGTCCCATGCAACTCGAAGGACCAATGTAGAATGGGAAAGGAGAGGTTGAGTGTCTGCTTGGCATTGAGATTTGAACTCGGATCATTGGGTTCAGAGTCCAGTCTACTTTCTGGCAAGGTTTCATATATGTACATAGTGACGAAATTTCTCTTTTGTTTGACTGATTGATCCAAAGTTTCTTAATTATTGATAAGTGTGTCGCTGTAACACACTTAAGGTGTCATTAGAGCTTTTTAATCATAAACCGCAATAGAACGTGTTCTACTTTTAACACGAATAATTGTCTCAATTTCAAAGATCAGACGTGATAAGTGACACACTTAATCTTAGAGTCTGTTGAATGACACACTTGATGCATATTGTTTAACACACTATCATTTGTAGTGCATGGCTGGTTTTATAGACAACGTTCCGAGGGTCAACATTTTTATAGAGACGTTTATATGACATTTATCTCGGCAGTCAAGTTGTTTCTTAGGCCTCGAATGGTTTCTGGTCTATCAACGTACACTTTGCTTTTCGAAAATCCTCACAAAAGAGGTCAAATGGTCTTAAGTGTCATAATCTTTCAGCCCAACTCTCATTTACACGAAATTATGCTTTTTTCGAAGAACCCTTGTAACTCGCTGCTTTTCCCAAGGGTAGTGCCAGTAAATAAGTAAACAGTATCCAATTCGATTCCACCATGCTGAAGCAAAAAATAGTCTGTTACCACGGCATGGTACCGCGTAGACCTGACGGTAACAGCGTTTTCGCTGTCCGATGATGACTTGACAAAAGCGTACAAAACAGTCACTTTTTGGAGGTACATCAGCTGTTCTTGATACTCACATTCATTCTCATTGGCTCAAATGCGGCAGGTTTGCTTCTTAACCATCCCATTCGACATGTTTTTTTTTTTTATGGTAAGGTTTACCACCCTATTATGCCAACGAGTCAGGTAAAAAGGAAGAAGAATAGAGGAGATAAGGATGGACCTGGATCTTAAATGCTTTTATGTTGTACTGGGGAGGAAAACCGAATCCGGCATGGAATTCCAGACTCGCATGGTTCGGTTAGAGAAAGATTCTTTATATATGACGGTATGTTCGAAAGTGAGAGACCGAAAGAGAGACTTGAGTTGCGGGAAGACATATGCCCCATGATGGAGATCTTGGTTTCTACGATGCAACTGCCATTCATAGATAATGGCTGCGAGTCGGTGGTACACTTGGACCATAGAAGATAGCACTGTGTTTTGTAGAGCATTCAATTTCACTCTATTTTTTTACACCAATGGATGATGCTTTCGACATCGGATTCAATGAGCTTAACATACGCTGCAGCTCATTTTTTACAGACGAAGAGCAGGGTCGTAAGGTATTAAACGAATATGAGAAGCTAACGGTGCTGTCATCAGCGAATGAGTGGACTGGATTAGAAGCGACAGACAAGAGGTAATTTCTAAAAATGAGAAAAAGTATCGGAGACAAAACGGAGCCCTGAGGAACGCCAGCATTTAAAATGTGCTTCGTGCCCAACCCTGTCAAATGCTTTCATCTACTTGGTGTAGTGAGTGCTTCCACTTTTCGGTAAGATATGCCATCAAATCACCATGGATCTGTTGCTACGGAAACCCTACGGTCGGTCGTTGAGGAGCTCCCGCGATTCATGATATTTCTATAACTGACGGTTAATCAGCGTTTCTATTACCTTAGAGGGAAGGTAAGTTGATTCAGTGGGTCGGTAGATTGAGGCATGTTGCACGAGGCTTTAAGAGCTATTCAGTGAATGCACGACGTAAATAATGGTTAGTTGGCTTCAGATCTAGTGTTGATTGAATCTTGTATGCGTGTAAATGCAAGCCTTTGTACAACGTCTTTCGTTAAGCCCTTCCTTTCTTTAAGTTTGATTAAAACAAAGTGTGTGTGAGATGTCATCGACATTTTTTATTCATTTGAAAAGCCTATCGATTCCATTATGGATTGAATATAACACCGTCGAAATGTCCTCCGCGGCTTCCCTGGGTTGCGCGCTTTCCAAATGTCCGATTTCCAATTACTCTGGTGCTGAATTTGAACGATGGCATGTTCGCATAGACCTGCGACTTCAGAAAACCCCACAAGAAATAGTCTAATGAGGTCGAATCTCACGATTTCGGTGGCCAGTTCACATCACCTTCACTTGAGATGACTGTGCCCTCGAATCGCTCGTGCAGAACTTCCAATGTGCCGTGAGTTCTGTGGCACATAGCACCGACCTGTTGAAACCACACGTCAGTGTCCATATCATACAATTCAGGCCAGTTGTTAATCATCGATCTATAGCGCTTGACGTGGATGGTGATGGCCTGGCCAACATCGTTCTCAAAGAAATATCGATGACGCCGCCAGCGCAAAATCCACACCAAACAGTGACTTTCGGAATGCATTGGACGCTCTTGGATCTCATGTGGATTGGTATGGTCGCAAATTTGACAATCTTGTTTGTTGACTACCCATTCATCCAGAAATTGGCCTCATCGCTGAAGATGATTTTTCGATGAAAATTAGGGTCAGCTTCCAACAGCTCCAGAGCCCATTCAACGAACACACGTCCTTGTCTATGGTCGTTTACCTTCAGCTCTTGGGCCCAAGTCAAGATGCAAAATTCACCAAGTTGTGGTCGGCGAAAGGCCGAGTTCTTGCTAGCGACGCGAAATCGACCGCCTCGATTCTCCTGCACACTCTAACGGACAGCGGAGATGTTTTCGGCAGATCTTAGTTTTCGTCGGCGTACGGGTGTTGGTTTATCGTTTGAACCAGTGGACTCAAATTTCTCGACCACACTGCGAATAGTCCCCTCGGTATGGCGATCGTAAAATGGGCGAACCTCGCGGAACATTGCCGGAACAGCTTGTTCTTGACCGCTATGTCCGTCAATGGTGATTTGGCAGAACAGGCTGAATAAAGGACTACCAGTTTGACAGATGTAGCTTCAACAAGCAACTGTCAAAGTTGAGAAGTCACTATTGGAAGACCTATACTTCGGAACAACTGGTCCTTAAATGCCAATTCGAGTGATTGGCGCGTTGTTGATCGTTTGGGAACATGTTTGCTTGCCTTGCAGCAGCGATATTCGGTCTGCCAAACTTTGATGCATGTCCCAGAGAACCCATAACATCGAATTTACGTACCAAATTACTAGGACAAACCATCCCTGAGAGTAGTAAACGAACATCTGCGACCCAAAAACCCCTGCACTCCGTTCAGGTTCTGTATGAGCCTGCGCGAAACTCGCCCGCTCCCTGTTACCTTCGCTCGCACAACGTTTAAAACGTTATAAGGCCTTAGCCTTGAGTGCGGGTGTAACCATAAAAAAAAAACTTCGGCGGTCTCGTACTCGTATTTTTTGTTTTTTAAGTTCGCGCAGGTTCAAGAGTTTGTACTCTTAAAATGTTTATCGCACAACCTGAACGGAGTGCAGTGGTTTCGGTCGTAGATGTTCAGTCACTACTCCCCAGGGGTGGTTGTCCTAGATAGGAAGAGACGAACTCGACTGAATTTTTACGTTCGGTTGTAGTTCCCAGCAAATGTTCCATGCACTTATGGTCTCATATTAGAATTGGACACATAGAGTATGAATTCAAAGCGACCATGTACTGGGAGTGTTATGCTTTCATCAATATGTTCGATCACTTCTCATTCACAACAACTGTGTTGAATTGTTTTTTCTTGGCTATGGAATGACTTTGAATTACAGATCTTCCGCTCGACGGTCGGTGATGTTTACCACTGCACCTCTCTAAGCTCTCTCAGGTTAACGCCACTGAATCTCCTCATTTTTGCCAAGTAAACGTAAAACCCTGCTAAAGCTTAGTAGGCCGCGGGTTAGAAGCACATGGATCAGTGATTGGGCCAGGAAACGATTAAATATTTAGAAAAGCTAGATCTCTGACGCATTTCATTTGGTGCTAACGCAAAAATTATGAAATAAAACAACCGACGGCTAATAATGCAGAAACAAGACTAATTTATTGGAAGGAAATTTCAATGTAATATACATAAAATAAGTAGCTTGACAGCTGCAGTTGCGAAAACCGGGTTGCTATTCATGAACATTTTTCAAATAATATCTTTCACTCCCACTTTTGGAAAATGTACGTTAAATTATATTTTGCATATTTCAGTTCAAGTATGCAACTTAAATTATTTAAATTGAACCCTGTTAAGCGAACTTTAAAGTATAAATATTTCGTTAAATACAATGAATTCAATAATCCCTAGATCAAAAAACTCCAATCAAGTATCTAAGCTTTTCAAACTTATCTTTACTTAAAGCTTTAGTAAAGATATCTGCAATTTGAGATTCAGATGGAACGTAATGAATTTCAAAATCTCCGGACTCGTACCTCTCTCTAATAAAATGGTAGCGTACATCAATGTGCTTTGTCCTTTTATGAAACTCCGGGTTCTTTATTAGCCGTATTGCACCTTGGTTGTCCATGTTCAGTGTTGCAGCATCAAAACCTTCTGGGCGCAATTCAGACAAAAGCCTCTTCATCCAAACCATTTCCTTCACTGACTGTGAAGCTGCCACGTATTCAGACTCCGTAGTGGATAGTGATACACATCTCTGCCTTTGTGATGCCCAAGAAACTGGTCCATCTCCCAGCATGAAAACGTAGCCTGTCGTGGACCGCCGAGTCGTTGTATCACCAGCATAATCAGCATCACTGAAACAAACCAAAGAGAAATTCCAATTTTTTTTTTGAAATGAATGCCCATTTGCTTCGTGCCACTGATGTATTTTAGAATTCTTTTAACAGCATTAACATGAGTCTGTTGTGGCGAATCCAAGTAACGCGATACAACTCCCACTGCATACGCAATGTCCGGCCTGGTAGCAATGGCCAAGTACATCAAGCTCCCTACTGCCTCTCTGTAAGGGAAATGGGTCGTTGCTGATGGGTTAAAATCCGCACTAGAACAATTTTCCGCTGGTGTTGCTAACGGCTTACAGTTTTCCATATTGAATCTTTTTAGTATACGCTCTCCACAAAGCGCCTGACTAACATAAATTTCATTTTCCGATTTTCTTGATATCTCCATACCCAGAAAAAAGTTTAGTTCTAAAGCTGTGATTTCAAAAAACTTCTGCAGAAAACTGAGCAGTTGGGCAGTTCCGTCGTCAATATAGATTGCTAGTACAATACGTCTTCAATCGTCTTTTGAGATGTTTACAATACGAGATGTTTATTGTTTATTGAAATTGGAATAAGCGCTAACACATTAAGATGAATCTTATAAGCTAGTGATAGCAAATGAACAGTTGTAGATATATTATACATATTACAAAAAAGATGAGATTACTGAAATAAATTCTTAATTTCTAACATGGTTTTTATATACACAAGTTAAGGGCTAAAGATATGATGAGAGGAAAAGGTAGGAAGGTTAATAAAAGAGGAGTTAGAAGTTCGTTGCTTTGATTAAATATTACCGAGAAAAAGTTTGAGTTTATTTTGAAATTGTTTTATGCTGTCCGACTCTCGTACGCGTGTTTGGAGTAAATTCCAAAGACGGACTGCAGCAATAAAGAATTGTCTTTCTGATGTGAGGCACGAGAAACGAGGAAGAATCAAGTTGTTTGTTCTGCTTGATGCCGAGAATTGAAGAATTTCGTAGATAGGCAGGTTGTTTAGTATGAAGAATGGCGAAAAGTAGTTTCATAGTACGGAACTTGATGAAGTTTTTAAGTGACATTTTAAGAAGGTTTGTAGATAGATGTGAGATATGGTCATATTTTTTTAGACCGTAAATGTATCTGATAACGCTGTTAAATGCTACATTCAGTTTACTATTGCTGACATAGTTACAGTTGTAGTATATTTCGCAACCGTATGTAAGAACTGGAATGACAAGTGCCTTTGCAAGAAGCATTCTTGTATTAAGCGGGGTGAAACGCTGAACGGTCCATAAAGATCTAAGAATTCCGTAGGTTTTACCTACTACTGCGTTAACGTGGTCGTTCCAAGTTAATGTCCTGTTGAAAACCATGCCTAAGTTTTTCGATTTATTTGAAAACTCTATGGGGATTCCATTTATTGCAACAGTTGGGAAATAAGATAGGTCCAGAACTTTTTTCGATATTATTAAACATTTGCATTTCGCTGGATTTAGCATCAAGGTGTTACGTTCTGCCCATGCCCTTATTCTATCAAGTTCTTCGTTAATTGAACAGACACAGTTTTCTAGAAGACCTATGGGGCAGCTTTTATAGACTTGTATGTCATCTGCATAAAAATGTTTTGAGACATTGTTCAGGATGGAACCTATTTCATTGATGTACAACGAGAACAACAGAGGAGAGAGGATCGAGCCCTGGGGGACACCACGTTGGATCGGCAGGAACTCGGAAAGTTGATTTCCCATACACACAGCTTGCTTCCTATCTAGCAAAAAGGAGGAAACAAGTTTGATTGCCTCTGAGGAAACGTTGAACTTATGGCGCAGTTTGTTCAAGAGGAGTGAGTGGTCAACCATGTCAAAGGCTTTGGAGAAATCTAGAAGGACTAAGAAGGTAACCCAGTTATCTAGTTAAGCCCTTATATCTTCAGTGACCTTGAGGAGAGCTGTTGTGCAGCTATGCTTTGGACGGAAACCGGATTGGATGTTTACTAGAAAATTGCGACGCGCTATATAATCATAGAGTTGTTTTTGCATTATACGTTCACACACTTTGGATAAAAAGGGTAGAACTGAAATTGGTCGAAATTCCTCACAGCGGGCGTTTTTAGGAATTGGTATTATTTTGGCGAGTTTCCACTGTTGCGGGAAAATTCCGGTTGTTAAGGTGGTGTTGATAACGTGTGTTAAAAAAGGCAGCAACAGCGGCAGTATACATTTCAGAAATGTGGGATTTATATCGTCGACACCTGATGCCTTAGATTTTATGGTCAGCATACTTCCTAACACTTCTTGACTGTCAACGCAGGAGAAACTAAAAGGCGAGAACGGAAAAACCGGTGGTATTTCCGCAGGTTCTTGATTAACGGTGCGAGCTGCACTAGGTGAAGATAAAAACTTCCGATTTAATTCGTCAGCGTTGATATTGTTTTGTGGACATGTTTTTTGCTTTCCTATGCCAAGAGTCTGGAGATTTTTCCAAAGTTTGTGACTATCAGAGGGTACCTTGAGGTGGTTTGAGTAAAAAGTAGTTTTAGCCTCTCTTATTTTTTGCACAACTTTATTACGTAACCTTTTATACGCCACATGCAGGTCTTCAATCCTTGTTCGAACCCAGCGTTTGTAAGCCTGATCTCGCTGATTAATTAAACGTTTGATTGGTTGTGTGAACCAAGTTTTTGATGCTTGGTCAAACTTCTTAATTCTAAATGGCACGTGCTCATTGAAAATATTCACTAAGTTATCATTAATAAACTGAACTTGATCGGTTGGTGAAGTCATCCGATAAATATTTTTCCAAGGTATAGTACGAATATGTTGTTCAAGATTTACAGGATCTATATTTGTGAAATCTCTGAAACGTATTTGCCGGGTTTCTCTCTCTACTTGGTTCCCCGTCTGGAAATCGAAGTTTAGAAAAATAAGGTCGTGATAGGAGAAAACAGGTGCTAAGAGTTGGTCAGAGCATAGGATTTGTTCTTTTTTGCTGACGAAGAAAAGGTCTAATAGAGTGCTAGATGTCCGGGTGAAATGGGTAGGCACAGTTGAGTTGACCACGTATAAATCAAATGAGTGCATTTGTTCAATGAGACGCTTATCTACCAAAATGTTGCTGTTGAAGTCACCACATAGTATTATATTAGGTGAACTGACGGTGATTTCTTCCATTAAATCGTATAGTGGATCCAGGCCGATATTATTATTTGGCCTATACACTGTTCCTAACATAAGACTACCTTCGCTACCTATGACGTCGAGAAACAAGTATTCCAATGGTGAGTCGGGTGGTGTGAAGCATCTTATTTTACTAGTTAAGTAATTTTTTACATAAATTGCAACACCACCGCCCCCTCGAGCCCATCTGTCTGCCCTAAAGAGTTTGTATCCTTGTAGAAGGTATAACGTGTCTTTAAGTTCTTTGTTAAACCAGGTTTCTGAGATACAAATCGCATGCAACCCAGAGTTCTCAAACAAATAGCGAAACTCCTCGATTTTGGGCATCAAACTCTGCGAGTTGATGTGTACTACTTTGAAGCCCTCCCTGTAATTGCTTAACACTTTAATCATTGACCTGAGTACAACGTCACTGTAGCCGTGTCTGGAATTTGTTCACTCATCTCTGTGCCGGCAGTTTATCCGCAGCATTTTCAAAATATTAATGAAATCAAAGCAACTTCTTTTACAACAATAATAATAATGCAGGATTCTAAGCATTGCATAGAACCCAGCAGAAAGTACAAAAAATAGAGGAATAATGGAAAAATAAGAGAAAGGGAAAAGGATTGACAAAAAAGAAAAGCACGTTAAAAGAGAAAACGTACTACATTTACTCATAGATGCCTGCTTAAGTCCATACAAGCTTTTTCGGAGTTTACAGACTCTGCCTGAACCATCATTAAAACCTTCTGGCTGGCGCATATAAATTTCCTCGTCCAGATCTCCGTTTAAAAAGGCAGTCTTCACATCAAATTGAGTGAGACAAAGTCCCTCGTTAGCCGAAATGCCGAGTATTGCTCGAGCTGAATTTCGCCACGGGGCTAAACGTTTCCTTATAATCTGTACCATACTCTTGGGAGAAACCACGAACGACTAACCTGGCTTTGTATTTTTGATGTCCGTTTGTATCCAAGTCCTTCAGCTTGTAGACCCATTTGTCGATTATTTTCCGATTCACAGGAGATGGCACAATATCCCACGTACGATTTTTAAGTAGACTTTCCATTTCATCTTCCATGGCTCTTTTCCAGTGAGCCGCATAAGTACAACGTATCGCCTCTTTGTAGCTGTCCGGCTCGCCCTGCACAAGAAAAGCATGTTTTTGTTCGGAATAAGAAGTACCTGATTCATTTTTGTTTTTAGCGCTTCGCAATCGATTTCTTAATGGAATTTCGGAAAATTAATTTCCAATACGTGGTCTCCCATTCCGACTTTCCCCATAAGATTCCTTATATGCTGACTGAAACAACTCGCCTACTACTTCGTGGTCCACTTCTGCATTTACATCTGGTGCCGGGAAAACCTCACATTCATCGTCCCTGTTTGTATCTGGCAAAACAATTGAGTCTGCGGATTTGCTCTGATCGCAGTTCCGTAGATAACTTTTTTTCTTAGGAAACGACAATTCTCTGAATTCAACATCCCTTGATATCTCCATTTTTCTAGATGAAGGTATCCATATTTTGTAGCCCTTTGTATTGTCCGGATACCCCACGAAAACACCATTAACTGCTTTCCGATCCCATTTTCTACGCTTCTGTTTAGGCACATGAACAAAAACCTCCACACCAAAAATCTTCAAGTCGTTAATCCTGGGATCCTTTCCACACCATAGCTCACATGGATTTTTGCCTTTGACTGAACTTGTACCAGTCATATTCAGCACGTGCGCAGCAGTATTTACAGCCTCAGCCCAAAATTTCTTAGGCAATTCTGCTGCACTACAGTATACCAGGGTCGTGCGGCGGTTTGGAGAAAGGCAGACAGTAAGACTCAGAGGATTATTGCTACAAGTGTAGGGCATACACCTTTACGACACATTGTGAATTGCACAACGGCACTGGAAATGTGGAATAAACTAAAGGCTGTCTACGAACACACATCAAGGACTAATGTCCACATGATTTTGCAGCGATTCTACAGTTTTGAAAAAAATCCAGTGGACGACGTAGCAACACATATCTCTAGACTAGAAAACATTGTCAGACAACTAAGAGACATTGGTGAAACAGTATCTAAAAGTATGGTTATGACAAAGATACTCATGACTCTTCCAGAAACATATAATATCTTTCAAAAAAGAAACCCGAAATTCGCTGAAAACAAAAATGGCATGCATCCTAGCAATCCAAGTGACGGTTCTGAAAACGACGACGTCGCCACATCTCATGCCGCTAATCCTTTAATGAGAATACATATACATTTTGCGAACTATTTATACCAAAATGCTCCTCAAGCTCAATCCGCCTTCAACCGCATGCTGTCACTAACGTTCAAAAAATTTTGTATCCGACGTTGGCCGAAGCAATGTGCCAAAAACTACAAGACATTTTCGAACAACAAAAGGAAAATGAATCGAATAACACGGCAGACCCACAACACATGTCACTGGATGTTTATTTGTCTGAAGTTTATTATCTTTTTTTGAAAATGAAATATTTACACACATCCACCTCAAGGTTTGACCTGCTTTCCACATACATCCATCTTCGTACGGGCATTTGTGTGGGATATCGAAAAAAAGCTGCTCCATTGTCGGAAAATAGGAACAGTCTATATGAGTAGAATAATAGATTTGGTATAGAATCAGATGAATAACGCACTGAAGAGGAAGCGAATGGATGAGATAGTAGATAGTAGATTCCAAGAAATAAAAGGACGAAAGGCAAACGAGAGACAGAACTACTAAAACGGAGCAACCAAGTCGAATGACCCTTCTCAACCCAGAAGGGAAGCAGAATGTACGTATTTTATTATTATATAATTGGAAGCTGGAAAATGCACTGCTTTATTAGATACGAGAGTGCAAGGAGCTTGTGTGCGGGTGCTTGGAGAGGAATGTAGGACGAGAACATTTCAAGTAGTTCGTAGGCGAAAGGTTATGGCAGTGGAACAAGAAATATCCTGGGACGTGAGGATTTGTGTAAAGGTCGCTGAACTAACATTGTGCATTATGAGGCTTCGTGACTATACATCTTTTCGCTTATGACTATCATTCATTTGATGAATCACAGAGCAGTAGTGTTGGCATCGGCCTTATCAGCATTGCACTTTAATCTACCGGCTGATAACAGACAGGCGGTACTGTGGAAACAGTCAGTTTAAATGTAGTTAGGGCTCAGCTGACGCACGCTCTCTTTATCTACTCCATTGTGCTTATCGTACTTATGATGCATTGTAGTTTTACGTCATTCTTTTCATCAAAAGAACCTGCTGTATGTACAGGATGGGCCAAATACAATACAAGACCTTGTTGATGGCGAGAAGGGAGCGAGCAAACAGAGCAAAGAAGTTGATCGCGTTTAACTTGGCAAACGCCAGCTTCGATCTCTGTCTCTGCTCAATCCAAGTTGACACACACCCTCCGCGTGGCCTCCCCTGGACAGCTATACTGGCACCCGCAATGTAGTGAACCAATGTGTGCAGCGACCCGACCCCTTGTTCCTGGGGAAAGAGGAACCTGGCCCTCCAGGTTGGGGGTTGCGCTTAGCCCTAACATCCCTATCGCATAAAACCAAAGCTTGTTCAGAGACAACTAACAGTCTCGGATACGGACGGATTACATGTTGACGACCCCCGCAAACGTCAAAAAGGAAACGAATTTCGGATCTGCACCTGGAACGTTAGGTCCCTCAACAGACCAGGTGCAGCCGAGAAACTGGTCAACTCTTTGGACTGCTATAAGGCAGACATTACCGCGCTCCAAGAAGTGCGATGGGATGGGCCAGGCAAAAAGCGGGTGATAAACTGAGATATACACTACGGGAACTGCTACAGAGAAAATAAACAACGCCCTTTCGGATGCGGATTTGTTGTTCGAGGCAGACTCAGGAAAAAAGTCTTAAGCTTCCAGTATGTAAGCGAGCGCCTCATAACTATCCGCATCAAGACCAGTCTCGGCAATATAAGTTTATTATGTGTCCACGCCCCCACAGAGGAGAAAGATGACCGACATAAAGACGACTTCTATGATCTCCTAGGAAGACCGTATGCGCAATGCCCCAGCTATGACACCAAAATCGTCCTAGGAGATTTCAATGCGAAGCTGAGCGAGGAAGCTATCTTCGAACGAATCATAGGAAAGCATAGCCTACATAAAACCACGTCAGAAAACGGACTAAGGCTAGTGGACTTTATGGCGGGACATAATCTGGTAGTAGCAGGTACACTATTCCCACACCTCAACATCCATAAGGGGACCTGGCGGTATTTCTATCAATCGACAACCAACCAAACTGATCATATTGCGATCGACGGCAGACACTCCTCCAGCGTCCTAGATGTCTGAACCTTTCGAGGAGCCAACATCGACTCGGATCATTACCTTGTTGCAGCCAAAGTACGGATGCGAATTTCTCGGAAACAACGGAGTCGAGTAAGAACACCAAAATTTAACGTCGGAAAGCTGCAATCGCAGGAGACCGCCAGGACCTTCGCCGATCAAGTCTCCCTCAAGCTCTCTCAAGTCCCGAAGCAATCTTCAGAAACCATAGAACAGCAATGGAGTCGTTGTCAGAACGCCATTAGAGGGGCCGCCTCAGATGTACTCGGTTTCGAGCCACCACCGTCGAGAAACTCCTGGTTTGTTTATGAGTGCAGACAGGTCCATGTAGAGAAACAGAATGCATACATGGCCACATTGCATCGACGGACTAGAGCTACCCGCGAGCTCTATGAACAGAAGAGGAGGGAGGAGCATGCGCTTCTGAGAAGGAAAAAGGAGCACGTGAAGCGCGAGATCGAGGAGATGGAGAGATGTTACGGCAGGAACGACGTTCGAAAATTTTACCAGAAAGTAAAACGAACATGCCAAGGCTATAAAGCCAGAGCAGAAGCCTGCAGGGATGAGCACGGACAACTAGTAGCGGAGTCACAGTCGATGCTGAGATTTCCGGAGGACCACTTTTGCAGACTGTATAACGGCGATGATAGTCAAAATGTCGCCGTCAGGCAGAGCGAACCATTCACAATGGACGAAGACGAGGGAGAATCCCGTCCACCCGACCTATACGATGTTAAGATAGCGATATCGAAACTTAAGTCTTATAAAGCTGTTGGAGCGGACGGATTCCCCGCGGAACTGTTTAAAGCAGCTGGCGATGAGCTGGTCAGGAATATGCACCAACTCATCTGCAAGATAGGGTCGGAAGAACGCATGCCCGATAAATGGAATCTCAGTATCGTTTGCCCGGTCCATAAGAAAGGAGGCCCTTATGACTGCGACAATTGCAGAGGGATTAGCCTCCTGAACATTGCGTACAAGATCCTCTCTGCCGTACGGTGTAAGCGAATGAAACCGTTCGTGGACATTCTGATAGGTTCCTGCCAGTGTGGTTTCAGGCCAGGAAAATCCACGATAGACCAAATATTTACACTACGGCAGATCTTGGAGAAGACGCACCATCTTTTTGTCGACTTTAAAGCCGCGTATAGAGCTATACAGAGCCATGTCTTGTTTTAACATTCCTGCCAAACTCGCCAGGCTGTGCAGGATGACTATGGAGAATTGCAGCTGCTCCATTAAGGTCGGAGGTGAACTAATCGACCCCTTTGATGTTAAAAAGGGTTTTAGACAGGGTGGCGCACTGTCATGTGATTTCTTTAACATCATTCTTGAAAAGATCGTGCCGGACTCTGCGGCCAATACAAAAGGTACGATCTACTTCAAGTCACACAATTGCTTGCCTACGCAGATGACATTGACGTTATTGGACGCACAAAGTGAGACGTCAATGAGGCGTTCGAAAGCATTGAAGCAGAAGCGGCTAAAGTGGGTCTAAGGGTAAATGGGGACAAGACCAAATATATGCTGTCATCAAAGAAAAACGCACAACACCGACGTCTTGGTCAGTACGTCACCTTCGGCAGCTATATTTTTGAAGTAGTCAAGGACTTCATCTACCTTGGCTCGATAGTGACAGGCAGCAACGACACCAGCGCTGATTCTTCGGGCGCAAGAGGCAATTGAGTAGTAGAGTCCTCTATATCCCTCTACAAAACCTTATTCATCCCGGTCCTCGTCTACGAAGCTAAGGCCTGGACGTTATTAAAAGCGGATGAAGAGGCTCTTGGGCGTTTCGAGAGGAAAAATCTGCGTAGGAGATTCAACCAAGGACTGTACGGGCTGTACAGTGACATCGGCTTAGTAAGACGTCTTCGGATCCAACGTCTAAGATGGCTAGGCCATGTAGACCGAGTGGACATCACCGCTCCGGCGCGAAGAGTCTTCGACTCCAACCCCGAGCGACGACGCAGTAGAGGACGACCGCATCTAAGGTGGCGCGCAAGGTGGAAAAGGCTCTCAACCAACTGGGCGTGCGGCACTGGAAGCGGCTGGCCAAAGATCGGACCGTCTGGAGAGGCTTGTTGTGAATCGTTTCCGGCATAATAATGTTTTGGAATAACATCGGTCCTTCACGGTTCCTCATAAAAAAAAGTCCAAAGGCGTCAACTCGCTGCTCCGAGGCGGCCAACTGACATCGCCAAGACGGCTGATTGGGAATTTGATGCGCAAAGATCCATTGTGGCATGGGCTGAATGGCATGGCGCGCCATCCTGCATGAACCAGAGGTCGTCCAAATCCATGTCTTCAATTTTAGTAAAAAAAAAAAACAAAAAAAATAGTCGGTCAACATGGCTCTGTAACGCCCACCGTTGACCGAAACGTTGTTCCCAGCCTCATTTTCGAAGACAAATGGTCTAATGATGCCACCACTCCACAATCCGCACCAAACTGTCACTATCTGTGGATGCATTGGCTTCTCGACAATAACGTGCGGGTTTTTCGAACCCCAGATGCGGCAATTTGATGAATGATGCGCCTCGTCCGAAGAGATAATTTTTCGCCCAAAATCGTTGTCCAATCAAGCTGCTCTAAGACCCAAACTGCGAAGCGATAACGAAGGGAGCGGATGGTCGCGCGCCTTCAATTGCTGAGTAAATTGGGACTCTTGTAAGCGAATAATCCGAGATCTTTGTGCAGAATTCTCCTCAGGCTAGTGCGTGAAATGTTGAGCTGTTGAGATCGATGGCGAGTTGATGTTCGTGAATTGAGTCTCACACTCTCGGCCACAGCAGCCACATTCTCATCTGTGCGCACCATAACACGATGGGGACCATGAGTGTTGTCCACTAGCATACCAGTCTCACGAACTTTTTGCACAAACTTTTGCGTACAGCAGCCGCGGTGGGTGCTTCATTTCGGCCGAAACTTTAATTTCAAGAAACGCACTGTTTAGTGTAAGTTTTCAATATTTCCCAACGTGATTCAAGCGTAAAACGACTTATTTCGTTCCGCGCAGGTATGATAGTTACTGACTTTCTGTCAAGATTTCGAGCGGGAAACAGCTGTTAGTGTCAACATAACCTATGATTTAAAAAAAACGAAAAGAAACCCTTCATGGCCCACCCGTTAGAGCTTTCCCAGCAGCAGCCTGTGACGACTGCGACCAGAAGGTCCTTGTTTATTCACATATTCCTTGTCATTTCAAGAACAATGACAGCGGTATTCCTCCAAATCCCCATAATTCAATCATTTTCTGAAATACTGTGTGAAACCGAGGGCATGTCAAGGATTATCTCTCCCAGTCCAACGGCGCCCGAGAATATCCATGAGAATATCTCATTAAACAAAAATACATGTATTCCAAGCACATTTAAACCTAATTGGGTTCACAGAAAGAACGTTTTCCACTCCGAACACATACATTGTACTCGGAACGATGAGTCGCCTTAAGTGGAAAATGCTAAAAACAAGTGTGCAATGACGGCGCAAAAAAAGTATTCATCTTGCCGGGGATACTTAACCCCGAACAATGACATGGCCAAGAAGTGGTCGGTCTTTTGCTCCAAGGGGAAAATTGGATTTTTGCTTTTGCCGTTGTTGTTTTCTTTTCTTTATTTTATTTTTGTTGTTTTCGCAATTTGAAAGTATTTTAATTTTGGAAATCTATTTATATTGCAATATGGTTTATCGTTTGAATCCATGTCCATTATTCCATGATTCATAGGAATTCTCCCTCTCGCAGTTGTTTTTTGTCTTCCTGCGATCGTTATGGATTTAGGTATGGTCTACTCCTTACGAAAATTGCGTTTTTCTTTTGCTGATTCGTTCTGTCATAAAGCTTCAGCTTCAGCTTATCAGGCCTGCGATCCATGGAGGATCTGAGCCTGAGCTATAGCTGCCTTCTATCCTTGACGGTCCCGGGCACGCTGCTTCCAGTTGTCAAGACCAAGATGTCTTACATCCGCGATTACTTGGTCTTTATACCGGAGGTTCGGTTTTCCTCTTCTTCTCGAACCAGGAGGCTCGGAATCGAAGACCCTCTTAGCTGGAGCGTTGATGTCCATGCGCTCGATGTGGCCGAGCCAGTGTAGTCGACGGATCCTTGCCTTCCGGACTACATCCACATCTTGGTACAGCTCGTAGAGTTCGCGGTTGTGTCTTCTTCTCCATTCACCTTCCTCACAGACAGGACCAAATATCCGGCGCAGAATTTTTCTTTCGAAAGAACCCAAAATCAGCTCCGCTGTCCTGCTTATCGTCCAGTTTTCGGCTCCGTACAGCAAGACTGGCAGAATGAGCGTTTTGTAAAACATGACTTTGGTCCTTCGAGTTAGGAGTTTTGACCCCAGTTGTTTGGACAAGCCGAAGTAGCAGCGGTTGCCAAGGGCGATTCTATGCCGGATCTCCACTGTGGTGTCATTTGTGGAATTTACGTTTGCCCCGAGGTAGACAAACTCCTTAACTACCTCGAAATTGCAGCTGTCAATTGTTATATTTTGTCCCAGGTGGTGAGCGACGGATTGGTTTTTGCTTGACAGCATGTATTTCGTTTTGTCCTCATTGATCTTAAGACCAACTCGTTTCGCCCGTTCTTCAATCGCCGTGAATGCTTCCACAATGCCACGGCGAGAACACGCGATGATGTCGATACCATCCGCGTATCCTAGCAGCTGGATGGACTTGTAAAAGATAGTGCCTTCCCTGTTGACGCATGCCCGTCGCACTATCTGCTCCAGCACCAGGTTGAAGAAGTCACATGACAGCGCATCTCCTTGCCGAAATCCGGTGCATGTTTCGAATGGTTCCGAGGTCCTACAACCGAGTTGCACGGTGCATCGCGCGTTTTTAGCGTGGCGCGACACAACTGGATCAGTTTTACCGGGATCCCGAATTCGGCCATCGCCCCAAACAGTTCTTCACGATGAATGCTGTGTTATGCGGCTTTGAAATCGATGAAAAGATGGTATGTATCGATTCGAAACTCGTTGGTCTTTTCCAGGATTTGTCGAAGGGTGAACATTTGGTCTATAGTTGATTTGCCGGGCCGGAAGCCCCACTGGTAGCTGCCGATTAGTGCGGTGCAAAATGGTTTTAGACGTTCACACAATACGCTGGACAGGATCTTGTATGCGACATTGAGCAGGGATATACCTCTTTAGTTCTTGCAAGAGGTAGGATCGCCTTTTTTGTGGAGGGGGCAAATAGAGCTGGTATTCCAGTCGTGGGGCATGCTTTCATCTTCCCAAATTCTGCAGATGATCTGGTGCATGCTCCCTACCAGAACATCGCCGCCAGCCTTGAAGAGCTCTGATGGCAATCCATCTGAGCCTGCGGCCTTGTTGTTCTTCAGCTTCTGAATAGCTGTGCCGACTTCTTCGATGCTGGGTAGTCCTCCCACTTCAGCGGCTGGAGTTGGGATTTCCTCGGTCCCTACCACTCTCTCTTGGTCATGCTCGTTAAGCAGCTGTTGGAAATGCTGCTTAAATACATCCGCTATTCCCTGCGGGTCGGTGGCAAGATTACCCTCGCAGTTTCGAAGAGCCTGGATGCTCTTTTTGAAACCTCCTGCAAGGCCTTTGGCTTTCTTGTAAAATGCTCGTGTTTTATGCTTATCCCTAGACTCCTTGATATCCTTGAACTGGGAGGCTGCGATGATTGTTTGCTTTTGTCGCAGTAGTTTTTTCTCCTCCCTTCTTCTGGCTCGGTATTCTTCTTGCGCTGACCTGGTTTTCCTCTGCCGCGCCTTTTGGTACGCGTCGTCGGTTGCTGCCTTTTTCTGCTCACACTCGCCATCATACCACGGGTTTCTTGTCGAAGGTGGTAGGTACCCTAAGGTGGTTTCGGCTACTTCCTGAATGGCTGAGCGGCAATGCAGCCACATATTATTGGCATTTGTGTTCGACGTAGGCATACCGTAGAGTCTTTCGCTCAGCTGCTCCCTGTAGACTGGCAACCTCCGGTGTGCTCAGGCGCCCAATGTCGAACCTCCTCCTGATGGGCTGGTGCAGCTTTCTGACATTGGACAGTCGAGCTCTGAATCTTGCTGCTACGAGGAAGGGGCCCCTCTGTTTTCCTTACCGATTTTGGCGTTGAAGTCCCCGAGCACGATTTTTACATCGTACTCCGGACAAGCTGCGTAGGCGATGTACAGGAGGTCATAGAAGTCATCCTTGATAGGGTCTTCAGCCTCGTCGGTAGGGGCGTGTGCACATATAAAGTTATAAAATCTGCCTCTAATGCGGATCACAGCCAGGCGATCACTTATAGGTTTAAGGTCGATGACCTTCGACCTTAACCGCATCCGCATCCCAGTAAGTGCAACCTTTTGTGACAGCTGTAATAAAGGTCGCAATTTTTCTTCCTAATCACACCGTTTCCTATCCAGCGTATTTCCTGGACCGCAGTAATATCCGCCTTGTACTGCGTGAGGATTCCTTCTAGTTTATGAGCAGCTCCGGGAGTGTACAGGGTTCTGACATTCCAGGAGCATACTCGCAAATCGTGTTCCTTTTTCGTGCGTTGTCGTCGTCGAGTATCCGTCCGTGTATCCAAGGCATCTTGCTCATTCATAACTTTTCTTTTTTTGACGTGGGCGGATTGTTAGCCCGCCGCACAACCGCACAAGGAGTATAATCTCCCTAAAAAGAACTGACATCTACAAAGTCATCGGTGTCATCACAGGACACTGTCTCATTGGCAGTCACGCACAAAAACTAGGAATAGTTCTGAATGATTTCTGCATAAGCTGTCAGGACGAGGAGGAGGTCGAATCCATTGAATCCATCCATATCAGGAAACGTTACCTAGGCTCTTACTTCCTTAACGGTCCGACAGATGTTCAGAAAGTAGGGATACTTGATCTTCTTAACTCCTTATGAAGCACAAAATGGTTCCACGAATAGGGGGGTAATACCCCCTCGTGGCTGCTAAACGGGCAGTTTCTGGGAAAGGAAATGCTGACCCTACCTACCTACCTAACATAGATATACAAAATTGGACCCACGCCAAATGGCAAGACGCAATCTATCGTGAAATCGATACGTATCAATAGCTTTAATTGCAGTTGCCGTCTTTTAAAAGCAAGACCAAAATGGAAAACAGAAATACAAAAGAAAAAATTTTTATTTTAGTTGCGCCCGTATCTAGGGCAACTTTTACTGCCGCGTGCACGACGACGTACAGCACGGTGCTTCCTGCTCATTGGTGGTATGAGTACTGGAAAAAGCGATTAAGCAAGACATACATTTGTGAAATAAAAACACAGAGATGCTGGGCTCTTTTATCCACTGGTGTGGGCTAGGCTAGGCTGGGTTGTTCCCGTCCATTGATCTTTCTTGGTTTTTTCTTTTTTTCATTTACAACTTTGGCGAAGAATAGCAACGGGTTGCGTTGTAGCAAATCGCCTAGAAAACACGAGGAAAACTCTCTGATGGCCTTTTCCCTCTTCTGTTTTATTCATCGTTGTTGTTTGATTTTTCGTACGAAAATAGAAATCGTTCGTTGCGTGGAACAGAGCTAAAATAGCTTCCAACACTAGTGAGGAACATTGGCTTTTTGCTCTTAGACTTTTGCTTGCTTTGATTTTGAAATTGACTTTTTTTGCGATGTTGGGCGAATGACAAGCCGAACGATGTTATGGGGGATCCGTTTTTGAACTGCGTGTGAACCAGTCCATTTGGATTCCAATCTATGACTCGTTTCACCAAAATCTTGCGACCAGTTTAGGCGGTGATAAGTGACGATTTTCTATCGGTCTCCACAACCTTTGAAAAATATTTTCGAAAACTATTTCTGAAATTATGACAAACGTGACAGTCTCTCAAAGTCCTCTTTGCCAATCCACATGGTTCCAGTTTGCGGTCGACCATTCGGGCAACCTCCATCAGCCCTCTATCGCTTAACAATGCACTGTACCACCATCATCCGTTGTTGCTGATAGAATCAGGGTAGCTGAGCATTTTTTGCTTTGAAAAATACTTTCGAAAACAATTTCTGAAATTATGACAAACGTGACAGTCTCTCAAAGTCCTCTTTGCCAATCCACATGGTTCCAGTTTGCGGTCCACCAAATCTTCTTCTTCTTTTGGCGCTACAGTTCATGGCGAACCTGGCCCTTCTTCAAAAAAACCTCTCCAACTGGCAAGGTCTTTCGCTAGCAGTCTCCAGTGCCGCACGCCTAGTTGGTTAAGGTCCTCTTCTAATTGGTTGCGCCACCTTAAATTTGGCCGTCCTCGACCGCGTCGTCCCTCGAGGTTGGATTCATAGACCTTCCGGGCCGGAGCTGTGTTTTCCATATGCTCAACATGACCTAGCCATCTAAGGCGTTGGATCCGAAGACGCCGTGCTATGTTCATGTCGCTGTACAGCCCGTACAGTTCACTGTTAAGTCTTCTCCTCCACTCGCCATTTATGCAGGTCGGACCGAAAATCGCACGCAAAATTGTTCTCTCAAAACGACCAAGGGCATCCTCATCCGTTTTTTTTTTTTTTTTTTTTTTAGGCTTCTGCTATCCGCTGGAGCACTCAGACGCAATCACTGGTCCATTGTACTCCAGACAGACACCTTACATTACTGTTTTTTTTCCGTTTTCCGGAGAAAAATTTGAAGGAGCTTCAGTAATGTAGAGCTAAGGGATTCGGCACACACCACGTCGGCTCCAAGGGTGCGCCACCGTATGCGAGCAAAGGCGGGACAATATCAGAGGAAATGCTCTGCAGCATCATCCTCCTCTTCGCCACATGCAGCACAGGTAGGCGTCTCACTGATGCCGAGCACGTAGAGATGCTTGGCAAAAGTGTAATGGCCCGTGATAACTCCCACAAGCCTTCTGCAGTCGATTCTCCTTAAAGACAGGAGGAATGCTGCAGATTTTTTGCAGACATCAGGGCATACGCGCTTAGTCATCCTGCAACCCGGACAATCCCTCCATCTCTACGGTTGTGTGTGTTAAATACACAATCGTTAATGTAAGAATTTACCGTGGACGCAGGTAGACCTAGAGCGGGTTCAGGTCCTGAGAAGCTCTCCTCTGATCCCATTCTAGCGAGTTCATCAGAGGTCTCATTTCCTGGGATCCCAGAGTGGCCTGGAACCCATACAAGCCTTAATGGATTTAGTCTGCCGACTCTGTTCAAGAAGGACTTGAGTTCAAGCACTAATTTGGAGCTAGTTAAGGGGTTACACACAGCTTTTAGTGCAGCTTGGCTGTCACTACATACGCATATGCTTTCCCCCTTCCACCTGTGCTTCACAACATAGTGCATGGCCATTCCGATTGCGTATATCTCTGATTGGAAGACAGACGCATATTTTCCTAAGGAGAAGTGCAGTCGGATGTTTTCGCGCTCAAAGAAGACCCCAGCACCGGACCCCCGCCCAGATCTGGAGCCATCCGTGAAAATACGAAGACTATCCTTTCCAGGTTCAGTATCCAGCCATAGCCAATCCTGACGCCATGGAAACTCGACTGTGATATTACGACGCAATAGGATAACGGGCGTCAGTGCGTCAGAAGGCATGTCCATGAGACAGGGGTCGCAGGACAATTCTTGCGCAAGCACACCGTTATTCCTATGGGAGTTGTACCAAAAGCCATTTCTCTTCAGACGAGACATGGCTTTCAGAGCACACCCTCTGATAAATATATCAAGAGATGGAAGGTTCATCATAACATCTAGAGCAGCGCCCGGCGTGCTGGGGAAAGCCCCCGTGCAGCTGAGACAAACCGTTCTTTGAAGTTTGGGGGAAGAGGCTACGACGTGTTTGCGTTTTAGTCTGTTCCACCAGACAACCGATGCATATGAGATTATAGGTCTTATCATTGCCGTGTAGATCCAAAGGACCTTTGCCGGCGATAAGCCCCATGTTTTGCCAAAAGCTCCTTTGCATTGCCAGAAAGCTGACAGCGCTTTGGTGGTTTTTGACTCAACATGTTTTGACCAGAGAAGCTTACTATCTAAGATGACTCCTAGATACTTAGCCTCCTTGGATATGCTCACCTTGGTTTTTCGAGAGAGGGCTCTGCTTTTCAATTGCCTCCCGAGCCCAAAGAAACAGCGGTTGGCAAGAGTTATTCTGCGTTTGATTTCGGCACTGATGTCGTTTCTGCATGTCACTGCGGAGCCTAGGTAGACGAATTCCTTGACTACCTCGAAATTATACCTGCCAATATGTATGTGCGCCCTGGCCAAGACACCGGTGGTTCGAGTCCTTCTTCCACGACAGCATATATTTCGTTTTGCCCTCATTTACCGCCAGTCCCATTTTAGCCGCTTCCGTCTGAATGCTCGTAAAGGCCTCAATGACATCTCGCTGATTTCGTCCAATTATGTCAATTATGGACCTGAAAAAGTTGGTGCCCCTCGTATTGACCAGTGAGTTTTGCACTATCCTTTCAAGGACGATGTTGAAAAAGTCACACGATAGCGTGTCGCCCTGTCTAAAACTTTTTTTGACATAAAAGGTATCGGTTAGGTCGCTTCCGACCCTAATGGAGCAGCGAGAGTTCTCCAAAGTCATCCTGCACAATCTGACGAGTGGCAGGGATGTCAAAACTAGACATGGCGTTGTATAGTTCGTCTCTATTGATACTATCGTATGCAGCCTTAAAGTCGGCAAACAGATGGTGGGTGTCGATCTGGAACTCGTTTGTTTTTTCCAGGATCTGCCGCAGTGTGAATAATTGATCTATAGTGGACTTCCCGGGCCTGAAACCACACTGATATGGACCAATCAGCTTATTAACGAACGGTTTCAAGCGTTTACACAGAACAGCAGGGAAGATTTTATAAGCGATGTTCAGAAGACTTATTCCTCTGTACTTGGCGCAGACAAAGGGGTCTCGTTTCTTGTGGATCGGGCAAACGATACTAAGATTCCATTCATCGGGCATGCATTCCTCTGACCATATCTTTCGGATGAGCTGGTGCATACTCCCAACCAGGTCATCTCCAGCCGCCTTAAAGAGCTCGGCAGGTAATCCGTCTACTCTAGCAGCTTTGTTGGACTTAAGCTAAGAGAAAGCATTCCTAACTTCGTCCAGGTCAGGGGGACAGAATTCTCTGGTATTATCGTCCGCTGTGAAAGGATTATTCTGCCTGACAGCGGGATCTGTTTCATCATCACCGTTATACAGTCGGCAGAAGTAATCTTTCCAGATTCTTAGTACCGACTGTGAATCCACTACTAGGTTTCCATTTTCGTCCCTGCAGGCTTCCTTTCTGGCCTTATATCCCTGGCATGTTTGTTTTATTCGTTGATAAAACCTCCGAACGTCATTCCTGCGATAGCATTTCTCCATCTCTACGATCGCGAGCTCCTCATGCGCCCTTTTTTTTTGTTTTGAGAAGCTTATGCTCCTCCCTCCTCTTCTGCTCATAATGCTCACGAGCAGCTCTCGTCCTTCTAGGCAGCGCCTCTTAATAGGCTTGCTGCTTTGCTGCGTGTGCCCTCCTACACTCGTCGTCAAACCATGGGTTTATTGTTAGTGGCGGTTTGAAACGCAGTACCTCAGAAGCAGCACTTTCTAAGGCTTGTTGACAACGGGTCCATTGGTGTTGTACGGTCTGAACAGGTGTTGGAGGGTTTTCCGAGAGCTTAAGGGAGACGCGATTGGCATAGGCTCTGGCGGTCTCTTGCGATTGTAGCATTGCGACGATGTATGCCGATGGCCTTAGTCGA
Source organism: Eumerus sabulonum (assembly GCA_951905685.1). Taxonomy (NCBI): domain Eukaryota; kingdom Metazoa; phylum Arthropoda; class Insecta; order Diptera; family Syrphidae; genus Eumerus; species Eumerus sabulonum. The sequence continues at coordinate 11,481,560 of OX645061.1, read as the reverse complement.
TTTTTCTGGGCCAGGCATATTCGAAGTCGCATCCTGGCTGCCACAAGATAGTGGTCCGAGTCGATGTTGGCTCCTCTAAAAGTTCCGCACATCCAGAATGTCGGATGCGTGTCTGCCATCAATCGCAATGTGTTCAATCTGGTTGACGGTTGATTGATCCGGAGATCGCCAAGTCCCTTTGTGGATGTTGAGATGTGGGAAACGCGTGCTAGCAACTAGAAGATTTCGCCCCGTTGCGAAATCTATCAGCCTAAATCGATTTTCGGATGTGGTGTTGTGTTTTGCGTTAAAGTCTCCCATTACGATTTTAACATCGTAGCTGGGACATTGGGCATATGTCCTATCTAAGAGGTCGTAGAAGTCGTCCTTTGTAGCGTCATCCTTATCCTCGGTAGGGGCGTGAGCGCAAATTAGGCTGATGTTTGCGAATTTAGCCTTGATGCGGATTGTCATGACGCGTTCGCTTACATGCCTGAAGCTTAAGACTTTTTGCCTAAGTCTACCTCTAATAAAAAATCCGCATCCGAATAAGCTTTGTCTTCTCTCCTTGTAGCAGTCGCCGTAGTAGATATCACAGTTTCTCATCCTCTTTTTGCCCGGTCCATCCCATCGCACTTCCTGGATTGCGGTAACATCTGCCTTATAACAGTCTAGGGCAGCCATACTCAATTTTTTTTTTCCCTCGGGCCACATTCATTTGTTTGCTAATTCACGCGGGCCGCAACATTATAGATTTTGGGTGATGACCTTTTCGAGGAGTCTAGGGATAAGCATAAAACACGAGCCTTTTACAAGAAAGCCAAAGGCCTTGCAGGAGGCTTCAAAAATGGCACCCAGGCTCTTCGAAACTGCGAGGGTAATCTTGTCACCGACCCGCAGGGAATAGTGGATGTATTTAAGCAGCATTTCCAGCAGCTACTTAACGAGCATGATCAAGAGAGAGCTGTAGGGACCGAGGAAATCCCAACTCCAGCCGCTGAAGTAGTCCTCCCACCCAGCATCTAAGAAGTCGGCACAGCTATTCAGAAGCTGAAGAATAACAAGGCCGCAGGCCGCAGAGCTGGAATACCAGCTCTATTTTCCCCATCCACAAAAAAGGCGATCCTACCTCTTGCAAGAACTATAGAGGTATATCCCTGCTCAATGACGCATACAAGATCCTGTCCAGCGTATTGTGTGAACGTCTAAAGCCGTTTTGCACCGCACTAATCGGCAGCTACCAGTACGGCTTCCGGCCCGGGAAATCGACTATAGACCAAATTTTCACACTTCGATAAATCCTGGAAAAGACCAACGAGTTTCGAATCGATACACACCATCTTTTCATCGATTTCAAAGCCGCATACGACAGCATTCATCGTGAAGGACTGTTTGGTGCGATGGCCGAATCCGGGATACCGGGAAAACTGATCCAGTTGTGTCGCGTCACGCTAAAAAATACGCGATGCACCGTGCAACTCGGTTCTAGGACTTCGGAACTGTTTGAAACATGCACCGGATTTCGGCGAGGAGATGCGCTGTCATGTGACTTCTTCAACCTGGTGCTGGAGCAGATAGTGCGACGGGCAGGCGTCAACAGGGAAAGCACTATCTTTTACAAGTCCATCCAGCTGCTAGGATACGCGGATGATATCGACATCATCGCGTGTTCTCGCCGTGGCATTGTGGAAGCTTTCATGGCGATTGAAGAACAGGCGAAACGAGTTGGTCTTAAGATCAATGACGACAAAACGAAGTACATGCTGTCCAGCAAAAACCAATCCGTCGCTCACCACCTGGGACAAAATAAAACAATTGACAGCTACAATTTCGAGGTAGTTAAGGAGTTTGTCTACCTCGGGGCAAACGTAAATTCCACAAATGACACCACAGTGGAGATCCGGCATAGAATCGCCCTTGGCAACCGCTGCTACTTCGGCTTGTCCAAACAACTGGGGTCAACACTCCTCACTCGAAACCAATGTCATGCTTTACAAAACACTCATACTGCCAGTCTTGCTATACCGAGCAGAAAGCTGGACGATAAGCAGGACAGCGGAGCTGATTTTGGGTTCTTTCGAAAGAAAAATTCTGCGCCGGATATTTGGTCCTGTCTGTGAAGAAGGTGAATGGAGAAGAAGACACAACCGCGAACTCTACGAGCTGTACAAAGATGTGGATGTAGTCCGGAAGGCAAAGATCCGTCGACTACACTGGCTCGGCCACATCGAGCGCATGGACATCAACGCTCCAGCTAAGAGGGTCTTCGACTCGGAGCCTTCTGGTCCGAGAAGAAGAGGAAGACCGTACCTCCGGTATAAAGACCAGGTCCGGTATAAAGACCAAGTACTCGCGGATGTAAGTCAAAAGCGTCGTTTTTAAACGGAGGATAGCACATATAGTATCGGTGTGTATTACAAAAGCAACAACCAACCCTTGCGGGGATCAACGGGCAGACGTACGAAAGATCGGTATCTCATTGTTTATTCCCGAAATTGTGTTCCCCATTAGTGTGTTTCGGGCCGCACATAAAAGATTGGCGGGCCCGCGGGCGGCAGGTTGGGGGTACCGCTGGTCTAGGGCCTCCGCAAGTTGTTCGGCTGCGCATGGTCTGTTGAGGGACCTTACATTCCACGTACAAAGCCGAATATCATTCTTCCTTTTCCTTTGGTTGTTTCCTGGGTCGTCATCGGTTAATCCGTCCGTTTTTGTATCCGAGGCTTTTTTTTTTTGGTTTTTTTCCAGGTTTGGCTTGCCGGGCCATAGCCTAACCGACACTTATCCTGTTTTGTGGCGCAGGAAACTCGCCATTCGCCCTTTTCCGTTCGCGATCTCAAAATAGAAATCCGGTCGACCAAATAGTGATTAATGAAAACTGCGCGTCATGCAAATAGTTTGTTGCTGCCACCCACCTACAAAAAAATGAAAGAACGAATCCTTTTCTTTCGCGTAAGCATTTCTAAAATATCACATTGTCGTCGGACATTTTTGAAAAAACACTTTTGAACAAACATCCGTTCACGCTGGTTCTCTTATCCAATGCTTCATTGGCGCCATAGATTTCTCATCGAGTCCACGTACTATAATCAATTGAATTTAGCTAACCACAGTACGTACTAGGGGTGTAGTATAAATACAAAGAAAATATCTCGGCACAGTCACTTGAATAACATTTTGTAAACACAAATTTCTCGAATACGTATAACAACTTACATCCATTCGGGCAACCTCCATCAGCCCTCTATCGCTTAACAATCCACTGTTCCGCCATCATCCGTTGTTGCTGATAGATTCAGGGTAGCTGAGCATTTTTTGCTATTTATCTATCTATACCGCTGATAAACCGAAACCCATTCACTCGGCAAAAGGCAACTCTATAACCGCAAACAAATGAAATTGATACGGGGCGGACGTGCGGCGCGATCTGAAGGGCGGCGGGATTCAAAACCGCTTACAAGCAAGTCAGCATTTCGAAAATAATATTCTTATCGAAAAAAAAAGAAATAATAATTTGAGTAGATACATGTTCATATGTGCAGGGGGGGAATATAGTGCGGGCGGCTCGCTTGGCTAGTTAGCTGCGACGCACGGATGGAATGACTCGATTAGGGTAGTAACCTTGTCCTCTTGTTATGGCGCTATATCGTTGCAGCGACGAGGATATCAAAATTAATCTGTACGTTCATGTGGCGGCGGCGGATATGTAACCCTCGAAGCCGACCGGAAATATAAGCAATGGGCATGGTTTGGTTAGAGGCTGGGATTATATTTTCCGTCTCCTGTATTGAATGTAAGCGTAGCATGCTACTATCGAGAGTTCCCTAATCCAGAGACTCCCCAACCGAGCTAACTGACTATTGTTTGGTTCGGGTGATGCGGAAAATCGTTGTCAAGAGCTCCACCTATGTGCACAACGTTAGATGTTATCGTCTCGGGATTTATTTCGTAACTTTGTCAATTCTAAGCTGAAATGTTCGTAGGAACATTCAAAAATGCTTTAAAAAAACTTACAGGGGAGGGAACTATTGAAGAATTTATTAATACTTTCCTTCGCTACTATAGGTCCACACCTAGTAAAATCACCTGCGGAACTGATGCTAGGACGGCCAATACGAACCACATTAGACCTACTTAGACCAATACAACCTCGAGAGCGTCGTTACGCTACCTCATTACATCTGAAGCAAATTTTTATTTCGAACTGGTATTGCTTTACTTACTTATCAGGCCAGCGATCCATGGAGGATCTGAGCCTGAGCTATAACTGCCTTCCATCCTTGACGGTCCCGGGCACGCTGCTTCCAGTTGTCAAGACCAAGATGTCTTACATCCGCGATTACTTGGTCTTTATACCGGAGGTTCGGTCTTCCTCTTCTTCTCGAACCAGGAGGCTCGGAGTCGAAGACCCTCTTAGATGGAGCGTTGATGTCCATGTGCTCGATGTGGCCGAGCCAGTGTAGTCGACGGATCCATGCCTTCCGGACTACATCCACATCTTGGTACAGCTCGTAGAGTTCGCGGTTGTGTCTTCTTCTCCATTCACCTTCCTCACAGACAGGACTAAATATCCGGCGCAGAATTTTTCTTTCGAAAGAACCCAAAATCAGCTCTGCTGTCCTGCTTATCGTCCAGCTTTCGGCTCCGTACAGCAAGACTGGCAGAATGAGCGTTTTGTAAAGCATGACTTTGGTCTTTCGAGTGAGGAGTTTTGACCCCAGTTGTTTGGACAAGCCGAAGTAGCAGCGGTTGCCAAGGGCGATTCTATGCCGGATCTCCACTGTGGTGTCATTTGTGGAATTTACGTTTGCCCCGAGGTAGACAAACTCCTTAACTACCTCGAAATTGTAGCTGTCAATTGTTATATTTTGTCCCAGGTGGTGAGCGACGGATTGGTTTTTGCTTGACAGCATGTATTTCGTTTTATCCTCATTGATCTTAAGACCAACTCGTTTCGCCTGTTCTTCAATCGCCATGAAAGCTTCCACAATGCCACGGCGAGAACACGCGATGATGTCGATATCATCCGCGTATCCTAGCAGCTGGATGGACTTGTAAAAGATAGTGCCTTCCCTGTTGACGCCTGCCCGTCGCACTATCTGCTCCAGCACCAGGTTGAAGAAGTCACATGACAGCGCATCTCCTCGCCGAAATCCGGTGCATGTTTCGAATGGTTCCGAGGTCCTAGAACCGAGTTGCACGGTGCATCGCGTGTTTTTTTTAGCGTGGCGCGACACAACTGGATCAGTTTTACCGGGATCCCGAATTCGGCCATCGCCCCAAACAGTTCTTCACGATGAATGCTGTCGTATGCGGCTTTGAAATCGATGAAGAGATGGTGTCTATCGATTCGAAACTCGTTGGTCTTTTCCAGGATTTGTCGAAGTGTGAAAATTCGGTCTATAGTTGATTTGCCGGGCCGGAAGCCGCACTGGTAGCTGCCGATTAGTGCAGTGCAAAATGGTTTTAGACGTTCACACAATACGCTGGACAGGATCTTGTATGTGACATTGAGCAGGGATATACCTCTATAGTTCTTGCAAGAGGTAGGATCGCCTTTTTTGTGGATGGGGCATATAGAGCTGGAATTCCAGTCGTCGGGCATGCTTTCATCTTCCCAAATTCTGCAGATGATCTGGTGCATGCTGCCTACCAAAACATCGCCGCCAGCCTTGAAGAGCTCTGATGGCAAGCCATCTGAGCCTGCGGCCTTGTTGTTCTTCAGCTTCTGAATAGCTGTGCCGACTTCTTCGATGCTGGGTGGGAGGACTACTTCATCGGCTGGAGTTGGGATTTCCTCGGTCCCTACCACTCTCTCTTGGTCATGCTCGTTAAGCAGCTGCTGGAAGTGCTGCTTAAATACATTCACTATTCCCTGCGGGTCGGTGACAAGATTACCCTCGCAGTTTCGAAGAGCCAGGGTGCCCTTTTTGAAGCCTCCCGCCCTGGTTTCCCTCTGCAGCGCATAGCGTTATATAGCTCCTCTCTAATTACGCTGTCGTATGCGGCTTTGAAGTCGACAAATAGGTGGTGGGTGTCAACTTGAAATTCATTGGTTTTTTTGCGGGATTTGTCGTAGTGTGAAGATTTGGTCGATGGTGGACTTCCCTGGCCTGAATCCGCACTGATAAGGACCTATCAGCTTATTTACAAAAGACTTCAGGCGTTCACACAAAACGGCAGAGAAGATTTTGTACGCGATGTTAAGACTTATTCCTCTATAGTTGGCGCAATCAGAGGGGTCTCCTTTTTTGTGGATAGGGCATACGATGCTGAGACTCCATTCCTCGGGCATGCTTTCCTCTGACCATATCATCCCCAGCTGCCTTGAAGAGCTCAGTAGCTCTGCGCCAGCAGCTTTATTCGACTTGAGCTTCGATATGGCAATCTTAACTTCGTCGAGGTCAGGGGGACAGAATTCTCTGCGGCGTCTTCTTAAGCACCACGTTTTCATTCTTTGACATAATGCTTGCATGATTACCATTAAAAACGTGTGTTTTCATATCATAGAACTTAGTAGCACCGATTTCAATTATACCACGTCGTTCTTTACATGATCTCGCTAGTTTGAAATAGTGATGTCAACAAACTATCCTCAATGAAGCCAATAAGAGAGCCTTAACGATGACCTTAAACATCCAGTATTAAGCGAGAAGCTCTATTAGTTTGCCGTGTCTGATGGACCATAGCAAATATGTAATTGCATTAATTCTGAAGAGATTTTCATTTCATTTTCAAACGTAGAAAAAAAGAACATGAACGTGGGAAGCAGTTCAGATGTGTATTTTAATACATATATGGAACCACTGAAGTTTTATGATTGTCCGGGACAAGATAATAAATCAAAATTGTCTAGTCAATCAAGCAGATCGGACACAAAACGCTAAACGTCTCGACGTCACATTATTCAATTCGTGTTTGTTTTTATTTGGGAAAATACGTTTATGGCTTGTAATAAAACCACAGAAAAACCGGAACCTCCAACCTCAAAGTAGATTAGTAGATAGGAAAGAAAGTCGCCCGGGTAGTTCTGGTTTTTTTTTTTTGAGAGCCCAAAACAAGAAGGAAATTGGCTATAAAATGCTCGTTCCAAAGTGTCGTAAAAAGGTAAGATCTTCGTTAATTTTACTGCACATGACCGTTAAGTAAACGAGATACTCGTTATTAATTCAAATATTTAACTATAAACTTAAACTTATGCAGAGAGTTCAAGCTGAGTTATTGAACCTGGCTGTTGGGAATCTATTTTTCTGAAATCATCTATAAAATAGTGAGAGCGGTCTTTGGATCCCAGGGATCACAAGTCAAACTGAATTCACTGCTGACTAAAGTGAGGGATACTGAAAACCAGTACTCGTAGCAAATGTTTTTTTTTTTTTTTTTTGGAGAGGAATTAAATTTGATGTACCCTAAAAGCATGCGCTATAAACGTGCAAAGTACACCACTATACCAAATAACTCCAAAACGCACTTGAAAAGAGACTTCCTATTCCAATTGCCCATTTGGTGGAGTTGATTCTATCCCAATGGCGCCGGATTGACACAATCTGTAAATCCATTTCAACCCCTTATTGGCTCAACATTACACTTTCTACTTTCGTTTTTCACCATTGCCGAATGTGTTTATGGGGATTTTACCGGGGATACCTACAACGTTTTGGGGATTCATTTGAAGAATAGATATTTTAAATGCGAACCGCAGTATTTACAAGTGCGTGGGGTGTTCGAGTCCATGTGCAACAGAGAAAACAGACTTCTGCTGCGAACTTATTGTATATAAATACCGAGATACGAGGTCGTGCTGAAAAAGGGGGCGAATGGGGGTGTTTTTCATATATTTTTTTTTTTTTACATATAGGGCTAGTGCTCAAAGGCCTCGTAGGGGTAGCATCTGCCGAAGGATGCTTGCCCGACAAAAAGCGAGTAAGAGCCTCTGCAGCCGAACATCTTGCAGCTCTGCTAGTCAGGTCCTACTTTCACCTCTTCGTGGTGCCATCTGGAAATTTCCTTAAAAGGGAAATTACTGACGGAAGAGGCCGAATGGCGAGTATCCTGCGCCACCAAACAGGATTAGTGTCGGTTGGGCTATGGTCTAGCGAACCATAACCGTAAAACCACGAATTGCTCAGAAACAAAAAACAGCCTCGGATAATAAAACGGAACGGAACGGAACATAAAACAAACAAGGACCTTCGGTTCTGTACGTGGAATGTTAGGTCCCTAAACAGACCACGTGCGGCCGAACAACTTGCGGACGCCCTAGACCGCTATAAAGCGGACGTAACCGCCATCCAGGAAATGCGATGGAATGGACCGGGTAAAAAGCGGATGAAAAACTGCGACATTTACTACGGTGACTGTTATAGGGAGAGAGGACAGAGACTATTTGGATGCGGATTTGTTGTTAGAGGTGGACTAAGACACAAAGTCCTAAGTTTCCAGTATGTGAGTGAACGCCTCATAACGATCCGCATCAAGGCAAATTTCTGTAACATCAGCCTCATATGCCCCCACGGAAGACAAGGATGACTCAATCAAAGATGATTTCTTTGATCTCCTAAACAGAACATATACCAAATGCCCCAGCTATGATACCAAAATCATACTAGGAGATTTAATCTGGGTAAAGAAAGCATCTTTGAGCGGGTCATCGGCAAACACAGCCTACATGACACCACATCCGATAACGGACATAGGCTGATCGACCTTGCCACGGGGCGAAATCTTCTTGTAGCCAGCACACGATTTTCCCACCTCGATATACACAAAGGCACCTGGCGGTCGCCAGATCAATCATTCACCAACCAGATTGACCACATCGCGATTGACGTCAGACACTCCTCCACTATTCTTGATGTTCGCACTTTCCGAGGAGCGAACATCGATTCAGACGACTAACTGGTAGTAGCCAAGATACGTCAGCGCATAACACGAACACCGCGGAGTAGAACACCAAGCTATGACGTCGGAAAGCTACTATCGCCGGAGATCGCCAGTGCTTTTGCCAACCGCGTCTCCCTTAAGCTCTCCGATACACCTCAATCCTCCACTCAGTCAGTAGAGCAACAATGGAGCCTGTGCAAACAAGCCCTGAAGAGCACAGCAACGAAAGTGCTGGGCCTTAAAGCTCCACCACGACGAAACACCTGGTTCGATGACGAGTGTAGAAGGATTCATGCGGAAAAGCAGGAGGCATACAAAGCCTCACTACACAAAAAAAACAAGAGCGGCTCGTGAGCTCTACGAGCTTAAGAGAAGGGAGGAACATAAGCTTCTCAAGAGAAAAAAGAAAGAGCCCGAGAAGCGGGCGATTGAAAACTTGGAGAGGTGCTATTGCAGGCACGACGTTCGAAGATTTTATCAGCGGATAAAACGAATGTCTCAAGGCTATAAAGCCCGAACGGAGGCCTGTAAGGATGAGAACAGACACCTAGTAGTAGAATCGCAGTCGATGCTGAGAATTTGGAAAAACCACTTCTGCAGACTGTATAACGGCGATGACAGCAAACATACCGCCGTCAGGCAGAATGATCCATTTTTTTTTTAACGACGAAGATCGCAGAGAATTCCGTCCCCCTGACCTCGACGAAGTTGAGATTGCCATGTCGAAACTCAAGTCGAATAAAGCTGCTGGCGCAGACGGACTGTCTACTGAGCTCTTCAAGGCAGCTGGGGATGACCTGGTTAGGAGCATGCACCAGCTCATCTGTAAGATATGGTCAGAGGAAAGCATGCCCGAGGAATGGAGTCTCAGCATTGTTTGCCCGATCCACAAAAAAGGAGATCCCTTGGACTGTGCCAACTATAGAGGAATAAGTCTCCTTAATGACGCATACAAGATCTTCGCTGCCGTTTTGTGTGAACGCCTGAAGCCATTCGTAAACAAGCTGATAGGTCCTTATCAGTGTGGCTTCAGGCCAGGGAAGTCCACCATCGACCAAATCTTCACACTACGGCAGATCCTGGGAAAAACCAATGAATTTCAAGTCGACACTCACCACCTATTTGTCGACTTCAAAGCCGCATACGACAGCGTAATTAGAGATGAACTATACAACGCTATGTCTACCTTTGCCATACCTGCTATCATCAGACTATGCAGGATGACTTTGGAGAATGCTCGCTGCTCCATCCGAATCGGGGAACACCTTACCGATAACAGGGCGATGCGCTGTCTTGTGATTTCTTCAACATCATATTGGAAATGATTGTGCAAAAATTACTGGCCAATACAAGAGGCACAATCTATTTCAAATCCTCGCAACTCCTTGCATACGCCGACGACATTGACATAATAAGTAGATCGCAGCGAGTTGTCAATGAGGCGTTTGCGAGTATTGAGATGGAGGCGGCAAAAATTGGTTTGGCAGTTAATGAAGGCAAGACTAAATATCTGCTGTCATCGAAAACGGATATTTACCACCGACGTCTTGGACAGAACGTGCATATTGGCAGATATAAGTTCGAGGTAGTTAAGGACTTCATATAGTTTGGGGTTTAACAATAAAAACTCATTTGTTAAAAGCTATTTAAATGTTCTCTTTATTAAAATAATTAATTGCTAGCTAAATCTAATGTGCGTTTGCATAAGGTGGGGACACAACAAAGAGTGGTCTGCGCGACTGCCATACTTAACTTCCACGCTGCTCTCTATGTTCATCTTGCTTGCAAGATGATCAGAGAGAAGCACAGGAATTTCTTATACTCACCACACTTGGCTCTTTTCAAGAGTATCCAAGGTGGTGGAGAGTACTCTGGTGGGTGGAGGGTATGATGTATGTACGTATGTAACTATATACCTCGGCTCCGCGGTGACTTGGAACAACGACACCAGTTTCGAAATCAAGCGCAGAATTACTCTTGCCAACCGCTGCTTCTTTGGGCTCAAGAGGCAACTGAGAAGTAGAGCCCTCTCTCGTACGACCAAGTTGACCTTACATAAGACCTTAATTATCCCGGTCCTGTTATACGGCGCAGAAACATGGACTTTGTCTAAAGCGGATGAGGAAATCCTTGGTCGTTTCGAGAGAAAGATTCTGCGTTCGATTTTCGGTCCCATAAACACAGAGGAGGGTTGGAGGAGAAGATTCAATCACGAACTGTACGGGTTGTACAGCGACATGAGTCTGGTCAGGCGTCTACGGATCCAACGCCTAAGATGGCTAGGCCATGTAGAGGGAATGGACACCACAGCTCCAGCCCGTAGAGTCTTTGAATCCAACCCCGAGGGACGAAGAAATAGAGGACGGCCGCACCTGAGGTGGCGCGCACAGGTGGAAGGGGACCTCAAGCAACTGGGCGTGCGGCATTGGAGAAGACTAGCGAAAGATCGTGCTAGGTGGAGAGGCATGTTGGTTGAGGCCCAGGTTCACCCCGAACTGTAGCGCCCGTTAAGTAAGTATGTAAGGGCTAGTGCTATCAATAGCAATACGGCACTGCGACCTTTGCAGATCTATTGTGCCTGCTAGCCGATTTAGCCGAGTAGCCTCTCTACTTCTATAATGAAGTTGAGAATGCTTCTCGTAGGAGCCAGGGTGATCCCCTCAGGAGTCATAACTTCACTGAGAAGGATACGCTTCCTAAGATGGCAGAGAGCAGCTCACTCACACAGTATGTGTTCTGCCGTCTCTTCGTCCTCAAGACAGAGCCGACACTCAGTTTTAGACGAGAGGCTAATTTTGTTTAAATGATATCTCAGACCGCAGTGTCCCGTTAGATAGCTGACTAGTCTTCTGATATCCATCCTATTGAGTTTGAGTTTAGATTGACGGGGTCCCCGAACGCTGTTCCAAAAGGACAGGTGTTGTAATTTTTCCCACTTGTCTGGGAAGTAATTTATCTTAGACGCGGGAATGCTGCAGAATGGTTCCGGACCTATATACTTGTCACTGGAGCCCTTCCTGGCAAGTTGGTCGGCAATTTCATTGCCCTTGATACCTTTATGGCCTGACACCCACCAAAGTTTAACATTGTTTCTTTTGGCGAGGTCTTGTAGGGCGTCATGGCATTCCTTGACGGTTTTTGAGTTCGTGCTGTACGAACCCAGCGCTTTAAGCGCTGCTTGGCTATCAGAGAGTATATTGATGGTTACTCCTCTGATGCCAGTCTCGAGATTTAGATTGACGCATGTTAGGATGGCATGCAGCTCTGCTTGGAAGATGCTGGGACTTATTCCCAGTGACTTCGAGATTTTGCGTTTTGTGCAAAGATGCCGGCGCCAACGCCGGAAGCCATCTTGGAGCCATCCGTGTACCACCTAAGGCCTTTGACATTTAGCAGGGGATCACTGTTTTCCCATGCTGAGCGGTTTGGGATCAGTATCTCAAATCTCTTGTCAAAGGTGAAGGTGTGTGGCAGTACGCCCGAGACTGCGCACGGGTCACGGGAAGGTGTTGTAATATGGACATGTGGCCTACGGGTCTACATGGCATATTTGTTCCCGAGCAGAGGATTCTGATTGCACTGCGTAATGCCACCTTTTTGATAAAAAGGTGCAGTGGAGTGAGTCCAATGAGTGCTTCTTGGGCTGCCGTGGGGAGGTTGGCATAGCGCCTGTGATGCTGAGACACGCTAGTGTCTGAAGGCGTTGAAGCTTAACAATTGTAGTTTTTTGCTCAACTTTTGACCACCATACGACGGACCCGTAGGTGACGATAGGTCTAACTATCGCGGTATATAGCCAGTGGACTACCTTAGGTTTAAGTCCCCAGGTTTTACCGTAGGTGCGTCGACAGGCCCACATGGCCTTAGTCGCTTTCATGAGTTTATTTCTCGTATTGGAGTTCCAGTTGAGTCTACGGTCTAGGTCAATACCTAGATACTTTACTTCTTCTGAAAATCCTATGTGTGTGCCATTTAGTAAGATTGAGCAGGGTTGTACCTTTCTCCTCTTTGTAAATGGGACTAGGATCGTCTTATTTGGGTTAATAGATAAACCCTCTCTGCCACATATTTTTCATATTACTAAAAGCTCCCCAAGCCCAAGGAAAAAAAAAAACCGGCCAAGTGCCGGTCGGACTCGCGCACGGAGGGTTCCGTACCATCTGTATACATATATGTATAAATATGAAAGAGACTATGTATGTTACCTCATCTTAGTTGCAGAAATATGGGAAAAAGGTTTGCAGCTAGGATTAATTCATCAAAGACACAAAAGAGATCAAAACTGGGAAGTTTGCTACTGGTTGTGGGATATTGTCGTCCAACCTTAGTTCAGTTTGTGACCAAGGGGATTTTTTGGATGAAAATCATGTCTGTTATATGGGAGCCCCCCTTAAATATTCACTTTGTTCTGTTTTTTGTTCTATTTGTCGTGGTAGCGGCAACAGAAATACATCATCTGTGAAAATTTCAACTATCTAACTATCACGGTTCATGAGATACAGCCTGGTGACAGACGGACGGACGGACAGCGAAGTCTTAGTAATAGGGTTCCGTTTTACCTTTGGGTACGGAACCCTAAAAAGGGCTGAGTCGCAATATTTTTTATAAATATTGTTGCGGACACGAACCGACGGTGTGTTCGAACTTCGCTGTCAAAGTTGGTAACATGGTAACTTTCAGCGGCATACTGCTGAATGTCAGAGCATTCTAGATACTTCTGAAGGTGAACGTTTGACGACGAACATTCGAGAAAGTGGACCGAGGGCTATATAAGTGGGAATACTCGCTCCTTAGGCATTCACTTTTCGGAACTCAATAACGAGTGATCAGTCGGTAAACCAGTGTAACTTCTATCAAACCACCTAGTGAGTTGTAGAGACAAAGTGTGTAATAAAGTTTGAAGTGTGTAAATGTGAAGCGCCCAGATAATTGATCTGAGTGTGTGTATTGAATAAAAAAACCGATGAATGGAATCTCAACATCGTTTGCCCGGTCCATAAGAAGGGAGACCCCTATGACTGCGCCAATTACAGAGGGATAAGTGTAAGCGCCTGAAACTGTTCGTGGGCAATCTGGTAGGTTCCTGACAGTGTTGTTTCAGGCCAGGAAAATTCACGATAGACCAAATATTTACACTTCGGCAGGTCTTGGAGAAGCCGCATATGACAGCGTTTATACAGACGAGCTATACAGAGCCATGTCTTGTTTTAACATTCCTGCCAAACTCGCCAGACTGTGCAGGATGACTATGGAGAACTCTCGCTGCTCCATTAATGTCGGAGGTGAACTAGCCGACCCCTTCGATGTTAAAAAAGGTTTTAGATAGGGTGACGCACAGTCATGTGATTTCTTTAACATCATTCTTGAAAAGATCGTGCGGGACTCTGCGGCCAACACAACAGGCACGATCTTCTTCAAGTCTACACAATTGCTTGCCTACGCAGATGACATTGACCTTATTGGACGGACAAAGCGAGACGTCAATGAGGCGTTCGCAAGCATCGAAGCAGAAGCGGCTAATGTGGGTCTAAGGGTAAATGGTGACAAGACCAAATATATGCTGTCACAACGTCATCTTCGGCAGCTATATTTTTGGCTCGATAGTGACAAGCAGCAACGACACCAGCGCTGAGATAAGACGCAAAATAACTTGCCAATCGTTGCTTTGGGATCAAGAGGCAACTGAGTAGTAGAGCCTTCTTTCGAAAAACCAAGGTATCCCTCTACAAAATCTCAATCATCCCGGTCCTCCTCTATGGCGCGGAGGCTTGGACGTTATCAAAAGCGGATGAAGAGGATTTTGGGCATTTCGAGAGGAAAATTCTGCGAGCAATCTTTGGTCCCGTTTGTGTAAACAGAGAGTGGAGGAGAAGATTCAACCAAGAATTGTACGGGCTGTACAGCGACATCGGCCTAGTTCGACGTCTAACTAGAACGAGTGGACATCACCGCTCCGGCCCGAAGAGTCTTCGACTCCAACCCCGAGGGACGACGCAGCAGAGGACGACCGCATCTAAGGTGGCGCGCACGGGTGGAAAGGGACCTTAACCAACTGGGCGTGCCGGCTGTTGAGGCTTGTTGGTTGAGGCCTAGGTTCACCCCGAACTGTAGCGCAATCCAGTGATCGAACCCTATTCTGAACGGCTTAGTTTTCGTAACAATATGGATAAGCGTGCACTCAAGGTTTACCAGCTTATGTCGACGACACAGTTCGGGTCGAAGGTAAAAAGGAAGGAGAATAGAAGAGATAACTATGGACGTTGATCTTAAGTCCGTATTAGGTGTATTGTACCCAAGGGGAAGGGCGATTCCGGCGAGGCATTCTAGATTCAGTGAAAGAAGAGGTAAAAGCAGGTGTACTGAGGTCTTAGATGCACCGGACCAGACATGAGAGTAAAACTATAATTTTCAACCATTTCTGGCTCGTATGAACTTCCTCGAGAACTTTCTTCCCTTAACCGAATAGCCTCTTTACAGGTTATGTCAATCCACGTATCATTCTTTGCCCTGATGCTTTTTATCCTCCTCGGAATAAAACTTGCCAACGAGAATCAACGACAGCGAAACACAATGGCCAGTTAAAGCTCCGAAAGAAGTTGTTAAGGCCGTTTCGGTCGGTTTACTCGAAGCAAACTATCGCAGGTGATATGCTCTTACGATAGTGAGACTTACTCCAGCAGTAAAGAACAACACACACGACTCACTATGGGTCAGTTGAGGTAGTACTCAGTCAACGTGAATGCTGAGTACAATCACTGGTCACAACGAGCAATGGGACATGCAGGAGTGTGGCCTGGAATTGCACCAATTAGCGACACGTTATTGAAGTATTTGTTTCTCAAGAATAACATGCGGGCTCTCTGAATTTTAAGTGCGACAGTTTGATCGGTTAAAGATATGCTATCAGGACGAGGATGATTTTGTTCAAAACATCAGTATCCGTCTGATATTGTGTCACGGTGCATCGCGTGTTTTTTAGCGTGGCGCGACACAACTGGATCAGTTTTACCGGGATCCCGAATTCGGCCGTCGCCCCAAACAGTCCTTCACGATGAATGCTGTCGTATGCGGCTTTGAAATCGATGAAAAGATGGTGTGTATCGATTCGAAACTCGTTGGTCTTTTCCAGGATTTGTCGAAGTGTGAAAATTTGGTCTATAGTTGATTTGCCGGGCCGGAAGCCGCACTGGTAGCTGCCGATTAGTGTGGTGCAAAATAGTTTTAGACGTCCACACAATACGCTGGACAGGATCTTGTATGCGACATTAAGCAGGGATATACCTCTATAGTTCTCGCAAGAGGTAGGATCGCCTTTTTTGTGGATGGGGCAAATAGAGCTGGTATTCCAGCCGTCGGGCATGCTTTCATCTTCCCAAATTCTGCAGATGATCTGGTGTATGCTCCCTACCAGAACATCGCCGCCTTGAAGAGCTCTGATGGCAAGCCATCTGAGCCTGCGGCCTTGTTGTTCTTCAGCTTCTGAATAACTGTTCCGACTTCTTCGATGCTGGGTGGGAGGACTGCTTCAGCGGCTGGAGTTGGGATTTCCTCGGTCCCTACCACTCTCTCTTGGTCATGCTCGTTAAGCAGCTGTTGAAAATGCTGCTTAAATACATTCACTATTCCCTGCGGGTTGGTGACAAGATTACCCTCGCAGTTTCGAAGAGCCTGGATGCGCTTTTTGTAGCCTCCTGCAAGGCCTTTGGCTTTCTTGTAAAAGGCTCGTGTTTTATGCTTATCCCTAGACTCCTCGATATCCTGGGAGGCTGCGAAGATTCTTTTCTATTGTCGCAGTAGTTCTTTCTCCTTCCTTCTTCTGGCTCGGTACTCTTCCTGCGCTGCCCTGGTTTTCCTCTGCAGCGCCTTTTGGTACGCCTCGTCGGTTGCTGCCTTTTTCTGCTCACACTCGCTATTATGCCACGGGTTTCTTGTCGGGGGTGTTAGGTATCCTAAGGTGGTTTCGGCTACTTCCTGAATGGCTGAGCGGCAATGCAGCCACATATTATAGGCATTTGTGTTCGACGTAGGCATACCGTAGAGTCTTTCGCTCAGCTGCTCCCTGTAGACTCTGGCAACCTCCGGTGCGCTCAGGCGCCCAATGGCGAACCTCCCCCTGATGGGCTGGTGCAGCTTTCTGACATTGGACAGTCGAGCTCTGAATCTCGAAGTGCTCAGAGTCGACATTTACCCCTCTGAATGTTCGCACATCCAGGATGTTTGACGAGTGCCTTGTGTCAATGAGCACATGGTCGATTTGGTTGGCGGATCGACCGTCCGGAGATCTCCAGGTTGTTGTGTGGATTCGCTTGCGAGGGAATCTTGTGCTACTTATCACCGCATTACGAGCTGTCGCAAAGTCAGCGAGTCGGAAGCCGTTATCTGTTGTTGTATCGTGGAGGCTGTGCTTTCCGATCACTCCGCCAAGGGTGTTTTCCTTACCGATTTTGGCGTTGAAGTTCCCGAGCACGATTTTAACAGCGTACTCCAGACAAGCTCCGTAGGCGTTGTCCAGGAGGTCATAGAAGTCCTCCTTGATAGGGTCTTCAGCCTCGTCGGTAGGGGCGTGTGCACATATAAGGCTGATGTTATAAAATCTGCCTCTGATGCGGATCACAGCCAGGCGATCACTTATAGGTTTAAAGTCGATGAACTTCGACCTTAACTGCTTTCCCACGACAAATCCGCATCCCAGTAAGTGCAACCTTTTGTGACAGCTGTAATAAATGTCGCAATTTTTCTTCCTAATCATACCGTTTCCTATCCAGCGTATTTCCTGGACCGCAGTAATATCCGCCTTGTACTGCGTGAGGATTCTTTCCGGTTATGAGCAGCTCCGGGAGTGTACAGGGTTCTGACATTCCAGGAGCATACTCCCAAATCGTGTTCCTTTTTCGTGCGTTGTCGTCGTCGAGTATCCGTCCGTGTATCCGAGGCATCTTGCTCATTCATAACTTTAGGTTTTTTTTACGTGGGCGGATTGTTAGCCCGCCGCACAACCGCCATTCTGGTCGGGGTTTTTTTCGCTGCATACGTTTGCTCACCTCCCAACGGTTGTTGAAGAGGCTATCCAGAGGGCGCCGCGAGGAGGCCGTATGTCAACTTGACTCGGGCATTTAAACAAGGATCGTTGCTGGCATCTCGCCAGGTTGAGAGCAATCATCAACTTTACCTTGTATGTCCGAGCCCATGCCCTCCAAGCTGAATATAAATTACACTACGTTCATCCTATCACCATAGATCAAAGCATGAGCCAAACATACATGGAGGATTACCCTTTCCATTGATACATATCTTAAAATAGAATGGAATTAGCGGTGGTGTAACCGTCTGGCAAACTTTTGCAGCACTGGGCGTCATACAAACTTGAGTTTAAGGCATTTCCCGCTGTCCATTTCATGTCCATCTCATCAGCCCTTTGATCACACGTCCAATCGAGAATTTTCCACCAAAATCATTCTCGAATTCGCGTCATCACACCACCAGCTATTGCCTAACATTCGCACATCATTCGCGAACACTCTTGGTACTCTAATTGATACTAACATGCCAATCGGCAGCTATGTAAATTCTTGGCGCCTATGTGTAAATACCGCTAATGTGTAGCCTACAATCGGGCAACTCACATTTACACTATAGATCTGTCTAAAACGGTGCGGATGGATTAATAATAAATTGTAATAAGTTCTCTATCCGCTCTTACCTAATCATCTAATCTTACCGCATAGTGTAGTGAGCGTGTAGTGTAGAGCGTTGTAGAACGAAATTGATCGCTCCTATTCGGTGAAGATTGAATTCATGCTCCTGTGTCAATAGACAGACGCGAGTGCAAATTTGAAATAATCGGCGCGCCAACGCCGCATCAACGGCCTTCCTTGCGTTAGTGCATTGGATCTGTACGAGTAGTATCTATAGAGACACTGCGATTGTTGCTATTGGTAGAGTACAAGTGCAACGAACGCGTTCCGATTGAGGTTCGGAGGAAGGATCGCGACCGGGTATTCGGACAGTGGCGTTGATTGAAGCGGAGAAGACAGGAATACAAAAAAAAAAAAAGAAAACCGATACTTTGGACATCGAGCTATTAGCAGATCAACGATCGATTTGTATAGTAGCGATCGAGTCGAGTTTACTCCACCTTATTCGATGGGCTATGCGCAACGTATCTGATGATGACGTCGCATCCTCCTATTACTTTCTTTAGCGTGAGGTTGTCTTTCATTTTTTATTTCTGTATTCCGTTGCTTTTCTGTGCCGATGGTTGCCCATAGTGTTCCGCTTTCTATTTTTAGACCTTTTCTTTTTTTAATACAATATTTCATTTAGCTGTTTTGTGTAATACGGTTTTAGTGTATGGCATGGTGCCTGCCGCGCTGCCCAATGTAATGAGTTCGTCTAAAACAGACCTATGATGAAATAGTTTAAAGTTGCGCCGATGAAGAGCCGGGCGGGGAGACAAGGGGGAATGGTGTATTGGATGCGAGCGTGCGAGCAGCCATGTGCAAAATTTATTTTTGCCTTAATTGTGGTTCTTATTTAGGTTCATGAGTGTAGTAGAAGCTATTTGGATATGGGCAGAGGGGAATTAATGAATATTCTGGGAATACATGTGGTTGGTTGGATATTTATTTTTAAGTTCAAGCGGGACCTGTGGAGCAAGGAAATAATAGTTTCTCTGAAACCTTCGCCTATGACGAACCTAACGAGATACTTACTTACTTATCAGGCCAGCGATCCATGGAGGATCTGAGCCTGAGCTATAGCTGCCTTCCATCGTTGACGGTCCCGGGCACGCTGCTTCCAGTTATCAAGACCAAGATGTCCTACATCCGCGATTACTTGGTCTTTATACCGGACGTTCGGTCTTCCTCTTCTTGTCGAACCAGGAGGCTCGGAGTCGCCCTCTTAACTGGAGCGTTGATGTCTTCGCTCGATGTGGCCGAGCCAGTGTAGTCGACAAATCTTTGCCTTCCGGACTACATCCAAATCTTCGTACAGCTCGTAGAGCTCGCAGTTGTGTCTTCTTCTCCATTCACCTTCCTCACAGACGGGACCAAATATCCGGCGCAGAATATTTCTTTCGAAAGAACCTAAAATCAGCTCCGCCGTCCTGCTTATCGTCCAGCTTTCGGCTCCGTACAGCAAGACTGGCAGAATGAGCGTTTTGTAAAGCATGACTTTGGTCTTTCGAGTGAGGAGTTTTGACCCCAGTTGTTTGGACAAGCCGAAGTAGCAGCGGTTGCCAAGGGTGATTATATGCCGGATCTCCACTGTGGTGTCAGACAAACTCCTTAACTACCTCGAAATTGTAACTGTCAATTGTTATATTTTGTTCCAGGTGGTGAGCGACGGATTGGTTTTTGCTTGACAGCATGTTCTTCGTTTTGTCCTCATTGACCTTAAGACCAACTCGTTTCGCCTGTTCTTCAATCGCCGTGAATGCTTCCACAATGCCACGGCGAGAACATGCGATGATGTCGATATCATTCGCGTATCCTAGCACCTGGACGGACTTATAGAAGATAGTGCTTTCCCTGTTGACGCCTGCCCCTCGCACTATCTGCTCCAGCACCAGGTTGAAGAAGTCACATGACAGCGCATCTCCTTGCCGAAATCCGGTTCATGTTTCGAATGGTTCCGAGGTCCAAGAACCGAGTTGCACGGTGCATCGCGTGTTTTTTAGCGTGGCGCGACACAACTGGATCAGTTTTACCGGGATCCCGAATTCGGCCATCGCCCCAAACAGTGCTTCACGATGAATGCTGTCGTATGCGGCTTTGAAATCGATGAAAAGATGGTGTGTATCGATTCGAAACTCGTTGGTCTTTTCCAGGATTTGTCGAAGGGTGAACATTTGGTCTATAGTCGATTTGTCGGGCCGAAAGCCGCACTGGTAGCTGCCGATTAGTGCGGTGCCAAATGGTTTTAGACGTTCACACAATACGCTGGACAGGATCTTGTATGCGACATTGAGCAGGGATATACCTCTACAGTTCTTGCAAGAGGTAGGATCGCCTTTTTTGTGGATGGGGCAAATAGAGCTGGTATTCTAGTCGTCGAGCATGCTTTCATCTTCCCAAATTCTGCAGATGATCTGGTGCATGCTCCCTACCAGAACATCGCCGCCAGCCTTGAAGAGCTCTGATGGCAAGCCATTTGAGCCTGCGGCCTTGTTGTTCTTCAGCTTCTGAATAGCTGTGCCGACTTCTTCGATGCTGGGTAGGAGGACTACTTCAGCGGCTGGAGTTGGGTCCCTACCACTCTCTCTCTTGGTCATGCTCGTTAAGCAGCTGTTGAAAATGCTGCTTAAATACATTAACTATTCCCTGCGGGTCGGTGACAAGATTACCCTCGCAGTTTCGAAGAGCCTGGATGCGCTTTTTGTAGCCTCCTGCAAGGCCTTTGGCTTTCTTGTAAAAGGCTCGTGTGTTATGCTTATCCCTAGACTCCTCGATATCCTTGAGCTGGGAGGCTGCGAAGATTCTTTTCTTTTGTCGCAGTAGTTCTTTCTCCTTCCTTCTTCTGGCTCGGTACTCTTCCTGCGCTGCCCTGGTTTTCCTCTGCAGCGCCTTTTGGTACGCCTCGTCGGTTGCTGCCTTTTTCTGCTCACACTTGCCATCATACCACGGGTTTCTTGCCGGGGGTGCTTGATATCCTAAGGTGGTTTCGGCTACTTCCTGAATGGCTGAGCGGCAATGCAGCCACCTATTATTGGCGTTTGTGTTCGACGTAGGCATTCCGTAGAGTCTTTCGCTCAGCTGCTCCCGGTAGACTCTGGTAACCTTCGGTGTGTTCAGGCGCCCAATGTCGAACCCCTCCTGGTGGGCTGATGCAGCTTTCTGACGTTGGACAGTCGAGCTCTGAATCTTGCTCCTACGAGGAAGTAGTCAGAGTCGACATTTGCCCCTCTGATTGTTCGCACATCCAGGATGTTCGACGAGTGCCTCGCGTCAATGAACACATGGTCGATTTGGTTGGCGGTTCGACCGTCCGGAGATCGACAGGTTGCTGGGTGGATTCGCTTACGAGGGAATCTTGTGCTACTTATCACCGCATTAGGAGCTGTCGCAAAGTCCATGAGTCAGAAGCCGTTATCTGTTGTTGTATCGTGGAGGCTGTGCTTTCCGATCACTTCGCCAAGGGTGTTCTCCTTACCGATTTTGGCGTTGAAGTCCCCGAGCACGATTTTAACATAGTACTCCAGACAGGCTCCGTAGGCGTTGTCCAGGAGTTCATAGAAGTCCTCCTTGATAGGGTCTTCAGCATCGTCGGTAGGGGCGTGTGCACATATAAGGCCGATGTTATAAAATTTGCCTCTGATGCGGATCACAGCCAGGCGATCACTTATAGGTTTAAAGTCGATGACCTTCGACCTTAACCGCTTTCCCACGACAAATCCGCATCCCAGTAAGTGCAATCTTTTGTGACAGCTGTAATAAATGTCGCAATTTTTCTTCCTAATCATACCGTTTCCTATCCAGCGTATTTCCTGGACCGCAGTTATATCCGCCTTGTACTGCGTGAGGATTCCTTCTAGTTTATGAACAGCTCTGGGAGTGTACAGGGTTCTGACATTCCAGGAGCATACTCGCAAATCGTGTTCCTTTTTCGTCCGTTGTCGTCGTCGCGTATCCGTCCGTGTATCCGGGGCATCATGCTCATTCATAACTTTATGTTTTTTTACGTGGGCGGATGTTAGCCCGCCGCACAACCGCCATTTTGGTCGGGGTTTTGTCGGTGCATACGTTTGTTCACCTCCCAACGGTTGTTGAAGAGGCTATCCAGAGGGCGCCGCGAGGATGCCGTATGTCAACTTGACCCGGGCATTTAAACAGGGATCGTTGCTGGCATCTCGCCAGGTTGAGAGCGATCTACAGCTTTACCCTGTATGTCCGAGCCCATGCCTAATGACCTAACCTAACGAGTTAGACGCTAACTATTAGGCAACATTTTAACTGAGAATTACCGAAATATGCATTTTCCATATAAGTCTGGGTGAGTTGGTTGAATCTGACTGACGAATTGCTCTTGTCATGGCTGATTCTCCTTTAGGGCCGGATCTGAATGGCATTATGAGCCGTTGCGGGCGCAGAAGGGTGCAGTATAGGTAGGTGGAACGAGCAGAAGTAGAAATAGAGGTTGTATGCTATCGAATGTGATGCCAGTTGGAGGGATCTGAGATTCTTCTCCTTCTTCGTGGCGCTACAGACCGGTGTGGTCTTGGGTCTCAATCAACAAGCGATTCCAGCCAGCACGATTGCTTGCCAGCCGTCTCCAGTCTCGCACCCCAAGAGGTCCTTCTCCACTTGTGTACGCCGTTTGCGTTGTCCCAATTGCTCAGATTCGAAGATTGTTCGGGCCGGAGCTACATATGTTGTCCATACGCTCGACATGGACAAGCCATCCTAATCGTACCCGTAGACGCTTAACCATGTAAAGGGCCGCTGTAAAGTTCGTAGTTGAATCTTCTCCAGATCAACGCAAACAGGACCAAAGATCGCAGGCAGAACTTTTTTCTCGAAAAGACAAAGAGTTTCCTCATCCGCTTTCAATAGTGTCCATTCTTCTGCACTATAAAGCAGGACTGGGATAATCTGGGTATTATATGTATAAAGCCAGTTTGGTTTTTCGCGAGAAGGCTCTCTAACTCAATGCCTTCTGAGCCCAAAAGGCAGCGATTGACAAGAGTTATTCT
This sequence comes from Eumerus sabulonum, assembly GCA_951905685.1. Taxonomy (NCBI): domain Eukaryota; kingdom Metazoa; phylum Arthropoda; class Insecta; order Diptera; family Syrphidae; genus Eumerus; species Eumerus sabulonum. Next base: position 11,458,009 of record OX645061.1, on the reverse strand, counting down.
GCGTTTAATCTCGCTACTGATGTTGTTCGTATTAGTAACGCGGCTCCAATGTAGTCGAAGTCCTTGACTTCCTTCGTAGTTACTTCGTTTTGCTCTCATTTACCGTCAGATCCATTTTAGCCGTCTCCGCTTCAATGCGAGCAAACGCCTCATTCACGTCAATATCATCCGCGTAAGCTAGCAGTTGTATGGACTTTTGGACGATCTTGCCCCTTGTGCTGACTTGTGAGTTTTGCACGATCTTCTCAAGTGTGATGATATAAGTCACATGCTAGCGGGTCGCCTTACCTAAAATCTTTTTGAAATTGGTCTTACTTACTTAGGTGGCGCTACAGTCCGTGGTGAACCTGGGCCTCAACCAACAAACGTCTCCAGCTGGCACGGTCTTTGGCCAGCTTTTCCCAGCGCCGCACGCCCAGTTGGTTAAGGTCCCAACTGGGCCGTCCTCTGCCTCACCTTCCTTTCGGAGTGGATTCGAAGACTCTTCGGGTCGGAGCTGTATTTTCCATGCGCTCTACATGGCCTAGCCACCTTAGACGCTGTATCAGTAGACGTCGTACCAGGCCGATGTCGCTGTACAACCCGTACAGTTCTTCGTTATATCTTCTCTTCCATACACCGTTTGAACAAATGGGACCGTAGATACTGCGCAGAATCTTCCTCTCTAAACGACCAAGGCCATCTTCATCCGCTTTTGTTAAGGTCCAAGCCTCTTCGCCGTAAAGGAGGACTGGGATGATTAAGGTCTTATATAGTGTCACCTTTGTTTTCCGAGAGAGGGCTCTACTTCTCAATTTCCTCTTGAGCCCAAAGCAACAGCGGTTGGCAAGAGTGATTCTGCGTTTTATCTCAGCGCTGGTGTTGTTGTCGCCGGTCACCAGTGAGCCAAGGTAGACGAATTCCTTGACCACATCAAGGTTCTATCCCCCCATGGTGACGTTCTGGCCAATACGTCGGTGTTGTCCGTCTCTTTTAGATGAAAGCAGATATTTGGTTTTACCCTAATTAACCCTGAGACCCATCTTAGCCGTTTCTACCTTAATGCTTACAAAGGCCTCATTGACGTCCCGCTGTAGTCGTCCAATTACGTCAATGTCATCCGCGTACGCAAGCAGGCTTGAAACAGATCGTACCTCTTGTGTTAGCCAGTGAGTTTCGTATGATCTTTTCAAGCACGACGTTGAAGAACTTACATGACAGTGCGTCACCTTGTCTAAATCCGTTTTTAAAATCAAAGGTCTCGGTTAATTCGCTATCGACCTTAATGGAGCAGCGAGAGTTCTCCATTGTCATTATGCACAATCTGACGAGTTTGGCAGGGATGTCAAAACTAGACATGGCACTGTGTAGCTCGTCTCTATGCACGCTATCATATGCGGCCTTTGAATCGAGAATAGGAGCCCATCCGCTCCTGCACCTTTATTTGACTTCAGCCTTGATATTGTTATGTATCTTGACCTCGTCGTCGTCCAATTTGAGTGGAACATTCTACCTTACAGCGTTTTTTGTCTCTTCTTTTTGTTTAACAGTCTGCAGAAGTGATTCTTCCAAAATGTCGATTTGACTGTGACTACTACCAGTTGTCCAGGCAAGCTTCGGTCAGAAATGTACATCCACTGGATATGTTTTACTTTCTGGTAAAACTTCCGGACTTCATTCCTTCTTCCTTTTCTTTCTGAGAAGCCAGTTCTTTTCTCTCCTTTTCTATTCTATTCAAGGCAGCATTGCCTTGCAGGCGTCTTGGATCATTAAGATTTTGGAGCTAAAACTTGAAAGATCTACTTTGTCTGTGGTACGTGTGATGAGACTACAAGGATTCCGTAAGCACAGCTAATCCTGCTCAAATCGGGTAGTTAGATTAGGTTAGTGCAGCAGCCTTAGTAGCTTCACTCATACTAATTCATGGAATAACTAGTGTTGTTAGTTGTTATAAGCCATTTTTCTGCCTTTTTGCCAGATGGACGGTCTTTCACGCAATAGCAATTAATGGTGATGACACTTTCAAGACCTCATGATAAAGGATAAGTTAAAGTATCCACCAGAAGGTTGACAGTACGACTAATCGACTTTGCTGTTGAATTGCTTCCCCCTCTTATATAGATAAAGATGGAAAGGGGGTACTATTTTTGACTCAGCTTTGCTATCTGGGCAAAGGACTTTTAAATATTACTTGAGCTATGGTAGGGTTTCCTTGGTCGATGGGATATCGACTTTGAGACACTGTAGTTGTACCTTAAGAGGATTTTGAGGTTAAGTTCTTTGGGGATATGGATAGTGATGAGTGGTGTGGGGTTGCAATTGATGAAGAGAGAACAGCGTCGTGTAAAACGACGATTTTTTGTCTAGTTAGCGTGGGTTGAGAGACAAGTTTTTAGGAGATCGCCAGGAAGATAGAAAATTACAAACACCTTTCGTCGATCCAGGAGAAACATTTTGACTTGCTCTCCAATGCGGTTGAGCAATCAGTATTCCGAAATGTCCTCTGAAGTTGACAGAAACGGCAGTCGGGGAAGTTAGCTGAGCAATTATTGCTCTGAAAGTCTACAGAATAAACCAAAGAGACTAATCCATTTAATTAGGTCTGGATAGGTTACGAACAGTGTGACTTTCTTCTTTAGAAGTCCGGCTAAGATTGTCTACGAATCCGAGCCTCTTGGTTCGAGTAGAGAGGGAGACCGAACCTCTGGTATTAAGACCAAGTGATTGCAGACGTAGGACAACTTGAAAGCAGTATGCCTGGGCCCGCCAAGGATGGAAGACTGCATTCAGGCCCATGCTGGCCTGAAAAGCAGAACCAACCACCAATCACGCGTGAGAAGTCAAAAGTAGAAGACTGAAAAAGCAAGCAGCAAAAAATTATCCATTATATAGTGAGTTTTTCACAATAAGAGGGGAGAAGGGAGCGAACAAACAGAGCAAACAAGTTGATCGCGTTTTACTTGGCAAACGCCAGCTTCGATCTCTGTCCCTGCTCAATCCAAGTTGACACACAGCCTGCGCGTGGCCTCCCCTGGATAGCTATACTGGCACCCGCCAGGTAGTTAACCAATGTGCGCAGCGACCCGACCCTTGTTCCTGGGGAAAGAGGAACCTGGCCCTCCAGGTTGGGGGTTGCGCTTAGGGTTAACATCCCTATCGGGTAAAACAAAAACTTCTTCAGAAACAACCAATATCCTCGAATACGGACGGATTACATGCTGACGACCCCCGCAAACGTCAAAAAGAAAACGAATTTCGGATCTGCACCTGGAACGTTAGGTCCCTTAACAGACCAGGTGCAGCCGAACAACTGGTCAACTCTTTGGACTGCTATAAGGCAGACATTACCGCGCTCCAAGAAGTGCGGTGGGATGGGCCAGGCAAAAAGCGGATGAAAAACTGTGATATATACTACGGAAACTGCTACAGAGAAAATAAACAACGCCCATTCGGATGCGGATTTGTAGTTCGAGGCAGACTCAGGAAAAAAGTCTTAAGCTTCCAGTATGTAAGCGAACGCCTCATAACTATCCGCATCAAGACCAATCTCGGCAATATAGGTATGCGCGATGTCCCAGCTATGACACCAAAATCGTTCTAGGAAATTTCATTGCGAAGCTGAGTAAGGAAGCTTTCTTTGAACGGGTCATTGGAAAGCACAGCATACACAACACCACGCCAGAAAACGGACTAAGGCTAGTGGACTTTATGGCGGGACATGATCTGGTAGTAGCAAGTACACGATTCCCACACCTCAACATCCATAAGGGGACCTGGCGGTCTTTCGATCAATCGACAACCAACCAAATTGATCATATTGCGATCGACGGCAGATACATACTCCTCCAGCATCCTAGATGTCCGAACCTTTCGAGGAGCCAACATCGACTCGGATCACTACCTTGTTGCAGCCAAGGTAGGGATGCGAATTTCTCGGAACCAACGGAGTCGAGTAAGAACACCAACATTTAACGTCGGAAAGCTGCAATCCCAGGAGACCGCCAGGACTTTCGCCGATCAAGTCTCCCTCAAGCTCTCTCGGGTCCCGATGCAATCTGCAGAAACCATAGAACAGCAATGGAGTCGTTGTCAGAAAGCCATTAGAGAGGCCGCCTCAGATATACTCGGTCTCGAGCCACCACCGTTGAGAAACCCCTGGTTTGATGATGAGTGCAGACAGGCCCATGTAGAGAAACAGAATGCATACATGGCCACATTGCATCGACGGACGACAGCTGCCCGCGAGCTCTATGAACAGAAAAGGTGGGAGGAGCATGCGCTTCTGAGAAGGAAAAAGAAGGAGCACGAAGAGCGTGCGTTTTACCAGAAAGTAAAACGAACATGCCAGCGCTATAAAACCAGAGCAGAAGCCTGCAGGGATGAGCAGGGACAACTAGTAGTGGAGTCACAGTCGATGCTGAGATTGTAGAAGGACCACTTCTGCAGACTGTATAACGGCGATGATAGTCAAAATGCCGCCGTCAGGCAGAGCGAACCACTCACAATGGACGAAGACGAAGGAAAATCCCGTCCACCCGACCTAGACGATGTTAAGATAGCGATATCGAAACTTAAGTCTTATAAAGCTGCTGGAGCAGACGGACTCCCCGCGGAGCTGTTTAAAGCAGCTGGCGATGAGCTGGTTAGGAACATGCACCAACTCATCTGCAAGACATAGTCGGAAGAATGCATGCCCGATGAATGGAATCTCAGCCAATTACAGAGGGATAAGCCTCCTGAACATCGCGTACAAGATCCTCTCTGCCGTACTGTGTAAGTACCTGAAACCGTTCGTGAACAATAGTTCCTACCAGTGTGGTTTCAGGCCAGGAAAATTCACGATAGACCAAATATTTACACTTCGGCAGGTCTTGGAGAAGCCGCATATGACAGCGTTTATACAGACGAGCTATACAGAGCCATGTCATGTTTTAACATTCCTGCCAAACTCGCCAGACTGTGCAGGATGACTATGGAGAACTCTCGCTGCTCCATTAAGGTCGGAGGTGAACTTACCGACCCCTTTGATGTTAATAAAGGTTTTAGACAGGGTGACGCACTGTCATGTGATTTCTTCAACATTATTCTTGAAAAGATCGTGCGGAATTCTGCGGCCAATACAAGAGGTACGATCTGCTTCAAGTCCACACAATTGCTTGCCTACGCAGATGACATTGACGTTATTGGACGAACAAGGCGAGACGTCAATGAGGCGTTCGCAAGCATTGAAGCAGAAGCGGCGATAGTGGGTCTAAGGGTAAATGGGGACAAGACCGAATATATGCTGTCATCCAAGAAAGGCGCACAACACCGACGTCTTGGTCAGAACGTCACCTTCGGCAGCTATATTTTTGAAGTAGTCAAGGACTTCGTCTACCTTGCCTCGATAGTGACAAGCAGCAACGACACCAGCGCTGAGATAAAACGCAGAATAACTCTTGCCAATCGCTGCTTCTTCGGGCTCAAGAGGCAATTGAGTAGCAGAGCCCTCTCTCGAAAAACTAAGGTTTTCCTCTACAAAACCTTAATCATCCCGGTCCTCCTCTGCGGCGCTGAGGCTTGGACGTTATCAAAAGCGGATGAAGAGGTTCTTGGAAGTTTCGAGAGGAAAATTCTGCGTGCAATCTTTGGTCCCGTTTGTGTAAAGGTAGAATGGAGGAGGAGATTCAACCAAGAACTGTACGGGCTGTACAGCGACATCGGCCTGGTTAGACGTCTTCGGATCCAACGTCTAAGATGGCTAGGCCATGTAGAGCGAATGGACATCAACGCTCCGGCCCGAAGAGTCTTCGACCGCAACCCCGAGGGACGACGCAGCAGAGGACGACCGCATTTGAGGTGGCGCGCACAGGTGGAAAGGGACCTCAACCAACTGGGCGTGCGGCACTGGAAGCGACTGGCCAAAGATCGGACCGGCTGGAGATGCTTGTTGGTTGAGGCCCTGGTTCACCCCGAACTGTAGCGTCATCAAAGTAAGTAAGTTTTGACAATAAGGGCGTGCGTCGGCCGAATGAACCCTTCAAGTGATCGACTAAGTAGTTATTAGAAATCATCTATCTGTGCACTCAACAGCGGTCAAGATCACCTCTCCAAAAAATCGCCGTGAGATCAGCGATATTCCTTCGCCCATTACTCCATATCATCCTCACCGTTTTGTTGTAAGCGGTAAAGTCGACGTGCCATTTCAAACACCCCTTACAACCTAATACGCGCCTAGCTCGTCGGCATCTGATCTCAAGCCATTCATTCAGCATCAACGTCGACCACAAGAAACGACTGTTCATGTCATAATCAATCACTAACCCAATTACCCTTGCCTTAATGTTCTTTATCGAATTTCCAAGAATCAACATTAGGTGGCGTATACATAACATTTTCTTCCATTCCTCCACCTCGTCGTCGTCGTCATTATATTCTGCGTCTTCGGTTACTTGTGTATATCGGTTTATTGGTCACAACAAAATCACTTGAATGTACATATGTACTTGGTAAGCGACAGATTCATTACTAATTGGTGCCAATGCCTATCGCACACAAGCCCTCCAAGTGGCCAATCGAGGCATTTGGCAAACATTTTCACTTTGACGAGAAATCCATGCGGAAAGCAAACCGAAAATTCAACGAACAACTCGATATTGTGTGGCCAGATAATCATTTGTTCTTTATTCGAACATTTTAGGAATGCTCGCGTCATTCGGATTGGGCGTCTTGAGAAATTCTTTTTTGCTTAGCAAGTGTTGTTTGCTTGTTGCTTGTCGCGTGTGCTCTTGACGACAGGCATTTAATTCAGCAACGTGCGTCACGAAATTCATTGAGAATCAGAAATATTCGGAGAAAAAAAGCAAACGACCAAATGCCAGGGATTATTAGACGAATTCTGCTCACGTGCTGAATGGTGAATGTATCGTCATCTAATTTTCTATAAATCCAATAAAGATAGTCTGATTCAGGCATCAAGTCCTTGTCCACCTCGATTGTGGGCTCCTTGAAAGGCATTTCAATGGAACGAAACATATTAGTTCACTTTGCTTAGCATGTGTAGCCTTTGGTAATTGATGTTGTTGATTCGTCGGGAGGTCATTTAAAATAAAGAAAAAAATTCTAACAGTCATGCTTAATTAATTAATTGGCAAACACCCAGATTCGCTTCTATACGCGCCGTCAATAGCAAGAAGCTAGATGATGCCACTCTCGTCGCTGCCCAATTACATGCATTCGATAAGACACGGTCCATAATTCGTTATGAAAAAGGAGATTTTGTTCTCATGAATATAAATGATGGCTCCATCGTTCTGTGTTGTGTTTCGGAGGAGAGCTACACACCCGCCTATGACTTGCAAGTCACTCAGATGACCTTGTCCCACAAAAATAATATCAAACGAAGCAAATTGCTATTGGTGATGATGAATGGGATGTCGCATTTGACCCAAGGATGTGTCACACTTACTAAGTGCCAGTGATGTGTGCTAGATTGCTGGCGACATCAAATGAAGAAATCTCTTATCAAGCCAGCTTCTTACATGGATCTTGGGGCATTGCACCAGTCATCGATTGAAGGGCAGTTGCCAAGAAATTAAATGAACGTAAACAACGAATGCCAGAATGAGTCAATGGCATTTGGGGACAAAAGTGAATCTGCTGCTGTTACAGCTACCCGATGATGCCACTATGAAGTAAAGAGCAATCACAACAACGACATTAAAGGGTGTCTGCACAGTGGATGCTTGAGAATAAATTACCAACAAAATGAGACCAAGCAAAAGTGCATAATCGCTGCCTCAACAAACCGAGTTGTACGCGGTGTTTGTTGTTTACACTGTGCCTCAATGAGTCATTATTCGGAAGCTTTGGCTGCTATACTCCACTTAACTATCATCATTGTCGCTACACCACCACGTTCCACACTCGACTTGCGTTCTAGTTACTTGTACGAGTATGTGCATATGCGATATCAAGTTGCGATGATTCGTGTTACGTAGATGTGTGACAAACAAAGAGACTCTGTCGACGTTGCTATTACTCGCGTTGCAGTTCGCGTCGAGAGTTTTAATGATTGCATGTTGTGACATAGTAGCATCAGGGCATCACAGGAATCCGATCGGATTGGGACGTTTTATTATTATTCACACATACACGGACTCGTACCTACACAATCGACTGAGGTTAATGAGCATAAAGTAGCGCTTAACGTTGTTGTGTAAGCAAGGAACTAAATATGGAGTAAAATGTAAATTTATTGATTGCCGTTGATCTGTACAGCAAGCTCGGCTGAATGTTATCGTTAGCCATTAGAACCGAGTCGCGTCTGGTCGGCTTCAAGTAGCTATAATCATTGAAATGAATTGCTGTGGCGATATACATATGAATAGGGAGGGAGATTAGATGGATTCTAGATTATCGCGCAGCAGGTGGCTTGAGTGAGCTTGGAATCCATCTGATTCGAACAAGTATGGTTAAAGTTTCTGTGAGTTTGCAAACAAACCACGTGCCGCAAAACCAATAGAGAAGAGATCGAGTTGTAATGTAATAGGTTGAAACGTTTGACTATCGTATTTGTTAGTTCTGCAGTATCTGCAGTGAGTTCTTATTTGAGAAAAAGACTATGTCGACTTAAGGAAGCTATTTGGGCATCAATTTTCAAGACCCAGAGGGTGCACATTATCTAAATAAAAAAAGGCTTGACGATCAAGGGCTGTCGGTGCCCGACTGATCATAGGATGTGATGCGAATGCACACCATACGATTTGGGGAAGCAGCAACATAAACGAGCGAGGGGAGTCTTTGTATAACTATGTATTACATACTAACCTCACCGTTTGCAACAACGGCTGTGAACCAACTTTTATTACCAAAAACAGACAGGAAGTCCTGGATGTAACTTTTGCATCGCAGGACATTGTCGACAAAGTCAGAGATTGGAAAGTCCTAAAAGAACACTCCCTCTCTGACCATCGATACATTCAATTCAGCATAGTCAACCACGTCAGTGCCCGAGCTCCTTTCAGGAACTACAGGAAAACTGACTGGCAAAAATATAGAACCTATGTTGAACCCCACCTAGGGGCAAGACACCCCACCTATCCGCTAAACTCAGCGGAATTAGACAGCTTAGTAAATGAGCTGACAGAAACCCTCAATAGAGCACTGTCTCAATCTTGTGCAGTTAGCACCCCCAGAGGTAAACCCAAACCCCCCTGGTGGAACAAAGAGATAGTCTCCCTAAGGAAAGAGAGCAGAAAGCTCTTCAACAAAGCTAAATATACCCGCTTGCAAGAGGATTGGGACCTCTACAACGAGGCACTAAAGTCTTTCAAAGCAGCGACCAAGAAGGCAAAGAGACAATCCTGGAGGGACTACTGCGATAATATAAGGATGGTTTCCGAGGCCTCAAGAATAAGGAAGATTCTGGCTTCGGTTCCGTCTTATCCAAGCCACCTGATGCGTAATGACGGCTCCTGGACAACCTCCAGAGAGGAAGCCCTGGAACTTCTCCTAAGCGCACACTTCCCAGGCAGTAGTGACTCGGATATGACACCTCTTCGGGTCAATCAGCCAACGACACCCTCCCTCGAGTGTGCTCCTGACCTGGTCAACTACAACAACGTCCTTTGGGCCATAAAGAGCTTTGAACCCTACAAGTCTCCGGGACCGGATGGGATCATACCAGCTGAGCTCCAGCAGGTAGCAGATATCATCCTCCCCTGGCTTGTGGTTATATACAATAGTTGCCTCTCCCTTTCCTATATCCCCAGCAAGTGGAAGGTAGCCAAAGTCATTTTCATACCCAAGGCAGGCAAAAGCTCCCACACGTATGTAAATGACCTAAGGCCTATTAGTCTCACTTCTTTTCTATTAAAAACTCTAGAGAAGATTTTGGACGTACACATCCGGTACAGCTGCATCTCAGCAAGGCTGTCGGATAACCAACATGCCTACAACAAAGGCAAATCGGTGGAAACAGCACTCCACTCACTGGTCACTAAAATAGAAAGGTCTCTGGAAAATAAACAATACACTCTAGTCGCCTTTCTCGACATTGAGGGCGCCTTTAAAAATGTTGAACCATGGGCCGTCATCAAGGCGCTGTCTGATATGGGTGTTACGGGATCAGTCATAGAACTGGCACGATAGCTGCTAATACAAAGAGTTGTCAAAGCCAACTTCGCTGGTGCCGTCTCAACCAGAATGGTCAGCAAAGGTACACCACAGGGTGGAGTTCTCTCCCCTCTCCTCTGGAACGTGGTGGTCATCGAACTACTGCTGCTGCTGGAGCAGGAAGCGTACGCTGTGATCGCCTATGCTGATGACATTGCTATTGCCGTCACAGGAAAATTTCTCAGCACTCTATGCGACCTTATGCAGAGTGCACTACATACAGTAGAAACCTGGACACGGTACTGTGGACTTGGGGTGAACCCAAAGAAGACCGATCTAGTACTGTTCACTAACAAATATAAAATTCCGCCCCTCAACCCACCGAGGCTGGGTGGAACTCAACTAACAATCAAAGAACAGGCTAAATATCTAGGCCTAGTCCTTGACAGGAGGCTGAATTGGAAACCCAACATTCTTGATCGGGTCAAGAAAGCAACTGTTGCCCTCTACAGCTGTAAGAAAGTAGTGATCAGGAGGTGGGGTCTCCAACCAAGCATTATGTACTGGCTTAACACAGCAGTCATAAGGCCTATCCTCCTGTATGGCGTCGTAGTCTGGTGGACTGCTCTGGACAAAGCAGTCAATCGAAACCTTCTGGGGAATGTACAAAGATCGGCCAGCTTATATATAAGCGGAGCGATCAGATCAACCCCCACGGAGGCCTTAAATGTTCTACTACATCTTCCACCATTAAACCTTTTCAGCAAGCAAGTTGCTGCATGCGCGGCCCTAAGGATGAGGAGCATAAGAAAATGGCCCACATCTCAAAAAGGCCACACCTCTATTCTAAAACACTTCAAAATACCCATGGACACTGACTACATCAACCCGCAGAATGTGTTCACCAGGAACTTCGAAGTTGTCCTTCCATCCAGGGAGGAATGGGCTGAAGGGAAAGTCATACCAAAGGACATGATCTCCCTCTATACCGATGGCTCTAAGATGGAGTAGGGTGTTGGCAGTGGGGTCTACTCCAAGGAACTTAAGCTCAACCTATCATTTAGACTCCCAAATTACTGTAGTGTGTTTCAGGCAGAAATAACTGCGATAACGGAGGCCCTGGCATGGCTCAGCATCAATGTAATATCCGCCAAGGATATTATCATTTGCACGGATAGCCAATCTGCAATTAAGTCCCTGGCAGCGGTAACCCACAAATCAAAGACATCTTTTAACTGTCGCCTATCTATAGATGAGATGGCTGAGCAGTTCAACATTCAAGTATTGTGGGTTCCCAGGCATAGGGATATTCCAGGTAACTGCGCGGCCGACGAACTCGCAAAGTTAGGGTCAAGCACACTCAGCCTACCTACCCTCGGGTACCTAGAAACACCAATAAGTACGGTAAAGCACCTGATAAAGCTTCAAACCATAGAGGAGACCAATCTCCAATGGAATGAGAGCAATATCGGCTTTATCACCAAACAATTGTGGCCTAAGTTAAACATAGGACGAATCAGGGACCTGGTGGCAACCAAAATGGCAACCTTAAGCACTCTAGTGGGTGTCATTACAGGTCACTGCACCTTTGGAAAGCACGCCGCCAGGCTGGGGCTACCCTACAATGACTTCTGTCGCGGCTGCATGGACGAGGAGGAGGAGGAATCAGTACACCACCTCCTCTGCTCATGTCCCTCTTTTGCGAATCGCAGGAGGATTTACCTCGGCGCGCCCTTCTTCGACAATCTGAGTGAGCTAGCAAACCAAAAGATAGCTCAACTCCACCGCTTTATTAGAAGCACCGGTTGGTTCCCAGGTAGCGGATCAGGGTAACCTCATCCAGGTGGTATCACAATGGGCCGGTTTCTGCCTAAGTGTGGCTTACGCCTGCCACGTCAACCTAACCTAACTTATACCCTTCCGTTCGCCTTGCAAGTTGTCTTTTGTTTTTTTTTTTTTTTTTTTAAGGTGTAACTTGTGTAATACTTGTTGGGAAAAGATGCGTCTGTCTTTTAATCACAGATATACGCAATACTAATGGTCATACACTATGTTGTGAAGCACAGGTAAATCATTCAGGATTGAGTGTCGTAACCTTCTAAGAGGTTAAGATCCACTTACTAAGCGAGAATTGCTCCGAGAAGATGAGCATGAAGATCGGATCCATGAGATTGTCGACGTGCTCAAAAGTTTTGGGCTTTCAGGATATTTCTGTGTGCGAATCTTCCTAGCACAGGCTAATCAAAGAGACCTAAAGATCAAGAGCCGTAGAGAGCAAGAGACTAAGAACTCAAGAGACCCAGGCCTTTATGGAAGGTCAAGGCTCACTTAGACTACGAGGAGTCAACCCGTAGAGACCTAAATACATATTTTCCTGAACCCCTTGAACCACCATTTTGTTCAGCCCAATGTTACTTACCTCCTCTAGTCCCGAAAGGAAGTGCCTTCTAAGGAATATGTGACGAATGGACTTAATTTCCTCTTCGCTTCTGCAGAGGTCATTGGGGGGTTGGCCCAATCTGGCTGCACGGTAGGATATTATGCAGTCCCCAGTGAGGGCGCTGTCTGCCAATCGAATATTCCCACGACTGAACTTTAGCAGACATTCTGTCCATTTCATATCATAGACGGGTCAAGTTGGCCTTGCCGTTGCGCATATATCTAATTGATATCATCGCTTATTGGCCTTCAATAATAGATCCGTCTCTATTTCTCTGTAGAGTGTACTGAGTGGCGTTTTATCTTCAGTTGCGATCTGCGCGAAGCTTGCGCCTGATCCTAGTCTAGCTAGGTCGTCCGCCTGCTATCTCTTCTAGCCTCTCCTTACAGAGTTTGAAGGGGTTTGGATCTTATCCATGCCGCCTGCAGAGCCTTAATGGATGCCTGTCTGTCAACATAGATGTTGATCCTTTTTCTTGAGAGATTCTCTCTAATAATCAGATTGCCACCTGCTTGATTGCAAAGACCTCAGCTTAGAAGACGCTGCAGCCATCAACAAGTCCATAGGAGCGATGTATTTCCCGAGTTTAAAAATAGACCCCGGCTCCTGTGCCGACATCCATTTTGGACCCGTCAGTTTAGATTGCCAGTTTATTTTCCGTGCGTACCATTCACTGGTCCATTCGTCCCTGAAGGGGACGATAGATAGAGGATCTTCTCTCGCAGGAAGGAAGTCAGGTGATATAGTCCGTTTCGGTTCTGTATCTCGAGATGGCCCATCAGCTGCAGACTGATGCGTGGCTGTGGACTTCTTGTCCAGAGACTGGATTTCTGTAGTCTTAGCGCATTCCTGGCTGCGTTCAGCATTGCTTCAAACAACGCCGTTTTTGTGGACTTCATAGATCCCGCCACCGCCAGACAACCTGCCCTCTGAACCTATGCCACACTTTGAAGATGGCATTTCTTTTCAAGTACCCTTTACTATACAACGAACCATATACCATCATCGGTCTGAGGCCAAAAGCTTGTCTTTCCATAAGCTACTATAGTGCCACGTAGGCTTTTTTGGTTCTTTCATTAATGTTGTCCTTCCAGCTAAGCTTGGAGTCTAGGATTATGCCAAGATCAAATCGATACCATTCGTACGTGAGTAAGTGAATCTTGGTGTAGATCTTTTCCTTGTAGGAACTATCTCGGTATTTGCCGATTCTCTCAATCACAACATGGGTGATTGAGAGAAGCTCGGCTCAGGTCCTTCATGGGCTGTAACGCCATCAAAGAAGAAGAAGAAGGGTATCCATATAAGCTTGGTTCTGGGGAACTGCTGATAGAGTAGGTGGCGGAGTAAGGAGGGGTAATAGGCTTGATTATTGATGTTAGCGACGGCCTCAATCGATGATAGGGAGTTGGTGTAGGTGGCGAATTTGAGGGTGGAAGTCTAAGTGTGTTGTAGGGCTGTAAGGAAGGTGTGTAAGGGGGAAGGAGGAATGAAGAGATGGTTCCGTACTCAGTGGTAACGCTGAAGCTGACGTCGTCTCCTGCTTTGGAGCCATCTGTGAAGATGAAGTGTTGATCGAGAAGTTTGTTTTTGATTTCAAGGAAGAAGGAACGAAATACTTCTGGGGCAGTGTGGGATTTGTTATAAGAGCGTAGATATGGGATGATGGTGGAGGGAGGAAATGGACGGGTAGACGGGAAGTTCAGCCGTTTTCGTTGCAGAGCATTTTTGCGCGATGTATGCAGGACGGTAATTTTGTGCTTTTTGTTGTTCTGATCGAGTTGGATATGTTGTATAGGGGGGAGTCGTTCCAAAGTAGAATAGGTTGGAATAGTTTTTAGGTGGACTGGTAACGTAAATATTGTAGCCGAGGTACGAATGAAGATATCAGGGATGCCACGGAGTCGTGTTGGACAACGAGAGCTTAATGTCGGAAAGCTACAATCGCAGGAGACCGCTAGGACCTTTGCCGATCGAGTTTCCCTCAACCTCTCGCAAACTCCAATGACACCGGAGCAACCCACAGAACAACAGTGGGAGCATTTTTAGCGTGCCATCAGAGACGCTGCCTCTGGTGTGTATTGCATTTCAGGCCACCGTCAGCTGGAAACCCAAACACTACTACAAAACCGTGCTGCATAGACGGACGAAAGCCACTCGTGAACGTTACAAGCAGAAACGGAGAGGAACACACGCTTTTAAGGAAGAAAAAAGACAACATGGGAAGCGTGAGATCGAGAAGACGGGAGATGCTATCACAGGAATAATGCTCGCAAGTTTTGCGGAAAGGTAAAACGAACATGCCAGGGCTATAGAGCCAGAGCAGAAGTCTGTAGTCATGAAGACGGACAGCTAGTAGCAGAGTCACAGTCGATGCTGAGAATATAGAGAGAACACTTCTGTAGACTGTTTGACGGCGATGAAAGATCTAATACCGCTGTCAGGCAGAATGATCCATTCGCAACGGACAAAGATGCAAGAGAATTTCGTCCACCCGACCTAGATGAAGTTAAGCTAGTAATTTCAAAGCTCAAGAACAATAAAGCCGCGGGCGCAGACGGGCAGTCTGCAGAGCTATTTAAAGCAGCTGAAGATGATCTGGTAGGGCGCATGCACCAGCTCATCTGTAAAATATGGTCGGAGGAGATCATGCCCGACGAATGGAGTCTCAGTATAGTCTGGCCGGTCTACAAGAAAGGAGACCCGCCAACTACAGAGGAATAAGAGTCCTTAACATCGTATACAAGATCTTCGCTGCCGTACTGTGTGAACGCCTGAAACCCTTTGTGGATAATCTGGTAGGTTCTTATGAGTGTGGTTTCAGGCCAGATAAGTCCACAATAGACCAGATATTCACACTGCGGCAGATCTTGGACAAGACCCAATAATACCAAGTCGACATCCATCACCTTTTCGTCGATTTCAAGGCCGCGTATGACAGTGTGCATAGAGACGAGCTATACAGCGCCATGTCTAGTTTTGACATCCCTGCCAAACTCGTCAGATTGTGCAGAATGACAAAGGAGAACTCTCGCTGCTCCATTAAGGTCGGTAGCGAAATAACCGAGACCTTTGATGTTAAAAAAGGACTTAGACAAGGTGACGCACTGTCATGCCAATATCGTGCTAGAAAAGATCATACGAGACTCACTGGCCAACACAAGAGGTACGAGGCAGGTATTTCAAGTCTGCGCAACTGCTTGCATACGCGGATGACATTGATGTAATTGGAGGACCACAGCATTGAAGCAGAAGCGGCTAAAATGCGTCTTTCGGTTAACGAGGGTAAAACAAAATATATGCTGTCAAGCAAAAAAGAAGCACAACACCGACGTTCCGACCAGAACGTCATAATTGTCAGCTACAGATTCGAAGTGGTCAAGGACTTCGTCTACCTTGGTTCACTAGTGGCCAGCGACAATGACACCAGCGCTGAGATCAAACGCAGAATTAACTTTTGCCAATCGCTGCTTCTTTGGGCTCAAGAGGCATTTGAGAAGTAGAGCCGTCTCTTGAAAGACCAAAGTTGCACTGTACAAAACCTTAATCCCGGTCCTCCTCTATTGCGCAGAGGCCTGGGCTTTTAATGAAAGCGGATGAAGAGGCCCTTGGTCGTTTCGAGAGGAAAATTCTGCGTTCAAACTATGGCCCCGTTTGTATAAACGGGCAGTGGAGGAGAAGATACAACGACGAACTATACGGGCTGTACCGCGACGTCGGTCTGGTACGGATCTGCGGATCCAACGTCTAAGATGGGTAGAGCGAATGGAAGACACAGCTCCGGCTTGAAGAGTCTTCGAGTCCAACCCCGAGGGACGACGCAGGAGAGGACGACCGAATCTAAAGTGGCGCAAACAGGTGGAAAGGGACCTTAACCGACTGGGAGTGGGTTGCTGGAAACAGCTGGCAAAAGGCCGTGCCAGCTGGAGAAGCTTTTTGGTTGAGGCCCAGGTTCACACTGGACTGTAGCGCCACCTACATAAGTAAGTAAGTAAGGTAACGTAAAGTTTCGATCGTTGGCTTGTTCGATTCGAGTAGCAAGTGGTTAATGGGAGTTGTGCGGTAGGCGTTATGAGTCTTTCTGATGATCTGAAGACCAAAGACCAAAGTTCTTGACATTCACCTTCATTTTCCATGGCTCAAATGCGGCAGTTTTGCTTGTCTACCGTTCCATCTACATCGCTGAAAATGATTTCCGATGAAAATTGTTCTTAATCATTGGTATTGTAGGAGTCAATTGGTGAACACACGGCACGATAGATGGTCAGCTAACTTGAGTTCTCATGTTAATAGAATCTGCTATGCGGGTAAATCCCAGTCCTTGTGTACTTCGTAACAAACTAGACCTGGAAATGCCCACTTGAAGTGACCTATTGTGGGCTGTAAGGTCACCACCTTATTATGTCAATTACAGGCCAAAGGTAGAGAGCAGGAAGAATAGAGGAGATAACGATGGACATTGATCTTAAATGCCTGTATGTTGTACTGAAGGGGGGAAGACCGAATCTGCCAAGGAATTCCAGATTCGTGTGGTTCAGTTAATGGAAAATTCCTTCAGAGCTACAGGGTATATTGGTGAGCATTCCTCTTTGCACGTGTGCTCCGGGAAAGTTGTTGCAGGAGCGGAATGCAATTGGCTATGTCTTCAGAGCATTTTCTGTGGAAACATCGATAAAACACAGAAAGGCAAGGGACATTCTAATGGTTTGGTGTAGCTGAGGTCTCATATTAGTTTTATCGCGTGATTTTGATCCCTAACAGGTGCAATAAGGTATTAGATGCACCAGGCAAGACATGAGCGTTAAACTCTATTTTAGAGCGAATGAACGCCTTGTAGATAGTAGGTAGGTAGGTAGGACCGTAGCCTTCTCAAAAAGAAAATAAGAAGAACACACATAGGCCAGAGAGGCCCGTTGAGCAGCTACGAGGGGGTTTAGCCCCTTATTCGTGGAACCATTTTGTGCTTCCTAAGAAGTTAAGAAGATCAGATATCCCTACTTGCTGAACTTCGGTCAGATCGTTAAGGAAGTAAGATCCTGTTTGTGCACAATGCCGGGCAGGCGCAGATTCGGAGCATTCGGAGTTATACCTAGTTTTTGCGCGTGACTGCCAATAAGGCAGTGTCCAGTAATGACACCGATGACCTTATGGATGTCAGTTCTTTCTAGGGAGATAATACTCTTAGTCCGTTGACTGTTGAGCCAGGGCCAGATTTGCCTGATGATGAGGCAGGTATGTCCCTGAGTCCACTTCCGGTTCGTCTCGGCCCTGGCGAGATTTATAAGATTGTGTTTAATGGTTGCAAAGGGTATACCCTCACAAGCCACGATTGATTGTAGCGTCGTTCCTTGTTTGGCGAGTGTGCTGGCTCTTTCGTTTCCTGGAATGTCGCTGTGTCCCGGTACCCAGATAAGTTGTATGTTGAACTGTTCGGCCATCTCGTTAAGAGATAGACGACAGTCGAGACTAGTTTTTGATGTGTACACATAGGACTCCAACGACTTTAAGGCTGGTTGGCTATCCGTGAGAATGCGGATATCCGTGGTGGATATCACGTTCCACTTCAGCCAAGACAAAGCCTGTCTTATTGCCAATAGTTCCGCCTGGAAAACGCTGCAGTGATTTGGTAGTTTTAGAGCTTTGTTCAGCTTAAGTTGTTTGCAGAATACTCCACTACCAACCCCGTCTTTGGTTTTAGATCCGTCAGTATAGAAGTCTACGCAGTTTCTGCGAGGTTGAGTCTGGCGAGTCCATTTTTGTCTGTCCGGGTAGGTCGTTGTAAAGTTTTTTTTCAAGACTGTGGTGGGTTCTGTGAGGTCCAGGTTTTCTGCCATAGTTGACCTGTTATTCAGGATGGAGGAGTGGCCAGTGACATAGCTTGACCAGTTCGAGTTGGCTTTAAGTCTAATGGCCGTTTGTGTAGCAATTTGCTTGCCGTAAATATCGAGTGGTGTAAGGTCCGAGTATCATGTTAAGCACAGCCGTTGGGGTGGGCCTGAGGGCCCCGGTAATGCACATACACGCCAACCTTTGTACCTTCTCGAATAGCTTGAGGTATGTTTGCTTGTCCAGTGCTGTCCACCAGACTGTTACTCCATACATTAGTATGGGTCTGACGACCGGGATGTAGAGCCATAGGGTGATCTTGGGGTTGAATCCCCATTTTTTCCCTATGGCTTTCTTGCATGTATAGAGAGCTATAGCTGCTTTTTTAGCTCTTTCGGTTGTGTTACTCTTCCAGGTTAATTTCCTATCTAGTATAATGCCAAGGTATTTGGCATTGGAGGAATAGTTTAATCTGGTACCAAGCAAAGTAATAGGGCAGTGTTCCGGGATTTTGTGCTTTTTGGTGAATAGCACGAGCTCCGTTTTCTGGGGATTTCATCCGGACCTGGCGATTTGTAGGGCTTGAAGCTTTTTAACGCCAATATGATTTTCTCTCTAGAGATAATGGGGTCGTACTTTCCCTCTATCGCGGAGGAGGAGTGAGTTCCTCGCGAGTGTACTGAGTCTTGCTGTTCATAGCAGCCCGGGAAGTGCGTATTGAGGAGAAGATATAGAGTTTCTTCCTCAGACGTTGTCCAAACTCCGTTTGCTGTGAGGTGGATCGGAGATTGTGGATATTTCGAGAGTATTTTTCTCAATCTGTAGGCGTCTTCTCCATACTGTTGCAGAAGAGTTTCCAAGACAGCCTTTGTTCTTTCCTCAGGGTTTGTTTGTACACTCTGAGTGAATCTTTATATAGGCTCCAGTCTCTGTCGTTACTTGTACTCTTTGCTTTATTGAAGAGTTTTCGACAGTCCTTGCGGAGTTTACTTAGTTCTGCGTTCCACCAAGAAGGGTATGAGTTCTTTATTGATTTGTGGGTTGCGCAGCTGTTGACCCGTGCGTTGCCCAAAGT
Source organism: Eumerus sabulonum (assembly GCA_951905685.1). Lineage (NCBI taxonomy): Eukaryota > Metazoa > Arthropoda > Insecta > Diptera > Syrphidae > Eumerus > Eumerus sabulonum. The sequence continues at coordinate 11,438,597 of OX645061.1, read as the reverse complement.
AGTTGTTAGAATATCGACCATTTTGTCTATATCTAACGTGGATCGCGGGGTATCAGGGGTCCTCTTTACTATAGAGTTGCCAATGAAGGCTCTATATCGCTCCCAATCAATTCTTTTTGGATTGCAGGATGAGTCAATTGAGGTTGGAACCGCAAGAGCTAGGTTGAAAACCAGATATCGATGATCCGAGAAGGAGTGTTCCTCAGAAACCTAGAGATAGTAGCTAAATCCAAGAATGAAGACGATTTCTTACATCTGTATAAGAAGCATAGGCGTTTCGTAGCATTCTTGAACATTCCAACTAAGATTGCCAGAGGCACACATACCCAGGATGGAACGGTCTTCGGTTTCTAAGACGCAAGTGTCGGTGGTATGCTTGGACGACAGAAGCATTCAATTCTATCCTATTCTTGAGTGGTAGATCTCTAATGAGGACGTCCTTCAATGTTTTTGAATCAGTTTTTCTGTTGCAATTAATCTCGCCCTGCCAGATTGGGGATGTTTGAATGAATAAATGATGGCTGCTCTTCTCAAGTATGTCAGCCGTTCCTCATCACTTTGCGGTCATGAGCTAAGTACCCTTCAAAGTAGCTGTTTCATCTAAGCTGTAACGTTGCTTAAAGCTTTAGAGTAACACAGAAGGTAGGCACTTCCAGAATCGGAGTATTTAAAGAGCAATTGGACGCCTGAGATAAAGGCGATTCCCTTAATCAATACTCACGGCTTATTTTCCTAATTAAGTTAATAAGCGTGTCGTGCTCTATTGATTTAACTCAGCAATTTCGTTACTATTCCATCGGAAGTCTAAGAGCGACCGCAATCATCCCCCTTTCTCTCAAGGTCTACCGCCATATGTATGTATGTCCAAATACGACTATATGCCATTGCATTGCATTCCACACTCCTTCGCTTAAGCTCCATGTACACATTCTTAGTCCATCATTGACCGGAGATTAACCCAGATTATCATAAGCAAAGTTAAGTGTTAAATCCTCCAAGTCGCAGTGCCCTCGGTAAGGGCAAACCACACCACCCAGCATACGTTATCGTAAATTCCATAAACCCACAAGTAGTACATATGTACATACGTACAACGTACTTGTGCATACCATACGCACCACGTCTGTCTCTACGTTGGAATTGGATTGTGGTCTCAAGTATTTTTAATCACACTTTGGTGCCTAGCGCGTTTGGAAGATCAACAACCTGACACTTTGGTATTATAACAAAGTGATTCGATGGTGCTTATGTGTACGTTGTCTGCTGCTTGCTCTGTGTGTCCCACTGATAACACGAATGGAGTACCAACTTTTTCCAATTGCTTCCGTTCGTTGTTCTTGTGGGTTCTTTCATTCTATCCCCGTCGGAATGTTGCTTTTGTTTGTTTATTTGTTTTGTTGATTGTACAATAAAATCTCTCATAGGTTCGTTCGATTCCCAAATACTGACAGACGAAGAGCTAGATAGAAACCTCTCCCTTATCGAATTTTCAAAAGTACCTTACGCGTTGTGCTCTAGGGATCGTACATAGTAGCGACGATGACGATGATGATATCATTGTGGCGGAAGTCCAACCGATTCACTGTTTACAGACTGGATATGTGTTCTCCTCATTTCTATGTTTACATTCGATTTTCAATGAATTATCTTTTGGTTTTGCTTATAGGCCTGCATCGACGATAACTTGGAAATGGTCGAATTCCTGGTTGAGCATGGAGCCGATATCAATAGGCAGGACAACGAAGGTTGGACGCCACTGCATGCCACAGCATCCTGCGGGTAAGCTTTCCTATGCCATGTGGTGATTGCTCTTAATTGACTTATATGTATGTATGTCCATATGTGGTTTGCAGTTTTGTTAGCATAGCTCGGTATTTGGTGGAGCACGGAGCCGACATAACAGCCGTGAACAGTGATGGAGAGTTAGCTGTTGACTTGGCGGTGGACGTGCCGCATTTAAGTTCGATGGTGGAATATATGCAAATGTTGGTCGATGAGCATAATATCGATTGTGATAAAGCACGCCGCGCTGAGGAGGAAATGATGTTGAGCGATGCGAAACGATGGTTGCGTAGTGATGCCTCTGAGGCAGATAATCCACATCCGAAAACTGGTGCCACAGCGTTGCATGTTGCCGCAGCGAAGGGATACAAGAAGGTTGTCCAGCACCATCGTTCTCATTCAATATTCTCCTTTTGACTAAGTTCTTTTGTTTTTTTTTTTTTTTTTTCCTCCCCCCGTGTGCGCTTTGTAGGTTTTGAGCTTGCTTTTAGCCGGCCGAGCGAATGTTGACAAACAGGACAATGACGGATGGACACCGTTGCATGCGGCAGCACATTGGGGACAAAAGGAAGCAGCCGAAATGTTGGTCGACGCAATGGCCGACATGGATATTCGAAACTATGCCGGACAGACGTGTATCGACGTGGCCGAAAGAAAAATGGTGAAATTCCTCGAAGAATTGAAGGCCAACAACAAGAGGATAAAACGAAGACCATCTAGTCAAAACAGGTACAAGTGAAACAAGTTATCCTCGCCTAGTATCCATGGACATTTCTTCTTCCAATTTTTACAGTAGAATCTCAGACACAATCGAAAACCACATCGAGAACACACCGACAAAGTTCATTCGCGTGGAAGTGAAACCCGATACAAAGGATCCCGTCAACGGTAAGCCAGCACATTCGATTCCTCCTCCTATCGATCTATATACAATTTGATTTCTATTTCGTCACACAAAACCAACAAATCGCTCTCTCAGGCTCTCATTCGCGTTAATAATTCACCGAATTCATTATGTATTTACTTTTCATTATCAATTTGTTGTATAGTTAATGCAAAAACAATTAATTTCTTTTCTTAATACAACCACCCCGCTTCCCTGGCTTATTATCTATCCCTTGCTGTGTGTGCACATCTTTCCTGGTCCTGTCTCCTCCGTGTCACCACAACCCACCCATCTGTCCAATCGTCGTCCATCCATTCACACCACAACAAAACAAACAAACAACAACAAAAAAATGGAATTCTTCTAGACCAAATCGATGAGGATGGGTTAAGCAATTTAGAAAGGATAACCGAATCGGACGAGACCGATTCTGAGCTTACTGATTCGACCGAGAGCTCCCACTCGACAAGTATATCAGAGACAGAAGGTACTCTTCAAGTTTTCTTTTGCTGGCTGTTTACGTTTTCGTTCGTTTCGTTCCAGTTCTGTTAATAAGCATTTTCCAAAATAGTCTTTTCGTTTCTTTTGTTTTGTGATTTTGGTTTTTGGATACAATACCTGTTAACGTTACGTACTTAGTCGTTGCGATGTTTGGTTGCTGTTACGAGTTCGTATTTTAGTTTCTTCTTGAATAGAGTTCTTCTATGTTGTCTCCTCGTTTGTTTTTTTTAAGGACAACATAGTGGGTTTGGGTAGTAGTTATCAGTTGACCAATTATCTCTTGCATTTCTTCTCCTTCTAAGTGGGCGCTACAGTTCGGGATGAACCAACATGCCCCTCCATCTAGCACGATCTTTTGTTAGCCTTTTCCACTGCCGCACACCCAGTTGGCTGAGATCCCCTTCCACCTGTGTGCGCCATCTTAAGTGCAGCCGTTCTCTGCTTCTTCGGCCCTCGGGGTTGGAGCTGTGGTGTCCATTCGCTCTACAAGGCCCAGCCACCTAGGCTCATGTCGATGTACAGCCCGTAAAGTTCGTGGTTGAATCTTCTCCTCCATTCCCCCGTCTGCGTATATAGGCCCAACAATCACGCGCAAAATCTTTCTCTCGAACCGACCAAGGGCCTCCTCATCCGCTTTTAATAGAGTCCATGCTTCTGCACCGTACCAAAGGACCGGGATGATAAGGGTATTATATAGAGTCAACTTTGTCGTTCGGGAGAGGGCTCTATTACTCAGTTGCCACCTGAGCCCAAAGAAACAGCGATTGGCAAGAGTGATTCTGCGTTTGATTTCGGAACTGATGTTGTTGTTCCAGGTAACTGCGGAGCCAAGGTAGACGAAGTCCTTAACTACCTCGAACTTATATCTGCCAATACAAACGTTCTGGCCAAGACGTCGGTGGTGAGCGTCCTTTTTTTGTGGCAACATATATCTAGTTTTGCCCCCGTTTACCGCCAGACCAACTTTCGCCGCCACGAACTCAATACTCGCAAACGCCTCATTGACATCTCGCTGCGATCTTCCTATTATGTCAATGTCGTCGGCGTATGCAAGGAGTTGCGAGGATTTGAAATAGATTCTGCCTCTTGTATTGGCCAGTGATTTTTGCACAATCATTTCCAATATGACGTTGAAGAAATCACACGACAGCGCATCGCCCTGCCTAAATCCTTTTTTGACATCAAAACTATCGGTAAGGTGTTCACCGATTCGGATGGAGCAGCGAGCATTCTCCAAAGTCATCCTGGATAGTCTGACGAGCTTAGCAGGTATGTCAAAGGTAGACATAGCGTTGTATAGCTCGTCTCTAATTACGCTATCGTATGCGGCTTTAAAGTCGACAAATAGGTGGTGAGTGTCGACTTGAAATTCATTGGTTTTCTCCAGGATCTACCGTAGTGTGAAGATTTGGTCGATGGTGGACTTCCCTGGCCTGAATCCGCACTGATAAGGACCTATCAGCTTATTTACAAAAGGCTTCAGGCGTTCACACAAAACGGCAGGAAGATTTTGTAGGCGATGTTAAGGAGACTTATTCCTCTATAGTTGGCGCAATCAGAGGGGTCTCCTTTCTTGTGGATCGGGCATACGATGCTGAGACTTTCCTCTAACCATATCTTACGGATGGGCTGGTGCATGCTCCCAACCAGGTCATCCCCAGCTGCCTTGAAAAGCTCAGCAGACAGTCCGCGTGCGCCAGCAGCTTTATTCGACTTGAGCTTCGATATGGAAACCTTAACTTCGTCGAGGTTAGGGGGACAGAATTCTCTGCGGTCTCCGTCGGTTAGAAATGGATCACTCTGCCTGACAGGGGTATATTGACTAACATCGCCGTTATACAGTCTGCAGAAGTGGTTTTTCCATATTCTCAGCATCGACTGCGGTTCTGCTACTAGGTGTCCGTTCTCATCCCTGCAGGCTTCCGTTCTGTCTTTATAACCTTGGCATGTTCGCTTTATCTGTTCATAAGACTTTCGAACGTCACGCCTGCAGTAACATCTCTCCAAATCCTCAATCGCGCGCTTCTCGTGCTCTTTCTTCTTTCTCCTGAGAGGCTTATGCTCTTCCCTTCTTTTTAACTCGTAGAGCTCACGAGCTGCTCTTGTTCTTTTATGCAGCGAGGCCTTATATGCATCCTGCTTCGCTGTATGAATCCTCCTGCACTCGTCATCGAACCAGGTGTTTCTTCGTGGTGGAGCCTTGAAGCCCAAAACTTCGGATGCAGAGCTTTTCAGGGCTTGTTTGCAAAGGTTCCACTGCTGATCTATTGATAGCGTTGAGGTGTATTGGAGAGCTAAGGGAGACGCGATCGGTAAAAGCACGAACGGTTTCTGGCGATAGTAGCATTCCGACGTCATAATTTTGTATCCTTACTTTACTCCGTTGCGTTCGTGATATCCGTAAGCGCATCTTGGCTACTACAAGATAGTGGTCCGAGTCGATGTTAGCCCCTCCGAAAGTTCGGACATCAAGAATAGTGGAGGAGTGTCTGACGTCGATCGCGATGTGATCAATCTGGTTGGTAGTCGATTGATCAAAAGACCGCCAGGTGCCTTTGTGTATGTATATCGAGGTGTGGGAAGCGCGTACTGGCTAGAAGGAGATTTCGCCCCCTAGCAAGATCAATCAGCCTTTGTCCGTTAACGGATGTGGTGTCATGTAGGCTGTGTTTGCCGATGACTCATTCAAATATGGTTTCCTTACCCAGCTTAGCATTGAAGTCTCCTAGTACAATTTTGATGTCATAGCTGGGACATTGGGCATACGATCGTAGAACTCCTCTTTGGCGGGGTCTTCCGTGGGGGCGTGGACGCAGATCAAGCTGATGTTAAAAAATATAGCCTTGATACGGATCGTTATGAGGCATTCGCTCACATGCCAAAAGCTTAGGACTTTTTGCCTTAGTACACTTCGAATGACAAATCTGCATCCAAACGATCGTTGTCTTCTCTCCCTATAGCAGTCGTCGTGGTAGATGTCGCAGTTGTTCATCCACTGATGCGGTCATAAAAGCTCATCTCAACCCTTTTAACTTCCACTCGTACTACAAAAAGGCTAGCGTCGAATAAGAGTCGATTAGCCGAATTCAAATTAGATAATCGCCGGTAGCAAGTTGCTTTCAACAGCTGATCGAAGGAATCGCGTTTTTTCTATTCTCTAAGCGTCTGCATAGACTGATTCCACTCAAACGCTTGATACCAACTTGATATTTCGTTCCCTTCACCTTTTGGTAGCCTAGCCTAGTACTCTATCTCTCTGACACCCCCTCAAACAACTTCCTCTCTTTTTCAATTATTGCACAAAACGTATCTTTTGTTTCTTAGTTTCAATTTCGTTGTTCGTTTTCATTTACTTTCTCGAATTAGTTTCAAGCCATCGTTAACGTTTGAGTTGCATCTTCGTGTTTTATTTATTAATGTATCGCTAAACGTTCTTGTTTTACTAAATACTTTATTGGATTACACGTCTTTTGTGTTTCTGTTTAGATGACAAGCCAAAACATGTATTGGAAACAGCCAAAATCCATTCGACAGAGACTGCAATTGACGAGGATGCACCATGGCGACGCGGTAGTGCGGCAAGAACACGCCAACAACCAGAAAGTCCACCTAAAAATCGTAAGTCCATTAGCCTTTTCCTAGTGTTTTTCCTTTTTTTCTTGTTTTTTATGAGCTTGCCCCACTGTTTGATTAAATGCGAATTGTCATTCCGCAATTGGCTAATCTCAAACCCTTTATATCACCGTGGGACAGTACAGTCTAGAGTAAATGATTACCGCTTTGGAGTATATCGCCCTTCATTGGGAGAAATGAGATCGAAAAGAACTTCTCAATTGCCAACTTCTTCTGAAACCCTTCGTCTGAAACATCAGGGCCGAATGGAGCAAAACAGAAATTGGAAAACCAGCAACTCTGCTTTACTGCTGACGAAGGCTTACCAGCAGTCCGGTAGAGTTATTCTTCAAAATATTTCCCAAGGGACTCTTTGGAGAAATTGCTAGCCAAACTAGTCTACATCGTGCACCAAGATCCTAACATACATTTTTGGATCACGCAAACCGATATCCGACAATTTATTGGTCTGTCATTGGTATATCTTTCAAGAGTGACGAAACATTGGAGTGGTGGTCTAGGAACATCTCTAGTAAAAGACACACTGCCGATTTATTCACTTCAATGACAACTCGCTCTTGGTTCCTCGAAATCATCACGCAAGCCATGACCTCCTCTACAAAATCAGGCCAATTGTTGAAATCATAGGGAGCTCTATATGGGACGACAAATTCTACGTCCTTAGTGGCGTGAGCGGGTTTACATACAAGCTTGTGTCAGAAACCGGAGCTGAGAGCATAGTCGCGTGTAATGAGGTGAACATGGGTGCTACATCAAATGCCGTCGTTAGATTAGCTCGTGAAATACCTCGCAATCAAAATTACTTTAGGTCCCTTCTACCACTAGAGCATTTCGCTTAACAAGAAACATTGAACTTGGGCACCATTCGACGCAACCAAACACCTGATTGTAAACCACCCACAAAAAAGGAATCCAAAAAACATCGTGGCTCTTCAGTGAGTACGTTGCCTGCGTAGAAGGAACCGAACAGTGTCCTCAAATGATAACATTTGCCTCCAGTCTTGTGGATGAACTACCCAAGTCACAAGTATGCAGAATATTGATGGACCAAAATTGAAGGAGAATACAACTACCATTTGACGCCTGTGACAAAGAACGCAAAGGAAGGCCGGTAAAGTTGGAGACGTTACTTACTTAGGTGGCGCTACAGTCCGTGGTGAACGTGGGCCTCAACCAACAAGTGTCTCCAGCTGGCACGGTCTTTGGCCAGCTGTTTCCAGCGCCGCACGCCCAGTTGGTTAAGGTCCCCTTCCACCTGCGTGCGCCACCGTTGATGCGGCCGTCCTCTACCGTGCCTTCCTTCCGGGGTGGATTCGAAGACTCCTCGGATCGGAGCTGTATTTTCTATGCGCTCTACCTTAGACGCTGTATCCGTAGACGTCGTACCAGGTCGATGTCGCTGTACAACCCGTACAGTTCTTCGTTATATCTTCTCCTCCATACACCGTTTGAACAAACGGGACCGTAGATAGTACTCAGAATTTTCCTCTCGAAACGACCAAGGGCATCTTCATCCGCTTTTGTTAAGGTCCAAGCCTCTGCGCCGTAAAGGAGGACTGGGATGATTAAGGTCTTATATAGTGTCACCTTGGTTTTCCGAGAAAGGCCTCTACTTCTCAATTGCCTCTTGAGCCCAAAGCAACAGCGGTTGGCAAGAGTGATTCTGCGTTTTATCTCAGCGCTGGTGTTGTTGTCGCCGGTCATCAGTGAGCCAAGGTAGACGAACTCCTTGACCACTTCAAAGTTATATCCGCCCATGGTGACGTTCTGGCCAATAAGTCGGTGTTGTCCCTCTCTTTTAGATGAAAGCAGATATTTGGTTTTACCCTCATTAACCCTGAGACCCATCTTAGCCGCTTCTACCTCAATGCTTACAAAGGCCTCATTGACGTCTCGCTGTGTCCGTCCTATCACGTCAATGTCGTCGGCATACGCCGTACCTCTTGTGTTGGCCAGTGACTCTTGCACGATCTTTTCAAGCACGATGTTGAATAAGTTGCATGACAGCGCGTCACCTTGCCTAAATCCTTTTTTAACATCAAAGGTCTCGGTTTGCTCATTACCGAGTTTGGCAGGGGTGTTAACACTAGACATGGCTTTGTATAGCTCATCTCTATACACGCTGTCATATGCAGCCTTGAAATCGACGAAGGGTCTTCTCCAAGATCTGCCGTAGCGTAAATATTTGGTCTATTGTGGATTTACCTGACTTGGAACCACACTGATAAGATCCGATCAGGTTTTCCACAAAGCGTTCACACAATACGGCAGAGAAGATCTTATATGCGATGTTAAGGAGACTTATTCCCCTATAGTCTTCTTTCTTATGGACGGGGCTTTCCTCCGAGCATACCTTGCAAATGAGATGGTGCATGCACCTTACCAGCTCATCTCCAGCCGCCTTAAGAAGCTCAGCAGACAGGTCGTCTGCGTCCGCGGCTTTATTAGTTCTGCCTGACAGCAGTATCTTGTCTATCATCGCCGTTATACAGTCTGCAGAAGTGATCTTTCCAATTCCGCAGCATCGACTGCGACTCTACTACAAGTTCTCCGTTTTCATTCCTGCAGGCCGCCGCTCTGGCTTTGTAGCCATGGCATGTTCGTTTTACCCTATTGTAAAACTTACGGGCGTCATTCCTGCGGAAGCATCTCTCAATCTCCTCGATCTCACCCTTTCCGTGCTCTCTCTTTCTTTTGAGAAGCGTGTGTTCCTCTCTTCTCTTCTGCTCATAGATTTCGCAAGCAGCTCTCGTCCGTCGATGCAGCATGGCTTTATATGCCTCTTGTTTTGCTGCTGCATGGGCTTGTTCGCATTGTTCATCGAACCTGGGGTTTCTAGGTGGTGGCGGTTTGAAACCCAGCACCTCTGAGGCAGTGTCTCTGACGGCGCTCTGGCAACGCGCCCATTCCTGCTCTATTGTTTGTGCTGCTGTGGGCGAATTTTGAGAGAGCTTGGAGGAGACACGATCGGCAAAGATTCTGGCAGTCTCTTGCGATTGCAGCTTTCCGACGTCAAACTTACGTAGTTCTATTCGACCCCTAAGCATTCTTGTACTCGGTAGCGGCCCGAGTCGATGTTGACCCCTCGGAAGGATCGATGAGTCTCTCTTTCAATGGATTAGAAGCTACCTTTCGAATCGTTCAAATCAAGTTGTTTTGGACGGATTCAAGTCTGATACTCACTTTGTAAATGCCGGTGTTCCCCAGGGCTCCGTTTTGTCTCCGACACTCTTTCTTATTTTTATAAATGACCTCTTGTCTGTTACTTCTAATCCAATTCACGCCGTCGCTGACGACAGTACCCTCAGCTTCTCATATTCGTTCACCAGTTTACGACCCTGCACTTCGGTTGTAGATAATGAGCGGCAGCGTATGTTAAGCTCATTAAATTCCGATATCGACAGCATCATCCAATGGGGTGAAAACAATAGAGTGGAATTTAATGCTTCCAAAACACAATGCTGTCTCTTGTCGTTAAAGCGTATAACTAACCCGCAGCCATTAGCCATGAATGGCACTTGCATCTCAGAAACTGAAGAGCTTTCCATCCTGGGTATGAGTGTTGCTCACAATCTTAATTGGAGCGACCATGTATTCAGTGTCGCCAAGAATGCTGCGAAATGCCTAGGATTCTTATACAGATGCAAGAAATATTTCTTACCCCTAGATCCGGCTACAATCTATAAGGCGTTCATTCGCCCCAAATTAGAGTTTAACGCTCATGTCTGGTCCGGTGCTTCCAAGACCTCACTGCACCTACTGGACAGAATACAAAAACGAGCCATAAAACTGATAGGTGACTCCAGCATTACCAAAACATTAGACTCGCTGGAACACCGCAGGAATGTTACCTGCCTCTCCCTGTTTTATCGTTACTACCACCAAAAATGCTCTGATGAAATAGCCAGTTGCATTCCGCCCCTTCCACATTTCTCCCGCAATACACGTCTCTCTAGGAATGCTCACCAATATACCCTGAAGCCCGCTTTCGGACGTACTGTCAAATATAGAGAATCTTTCATTAACCGAACCACACGAATCTGGAACTCCCTGCCGGATTCGGCTTTCCGCCCTCAATGCAACATGCAAGCATTTAAGATCAATGTCCATCGGCATCACCTCTATTCCTCTTCCTCTCTACCTTCTGCCCGCACAGTGTCACCGACATAATAAGGTTATTAGACCTTGAGTGCGCGCAAATTAAAAAAAAAATCCGTCGCTCACCACCTGGGACCAAATATAACAATTGAAATTGTAGCAATTTCGAGGTAGTTAAGGAGTTTGTCTACCTCGGGGCAAACGTAAATTCCACAAATGACACCACAGGGGAGATCCGGCATAGAATCGCCTTTGGCAACCGCTGCTACTTCGGCTTGTCCAAACACTTACTTACTTAGGTGGCGCTACAGTCCGTGGTGAACCTGGGCCTCAACCTACAAGCGTCTCCAGCCGGCACGGTCTTTGGCCAGCTGTTTCCAGTGCCGCACGCCCAGTTGGTTGAGGTCTCTTTTCACCTGCGTGCGCCACCGCTGAGGCGGCCGTCCTCTGCCGCGCCTTCGTTCCGGAGTGGATTCGAAGACTTTTCGGGTCGGAGCTGTATCTTCCATGCGCTCTACATGGCCTAGCCACCTTAGACGCTGTATCCGTAGACGTCGTACCAGGCCGATGTCGCTGTACAACCCATACAGTTCTTCGTTATATCTTCTCCTCCATACACCGTTTGAACAAACGAGACCGTAGATAGTGCGCAGAATTTTCCTCTCGAAACGACCAAGGGCATCTTCATTCGCTTTTGTTAAGGTCCAAGCCTCTGCGCCGTAAAGGAGGACTGGGATGATCAAGGTCTTATATAGTGTCACCTTGGTTTTCTGAGAGAGGGCTCTACTTCTCAATTGCCTCTTGAGCCCAAAGAAACAGCGGTTGGCAAGAGTGATTCTGCGTTTTATCTCAGCTCTGGTGTTGCTGTCGCTGGTCTCAGTGAGCCAAGGTAGACGAATTCCTTGACAACTTCAAAGTTATATCCGCCCATGGTGACGTTCGGGCCCATACGTCGGTGTTGTCCGTCTCTTTTAGATGAAAGCAGATATTTGGTTTTACCTTCATTAACCTTGAGACCCATCTTAGCCGCTTCTACCTCAATGCTCACAAAAGCCTCATTGACGTCTTGCTGTTTTCGTCCAATTACGTCAATATCGTCGGCGTACGCAAGCAATTGCGTAGACTTGAAATAGATCGTACCTCTTGTGTTGGCCAGTGACTCTTGCACAATCTTTTCAAGCACGATGTTGAAAAAGTTGCACGACAGCGCGTCGCCCTGCCTAAATCCTTTTTTAACATCAAAGGTCTCGGTATGCTCATTACCGACCTTAATGGAGCAACGAGAATTCTCCATTGTCATCCTGCACAGTCGGACGAGTTTGACAGGGATGTTAAAACTAGACATGGCTTTGTACAGCTCGTCTCTATATACGCTGTCATACGCGGCCTTGAAATCGACGAAGAGGTGGTGAGTGTCGATTTGGTATTCCTGGGTCTTCTCCAAGATCTGCCGTAGCGTAAATATTTGGTCTATTGTGGATTTACCTGGCCTGGAACTACACTGATAAGAGCCGATCAGGTTATCCACAAACGGTTTCAGGCGTTCACACAATACGGCAGAGAAGGTCTTATATGCGATGTTAAGGAGACTTATTCCCCTATAGTTGGCGCAGTTATAGGGGTCTCCTTTCTTATGGACCGGGCAAACGATGCTGAGATTCCATTCGTCGGGCATGCTTTCCTCCGACCATACCTTGCAGATGAGATGGTGCATGCACCTTACCAGCTTCTCTCCAGCCGCCTTAAAAAGCTCAGCAGACAGGCCGTCTGCGCCAGCGGCTTTATTAGACTTAAGTCTTGATATCGCTATTTTGACTTCGTCTAGGTCGGGTGGACTGAATTCTGTTACTTCGTGGTCCATTGCGAATGGCTCGTTCTGCCTGACAGCGGTATCTTGTCTATCATCGCCGTTATACAGTCTGCAGAAGTGATCTTTCCAATTCCGCATCGACTGCGACTCTACTACCAGTTCTCCATTTTCATCCCTGCAGGCCGCCGCTCTGGCTTTGTAGCCATGGCATGTTCGTTTTACCTTATTGTAGAACTTACGGGCGTCATTCCTGCGGAAGCATCTGTCAATCTCCTCGATCTCACCCTTTCCGTGCTCTCTCTTTCTTTTGAGAAGCGTGTGTTCCTCTCTTCTCTTCTGCTCATACATTTCGCGAGCAGCTCTCGTCCGTCGTTGCAGCATGGCTTTATAAGTCTCTTGTTTTGCTGCATGGGCTTGTTCGCATTGTTCATCGAACCAGGGGTTTCTAGGTGGTGGCGGTTTGAAACCCAGCACCTCTGAGGCAGCATCTCTGACGGCGCTCTGGCAATGAGCCCATTCCTGCTCTATTGTTTGTGCTGCTGTGGGCGGATTTTGAGAGAGCTTTGAGGAGACACGATCGGCAATGATTCTGGCAGTCTCTTGCGATTGTTTGGCTTGTCCAAACAACTGGGGTCAAAACTCCTCACTCGAAAGACCAAAGTCATGTTTTACAAAACGCTCATATTGCCAGTCTTGGTGTACGGAACCGAAAGCTGGACGATAAGCAGGACGGCGGAGCTGATTTTGGGTTCTTTCGAAAGAAATATTCTGCGCCGGATATTTGGTCCTGTCTGTGAGGAAGGTGAATGGAGAAGAAGACACAACCGCAACTGTACGAGCTGTACAAAGATGTGGATGTAGTCCGGAAGGCAAGGATCCGTCGACTACACTGGCTCGGCCTCCGAGCCTCCTGGTTCGACAAGAAGAGGAAGACCGAACCTCCGGTATAAGGACCAAGTAATCGCGAATGTAAGACATCTTGGTCTTGATAACTGGAAGCAGCGTACACGGGATCGTCAATGATGGAAGGCAGCTATAGCTTAGGCTCAGATCCTCCATGGATCGCTGGCCTGATAAGTAAGTAAGTCATTGAGTCATAAGGGCTTAAGAGACACGTACGAACGGTAAATAAATATTGAGGCAAGCCAAGTAACATAGAAGCTTACACTTTCTAGCTAGATAGGATTTGGTCACATTTTGCGATAACAAATTGATTTTTGTTTTTTCCTTTTGCAGAAGTTCCTGAAAAAGAGGTCAAATCGACAGAGTCCGATGTCATCCTCAGACGTACGCAGAGCTTTGAGAATGATGAAAAGTATGTAACGCAATTGCTTCCGCAACGATTACACTTTGTTTTCTCGATTTAATGCTGTTTTAATCACATTGCCGTCCATGCATTTTTGTTTTTGTTATCGATCTCCTTGCTGGGAGCGACGTGGTTTATCTACTAATTTGTTTCATTTTTTTTCAATTGGTTTTGCGCTCGACCAGAGCATATTTCAATTAACTTACACCGCCATCACACCATTACGCTTATTCTATGCACACACTTCTATTGGGGTAAGTGCGTTCTAATGTTGATGACTAAGTGAGTTACTAATCGATGAGGAGAGGGACATTTTGCGGAATGATTGGAGGTATTCGAGTTATGTATGTGCGACTGATTAGATTAGGGAACGGAGACGGTTCTAATCATTGCCGTGGACTGAAGTGCGCTACTGTTGATACCCCAGTCTAATTGAAGTCGCTGATACCTGCGCAATCGAGTGTTGTTGTCCGTCAACGGTGTCAACGGTGTAAAGAATGTCACAACGGTGACAAATGCACGGTTGCGAGTGTAATGTGAAATTGAAATGTGCTCTCGGTTCCCAATTGCTTCCGCCAAAAAAAGAAATATTTGAATTCGAAGATCAGAAAGCGCACAGCACCAAGAGCCATCACCAAATCACTTGCGCACAATATATAAAGGGTCTGCCAAATAACTTTTTTTTTTTATTTGAATGTACAATCCTTCCGGTTAATAATGGAAAATAATTTCATTCAAATGGCTGCCTCGGCTGGCCATGCAGTAGCCTACACGATCGGTCCAATTTTTAAGCACATTATCGATTGTGTGCAGCTGTATTTCACCAATGGCTTCACGAATATTGTCCTTTAAATCGTCAATTGTGTCTGGCTTGTCGGCGTAACACTTATCTTTGACGGCATCCCACAAATAATAGTCCAACGGTGTCAAATCGCAGCTCAAAGGTGGCCAAACGAAATCAGCTCTGCGGCTGATAATGCGATCTTTAAAAACAGGGCGCAAAACATCGAGTGTAGCTTCGGCTGTGTGGCACGTAGCGTCGTCCTGTTGAAACCAAATGTTGCCAATATGCTCCTCTTCAATTTTTGTGAACAAAAATTCGTTCAACATGGCCCGATAACGATCGCCATTGACTGTAACGGCCACTCCTTGCTCGTTTTCGAAGAAAACTGGCCCAATTATGCCTCTGGATCAAAATCCGCACCAAACATGGCTCGTTTTGGGTGCACCGGCTTTTCAATGTATGCGTGCGGGTTTTCTGTGCCCCAAATGCGACAATTTTGCTTGTTTGCATACCCGCCAACATCAAAATCAGCTTCATCTGAAAAGATGATTTTTTTTGGCAAGATCGGAATGTTCTGCAAGTCGATCACAGGCCCACTTATGGTCAGTTGGCTTCAACTCCTGAACCGATTGGACTTTGTATGCCGTCATACAAGGTCTTTATGCAAAATTCGTCTCAATGATGTCTCCGAAATATTCAATTGTTGAGAACGACGGTGAATTGATGTTGATGTTGATGTTCTCGGGTGTACGCACTGTTTCACGCTTTGGTTTATCGATGAGGATGCCAGTTTCTTTCACTTTTTTCACAAGATAACGAACATACGGAGCTGACGGTGCTTCTCTTCTTCCAAAATCCATACGCAATTTTCGCACACATTCGGCAACATTACCATGATTTTCAAAGTAATGTCGCAATATTTCCCAACGTTGTTCAAGCGTATACACAACCACATTCGTTCAGCGGAAGGATGAAACTATTATCTATCAAATCAAACATGAGCTAAAGGGTTGACCATAATAGACTTACGCGAACCTAAGCTTATGTCAGAATCGAACGAAAATCTCACTTAAGTTTCAACAAAAAGTCAAGTTACCCATAATGAACTTAAGCGAACTTAAGCGAATGATCTGTCAAATAGTTTGCTTAAAGTGAGAAAAATAAAAATAAATTAATAAAATCCTGTTCCGACATATTTAAATTTGTCAGCTGTCAAAATTCCGCGCGGAATATCTTCTTTTATTAAGACGTTCCGTAAGCTCGCTTAAGTTAACGAACACTTAACGAAACCGCGCATATTCCCATTATGGGTATGTCATAGGCTTTGCATGTAATAAGACATTTCCGTAAGCTGGCGTACGCTCGCTTAAGTCTATTATGGTCAACACTTAAGTGTTACCATTGACGAAATAAGCACTTCTTCTTCTTAGTGGGCGCTACAGTTCGGGGTGAACCTGGGCCTCAACCAGCATGCCCCTCCATCTAGCACGATCTTTCGCTAGCCTTTTCCATTGCCGCACACCCAGTTGGCTTAGGTCCCCTTCCACCTGTGTGCGCCATCTTAAGGGCGGCCGTCCTCTGCTTCTTCGTCCCTCGGGGTTGGATTCAAAGACTCTCCGGGCTGGAGCTGTGGTGTCCATTCGCTCTATATGGCCCAGCCATCTTAGGCGTTGAATCCGTAAACGCCTGACTAGGCTCATGTCGCTGTACAGCCCGTAAAGTTCGTGGTTGAGTCTTCTCCTCCATCCCCCGTCTGCGTTTATAGGCCCAAAAATCACGCGCAAAATCTTTGTCTCGAACCGACCAAAGGCCTCCTCATCCGCTTTTGATAAAATCCATGCTTCTGCGCCGTACAACAGGACCGGGATGATAAGGGTCTTATATAGAGTCAACTTTGTCGTTCGGGAGAGCGCTCTATTACTCAATTGCCTTCTGAGCCCAATGGCAGTGATTTCGGAACTGATGTCGTTGTTCCAGGTCACTGCGGAGCCAAGGTAGACGAAGTCCTTAACTACCTCGAACTTATATCTGCCAATACAAACGTTCTGGCCAAGACGTCGGTGGTGAGCGTCCTTTTTTGATGACAACATATATTTAGTTTTGCCCTCGTTTACCGCCAAACCAATTTTCGCCGCCTCCATCTCAATACTCGCAAACGCCTCATTGACATCTCGCTGTGATCTTCCTATTATGTCAATGTCGTCGGCGTATGCAAGGAGTTGCGAGGATTTGAAATAGATTGTGCCTCTTGTATTGGCCAATGATTTTTGCACAATCATTTCCAATATGACGTTGAAGAAATCACAAGACAGCGCATCGCCCTGCTATCAGTAAGGTGTTCACCGATTCGGATGGAGCAGCGAGCATTCTCCAAAGTCATCCTACATAGTCTGACGAGTTTAGCAGGTATGTCAAAGGTAGACATAGCATTGTATAGCTCGTCTCTAATTACGCTGTCGTATGCGGCTTTGAAGTCGACAAATAGGTGGTGAGTGTCGACTTGAAATTCATTGGTTTTCTCCAGTATCTGCCGTAGTGTGAAGATTTGGTCGATGGTGGACTTACCTGGCCTGAATCTGCACTGATAAGGACCTATCAGCTTATTTACAAAAGGCTTCAGGCGTTCACACAAAACGGCAGAGAAGATTTTGTAGGCGATGTTAAGGAGACTTATTCCTCTATAGTTGGCGCAATCAGAGGGGTCTCCTTTCTTGTGGATCGGGCATACGATGCTGAGACTCCATTCCTCGGGCATGCTTTCCTCTAACCATATCTTACGGATGACCTGTTGCATGCTCCCAACCAGGTCATCCCCAGCTGCCTTGAAGAGCTCAGCAGACAGTCCGTCTGCGCCAGCAGCTTTATTCGACTTGATCTTCGATAAGGCAATCTTAACTTCGTCGAGGTCAGGGGGACAGAATTCTCCGCGGTCTCCGTCGATTAGAAATGGATCATTCTGCCTGACAGCGGTATATTGACTAACATCGTCGTTGTACAGTCTACAGAAGCGGTTTTTCCATATTCTTAGCATCGACTGCGGTTCTACTACTAGGTGTCCGTTCTCATCCCTGCAGGCTTCCGTTCTGGCTTTATAACCTTGGCATGTTCGCTTTATCTGTTGATAAAACTTTCGAACGTCACGCCTGCAGTAACACCTCTCCAAATCCTCAATCGCGCGCTTCTCGTGCTCTTTCTTCTTTCTTCTAAGAAGCTTATGCTCCTCCCTTCTTTTTAACTCGTAGAGCTCACGAGCTGCTCTTGTTCTTTTATGCAGCGAGGCCTTATATGCATCCTGCTTCGCTGTATGAATCCTCCTGCACTCGTCATCGAACCAGGTGTTTCTTCGTGGCGGAGCCTTCAAACCCAAAACTTCGGATGCAGAGTTTTTCAGGGCTTGTTTGCAAAGGCTCCACTGCTGTTCTATTGATAGTGTGGAGGATTCAGGTGTACTGGAGAGCTTAATTGAGACGCGATCGGTAAAAGTACGAGCGGTTTCTGGCGATAGTAGCTTTCCGACGTCATAACTTTGTATTCTTACTCTACTCCGTTGCGTTCGTGATATCCGTAAGCGCACCTTGGCTACAACAAGATAGTAGTCCGAGTCGATGTTAGCCCCTCGGAAAGTTCGAACATCAAGAATAGTGGAGGAGTGTCTGACGTCGATCGCGATGTGATCAATCTGGTGTATATCGAGGTGCGGGAAGCGCGTACTGGCTAGAAGGAGATTTCGCCCCGTAGCAATAAGCACTACTTGAAAAAAAAAAAAAACGTTAGATGGCGGACCCTTTATATAAAAGAAAAAGCGGCTTAAGCTTTCGATTAAAACTTACACGGACATTCATAGTTATTTGTTTTTATTAATTTACAATCGATATTCAACTAATTGTGTTCTTTGTTGTTTGCAAATACTCATCCTCATCACATTTTACTCACAACTCAAGATTCTATAAAAAATATAACGAACTACGGGCTCGAATAAAAGCCAATTCGTGTCCAATCTTACCGGCAACACAAAATCCAAACGTACTAGGAACAGCTAACACGCCCATTCAAAATTATTCAGTACAAAGATCGGCCTCACTCAAAGATCATAGATACTTCAGGTTTGTTGTTTGTTTCTGTTTCGTTTCTGTTTTGTTTATTGTTTTTCTATTTCTACAACACTATTTCACTGCGTGTACATATAGACAATGTTTGCTTGTTGTTTGTTAAAGGCTACTGTAGTTGAACTAAATTTTCCATCAGTGCTAGTACTAACCGTCTTTTTAGATTGGAACTGCATGTAACCCACCATTCCAATTCAGTATTTTCGATTTTTTGGTTTTTTTCCTGTAGACGAATGCATCAGTCTTTGTGATGGTGTTTTAGGGAAATCGATGTCTAATTTGATATTTCTTTTTGATTTTGAAGGAAACCTGTTACGTCGCCACCGGCCAGTCCGAATACACCAGTTGCAACGCCAAATACTACCGCACCGACAACTCCGACGACTCCGAACTCGACGCCGATTCGAAGGTGAGTTTAAGTTGTTTTTCACTTTTTTCTGAAAAATATTTTTTTTTCCGGCTTTCGAGGGTGAATTTGATTGGAATACTCGAATGAGGATGTGTGGAGTTGTTTTTTGTATGACTCTAGTCTTGTTTTAGCAAAGTAAACAGATACAGTGGTGTTCAGATAAATAGCACACCCGTAGGTTAGGTTAGGTTATTGTGGTCGGCATAAGCCACACGTAGGCCGAAGTCGGCCCATTGTGATACCACATGGATCGTGTTACCCAGATCCGCTATCAGAGAACCAACCGGTGCTTCTGATGAAGCGATGGAGTTGAGCTATTTTATGGTCTGCTAGCTCACTTAAATCGACCACCAACCAGATTGATCACATTGCGATCGACACCAGACACGCCTCCTGTATTCTCGACGTACGAACCTTCCGAGGGGCCAACATCGACTCGGACCACTACCTTGTTGTAGCCGAGGTACGAATGAGGATATCAAGAATGCTTAGGAGTCGAGTAGGACTACGTAAGTTTGACGTTGGAAAGCTACAATCGCAAGAGACTGCCAAAATCTTTGCCGATCGTGTCTCCTCAAAGCTCTCTCAAAATCCGCCCACAGCACCACAAACAATAGAGCAGGAATGGGCTCGTTGCCAGAGCGCCGTCAGAGATGCTGCCTCAGAGGTGCTGGGTTTCAAACCGCTACCACCTAGAAACCCCTGGTTCGATGAACCATGCGAACAAGCCCATGCAGCAAAACAAGAGACTTATAAAGCCATGCTGCAACGACGGACGAGAGCTGCTCGCGAAATGTATGAGCAGAAGAGAAGAGAGGAACACACGTTTTTCAGAAGAAAGAAGCGAGAGCACGGAAAGCGTGATATCGAGGAGATGGAGAGATGCTTCTGCAGGAATGACGCCCTCAAGTTCTACAATAAGGTAAAACGAACATGCCATGGCTACAAAGCCAGAGCGGCGGCCTGCAGGGATGAAAATGGTGAACTGGTAGTAGAGTCGCAGTCGATGCTGAGGATTTGGAAAGACCACTTCTGCAGACTGTATAACGGCGATGATAGACAAGATACCGCTGTCAGGCAGAACGAGCCATTCGCAATGGACCACGAAGTAACAGAATTCAGTCCACCCGACCTAGACGAAGTTAAAATAGCGATATCAAGACTTAAGTCTAATAAAGCCGCTGGCGCAGACGGCCTGTCTGCTGAGCTTTTTAAGGCGGCTGGAGATGAGCTGGTAAGGTGCACGCACCATCTCATTTGCAAGGTACGGTCGGAGGAAAGCATGCCCGACGAATGGAATCTCAGCATCGTTTGCCCGGTCCATAAGAAAGGAGACCCCTATAACTGCGCCAACTATAGGAGAATAAGTCTCCTTAACATCACATTTAAGACTTTCTCTACCGTATTGTGTGAACGCCTGAAACCGTTTGTGGATAACCTGATCGGCTCTTATCAGTGTGGTTTCAGGCCAGGTAAATTCACAATAGACCAAATATTTACGCTACGGCAGATCTTGGAGAAGACCCAGGAATACCAAATCGACACTCACCACCTCTTCATCGATTTCAAGGCCGCGTATGACAGCGTATATAGAGACGAGCTGTACAAAGCCATGTCTAGTTTTAACATCCCTGCCAAACTCGTCCGACTGTGCAGGATGACAATGGAGAATTCTCGTTATTCCATTAACATTCCTTTGATGTTAAAAAAGGATTTAGGCAGGACGACGCGCTGTCGTGCAACTTTTTCAACATCGTGCTTGAAAAGATCGTGCAAGAGTCACTGGCCAACACAAATCTACGCAATTGCTTACATACGCCGACGACATTGACATGATTGGGCGGACACAGCGAGACGTCAATGAGGCCTTTGTTAGCATTGAGGTAGAAGCGGCTAAGACGGGTCTCAAGGTTAATGAGGGTAAAACCAAATATCTGCTTTCATCTAAAAGAGACGGACAACACCGACGTATTGGCCAGAACGTCACCATGGGCGGATATAACTTTCAAGTCAAGGAATTCGTCTACCTTGGCTCACTGATGACCAGCGACCACAACACCAGCGCTGAGATAAAACGCAGAATCACTCTTGCCAACCGCTGTTTCTTTGGGCTCAAGAGGCAATTAAGAAGTAGAGCCCTCTATAAGACCTTGATCATCCCAGCCCTCCTTTACGGCGCAGAGGCTTGAACCTTAACAAAAGCGGATGAAGATGCCCTTGGTCGTTTCGAGAGGAAAATTCTGCGCACTATCTACTGTCCCGTTTGTTCAAACGGTGTATGGAGGAGAAGATATAACGAAGAACTGTACGGGTTGTACAGCGACATCGGCCTGGTACGACGTCTACGGATACAGCGTCTAAGGTGGCTAGGCCATGTAGAGCGCATGGAAGATACAGCTCCGACCCGAAAAGTCTTCGAATCCACTACGGAAGGAAGGCGCGGCAGAGGACGGCCGCCTCAGCGGTGGCGCACGCTGGTGGAAGGGGACCTCAACCAACTGGGCGTGCGGAACTGGAAACAGCTGGCCAAAGACCGTGCCAGCTGGAGACGCTTGTTGGTTGAGGCCCAGGTTCCCCACGGACTGTAGCGCCACCTAAGTAAGTAAGTAAGCTCACTTAAATTATCATAGAAGGGCGCGCCGAGGTAGATCCTCCTGCGATTCGCAAAAGAGGGGCATGAGCAGAGGAGGTGATGTATTGATTCCTCCTCCTCCACGTCCATGCAGCCGCGACAGAAGTCGAGGGTATTCCCAGTCTGGCGGCGTGTTTCCCAATGATGCAGTAATGACACCCACCAGAGTACTTAAGGTTGCCCTTTTGGTTGCCATTAGGTCTCTGGTTCGTCCTAGGTTTAATTTAGGCCAGAGTTGTTTGGTGATAAAGCCGATATTACTCTCATTCCATTGGAGGTTGGTGGCCTTAGTGGTTTGGAGTTTTATCATATGCTTTACCGTACTTATTGGTGTTTCTAGGTACCCGAGGGTAGGTAGGCTGAGTGTGCTAGACCCTAACTTTGCGAGTTCGTCGGCCGCGCAGTTTCCTGGAATATCGCTATGCCCGGGAACCCACAATACTTTAATGTTGAACTGCTCAGCCATCGCATCTAGATATAGGCTACAGTTAAGAGATGTCTTTGATTTGTGGCTTACCGCTGCCAGGGATTTTATCACAGATTGGCTATCCGTGGAAATGATAATATCCTTGGCGGATATTACATTGATCCTGAGCCATGCAAGGGCCTCCGTTATCGCTGTTATTTCAGCTTGATACACACTGCAGTGATTTGGGAGTCTGAAGGATAGGCTGAGGTTAAGCTCCTTGGAGAAGACTCCACTGCCTACATCCGACTCCATCTTAGAGCCATTGGTATACAGGGAGATCGAGTCCTTTGGTATGACTTTCCCTTTAGCCCATTCCTTCCTGGATGGAAAAACAACTTCGAAGTTCCTAGTGAACACTTTTTGCGGGATGATATAGTCTGTGTCCATGGGTACTTTAAAGTGTTTTAGAATGGTCGTGTGTCCTTTTTGTGATGTGGGCCATTTTATTATGCTCCTCATCCTCGGGCCGCTCAGGCAGCAATTTGTTTGCTGAAAAGCGGCATAGGAAAGGGTGAAAATGTAATGATCCCACGAATCCCAATAATTCCCACAGATCTCCGCTCCAGTTTAAATGGCTACAATTTCCTCTTAAGCTTAGTTTCGCTTTGACCGTGCAAAAAGCCGTGCTTTTCCCATGGACAATTGTGTGTAGCATGTTCGCGTGTGTCCAATGCCCAGAATCTTTACATTCTATCCCCAAATTACTTACTTACTTTGATGGCGCTACAGTTCGCGGCTAACCAGGGCCTCAACCAACAAGCCCCTCCAGCCGGCCCGATATTTGGCCAGCCGCTTCCAGTGCCGCATGCCCAGTTGGTTGAGGTCCCTTTGCACCTGTGCGCGCCATCTTAAATGCGGTCGTCCTCTGCTGCGTCGTCCCTCGGGGTTGGAGTCGAAGACTCTTCGGGCCGGAGCGTTGATGTCCATTCGCTCTACATGGCCTAGCCATCTTAGACGTTGGATCCGTAGACGTCTAAACAGGCCGATGTCGCTATACAGCCCGGACTCTACTACTCAATTGCCTCTTGACCCTGAAGAAGCAGCGGTTGGTACGAGTTATTCTGCGTTTTATCTCAGCGCTGGTGTCGTTGCTGCTTGTCACTACCGAGCCAAGGTAGACGAAGTCCTTGACTACTTCAGAAGGTGACGTTCTGACCAAGACGTCGGTGTTGCGTGTCTTTTTTGGATGACAGCATATATTTGGTCCTGTCCCCATTTACCCTTAGACCCACTTGACCCGCTTCTGCTTCAATGCTTGCGTACGTCAATGTTTGACGTCTCGCATTGTCCGTCCAATAACACCAATGTCATCTGCGTAGGCAAGCAATTGGGTGGACTTGAAGTAGATCGTACCTCTTGTATTGGCCGCAGAGTCCCGCAGGAACTTTCCAAAAATTAAGTTAAAGAAATCACATGACTGCGTCACCCTGTCTAAAACCTTTTTTAACATCAAAGGGGTCGGTTAGTTCACCTTCGACCTTAATGGAGCAGCGAGAGCTCTCCATAGTCATCCTGCGCAGCGTGACGAGTTTGGCAGGAATGTTAAAACAAGACATGGCTCTGTACAGCTCGTCTTTATAAACACTGTCATACTCGGCTTTAAAGTCGACAAAAAGATGGTGCGTGTCGACCTGGAATTCATGGGTCTTCTCCAAGATCTGCCGTAGTGTAAATATTTGGTCTATCGTGGATTTTCCTGGCCTTAAACCACACTGTGAGGAACCTATTAGATTGTCCATGAACGGCTTCAGGCACTTACACAGTACGGCAGAGAGGATCTTGTACGCGATGTTCAGGAGGCTTATCCCTCTGTAATTGGCGCAGTCATAGGGGTCTCCTTTCTTATGAACCGGGCACCGGGCAAACGATACTGAGATTCCATTCATCGGGCATGCGTTCTTCCGACCATATCTTGCATATGAGTTGGTGCATGGTGGTGACCAGCTCATCGCCAGCTGCTTTAAACAGTTCCGCGGGGAATCCGTCCGCTCCACAGCTTTATAAGACTTAAGTTTCGATATCGCTATCTTAACATCGTATAGGTCGGGTGGACGGGATTCTCCTTCGTCTTCGTCCATTTTGAATGGTTCGCTCTGCCTGACGGCGGCATTTTGACTATTATCGCCGTTATACAGTCTGCAGAATTGGTCCTTCCACTATCTCAGCATCGAGTGTGACTCCACTACTAGTTGTCCGTGCTGATCCCTGCAGGCTTCTGCTCAGGCTTTGTAGCCTTGGCATGTTCGTTTTACTTCCTGGTAAAATTTTCAAACGTCGCGTCGTTCCTGCAGTAACATCTCTCCATCTCGCGCTTCTCGTGCTAATTCTTTTTCCTTCTCAGAAGCGCATGCTCCTCCCTCCTTTTCTGTTCATAGAGCTCGCGGTCAGCTCTCGTCCGTCGATGCAATGTGGCCATGTATGCATTCTGTTTCTCTACATGGGCCTGTCTGCACTCATCATCAAACCATGGGTTTCTCGACGGTGGTGGCTCGAAACCGAGTATACATGTGAGGCGGCCTCTCTAATGGCGTTCTGACAACGACTTCATTGCTGTTCTATAGTCTCTGCAGATTGCATCGGGATCTGAGAGAGCGGTCTCCTTCGATTGCAGCTTTCCTTTGCGTATGCAATACTAAAATGCTCGAACGAATTAGTACGGACTCTAACCAACCCGGAATTTGGTCGGCTCTCGCCCTATCTAGGACAACCACCCCTGAGAGTAGTGAACGAACAACAACGACCCAAACCACTGCACTCCGTTCAGGTTGTGTGTCAAACATCATAACAGTATAACTCTTGAACGTGCGCGAAATATAAAACAAAAAAAGAAAATTGTTGGTGTTCTTACTCGACTCCGTTGATTCCGAGAGATTTGCAGGCGTACCTTGGCTGCACGGGGTAATGACCCGAGTCGATGTTGGCTCCTTGAAAGGTTCGGACATCTAGGATGCTGGAGGAGTATGTATCTGCCGTCGATCGCAATATGATCAATTTGGTTAGTTGTCGATTGATCGAAAGACCGCCAGGTCCCCTTATGGATGTTGAGGTGAGGGAATCGTATGTCCCGCCATAAAGTCCACTAGCCTTAGTCCGTTTTCTGACGTGGTGTTGTGTAGGCTGTGCTTCCCAATGACCCGTTCAAAGATAGCTTCCTTACTCAGCTTCGCATTGAAATTTCCTAGAACGATTTTGGTGTGATAGCTGGGACATCGCGCATACGTTCTGCCTAGGAGATCATAGAAGTCGTCTTTGTGTCGATCATCTTTCTCCTCTGTGGGGGCGGGGACAGATAATAAACTTATATTGCCGAGATTGGTCTTGATGCGGATAGTTATGAGGCGTTCGCTTACGTACTGGAAGCTTCAGACTTTTTTCCTGAGTCTGTCTCGAACAACAAATCCGCATCCGAATGGGCGTTGTTTATTTTCTCTGTAGCCGTTTCCGTAGTATGTATCACAGTTTTTCATCCGCTTTTTGCCTGGCCCATCCCATCGCACTTCTTGGAGCTCGGTAATGTCTGCCTTATAGCAGTCCAAAGAGTTGACCAGTTGTTCGGCTGCACCTGGTCTGTTGAGGGACCTAACGTTCCAGGTGCAGAACCGAAATTCGTTTCCTTTTAGACGTTTGCGGGGGTCGTCAGCATGTAATCCGTCCGTATTCGAGGATATTGGTTGTTTCTGAACAAGTTTTTGTTTTACGCGATAGGGATGTTAACCCTAAGCGCAACCCCCTAGCTGGAGGGCCAGGTTCCTCTTTCCCCAGGAACAAGGGTCGGGTCGATGCGCACATTGGTTCACTACCTGGCGGGTGCCAGTATAGCTATCCAGGGGAGGCCACGCGCAGGCTGTGTGTCAACTTGGATTGAGCAGCGACAGAGATCGAAGCTGGCGTTTGCCAAGTTAAACGCGATCAACTTCTTTGCTCTGTTTGCTCGCTCCCTTCTCCCCAAATGGAACGACATCCATATATGTACATATGTAATATCGTTTTTTTTTGAATGGGCGTTACATCCCGTGAAGGACCAGAACCAAGCTTCTCTCAATCACCCATGTTGTGTGTGATTTTATTTTTCACACAGGTGAAAGGGACCTACAATTTAACGCCGATTCCGAACGGCGAGGGTCGAGAAGCTTTTTCATGGCAAGTTTACTACGGGGGGTTTTGCCAGTACCCCGCCGAGCAGGAGCGTCGCGAAATAAACATTCGATGGCGTTGGTGTTATCGGGATCCGAACTCGCTCATCGTGCGCCAGAGTCCAGCACACTAACCACTGCACCACGGCGGCGTCCTCATCGTCTACAGTAGCGTATTAAAATAACATTCTGTTCCGAGTTCTCTTCTGTGTTCTAAATCAGGAAAGGGGAACCGTGTTACCCCGTGTTAGCGGGCAAAAGCTAGTAGGGTTATATAGGTTTTTGCAAAAGTAAGACTTCTGCCGCGATCTTTTTCAATACATTGGCTAGTGCTATTTTTTTGACCGGCGCTGTATATATTTTAGGAAATGATAGTCGGCAACACTCTATTATGCCAACAAATGCCTTTCGTCCATTCCAATCAAGCCTCACTCTCGCAAGCGACTAAATCAAATCGTATTCATTCGAAAAAAATCACATTTCAATCCCTTTCCTTCTCAAAAAAAAAAAAAAACCAAAAACCAAAATCAAAATTATAGCACGCAAAGCTCTCCACAAAAACAAACTCAAACCGAGAACAGCAGTAATAATGGTGAAGTGCACAGTAAAACTGAGACTAAACAGAAAATGTCTCCGGGAACGATTTTCAAAAACTTTTTCAAGTAAACAAGGATTTCCACTGAGTGTTGTGTTGTGTTGTGGTTTTTTTTTTTTTTTTTTTTTTTATCTGTTTGTTCTCTAACCATCTAGAAGAGCCTTGACTGATTTTCTAATCCAGTTTTTAACAAAACCATTTCTTTTTGAGTGTGACGTATTAACAATAAAGCTTTTACTCAAATGAAAAGTTGGCAACTTAACCTTTTTGCTCCAAATTGACTTTACGGTAATGTGATAATGGGTTAGCGAGGATAGTCAGCATTGTCGTCCTATTGCTTCTATTGCTGTTGTATTGTTTGCCCATTACGGCATTGATAATTTTGGATGGCCCTTTCCAACTTTGCACTACATACTTATTTGCCACCTTGGCTCTTACTTACTTACTTAGGTGGCGCTACAGTCCGTGGTGAACCTGGGCCTCAACCAACAAGCGTCTCCAGCTGTTTCCTGCGCCGCACGCCCAGTTGGTTAAGGTCCCCTACCACCTGCGTGCGCCACCGATGATGCGGCCGTCCTCTGCCGCGCCTTCCTTCCGGAGCGGATTCGAAGACTCTTCGGGTCGGAGCTGTATTTTCCATGCGCTCTACATGGCCTAGCCACCTTAGACGCTGTATCCGTAGACGTCGTACCAGGCCGATGTCGCTGTACAACCCGTACAGTTCTTCGTTATATCTTCTCCTTCATACACCGTTTGAACAAACGGGACCGTAGATAGTACGCAGAATTTTCCTCTCGAAACGACCAAGGGCATCTTCATTCGCTATTGTTAAGGTCCAAGCCTCTGCGCCGTAAAGGAGGACTGGGATGATTAAGGTCTTATATAGTGTCACCTTGGTTTTCCGAGAAAGGGCTCTACTTCTCAATTGCCTCTTGAGCCCAAAGAAACAGCGGTTGGCAAGAGTGATTCTTCGTTTTAACTCAGCGCTGGTGTTCTTGTCGCCGGTCATCAGTGAGCCAAAGGTAGACGAATTCCTTGACCACTTCAAAGTTATATCCGCCCATGGTGACGTTCTGGCCAATACGTCGGTGTTGTCCGTCTCTTTTAGATAAAAGCAAAAATTTGGCACGGCCGTGTAATCGAATGTGTTTTTCACGGTGTTTCTCCTCAGCGGACATCTTCATTCGCTATTGTCAGCGGACAGTGACTGGAGCCTATACAAAAATTCACTCAAGGTGTACAAACAAAACCTGAGGAAAGCACAAAGGCTGTCTTGGAAGATCTTCTGCAACAACATGGAGAAAATCTCAGACGCCTATAGACTGAGGAAAATACTCTCGAAAGTTCCACAATCTCCCAACTGCCTCATAGCAAATGGAGTTTGGACAACATCCGAGGAAGAAACTTTAAATCTTCTCCTCAACACGCACTTCCCTGGCTGCTCTGAATCGCAAGACTCAGTGCACTCGCGAGGAACTCAGAACTCCTCTGCCGAAGTAGGGCAGTACGAACATATTATCTCCAGAGAGAAAATTATATGGGCATTAAAAAGTTTCAAGCCCTATAAATCGCCAGGTCCAGATGAAATTTACCCAATCGAACTAACACAAACTATGGAATGGACTATACCATGGCTAGAGATAATCTTTAAAGGATGCCTAGCTTGGAGTCATATTCCAGAAAAGTGGAAGTGCGCAAAGGTAATCTTCATCCCCAAGGCCGGCAGGAATTCTCACACTTCCCCTAAGGATCTAAGGCCGATCTGTCTATCATCCTTCGCTCTAAAAACCTTAGAAAGGCTGATAGACCTACACATACGGCACAGCTTGGAACCCTCCCTAATGTCTAAGGCACAACACGCCTACTGTAAAGGTAGATCGGTCGAAACAGCTCTTCACTCATTAGTGAGGAAAATCGAAAGATCAATCCATCTGAAAGAATATACGCTAACAGCCTTCCTAGACATAGAGGGCGCCTTTAACAACGTCACTCCGAAAGCAATAATAGAAGGGCTGGAAAAGCTAAAGGTGGAGAGGACTCTGATAGGGCTGATCAGCGAGTTGCTATTAACACGCAAGATTCACTCTAAGTGGGGAAGCCTAGAGACTACCAGAGTAGCTACCAAGGGTACCCCGCAAGGTGGAGTCCTCTCATCTCTTCTCTGGAATGTAGTTGTAAACGAACTACTGATCAAACTGGAGAAAGAAGGCCTGGACGTTGTTGCCTACGCCGATGACGTTGCCATCTCAATCTCAGGTAAATACCTATCCACACTGAATGACCGTATGCAAACGGCATTCTCATTCCTGTGCAAATGGGCGCATAGTAGCGGGCTCAGGATTAATCCCCAGAAAACGGAGCTCGTGCTATTCACCAAAAAGCACAAAGTCCCGGAATACTGCCCTATCACTCTGCTCGATACCAGGTTAACCTATTCCCCTAGTGCCAAATTCCTAGGCATTATACTCGATAGGAAATTAACTTGGAAGAGTAATACAACTGAAAGAGCAAAAAAAGCAACAATTGCTCTCTACACATGTAAGAAAGCTCTAGGAAAAAAATGGGGATTTAACCCCAAAATCACCCTATGGCTCTACATTACGGTCGTCAGACCCATACTACTGTATGGAGTGATAGTCTGGTGGACTGCACTAGACAAGACAACATACCATAAACAACTCGAGAAGGTACAAAGGATGGCATGTATGTGCATTACCGGGGCCCTCAGGTCCACACCAACGGCTGCGCTTAACATGATACTAGACCTCACACCACTCGATATTTTCGGTAAGCAAATTGCCACACATACGGCCATAAGACTAAAAGCCAACTCGAAATGGGCGAGCTATGTCACCGGCCACTCATCCATCCTGCAAAACAGGACAAGTCTGGCAGAAAACCTGGACCACACAGAACCCACCATAATCTTGGACAAAAAATTCACGACGATTTATCCGGACAGGAAAAACTGGACTCGCCAAACACAACCCCGCAGAAACTGTGTGGATTTTTACACCGACGGGTCTAAAACCAAGGACGGGGTGGGCTGTGGAGTTTTCTGCAAACAACTCAAGCTATATAAAGCTCTAAAATTACCAAACCACTGCAGCGTTTTCCAGGCGGAACTGTCGGCAATAAAAGAGGCTTTATCTTGGCTGAAGTGGAACGTAATATCCACCACAGATATTCGCATCCTTACAGATAGTCAAGCTGCCTTAAAGTCGCTGGAGTCCTATGTGTACTCATCAAAATCTAGTCTCGACTGTCGCAGATCTCTCAACGAGATGGCAGAACAGTTCAATATACAGCTTATCTGGGTACCAGGACACAGCGGCATTACAGGTAATGAGAAAGCCGACATACTCGCCAAACAAGGAACGACGCTACAATCAATCGTGGCTTGTGAGGGAGTACCCCTTACAACCATTAAACATAATCTGACGAATCTCGCCAGAGCCGAGACGAACCTGAGATGGACCCAGGGACACACCTGCGTCATCACCAGGCAAATCTGGCCTCGGCTTGACAGTCAGCGCACAAGGAGTATAATCTCCCTAAAAAGAACTGACATCTACAAAGTCATCGGTGTCATCACAGGTCACTGCCTCATTGGCAGTCACGCACAAAGACTAGGTATAGTTTCAAATGACTTCTGCAGAAGCTGTCAGGACGAGGAGGAGGTTGAATCCATTCACCACCTTCTATGCGCCTGTCCAGCTTTTTGCAATATAAGGAAGCGTTACCTAGGCTCTTACTTCCTTAACGATCTGACAGATGTTCAGAAAGTAGGGATACTTAATCTTCTTAACTTCTTAAGAAGCACTAGATGGTTCCACGAATAGGGGGATAAAACCCCCTCGTAGCTGCACAACGGGCCTCCTTGGCCTAAGTGCGTTCTTCTCAATTACGGGAAGGCTACGACCCTACCTACCTACCTACCTACCTTCTCCTCAGCGGGGTTCTGACAAAACCCCCTGTAGTCTAATTGTCATGAAAAGCTTCTCGAAATTCGCCGTTCGGAACCGGCAATAAACTGTAGGTCCCTTTCACCTATGGGAAAATTAAATCACACACAACATGGGTGATTAAAAGAAGCTCGGCTCAGGTCCTTCATGGACTGTAACGCCAACATACAGATATTTGGGTTTACCCTCATTAACCTTGAGACCCATTTTAGCCGCTTCTACCTCAATGCTTACAAAGGCCTCATTGACGTCTCGCTGTGTCCGTCCAATCACGTCAATGTCGTCGGCGTACGCAAGCAATGGCGTAGACTTGAAATAAATCGTACCTCTTGTGTTGGCCAGTGACTCTTGCACGATCTTTTCAAGCACGATGTTGAAAAAGTTGCATGACAGCGCGTCACCTTGCCTAAATCCTTTTTTAACATCAAAGGTCTCGGTTTGCTCATTACCGACTTTAATGGAACAGCGACGAGTTTGGCAGGGATGTTAAAACTAGACATGGCTTTGTATAGCTCATCTCTATACACGCTGTCATATGCAGCCTTGAAATCGACGAAGAGGTGGTGAGTGTCGATTTGGTATTCCTGGGTCTTCTCCAAGATGTGCCTGGCCTGAAACCACACTGATAAGAGCCGATCAGGTTATCCACAAACGGTTTCAGGCGTTCACACAATACGGCAGAGAAGGTTTTATTCGCGATGTTAAGGAGACTTTTCCCCTATAGTTGGCACAGTTATAGGGATCTCCTTTCTTATGGACCGGGCAAACGATGCTGAGATTCCATTCGTCGGGCATGCTTTCCTCCGACTACACCTTGCAAATGAGATGGTGCATGCACCTTACCAGCTCATCTCCAGCCGCCTTAAGAAGCTCAGCAGACAGGCCGTCTGCGCCCGCGGCTTTATTAGACTTAAGTCTTGATATCGCTATTTTGACTTCGTCTAGGTCTAGGCTCTACTTGGCTCTACTGTTGTAAAAAAGAAAGAAGAATACAATGCTGACAGTTTCTTGTAAATCCGGCGATGGAGCTTCACTTCACGGCCTTACTTAGAACGATGTTGTATCTTTATATGTTTTGTGATCCAGTGATGAGGGATTTTTGTGTGCAATTCTGCAACATGCGTATGTCCATGCTTCCCTCCATGAGCCGGCTATTTGGGCATTGTGTGAAAAAGTCTGATCCGTTGGATTTTAGTCTTCCTGGATATACTCGTAGCTTAGTGCCATCTATGTTCGTAGTGACATTGCTTACCAGCTGCTTCCGCAGGATAACCAAACATCCACCTCGGAATTTAATTTCATATGACGTCAATTCACACTCCGTTCACTACTGTTTTCTTTATAGAAGCCCCAATCTAGACAGGAATGCAACATTAGTCGCATTCGACGCACTGTCTGATTCCATCCAAAACTAACAAAACAAATTTAGCACTTAATTGACTTAACGATCCGTCAGGGGATACATGTAACTATGTATATCCCATCATCCTGAGAAATTGGTATTAATGCCCCCTTTTCGCTTCATAAACCCTTCGTTTTCAAGCCTAACCCTATATACAAACTTCTCGGCCAATAAATATATTAATGTATTGCAAATTGACTCTCATCACTCTAGATCCTTTGTGCCACCGGTCCGTGACGAGGAGAGTGAAACACAACGTAAAGCGCATGCAAAACGCGTACGCGAGACCCGTCGTTCAACTCAGGGTGTCACCCTCGACGAAATCAAGAGTGCCGAGGAGCTTGTCAAAAAGAAAAATTCATCAATCAACAATAACAACACAAGCGTAAGTACATCACAACACCGTTGTTGTTCACTCAACTTTTTTGTTTTTTATTTAAACATTCATTAAATAAATTTGTTTTTACAACCCGGTCATGGAGAAAAGGCAAAAGATTTACAAAAAAAAATTAATTTAAGAAAACAACAAAACCCTCACCACCACCACCACCCCTCACACAAGATTCGCTTGGGAGGAGGGTTTTATTCCATTTTTTTTTTTTTTTGATTTTATTTTTGACTAAAAAAATACAACAGTCTTGTGGAAAAGGTTTCGTACGCCCTGGTTTAATTATTTTAATTTTTTTTTTTTGTGTTTTTTTTATATAACTATGTATGTATATGTATGTATGTATGATACAATTTTTTTTTTTTTTTTTTTTAATTTTAAGTGAAGCAGGAAATAATAAAATTCACAAGAGACTAAGACGCATTTTGATGAGGTGATTTTCTGATAGTACTAATAGGAGATTTGAAGTGAGATTGTTCTAACTACTATGCAATTGAATAGTAATGCTTACGCAAGGCTGCATCGTTAGGTTGCTGCGTGCTGATGTAAGGCAACGTTTTGTTGTGTTTTAATTTTTTAATTCAATGCCCCATCGCTCCATCATCTCGTTATGCTGGCAAATGAATTAAATATTGTATGTGAACTAACTTGACCTCTATTGGTCATCAAAATGCTTATCCTCATAAACAACTTAACGCTGCTATTCGTTCACGTTTGTACTCCTAGCTTTCATACGCTCTTCCTTCTTGAAAATTTCCTACTCTCGAGTTAATTCCCTTCAAAGTGTGGACTCGCCCTCTAGGGCTAGAGGGTGATCCCGTCGAGTTCAAGCGTTTACAGGTCTACATTCCGAATGCAGTTTTCAAATTCTCGACGTCAAATCAAAACGAATCAGCGATGGAGAGAACATGCATATATTTAATAAATTTTTTGTTAAATGTCTTATTTTAAATGGAAACACGATGATTACATTTAAAGTGAATGGCATGCAGTTAGGTAGTTAAAATAGCCGCTGAGTGTATTATTGATGTATGAATCTTCTTGATTTCTTTGAATTCTATGTGCGGTTTGTTACAGTAGAACACTGTGTTCTTTGTTTTCCTCTGTAATCCATTACATTTCTTTTTATATCTAAACAAAAAAACAAAGCAGACATGCAGGTAAATACTAAAACAACGTTTCTACGTATATAATATTTCGATATATGTAAGCATGTGATGTTTTTTATTATTATTTTAGTGTAGCCTAAAAGTCGTACTTCTTACCAGACAAATACCTGAATCTGCGTAGTCTGCTGTTTCCTTTGATGTTCTTTTACTATTTTGTTGTTTTTGTTCTCTTAAACGCATCCGAACTTAGTCTATTGTGAATTCAATTTTTTTATGTATTAACTTAAACATTTGTTAGCAAAAACAGAAAAAAAAAATAGGCGCAAGCAAACAGGGTTTACAAAGAAAATATTTAGAAAAAAGAAACAAAATCACAAACAAACTTTGTCTACTCATGAATTTAACAGACCGAATCCCAAAACACATCATCAACAACAACACCCCCATCACCACCACCGCCACCACCACCAGAACAACAATCACCATCACCACCGCTTCAATCATCACAACAACAATCATCGCCAATAACAACAACTGCTACAACAATACCACCAATCGAATCAACGACAATAACAACACCGATCAATGATCGAGTCCCCTCGATGACGACAATCAATGTCGATGAATCCGTGGACTCATCATCTACAAGTGGTAAAAAGTCACCACCGGGACATGATGATGATGAGGAAGAGATTAGTGCCACATTTACACTATCTTTCAATCGAACACGATCGAAACAACAACTTACGGATGATAGACCAGCGGAAAGGATACATTTGTGGACGCCAACGCCACCGTTAACACCGCCGCC
Organism: Eumerus sabulonum; assembly: GCA_951905685.1. Classification (NCBI taxonomy): domain Eukaryota; kingdom Metazoa; phylum Arthropoda; class Insecta; order Diptera; family Syrphidae; genus Eumerus; species Eumerus sabulonum. Next base: position 11,403,778 of record OX645061.1, on the reverse strand, counting down.
ACAACCGATAAAATCGCCAACAAATTCACAGCCACCACCACCTGCGATTACAGTCGAGGAGCACAAAGATTTAGATGTCGAGCAAGTTGTTGTTAATCAAAATGATCGATTGAGTAAGGAAGAGAAGAATGAACCGGATAATGAGGATGAGGAAGAAGAGGAAGACGACGATGACGAAGAGGAAGAAGACGATGAAGGGGAGCAAAATAAAGATGAGTCACAACAACTGTCAGCAAGTGCGGCTACAGTTGAAAATGTCGAAGAAATTGGTGCTAATAAAGATAAGGAATTCGTAAAGGATACATGTGACGAGGAAAAACCGAAGAAACTCGAAGAAGACGACGAAGACGAATCGAGTGCGGCAGAAGAAGAGGAAGAAGAAGCAGAAGAAGGGGAAAGCAATAAAATTAAAGAGATTGATACAAAAACAGAAGAAAAACAAACATCCGTGATAGTGCCTAGTTCACCAATAAAACCACAAACAAACGTCATCCACGAAAAGACTGAAAAATCTCGACAAGAACATCTTCCCACGACCATCATCGACCAATCATCATCGAATACAACCGAAATGATGATTGCCACAGAGAAATTCAGCAGTGAAAAGGGAACATCACCAATGCATTCGCCTAGAATGCGTCTTAACACCAATTCACCGACAGATTCTCCAACGCGATTACGCGACAAACGTTCGCTTTTCGACATAGACAACGCAAACTCTCTCTCGTTGGCTGAAAAGCTTCGCAACGAAGCCAACAAGTATAGTAATGAGGAGATTGCTGTGCCACTAGTCGCTTCTTCAGCAGCGACAACAACCACACCAACAAATAGGCCCATATCATCGTCACACGAATTCAATGAGAGTAGTGTTGTTATGCGAAAAAGCGAATCGACACCATCCTCACCGCTGCATACCAGTGGTTCGGCAGCGGAACGTCGACCATCGTGGCGTCTGAAATTCGATAGTGGATGCAAGGTAGGCCGCCAAAAAACCATAAACCAAACGAAACTCTGTAATAACACCATAGGTTTCACCAACACTACCACACCCACTACCCCTAATACTTCTTTGATTTTTATTATTTATCTTCTCTCTATGCATCAACATTAACTTTTTTTTTCTGTCAATTAGTAAACTTCTTTTTGTTTTAATTTAAATATTTAAAGTCCAAACAACAATGTTGTTTAAAGCAAATGCATTGCTTTCGGTCCATCATTGCCTGCCGCTTTTAAGCTCCCACTCCCATCTTGGCATGGCTGCCTCATCGCTCTTGCGCGAAAGAGCAATCTCGTTGTTTTGTAAACAGAAATGGTGTTTCATTGAGTTATTTTCTTCTTTGGTTTCTGTAAATAGTTAAACAACAAACATTTTGTAAATACGTTTTCTATAGAATAAATACATACATATTTCTAACGTGGTTTTTGTTTTAATACTAACTTACTTGGTTTATGCTTTGGACGTGGCTAACAGGTGTTAGTGGATATATAGCCTTATCTTGCATGCTTAAGTAGTTAGTTTACGTAGATTGTTGTTAGTAAGCTTACATTGTTAATGTATTTATTTATTTATTTTTGTTATGTACATCTGTACCTGCACACTGGTCAGAACATTTTTATGTATAGGTTTATACTCTTCTTCTTCTTAATGGGCGCTACAGTCCGGGCTGAACCTGGGCCTCAACCAACATGCCCCTCTAACTAGCACGATCTAGCCTTTTCCATTGCCACACACCCAGTTGGCTGAGGTCCCCTTCCACCTGCGTGCGTCATCTTAAGTGCGGCCATCCTCTGCTTCTTCGTCCATCGGGGTTGCATTCAAAGACTCTCCGAGTTGGAGCTGTGGTGTCCATTCGCTCTACATGGCCCAGTCATTTTAGACGTTGAATCCGTAGACGCCTGACTATACTCATATGTCGCCCGTAAAGTTCGTGGTTGAATCTTTTCCTCCATCCCCCATCAGCGTTTACTTACTTACATAGGTGGCGCTACAGTCCGTGGTGAACCTGGGCCTCAATCAACATGCCCTCCGACTGGCACGATCTTTTGCTAGCCTTTTCCATTGCCGCACATCCAGTTGGCTGAGGTCCCCTTCCACCTGTGTGCGTCATCTTAAGTGCGGCCGTCCTCTGCTTCTCCGTCCCTCGGGGTTGGATTCAAAGGCTCTCCGAGTTGGAGCTGTGGTGTTCATTTAGGCGTTGAATCCGTAGACGCCTGACTAGACTCATATGTCGCCCGCAAAGTTCGTGGTTGAATCTTTTCCTCCATCTCCCATCAGCGTTTACTTACTTACATAGGTGGCACTACAGTCCGTAGGTGAACCCAGGCCTCAACCAACAAGCGTCTCCAGCTGGCACGGTCTCTGGCCAGCTGTTTCCAGCGCCGCACGCCCAGTTGGTTAAGGTCCCCTCCCACCTGCGTGCGTCACCATTGATGCGGCCGTCCTCTGCCGCACCTTCCTTCCGGGGTGGATTCGAAGACTCTTCGGGTCGAAGCTGTATTTTCCATGCGCTCTACATGGCCTAGCCACCTTAGACGCTGTATCCATAGACGTCGTACCAGGCCGATGTCGCTGTACAACCCGTACAGTTCTTCGTTATATCTTCTCCTCCATACACCGTTTGAACAAAAGGGACCGTAGATAGTGAGCAGAATTCTCCTCTCGAAACGACTAAGGTCATCTACATCCGCTGTTGTTAAGGTTCAAGCCTCTGCGCCGTAATGGAGAACTGGAATGATAAAGGTCTTATATAGTGTCACCTTGGTGGGCTCTACTTCTCAATTGCCTCTTGAGCCCAAAGAAACAGCGGTTGCCAAGAGTGATTCTGTGTTTTAACTCAGCGCTGGCGTTGTTGTCGCCGGTCATCAGTGAGCCAAGGTAGGCGAATTCCTTGACCACTTCAATGTTATATCCGCCCATGGTGACGTTCTGGCCAATACGTCGGTGTTGTCCGTCTCTTTTAGATGAAAGCAGAAATTTGGCACAGCCGTGTCATCGAATGTGTTTTTCACGGTGTTTCTGCTCAGCGGGGTTCTGACAAAACCCCCTGTAGTCTAATTGTCATGAAAAGCTTCTCGAAATTCGCCGTTCGGAACCGGCAATAAATTGTAGGTCCCTTTCACCTATGGGAAAAGTAAATCGCACACAACATGGGTGATTGAGAGAAGCTCGGCTCAGGTTCTTCATGGACTGAAACGCCAACATACGATATTTGGTTTTACCCTCATTAACCTTGAGATCCATCTTAGCCGCTTCTACCTCAATGCTTACAAAGGCCTCATTGACGTCTCGCTGTGTCCGTCCAATCACGTCAATGTCGTCGGCATACGCAAGCAATTGCGTAGACTTGAAATAAATCGTACCTCTTGTGTTGGCCAGTGACTCTTGGACGATCTTTTCAAGCACGATGTTGAAAAAGTTGCATGAAAGCGCGTCACCTTGCCTAAATCCTTTTTTAACATCAAAGGTCTCGGTTAGCTCATTACCGACGTTAATGGTGCAGCGAGAATTCTCCATTGTCATCCTGCACAGTCGGACGAGTTTGGCAGGGATGTTAAAACTAGCTCATCTCTATACACGCTGTCATATGCAGCCTTGAAATCGACGAAGAGGCGGTGAGTGTCGATTTGGTATTCCTGGCTCTTCTCCAAGATGTGCCTGGCCTGAAACCACACTGATAAGAGCCGATCAGGTTATCCACAAACGGTTTCAGGCGTTCACACAATACGGCAGAGAAGGTCTTATATGCGATGTTAAGGAGACTTATTCCCCTATAGTTGGCGCAGTTATAGGTATCTCCTTTCTTATGGACCGGGCAAACGATGCTGAGATTCCATTCGTCGGGCATGCTTTCATCCGACCATACCTTGCAAATGAGATGGTGCGTGCACCTTACCAGCTCATCTCCAGCCGCCTTAAGAAGCTCAGCAGACAGGCCGTCTGCGCCCGCGGCTTTATTAGACTTAAGTCTTGATATCGCTATTCTGACTTCGTCTAAGTCGGGTGGACTGAATTCTGTTTCATTGTCGTCCATTACGAATGGCTCGTTCTGCCTGACAGCGGTATCTTGTCTATCATCGCCGCCTTTGTACCTTCTCGAGTTGTTTGTGGTATGATGTCTTGTCCATTGCAGTTCACCAGACTATTACCACATACGGGCATGTACGATTCGCAAGGCTGAGTAATCGGTGCCAGGAATACGCCGACGTACTAAACCACATTCTGCACCTTTCAACCACTCTCCCCGCGGGGCTGCCGTCAGGTATTACTTCCCGGGGCTGGTTTGCACTTTATGCCCTTATTTCTCTAATTGGTGTTTCCTGTTCCAAGGGAGCTGCCGTTTGGTTTGGGTTGCTATCCCTGTTTCCCTCCAGACGCCGGAGTTCCTTTATGATTCTCGCTGCGGTTTCTTTCACAGCGTCCCATATTTCGCTTGATGTCAGCATATGCTTCATGATGTTCTCGGGAGTCGGTGTTTCTCCAATTTTATCTTCCAGATTTTTAATTTCTGCCTCGAAATGTGGGCATTGGAAAAATACATGTTCTGCATTTTCTCTAGCCTATCCACAGTTTGCACAGATAGGAGATTCATCGAGGCCAAACCTGTAAAGATAGGCTCAGAAGCAGCCATGTCCGGTTATGAACTGGGTGAGATAAAAATCTACTTCTCCGTGATGCCGGTTTATCCAACTTTGTATGTCCGGTATAAGTCGATGGGTCCATCTTCCCTTTGTTGACTGATTCCATCTCTCCTGCCATGTTCCAATGCTACGCCGTCTTTCTTCCAGTTTGATATCTCTGACTGAGGCAAGGGCTTCGTGAATTTAGGCGTAGTAGGACCTTTACAACTCGATGGCCAAGATATCGGCTGGTGGCATTCCAGCAATTACACTATAGCATCATCCGATACCGTCCGAAAAGCGCTGCACACTCTTAGTGCGGATAGTCGGTTGGTGGAATTTATTCTTCTTTAGTGGGACTTAGTTTCCATCGCCTTTGCCCATATTGGTGCCGCGTACATAATTATTGACTGCGCCACTCTTGACGAAACTAGTCTTATTCGCTGCCTGGGTCCTCCGATATTTGTCATTATTCTGGCTAAGGCAGCACACACCGGAGCTGCCTTATCGCACTTTATTTCAAGGTGATCCTTGTAGCTGAGCCTAGCGCCAATTATTACACCTAAGTATCTGATAAACGGTTTCGACGTTATATTTTGATCGCCTACCCTGATGGTGATTGTTTCCTTTTTCTTGCGGTTGCTTACTAGTACTGCTTCTGTTTTGTGATCGGCGAGCTCTAATCCGACTGTTGACATCCAGCGTCTCACGTTTCTGATACATTCGTTCCCTATGTCCTCTATTTCTTCCAGGTGTTTCGCTGGAAGAAGCCTACGATTTTTGCCTCATTGGGAATTTCTAGCCTCAGAACTCCATCATACATAAGGTTCCACAGAATAGGACCTAGCACCGATCCTTGTGGTACTCCGCCAGATATATGGTACTGCACTACCCCGTCGTCGGTATCGTAGAAAAGATACCGTTTCTCGAAATAGCTTTCAATTATTTGGCTGAGGAATCCTGGCACCATCTTTTCTCCAAGTAAGTGTACAATTTGTCCCCAGATTGCAGAGTTGAACGCATTTTTGACGTCCAGTGTAATAACGGCACTGTATTTCTTTGCGCCTTCTGCCCATCTCTTGCCCTGAATAGCTTCTTCCAGAACTGTGGTTACCCTCCGTATAGCATCGATTGTAGAACGGGCTTGCCTGAATCCGTACTGTTCGTCTGAAAGCCCCCACGGCTTCATTTATTTCCACCTCGAGTCTGTTGGCTATCGTTTTTCTCCAGTATCTTACCCATTGTATCTAATAGGCAAATCGGACGGTAATACGACGGCTCCTCTGGTTGTTTTTTCCCTTTAGGTAGCAGCACCAAGTGTTGTTTCTTCCATTGGTCTGGGAAGATCCCTTAGATTAGGCAGTTATTGTACATTTCTAGGAATGGTCCCGTGTTTGTTTTATTGGCTAGTTTAAGGGCCTTATTTGGAATGCCATCCAGCCCAGGTGACTTATTGTCCTCCTTTGCACACCTTTAGGAGTTCAGTGTCCGTGATAGTTGTGACTTCCTGTTCATCCTGGGGTGCTTCTATAAGCTCTATCGTTTTTTGCGTTGGAAATAGGAGAGGGCGAGGGGGCCCTGGTGGTGCCTTCGAGTTTTGCTATGACAGTCCTGTAAGCGGTTACGTATGGGTCTGACGACCATAATGTAGAGACATAGGGTGATCTTGGGGTTGAATCCCCATTTTTTCACTAAGGCTTTCTTGCATGTGTAGAGAGCTATAGTTGCTTTTTTTGCTCTCTCGGTTGTGTTGTTCTTCCAGGTTAATTTCCTGTCCAGTACAATGCCAAGGTATTAATGGGGCTTACCAGGAATTCTTCTTACTTACTTACTTACTTATCAGGCCTGCGATCCATGGAGGATCTGAGCCTGAGCTATAGCTGCCTTCCATCCTTGACGGTCCCGGGCACGCTGCTTCCAGTTGTCAAGACCAAGATGTCTTACATCCGCGATAACTTGGTCTTTATACCGGAGGTTCGGTCTTCCTCTTCCTCTCGAACCAGGAGGCTCGGAGTCGAAGACCCTCTTAGCTGGAGCGTTGATGTCCATGCGCTCGATGTGGCCGAGCCAGTGTAGTCGACGGATCCTTGCCTTCCGGACTACATCCACATCTTGGTACAGCTCGTAGAGTTCGCGGTTGTGTCTTCTTCTCCATTCACCTTCCTCACAGACAGGACCAAATATCCGGCGCAGAATTTTTCTTTCGAAAGAACCCAAAATCAGCTCCGCTGTCCTGCTTATCGTCCAGCTTTCGGCTCCGTACAGCGTTTTGTAAAGCATGACTTTGTTCTTTCGAGTGAGGAGTTTTGACCCCAGTTGTTTGGACAAACCGAAGTAGCAGCGGTTGCCAAGGGCGATTCTATGCCGGATCTCCACTGTGGTGTCATTTGTGGAATTTACGTTTGCCCCGAGGTAGACAAACTCCTTAACTACCTCGAAATTGTAGCTGTCAATTGTTATGTTTTGTCCCAGATAGTGAGCGACGGATTGGTTTTTGCTTGACAGCATGTACTTCCTTTTGTCCTCATTGACCTTAAGACCAACTCGTTTCGCCTGTTCTTCAATCGCCGTGAATGCTTCCACAATGCCACGGCGAGAACACGCGATGATGTCGATATCATCCGCGTATCCTAGCAGCTGGATGGACTTGTAAAAGATAGTGCCTTCCCTGTTGACGCCTTCCCGTCGCACTATCTGCTCCAGCACCAGGTTGAAGAAGTCACATGACAGCGCATCTCCTTGCCGAAATCCGGTGCATGTTTCGAATGGTTCCGAGGTCCTAGAACCGAGTTGCACGGTGTTTCTTAGCGTGGCGCAACACAACTGGATCAGTTTTCCCGGGATCCCGAATTCGGCCATCGCACCAAACAGTTCTTCACGATGAATGCTGTCGTATGCGGCTTTGAAATCGATGAAAAGATGGTGCGTATCGATTCGAAACTCGTTGGTCTTTTCCAGGATTTGTCGAAGTGTGAACATTTGGTCTATAGTCGATTTGCCGGGTCGGAAGCCGCACTGGTAGCTGCCGATTAGTGAGGTGCAAAATGGCTTTAGACTTTCACACAATACGCTGGACAGGATCTTGTATGCGACATTGAGCAGGGATATACCTCTATAGTTCTCGCAAGAGGTAGGATCGCCTTTTTTGTGGATGGGGCAAATAGAGCTGGTATTCCAGTCGTCGGGCATGCTTTCATCTTCCCAAATTCTGCAGATGATCTGGTGCATGCTCCCTAGCAGAACATCGCCGCCAGCCTTGAAGAGCTCTGATGGCAAGCCATCTGAGCCTGCGGCCTTGTTGTTCTTCAGCTTCTGAATAGCTGTGCCGACTTCTTCGATGCTGGGAGGGAGGACTACTTCAGCGGCTGGAGTTGGGATTTCCAGCTGCTGGAAATCCACTATTCCCTGCGGGCCGGTGACAAGATTACCCTCGCAGTTTCGAAGAGCCTGGGCGCCCTTTTTGAAGCCTCCTGCAAGGCCCTTGGCTTTCTAGTAAAAAGCTCGTGTTTTATGCTTATCCCTAGACTCCTCGATATCCTTGAGCTGGGAGGCTGCGAAGATTCTTTTCTTTTGTCGCAGTAGTTCTTTCTCCTCCCTTCTTCTGGCTCGGTACTCTTCCTGCGCTGCCCTGGTTTTCCTCTGCAGCGCCTTTTGGTACGTCTCGTCGGTTGCTGCCTTTTTCTGCTCACACTCGCCATCATACCACGGGTTTCTTGTCGGGGGTGGTAGGTATCCTAAGGTGGTTTCGGCTACTTCCTGAATGGCTGAGCGGCAATGCAGCCACATATTATTGTCATTTGTGTTCGACGTAGGCATACCGTAGAGTCTTTCGCTCAGCTGCTCCCTGAAGACTCTGGCAACCTCCGGTGTGCTCAGGCGCCCAATGTCGAACCTCCTCCTGATGGGCTGGTGCAGCCTCTGACATTGGACAGTCGAGCTCTGAATCTTGCTGCTACGAGGAAGTGGTCAGAGTCGACATTTGCCCCCCTGAATGTTCGCACATCCAGGATGTTTGACGAGTGCCTGGCGTCAATGAGCACATGGTCGATTTGGTTGGCGGTTCGACCGTCCGGAGATCGCCAGGTTGCTGTGTGGATTCGCTTGCGAGGGAATCTTGTGCTACTTATCACCGCATTACGAGCTGTCGCAAAGTCAGCGAGTCGGAAGCCGTTATCTGTTGTTGTATCGTGGAGGCTGTGCTTTCCGATACTCCGCCAAGGGTGTTTTCCTTACCGATTTTGGCGTTGAATTCCCCGAGCACGATTTTTACATCGTATTCCGGACAAGCTCCGTAGGCGTTGTCCAGGAGGTCATAGAAGTCCTCCTTGATAGGGTCTTCAGCCTCGTCGGTAGGGGCGTGTGCACATATAAGGCTGATGTTATAAAATCTGCCTCTGATGCGGATCACAGCCAGGCGATCACTTATAGGTTTAAAGTCGATGACCTTCGACCTTAACCGCTTTCCCACGACAAATCCGCATCCCAGTAAGTGCAACCTTTTGTGACAGCTGTAATAAACGTCGCAGTTTTTCTTCCTCATCATACCGTTTCCTATCCAGCGTATTTCCTGGACCGCAGTAATATCCGCCTTGCACTGCGTGAGGATTCCTTCTAGTTTATGAGCAGCTCCGGGAGTGTACAGGGTTCTGACATTCCAGGAGCATACTCGAAAATCGTGCTCCTTTTTCGTGCGTTGTCGTCGTCGAGTATCCGTCCGTGTATCCTAGGCATCTTGCTCAGTCATAACTTTTCTTTTTTTTACGTGAGCGGATTGCTAGCCCGCCGCACGACTGCCATTCTGGTCGGGATTTTCTCGCTGCACACGTTTGTTCACCTCCCAACGGTTGTTGAAGAGGCTATCCAGAGGGCGCCGCTAGGAGGCCGTATGTCAACTTGACCCGGGCATTTAAACAGGGATCGTTGCTGGCATCTCGCCAGGTTGAGAGCAATCAACAACTTTACCCTGTATGTCCGAGCCCATGCCCTCTACTAATTCTTCTTACTAACTACCCCAAAACCGCTCTAAACGTTCCATTCTATGAAAATCCTTTCACTTTGTGGTTCAGTGTAACATTCTTTTTGCTCGGGAAGTTCAAGAATGTTCGCATCCCGAGACAAAGATTTTTGTAAAACTTGTCTCTAAAATGGTACCATAAACCAACATGTAAATAACATGCATGACTAGTGCCCCCTCTCCCCCCAAAAGACTACAATCTTGTGTTTCAGTTTTTGGTTAAAGGTTATTTTTGTTTTATTCATTTTACGCTTCTAGTAGACATTTGAGTAAGCTCCAATTGCTTTGGAGCTCTGCACATATCCTTTCATTTAACAATCTATACTTGAATAACAAAAGACAATAAACAAACACGAACAGGACCTTTAGAAATCAGTAAACACTGAAGAGAATTTGCCTAGGGAGGGGACAATCGATTGATCGTTTGAAATGTATTTCCAGTTCAAGTTGGAGGACGCATCTAGTGGGACCACATTTCCGCCTAATAATAGTATAATCATACCCAGTGCACCGGCAGTTATTGCTGCAGCCAATTTATCATCCTCGAACGCACAACGAAGGATCAATACCACAAATGCCAGTAAGTACCCACTTATATAGACGGTTGATATGTGATCTTGTAATGACCACTTACACCAGTGAACACATCAAATCAACAACAAGTGGCGCAGACAAGACCTGTCTCAGCGCCAGTGGGTTCGATGACAGGCTCGATGAATTCGCTCAATTCAAATGAATCCACATCGACGAATAACAATGAGAGTTCGATACTGTCAAGACGAAATAATAACCCGAATAGCGGAGAGGATAAAGGTGAATACTTTCGTCCTTTCCCAATGTTGTTATGTGATGAAAAGCTTTGATTTTTTTGTTTATTTAGAAAATGACAAGGAGAACGAGAATCGAAGTGCCCTCGCAACACAGGCAGTCATCCAGAGGAGAAGAAAACCAAAACGACGCTCAACTGGCGTCGTTCACATCGACATGGATGTAAGTTAACATCAACACTTAACTCGGCTTGTTGAGCTTTAAATTTCGTTTATTTTCGTCCAGGACCTTGATCCAGAACGACAAGATTCGCCAGGTGACAACGAAGAGAAGGAGGTGAGTGTCGATTTGATTTCAATATATTCAGGTTAATCTCTCATGAATGGGAGATCCAATTATTAAAAAAGTCGAATTCCCATTTAAACCGAGAAAATTATGATAGAAATAGCCGGTGTCATCGTACGAAGGATCATTATTTGGCCGAGTGTCAAGAGAAGCAATATCGTTTTCTCTCCTCACTCCATCACTCTGCGGTTCCGTTGCGTTGACTGACGTGCAACAAAAAGTGAACAACAACTGACCCGAATATCGTTCATTCGATTTCCCCATCATCTGTCCTAAAAGCAAAGAACTCATCTTCATCATGAACATGTACATCAACCGAACTGAACTAGTCGTGTTCGTTTGGAAGCATACGAATGCCATCGAAGCACCCGTATGATGTAAACACGCATACCAAGGTTAAGGCGATGATTTATGAAATGTGCAAATTGTCTGCACAGTGCAATTCGGATTAATTGGGAGAACAATGTCTGACACCCGGACCAGAGTGACAACGACTAGTAGTTTGATAAATCGCGGCCAAATGTCTTACAAGTGCTGAACCGGTGGATTGGCCTCAATTTCAACCGGTCGCACTTGGTTGGTGGAAGTTAAATTTAGGAATAATGTGTAGCTTTTAAACAACTGATGCTATATGAAAGTCGTAACTTATATGGCGATTTTTGGGTATCTTGGGACAGTTGATTGGCCGCAACAGATGTTTGTGCATTTGGGTAATGAACTCTGCACTCGCTCAAGTCGGGTGTAACGCGAACGATTTATCATATTCGAATTGAGCAATTAAGTCGCGGGAATTTATAGTTCCATTTTGGTAAGTGGCAGCCGTCGTATAAGGACACTTGGCCAATGGCTAATTGCAGAATTTTGAGTGGTCGATTTGACGCACTTGGCGATAGGGATGAGTTAAAAGTAGAAATGATATCATCGACGCTTTACGGTATACGACGAGTATTTGACTTTCGTTTTGGGATTCAGTGTCCGGGGGCGTTTGGCAGATTGACACTAAACAATTCGTCTACATAGTCATATTCTCCATTTTTAATTGTCAACATCTCGGTACCATTTTCCTCTGTTTGGAGTGGCTCTCGCTTCTCGGATTCCTTTCGCATGACTGTGGTTGGAAAAGTAATTGGTGCTCGTCCAATTTGGAGGGCTGCAAAACTTATCCTTGGCAAGTCCGCTATTTTGTCCCTTATTACTACAACTAGCTCATGTTGGTCCAAACAGGCTCTGGTTTCTGTATATTACAATTTGTTGTGGGATGAACGCGGTGATTGCTGGACTGTAATATGGGCTTGAAAACTAGTGACGATATTAAAGAAAGTAGTTGTTACGTAGTTACGATGTCAGGCACTCCACCGCTATTTTTGATGTTCGAACTTTCCGGGGGGCAAACATTGACGCGGGCCACTATCTTGTAGTAGCCAAGATGCGCCTACGGATATCACGAACGCAGCGGAGTAGAATAAGAATACAAAGTTATGACGTCGGAAAGCTACTATCGCCAGAAACCGCTCGTGCTTTTATGCTCTCCAATACACCGCAACCCTTAACGCTATCAATAGAACAGCAGTGAAACCTTTGCAAACAAGCCCTGCAAATCTCTGAATCCGAAGTCTTGGGCTTCAAGGCTCCACCACGAAGAAATACCTAGTTCGATGACGAGTGCAGGAGGATTCACACATCGAAGCAGGATGCATGTAAGGCCTCGCTGCATAAAAGAACAAGAGCAGCTCGTGAGTTCTATGAGTTAAAAAGAAGGGAGGAGCATAAGCTTCTCAGAAGAATGAAAAAAGAGCACGAGAAGCGCGCGATTGAGGATTTAGAGAGGTGTTACTCCAGGCGTGACGTTCGAAAGTTTTATCAAGAGATAAAGCGAACATGCCAAGGTTATAAGGATGAGAACCTAGTAGTAGAATCGCAGTCGATGCTGAGAATATGGAAAACCACTTCTACAGACTGCACAACGGCGATGTTAGTCAATATACCGCTGTCAGGCAGAATGATCCATTTTTAATCGACGAAGACCGCAGAGAATTCCGTCCCCCTGACCTTGACGAAGTTAAAAATGCCATATCGAAGCTTAAGTCGAATAAAGCTGCTGGCGCAGACGGACTATCTGCTGAACTCATCAAGGCAGCGGGGGATGACCTGTTTAGGAGCATGCACCAGCTCATCTGTAAGATATGATCAAAGGAAAGCATGCCCGAGGAATGGAGTCTCAGCATCGTATGCCCGATCCACAAGAAAGGAGACCCTTCTGATTGCGCCAACTATAGAGGAATAAGTCTCCTTAACATCGCCTACGAAATCTTCTCTTCCGTTTTGTGTGAGCGCCTGAAGATCACAGCGAGATGTCAATGAGGCGTTTGCGGGTATTGAGGCTTCATAAATTGGTTTGGCAGTGAATGAGGGCAAGACCAAATATTTGTTGTCATCGAAAAAGAATATTGGCATATTGGCAGATATAAGTTTGAGGTAGTTAAGGACACCAGTTCGAAATCAAGCGCAGAATTACTCCTGCCAACCGCTGTTTTTTTGGGCTCAAGAGGCAATTGAGAAGTAGAGCTCTCTCTCGTACGACCAAGTTGGCCTTATATAAGGACTTAATTATCCCGGCCCTGTTATACGGCGCAGAATCATGGACTTTATCTAAAACGGATGAGGAGGCCCTTGGTCGTTTCGAGAGAAAGATTCTGCGTGCGATTTTCGGTCCTAGAAACACAGATGGGGGTTGGAGGAGAAGATTCAATCACGAACTGTACGGGTTGTACAGCGACATGAGTCTAGTCAGGCGTCTACGGATCCAACGCCTAAGCTGGCTAGGCCGTGTAGAGCGAATGGACACCACAGTTCCAGCCCGTAGAGTCTTTGAATCCAACCCCGAGGGACGAAGAAATAGAGGACGGCCGCACCTAAGGTGGCCTGCACAGGTGGAAAGGGACCTCAACCAACTGGGCGTGCGGCATTGGAAAAGACTAGTGAAAGATCGTGCTAGGTGGAGAGGCATGTTGGTTGAGGCCCAGGTTCACCCCGAACTGTAGCGCCCGCTAAGTAAGTAAGTTGGTCTTGCCTTACCTTTAACACGATGTTGACATGATTGATCGGTTGTTTCCGGATCGTAAGCATACATCCAAGTCTCGTCTCGCGTAATAATGCATTTGATCTTATCTTGATACTCAGAAAGCGTTGTTTCACACACTTTAACGCGACGATGTTTGCCAAAAAAAAATCTGTGTTTTCGGTACCAATCGAGATTTGACGAATCTGAGGCCCAAAAGATCCCCTAAAATGGTATTGACTGGTCCTTTTGAAATGCCAACATCAGGGGCAGGATCTCTAATTGTTAATCGACGACTTCATACACTTCGATTGAGGTTGGTGATTGTCCGGGATGCTATTCGTATTCAACACGTTCCAAGCCCTCTCGGAATCCTTTATATCACTTGTAAACACCGTTCTTCGACAAATCACATCACCAAAGACCTTCCGCACCAATCAAAATTGAATGCAAATTCTTTGCTGAATACACACAAAAATCGAAAAACTTACTAAGCGTGTCTCAGACTATAATGCTTAGTGGCGTTACAGCCCATGAAGGACCAGAGCCAAGCTTAACTCAATCACCCATGTTGTGTGTGATTTATTTTTCACACAGGTGAAAGGGACCTACAGTTTAATGCCGATTCCGAACGGCGTGAGTCGAGAAGTTTTTTCAAGGCAGCTTATATGTATATACTACGGGAGGTTTTGCCAGTACCCCGCAGAGGAGGGATGCCGCGAAATAAACATTCGATGGCGTTGGTGTTATCGTGATCCGAATTCGCTCATCGCACGTCAGAGTCCAACACACTAACCACTGCGCCACGACGCCCTCGACAGACAGTCCTACCAACCTAAAAATGAAAGCATTTCCCCTCATGTATTTGCGCGCGCAGTTTAATTTTAAATGCCACCGCAAGCTTCTGCTATCTGTTGGAGCACTCAGACGCAAATATTGTTCCATAGTACTCCAGGCAGACACATTATTGTATGTAGGTCCCTTTCACCTATGGGAAAATGAAATCACACACAACATGGGTGATCGAGAGAAGCTCGGCTCTGGTCCTTCATGGGCTGTAACGCCAACATACATACATCCTTTCCAGGTTCAGTATCCAACCAAAACCAATCCTGACGCCATGGAAACTCGGATGTCAGAAGGCATGTCCATGAGACAATAGTCACAGGGCAGTTCTTGCGCAAGCACACTGTTATTCCTGTGCGAGTTGTACCAAAAGCCATTTCTCTTCAGACGAGACATGGCTTTCAGAGCACACCCTCTGATAAATATGTCAAGGGGTGGAAGGTTCATTATAGCATTTAGAGCAGCACCCGGCGCGCTGGGGAAAGCCCCCGTGCAGCTGAGACAATCCGTTCTTTGGAGTTTGGTGAAAGAGGCTAAGACGTGTTTGCGTGTTAGTCTGCTCCACCAGACAACCGATGCATATGAGATTATAGGTCTTATCATTGTCGTGTAGATCCAAAGGACCTTTGCCGGCGATAAGCCCCATGTTTTGCCAAAAGCTCCTTTGCATTGCCAGAAAGCTGACAGCGCTTTGGTGGTTTTTGACTCAACATGTTTTGACCAGAGAAGCTTACTATCTAAGATGACTCCTAGATACTTAGCCTCCTTGGATACCGGGATGGGAATGCCTTTTGGTACCAGCTGAGCCATGTCAGTATTTTTGCTCCTACTCGTGAATAGAAAGACATCGGTCTTAAGAGGATTAGCTAGCCCATTTCTAGTACGCCAATCGTCGATCACATTTATCGTCGCCTGTGCTTTGAGACGCAAAGTCACTAAGCATGAGCCGACCGAAGGAACGAACAATTTACTTCATCTGCCAAGGTCTGTGCATAGATTCCAGAGGCATTAAGAGCATCAAGCAGAGAGTCGACCACCATGCATCATAAGAGCAAAGACAGGACGCCACCTTGCGGGCAGCCCCCGTCTATGCCGGTTTTGACACACTAGTCGAGGCGTGCATCAGCGGTCAATGTCCTGTGTACAAGCATTGCTTTGATCCACAAGACTAGTGCTTCATCTATGCCATGACGTCTGGCAGCGTTGCACGTGCTGTCGAAAGTTGCGTTATGCCACTTTGCTTTCTGGACGCAGTAGTATTGGGTAGCGCTAATCCAGTTCTGTCAGACGAATGGGTGAAATTTCGGGCTACACTTTTGTGTGAACGACTTTGTAAAAAAAAAAGGTAAAAACGCTGCGAAAACATGCCGAAAAATGTGTGAAGTGTACATTAAGAACGCAGTGAGTGAACGGTACATGGCGTGGAAGCTTAACTGGGAACTATAACCAACGTGAAAATTCAGTCGAGTTTCTCTAGAATCCTATCTAGGACAACCACCCCTGGAGAGTAGGGAACGAATATCTACGACCCACACCAAACATAATAAGAGTATGACTCTTGAACCTGCGCGACAAAAAAAAAAAAACAAAGAAGAGGTTTGCTCGATTCGGTTCCAGAAATTTCGGTGTGAAAAGTGCATCTCGTTCTAGTCGACCAATTAGTGAAAAAGTCGATGAAATCCTGCAACTGGTGGAGCAGGAGCGGCAGGCAAGCTCCACGAAAATAGCGAAAGGCTTGGAATCATATAAAACGAGCAAACTACTCAAAGAAGCTCGATGATTGGATGATGCTGAGTGTTTGGGATTGAATGGGAGCTGCTACATCCTGGCGGAACGGTCAATTCGGTCCTCAACCGTACGCCGCCCCTTCTATTCGAACGAAGCAATAAAAAAGGGCGACCAGAATTGGCCAACAAAAAAAGGATTAGTGTTCCATCATGGCTTGATGTCCTTGATATTTGTTCCGAAGTTATGATACATCCATCGTATTGCCCGGACCTTGCTTGTTTCGATCCATGGAGGATCTGAGCCTGAGCTATAGCTGCCTTTCATCCTTGACGGTCCCGGGCACGCTGCTTCCAGTTATCAAGACCAAGATGTCTTACATCCGCGATTACTTCGTCTCTATACCGGAGGTTCGGTCTTCCTCTACTTCCCGAACCAGGAGGCTCGGAGTCGAATACCCTCTTAGCTGGAGCGTTGATGTCCATGCGCTCGATGTGGCCGAGCCAGTGTAGTCAACGGATCTTTACCTTCGGGACTACATCCACATCTTTGTACAGCTCGAAGAGTTCGCGGTTGTGTCTTCTTCTCCATTCACCTTCCTCACAGACAGGACCAAATATCCGGTGCAGAATTTTTCTTTCGAAAGAACCCGAAATAAGCTCCGTTGTCCTGCTTATCGTCCAGCTTTCGGCTCCATACAGCAAAACTGGCAGTATAAGCGTTTGTAAAGCATGACTTTGGTCTTTCGACAAGCCCAAGTAGCAGCGTTTGCCAAGGGCGATTCTATGCCGGATCTCCACTGTGGTGTCATTTGTGCAATTTACGTTTGCCCCGAGGTAGACAAAGTCTTTAACTACCTCGAAATTGTAGCTGTCAATTGTTATATTTTGTCCCAGGTGGTGAGCGACGGATTCGTTTTTGCTTGACAGCATGTACTTCGTTTTGTCCTCATTGACCTTAAGACCAACTCGTTTTGCCTGTTCTTCAATCGCCGTGAATGCTTCCACAATGCTAAGGCGAGAACACGCGATGATGTCGATATCATCCGCATATCCTAGCAGCTGGACGGACTTGTAGCAGATAGTGCCTTCCCTGTTGACGCCTGCCCGTCGCACTATCTGCTCCTGCACCAGGTTGAAGAAGTCACATGACAGCGCATCTTCTTGCCGAAATCCGGTGCATGTTTCAAACGGTTCCGAAGTCCTAGAACCGAGTTGCACCGTGCATCGCGTATTTTCTAGCGTGGCGCGAGACAACTGGATCAGTTTTCCCGGGATCCCGAATTCGGCCATCGCACCAAACAGTTCTTCACGATGAATGCTGTCGTATGCGGCTTTGAAATCGATGAAAAGATGGTGTGTATCGATTCGAAACTCGTTGGTCTTTTTCAGGATTTGTCGAAGGGTGAACATTTTGTCTATAGTCGATTTGCCGGGCCGGAAGCCGCACTAGTAGCTGGCGATTATAGCGGTGCAAAATGGCTTTAGACGTTCACACAGTACGCTGGACAGGATCCTGTATGCGACATTGAGCAGGGATATACCTCTATAGTTCTTGCAAGAGGTAGGATCGCCTTTTTTGTGGATGGGGCATATAGAGCTGGTTTTCCAGTCGTCCAGTGGTGCATGCTCCCTACCAGAACATCGCCGTCAGCCTAGAAGAGCTCTGATGGCAAGCCATCTGAGCCTGCGGGCTTGTTGTTCTGCAGCTTCTGAATAGCTGTGCTGACTTGTTCGATGCTGGGTGGGAGGACTACTTCAGCGGCTGGAGTTGGGATTTCCTCGGTCCCTACCACTCTCTCTCTTGGTCATGCTCGTTAAGCAGCTGCTGGAAATGCTGCTTAAATACATCCACTATTCCCTGCGGGTCGGTGACAAGATTACCCTCGCAGTTTCGAAGAGCCTGGGTGCCTGGCGGTGCCCGGACCTTGCACCGCCATTGATTTTGGTCTCTAGAAAACCCTTTTAACGGTAAAAAATTGACCGGCCAAACAGCCGCAACGTTTTCATATAGAACGCGGTTACTTGTGTGTGCATGAAACGGCTATATCTTCTTCTTTGGTGGCGTTACAGCCCATGAAGGACCAGAGCCAATCACCCATGTTGTGTGTGATTTCATTTTCCTATAGGTGAAGGGGACCTACAGTTTAATACCGATTTCGAACGGCATGAGTCGAGAAGCTTTTTCTAGGCAAGTTATACTACGGGGGGTTTTGCCAGTACCCCGCCGAGGAGGGACGCCGCGAAATAAACATTCAATGGCGGTGGTGTTATCGGGATCCGAACTCGCTCATCGTGCGTCAGAGTCCAACACACTAACTACTGCGCCACGGCGCCCTCACGAAACCGCTATATAGGAATACCTTAAAATAGGCATCTGGTTCATAGTATGACTTTTGTCTCTGGAAAAGGAGTCCTCACGGACGTGCATCAGTCTTGGATCGATGGGCCGTCTCGAGATTCAGAGCCGTAACGGACTATGTCACCCGACTTCCTTCCTGGGAGAGGAGATTCTCTATTAGAATTCCCTACAGGGAGGAATGGACCGGTGATTTGGTACGCACGGAAAGTGAACTGGCACTCTACACCGACGGATCCAAAATGGATGTTGGCACAGGTGCAGGAGTCTACTTTGAGTCTCGGGTTATGCATCGCTCCTACAGGCTCGATGATGGATGCAGTGTCTTCCAAGCTGAGGTCTTCGCTATCAAGCAGGCGGCGGACCTGATCAGCAAAGAGAATATCACAGGAAAAAGGATCAGCATCTATGTTGACAGCCAGGCAGCCATTAAGGCTCTGCAGGCAGCATGGATAAGATCCAAACTCGTCAAACTCTGCAAGGAGAAGTTAGAAGAGATATCCAATGTAAATGAGGTGACCCTTTGCTGGGTACCTGGTCATATGAATATCTCCGGAAACGAGAGGGCGGACGAGCTGGCTAGGGTGGGATCAGGTGCTAACATTGCGCAGATCTCAGCTGAGGCCAAAGCACCACTCAGTGCGCTCTACAGGGAGATACAGACGGAGCTACTGGTGAAAGCCAATAAGCGATGGTGTCGCTAAGATACATGCGCAACGGCGAGATCGACTTGGCCCGTCTATGATAAGAAACGGAAAATCTGCTGAAGTTCAATCGTGGGAGCATTCGACTGGCAGTCGGTGCCCTCACCGGGCACTGCATGCTATCCTACCATGCAGCTCAACTAGGCCAGCCCTACAATGACTTTTGCAGAAGCTGCAGGGACGAAGAGGAAATTGAGTCCGTTCATCACCTGCTGTGCGAATGTCCGGCGCTAGCCCAAAAAAGGAATATATTCCTGGGAAGATACTTCCTTTCGGGACTAGAAGAGGTAGGTAATATTGTGCTGAACAGAATACTGGAATTTTTATCCTCGTCTGGCTGGTTCAGCTCGACGGAAAATGTATAGGTATCAACGGGTTAAACAAAACAAGTGGGCACAATGGACTCAACGTAGTCTATCTGAGCCTTGACCTTATGTCAAAAGGGCACCCATATACCTAACCTAACCTATGACTTTTGCAAGTACTAGCAGTGCAGAGGACTATCATAAGCCTTGAAAAGTAACTGCACAGAATGCACCGCTGATCCGTGGTGACGCTATTCCCCCTGATACATTTCTACCTGTCATCACATGTTCAAAAACTGCCTTAAAGCAATAAACTCAATTACACGTCTAGCTAGAGAGTAGCACAATAACTATTTATGGAACAAAGCATGTGTTCGCCATCGTATTTATAGAAAGTAATCAGGAAGAGACCGCATTTACGCGACACATGAAACAATTTCTGCAACGCGCACGGTCCATATGCATTCGTAATAATGCTCATCAGTTCATTCCACCGTGTTCCCGACACACCCAATACGTCGCACGTACAGCCCGACTCTTCGGTTCGGCGTAGTTTAAAAATAAAAATAAAACAAGAGAAGAAGAAATAAGCAGAATTCGAATAATGGCCTAGATAATCCGTGGACGAATGAAGCTAGCTCTTTACCTTGCACCTCATACGCACCACATGTAGACACGTGATACGTATATGGATGTAACTACCTCGTAGGTGGCTTTTCCTATAAAAAGTTTGGGGTTTCTCGAGTCAGTTTTTCCTTTCCCACTCTTCAGTAGAATTTGTCTGTAATGTGACTTCATGAACTCGTTATGATGGGATTAGCGAGATGGTTTCATGGCAATATCGTCGAAAGCCCGCTCTAGGGAGTGCACACTAGTGCGGGCATGTGATGAATGGTATTTATCTTAGATTCGGATTCCTTGCTTTTGTTTACATTTAGGTTTTTTAAATATCCCGCCTTTGTGGTACTGTGTGTTGCGCTGATACAGATAGTATCTGCCGTTTCCTGATTTATGTACGTTTTGTTGGCTGACTTTCGAGAACGGGCGGAGATGGGTATGCCTTTGAAGAGGCGTTGACCTATTCAACTTTTGATACGCGGTAATGGTTGGGAGACGTTGGGTGGACGGGTACCGTGAGCGGTGGTAGAGTTGATATTTAGGTGAGATCGCATTCTTTGGATGCTGCCAGATTATATATTGAGGGTATTGCCACCACAAAAATAGAGTTGTGTGAATAGAGATCACTCTAGTCGAACCACAGGGGATAGCTTCTAAGTATCGTTCAATTTACTGAAATTACAGGCTACCAATCAACACCAATCATTTCCTCTTTGCCGTTGTAATACATGGTTTGGAAGTATAGTAACACTGAGTGAACAATTTCATTTAAACCCTTCTCTATCTCATGGCGATCACGGACATTCCTTCCACCCATAGGTGCCACATTAGTATGTAACTCCCGTATATTATGTACAGGGTGGACCAAATACAATTTTTTTTTTTTAAATGCAATAAATTGAACAAAATTACATTTTTGCCATGTATTATGGCTTTATGAAAGCACCGTGTCGCCGTGGGTAGTGTTTGGCCTTTGACGCCGATGACACGGGTTCGGATCATGACAGCGATGTCATCGAACGTGTTTTGACGGTGTTTCTCCTCAGCGGGGTTCTGAAAAAAACCTCCTGTAGTAAAATCGACATGAAAGGCTTCTCGAAATTCGCCTTTACCTACGGATGAGGAGCATAAGAGAATGGCCTACAACACAAAAAGGCCATACCACCATTCTAAAACACTTCAAAGTACCCATGGACAAAGACATGGAACTTCAAAGTTGTCTTTCCATCCAGGGAGGAATGGGCTGAAGGGAAAGTCATACCGAAGGACCCGATTTCCCACTATACCGATGACTCCAAGATGAAGACGGGTATAGGTAGTCGAGTCTTCTCCAAAGAACTTAACCTCAACCTATCTTTCAAACTCCAAAATCACTGCAGTGTGTATCAAGCAGAAATAACAGCGATAATGGAGGCCCTTGCATGGCTCAGGATCAATGTAATATCCGCTAAGGATATTATCATTTGCACGGACAGCCAATCTGCGATAAGATCCCTGGCCGCAGTAACCCACAAATCAAAGACATCCCTTAACAATCGCTTATCTCTAGATGAGAAGGCTGAACAGTTCAACATTCAAGTATTGTGGGTTCCCGGGCATAGGGATATTCCAGGAAACTGCGCGGCCGACGAACTCTCAAAGTTAGGGTCAAGCACACAGCCTATATACCATCGGGTACCTAGGAACACCAATAAGTACGGTAAAGCACATGATAAACTTCAAACCATAGAGGCGACCAACCTCCAATGGAATGAGAGTAATATTGGCTTTATCACCAAACAACTCTGGCCTAAATTAAACCTAGGACGAACCAGGGACCTAGTGGCAATCAAAAGGGCAACCTTAAGTACTACTCTAGTGGGTGTCTTTTCAGGTCACTGCATCATTGGAAAACACGCCGCCGGACAAGGGCTACCCTCCAATGATTTCTGTCTTGGCTGCTTGGGCGAGGAGGAAGAGGTATCAATACATCATCTCCTCTGCTCATGCCCCAATTTTACGAATCGCAGGAGGATCTACCTCGGCGCGCTGTTCTTTGATAATCTAAGTGAGCTAGCAGACCAAAAAATAGCTCAACTCCATCGCTTCATCAGTTCTCAGGTAGCGGATCAGGGTAATATGATCCATGTAGTATCCCATTGGGCCGACTCGGGCCTACGTGTGGCTTATGCCAACCACGTTAACCTAACCTAACCTTACTTAGTTACTTTGATGGCGTTCGGTTCGGGGCCCGATCTTGGGCCAGCCGCTTCCAGTGCCGCACGCCCAGTTGGTTGAGGTCCCTTTCCACCTGTGCGCGCCACCTTAAATGCGGTCGTCCTCTGCTGCGTCGTCGAAGATTCTACGGGCCGGAGCGGTGATGTCCATTCGCTCCACATGGCCTAGCCATCTTAGACGTTGGATCCGAAGACGTCTAACTAGGCCGATGTCGCTGTACCGCCTGTACAGTTCTTGGTTTAATCTCCTCCTCCACTCTCCGGTTACACAAACGAGACCAGAGATTGCACTCTCGAAACGCCCAAGAGCCTCTTCATCCGCTTTTGTTAACGCCCAAGCCTCAGCGCCGTAGAGGACGACCGGGATGATTAAGGTTTTGTAGAGGGATACCTTAGTTTTTCGAGAGAGGGCTCTACTACACAAATGCCTCTTGAGCCCGAAGAAGCAGCGGTTGGCAAGAGTTATTCTGCGTTTTATCTCAGCGCTGGTGTCGTTGCTGCTTGTCACTATCGAGCCAAGGTAGACGAAGTCCTTGACTACTTCAAAAATATAGCTGCCAAAGGTGACGTTCTGACCAAGACGTCGGTGTTGCGCGTCTTTCTTGGATGACAGCATATATTTGGTCTTGTCCCCATTTACCCTTAGACTCACTTTAGCCGCTTCTGCTTCAATGCTTGCGAACGCCTCGCTTTATCCGTCTAATAACGTCAATGTCATCTGCGTAGGCAAGCAATTGTGTGGACTTGAAGTAGATCTCTTGTATTGGCCGCAGGGTCCCGCACGATCTTTTCAATAATAATGCTGAAGAAATCACATGACAGTGCGTCACCCTATCTAAAACCTTTTTTTAACATCAAAGGGGTCGGTTAGTTCACCTCCGACCTTAATGGACCAGCGAGAGTTCTCCATAGTCATCCTGCACAGTCTGACGAGTTTGGCAGGAATGTTAAAACCTGACATGGCTCTGTATAGCTCGTCTCTATAAACACTGTCATATGCGGCTTTAAAGTCGACGAAAAGATGGTGTGTGTCGACCTGGAATTCATGGGTCTTCTCCAAGATCTGCCGTAGTGTAAATATTTGGTCTGTCGTGGCTTTTCCTGGTCTGAAACCACACTGGTAGGAACCTGTCAGATTGTCCACGAATGGCTTCAGGCACTTACACAGTACGGCAGACAGGATCTTGTACGCGATGTTCAGGAGGCTTATCCCTCTGTAATTAGCGCAGTCTCCTTTCTTATGGACCGGGCAAATGATTGTGAGATTCCATTCATCGGGCATGCGTTCTTCCGACCACATCTTGCAGATGAGTTGGTGCATGTTCCTGACCAGCTCATCGACAGCTGCTTTAAACAGTTTCGCGGGGGGTCTGTCCGCCCCAGCAGTACTATAAGACTTAAGTTTCGATATCGCTATCTTAACATCGTCTAGCTCGATTGGACGGGATTCTCCTTCGTCTTCGTCCATTGTGAATGGTTCGCTCTGCCTGATGGCGGCAGAGCGACCTACCTATGGGAAAATGAAATTACACACAACATGGGTGATTGAGAGAAGTTCGGCCTTGGACCTTCATGTAACGCCAACATACATTTGTACATTATGGCCTTATTAGTAAGAACAAACATTCCCATGGATAATGAAATACAACGTCGTTCAAGTGTCTGCCTCGCCTGGCTCCGCAGTGGCGCAGTCTTTCACCCCGATTTTCCCAGACCTTGTTGATGGTTTCGGGCGGTAGCTCACGGATTGGTTAGATGATACTGGCCTTACCTGCTTGAATCGTTTCCGGATTGTTGGCATAACATCGGTCCTTCACGATTCCTCACAAAAAAAAAAAAAAAAAGTCCAAAGGGGTCAAATCGCAGCTCCAAGGCCGCCAATTGACATCGCCAAGACGGCTGATAACACGATTTGGGAATTTAGTGCGCAAAAGATCGATTGTGGCATGGGCTGAATGGCATGGCGCGCCATCCTGCATGAACCAGAGGTCGTCCAAATCCATGTCTTCAATATTAGTAAAAAAAAAAAACAGAAAAAAAATAGTCGGTCAACATGGCTCTGTAACGCCCACCGTTCACCGAAACGTTGTTCCCAGCCTCATTTTCGAAGAAAAATGGTCCAATGATGCCACCACTCCACAATCCGCACCAAACTGTCAATCTCTGTGGATGCATTGGCTTCGCGACAATAACGTGCGGGTTTTCCAAACTCCAGGTGCAGCAATTTTGTTTGCTAACGTAGCCCCCTGACCTCGACGAAGTTAAGATTGCCATATCGAAACTCAAGTCGAATAAAGCTTCTGGCGTAGACGGACTGTCTGCTGAGCTCTTCAAGGCAGCTGGGGATGACCTGGTTAGGAGCATGCACCAGCTCATCTGTAAGATATTGTCAGAGGAAGCATGCCCGAGGAATGGAGTCTCAGCATCGTATGCCCGATCCACAAGAAAGGGGACCCCTCTGACTGCGCCAACTAGAGATGAATAAGTCTTCTTAACATCGCCTACAAAATCTTCTCTGCCGTTTTGTGTGAACGCCTAAAGCCTTTTATAAATAAGCTGATAGGTCCTTATCAGTGCGGATTCAGGCCAGGGAAGTCCACCATCGACCAAATCTTCACATTACAGCAGATCCTGGAAAAAAACCAATGAATTTCAAGTCGACACTCACCACCTATTTGTCGACTTCAAAGCCGCATACGACAGTGTAGTTAGAGACGAGCTATACAACGCTATGTCTACCTTTGACATACATACCTGCTAAACTCGTCAGACTATGCAGGATGACTTTGGAGAATGCTCGCTGCTCCATCTGAATCGGTGAACACCTTACCGATGGTTTTGATGTCAAAAAAGGATTTAGGCAGGGCGATACGCTGTCGTGTGATTTCTTCAACATCATATTGGAAATGATTGTTCAAAAATCACTGGCCAACACAAGAGGCACAATCTATTTCAAATCCTCGCAACTCCTTGCATACGCCGACGATATTGATATAATAGGTAGATCGCAGCGAGATGTCAATGAGGCGTTTGCGAGTATTGAGATGGAGGCGGCGAAAATTGCTGTCATCAAAAAAAGGACGCTCACCACCGACGTCTCGGCCAGAACGATTGTATTGGCAGATATAAGTTCGGTGTAATTAAGGACTTCGTCTGCCTTGGCTCCGCAATGACCTGGAACAACGACATCAGTTCCAAAATCAAACGCAGGATCACTCTTGCCAATCGCTGTTTCTTTGGGCTTAGTGGGCAATTGAGTAATAAAGCGCTCTCCCGAACGACAAAGTTGACTCTATATAAGACCCTTATCATCCCGGTCCTGCTGTACGGCGCAGAAGCATGGGCACACGGCCGCACTTAAAATGGCGCGAACAGGTGGAAGGGGACCTCAGCCAACTGGGTGTGCGTCAATGGAAAGGGCTAGCGAAAGATCGTGCTAGATGGAGGGGCATGATGGTAGATGCCCAGGTTCACGCCGAACTGTAGCGCCCGTTAAGAAGAAGATGAAGGAGATGAAGATGATGAAGGAGAAAGATGATTTTCCGACCAAATTTGTGGTCCAATTCAACCTGCCCTAAGGCCAAACTGCGTAGCGATAACGAAGCGGATGGTCGCGCGCCTTCAATTGATGCGCCACTTGGACCTTGTTAAGCGAATAATCCGATATCCTTGTGCAGAATTCTCCTCAGTCTAGCGCGCAAAATGTTGAGCTGCTGAGGTCGATGGCAAGTTGATTTTCGAGAATTGGGTCTCACTCTCTCGGTCACATCAGCCACATTCTCATCCGTGCGCACCGTACGACAACGGAGACCATAAGGGTTGTCCACTAGCATACCAGTCTCACGAACTTTTTGCACAAACTTGCGTACAGCTGTCGCGGTGGGTGCTCTTCATTTCGGCCAAAACTTCTTTTCAAAAAACGGACTGTTTGGGCTATGCAACACTCACTTTGGAAATAAGTTTTCAATATTCCCCAACTTTGTTCAAGCGTAAGGCGACTTATTTCGTTCCACGGAGGTGCATATGATACTGACTTTCTGTCAAGATTTCGAGCGGAAAACACCTGTCAGTGTCAAAATAACCTATGATTGAAAAAAAAACAACAAAAAACCCCACTAGATGGGGCCGCCCCTTACATCGATGATGACTACCCGAAGGCCATCAACGAAACGAAACTAAAACGACCTTCATCCCAATATAAATCAAAATAAAACAAAAAATTGACTAATAGTTTCACAATACATTTTCCGAATTCGATCAACGAATCTCCCGACCAGAAGACAAATAGCTTCTCCCTTACCTTCATGCTGCTCTTCGAGCATATGGGACTTCAAACGTTAATAAACAAAAATTCGGCAAAACGCCAACCGATTCGCCGTAATCTTTTCAAAGCAAGCACAAGTGTTCTGCAGTAGGTTTGACGGCCTTTATCAAAGTAAAAGGATGTAACAGATGTCGCCACAATCGGCGGTGAACATCTTCTATTGCAAAATGTGAGAAAAAAATATTTTTTCTTCTCATAAATCCAAAAGTTTCCTTTCGTCAGAAAGCCACATAGAAATAAGATCGAAAGATGAATTATAGAATTAACTCACTAAGTATAGTAGGGGCGGCAGCAGACAGCTAGACGATAGTGCTGTTGTAACGTAAGCCCGTTTTTTAAGAGAACGCACCTCATACGATTACGACTATGATGATCGAAGAGAAGGAAAATACTTGGTGTGGAGACTCTCTCGCCCATACGAGTACTATGTGAGGGTAGAGCCAGCCGCTTTTAGTCTCACGTCAATAAAGTTTTTGGTTTTCCCTTTGGTTCATCTCCCTCATCCAAAAGTAAAAATAAAATTCAGTTCAGCACGAAAGCGCTGTGCGATCGTCGTTCAAATTAGTTGATGCTGCTCCCAGCCAAAGTGGGATGCTCTAGTGTTTCGCGTTAGTTTACGGTGTCAAGTCTGGGGCTATTGCCTTTTAGAGCATAAACGAGAGTCGAGTCGTCATTCAACACTTATTTTTCTGCTCCAACTATACTTTTCTGTGTTTTTGCTTTTAATTCGATGATCAATCTCTAGTTTTGGTAGTAACGAGTTTTATTTTTTTTTCAATCTTTTTTGTTTAACCTTTTGAGATTTACAAGTTGTGGGACACGGGTGTTATGCTGAGTCTTATGTTCGATTTTTATAGTGCTGTATGAGTAGTGTGTTAGATCTGTGCAAGGTCGCCTTAATCGGTTTTATAGTTTTTATTTTTTATTTTTATTTTGGAACATCAAGTGTTTAGTGAACTTTGGTAATGGGTTTTTAAATTAAGAGAAACGACCGTTTCGTCATCGAAATAAAACATTTTGCTGGCGGTTTATACAAGACATACAAAATTTAGAAAAATCACTTTATACCGAATCCGCTTGCTCTGTTTCCCTAGCAGTTTTATACGTGTAAACACCCAAAAGAGATGGTTTGTTTTGAAATAAGGCGTGGGCTTTGTCGTTGGTGTTTGTTGAAAGACATACATACGTTACTATAGATTTAAGGTGCCTTCGGTGTTTATTTGTTTCGATTTAATGCAATAGAATGGAATTTTTGTTCATTGGCGCCAGGACGCTGTTGAAGCACTGAATATCACAGCTGCGTGGCCATTTCCGAACTCGATCAGATCTACACTGCAAATGCTAGTGTATTCAACACGCAGAAATGTGTTAAATGGCACATATACATAAGTGTAACACATTTTAAGATTAAGTTGCTTACTTACTTACTTACTTATCAGGCCAGCGATCCATGGAGGATCTGAGCCTGAGCTATAGCTGCCTTCCATCCTTGACGGTCCCGGGCAAGCTACTTCCAGTTGTCAAGACCAAGATGTCCTACATCCGCGATTACTTGGTCTTTATACCGGAGGTTCGGTCTTCCTCTTCTTCTCGAACCAGGAGGCTCGGAGTCGAAGACCCTCTAGCTGGAGCGTTGATGTCCATGCGCTCGATGTGGCCGAGCCAGTGTAGTCGACGGATCCTTGCCTTCCGGACTACATCCACATCTTGGTACAGCTCGTAGAGTTCGCGGTTGTGTCTTCTTCTCCATTCACCTTCCTCACAGACAGGACCAAATGTCCGGCGCAGAATTTTTCTTTCGGAAGAACCCAAAATCAGCTCCGCTGTCCTGCTTATCGTCCAGCTTTCGACTCTGTACAGCAAGACTGGCGGAATGAGCGTTTTGTAAAGCATGACTTTGGTCTTTCGAGTGAGGAGTTTTGACCCAAGTTGTTTGAACAAGCCGAAGTAGCAGCGGTTGCCAAGGGCGATTCTATACCGGATCTCTACTGTGGTGTCATTTGTGGAATTTACGTTTACCCCGAGGTATACAAACTCCTTAACTACCTCGAAATTGTAGCTGTCAATTGTTATATTTTGTCCCAGGTTGTGAGCGACGGATTGGTTTTTGCTTGACAGCATGTATTTCGTTTTGTCCTCATTAATCTTAAGAACAACTCGTTTCGCCTGTTCTTCAATCGCCGTGAATGCTTCCACAATGCCACGGCGGGAACACGCGATGATGTCGATATTATCCGTGTATCCTAGCAGCTGGATGGACTTGTAAAAGATAGTGCCTTCCCTGTTGACGCCTGCCCGTCGCACTATCTGCTCCAGCACCAGGTTGAAGAAGTCACATGACAGCGCATCTTCTTGCCGAAATCCGGTGCATGTTTCGAATGGTTCCGAGGTCCTAGAACCGAGTTGCACGGTGCATCGCGTGTTTTTTAGCGTGGCGCGACACAACTGGATCAGTTTTACCGGGATCCCGAACTCAGCCATTGCCCCAAACAGTTCTTCACGATGAATGTATCGATGGTGTGTATCGATTCGAAACTCGTTGGTCTTTTCCAGGATTTGTCGAAGTGTGAAAATTTGGTCTATAGTTGATTTGCCGGGTCGGAAGCCGCACTGGTAGCTGCCGATTAGTGCGGTACAAAATGGTTTTAGACGTTCACACAATACGCTGGACAGGATCTTGTATGCGACATTGAGCAGGGATATACCTCTATAGTTCTTGCAAGAGGTAGGATCGCCTTTTTTGTGGATGGGGCAAATAGAGCTGGTATTCCAGTCGTCGGGTATGCTTTCATCTTCCCAAAATCGCCGCCAGACTTGAAGAGCTCTGATGGCAAGCCATCTGAGCCTGCGGCCTTGTTGTTCTTCAGCTTCTGAATAGCTGTGCCGACTTCTTTGATGCTGGGTGGGAGGACTACTTCAGCGGCTGGAGTTGGGATTTCCTCGGGCCATACCACTCTCTCTTGGTCATGCTCGTTAAGCAGCTGCTGGAAGTGCTGCTTAAATACATCCATTATTCCCTGCGGGTCGGTGGCAAGATTACCCTTGCAGTTTCGAAGAGCCAGGGTGCCCTTTTTGAAGCCTCCTGCAAGGCCTTTGGCTTTCTTGTAAAAGGCTCGTATTTTATGTTTATCCCTACACTCCTCGATATCCTTGAGCTGGGAGGCTGCGAAGATTCTTTTCTTTTGTCGCAGTAGTTTTTTCTCCTCCCTTCTCCTGGCTCGGTACTCTTCTTGCGCTGTCTTGGTTTTCCTCTGCAGCGCCTTTTGGTACGCCTCGTCGGTTGCTGCCTTTTTCTGCTCACACTCGCCATCATACCACGGGTTTCTTGTCGGGGGTGGTAGGTATCCTAAGGTGGTTTCGGCTACTTCCTGAATGGCTGAGCGGCAATGCAGCCACATGTTATTGACATTTGTGTTCGACGTAGGCATACCGTAGAGTCTTTCGCTCAGCTGCTCCCTATAGACTCTGGCAACCTCCGGTGTGCTCAGGCGCCCAATGTCGAACCTCCTCCTGATGGGCTGGTGCAGCTCTCTGACATTGGACAGTCGAGCTCTGAATCTTGCTGCTCGAGGAAGTGGTCAGAGTCGACATTTGCCCCTCTGAATGTTCGCACATCCAGGATGTTTGACGAGTGCCTTGCGTCAATGAGCACATGGTCGATTTGGTTGGCGGTTCGACCGTCCGGAGATCGCCAGGTTGCTGTGTGGATTTGCTTGCGAGGGAATCTTGTGCTACTTATCACCGCATTACGAGCTCTCGCAAAGTCAGCGAGTCGGAAGCCGTTATCTGTTGTTGTATCGTGGAGGCTGTGCTTTCACTCCGCCAAGGGTGTTCTCCTTACCCATTTTGGCGATGAAGTCCCCGAGCACGATTTTTACATCGTATTCCGGACAAGCTCCGTAGGCGTTGTCCATGAGGCCATAGAAGTCCTCCTTGATATGGTCTTCAGCCTCGTCGGTAGGGGCGTGTGCACATATAAGGCTGATGTTATAAAATCTGCCTCTGATGCGGATCACAGCCAGGCGATCACTTATAGGTTTAAAGTCGATGACCTTCGACCTTAACCGCTTTCCCACGACAAATCCGCATCCCAGTAAGTTCAACCTTTTGTGACAGCTGTAATAAATGTCGCCAGTAATATTCATTTGTTGTATTCAATTACGTCCACAGTTCATCATCCATCAGAACTTCATAATTTATCTAAAAATACACTTGTTCTCAAAGAACAAATCCTATTCTTGCTTGGAAGGTTGTCGGATAGCGTCCAACATCTGTTTCCGGTTACTTCTTCTGTTATGTATTAATCCCAACGATAAGTGATAGGTAAAAATTGCCAAGACGACAATATGCGGAAATTATGTACAACCAGGCTCTCCTGCCTCTGGTAAATTACTTATTAGATCTAATGTACCATGTGCCATATGCGAGTGGTGTATCCATCACATCGCCTCCTATTGACGTATGTAGTTCTTTCTAAAAACAAAAGACAGATGGAAGCACATCAGATGGAAAATTGGCGAACAAAACGAGATCAAAAACACACTTTTCCATTCTGGCATCACGAGCCATCTGTTCATATTGGCCAATGGCCACTCAAACTCGCATTGTATTTAGATACATTTCTGCGCAGCAAAATAAAACAGAAAATCAGATTAACTTTCGCGGGGTCATACGTCGTCGTAGAGCAGTTGCTCTACAGTTCGACAAGCATTTTTCAAAACGAAATATTTATTACGCCCGAGTGTCAATACACATATTGACGAGGTGTGCCTCGTACCCGTGTCTACGTCAGGTAAAATGGCTAGCTCACGTGTAAAGTGTGCCCCACGACAAGGTACTTGTATGTACTACTACTGTACACATGTATATGTGTTTTCTGTGCCCGAAATAAGTTCTGACCAAATGGAAAATTAGCTCTTAAGAGTTAAGAACATTCGCATCCTTTGGTTCGGATTCGTTGTGCGAGGTGAATGCATCACACGGCCTTTTCGAGTGCCTTTCGTGGAGGAAGGCAAACAAAAATTAATTTATTACCGACACGAGCTGCAGTACATTTGTGCATCTTTTGGCAGTTTAGTGTTCGCGTGTAGATATCGATACGATACACTGGACTATGGATGGAATCTCTATAAATAGCCTCGAGGAAGTCTGAAATGGAATGATGTTTTCTAGTTAACGAGTCGATTTGTAGAATTTTAAGTCGAAGAGCTTTGTTTCTCTTTATTTTTTTGTATTTCTTGGAATGTGGCCTGACGGTGATGATGACAGGGTTAACCAAATAAGGCGTAGGAAAGTAAACGCGAATTAAGACTACAAATATTTGATTTGGGTACTTTTTGCGCGAAAAATAATATCATGTCTACCGATGCCGAACAACTTGCGGACGCCCTAGACCGCTATAAAGCGGACATAACCGCCATCCAGGAAATGCGATGGAATGGACCGGGTATAAAGCGGAGGAAAAACTGCGATATTTACTACGGCGACTGCTATAGAGAGAGAGAGGGCAACGATTGTTCGGATGCGGATTTGTTGTTCGAGGTGGACTAAGGCAAAATGTCCTAAGCTTTCGGCATGTGAGCGAACGCCTCATAACAATCCGTATCAAGGCCAAATTTTTTAACATCAGCCTGATCTGCATCTACGCCCCCACGGAAGACAAGGATGACTCCGCCAAAGATGAATTCTACCATCTCCTAGACAGAACGTATGCCCAATGTCCCAGCTATGACATCAAAATTGTTCTAGGAGACTTCAATGCTAAGCTGGGTAAGGAAAGCATCTTTCAACGAGTCGTCGGCAAACATAGCCTACACGACACCACATGCGATAACGAACACAGGCTGATTGATCTTGGTACGGGACGAGATCTCCTTCTAGCCCGTACGCGCTTCCCGCAACTCGATATACACGAAGGCACATGGCGGTCTTTTGATCAATCGACTACCAACCAGATTGATCACATCGCGATCGACGTCAGACACTCCTCCACTAACGTCGGGGCCAAGATGCGCCGACGGATAACACGAATGCAGCAGAGTAGAGTAAGAATACAAAGTTATGACTTTGTATTCTTCGGAAAGCTACTATCGCCAGAAACCGCTCGTGCTTTTACCGATCGCGTTTCCCTTAAGCTCTCCAATACACCTCAGCCCTCCACACTATCAATAGAACAGCAGTGAAGCCTTTGCAAACAAGCCCTGAAAAGCTCTACATCCGAAGTTTTGGGTTTCAAGGCTCCACCACGAAGAAACACCTGGTTCGATGACGAGTGCAGGAGGATTCATACAGCGAAGCAGGATGCATATAAGGCCTCGCTGCATAAAAGAACAAGAGCAGCTCGTGAGCTCTACGAGCTAAAAAGGATTTGGAGAGGTGTTACTGCAGGCGTGACGTTCGAAAGTTTTATCAACAGATAAAGCGAACATGCCAAGGTTATGAAGCCAGAACGGAAGCCTGCAGGGATGAGAACGGACACCTAGTAGTAGAACCGCAGTCGATGCTGAGAATATGGAAAAACCACTTCTGCAGACTGTATAACGGCGATGTTAGTCAATATACCGCTGTCAGACAGAACAATCCATTTCTTAGCGAAGAAAACCGCAGAGAATTCCGTCCCCCTGTCCTCGACGAAGTAAAGGTTGCCATATCGAAACTCAAGTCGAATAAAGCTGCTGCCGTAGACGGACTGTCTGCTGAGTTCTTCAGGGCAGCTGGAGATGACCTGGTTGGGAGCATGCACCAGCTCATCCGTAAGATATGGTTAGAGGAAAGCATGCCCGAGGAATGGAGTCGCAGCATCGTATGCCCGATCAACAAGAAAGGAGACCCCTCTGATTGCGCCAACTATAGAGGAATAAGTCTCCTTAACATCGCCTACCAAATCTTCTCTGCTGTTTTGTGTGAACACCTGAAGCCTTTTGTAAATAAGCTGATAGGTCCTTATCAGTGCGGATTCAGGCCAGGGAAGTCCACCTTCGACCAAATCTTCACACTACGGCAGATCCTGGAAAAAACCAATGAATTTCAAGTCGACACTCACCACCTATTTATCGACTTCAAAGCCGCATACGACAGCGTAATTAGAGACGAGCTATACAACGCTATGTCTACCTTTGACATACCTGCTAAGCTCGTCAGACTATGCAGGCTGACTTTAGAGAATGCTCGCTGTCGTGTAGTTTCTTCAACATCATATTGGAAATGATTGTGCAAAAATCACTGGCTAATACAAGAGGCACAATCTATTTCAAATCCTCGCAACTCCTTGCATACGCCGACGATATTGACATAATAGGTAAATCACAGCGAGATGTCAATGAGGCGTTTGCGAGTATTGAGTTCGAGGCGGCGAATGTTGGTCTGGCGGTAAACGAGGGCAAAACTAAATGTATGCTGTCATCAAAAATGGACTCTTACCACCGACGTCTTGGCCAGAACGTTTGTATTGGCAGATATAAGTTCGAGGTAGTTAAGGACTTCGTCTAACTTTAAGCCGCAGTGACCTGGAACAACGACATCAGTTCCGAAATCAAACGCAGAATCACTCTTGCCAATCGCTGTTTCTTTGGGCTCAGGACTCAATTGAGTAATAGAGCCCTCTCCCGAACGACAAAGTTGACCCCATATAAGAACCTTATTATCCCGGTCCCACGCCGCAAAAGCATGGACACTATCAAAAGCGGATGAGGAGGCCTTTGGTCGGTTCGAGAGAAAAATATTGCTCGTGATTTCGGGCCTATAAACGCAGACGGGGGATGGAGGAAAAGATTCAACCATGAACTTTACGGGCTGTACAGCGACATGAGCCTAGTCAGGCGTCTACGGATTCAACGCCTAAGATGGCTGGGCCATGTAGAGCGAATGGACACCACAGCTCCAGCCCGGAGAGTCTTCGACACCAACCCCGGGGGACGACGCAGCAGAGGACGACCGCATCTAAGGTGACGCGCAGAGGTGGAAAGGGGCCTCAACCAACGGGGCGTGTGGCACTGGAAGAGGCTGGCCACAGATCGTGCCGGCTGATGAGGCTTGTTGGTAGTGGTCCTGGTTCACCCCGAACTGTAGCGCTATCTAAGTAAGTAAGTAAAGCCATAAATGGCAAATGTACAATTAATGAAATGATGTATAGATGAAATAGAACTGACATAGCGCCTTTGTCAAATTAACGTTTACTTCCTTTCATCTCACTTTGACAACCCGTTTGAATGGGACCTTTTCAAAGCTTTGTCCATATTGCGTACTTGTCAGTTGAGGATTAGGATGATCTAAAACAGGTGCCAATATGTTCCCAACGATGTAGTAGCGTTTTGCATAGAATGTCGAGCAAACGGTCTCTTTTGGGACACCTTTTGGCTCTCGTAAAAGTGGTTCTGTATTTTATTAGATTTAACAGATCTTATCCTTTTTATATAGTTTGCCATCCAACACTAAATTGAATTTAAAAAAAAACAACAACAAAAACGTAAAGTAAAATGTCTTTTCGCTCGCGATCACGCACGACGCAACCAATGTCGTCACATCGACGATCATTGTCCAGTTCGCGCGTCCCATCCAACACAAGTTCTTCTCTATATTCCTACAATGGTAGTACTGTGAATAGTCCATCAAGTTATTCGTCTTCATCGCGTCCCCTAAGCACGGGCTACTATCAAAACTCATCTAGCCCCTATCAGAGTTCATATGGAAACGTCTATAGTTCTCGTGATAATTTATACAATAACTCGTCGAATCGTAATGGTGGCTACTATACGAACGGTAATCATCAGGGTCTTGCGCGACAGAATTCCACAAAAAATCTCTACTCAGGAGGTAGTAATTACAATAGTGGGAATGGTGCATACGAATCACGTTATTCATCGAATCCGTATAGCTCTTCGAGCTACATAAGCCCGTATTCGACATATGAAAATGGTGTTACCACAGCCGGATTGAGTCTATCGATGAATGGCAGTGGTAGTAGAAATTATCAAAGTCCACCGAAAGCAAATGCGTATACGAATACGCCAACATCACGATCGTCAGGATTGCTTAAAGGGAAATCATTATCGTCATCGAATAACAGTTTGAATTCATATCCAATTGGATCGCATATAAGTTCGTCAACAAATGCGCTAAATAGTATATCATCGGCCGCGACAGCTGCCAGTCTAATGCCACGGAGTAATTCGCTTAGAGAACAAGAACGAAAGAGTCGAAATCGGTCGAGATCGCGAAGTATAGCACAAAGATCGTTAAGTGCATCGTCGGAGAAGAGTGAGGGCTATGAAGTAAGAAATGGGAATTTTTTTTTTTTATGATTTCATGTTTCTCTTTAGGTTGATTGGATGACTTTAATTGAATTCTTTTGATTATATTTTGTAGAGTGGCAACGACAGATCATCACGCTCGAGACTTGGTAGTACAACTAGCGTGACAACTGACGGGGATATTGGTGATACTAAGAATAATTCTAAGGACAAAACAGAAAATGGTGAAGCTATCGACTACAAAGCCCTTTGGGAAGCTGTGAAGTAATAGTTATTTACTACATACCCTTGAATCTCGATTGCAGTTAAAAGGTGAAATTGATTATTGTAGGTTAGAAAATGAGAAACTGAAACAACTGCTAAAGAAAAAGGACGAGGAGATCTTCCAAGCCCATGCAACTGTTGAACGTTTCACCAACGCAGTAAGTAGTTTCTCTCTTCCACACTTGTATTATGTACAGGTACACACGATTATCCGATTATCGCGCAGTAGATACATCGATACAATGAATAGGGATCACTCTTCTTTTGTTCTAAGGACACTCCTTTAGAATATAACAGTAGCAAACAACCAGATAGATATCCCTTCATATGAGTAAGACACTTTACAAACAAAACAGGGTTTCTCGCGGCACAACTTCCTCTGACAAAAGAACAAAACAAACAATTATATCATTAAGTAAGGCCCTCAGTGTTTGTAGATATATAACAACAAAGTTAAAATCAAACGAAAACAATTCAAACAAACCACTTGATGAAAACAAACAAAAAACAATATCTGTTCTTGCAGACTACGAAAAATTCGCTCTCAGAGATTGAAAAACGTGAAAGAAGAGCAATGGAACGTAAACTCTCTGAAATGGAAGAAGAGTTGAAGGTAAATTATGCAAAACAAAAATCCAAAAAATCATACGAAAATATGATGCAAAATATAAAATTCAAAAATAAAACAAAAACAAATGTTTGTTTGCTGCAATCCGCAACATATGATATGACAACGAAAAACGCTTTAATTATTTATTATTTATTACAAGAGAACACTTAACATTTTTTCCTGCTCAACAACAATTTGTTTTTCTATTTTTTAGTTTAATTTATTTATATTTATCGTGCCACATAACCAAACTTTTTTTTTTTTTTTTGGGTTGAATCATTCGCTAAAGCAACTTTAGAACAAAACCATTTACAGTGGTGTTCAGATAAAAAGCACACCCGTAAGTTCTCGAACATTATGTTGTGCCAAAAGGTTCAGCTTTTTTTGTTTTATAACTAATTTGCGTTTATGTATATGTGCTTTATTAAAAAACACATAATTCCTTTAAATCAACTCAAAAACTCAACTTTGACAGTACGTCCGAAAGCGGGCTTCAGGGTATATTGGTGAGCACTCCTAGAGAGGCGTGTGTTGCGGGAGAAATGTTGAAGGGGCGGAATGCAACTGGCTATTTTATCAGAGCATTTTTGGTGCAAGTAACGATAAGAAAGCAACTGTTGCCCTCTACAGCTGTAGGAAAGTAGTGGGCAGGAGGTGGGGTCTCCAACCAAGCATTATGTACTGGCTCTACACAGCAGTCATAAGGCCTATCCTCCTGTATGGCGTCGTAGTCTGGTGGACTGCTCTGGACAAAGCAGTCAATCGAAACCTTCTGGGGAATGTACAAAGATCGGCCAGCTTATATATAAGCGGAGCGATCAGATCAACCCCCACGAAGGCCTTAAATGTTCTACTACATCTTCCACCATTAAACCTTTTCAGCAAGCAAGCTGCTGCATGCGCGTCCCTAAGGATGAGGAGCATAAGAAAATGGCCCACATCTCAAAAAGGCCACACCTCTATTCTAAAACACTTCAAAGTACCCATGGATACTGACTACATCAACCCGCAGAATGTGTTCACCAGGAACTTCGAAGTTGTCTTTCCATCCAGGGAGGAATGGGCTGAAGGGAAAGTCATACCAAAGGACACGACCTCCCTCTATACCGATGCCTCTAAGATGGAGTCGGGTTTAGGCAGTGGAGTCTTCTCCAAGGAGCTTAACCTCAGCCTATCCTTTAGACTCCCAAATTACTGCAGTGTGTATCAGGCAGAAATAACAGCGATAACGGAGGCCCTTACATGGCTCAGGATCAATGTAATATCCGCCAAGGATATTATCATTTGCACGGACAGCCAATCTGCAATTAAGTCCCTGGCAGCGGTAACCCACAAATCAAAGACATCTTTTAACTGTCGCCTATCTATAGATGAGATGGCTGAGCAGTTCAACATTCAAGTATTGTGGGTTCCCGGGCATAGGGATATTCCAGGAAACTGCGCGGCCGACGAACTCGCAAAGTTAGGGTCAAGCACACTCAGCCTACCTACCCTCGGGTACCTAGAAACACCAATAAGTACGGTAAAGCACATGATAAAGCTTCAAACCATAGAGGAGACCAATCTCCAATGGAATGAGAGCAATATCGGCTTTATCACCAAACAATTGTGGCCTAAGTTAAACTTAGGACGAACCAGGGACCTGGTGGCAACCAAAAGGGCAACCTTAAGCACCCTAGTGGGTGTTATTACAGGTCACTGCACCATTGGAAACACGCCACCAGACTGGGGCTACCCTACAATGACTTCTGTCGCGGCTGCATGGACGAATCAATACACCACCTCCTCTGCTCATGTCCCTCTTTTGCGAATCGCAGGATGATTTACCTCGGCGCGCCCTTCTTCGACAATCTGAGTGAGCTAGCAAACCAAAAAATAGCTCAACTCCACCGCTTTATTAGAAGCACCGGTTGGTTCCCTGGTAGCGGATCAGGGTAATCTGATCCAGGTGGTATCACAATGGGCCGGTTCCGGCCTAAGTGTGGCTTACGCCTACCACGTCAACCTAACCTAACCTTGACTACTTCAAAAATAAAGCTGCCGAAGGTGACGTTCTGACCAAAACGTCGGTGTTGCGCGTCTTTCTTGGATGACAGCATATATTTGGTCTTGTCCCCATTTACCCTTAGACCCACTTTCGCCGCTTCTGCTTCAATGCTTGCGAACGCCTCGCTTTGTCCGTCTAATAACGTCAATGTCATCTGTGTAGGCAAGCAATTGTGTGGACTTGAAGTAGATCGTACCTCTTGTATTGGCCGCAGGGTCCCGCACGATCTTTTCAAGAATGGTGTTAAAGAAATCACATGACAGTGCGTCCCCTATCTAAAACCTTTTTTAACATCAAAGGGGTCGGTTAGTTCACCTCCGACCTTAATGGAGCAGCGAGAGCTCTCCATAGTCATCCTGCACAGTCTGACGAGTTTGGCAGGAATGTTAAAACCCGACATG
Organism: Eumerus sabulonum; assembly: GCA_951905685.1. Taxonomy (NCBI): domain Eukaryota; kingdom Metazoa; phylum Arthropoda; class Insecta; order Diptera; family Syrphidae; genus Eumerus; species Eumerus sabulonum. The sequence goes on along the minus strand of OX645061.1, from coordinate 11,364,310 downwards.
GCTCTGTATAGCTCGTCTCTATAAACACTGTCATACGCGGCTTTAAAGTCGACAAAAAGATGGTGCGTGTCGACCTGGAATTCATGGGTCTTCCCCAAGATCTGCCGTAGTGTAAATATTTGGTCTATCGTGGATTTTCCTTGCCTTAAACCACACTGGTAGGAACCTATCAGATTGTTCATGAACGGCTTCAGGCACTTACACAGTACGGCAGAGAGGATCTTGTACGCGATGTTCAGGAGGCTTATCCCTCTGTAATTGGCGCAGTCATAGGGGTCTCCTTTCTTGTGGACCGGGCAAACGATACTGAGATCGTTTGCCCGATGCAGATGAGTTGGTGCATGTTCCTAACCAGCTCATCGCCAGCTGCTTTAAACAGCTCAGCGGGGAGTCCGTCTGCTCCAGCAGCTTTATAAGACTTAAGTTTCGATATCGCTATCTTAACATCGTCTAGGTCGGGTGGACGGGATTCTCCTTTGTCTTCGTCCATTGTGAATGGTTCGCTCTGCCTGACGCAGGCATTTTGACTATCATCGCCGTTATACAGTCTGCAGAAGTGGTCCTTCCACAATCTCAGCATCGACTGTGACTCAACTACTAGTTGTCCGTGCTCATCCCTACAGGCTTCTGCTCTGGCTTTATAGCCTTGGCATGTTCGTTTTACTTTCTGGTAAAATTTTCGAACGTCGTTCCTGCAGTAACATCTCTCCATCTCCTCGATCTCGCGCTTCTCGTGCTCCTTCTTTTTCATTCTCAGAAGCGCATGCTCCTCCCTCCTTTTCTGTTCATAGAGCTCGCGGGCAGCTCTCGTCCGTCGATGCAATGTGGCCATGTATGCATTCTGTTTCTCTACATGGGCCTGTCTGCACTCATCATCAAACCAGGGGTTTCTCGACGGTGGTGGCTCGAAACCGAGTGTATCTGAGGCGGCCTCTCTAATGGCTTTCTGACAACGACTCCATTGCTGTTCTATGGTTTCTGCAGATTGCATCGGGACCTGAGAGAGCTTGAGGGAGACTTGATCGGCGAAGATCCTGGCGGTCTCCTGCGATTGCGGCTTTCAGACGTTAAATTTTGGTGTTCTTACTCGACTCCGTTGGTTCCGAGAAATTCGCATCCGTACCTTGGCTGCAACAAGGTAATGATCCGAGTCGATGTTGGCTCCTCGAAAGGTTCGGGCATCTAGGACGCTGGAGGAGTGTCTGCCGTCGATCGCAATATAATCAGTTTGGTTGGTTGTCGATTGATCGAAAGACCGGCAGGTCCCCTTATGGATGTTGAGGTGTGGGAATCGTATGTCCCGCCATAAAGTCCACTACCCTTAGTCCGTTTTCTGACGTGGTGTTGTGTAGGCTGTGCTTTCCAATGACCCGTTCAAAGATAGCTTCCTTACCCAGCTTCGCATTGAAATCTCCTAGAACGATTTTGGTGTCATAGCTGGGACATTGCGCATACGTTCTGCCTAGGAGATCATTGAAGTCGTCTTTATGTCGGTCATCTTTCTCCTCTGTGGGGGCGTTGACATATAGTAAGCTTATGTTGCCGAGATTGGCCTTGATGCGGATAGTTGTGAGGCGTTCGCTTATATACTAGAAGCTTAAGACTTTTTTACTGAGTCTGTCTCGAACAACAAATCCGCATCCGAATAGGCGTTGTTTATTTTCTCTGTAGCACTTTCCGTAGTATATATCACAGTTTTTCATCCGCTTTTTGTCTGGCCTATCTCATCGCACTTCTTGGAGCGCGGTGTAATGTCTGCCTTATAGCAGTCCAAAGAGTTGACCAGTTGTTCGGCTGCACCTGGTCTGTTGAGGGACCTAAAGTTCCAGGTGCAGAACCAAAATTCGTTTCCTTTTTGACGTTTGCGGGGGTCGTCAACATGTAATCCGTCCGTATCCGGGGCTATTGGTTGTCTCTGAACAAAATTTTTGTTTTAAGCGATAGGGAACAAGGGGTCGGGTCGCTGCACACATTGGTTCACTACCTGGCGCGTGCCAGTATAGCTATCCAGGGGAGGTCACGCGGAGGCTGTGTGTCAGCTTGGATTGAGCAGGGACAGAGATCGAAGCTGGCGTTTGCCAAGTTAAACGCGATCAACTTCTTTGCTCTGTTTGTTCGCTCCCTTCTCCCCTATTCATTACGGTACTACCTTGGAATATTTATGGCTTTACTCCTGTGCAGTTTGTAAGTACAGAGTGCACTGCAAGCGAATACATGTTTGAATAAGGGTGTGCTATTTATGAGGACACCACTGTAAACAAAGAACAAATAAAGCTTACGTCCTATATTCTCTCTTATTGTTATTGTGTAATGCTTACATGTCCATTTAATAACACAGCATTTACGTATACTCTCCTTTCGTATGACTTAATGTTTTTTTTTGAAATTTATTTTTAAATTGTACAACTCAACTGAACTACTCAGCTCCTTTCTTGTATTGTTTTTTGTTACTTTTCATTTTTGCTGAGTTGAATTACAACATAAAAGCAAATATCCTTTTGTACACTGCTAAGAGAAGCAAGCATACGTACATATAAGAGAAAGAAGTGAACGCTTCAATAGAAACCAAACTTTTTTGCACACATTTTTTGATTATTATTGTAACTTCGTTCATTACTAACATTTTTGATTTCCTCTTTCGCTCTTGTACCCCTTCTTCCTACACAGCACTTTGGTTGTTAATTGCAATTGTTCCTTTTTCTTTTTGTCTTTTTATTGTATTTGTTTATATTTTTGCATTCTGATCATGGATGAAATACGAATTAACATTTGGAGGTTAAGACGAAATGCTGTAGTATTGTGTATAATAAAAAACAAAAATGTCATCATCACCATTCGTTTCAGTAATCACCATTCATATTATCACAGTTTTCCAAATCGAATTGTTTATATGTCCGTTTTCTGAAACATGCTGTTGAGCGAGGGGAAGATTGCGTAACAAGTTGGTATTTTCAATAGTCGGAAAGGCGTTCGATTAAGAAACGCCCTCTGTTAGCTTGTCCAATTTGCTATGAGCGGTCGTGTGACTAGTCCACTGGTTTTTCAAAATTTTGTAACGACATTTACCAGGAATATAAGTAAGTCCGTGATATACTAAGTGATCCAATTTGAGTTTCCAAGTTTTTATTTAAGTTATAAGTTATTGTAATGGGACCGATCTTGCGAATTCCAAATTTTGACATATCTATACGTTTCAGAATCACCAGTATCCAAATCCATTGTTTTTTATAGAGATGTATGTATGTGTGTATGTACGGATGTGCGCATGTGCGCTTGGAATGTTTGGTCTCGATTATCTCGAGAGCCAAAGATGGTATGGACATGGGACTGACTTCATTCGACGCGTTATTACGTAACTTAGAACTGATTAGGTTTAGCAAGTTTTCGGTCCAGCCGTTTTTTTCTTAGAAATTAAATAACTAAAAAAAAGTAAAAAGGAAAAACATGATGCAACACAGCTGTTGTGAATGAAAGGTGATCAAACCTACTGACGAAAGCACAGGTTAGGTTGACGTGGTAGTCGTAAGTCACACTTAGGCCGAAACCGGCCCATTGTGATACCACCTGGATCAGGTTACCCTGATCCGCTACCTGGGAACCAACCGGTACTTTTAACAAAGCGGTGGAATTGAGCTATTTTTTGGTTTGCTAGCTCACTCAGAATATTGAAGAAGGGCGCGCCGAGGTAAATCCTCCTGTGATTCGCAAAAGAGGGACATGAGCAGAGGAGATGGTGTATTGATTCCTCCTCTTCCTCGTCCACGCAGCCGCGACAGAAGTCATTGTAGGGTAGCCCCAGTCTGGCGGCGTGTTTTCCAATGGTGCAGTGACCTGTAATGACACCCACTAGAGTGCTTAAGGTTGCCCTTTTGGTTGCCAAAGGGCAACCTATGTTTAACTTAGGCCACAATTGTTTGGTGATAAAGCCGATATTGCTCTCATTCCATTGGAGATTGGTCTCCTCTATGGTTTGAAGCTTTATCATGTGCTTTACCGTACTTATTGGTGTTTCTAGGTACCCGAGGGTAGGTGGGCTGTGTGCTTGACCCTAACTTTGCGAGTTCGTCCGCCGCGCAGTTTCCTGGAATATGCCTATGCCCGGGAACCCACAGTATTTTAATGTTGAACTGTTCAGCCATCTCATCTAGAGATAGGCGACAGTTAATGGATGGTTTTGATTTGTGGGTTACCGCTGCCAGGGATTTTATCGCAGATTGGCTATCCGTGCAAATGATAATATCCTTTGTGAATATTACATTGATCCTGAGACATGCCAGGGCCTCCGTTATCGCAGTTATTTCTGCCTGAAACACACTACAGTAATTTGGGAGTCTAAATTATAGGTTGAGGTTAAGTTCCTTGGAGTAGACCCCACTGCCTACACCCGACTTCATCTTAGAGCCATCGGTATAGAGGGAAATCGAGTGCTTTGGTATGACTTTCCCTTCAGCCCATTCCTCCCTGGATGGAAAGACAACTTCGAAGTTCCTGGTGAACACATTCTGTGGGTTGGTGTAGTCAGTGTCCGTGGGTACTTTGCAGCATGGAAAGCATAACACTCGAGCGATTCTTCGTGGATTAATTGAGGATTTTCAGCAGCGTAAAACCGCACATTTTGTTTATTGACCGTTCCTCATTGCTCACGAATAAATTTTCTCAAAAGTCAGTATCGGTTTGAGCCAAGTTCACTACGAATTTCACCTAAGGCCAGGCGCAAATTGAGACACGTATAGCACGCGTGAGGTGACATGACACGAGTGTCATGACGCGTACGTGCCAAACACGTAGCGTGGTGATCCGCAAATTGAGACGCAGGTACTCGCAGATCGAACGCATAAGAGTGGTCAATTTATAATTTTGTCTTCATATAGTTGCCACATTGGGTATCATATAGTTCTTTATGAGCCCTAACTGCCTCTATTCATTTTTCTTCTGCCATTTCTCCAAAACCAAGAACCACACGCGAGAGAATAGCATGTGAAACTGTGTCTCGACTACTGCGACGCGCGTTGGTCGGCTAGCGCGGGTCGCGGCACGTTACGCGTGTTTACCAATTTGCGCCGTTCTATTGAATTCTGTAGTTTACAAAAAAAAAAAATGCCTCACTCTGCGCCACCTCACACGGAGGCCCGTTGTGCAGCTTCGTGGGGGTTTTACCCCCCTATTCGTGGAACCATTTTGTGCTTCTTAAGAAGTTAAGAAGGTCAGATATCCCTACTTTCTGAACATCTGTCAGACCGTTAAGGAAGTAAGAGCCTAGGTAACGTTTCCTGATGTTGCAAAAACCTACACAGGCACTGAGAAGGTGGCGAAGACTAACGGTTTAAATGCGGGCTATCACAATCCGTTCTGCCAACTGGTGTCAAAATTATTGAATAGCCTGATGCTAACACTTTAATTGGGCCACCCGCTACAACCAACGTGATAATTCGGTCGATTTCTCTTCTCCTATCTAGGACAACCACCTCTTGAGAGTAGTGAACGAACATTTACGACCCAAACCATTCGCACTCCGCCAAGGTTGTGTGACAAAAGGAGAGTAGGCTCTTGAACCTGTGCACCTTGAAATTTTGCAATATTTCTAAGTGATTTAAAAAAGAAGCAAGCCAAGCCATTACCTCAACTTCCACTTCTTGCAAGTAGTCGGTAACGCACCTAGCAACGTGTGGTCTAGTATTGTCGTGCATCAGCAAAAGTTGTAGCCAATAAATGGTGCGAATGGAACCACATATTTCTCCACAATGATGTTTGCATAATAACAGGAGTTCACCGATCCTTCCACGATGCACAGCTCGGTTTTCCCACACCATGACTGAACCGCCCCAGAAATTTTCCTGCTGGGTGAGAGAGTATCTCTCACCTGTTCGTCTCCACACTCTGCTACGTCCGTCTGATGAGCCCAAACAAAACCTTGACTCATTAGTGAAAATGACTCTACTCCAGTCGGCCTCAGTCCAATCTTAGTGAGGGCGAGCAAATTTCATCCGACATCGCCTGTGCTGTACAGTAAGTCTCGGGGCATGTGAGCAAGTCTTCTTGCTCTCAGACGACTCTCCACTAATCGTCGCCTCACCGTTTGTGCATTCAAAGTTGTCCCTCTAACAGATAGAAGTCTGTGAGACAACTCAACCGCTGTTTGGTGACGATCTCGAAGGCTTTGAAGCACCAAAAATCGGTCATCGCTTGCAGATGTTGCTCTCGGTCGCCCTGTGCCTTGATGTCGGGTGTACGAATTAGTTCCCCTGTACCTTTTAATTACTCTTCTTAGCGTCGTTCCGGTTTTTTAATCATAACAGCGGCATACCGCACACTTCGTCCAGCGCCGCACGCCAAGTTGGTTAAGGTCCCCTTCCACTCCGACTCTTCGGGTCGGAGCTGTATCTTCCATGCACTCTACATGGCCTAGTACCTTAGACGCTGTATCCATAGACGTCGTACCAGGCCGATGTCGCTGTACAACCCGTACAGTTCTTCGTTAAATCTTCTCCTCCATACTCCGTTTGAACAAATGGGACCGTAGATATAGCGCAGAATTTTCTCTCGAAACGACCAAGCGCATCTTCATACGCTTTTGTTAAGCCTCTGCGCCGTAAAGGAGGACTGGGATGATCAAGATCTTATATAGTGTCACCTTGGTTTTCCGTGAGAGGGCTCTATTACTCAATTGCCTCTTGAGCCCGAAGAAGCAGCGATTGGCCATAGTTATTCTGCGTTTTATCTCAGTGCTGGCGTCGTTGCTGCTTGTCAGTATCGAGCCAAGGTAGACGAAGTCCTTGACTACTTCAAAAATATAGCTGCCGAAGGTGACGTTCTGACCAAGACGTCGGTGTTGTGCGTCTTTCTTGGATGACAGCATATATTTGGTCTTGTCCGCATTTACCCTTAGACCCACTTTCGCCGCTTCTGCTTCAATGCTTGTGAACGCCTCATTGACGTCTCGCTTTGTTCGTCCAATAACGTCAATGTCATCTGCGTAGGCAAGCAATTGTGTGGACTTGAAGTAGATCGTACCTCTTGTATTGGCCGCAGAGTCCCGCACGATCTTTTCAGGAATAATGTTGAAGAAATCACATGACAGTGCGTCACCCTTTCTAAAACCTTTTTTAACATCAAAGGGGTCGGTTAGTTCACTTCCGACCTTAGGCATACCGTAGAGTCTTTCGCTCAGCTGCTCCCTGTAGACTCTGGCAACCTCCGGCGTGCTCAGGCGCCCAATGTCGAACCTCCTCCTGATGGGCTGGTGCAGCTTTCTGACATTGGACAGTCGAGCTCTGAACCTTGCTGCTACGAGGAAGGGGTCAGAGTCGACATTTGCCCCTCTGAATGTTCGCACATCCAGGATGTTTGACGAGTGCCTTGCGTCAATGAGCACATGGTCGATTTGGTTGGCGGTTCGACCGTCCGGAGATCGCCAGGTTGCTGTGTGGATTCGCTTGCGAGGGAATCTTGTGCTACTTATCACCGCATTACGAGCTGTCGCAAAGTCAGCGAGTCGGAAGCCGTTATCTGTTGTTGTATCGTGGAGGCTGTGCTTTCCGATCACTCCGCCAAGGGTGTTTTCCTTTCCGATTTTGGCGTTGAAGTCCCCGAGCACGATTTTTACATCGTACTCTGGACAAGTTCCGTAGGCGTTGTCCAGGAGGTCATAGAAGTCCTCCTTGACAGGGTCTTCAGCCTCGTCGGTAGGGGCGTGTGCACATATAAGGCTGATGTTATAAAATCTGCCTCTGATCACAGCCAGGCGATCACTTATAGGTTTAAAGTCGATGACCTTCGACCTTAACCGCTTTCCCACGACAAATCCGCATCCCAGTAAGTGCAACCTTTTGTGACAGCTGTAATAAACGTCGCAGTTTTTCTTCCTAATCATTCCGTTTCCTATCCAGCGTATTTCCTGGACCGCAGTAATATCCGCCTTGTACTGCGTGAGGATTGCTTCTAGTTTATGAGCAGCTCCGGGAGCGTACAGGGTTCTGACATTCCAGGAGCATACTCGCAAATCGTGTTCCTTTTCCGTGCGTTGTCGTCGTCGGGTATCCGTCCGTGTATCCGAGGCATCTTGCTCATTCATAACTTTAAGTTTTTTTTACGTGGGCGGATTGTTAGCCCGCCGCACAACCGCCATTCTGGTCGGGGTTTTTTTCGCTGCATACGTTTGTTCACCTCCCAACGGCTCTTGAAAAGGCTATCCAGAGGGCGCCGCGAGGAGGCCGTATGTCAACTTGACCCGGGCATTTAAACAGGGATCGTTGCTGGCATCTCGCCAGGTTGAGAGCAATCAACAACTTTACCCTGTATGTCCGAGCCCATGCCCCCAATTACTATCTTTACATCTACCAAACTCACGGCGCGGCGCCCCTCTTTACTTTCTACGGCGCACACTTTGGGAACCCCTGATCTAGAGTGTTATCAATATAGGAATCTTGATTTGGATCACTTAGAACGAACAGATTACAAAATATTTATTTTTTTCTCATCCCCGGATGATCGCAAAACTAATTTTAATATTTTCCTAACTTCTGGCATATGAAACTATCAACGACTAATTGTTATTGCTCTCGCGCTTCCTCAGCAGCACTTCTGTTTATTTGGAAATCATTAAATTCTACATCACACATGTCGAACATCAAACAGCGGTTACATTCCACGCCAAACTAACTGACATTGTTTCTTATTTATTTTTTTCTTTTTGTATAACTCCACCAAAACAATTGTTATTAAAGGTAAAAACGAAAGAATACAATAAACAAATAACTAAACTTAAAAAAGTAATTTGAATAACTAAATTAACATATACTTCTCCTCTATTCATTGTTTTATACAGCTATTGCAGAAGCTAAAGACTGAGAACGAACGTTTGCGCGCCGAAAATCGCGCCCTAACTCGTGTCGTATCCAAATTAACGACATCAGCACAAACTCAGCTTCAGAAAAAGATTTAAAATCAAATTTTAAAAACAAAATAGCAATACGAATAAAGGAATATATTTATATAAACGAGTTAACATAAATCAAAATTGTTTGCAATATATCAAACGCAATACCGTAATATCGTAGCTTAAAATAAATTTTATATAAACTTAAAATCGGTAACCAATATCCATTTAGATACTATTTAAAACTACTTAATCGAAACAAAATTGTTGTATTTAATAATCGAGCGCAAAAAGGATTAGGAACAGAGAAAGAGAGAGGGAGAATGCGTATCTAAAGAACCAATTTGTGTTAAGTAGGAATGATTAGTGAAAGACTTGTCTCTCGATCTCTCCCACAAGACAATTTAAGTCGAAAGTAAATATTTAAAATCCCCGATATCTGAAATCGTCGTGTCGTCGTCATTTTCTCTCAGTACTTGCGAATACATTATCATATGGTCACGGATCTTTCGGTATGATGACAGAATTTATTGTTGTTCCATAATCCTCTTTTTTTTTCTGTTTTTTTGTTTATCCATGTATTGTTGGCTGTTGATGGTTTATGTATAAAAAATAATAATCATAATTACAGTGGTGTTCAGATAAATAGCACACCCGTAAGTTTTCATGCATTATGTTGTGCCAAAAGTCTAAAATGAGGTTTAGCTTTTTTTGTTTTATAACTAATGTGCGTTTATCCATTTGTGCTTTATTAAAAAACATACAATTCCTTCAAATCAACTCAAAAATAATAATTCAAAATGGAAAAAAAAAAAAAAATACTATTTGTTCATTTAAATAGCACAGTCAGCACTAAGTTGCGTAATTACGCGTGGAATGAACCCAATCTTATGTCAATACCATTTTTGGTTCTCGAGATAATCGAGCGGGAATTTCCGAAACGCACATGCGCACATAGGTACATACACACACACACACACACACACATGCACCTCTATAAAAACCTTGGATTTGGATTCTGGTGACCTTGAAACGTGGAGATACATATGTTAAAATTTGGAATTTGCAAGATCGGCCCCATTACAAAAACTTCCCACTGGGAAGTTTTTTTTTTTTTTATATATAAGGCTAGTGCTATCGATAGCAATGCGGCACTGCGACCTTTGCAGATCTATTGTGCCTGCCCCACTGGGAAGTTAATAAAATACTTACTTATATGTACATACACTCCGCGACACTTGATTACCTATCACTTAAAGTTTCTTGGGGATGGCTGTCGCGGAGAGTTTACGCGGAAGGAAGACAATTTGAAAGTAGTGAAGGTCTTATTAAGGCCATTAAAGACGCTTTCGAGGGGATTCCTGTAACCTATTTTATAAAATTTATATCGATCTGTAGAGAATAGGCTTTTTGAAGTAAGGGAGGACCTACGAAGTATCAGCAATGAAAAAATACGCATACTTTATGATTTAGGTAGAAACCTTAAGTGAGGGTAATCAAGTGTCGCGGAGTGTATGTATAAGTAAATATTTTATTAACTTCCCAGTGGGAAGTTTTTGTAATAGGGCCGATTTTGCAAATTCCAACTTTTGACACGTATCAAGGTCACTAAAATCCAAATCCAAGGCTTTTGTAGAGATGTATATGTGTGTGTATGTACCTATGTGCGCATGTGCGTTTCCCGCTCGATTATCTCGAGAACCAAAAATGGTATTGACATAAGATTGGGTTCATTCCACGCGTAATTACGCAACTTAGTACTGAATAAGTTTTTAGCAAAATCGGCGTAGCTGTTTTTATGTTAGAAATTAAATAACTAAGAAATATGCAAAAAAGATCAACACTACGCTGTATTCCCAAGCGGTCCCCCATCTAAGTACTGACCGCACCCGATGCTGGTTGATTGCGGTGATCGGATTTTCGTCTAAGAAAAAGAAAAAGTATTATAATCGGTCCATTTGTTCAGGAGTTACGATGCCACAGACAGACACAAAGACACCTCAAACTTATAACACCCCTCTTTTTGCGTGGGCGGTTAAAAATGAAAAAAAAAAAAAAGAAATGAAATGAAATGGGTGTTTCCATTTTTCCCACTGGGAAGTTAGTCGTGTGGGCCTTACGGGTCGCACCTAGACCACATTTTTTATATTTTGTATGATATTCCTTGTGCCTTATCACTTTTGACAACGTTTGTGCAAACTCTCTACTAAGCGCTTACATTCCTAGGCAGGTAAAGCTTCCCAAGGCACTGCGACCTTTGCAGATCTATTGTGCCTGCTAGCCGAGTATCCTCTCCACTTCTATAATGAAGTTGGAAATGCTTCTCGTATGTGCCAGGGTGACCCCCTCAGATGGCAGAGAGCAGCACACTCACACAGTATGTGTTCTGCCATCTCCTCGTCCTCAAGCAGGAGCCGACACTCAATTTCAGACGAGAGGCTAATTTTGTTTAAAATATATCTCAGACCGCAGTGTCCCGTAAGATAGCTGACTAGTCTTCTGATATCCCCCCTATTGAGTGTGAGTATGTCAATAGGGTGCTTGTTCTGGGGTCGTATAAGTCGTTTAGATTGACGAAGTCATCGAACGCTGTTCCAAAAGGACAGGTGTTGCAATTTTTCCCACTTGTCTAAGTAATTTACCTTAGACCCGGGAATGCCGCAGAATGGTTCCGGACCTATATATTTGTCGCTGGAACCTTTCCTGGCAAGTTGGTCGGCAATTTCATTGCCCTTGATACCTTTATGTCCTGGCGCCCACCAAAGTTTAACATTGTTTCTTTTTGCGAGGCCTTGTAGGGCGTCATGGCATTCCTTGACGGTTTTTGAGTTCGTGCTTTATGAACCCAGCGCTTTAAGCGCTGCTTGGCTATCAGAGAGAATGTTGATGGTCACTCCTTTGATGCCAGTCTCGAGATTTAGATTGACGCATGTTAGGATGGCATGCAGCTCTGTTTGGAAGATGCTGGGGCTTATTCCCAGGGCCTTCGAGATATTGCGCTTAGGTCCAAAGATGCCGGCGCCAACACCGGAAGCCATCTTGGAGCCATCCGTGTACCACCTAAGGCCTTTGACATTTAGCAGGGGATCACTGTTTTCCCCATGCTGAGCGGTTTGGGATCAGTATCTCAAATCTCTTGTCAAAGGTGAAGGTGTGTGGCAATGCGTCCGAGACTGTAGTAATCATATCCAGCTCGGGAAGTTGTTGTAATATGGACATGTGGCCTGCGGGTCTACATGGCATATTTGTTCCCGAGCAGAGAATTCTGATTGCACTGCGTAATGCCACCTTTTTGATAAAAAGGTGCAGTCGGGTGAGTCCAATGAGTGCTTCTTGGGCTGCCGTGGGGCAGGTTGGCATAGCGCCTGTGATGCCGACACTAGTCTCTGAAGGCTTTGAAGCTTAACAATTGTAGTTTTTTGCTCAACTTTTGTCCACCATACGGTGGACTCGTAGGTGACGATAGGTCTTACTATCGCGGTGTATAGCCAGTGGACTACCTTAGATTTAAGTCCCCAGGTTTTACCGCAGGTGAGTCGACAGGCCCATAAGGCTTTAGTCGCTTTCATGAGTTTATTTCTCATATTGGAGTTCCAGTTGAGTCTACGGTCTAGATCAATACCTAGATACTTCACTTCCTCTGAAAATCCTACGCGTGTGCCATTTAGTAGCCTTTATGGTTTGTCGAAATTCTTCAAATTTTTTTGAGCTGGAGTCTTTAACAAGGGAGTCAACATCATTCCAACGATTCTCGATGGGATTCAAATCGGGACTTTGGGCCGGCCAATCAAGCACTGACATTTGTCGCTCCGAAAGCCAATTCTTCACTATCCGCGAAGTATGCTTTGGATAATTGTCATGCATAAAAATCCATGAAACAGGCATAGAGTCGTCGGTACATGGCCCCATTTATATATGTGTGTAGACCACGTAAGTTTACGATTGAAGGTCAGACCAAGGTTTTTGGCTGAATCAACGTACTCTATCGGGGTTTGGGCTAATTTGATTGGGAGAAAATGAGAGAGATCCAAATTACTTTTGTGTATGACGAGTACCTACTTTTGATTTTTGAACATTTAGACGTAGATCATTCTTGGTAGACCAATCAAGTATTAGCTGGAGATCTTCATTCATCAGCGTTACGGCTTCGTTTACACGGTTTAGTGGACGACTCAAGTTAATCTGCGTGTCATCAGCATGCATATGAATTGAGCAATGCTTAACTATTCTGGGAAGCTCATTGACATATATGGAGAATAGAAGTGGGCCAAGGATCGATCCTTGCGGGACCCCGCACTTTACAGGCAAAGAAAACGGTGCGCCGATCGCCTACTGCAACCCTTTGCAGTCTCCCTTGCAAGTTGGAACTTAATAGCTTTGTGGAAGATAATGAGAAGTTGTATTCTCTTCTCTAAGTTTCGAGCAAAGGATGGAATGGTTGACAGTATCAAACGCTTTAGAGAAGTCGAGCAACGTTAAGAATGTAGCGTCATTTTTATCAACAGCTTTTCTGATATTATCCACGACCAGTAGCAAGGCAGTTTTACAGCTCCGTTTTGGGCGGAAGTCAGACTGAGATATTTTTGTATTTGAACTGAGATTGTTTTCTCGAATACTTTTGAGAGGAATGGAAGAATTGATAATGATCTGTATTCTACTGCAGCTCCTATCGACTTTTTTGGGATAGGTATGATCTTAGCCTCCTTCCATCGCTTGGGAAAGATCGACGTTGTTAGAATACAATCAAAGATATGAGTTATGGGATATAACATGTAAGGTAATAGCAGCTTAACAAATTTCGGGTGCACTTCGTCGAGTCCCATGACATTGGATAGTAGTCTTAATGGTGCATCTGGGATGGTACTCGTGGTCCGTTGGCCTTCGCACATACTTTTTTCCATCTGATCCCAACCTGTTGAACTTATTTTCGTCGTTCCACAAGATATTTTTCCAAAAGGACAAGGGTTCGTTCTTGTGAGCCTTTGCGAAAAAACCTCTAAGTCTAAGAGGTTTTTTCTGGCGATTCTTCCATGAAGCTGGAATTCAATTAACAGGCGACTTACAGTTACAGCTGATATTTGGACGTTGTGTTGGTCAGGTAGTTGTTGCTTTAATCTCCCGGGAAGTTATGAAAAGGTCCGTACCCAAAGGTAAATCGGAACCCTATTACTAAGTTTTCGCTGTCCGTCCGTCCGTCCGTCTGTCACCAGGCTGTATCTCATAAACCGTGATAGTTAGACAGTTGAAATTTTCACAGATGATGTATTTCTGTTGCCGCAAGTTTGGAGTTGCCAGTAACTGCCAGACGTGTTCGACAAATTAAAAGCATCCTGAAACAGAATGGCGAAAAAGAGCACCAAAGCCCAAACTAACAAAGCGACATTGCGAAGGTCGTCTCGAGTTTGCCCGAAAGTACATGGACATGGACTCATGAATGGGAAAATGTCCTTTTTAGCGATGAGAAAAAGTTTAATCTTGATGGGCCGGATGGTTTTCAAAGTTATTGGCACGATTTGAGAAAAGAACCAAGAACCAGACTAAGTCGCAATTTCGGAGGTAGAACAGTCATGATTTGGGGCGCTTTTTCCTTTAAGGGAAAATTGCCGTTAACTTGGATTACCACCCGAATGAACTCGGAAAATTACGTCAGTTTACTGGAGACTAGCTTAATCGACCATGCTGAGGCTTTAATGGGGGGAAGACTTTATTTTTCAGCATGACAACGCTGCCATACACTCATCAAAACTAACAAGGGAGTGGCTTCAAGAGAAGACTATTTCGGAAGAGGTTGCCGTAGTCGAGTTAGCACCAAAATCCTGCAGTAATTCAGATGTTGAGGAATATGTCCGGGGAAGTAGTTCAATTAGGGGTTCGTTGTCATTGTCAGATGTGTCTTGATCGGTGTCACTTTATTGGCTGCGAACACTCAAATGATCTCATTCGTTTTCATTTTCTGATGTAGAATCTTCATGATTCGAGTCGGACTTTTCCAGGATACTTAACAGTCGCTGCCGATCCATAATTGCAAAGGCTCTGAAAATTTTTTTGTAAGACCCGAAATTACAACACGAACTGTATGGTTGGGTCATATTTAGCTTTTTCGTGTTAATACGCGTCTATCCGCCGCTGCGGTCGCAACGCTACTAAGTGACGATATCGCGCGGGGAGGGCAGACCGTTAGCTCCAGCTACTGAGAAGTATTGCAAGGTCGCACACAAATTTTGAGAAATAAGCTTATTTGAAATTGGCGTGGGTAAAATAGACCCAACTGTGCGAACGCCGGGTTATATACTCCTATTTGAGTGTAATTATGGCTATCCTTAAAAAGATTCACACCAACCTCACTTAAATCACTGAAAAATATTTTTTTTTTTTCTGACACACCATGACATGTGCTACTTATATGAACACCCAATTTGCAATGATCACCAACTCTAACGATTGCGAAACCAGTACAGTGTGCATTGCAAGCAAATGCACACTTGAATAAGGGTGTGCCATTTATAAGAACACCACTGTAGATTTTTTTTTTTTTCTGTATTTGTTATTCACTTTTCTTTGTAGCATTGTGAAATGTGAATTAATGCTTTTTCGTATACAAAAAAAAAAAAAATCAATTTACTCTCTATCGAAAAATATTTTATCGGGCGACGTTACACGCAATGGACTGATTATAGGCATCTTTTCGTTTTTATCCTAAATTAGGATTGAGAGCACGTTTCAAAAATTTTGCGATCAACATGTTTTCGCGACACGACATGCAGCATACAAAAATGAAATTTTGGTTAGAAAAATATATCAAGTGGACTCTCGTAATCGACCAACACGACATACGAGCTCGGATCGAAGAGAGAAATTTTATTTGGTATAAACGCTAGCAGACTCTCGTGATCGACCAACACGACATACGAGCTCGGATCGAAGAGAAAATTTTATATAAACGCTAGCAGACTCTCGTGATCGACCAACACGACATACGAGCTCGGATCGAAGAGAAAATTTTATCTACAATTTCTTTGCGTTGAACTCTACGGAACTTCAAAATTTTTGAAACGTGCTCTCAATCCTAATTTAGGATATGGTCGTCAGAGTCGGGACGAGACTCTACGCGGCTTTTTTTTATTCTACGCATGAATTCAAATATTACAAATCGAATTTCAAAATTTTCGAATTATTATTTTAATTTAAATTATATTAATTTAAATTTAATTTAACTTATTTTAGATTTTTTAGATTGTCGATTGATTGTAAATATAAATAAAACCAATTGTTCAAACAACAGTGTGACGTTGAAATTAGATGAATTTTTAAATTAAATATTTTATTGTAAATAAATATAAACGACGGAGAAGACAATCAATTAAAATGTGTGCAATGTCTGGTGTGATTTACTAAAACAATTTGTTCGTTGTTCAAAAATTCAGTAAATAATGGCACGTGGCTTTTGCAAGAAATAGAGGAAGTGTCTGACGCCAAACTGAATATATCTCTACATGTCCCTAGATTTCTTGCAATTCATTATTATTATTTTTTTAAGTAATTAAAAGACATGCTAAGGGTACTACAAATAAGGAAATAAATAATAAGTGCAGTTTTGATAGCGAAAACATACACTAGGTGCCATAAGTCTACGCTGCTCTGTGTATGGTATACAATAACGTTAAACAAATTAGACACCTTTTTGTTAATAACTAAGAGTCCGCCAAATAACTTTTTTTTTTTTTTTTTTTTTTGAAAATGCTATAAAAATAAGAAAAAACCGGCCAAGTGCGAGTCGGACTCGCGCACGAAGGGTTCCGTACCATCTGTATATACAGGGTGCGCCGCGAGCAGTGTGCCAAAAAGCTAGAGCGTGTAGATCTGGTCAAGACAAGAAAAAAATCGTATGGGAGGGGGGGGGTCTATTCCCCCCCCATTTAGCCGGGAGGGGCAATTTTCTAAAAAGTTGGCTTAAATTGAAAAAAAAAAAAAATATTCAGAATCAACGGTTACATCTACAATGCCGTGATATACTTTTTCGTAAAGCTAGAAACCTCTTCTTTCATCATGTTTCTAAACCAAGCTGTTTTAAGGAATAGTTTTTGAGAAATTGATTTTCTAACTCAAAATTTTGAAAAAAAAAAAACTGGAAAAAAAAAATTTCGAACTAATTTTTTTAAAAATTTTATGTAATTAAGTACTCATTTTTTTTTTCAATAATTCAATTCCCTTATTAGTTTTTAGTTAAAAACAGAAAACCGGATGCAAAAATGTCTTGTAGTTTTTGAGAACTTAAAGAAAAACCCAAACTGTAATATGTGGCACGTTGACGTGACACTGTCGTGGACACCACACGTGGGGTGCCAATTGTAAAATGAGATCTTCTTCTCAGAGAAGTAAGTTTCCCAGCCCTAACCCCAAAACATCCAGCGAACATAAGTTCACGTACGCCGCTTTGCCGAGCTCTCCGCCGCGTTACGTGCTGTCCGAGGACCGCAGCAAACGCTGAACAGGCAGCTAGGCAAATGTAACAAAAGAGAGAAAAGTAAAAAGAGAAAACTAAAAAAAAAAACGTGGTTGCTTTGTTTACTCTTTATTTTAATAAAGGTAAAATGAAAATTAACAAGAAAAGAAAAAAAATTATTAAATAAAGAAAAACAAAATTAAAGAGAATTCAAAAATATAAGAAAATAAAACGAAAAAAACAAAATCGAAAAAAAATAGAAAGAGAAAATTCAAAAGGAAAAAAAGGTGATGGCAACCCCAGAAAATATGCGCGGATTTGTAAGAGGGAATGGTAATTTAGCATGAGTGTGGATGGACGAAAGGCAGTGGAGTACCCGACCGCCGAATAGTCTAACCAAACTCAGCTTGGTTAACACGCAAGTGTGGCACTTTTCTCTCGGTGGAAATAACCCGACCGGTTTGAGTGAAGTACCAAACCTGTGTGTCTCCGCACCGATTCCGGCTCGGCTTTTATACCATTTTGTGCCATGGGTGCGGACCGTTACCCCGTAATTCGTAGGTTTAGGGTTGCCATTTGCCATAAAATTTAACATTCTTCGTTATAATAAAAATAATAAAATACAATTTTGAAATAGGATGAGACATTAATTGTTGTCGTGTTACAAAACCACTTTTTTCTAAGAAAAACCTTTTTTTTTTTTTGGTTTTAACGCGGCTGGACTTGTAGGCAAATTAATGTATGAAACATTGACCTCTTTTTTATTATTTTTAAAAAATTCGGAGTTTTATGAGGATACAATAAAGTGACACAGTATTGGATTAGCCCTGGATTAATCCTTTTTTTTTTTTTCATTGATAACGCCTGAAAAATGACCTGGCAATTTCGTCTGGGTTCGCCCGCCGCCGATGGGTTTTACCCGCTAGGACTTTAAGACAATAAAACCGCAATTTTTCTTTATTGAAAAACTAAATATTTGCAACCCAAATGTAAATAATAGGCATCGCATTTTTAATAAGAAAACATTTCCAAATTGGATGTTAACTCATCAACACATTACGATGTCAAACTTATACTCTCGAGAAGAATTAACGGACATGCACTTCTGCTACGGTTTAGCTGATGGTCGAGATCGTGGAGCCGAAAGACTCTACGCTGAAAGATATCCCAATCGGAGGTGTCCCAGTCGTAGCATGTTCTCAAGAATCCACCGACGTCTGCGAGAGCACGGAGTGCTAGAGCATCGAAGAAGCGAAAGATCAATTAGAGATGGATCAGCAATCTTAGATGAAAGAATTTATGATTTGGTCCGTCGTAATCCCTCCCTTAGTACAAGGAGGATAGCTATTATGCTTGGAGTGTCCAGGACTAGAGTATGGAGAGTGCTTCATACCGAAAACTTACACCCGTATCATTTTACGCCAGTTCAGGAACTCACCTCAAACGACAAGTTTTTGAGAGTAGAATTTTGTCGATCATTACTGCTTCGAGATGAAACTGAACGAAACTATTTTGCAGGATATTCTGGACGGATGAAGCACAGTTTACCAGAGATGGGGTTACTAACTTCCACAATTTGCATCACTGGAGTAGCACCAATCCACATAACAAAAAACAAAATAAATCACAACAACGCTTTAGCTGTAATGTTTGGCTTGGTATTGTTGGACAAACTGTATTCGGGACCCGGTTTTTGAATGCCGTTATCAATGGAGAATCATACCTGCAGTTCCTACGAGACCCTTTGCCCGATTTGATGGACAATGTTCCCTTGGCCATAGCAGATAATTTAATCTACCAGCAAAATGGAGCACCAGCACACTACAGCTTACAGGCTAGAAACTGGCTGGATGATCATTTTAGTGACCGTTGGATCGGAAGAAGGGGCCCCACGGAATGGCCACCTAGATCACCAGATTTAACTCCTCTGAAGAATTATGTTTACGAAGTGGAAATAGTATCTTTGGAACAACTGAAAGAACGGATTGAAGTCGCTGAAGTCAAATTGCGGGAAAATTTATCAAGCATAGACTTATGTGCGGCCATTAGAAGGAGATATAATCTTTGCCTTCTAAAAAATGGGGATCATATTGAAAATTTATTAAATAAAACTCCGAATTATTTAATAATAATAAAAAAGAGGTCAATGTTTCATACATTAATTTGCCTACAAGTCCAGCCGCGTTAAAACCAAAAAGAAGGTTTTTCTTATAAAAAAGTGGTTTGGGTTTTTCTTTAATTTCTCAAAAACTACAAGACATTTTTGCATCCGGTTTTCTGTTTTTAACTAGACACTAATAAGAGAATTGAATTTTTGAAAAAAAATGAGTACTTAATTACATAAAATTTTGAAAAAAATTAGTTCGAAATTTTTTTTTCCAGTTTTTTTTTCAAAATTTTGAGTTTGAAAATCAATTTCTCAAAAACTATTCCTTAAAACAGCTTGGCTTAGAAACATGATGAAAGAAGAGGTTTCTAGCTTTACGAAAAAGTATATCACGGCATTGTGGATGTAACCGTTGATTTTGAATATATTTTTTTTTTTCAATTTGCATGTATGTATGTATATTGGCGTTACAGTCCATGAAGGACCTGAGCCGAGCTTCTCTCAATCACCCATGTTGTGTGTGATTTCATTTTCCCATAGGTGAAAGGGACCTACAGTTTATTGCCGGTTCCGAACGGCGAATTTCGAGAAGCTTTTCATGACAATTTTACTACAGGGGGTATTGTCAGAACCCCGCTGAGGAGAAACACCGTGAAAAACAGGTTCGATGACATGGCTGTGTCGGGATTCGATCCCGTGTCATCGGCGTCAGAGGCCAACACACTACCCACTGCGCCACGGTGCTCTCTTTTTTCAAAAAAAGTCGTTCGCCTTAAAAGCGTACGCGGCTATGTAAGTGTTATATGCACAGATTGAACAAGGGCTTTCAAAGAGTCCCAGATATCTAAAAGAATCCCCCGAGTTTTCTTTTTTTCAATTTAAGCCAACTTTTTAGAAAATTGCCCCTCCCGGCTAAATGGGGGGGAATAGACCCCCCCCTCCCATACGATTTTTTTCTTGTCTTGACCAGACCTACACGCTCTAGCTTTTTGGCACACTGCTCGCGGCGCACCCTGTATAAATATGAAAGAGACTATGTACATATGTATGTAACCTCACCAGTCATCACATTAAATCACATTTTTCGTATGATAACAGATCTTGGTTGCAGGCAGGTTATCGGCATATTACTTTGATAATCAAAAATCTTCATGATGAGATATATGTAGTTGATCATCAAAGTGTCCATTGAATTCAAATCAGTTATCTTACTTGACAGCAACGATGTGAAAAGGTGAATAACAATAATGGGAAATATGGGAAAAAGGTTTGCAGCTAAGATTAATTCATCAAAGACACAAAAGAGAACAAAACTGGGAAGTTTGCTACTGGTTGTGGGATATTGTCGACTAACCTTAGTTCAGTATTTGACCAAGGGGATTTTTTGGATGAAAATCATGTCTGTTGTATAGGAGCCCCCCTTAAATATTAATTTTGTTCTGTTTTTAGCATTTGTCGTGGTAGCGGCAACAGAAATACATCATCTGTGAAAATGTCAACTGTCTAACTATCACGGTTTATGAGATACAGCCTGGTGACAGACGGACGGACGGACAGCGAAGTCTTAGTAATAGGGTTCCGTTTTACCTTTGGGTGCGGAACCCTTAAAAACTACTGAATATTTCTCAAATTTCTTTTTTTATTTGAAAGTACAATCCTTCCGGTTAATAATGGAAAACAATGTCATTCAAATGGCTGCCTCGGCTGGCCATGCAGTAGCCTACACGATCCGTCCAATTTTTAAGCACATTGTCGATTGTGTGCAGCTGTATTTCACCAATGGCTTCACGAATATTGTCCTTTAATGCGTCAATTGTCTCTGGCTTGTCGGCGTATCACTTATCTTTGACGGCATCCCACAAATAATAGTCCAACGGTGTTAAATCGCAGCTCCGAAGTGGCCAAACGACATCAGCTCTGCGGCTGATAATGCGATCTTCAAAAACAGGGCGCAAAACATCGAGTGTAGCTTCGGCTGTGTGGCACGTAGCGTCGTCCTGTTGAATCCAAATTTTGCCAATATGCTCCTCTTCAATTTTTGTGAACAAAAATTCGTTCAACATGACCCGATAACGATCGCCATTGACTGTAACGGCCACTCCTTGCTCATTTTCGAAGAAAAATGGCCAAATTATGCCTCTTACTTACTTACTTACTTAGGTGGCGCTACAGTCCGTGGTGAACCTGGGCCTCAACCAACAAGCGTCTCCAGCTGGCACGATCTTTGGCCAGCTGTTTCCAGCGCCGTACGCCCAGTTGGTTAAGGTCCCCTTCCACCTGCGTGCGCCACCGATGATGCGGCCGTCCTCTGCCGCGCCTTCCTTCCGGGGTGGATTCGAAGACTCTTCGGGTCGGAGCTGTATTTTCCATGCGCTCTACATGGCCTAGCCACCTTAGACGCTGTATCCGTAGACGTCGTACCAGGCCGATGTCGCTGTACAACCCGTACAGTTCTTCGTTATATCTTCTCCTCCATACACCGTTTGAACAAACGGGACCGTAGATAGTGCGCAGAATTTTCCTCTCGAAACGACCAAGGGCATCTTCATCCACTTTTGTTAAGGTCCAAGCCTCTGCGCCGTAAAGGAGGACTGGGATGATTGAGGTCTTATATAGTGGTCACCTTGGTTTTCCGAGAGAGGGCTCTACTTCTCAATTGCCTCTTGAGCCCAAAGAAACAGCGGTTGGCAAGAGTGATTCTGCGTTTTATCTCAGCGCTGATGTTGTTGTCGCTGGTCATCAGTGAGCCAAGGTAGACGAATTCCTTGACCACTTCAAAGTTATATCCGCCCATGGTGACGTTCTGGCCAATACGTCGGTGTTGTCCGTCTCTTTTAGATCAGAGCAGATATTTGGTTTTACCCTCATTAACCTTGAGACCCATCTTAGCCGCTTCTACCTCAATGCTTACAAAGGCCTCATTGACGTCTCGCTGTGTCCGTCCAATCACGTCAATGTCGTCGGCGTACGCAAGCAATTGCGTAGACTTGAAATAAATCGTACCTCTTGTGTTGGCCATTGATTCTTGCACGATCTTTTCACGCACGATGTTGAAAAAGTTGCATGACAGCACGTCACCTTGCCTAAATTCTTTTTTAACATCAAAGGTCTCGGTTTGCTCATTACCGTCCTTAATGGAGCAGCGAGAATTCTCCATTGTCATCCTGCACAGTCGGACGAGTTTGGCAAGGATGTTAAAACTAGACATGGCTTTTTATCGAGTTGGTATTCCTGGGTCTTCTCCAAGATCTGCCGCAGCGTAAATATTTGATCTATTGTGGATTTACCTGGCTTGAAACCACACTGGTAAGGGCCGATCAGGTTATCCACAAACGGTTTCAGGCGTTCACACAATACGGCAGAGAAGATCTTATATGCGATGTTAAGGAGACTTATTCGCCCATAGTTGGCGCAGTTATAGGGGTCTCCTTTCTTATGGACGTAGTCCTTTACTACTTCAAAATGTTTGCTGCCCATTGTGACGCTCTGTCCGAGACGTCGATGTTGAATGTCCTTCCCTGATGACAGCATATGCTTTGTTTTGCCCTCGTTAACCGCCAGACCCATTTTGGCCGCCTCCGCTTCAATCCCAACAAACGGTTCATTGACGGCTCGCTGGGTTCGAACACTCACGTCAATGTCATCCGCGTAGGCTAACAGTTGGACGGACTTTTGGAAAATCGTGCTTCTAATGTTAATCTGTGAGTTTCGCTCGATCTTCTCAAATAAAATATTGAAAAAGGCACATGACAGCATGTCGCCTTTCCTAAAATCTTTTTAAACATCAATGGTCTTGCTGAGTTCGTTACCGACCTTGATGGAGCAATAAGAGTCCTCCATCGTCATCCTACATAATATGACGAGTTTGGTAGGAATGTCAAAAGTAGACGTGGCACTGTATAGCTCGTCTCTATGCACGCTGTCATATGCGGCCATGAAATTGACAAATAACCGGTGAGTGTCGATTTGCATTTCTTGAGTCTTTTCAAAAATCTGCCGAAGTGTGAAGATCCGGTCTATCGTTGACTTCCCCAACCTGAAACCAGGCTGATGGACGTATTAGTTTTTGGCAAACGGTTTCAGCCGTTCACACAAGACGGCAGAGAGGATCTTGTACGCGATGTTAAAGAGACTGATTCCTGGGTAGTTGGCTCATTCGAAGGGATCCCTAACAAAAAAAGCATTTCACAGTAGACACTTGTACGCTCGGTAATGGGAACAATCTCGCTCGTATGAACAGGCTTAGTTTTCATTAGTTCACTCTACCGAAAGTTTACTGTATTACGAAAATGAATTGTCCAGAATGGGGTTCGATCACTGGATTGCGATAAGCTACAACACCTTTATTACACACATTTTCTTTACAACTCATAAGGTAACTTGACTATTTTCACACTGAATACCGAATCACTGAATACCGAATACTGGTGACGTGCATCGAAAATAGTTTCACACAAAAGGAGATCGCAATCTGCGCCTTCCTCGATATAGAGGGAGCCTTTGATAATACTGGCTATGATTCGATCACCCCTGCACTATCCTGCAGGGGTGTGGACCATCCCACTAATCACTGGACTAGGGCGATGCTAAATAACCGTATCATATCAGCCACATGCGGAGAGGTCTCAGTGACAGTATCGGCGGTTAGAGGATGCCCACAAGGGGGATACCTCTCACCACTGCTTTGGTCGATAGTCATCGACGATCTACTATGCAAGCTGACCACTCGGGGCTACGAGGTCATCGGATATGCTGATGACCTAGTAGTCATTGTTACGGGCAAGTGCGAGGCCACTGCCTGTGAGCGCATGCAGCTTGCGCTCCAAATTATCTCTGACTGGTGTGGCAGAGAAGGGTTATTAACCCAAATAAGACAATCTTAGTCCCATTTACAAAGAGGAGAAAGGTACAACCCTGCTCAATCTTTCTAAATGGCACTCACATAGGATTTTCAGAGGAGGTAAAGTATCTAGGTATTGACCTAGACCGCAGACTCAATTGGAACTCCAACATGAAAAAAAAACTCATGCAAGCGACTAAGGCCATGTGGGCCTGCCGACGCACCTAGGGTAAAACCTGGGGACTTCAACTTAAGGTAGTACACTGGTTATACACCGCGATAGTAAGACCTATCGTCACTTACGGGTCCACCGTATGGTGGACAAAAGTTGAGCAAAAAACTGATATTATCAAGCTTCAACGCCTTCAGAGACTAGCGTGTCTCGGCATCACAGGCGCTATGCCATCCTGCCCTACGGCAGCATAAGAAGCACTCATTGGACTCGCTCCACTGCACCTTTTTATCAAGAAGGTGGCATTACGCAGTGCAATCAGAATCCTCTGCTCGGGAACAAATATGCCATGTAGATCTGCAGGACACATGTCCATATTACAACACTTTCCCGAGCTGGATATGATTACTACAGTCTCGGACGCACTGCCACACACCTTCACATTTGACAAGAGGTTTGAAATACTGATCCCAAACCGCTCAGCATGGGAAAACAGTGATCCCCTGCTAAATGTCAAAGGCCTCAGGTGGTACACGGATGGCTCCAAGATGGCTTCTGGCGTTGGCGCCGGCATCTTTGGACCAAAATGCAAGATCTCGAAGGCCCTGGGAACAAGCCCCAGCATCTTCCAAGCAGAGCTGCATGCCATCCTAACATGCGTCAATCTAAATCTCGAGACTGGCATCAGAGGAGTCACTATCAACATACTCTCTGATAGCCAAGCAGCGGTTAAAGCACTGGGTTCGTACAGCACGAACTCAAAAACCGTCAAGGAATGCCATGACGCCCTACAAGACCTCGCCAAAAGAAACAATGTTAAACTTTGGTGGGTGCCAGGACATAAAGGTATCAAGGGCAATGAAATTGCCGACCAACTTGCCAGAAAAGGTTCCAGCGACAAATACATAGGTCCGGAACCTTTCTGCGGCATTCCCGGGTCAAAGATAAATTACTTCTTAGACAAGTGGGAAAAATCGCAACACCTGTCCTTCTGGAACAGTGTTCGGGGACTCCGTCAATCTAAACGACTTATACGACCCCTGAACATACACCCTATTGACATACTCAAACTCAATAGAGGGGATATCAGAAGACTAGTCAGCTATCTAACGGGACACTGCTGTCTGAGATATCATTTAAACAAAATTAGTCTCTCGTCTGAAACTGAGTGCCGGCTCTGTCTAGAGGACGATGAGACGGCAGAACACATCCTATGTGAGTGTGCTGCTCTCTGCCATCTTAGGAAGCGTATTCTTCTCAGTGAAGTTATGACTCCTGAGGGGATCACCCAGGCTCCTACGAGAAGCATTCTCAACTTCATTATAGAGGTGGAGAGGCTAATCGGCTAGCAGGCACCATAGATCTGCAAAGGTCGCAGTGCCGTATTGCTAATAGTAGCACTAGTCCCATAAAAAAAAAAAAAATAAATAAAAAAATCCCGAATACTGAATACTGAATGCTACCGAGGGCGAGTGTTTCCGCTTATATAGCCCTCGGTCCAATCTCTCGAAGCTCGCTGTCATATGTTTCCCTTCAGAAGACTCTAGAATGCTCTGGCATTACCGCTGAAAGTTACCATCATTTCCTTTTCAGCTGCATCACAGAGCATTCCAAACTTTGACAGCGAAATTCGAACATAACCATCGGTGCGTGTCCACAACAATACCTACATATAACGTTCGCATAAGAGGAACACTTGAAATTGAATGATGAGCGTACACTTTTGACGTCTACATTTTGCGATCGCAACAGTTCAAATTACCGTTATTTCGGATAGAGCGTAGACTTATGGCACTTGGTGTACATCCAATTTATCGTTTTTTGTTTTACTAGTCATAGTCACGGTTCATTGTCATCACGTTCTGTCATTCTGTCATTTTTGTTGCATTGTTCTGCATGAGTTCATTGCGTTCGTTTTATCTAGACTAAGTGTTTTTTGCAGTCAAGTTTTTCTTTTTTCCTGAGCCGGGATCACTGGAATTCGGCTTACGACGTCTCGAAATAACAGTCTAATTCTGCTGATTTCATAAACTGATCTTGCTAACTTGCTTTGGTGGCACTACAGACCAGGAAGGCAAAGCTTCTCTGATCTGTCAAACACATCAATGTGACATGGCATACATATATGTAATTTGTAAAAGCCTTATTCCTGATACATGGATTTTCCAATTTTCGAAACCATTGTCGATCTCCGGGGTGGCCTTCAGCTCCCTCTTCGATGCGGTTCGTATCGAAGCGGCAACACAACTGTTGTGAATGAGAGGTGATCCAACATACGGATGAACGCATAACACTCACAGTTTAAGGTCACTTTGAATTCATACTTCTTCTTCTTAGTGGGCGCTACAGTTCGGGGTGAACCTGGGCCTCAACCAACATGCCCCTCCATCTAGCACGATCTTTCGCTAGCCTTTCCCATTGCCGCACACCCAGTTGGCTGAGGTCCCCTTCCACCTGTGTGCGCCATCTTAAGTGCGGCCGTCCTCTGCCGCGCCCTCCTTCCGGGGTAGATTCAAAGACTCTTCGGGCTGGAGCTGTGGTGTCCATTCGCTCTACATGGCCCAGCCATCTTAGGCGTTGAATCCGTAGACGCCTGACTAGGCTCATGTCGCTGTACAGCCCGTAAAGTTCGTGGTTGAATCTTCTCCTCCATCCCCCGTCTGCGTTTATAGGCCCAAAAATCACGTGCAAAATCTTTCTCTCGAACCGACCAAGGGCCTCCTCATCCGCTTTTGATAGTGTCCATGCTTCTGCGCCGTACAACAGGACCGGGATGATAAGAGTCTTATATAGAGTCAACTTTGTCGTTCGGGAGAGGGCTCTATTACTCAGTTGCCTCCTGAGCCCAAAGAAACGGAACTGATGTCGTTGTTCCAGGTCACTGCGGAGCCAAGGTAGACGAAGTCCTTAACTACCTCGAACTTATATCTGCTAATACAAATGTTCTGGCCAAGACGTCGGTGGTGAGCGTCCTTTTTTGATGACAGCATATATTTAGTTTTGCCCTCGTTCACCGCCAAACCAATTTTCGCCGCCTCCATCTCAATACTCGCAAACGCCTCATTGACATCTCGCTGTGATCTACCTATTTTGTCAATGTCGTCGGCTTATGCAAGGAGTTGCGAGGATTTGAAATAGATTGTGCCTCTTGTATTGGCCAGTGATTTTTGCACAATCATTTCCAATATGATGTTGAAGAAATCACACGACAGCGCATCGCCCTGCCTAAATCCTTTTTTGACATCAAAACTATCGGTAAGGTGTTCACCGATTCGGATGGAGCAGCGAGCATTCTCCAAAGTCATCCTGCATAGTCTGATGAGTTTAGCAGGTATGTCAAAGGTAGACATAGCGTTGTATAGCTCGTCTCTAATTAAGCTGTCGTATGCGGCTTTGAGGTCGGTGGTGAGTGTCGACTTGAAATTCATTGGTTTTTTCCGGGATCTGCCGTTGTGTGAAGATTTGGTCAAAGGTGGACTTCCCTGGCCCGAATCCGCACTGATAAGGACCTATCAGCTTATTTACAAAAGGCTTCAGGCGTTCACACAAAACGGCAGAGAAAATTTTGTAGGCGATGTTAAGGAGACTTATTCCTCTATAGTTGGCGCAATCAGAGGCGTCTCCTTTCTTGTGGATCGGACATACGATGTGGAGACTCCATTCCTCGGGCATGCTTTCCTCTAACCATATCTTACGGATGAGCGGGTGCATGCTCCCAACCAGGTCATCCCCAGCTGCCTTGAAGAGCTCAGCAGACAGTCCGTCTGCGCCAGCAACTTTATTCGACTTGAGCTTCGATATGGCAATCTTAACTTCGTCGAGGTCAGGGGGACAGAATTCTCTGCGGTCCCCGTCGATTAGAAATGGATCATTCTGCCTGACAGCGGTATATTGACTAACATCGCTGTTATATAGTCTGCAGAAGTGGTTTTTTTCATATTCTCAGCATCGACTGCGGTTCTACTACTAGGTGTCCGTTCTCATCCCTGCAGGCTTCCGTTCTGGCTTTATAACCTTGGCATGTTCGCTTTATCTGTTGATAAAACTTTCGAACGTCACGCCTGCAGTAACACCTCTCCAAATCCTCAATCGCGCGCTTTTTCTTCTTTCTTCTAAAAAGCTTATGCTGCTCCCTTCTTATTAACTCGTAGAGCTCACGAGCTGCTCTTGTTCTTTTATGCAGCGAGCTTTTCAGGGCTTGTTTGCAAAGGTGTATTGGAGAGCTTAAGGGAGACGCCATCGGTAAAAGCACGAGCGGTTTCTGGCGATAGTAGCTTTCCGACGTCATAACTTTGTATTCTTACTCTACTCCGTTGCGCTCCGTTCGGAAAGTCCGAACATCAAGAATAGTGGAGGAGTGTCTGACGTCGATCGCTATGTGACCAGTCTGGTTGGTAGTCGATTGATCAAAAGACCGCCACGTGCCTTTGTTTATATCGAGGTGAGGGAAGCGCGTACTGGCTAGAAGAAGATTTCGTCCCGTAGCAAGATCAATCACCCTGTGTCCTTTATCGGAGGTGGTGTCGTGTAGGCTATGTTTGCCGATGACTCGTTCAAAGATGCTGTCCTTACCCAGCTTAGCATTGAAGTCTCCTAGAACAATTTTGATGTCATAGCTGGAACATTGGGCATACGTTCTGTCTAGGGGATCGTAGAACTCATCTTCGGTGGAGTCATCCTTGTTTTCCGTGTCGGCGTGGACGCAGATCAGGCTGATGTTAAAAAAATGTAGCCTTGATACGCATTGTTATGAGGCGCTCGCTCACATGCCGAAAGCTTAGGACTTTTTGCCTTAGTCCACCTCGAACAACAAATCCGCATCCAAACAATCGTTGCCCTCTCTCCCTATAGCAGTCGCCGTAGTAAATATTGCAGTTTTTCATCCGCTTTATACCCGGTCCATTCCATCGCATTTCCTGGATGACGGTGATGTCCGCTTTATAGCGGTCTAGGGCGTCCGCAAGTTGTTCGGCTGCACGTGGCCTGTTTAGGGACCTAACATTCCACGTACAAAGCCGAAGATCATTGTCCTTTTTTCGTTTTTTGCAAGGGTCGTCAACATAATTCTTGTGGCTGTTTCGGAGTTTGTGTTTTTTTTTTTTACGGTTACGACTTACTAGGCCGTAGCCCAACCGACTTATCCTGTTTTTTGGCGCAGGAGGCTCGCCATTCGCCCTTCCCCGTCTGCAATTTCCATAGGATATCTCCAGATGGCACCACGAGGACGTGGGGATAGGACTTACTAACAGTGCCGCAAGATGTTCGACTGCGGTGGCTCTTCTCGCTTTTTAGCAGGCCAGCATCCGTCGGATAGATGGTACCCCTACGAGGCCTTTGTTAGCCCTTTGCCCTTAAATTCATACTATGTGTGTGCAATTCTAATATAACACCATAAGTGCATGGAACAATTGCTGAGAACTACAACCAACGTGAAAATTCGGGCGGTTCCTCTCGAACCCTATCTAGGACAACCACCCCTGAAAGTAGTGAACGAAAATCTACGACCTAAACCACTGCACTTCGTTCAGGTTGCGTGATAAACGTTATAAGAGTATGACTCTTGAACCTGCGCGTACTTAAAACAAAAAAAAAAAAAGTTGGAGTATATGGGTCGAGTTTTTGGCGAAATGGTTACGAGGAATCAACCTCGCCACAATTCTGGCGACGGCTAACACTCAAGTAATACTCTACGTTACCAGTTTGACCCGGTGAAAGGGTCTCAAAATGCACACCAGGATAATTAATTGAAGAAAACAGTCAACATGGTCTTGTTTTTTGAGCGATTTTGACACGGTTTTTTGATATATTGATCTTGCCTTACTTTTTACGCGATATTCACTTAATTGATCGGCTGTTCCCGAGTCGTATACATATATTCAAGTCTCATCTCCCGTAATAATGCGTTTCGTCTTGTGATACTCAGAAAGCATTGTTTCACACACTTCAACGCAGAATGTTGGGTTTCCAATTCAGCCTCTTGTCAAGGACTAGGCCTAGATATTTGGCCTGCTCTTTGATTATTAGTTGGGTTCCACCCAGCCTCGGTGGGTTGAGGGGCGAAATTTTATATTTGTTAGTAAACAGTACTAGGTCGGTCTTCTTAGGGCTTGCCCCCAAGTCCACAGTACTGCGTCCATGTTTCTACGGTATGTAATGCACACTGTATAAGGTCGCATAGAGTGCTGGGAAGTTTTCCTGTGGCGGCAATAGCAATGTCATCTGCATAGGCGGTCACAGCGTACCCTTCCTGTTCAAGCAACAGCAGTAGCTCGTTGACCACCAAGTTCCACAGGAGAGGGGAGAGTACTCCACCCTGTGGTGTACCTCTGCTAACCATTCTAGTTGAGACGGCACCAGCGAAGTTGGCTTTGACAACTCTTTGTGTTAGCAGTTGTCGTACCAGTTCTATCACTAATCCCGTAACACCTAGATCAGTCAGCCCTTTGGTGACGGCCCATGGTTCAACATTGTTAAAGGCATCCTTAATGTCGAGAAAGGCGACTAGAGTATATTCCCTACGTTCCAGTGACCTTTCTATTTTGCTGACCGGTGAGTGGGGTGCTGTTTCCACCGATTTGCCTTTGTTGTAGGCATGTTGATTATCCGACAGTCTTCCTGAGAAGCAGCTGTAACAAATGTGTGCGTCTAGAATCTTCTCTAGAGTTTTTAATAGAAAAGAAGTAAGACTAATAGGCCTCAAGTCATTTGCATACGTGTGGGAGCTTTTGCCTGCCTTGGATATGAAAATGACTTTGGTTACCTTCCACTTGCTAAGGATGTATGATAGGGAGAGGCAACTCTTGTATATGACCAGGGGAGGATGATATCTGCTACCTGCTAGAGCAGCTCAGGTGGTACGATAACATCCGGTCCTGGGGACTTGTAGGGTTCAAAGCTTTTTATGGCCCATAGGACATTGTTGATGTTGACAAGGAGGATGTCGTCGGCTGGATGACCTGATGAGGTGTCACAGCCGAGTCACTACTGCCCGAAAATGTGCGTTTAGAAGAAGTTCCAGGACTTTCGTTCTGGAGGTCGTCCAGGAACCATCATTTCGCATCAGGTGGCTTGGGTTGTACAGGGCAAAAAAGGCCTTAAATGCGCATAAAACTTACAAAAAAAAAAAAAGTATCACGTTACCTTTTGCACAGAGTAGTGTTTATAAATTTTGTCAACCACAGTCGTATTGTTACTAAATACGTTATTCATCAAAGTGGCTTTTACGCAGGACTATTGCGAAAAAGCGTGTATTGAGCTCTTAAGCAAAAGTAAATAGTCGCGGGGGAAGTTTTTAATTCTCCGACTCGCTCCAAGTCACAGTCTGATTCGATCTTAAAAAACCAATTGTAATATGTATATTTGATTCGAATTCATGTGCCTAAAGTGTCGCAAAAAGCTGTCGTTATCATATTTAATAAAAAAAAAAAAAAAAAGACAGTACCACACAGCATCTATCTTTTCGCTTACTTCTAATCGCACAGCTCGTAAGACATGCTGCTTGCTGATTGTTTCTTTTTATACCTGGTTTTTGCCGCACGTACACTCTATGTTAAATGTTTTACTTGTTAAGCATAATGAAATATTAACTAATCGCAAATGCTCTGTTTTGAATATGGCCTACGATATTTACCAGTGTCTTAAAGTGTTTTAAAAAAAAAATAATTCCTCTTTAAATGCACCTAAAAAAAAAGCCGAAAAAACGCACAAGTGTTTTGCCCTTTGTTACCAATTTAATTTCAACTTAAAGTCTGTCCCTTGTCCTTATGTTTCCCAACAATTCATTGTGGAATTCGAAAATGTTTCTAATTAAAATGAAATTCTTATTCTTATAGCAATTGGAAGTTTTCAAAACGGAAAACCAACGCCTTAAAGAAGAGAACGGAGCTCTAATTAGAGTAATAAGTAAATTAAGCAAATGAAAAAAGAATTATTTTTTATTATCATTTCTATCAACGTCTCCTTCGCTTTTACGTAATTTAATTACTAATTTTGTTTTATTTTTGTCTCTTCATCGGTCATCTTCATAATATTGTTAAACTTAACGTATAAGAATGAGAGCAATCACGAAAACGCAATTTTACTTCATTTGATTATTATTTGTTTTCTTATTTCCTAGTTTAGTTACAAATGTATCAATATTAAATTTAAATTGTATTGTTTGTCCTTGAAATTGATTAAAAACAAAATTGTTGATTTTACAAAAAACATAACCTATAAATATATATATGTAAATGTTGTAGTTCTTATCGAAGAATATACAGAATATACAGAAGAGCCGATATTTTTTAGATATTTAGTTAAAGAGACGTTACAAAAAAATGTTAAACTTAACAATAAATTACTATTTATGTAAAAATCGAAGAAAAATAACTCTTTACGTAGAAGATCTTTATTTAGAATGTTGAAAGAAGAAGAAATCTTTCCCTAAGGTGTAGTATTTTCTTTAATTTAAATTCTGTCGCATTGGAAAAGATTTTATTTTTTATTTCTATTTCTTAATAATAATAATTTATATATGATTTAATAATAATAAAAACATAGACGATTGTTAAAGAACTAAACAAAAAAAAATTTAATTAAAAATAAATGGAAATAAAATAAGAAAGAAGAAAAACAAAATACATTTATCCATCATACGTAAAAGTAAGTTGTGTATCTAGTTGATGGAAGCAAATTAAAATTTGTCCGACTATTAAAACCTCGATCGACGAAAAGACGAAGACACACAATTCAGCAAATTCGCCAGCAAACCATGCATGCATTTTTTGAAAATCACCTGCCCCTTTCCACTTAATTTTCTGTCGACTTACAATTTTTTTTTTGTTATTTCTAATTAATTTTGAAGAAACAAGTCCTATAGTTTGTGTGAGTAATTCACTTTATCAATTTATTTTAGTTTTATTATTATTTTTTAAATTATATTAAATCTTTGTTATTTATTGAATTTTAATAAAATGGTATATAAGAATTCAGATTAATTTTAATGCAAAAACAAAACAAAAAAAAAAAAATACAAATATTAAGTAAATGAACAAGTTAATGTATATGTGATCGTAAAATATATAAATTTGTGTTTTATTTTGTTTTTATTCTTTTTTTTTTTTTTTTTGACGTGATAACTTCTTATAAATCGACGAACACCGGCCGCACGTACGAAAATGTATGACTCATTGTCACGTTCCCCCTAAGCCGAGCGTGCAAGCGAGCGCCTAGGGATAGAATTCTGTTTGCATCCTTGGGGGCCTGAAAAAAATTTGCGATGACGTAGGCATACTTTTAGGAGCAATCAGTAATCCAGGTGATACATACATACATGCATACACCTTAATTCTATTTTTAGACGACAAATACGATTCTGAAGAAATCGTGTGAAAATGTCTGGAGCTTGTATGTTGGATAGTTGGCTCCGTAGGCAACTGAGTAATAGAGCCCTCTCCCGAACGACAAAGTTGACTCTATATAAGACCCTTATCATCCCGGTCCTGTTGTACGGCGCAGAAGCATGGACACTATCAAAAGCGGATGAGGAGACCCTTGGTCTGTTCGAGAGAAAGATTTTGCGCGTGATTTTCGGGCCTATAAACGCAGACGGGGGATGGAGGAGAAGATTTAACCACGAACTTTACGGGCTGTACAGCGACATGAGCCTAGTCAGGCGTCTACAGATTCAGCGCCTAAGATGGCTGGGCCATGTAGAGCGAATGGACACCACAGCTCCAGCCCGGAGAGTCTTTGAATCCAACCCCGAGGGACGAAGAAGCAGAGGACGGCCGCACTTAAGATGGCGCACACAGAAGGAAGGGGACCTCAGCCAACTGGGTGTGCGGTAACGGAAAAGGCTAGCGAAAGATCGTGCTAGATAGAGGGCATGTTAGTTGATACCCAGGTTCACCCCGAACTGTAGCGCCCACTAAGAAGAAGAAGAAGAGTTTTCTAATGACGTTATCACGCAAAATAATCGTCCGTAAACCGACTTTATGGACAACCAACATTTTTTTGTTTGTTTTAGTTCTGTTTGTCCATATCTTCTTCTTCTTAGTGGGCGCTACAGGGGGGTTATTTTGTATCATGTTCGGATACGGATTCGGTGTAGTGTAACCACCAAAACAAAACACTTCCTACACATTAGATAATAACGTCATAATAGTAGGGTGGCCCGGGATGCTAAATTTGCAGTTACTAGAGCGTCATGGGGACCTATTGGATTGTGAAGATTAGGTTCTCATACGAAAAATTGTATGTTGAGTTTTTCATTTTAGTGGGGAAAAGAGCGTGTAATCATTTTTAAAAATGTAAAAAAAAAACTCACATGGAAATACTCGAGCGCGTCAGATTTTTCTACTGTGGGTTCAACTCGATGTCAGAGTCACCCTTAATGATAATCTGACAATTATGTAAAGGATTATTGTTAATCTGACAATTTAAAAAACTTTGAATGTGAGACAATGGGAAAGAGTGAGAAGGAACGAGAGGCGTGGAGTGGGGAATACATAGATATCAGCATATGTACGCTCATACATTATCGATGGTTTTAGCTACATATATCTCCCCATGAAAACCGTCAGATTATAGGTTTTTCGTAATCCTGATAGAACTCCCTTCAAAAAAAAAAAAAAAAAAAAATGTAGTCGCGCTCGAGTATTTCGAGATGACGTGTTTTTTTTACAACTTTTCGACTCCCCCCATTTCCTTATGATAGGTGACTCCATCATTACCAAAACATTAAAACATTAGACTCGCTGGGACACCGCAGGAATGTCACCTGCCTCTCCCTGTTTTATCGTTACTTCCACCAAAAATGCTCTGATGAAATAGCCAGTTGCATTCCGCCCCTTCAACATTTCTTCCGCAACACACGTCTCTCTAGGAATGCTCACCAATATACCCTGAAGCCCGCTTTCGGACGTACCGTCAAATATAGAGAATCTTTCATTAACCGAACCACACGAATCTGGAACTCCCTGCCGGATTCGGTTTTCCCCCCTCAATGCAACATGCAAGCATTTAACCCTTTGTTGACCAAGCTATCAAAAAAGCAGTATAAGATTATTTTTTTTTGATAATTCTTGATTTAAGAATGTTATTAGATGGAAAATTCATGTTTTGATTTCTCAAGGACTCTCAAGGTCGAATACTGATGGTGGTACTCAAAAGTACCGTTGGGCTGTCGGAACACATTTTTTTGAGAAAATATATTTATATTCTTTTGCTGACGAAGTTGTTATAAATTAAAAAGAAATAGCTTTTTTTGTTTATTATATTTAATTTTAAGGTGTCTTATGAAAGATACCTAATTGTAGATTTTCAATGCACATTTTAGCACGAAAAGAAAACTGAATGGTACTGTTTGGCCCAAGGATAAAAAAAAATTCTAGTTAACAAATTCAAGTTATTTTTTTATTTGTATTTGGAACTTATAATATTACAAATATAAAGTACATATTAAAAATGTATTCCGTGATACAAAGGAAAGCAGTTTTTTTTGTCATTGCAACAGAGGTATATATTACAATGACTGCATTTTGAAAACGGCTTCGATTGGATTTTGTTGATGCTGCATAGTTCGCACCTTCCGCGTGACTTAACAAATTTTGGCCAGTGAACTCCCAGGTTGCCCAATCGAACATCTTTTGAAACGGACTCTCCTTTTCCCCTTGTTTTTTTGCTAGATTGTGGGGATTCACTCAGTAATGTCCTTTTAAGGCTTCGTCTGTCAACAGCTAAATCCTTTTGTGATAAAAGTCCTAAAGTTACACGTCTTTTATACTCGAGAAGTGGTACCTCTTCATGCATTTGGGTGTAAACGATGAACGAATTAACAAAAAGTATTTCTATCATTCCCCAAAAAAGGCGATGCCACCACTTCTTTGACCTACGATCCAGGCCATATGCAGACCTTAGTTGATCAGCATGATCTACTCCTCCCATAAATGCATTATAGTCTTTGACAACTGTAGGACAATTGACATCATGTTGCGCTCCTGACTTGTCTCTTCTGGAAACAGATGATGCCTCGTTGCCATGGTAGTTGGAAGCCAAAAGCACAGTTCTCGTATCTTTCCACTTAAAAAAACTGATCCCATCCATCGAAGATCGATAATCAAAATCGCCTCTATTCATTTTCTTATCATCTCTTAGGTTCTTCGGATTGCCTTTTCTATTTGCTCTTATCGTACCACACGCTAAAGTTTTCTCCGTTTTTAATTTCTCGAGCAGTCTCACCGATGAAAAATAATTGTCGAAAAAGATCATTTTTTGTTTACCCCATTCTTTTTCAGTCATTGATAAGACAACTCTTTCGCCAAGACCATAATTTGCGTATTTGGTTTCAAGATGCTCATCCTTTCCCTGATAAATAGAAAATTTCTTGATGTAGCCCCGTTGATCAGCTAAGCACCATAGTTTATAGCCCCTTTTAATGGGC
This sequence comes from Eumerus sabulonum, assembly GCA_951905685.1. NCBI lineage: Eukaryota > Metazoa > Arthropoda > Insecta > Diptera > Syrphidae > Eumerus > Eumerus sabulonum. Next base: position 11,327,449 of record OX645061.1, on the reverse strand, counting down.
TTCATGGGGTTATACTGTTTCATGGAGTTTCTGCCTTTAAAAAGAATCATGGATTCATCAACAGAAAGCTGTCTTGTCCCATGGTAGGAAGAGCTGAATTTCTCATTCAAACAATCAATCATTGGACGAAGCTTGAAGAGTCGATCTTGATTATCTCTTGGAATAAGGCTGTTATCGTTTACATGAAGATTACTCAAAATAGCGTCAAATCTATTGCGGCTCATGGTTTTGCCCACTAACGGAACTCCCAAGTCCTCACTTTCACTCCAAAAGTGTCTCCAGCTGGGTAATTGATGGTATCCCATAAGAGAGTTGATTCCTATAAAGGCCAAGAATTCACTTTTCTTCAAATCCAGCACCTTATTTTTTTGAATAGCGTAAAGATTAGATTGATATACTATGTTATCGACCACAGTTTCAAGAAAATTTATGAAAAAATCTGTTGGACTGATACAACTCGCAAACACATCCTCAACGGGTCCATCGGGCAACAAAAATTCAGGAATAACTGACTCATGATCCTTTGCTCTCCAGTGGCGATTTGGTTCTTCTTCGGGAATTTTTTTCTTCGACAAACTGCATTCTGGACGATCATCCGAAACATTTTCTTCATCGTCCAACAACTCGTCAAGCTTCGCTTGAAACAAAGTTTCATCTTGTTCCTGATTCATCTGGGTGATATCTCTTGTTCCTGATGGTAATGTAGGCAAATCTATTTCATCGTCAGATTCAATATCGGTGTCTTCTTTATTGTCCAAAGGTAAATCTTCAAGCATCGCCAAAATCTCATCATCCTTTAACAAAAAGGTCCTCACAGCCGACATAATGCACTATCACTTTATTTTACAAAAGATGTACACTCACTGAGCACTAAAAAAAGAATGACAAAAAAATTGCTAAAATTGTAATTGCAAATAGAAAAACTAACATAATCAGTAATCGTATGATAAGTTAAGTCGTTTGACCTGCAACAGATTTTATTGCTTTTATGAATAACTTGAAAAAAAGGGATGGAATGAGGAAAAGGATATGGGTAATAAAAACATTGATAGCCATAAGTAATAAAAAAAAAACAATAAAATGAAATAAAAAAATAAACCGAACATTTTACAACTTTGTCTATCGTACAATGAATTATGTCGGCCTCTGTATATTCACAGAACAAACAACAAAAATAAATCACACTGTCCTAACACCCACAGTAAAAAAAAAAAAAAAAAAAAAAAAAAAAAAAAATCGACGACCACAGGGCCCAGCGGTACTTACCAGTCCACTTTAGTTTTTCAATGAAAATATATGAAAAATTCTTATTACTTCAGGTAATTTCGTGTTTTTTAAATAGTTAAATATGCCAATCAACTATAAACCGAAAAAAAGTTAAGCAAATTTACTATAGCTATTTATTACGACAAAAATAAAAATCAACTAAAATAGATCTCTTCAAAGCCTAAGGTGCTGTCAAAAAAAATTCGTTAAAACTGTTAAAAAGACCAATCTAAGTAAATATGCAACAGAAAACATGAAGATAATATGCTAATTAAAAGTACCATTGGTCGCAAGTAACAAAACATTTTCGTTTATAGGTTTTATTTGAACTTTAACATGGTGGTACTTGTAAGTACCGGTGGACGACAAAGGGTTAAGATCAATGTCCATCGGCATCTCCTCCATCCCTCTTCCTCTCTACCTTCCGCCCGCACTGTATGTATGTATGTATGTTGGCGTTACAGTCCATGGAGAACCTGAGCCGAGCTTCTCCCAATCACCCATGTTGTGTGTGATTTCATTTTCACATAGGTGAAAGGGACCTACAGTTTATTGCCGGTTCCGAACGGCGAATTTCGAGAAGCTTTTCATGACACGGCGATTGAAGAACAGGCGAAACGAGTTGGTCTTAAGATCAATGAGGACAATACGAAATACATGCTGTCAAGCAAAAACCAATCCGTCGCTCACCACCTGGGACAAAACATAACAATTGACAGCTACAATTTCGAGGTAGTTAAGGAGTTTGTCTACCTCGGGGCAAACGTAAATTCCACAAATGAAACCACAGTGGAGATCCGGCATAGAATCGCCCTTGGCAACCGTTGCTACTTCGGCTTGTCCAAACAACTGGAGTCAAAACTCCTCACTCGAAAGACCAAAGTCATGCTTTACAAAACGCTCATTCTGCCAGTCTTGCTGTACGGAGCCGAAAGCTGGACGATAAGCAGGACAGCGGGCGGATTTTGGGTTCTTTCGAAAAATTCTGCGCCGGATATTTGGTCCTGTCTGTGAGGAAGGTGAATGGAGAAGAAGACACAACCGCGAACTCTACGAGCAGTACCAAGATGTGGATGTAGTCCGAAAGGCAAGGATCCGTCGACTACACTGGCTCGGCCACATCGAGCGCATGGACATTAACGCTCCAGCTAAGAGGGTCTTCGACTCCGAGCCTCCTGGTTCGAGAAGAAGAGGAAGACCGAACCTCCGGTATAAAGACCAAGTAATCGCGGATGTAAGACATCTTGGTCTTGACAACTGGAAGCAGCGTGCCCGGGACCGTCAAGGATGGAAGGCAGCTATAGCTCAGGCTCAGATCCTCCATGGATCGCTGGCCTGATAAGTAAGTATGTAAGTTTCATGGGGGTTTTTTCAGAACCCCGCTGAGGAGAAACACCGTGAAAAACACGTTCGATGGCATGGCTGTGTCGGGATTCGATCCCGTGTCATCCGCGTCAGAGGCCAACACACTACCCACTGCGCCACGGTGCTCTCTTTTGAAACACATACGGAACGATAATAATTTCTTAAAATATTATAGCACAAAAATGAAAAGGGAACTCGGGTATACATATGTATTTATCGAGAGCCACAAATAATCCTTCAAAGAGCCGCATGCGGCTCGCGAGCCGCAGGTTGGCAACCCCTGGCATATGCCGACATCCATCTCGAGACTGTAATTCATTTTGAATAACAATAAGCCGCAAGCGATACAATCAAATCTGCGCTGAAAAGACCAGTGCTACATTCAAAAGTGTGGAAACTCAAGAACACATCTGCGCATCCTGCTATCTTCTAACTTATCTAATTAGCCGTATCATATTGAATGAAAAGATGTTTACGGAAGATTAGTAAAGGTGTTCCTATATTTACCCACCAAGCCACAAGGCAAGGTTGGTTGTTTAGTAGTCTAACAGACTGGCATATTCATAGATACCAAAATGAAACTCAGTCCGTGTAGTAGCTCGTTTCGCTCCCTGTTACTTACGTCTATAACCCTGCTTATTCTACTTGCTCGGTCTCGCCTAGCACTATCGGAATGCAACGTTTGCCAATCGAACGGTGCAGCTTGCATCAACGAAACGTCATTTAACCTATGCTTTGGAGGTTTGTCCAGTGTATGTATCTATATACTTTCGTAATGTACTAAAAGAAAATCTATCTTCAACAGGTAAGACTCCGTTTGTGTCGCATACATTCACATGCCTAGATGGGTTGGAGTGCACGGATTTACCAAACATTTGCTTCCAAGTTGGTGGCTGGACGCCAGCCTGCACAGATTTATCGAAATGTGATGTTTGTAATCAAAAGAACGTATTTGCCTGCACCAGTCGCACAACGTTTGCATTTTGCTTTGGATCGACGAATCCCTCCGATGTCTTGGGCACTTGCCCGACTGGATACGTCTGTGATTATTCCTCCGACGATATTTGTGTGCCCAAACAGAGGGTATGACTGTTGTTGGTTTTTCATGAATGAATTTCATTAAATCTATCTATGACTTACCCTAGGCAACTGCAAATACATGTGAAAGGGATTAGAACGACGAAGAAAAACATTTCATTTCTTTTGTAGTTTTGTAAATGTATCTAATAAATGCCTCTTCTTCATATCAAATATATTAGCATAACACAGCTTAGGTATTTGTATATATGTATCTATCTACAAGTCAATTCATAATCAATTCGTCTTTGGTGGCGTTACAGCCCATAAAGGACCAGAGCCAAGCTTCTCTCAATCATCTGTTTTCACACAGGTGAAAGGGACCTACAGTTTAATGCCGATTCCGAACGGCGTGAGTCGAGAAGCTTTTTCACGGCAGGTTTACTACGGGGAGTTTCGCCAGTACCCCGCCGAGGAGGAACGTCGCGAAAAAAACATTCGATGGCGTTGGTGTTATCGGGATCCGAACTCGCTCATCGTGTGCCAGAGTCCAACACACTAACCACTGCGCCACGGCGCCCTCAAGGCGCTCAAGGTCTAATAACCTTATTATGTCGGTGACACAGTGCGGGCAGAAGGTAGAAAGGAAGAGGGATAGAGGAGATGCCGATGGACATTGATCTCAAATGCTTGCATGTTGCATTGAGGGGGGAAAACCGAAGCCGGCAGTGAGTTCCAGATTCGTGTGGTTCGGTTAATGAAAGATTCTCTATATTTGACGGTACGTCCGAAAGCGGGCTTCAGGGTATATTGGTGAGCATTCCTAGAGAGACGTGTGTTGCGGGAGAAATGTTGAAGGGGCGGAATGCAACTGGCTATTTCATCAGAGCATTTTTGGTGGAAGTAACGATAAGAAAGCAACTGTTGCCCTCTACAGCTGTAGGAAAGTAGTGGGCAGGAGGTGGGGTCTCCAACCAAGCATTATGTACTGGCTCTACACAGCAGTCATAAGGCCTATCCTTCTGTATGGCGTCGTAGTCTGGTGGACTGCTCTGGACAAAGCAGTCAATCGAAACCTTCTGGGGAATGTACAAAGATCGGCCAGCTTATATATAAGCGGAGCGGTCAGATCAACCCCCACGAAGGCCTTAAATGTTCTACTACATCTTCCACCATTAAACCTTTTCAGCAAGCAAACTGCTGCATGCGCGGCCCTAAGGATGAGGAGCATAAGAAAATGGCCCACATCTCAAAAAGGCCACACCTCTATTCTAAAACACTTCAAAGTACCCATGGACATTGACTACATCAACCCGCAGAATGTGTTCATCAGGAACTTCGAAGTTGTTTTTCCATCCAGGGAGGAATGGGCTGAAGGGAAAGTCATACCAAAGGACTCGATCTCCCTCTACACCGATGGCGGAGATGGAGTCGGGTGTAGGCAGTGGAGTCTTCTCCAAGGAGCTTAACCTCAGCCTATTCTTTAGACTCCCAAATTACTGCAGTGTGTATCAGGCAGAAATAACAGCGATAACGGAGGCCCTTACATGGCTCAGGATCAATGTAATATCCGCCAAGGATATTATCATTTGCACGGACAGCCAATCTGCAATTAAGTCCCTGGCAGCGGTAACCCACAAATCAAAGACATCTTTTAACTGTCGCCTATCTATAGATGAGATGGCTGAGCAGTTCAACATTCAAGTATTGGGGGTTCCCGGGCATAGGGATATTCCAGAAAACTGCGTCGGCCGCGCAAACTTGCAAAGTTAGGGTCAAGCACACTCAGCCTACCTACCCTCGGGTACCTAGAAACACCAATAAGTACGGTGAAGCACATGATAAAGCTTCAAACCATAGAGGAGACCAATCTTCAATGGAATGAGAGCAATATCGGCTTTATCGCCAAACAATTGTGAGATAAGTTAAACTTAGGACGAACCAGGGACCTGGTGGCAACTAAAAGGGCAACCTTAAGCACTCTAGTGGGTGTCATTACAGGTCACTGCACCATTGGAAAACACGCCGCCAGACTGGGGCTAGCCTACAATGACTTCTGTCGCGGCTGCATGGACGAGGAGGAGGAGGAATCAGTACACCACCTCCTCTGCTCATGTCCCCCTTTTGCGAATCGCAGGAGGATTTACATCGGCGCGCCCTTCTTCGACAATCTGAGTGAGCTAGCAAACCAAAAAATAGCTCAACTCCACCGCATTATTAGAAGCACCGGTTGGTTCCTAGGTAGCGGATCAGGTTAACCTGATCCAGGTGGTATCACAATGGGCCGGTTTCGGCCTAAGTGTGGCTTACGCCTATCACGACAACCTAACCTAACCTAACGATAAAACAGGGAGAGGCAGGTAGCATTCCTGCGGTGTTCCAGCGAGTCTAATGTTTTGATAATGCTGGAGTCACCCATCAGTTTTATAGCGCGCTTTTGTATTCTGTCTAGTAGGTGCAATGAGGTCTTGGATTGTATAGATTGTAGTCAGATCTAAGGGTGAGAACAATTTCCTGCATCTATATAAGAAGCCTAGGCATTTCACAGCATTCTTGGCGACACTGAATATGTGGTCGCTCCAATTAAGATTGTGAGCAACACACATACCCAGGATGGAAAGCTATTGTTTTTACCCCATTGGATGATGCAGTCGATATCGGAATTTAATGGGCTCGACATACGCTGTCACTCTCTATCTACAACCGAAGTGCAGGGTCGTAAACTAGTGAACGAATACGAGAAGCTGGGGGTACTGTCGTCAGCGAAGGAGTGAATTGGATTAGAAGTAACAGACAAGAGACCATTTATAAAAATAAGAAAGAGTGTCGGAGACAGAACGGAGCCCTGGGGAACACCAGCACTTACAAAGTGAGTATCAGACATGAATCCGTCCAAAACAACTTGAATTGAACGATTCGAAAGGTAGCTTCTTCATTGAAGAAGAGACTCATCGATCCCAAAAGCACACATTTTCGACAAAGGGGCTTCATGCCAAACCCTGTCAAATGCTTTCGAAATATCCAGTGCAACAATTTTGCTTTCACCTGCTTGGTGAAGAGAGTGATTCCACTTTTCGGCGAGATATGCCATCAAATCACCAGTGGATCTGTTGCTGCGGAAACCGTATTGACGGTCATTGAGGAGTTTCCTTGATTCAAGATATTTCATATGCTGACGCTTAATCAGAGTTTCCATGACCTTGGAAAGAAGGGACTTTAGTGCTATGGGTCGGTAGTTGGAGGGAGAAGATGATTCGCCTTTTTTGGGTATAGGCTAGAACTATTCAGCCTAGCCACCAGACAGCCACCCTGGACACCAGCCAACCGAACATGCCACCAACCAGCCAATACTGTCACTAGACAACCACCCTGGCCACCAGCCAGCAACCCGGCCACCAGGCAGCCAGCCTGGACGCCAGTCAACGAACTTCCGTCAGGAAGAATCCCTGGCAACCGGCCAGCCATCCTGGCCACCTATAAGCCACCCTGGCCACCAGCCAGCCATCCTGGTCATCAGCAAGCCACCCCAGCAACCAGCCAGCCAACCTGGCCACCATCCAGCCAACCTGACCACCAGCTAGTCAACCTGGCAGCGAGGCAGAAAGCCTGGACGCCAGCCAACCAACCTGGCCAACCGGAAGAAAATCTGGCCATCAGCTAGGCATCCTGGCCCCCAGTCAGGCAGCCATCCCGGCCACCAGCAAGCAAACCTGGACACCAGTAAACCGACGTGGCTACCAGTCAACCAATCTGGCCACCAGCCGACTAACACGGACACCAGCCAGCCATCCTGGCCACCAGCCAACTAACACGGAGACAAGCCAGCCAACCTGGCCACCAGTCAGTCAACTTGGCAACCCGTCAGCCAACCTGGACCAGCCAGCCAACCTTGCCACCAACCATTCAGCCAATCTAGCCACCAGGCAGAAACCCTGGCCACCAGTCAGCCAACGTGGACACCAGCCAGCCAACCCACAATGGCTTCAACCAGCCAATACCGCCACTAGAAAACCACCCTCGCTACCAGGCAGCTACCATGGCCACCAACCAGCCAGCCAACACGGTTGGCCAGCAGCCAACCAACCTGTCCAACAGGAAGAAACCCTTGCAGCCGGCCCGCCATCCACCAGCCAGCCACCCTGGTCACCTGCCAGCCAACGTGGACACCAGCCAACCAACCGCCATCAGGAAGAAACCCTGGCAACCAGCCAGATATGCTGGCCACCAGCCAACCAAACCCGGAGACCAGCCAGCCAACCTGGCCACAAGGGAGCCAACCTTGCCACCAGGCAGCCAGCATCTGCCAACCTGACCAACAGCCAGCCAAGCCGGCTACTATCCAGCAAACCTGGCTACCAGCCAGCCACCCTGAACCAGCCAGCCAACCTTGCCACCAGCAAGCCACACTGGCCATCAGCCAGCCAGGACACCAGCCGACCAACCTGGCCATCAGCCAGCTAATTTGGCCACCAGCCAGCAAAAGTAGCCACCACCAAGCCAACCTGGCCACCACCAAGCCAACCTGGCCACCAGCAAGCCACTCTGGCCAACAGCAAACCAACCTGGCCATCAGCCAGCTAATCTGGCCAACAGCCAGCCAGAGCAGCCACCACCAAGCCAACCTGGCCACCAGCAAGCCACTCTGGCCAACAACCAACCAACCTGGCCATCAGCCAGCTAATCTGGTAATCAGCGAGCCAAAGTAGTCACCAGCAAGCCAACCTGGCCACCAGCAAGCCAGGACGCCAGCCAGCCGACTTAGCCACCAGCCAACCAGCCAGCCACCCTGAACCAGCCAGCCAACCCTGCCGCCAGCAAGCCACCCTGGCCGCCAGCCAGCCAGGACACCAGCCGACCAACCTGGCCATCAGCCAGCTAATCTGGCCACCAGCCAGCCAAAGTAGCCACCACCAAGCCAACCTGGCCACCACCAAGCCAACCTGGCCACCACCAAGCCAACCTGGCCACCAGCAAGCCACCCTGGCCAACATCCAACCAACCTGGCCATCAGCCAGCTAATCTGGCCACCAGCCAGCCAAAGTAGCCACCACCAAGCCAACCTGGCCACCACCAAGCCAACCTGGCCACCTCCAAGCCAACCTGGCCACCAGCAAGCCACCCTGGCCAACATCCAACCAACCTGGCCATCAGCCAGCTAATCTGGCCACCAGCCAGCCAAAGTAGCCACCAGCAAGCCAACCTGGCCATCACCAAGCCACCCTGGCCAATAGCCAACCAACCTGGCCATCAGCCAGCTAATCTGGCCACCAGCCAGCCAGAGCAGCCACCACCAAGCCAACCTGGCCACCAGCAAGCCACCCTGGCCAACAACCAGCCAATCTGGCCATCAGCCAGCTAATCTGGCCACCAGCCAGCAAAAGCAGCCACCAGCAAGCCAACCTGGCCACCAGCAGGCCACCCTGGCCACCAGCCAGCCAGGACACCAGCCGACCAACCTGGCCATCAGCCAGATAATCTGGCCACCAGCCAGCCAAAGTAGCCACCACCAAGCCAACCTGGCCACCACCAAGCCAACCTGGCCACCAGCAAGCCACCCTGGCCAACAACCAACCAACCTGGCCATCAGCCAGCTAATCTGGCCATAAGCCAGCCAGAGCAGCCACCACCAAGCCAACCTGGCCACCAGCCAGCAACCCTGGCCAACAGTCAACCAACCTGATCATTAGCCAGCTAATCTGGCCATCAGCCAGCCAAAGTAGCCACCAGCAAGCCAACCTGGCCACCAGCAAGCCAGGACACCAGCCAGCCGACCTAGCCACCAGCCAACCAGCCAGCCAAACTGGCCACCAGGGAGCCAACCTTGCCACCAGGCAGCAAACATTGCCTACAGTCAGCCAAACTGGACGCCATACGGCCAACATGAACCAGCCAGCCAACTTTGCCACCAGCCAGCTAGCCTTTCTAGCCACCAGGCAGAAACCCTGGCCATCAGCCAGACAACGTGGATACCAGTCAGCCAAACTGGACACTAGCTAACCAATCCGGCCACCTACCAGCTAACTTGGCCATCAGCCAGCCATCCTGGCCATGAGACAGCCAACATGGTCACCGCCCAGCCAACCCACCATGCCTTCAACCAGCCAATACTGCCACTAGACAACAACCCTCGCTGCCAGCCAGCCACCCTGGCCACCAACCAGCCACCCTGACCACCTGCCAGCCAACCAACCTCCATCAGGAAGAAACCCTATCAAACGGGCAGCCATCCTGGCCACCATCCAACCAACCTGGCCGTCAGCCAGCTAATCAGGCCACCAGCCAACCAACCTGGCCACCAGCCAGGCAACCTTGCCACCAGCAAGCCTTCCTTGCCACCAGCCAACCAACCATGCCACAAGCTGATCAAACTTGCCACCGGCCAGCCAACCTTGCCACCAGCAAGCCAACCTGGCCACCAGCAAGCCAGGACACCAGCCAGCCGACCTAGCCACCAGCCAACCAGCCAGCCACCCTAAACCAGGCAGCCACCCTAAGCCAGCCAGCCCACCTTGCCACCAGCAAGCCACCCTGGCCGCCAGCCAGCCAGATCACCAGCCGACCAACCTGGCCATCAGCCAGCCAGGTCACCAGCCGACCAACCTGGCCATCAGCCAGCTAATCTGGCCACCAGCCAGCCAAAGTAGCCACCACCAAGCCAACCTGGCCACCACCAAGCCAACCTGGCCACCAGCAAGCCACCCTGGCCAATAGCCAACCAACCTGGCCACCAGCCAGCCAACCTTGCCACCAGCAAGCCTTCCTTGCCACCAGCCAACCAACCATGCCACAAGCTGATCAAACTTGCCACCGGCCAGCCAACCTTGCCACCAGCCAGCCAACGTGGCCACCAGCCACCTAACCTAACCAGTTAGTTAGAACCAGTTAGTAAGAACACTGCTAATAAGCAAGGTCATTGCCAAGTAACCAAGGTCAGTGACCTTGCTGAAAAGTTCAGTGACCTTGCTCAATAGGTCAGTGACCTATGGATAAGGTCAGTGACCTCGTTGAAAAGTTCAACGACCTTGTTAAAAAGTTCAGCGACCTTGCTGAAAAGGTCAGTGACCTTATTGATAAGGTCAGTGACCTCGTTGAAAAGGTCAGTGACCCTGTTGTAAAGTTCAGTGACCTTGCTCAATAGGTCAGTGGCCCTAGTTACTGGCAATGACCTTGCTTATTAGCAGTCGCCATGCTTATTAGCAGTGTTCTTACTAACTGGTTCTAACTAACTGGTTAGGTTAGGTGGCTGGTGGCCACGTTGGCTGGCTGGTGGCAAGGTTGGCTGGCCGGTGGCAAGGTTGATCAGCTTGTGGCATGGTTGATTGGCTGGTGGCAAGGATGGCTTGCTGGTGGCAAGGTTGGCTGGCTGGTGGCTAGGTTGGTTGGCTGGTGGCTTGGTTGGCTGACCGGTGATCAGGTTGACCCGCAGTTGGCCGCATGGGCCGGATGACATTCAGACTGGCTGGCTCGTGTCCAGGTTGGCTGGCTGGTGACCGGGGTGGCTGACTGGAGGACAGGTTGGCTGGTTATTAGTTGAGTTGACCGGATGGCTTCCAGGTTGGCTGGCTGGTGGTCAGGTTGGTTGGCTGGTGGCCTGGTTGGCTGACTGGTGATTAGGTTGACCGGCAGTTGGCCGCGTTGGCCGGATGACATTCAGATTGGCTGGCTCGTGTCCAGGTTGGCTGGCTGGTGGCCGGGGTGGCTGACTGGAGACAGGATGGCTGGTTGTTAGTTGAGTTGACCGGATGGCTTCCAGGTTGACTGGCTGGTGGTCAGGTTGGCTGAATGGCGGCCAGGCTGCCTGGCTGGTGGCCAGGTTGGTTGGCTTGTGTCCAGGTTGGCTGTCTGGTGGCCAGGTTGGCTGGCTGGTGGCCAAGGTGGCTGGCTGGTGGCCAGATTGGCTAGATGGTGGCTTCTTAGGCTGGCTGGTGACCAGGGTGGCTGGTTGGTATCCAGGTTGGCTGGCTGGTGTCCAGGTTGGCTGGCGTGTGATCAGGTTGGCCGGCAGTTGCCGCGTTGGCCGGATGACATTCAGATTGGCTGGCTCGTGTCCAGGTTGGCTGGCTGGTGGCCGGGGTAGCTGACTGGAGGACAGATTGGCTGGTTGTTAGTTGATTTGACCGGATGGCTTCCAGGTTGACTGGCTAATCGTCAGGTTGGCTGGATGGCGGCAAGGTTGCCTGGCTTTTGGCCAGGTTGGTTGGCCTGTGTCCAGGTGTGTCTGGTGTCTGGTGGCAAGGTTGGCTGGCTGGTGTCCAAGGTGGCTTGCTGGTTCCCAGATTGTCTAGATGTTGGCTTCTTAGGCTGGCTGGTGACCAGGATGGCTGGTTGGTGTCTAGGTTGGCAGGCTGGTGTCCAGGTTGGCTGGCTTGTGATCAGGTTGGCCGGCAGTTGGCCGCGTTGGCTGGATGACATTCAGATTGGCTGGTTCGTGTCCAGGTTGGCTGGCCGGTGGCCGGGGTGGCTGGCTGGTGCCCAGGCTGGCTGACTGGCGGCCAGGCTGACTGACTGGTGACCAGGCTGACTGACTGGCGGCCAGGCTGACTGACGGGTTGCCGGGTTGACGGGTGGCTAGCTGACATTCAGATTGGCTGGCTGATATTTAGATTGGCTGGTTCGTGTCCAGGTTGGCTGGCTGGTGGGCGGGGGGCTGGCTGGAGGACAGGTTGGCTGGTTGTTAGCTGAGTTGACCAGATGGCTTCCAGGTTGCCTTGCTGGTGGCTACGTTGGCTGGCTGGAGGCCGTTTTGGCTGGCTGGTGCCCAGGCTGGCTGACTGGCGGCCAGGCTGACTGACTGGTGACCAGGCTGACTGACTGGCGGCCAGGCTGACTGGCGGGTTGCCGGGTTGACGGGTGGCTGGCTGACATTCAGATTGGCTGGCTGACATTCAGATTGGCTGGCTGACATTCAGATTGGCTGGCTCGTGTCCAGGTTGGCTGGCTGGTGGGCGGGGGGGGGCTGGCTCGAGGACAGGTTGGCTGGATGGCGGCCAGGTTGCTGGCTGGTGGCCAGGCTGACTGACTGGTTGCCGGGTTGACGGGTGGCTGGCTGACATTCAGATTGGCTGGCTGACATTCAGATTGGCTGGCTCGTGTCCAGGTTGGTTGGCTGGTGGGCGGCGGGGGCTGGCTCGAGGACAGGTTGGCTGGTTGTTAGTTAAGTTGACCGGATGGCTTCCAGGTTGGCTGGCTTGTGGTCAGGTTGGCTGGATGGCGGCCAGGTTGCTGGCTGGTGGCTAGGTTAGTTGGTTGTTGACCAGGTGGGCTGGCTGGTGGTCAGGTTGGCTAGATGGCGGCCAGGTTGGTTGGCTTGTGTCCAGGTTGGCTGTCTGGTGGCCAGGTTGACCGGCTGGTGGCCAAGGCGGCTGGCTGGTGGTGAGATTGGGTAAATGGTGACTTCTTTGGCTGGCTGGTGACCAGGATGGCTGGTTGGTGGCCACGTTGGCGGACTGATGACCACGTCTGTTGATTGCAGACCAGGTTGGCTGGCTAGTGGCCAGGTTGGCCGACTGGAGGACAGGTTGGCTGGCTGTTAGTTGAGTGAACCGGAAGGCGTCCGTGTTGGTTGGCTGGTGGCCAGGTTGGTTGGCTGTCGTCCAGGCTTTCTGCCTGGTGGCCAGGTTGACTAGCTGGTGGTCAGGTTGGCTGGATAGTGGTCAGGTTGGTTGCCTGGTGGCAAGGTTGGCTGGCTGGTGGCCAAAGCGGCTGGCTGGTGGCCAGATTGGCTAGATGTTGGCTTCTTAGGCTGGCTGGTGACCAGGATGGCTGGTTGGTGTCTAGGTTGGCAGGCTGGTGTCCAGGTTGGCTGGCTTGTGATCAGGTTGGCCGGCAGTTGGCCGCGTTGGCTGGATGACATTCAGATTGGCTGGTTCGTGTCCAGGTTGGCGGGCTGGTGACCGGGGTGGCTGACTGGAGGACAGGTTGGCTGGTTGTTAGTTGAGTTGTCCGGATGGCTTCCAGGTTGGCTGGCTGGTGGTCAGGTTGGCTGTATGGCGACCAGGCTGCTGGCTGGTGGCTAGGTTAGTTGGTTGGTGACCAGGTGGGCTGGCTGGTGGTCAGGTTGGCTGGATGGCGGCCACGTTGCCTGGCTGGTGGCCAGGTTGGTTGGCTTGTGTCCAGGTTGGCTTGCTGGTGGCCACGTTGGCGGAATGATGACCACGTCTGTTGGTTACATACCAGGTTGGCTGGCTAGTGGCCAGGTTGGCTGACTGGAGGACAGGTTGGCTAGCTGTTAGCTAAGTGAACCGGATGGCGTCCACGTTGGCTAGCGGGTGGTCAGATTGGCTTGCTGGCTGGTCGCCACGTTGGCGGACTGATGACCACGTCTGTTGACTGAAAGATGACTAGCTGTTAGCTGAGTTGACCGGATGGCGTCCAGTTTGGTTGGCTGGTGGCCAGATTGGCTTCCAGGAGGCAGTGTTGGCTGGCTGGTTTGTGGCCAGGGTGGCTGGCTGGTAGCGAGGGTGGTTATCTAATGGCAGTATTGGTTGGTTGGTGGCATGGCGGGTTGGCTCGGCAGTGGCTATGTTGGCTGGCTCGTGGCCAGGATGGCATGCTGGTGGCAAGGTGGGCTGGCTGGTTTAGGGTGGCTGCCTGGTTTAGGGTGGCTGGCTGGTTGGCTGGTGGCTAGGTCGGCTGGCTGGTGTCCTGGCTTGCTGGTGGCCAGGTTGGCTTGCTGGTGGCAAGGTTGGCTGGCCGGTGGCAAGTTTGATCAGATTGGTTAGCTGATGTCCAGGTTGGATTGCTGGTGGCCAGGTGGGTTTTCTGGTTTCCAGGTTGGCTAGGTGGTGGTTAGCTTGACTGACCTTTGGCCAGATTGGTTGGCTGGTGGCCAGGTTAGCTAGCTGGCGCTCATTGTGCAACCTGTAACATGGAGCATGCAGCGTGGACCGTGCAACATGCAACATGCAACGTGCAAACGCGCAACGTATAACGTGCAGCTTGCTACGTACAACATGCAACAAACAACGTGCAACGTGTAAAGTGCAACGTGCAACAAACAACGTGCAACGTGAGACGTGCAAAGTGCATCGTGCATCGTACAACATGCCACATGCCACGTGCAACGCAAAACGCGCAATCTGTAAAGTGCACCGTGCTAGGTACAACATGCAACATGCGACGTGCAACGTGCAACGCGCAACATGCAACGTGCGACGTGCAACGTGCAGCATGCAAAATGCAACGTGCACGGTGCAACCTACAACGTGCAACGCACAACGTGCAACGTGCAACGCACAACGTGCAACGTACAACGTGCAACGTTCAACCTGTAACGTGCAACGTGTAATGTGCAACTTGCAACCAGCAACGTGCAGCAAGAAACGTGCAACGTTCAGTGTGCAACGAGCAATGTGCAACCTGCAACCCGGCTACTAGCCAGGCAACACAGACACAAGTCACCAAACCTTGCCGCGAACTATTCAACCTAGCCACCAGGCAGCCAACCTGGACACCAGCCACCCCACCATGCCACCAACCAGCCAATACTGCCACTAGACAACCACCCTGGCCACCAGTCAGCCATCCTGACCACCAGCAAGCCACCCTAGCTCCCAGCCAGCCAACCTGGCCACCAGGCAGATAGCCTGGACGCCGGCCAACCAACCTCTTTTAGGAAGAAACCCTGGCAACCTGCCAGCCATCCTGGCCACCTGTCAGCCACCTTAACCACCAGCCAGCCATCCTGGCCACCAAGAAGCCACCCTAGCCACCAGCCAGCCAACCTGGCCACCAGCCAACCTGACCACCAGCCAACCTGACCACCAGCCAACCTGACCACCAGCCAACCAACCTGGCCACAAGCCAGCCAACCTGGCTACAAGGCAGCCAGCCTGGCCACAAGCCAGCCAACCTGGCCACCAGCTAGCCAATCTGGCCACCAGCCAACCAACCTAGATACCAGCCAACTAACCTGGCCCACAGGAAGAAACCCTGGCAACCGGCCAGCCATCCTTGCCATCAGCCAGCCAACGTGGACACCCGCCAACTAATCTGGCCAGCAGCCAGCTAACCTGGCCACCAGCCAGCCAACCTGACCACCAGCCAGTCAACCTGGCCACCAGGCAGCCAGCCTGGCCGCCGCCGGCCAACCAACCTCTGTCAGGAAGAAACCCTTGCAACCTGCCAGCCATCCTTGGCCCCTGTCAGCCACCCTGGCTACCAGCCAGCCAACCTGGCCACCAAGAAGCCACCCTAGCCAACATCCAGGCAACCTGGCCACCAGGCAGCCAGCCTGGACGACAACCAACCAACCTGCCCACCAGCCAACCAATCTGGCCAACCGGAAAAAATCCTGGCCATCAGCTAGGCACCCTGGCCACCAGTCAGCCATCCTGACCACCAGTAATCCACCCTAGCTCCCAGCCAGCCAACCTGGCCACCAGGCAGATAGCCTGGACGCCGGCCAACCAACCTCTGTCAGGAAGAAACCCTGGCAACCAGCTATCCTCGCCACCAAGAAGCCACCCTAGCCACCAGCCAGGCAACCTGGCCACCAGACAGCCTGGCCACCAGCCAACCTGGCCACCAGCCAACCAACCTGACCACAAGCCAGCCAACCTGGCCACCAGGCAGCCAGCCTGGACGACAACCAACCAACCTGCCCACCAGCCAACCAATCTGGCCAACCGGTAGAAACTTCTAACCACAATCTATTATGGACCTTTCCATTCGAAGCTTCAATACGGTATTAGCTGCTGGGGAGGTGGCTATCAGAATAAAACCCAACCATTGTTAGTTTTGCAAAAGAATGTTGTCCGGAAAATTTGTCGTAAACCTAACAGACAGCATAGTTATCCATTGTTTTGTAAATTAAGAATTCTTCCTGTTCGTCACTTATACTGTTTTAAGGTTCTAAAGGCGTTTTTTATGAAGTCTGGTAACCGAAATTTTAGAATCATCTCAGACTATAACTTGCGCAAAAATGCCCTTAACATGTTACACATACCATGTTTTCGCACCACTGCTCTTAGAAATTTCTATTCCATCATATGTCACCGTTTATTTAACTTACTATGAACCAGAAGGAATCAGAAAAGTGCACATGTCCAAAGTATTTCTAAAGCGCTTAAAAAATTGGTTGTTTCTTTTTGACTATAATATACTTGACTCTCTCATTTCTAATATTTTGATGTGATTATGTTCCGTTACTTTAATTTAATATTTTGATTAACTAAATTTTGCATCTTATGTATATGTAAGTACCAACAATTTGTAATGAATTCAAATGTAATTTCATTTTTGCTTAGTATCCCACCCCATATTATTGTATTGTTCCAATGAAATAACATTCAACTCTATTGTGTTACGTTTGTAAAAAATATCGAATGTCATCAGCATTTCTTATATTACATTACATACTAATTATTGAGATATAGCTGAAATTTTGAAAATTTTGTATTATATTTAATTTACATGTAATTATGAGAAATAAAATTATAATCAATCAATCAAAAAATCAATCAAACCCTGGCCATCAGCTAGGCACCCTGACCCCCCGTCAGCCGGACATCCTGGCCACCAGCAAACCAACCTGGCCACCAGACAGCCAACCCACCATGGCACCAACCAGCCAACACTGCCACTAGACAACCACCCTGGCCACCAACTAGCCATCCTGACCACCCGCAAGCCACCTTAGCCCCCAGCCAGCCAGCCATCCTGGACGCCAGGCAACCAACCTGGCCACCAGCCAACGAATCTGGCCAACCGGAAGAACCCTGGCCATCAGCTAGCCACGCTGGCCACCAGGCAGCCAGCCTGGTCACCTGCCAGCCAACGTGGACACCAGCCAACCAACCTATATCAGGATGAAACCCTATCAACCAGCCAGCCTTCCTGGC
This sequence comes from Eumerus sabulonum, assembly GCA_951905685.1. NCBI lineage: Eukaryota > Metazoa > Arthropoda > Insecta > Diptera > Syrphidae > Eumerus > Eumerus sabulonum. The sequence continues at coordinate 11,309,960 of OX645061.1, read as the reverse complement.
CACCAGCCAACCAACCTGGCCATCAGCCAGCTAATCTGGCCACCAGCCAACCAAAGCGGCCACCACCAAGTCAAACTGGCCCCCAGCAAGCCAGGACACCAGCCAACCGACCTAGCCACCAGTCAGTCAAAGCAACCGCCAGCAAGCCACCCTGGCCACCAGCCCGCCCGGACACAAGCCAACGAGCCAACCAGCCTGGAAGCCAGGCAAACATCCTGGCCACCGGCAAGCCAACCAGGACACCAGCCAACCGATCTGGCCACCAGCCAATCAAACTGGCCACCAGCCAACTAACCCGCAGACCAGCCGGCCAACCTATCCACCAGGCAACCAACCCTGCCACCAGGCAGCCAGCATCGCCACCAGCCAGCCAAACTGGACGCCATACGGCCAACCTGGCCAACAGCTAGCCAAGCCGGCTCTTATCCAGCCTACCTGGCCACCATCCCCCCAACCTGGCCACCAGCCAGCCGCCCTGAACCAGCCAGCCAACCTTACCACCAGTCAGCGAACCTTGCCACCAGCTAACCAACCTTGACACAAGCTAGCGAACGTGGCCACCAGCCACCTAACCTAACCAGTTAGTTAGAACCAGTTGGTAAGAACACTGCTAATAAGCAAGGCGACTGCTAATAAGCAAGGTCATTGCCAAGTAACCAAGGTCAGTGACCTTGCTGAAAAATTCAGTGACCTTGCTCAATAGGTCAGTGACCTTATTGATAAGGTCAGTGACCCCGATGAAAAGTTCAGCGACCTTACTGTAAAGGTCAGTGACCTTGCTGAAAAGGTCAGTGACCCTGTTGTAATGTTCAGTGACCTTGCTCAATAGGTCAGTGGCCCTAGTTACTGGCAATGACCTTACTTATTAGCAGTCGCCTTGCTTATTAGCAGTGTTCCTACTAACTGGTTCTAACTAACTGGTTAGGTTAGGTGGCTGGTGGCCACGTTGGCTGGCTAGTGGCAAGGTTGGCTGGCCCGTGGCAAGGTTGATCAGCTTGTGGCATGGTTGGTTGGCTGGTGGCAAGGATGGCTTGCTGGTAGCAAGGTTGGCTGGCTGGTGGCCAGGTTGGTTGGCTGGTGGCCTGGTTGGCTGACTGGTGATCAGGTTGGCCGGCAGTTGGCCGCGTTGGTCGGATGACATTCAGATTGGCTGGCTCGTGTCCAGGTTGGCTGGTTGGTGGCCGGGGTGGCTGACTGGAGGACAGGTTGGCTGGTTGTTAGTTGAGTTGACCGGATGGCTTCCAGGTTGATTGGCTGGTGGTCAGGTTGGCTGGATGGCGGCCAGGTTGCCTGGCTGGTGGCCAGGTTGGTTGGCTTGTGTCCAGGTTGGCTGTCTGGTGGCCAGGTTGGTTGGCTGGTGGCCAAGGTGGCTGGCTGGTGGCCAGATTGGCCAGATGGTGGCTTCTTAGGCTGGCTGGTGACCAGGATGGCTGGTTGGTGTCCAGGTTGGCTGGCTGGTGTCCAGGTTGGCTCGTTTGTGATCAGGTTGGCCGGCAGTTGGCCGCGTTGGCCGGATGACATTCAGATTGGCTGGCTCGTGTCCAGGTTGGCTGGCTGGTGGGCGGGGTGGCTGACTGGAGGACAGGTTGGCTGGTTGTTCGTTGAGTTGACCGGATGGCTTCCAGGTTGGCTGGCTGGTGGTCAGGTTGGCTGGATGGCGGCCAGGTTGCTGGCTGGTGGCTAGGTTAGTTGGTTGTTTACCAGGTGGGCTGGCTGGTGGTCAGGTTGGCTAGATGGCGGCCAGATTGCCTGGCTGATGGCCAAGTTGCTTGGCTTGTGTCCAGGTTGGCTGTCTGGTGGCCAGGTTGGCCAGCTGGTGGGCAAGGTGGCTGGCTGATGGCCACGTGGGTTGGGTGGGGGACTGGTTGGCTTGCTGGTGACCAGTTTGGCTTGCTGGTGGCCACGTTGGCGGACTGATGACCACGTCTATTGGTTGCAGCGCAGGTTGGCTGGCTAGTGGCCAGATTGGCTGACTGGAGGACAGGTTGGCTGGCTGTTAGTTGACTGAACCGGATGGCGTCCACGTTGGCTGGCTGGTGGTCAGGTTGGCTGGCTGGCGGGACAGTTGGCTGGCTGGCGCCTAACCTAAGCTGGTTGTCTGGCTGATGGCCAGGTTGGCTGACTAGCGGCCAGGTTGGCTGGCTGGTGGCCCCCTTAGTTGGCTGCTGACCAAGTTGGCTGGCTAGTGGCAAGGTTGGCTGACTGGAGGACAGGTCGACTGGCTGTTAGTTGAGTTGACCGGATGGCGTCCAGTTTGGCTGTTCGATGGTCAGGTAGTGTGACTAGCGCCCAGGTTGGCTGGCTGGTGGCCAGATTGGCTGGCTGGTGGCCAGATTGGCTGGCTGGTGGCCAGATTGGCTTCCTGGAGGCAATGTTGGCTGACTGGTTTGTGGCCAGGATGGCTGGCTGGCAGCGAGGGTGGTTATCTGCTGGCAGGTTTGGTTGGTTGGTGGCATTGCGGGTTGGCGGGGCTGTGGCTTGTGTCCAGGTTGCCGGCTGGTGGCCAAGTGGGTTGGGTGGGGGACTGGTTGGATTGCTGGTGGGCCAAGGTGGCTGGCTGGTGGCCAGATTGGCTAGATGGTGGCTTTTTGGCTGGCTGGTGACCAGGATGGCTGGTTCGTGTCCAGGTTGGATGGCTGGTGTCCCGGTTGGCTGGCTGGCTAGTCGCCACGATGGCGGACTGATGACCACGTCTGTTGATTGCAGACCAGCTTGGCTGACTGGAGGCCAGGTTGGCTGAGTGGTTGGCCAAGGTGGCTGGCTGGTGGCCAGATTGGCTAGATGGTGGCTTTTTTGGCTGGCTGGTGACCAGGATGGCTGGTTGGTGTCCAGGTTGGCTGGCTGGAGGTTAGATTGTCTGTATGGCGGCCAAGTTGGCTGGCCGGTGGCAATATTGATTAGCTTGTGGCAAGGTTGACCAGCTTGTGGCATAGTTGGTTGGCTGGTGGCCAGGTTGGCTGGCTGGTTGGCCATGGTGGCTGGCTGCTGGCCAGATTGGCTAGATGGTGGCTTCTTTGGCTGGCTGGTGACCAGGATGGCTGGTTGGTTGGCCATGGTGGCTGGCTGCTGGCCAGATTGGCTAGATGGTGGCTTCTTTGGCTGGCTGGTGACCAGGATGGCTGGTTGGTGTCCAGGTTGGCTGGCTGGTGTCCAGGTTGGCTGGCTGGTAGCCAGGGTGGCTGACTGGTTGGCCATGGTGGCTGGCTGCTGGCCAGATTGGCTAGATGGTGGCTTCTTTGGCTGGCTGGTGACCAGGATGGCTGGTTGGTGTCCAGGTTGGCTGAGTGGTGTCCAGGTTGGCTGGCTGGTAGCCAGGGTGGCTGACTGGTTATAAGGTTGGCCAGCAGTTGGCCGGGTTGGCCGGATGACATCCAGATTGGCTGGTTGGGAGCCGGGGCGGCTGACTGGAGGACAGGTTGGCTGGCTGTCAGTTGAGTTGAGCGGATGGCTTCCAGGTTGAATGGCTGGAGGTCAAGTTGGCTGGCTGGTTGGTCATGGTGGCTGGCTGCTTCCCAGATTGGCTAGATGGTGGCTTCTTAGGCTGGCTGGAGACCAGGATGGCTGGCTGGTGTCCATGTGGGCTGGCTGGTGTCCAGGTTGGCTGGCTGGTAGCCAGGGTGGCTGACTGGTTATAAGGTTGGCCAGCATTTGGCCAGGTTGGCCGGATGACATCCAGATTGGCTGGTTGGTGGCCGGGGCGGCTGACTGGAGGACAGGTTGGCTGGCTGTCAGTTGAGTTGAGCGGCTGGCTGGAGGTCATGTTGGCTGGCCGTTGGCAAGGTTGATTAGCTTGTGGCAAGTTTGATCAGCTTGTGGCATAGTTGGTTGGCTGGTGGCCAGGTTAGCTGACTGGTGTTCAGATTGGCCAACAATTGGCCGGGTTGGCCGGATGACATCCAGATTGACTGGCTCGTGTCCAGGTTTGCTGGCTGGTGGCCGGGACGGCTGACTGGAGGACAGGTTGGCTGGGTGTTAGTTGAGTTGACCGGATGCTTCCAGGTTGGCTGGCTAGTGACCAGTATGGCTAGATGGTGGCTTCTTTGGCTGGCTGATGAACAGAATGGCTGGTTGGTGTCCGGGTTGGCTAGCTTGTGTCCAGGTTGGATAGCTGGTGGCCAGGATGGATGGTTGGAGGGCAGGGTGGCTTGATGGTGGCCAGGCAGGTTAGTTGGAGGCTAGGTTGGCGGGCTTGTGGCCAGGATGGCTGGTTTGTGGTCAGGCTGACTGACCGGTGGCCAGATTGGCTGGCTGGTGTCCAGATTATCGGGCTGGTGGCCAGGTTAGCTAGCTGGCGCTCATTGTGCAACCTGTAACGTGCAACGTGGACCCTGCAACATGCAACGTGCAAACGCCCAACGTACAACGTGCAACCTTGCTACGTACAACATGCAACCAACAACGTGCAACGTGCAAAGTGCAACGTGCAAGGTGCAACGTGCAACGTGCAACGTGAAACCTTTAAAGTGCACCGTGCAACGTACAACATGCCACATGCCACGTGCAACGCACAACACGCAACCTGTAAAGTGCACCGTGCTACGTACAACATGCAACATGCGACGTGCAACGCGCAACATGCAACGTGCAGCATGCAAAATGCAACGTGCACGGTGCAACGTGCAACGCACAACGTACAACGTGCAACGTTCAACGTGCAACGTGCAACGTACAACGTGCAACGTACAACGCGCAACGTTCAACCTGTAACGTGCAACGTGCATTGTGCAACTTCCAACAAGCCAACTGGAAGAAGCCCTGGCCATCAGCTAGCCACCCTGGCCGCCAGGCAGCCAGCCATCCAGGTCACCAGCAAGCCAACTGGACACCAGACAACCGACCTGGCCACCAGCCAACCAACCTGACTACCAGCCAACTAACACGGCGACCAGCCAGCCAACCTGGCCACCAGCCAACTAACACGGATATCAGCCAGCCAAACTGGACGCCATTCGGCTAACCTGGCCGAAGCCAAGCCTGGAACTATCCAGCCAACCTGGCCACCAGTCAGTCAACTTGGCAACCCGTCAGTCACCCTGGCCGCCAGTCAGTCAGCCTGGCCATCAGCCAGCTAACCTGGCCACGAGCCAGCCAACCTGGCCACCAGGCAGCCAGCCTGGAAGCCGGCCAACCAACCTCTGTCAGGAAGAACCCCTGGCAAGCTGCCAGCCATCCGGGCCACCTGTCAGCCACCCTGGCCCCCAGCCAGCCATCCTGGCCACCAGCAAGCCATCCTAGTCACCAGCCAGCCAAACTGGCCCTCAGCCAACCAACCTGGCCACAAGCCAGCCTACCTGGCCACCAGGCAGCCAGCCTGGACGACAACCAACCAACCTGGCCACCAGCCAACCAATCTGGCCAACCGGAAGAAACCCTGGCCATCAGTTATGCACCCTGGCCACCTGGCAGCCAACGTGGACACCAGCCAATCAACCTCTATCAGGAAGAAACCCTGGCCACCGGGCAGCCATCCTGGCCACCAGCCAACCAACCTGGCCATCAGCCAGCTAATCTGGCCATCAGCCAGCTAATCTGGCCATCAGCCAGCTAATCTGGCCATCAGCCAGCTAATTTGGCCACCACCCAGCCAAAGTAGCAACCAGGAAGCCAACCTGGCCACCAGTCAGCCAGGACACCAGCCAACCAACCTGGCCATCAGCCAGCTAATCTGGTCACCAGTCAGTAAACTTGGCAACGCGTCAGCCAACCTGGACCAGCCAGCCAACCTTGCCACCAGCCAGACAGCCAGTTTAGCCACCAGGCAGAAACCCTTGCCACCAGCCAGCCAACGTGCACACCAGCCAGATAAACTGGACACTAGCCAACCAATCTGGCCACCTACCAGCTAACCTGGCCATCAGCCAGCCATCCTGGCCACGAGCCAGCCAACAAAGCCACCCCCAGCCAACATAGCCACCCCCCAGCCAACCCACCATGCCTCCAAACAGCCAATACTGCCACTAGACAACCACCCTCGCTACCAGGCAGCGACCCTGTCCACCAACCAGCGAGCCAACAGGAAGCCAATCTAGCCACCAACCGGCCAACCTGGCCGCCAGTCACACAACCTGACCATCGGCCAGCCAAACTGGACACCATATGGTCAACTCACCTAACAGCCAGTCGACATGTATTCCAGTTAGCCAAATTGGCCACTAGCCAGCCAACTTGGTCAGCAGCCAACTAACGTGGCCACCAGCCAGCCAACCTGGCCACCAGCCAGCCAACCAGCTTAGCTGGACACCAGGAAGCCAATCTGGCCACCAGCCAGCCAAATTAGCCAGCTGCAAACCAACCTGGCCAACAGGAAGAAACCCTGGTAGCCGGCCAGCCACCCTGACCACCAGCCAGCCAACCAACCTCCATCAGGAAGAAACCCTGGCAACCGGCCAACCATCCACCAGCCAGCCACCCTGGCCACCTGCTAGCCAATGTGGACACCAGCCAACCAACCTCCATCAGGAAGAAACCCTGGCAACCGGGCAGCCATCCTGGCCACCAGCCAACCAACCTGGCCATCAGCCAGCTAATCTGGCCACCAGCCAGCCAAGGTAGCAACCAGCAAACCAACCTGGCCACCAGCAGGCCACCCTGGTCACCAGCCAGCCAGGACACCAGCCAACCAACCTGGCCATCAGCCAGCTAATCTGGCCACCAGCCAGCCAAAGCAGCCACCACCAAGCCAATCTGGCCACCAGCAAGCCAGGACACCAGCCAACCGACCTGGCCACCAGCCAGCCAAAGCAACCACCAGCAAGCCACCCCGGCACCAGCCCGCCCGGACACCAGCCAACCCAACTGGCCATCAGCCCGCCCGGACACCAGCCAACTAACCTGGCCACCAGCCAGGTACCCGGGCCACCAGGAAGCCAACTTAGCCACCAGCCAACCAATCAGGCCAACAGGAAGAAACCCTGGCCACCAGCTAGCCACCCTGCAAGCCAACCAGGACACCAGCCACCGACCTTGCCACCAGCCAACCAAACTGGCCACCAGGCGGCCAACCCTGCCACCAGGCAGCCAGCATCGCCACCAGCCAGGCAAACTGGACGCCATACGGCCAACCTGGCCAACAGCCAGCCAAGCCGGCTCTTATCCAGCCAACCTGGCCACCAGCCAGCCAACCTGGCCACCATCCACCCAACCTGGCCACCAGCCAGCCACCCTGAACCAGCCAGCCAACCTTGCCACCAGTCAGCGAACCTTGCCCCAACCAGCCAACCTTCGCACCAGCCAGTCAACATTGCCCCAGCCAGCCACCCTGGCCACAAACCAGCCAACCTGAACCAGCCAGCCAACCTTGCCACCAGTCAGCCAACCTTGCCACCAGCAAGCTTTCCTTGCCACCAGCCAACCAACCATGCCACAAGCTGATCAAACTTGCCACCGGCCAGCCAACCTTGCCACCAGCCAGCCAACGTGGCCACCAGCCAGTCAACCTGGAAGCCATCCGGTCAACTCAACTAACAAATAGCCAACCTGGCCTCCAGTCAGCCACCCCGGCCATCAGCCAGCCAACCTGGACACGAGCCAGCCAATCTGAATGTCATCCGGCCAACGCGGCCAACTGCCGGCTAACCTGATCACAAGCCAGCCAACCTGGACACCAGCCAGCCACCCTGGCCACCTGCCAGCCACCCAACCTCCATCAGGAAGAAAACCTGGCAACCGGCCAGCCATGTACCAGCCAGCCACCCTGGCCACTTGCCAGCCAACGTGGACACCAGCCAACCAACCTCCATGAGGAAGAAACCCTGGCAGTCGGCCAGCCATCCTGGCCACCAGCCAACCAGCCTGGCCATCAGCCGGATAATCTCCCACCAACCAGCCAAAGTAGCAACCAGCAAGACAGGACACCAGCCAACCGACCTGGCCACCAGCCAACTAAACCGGAGACCAGCCAGCCACCCTGGCCACCTGCCAGCCAACGTGGACACCAGCCAACCAACCTCCATCAGGAAGAAACCCTGGCAACCGGCCAGCTATGCACCACCCAGCCAACCTGGCCACCAGCCAACTAACACGGCGACCAGCCAGCCAACCTGGCCACCAGTCAGTCAACTTGGCAACGCGTCAGCCGACCTGGATCAGCCAGCCAATCTTGCCACCAGCCAGCCAGCCAATCTAGCCACCAGGCAGAAACCTTGGCCACCAGCCAGCCGACGTGCACACCAGCCAGCCAAACTGGACACTAGCTAACCAATCTGGCCGCCTACCAGCTAACCTGGCTATCAGCCAGCCATCCTGGCCACGAGCCAGGCAACCTGGCCGCCATCCAGCCAACCTGACCACCAGCCAGTCAACCTGGAAGCCATCCGGTCAACTCAACTAACAAATAGCCAACCTGGCCTCCAGTCAGCCACCCCGGCCATCAGCCAGCCAACCTGGACACGAGCCAGCCAATCTGAATGTCATCCGGCCAACGTGGCCAACTGCCGGCCAACCTGATCACAAGTCAGCCAGCCTGGACACCAGCCAGCCAACCTGGACACCAACCAGCCATCCTGGTCCCCAGCCAGCCTAACAAGCCACCATCTAGCCAATCTGGCCACCAGCCAGCCAACCTGGCCACCAGACAGCCAACCTGGACGCAAGCCAACCAACCTGGCCACCAGACAGCCAACCTGGACACAAGCCAACCAACCTGGCCGCCATCCAGCCAACCTGACCACCAGCCAGCCAACCTGGAAGCCATCCGGTCAACTCAACTAACAATTAGCCAACCTGGCCTCCAGTCAGCCACCCCGGCCATCAGCCAGCCAACCTGGACACGAGTCAACCAATCTGAATGCCATCCGGCCAACGCGGCCAACCTGATCACCAGTCAGTCAACCAGGCCACCAGCCAACCAACCTGGTCACCAGCCAGCCAACCTTGCCACCAGCAAACCATCCTTGCTACCAGCCAACCGAACATGCCACAAGCTGATCAAACTTGCCACCGGCCAGCCAACCTTGCCACCAGCCAGCCAACCTGGAAGCCATCCGGTCAACTCAACTAATAACCAGCCAACCTGTCCTCCAGTCAGCCACCCCGGTCACCAGCCAGCCAACCTGGACACGAGCCAGCCAGTCTGAATGTCATCCGGCCCATGCGGCCAACTGCCGGTCAACCTGATCACCGGTCAGCCAACCAAGCCACCAGCCAACCAACCTAGCCACCAGCCAGCCAACCTTGCCACCAGCAAGCCATCCTTGCCACCAGCCAATCAACCATGCCACAAGCTGATCAACCTTGCCACCGGCCAGCCAACCTTGCCACCAGCCACCTAACCTAACCAGTTAGTTAGAACCAGTTAGTAGGAACACTGCTAATAAGCAGGGCGACTGCTAATAAGTAAGGTCATTGCCAGTAACCAAGGCCACTGACCTATTGAGCAAGGTCACTGAACTTTACAACAGGGTCACTGACCTTTTCAGTAAGGTCGCTGAACTTTTCAGCAAGGTCGTTGAACCTTTCAGCAAGGTCGCTGAACTTTTCAACAAGGTCACTGACCTTATCAATAAGGTCACTGACCTTTGCAGCAAGGTCGTTGAACTTTTCAACAAGGTCACTGACCTTATCAATAAGGTCACTGACCTTTTCAGCAAGGTCACTGACCTTTTCAGCAAGGTCGCTGAACTTTTCAGCAACGTCACTGACCTTGGTTACTTGGCAATGACCTTGCTTATTAGCAGTCGCCTTGCTTATTAGCAGTGTTCTTACTAACGGGTTCTAACTAACTGGCTCTAACTAACTGACTCTGGCTAACTGGTTAGGTTAGGTGGCTGGTGGCCACGTTCGCTAGCTTGTGGCAAGGTTGGTTAGCTGGTGGCAAGGTTGGCCGACTGGGGCAATGTTGGCTGGCTGGTGGGAAGGTTGGCTGGTTGGGGCAATGTTCGCTAACTGTTGGCAAGGTTGGCTGGCTGGTTCAGGGTGGCTGGCTGGTGGCCAGGTTGGCTGGCTGGCGGCCGGGATGGCGGGCCGGTTGCCAGGGTTTCTTCCTGATGGAGGTTGGTTGGCTGGTGTCCACGTTGGCTGGCAGGTGGCTAGGGTGGCTGACTGGTGGATGGCTGGCCGGTTGCCAGGGTTTCTTCCTGATGGAGGTTGGTTGGCTGGCAGGTGGTCAGGGTGGCAGATTGGTGGCCAGGGTGGCTGGCTGGTAGCGAGGGTTGTTGTCTAGTGGCAGTATTGGCTGGTTGAAGGCATGGTGGGTTTGGCTGGTTGGTCTGCACGTTGTCTGGCTGGTTGCCAGGGTTTCTGCTGGTAGCCAGACAGGCTGGCTGGTTGGTGGCAAGGTTAGCTGGCTGGTCCAGGTTGGCCGTATGGTGTCCAGTTTGGCTAGCTGGTGGTGATGCTGGCTGCCTGGTGGCAAGGTTGGCTCCCTGGTGGCCAGGTTGGCTGGCTGGTCTGCGGTTTAGTTGGCTGGTGGCCAGGTCGGTTGGCTGGTGTCCTGGCTTGCTGTTGGCTGCTTTGGCTGGCTGGTGGCCAGATTAGCTGGCTGATGGCCAGGTTGGCTGGCTGGTGGCCAGGATGGCTGGCCGGTTGCCAGGGTTTCTTCCTGATGGAGGTTGGTTGGCTGGTGTCCACGTTGGCTGGCAGGTGGCCAGGGTGGCTGGCTGGTGCATGGCTGGCCGGTTGCCAGGTTTTCTTCCTGATGGAGGTTGGGTGGCTGGCAGGTGGCCAGGGTGGCTGGCTGGTGTCCAGGTTGGCTGGCTTGTGATCAGGTTAGCCGGCAGTTGGCCGCGTTGGCCGGATGACATTCAGATTGGCTGGCTCGTGTCCAGGTTGGCTGGCTGATGGCCGGGGTGGCTGACTGGAGGCCAGGTTGGCTATTTGTTAGTTGAGTTGACCGGATGGCTTCCAGGTTGACTGGCTGGTGGTCAGGTTGGCTGGATGGCGGCCAGGTTGCCTGGCTCGTGGCCAGGATGGCTGGCTGATAGCCAGGTTAGCTGGTAGGTGGCCAGATTGGTTAGCTAGTGTCCAGTTTGGCTGGCTGGTGTGCACGTCGGCTGGCTGGTGGCCAAGGTTTCTGCCTGGTGGCTAGATTGGCTGGCTGGCTGGTGGCAAGGTTGGCTGGCTGATCCAGGTCGGCTGACGCGTTGCCAAGTTGACTGACTGGTGACCAAGGTGGCTGGCTGGTGGCCAAGGTGGCTGGCTGGCGGCCAGGTTGGTTGGCTTGCGTCCAGGTTGGCTGTCTGGTGGCCAGGTTGGCTGGTTGGTGGCAACGTTGGCTGGCTGGTGGCAAGGTTGGCTGACCGGTGGCAAGGTTGATCAGCTTGTGGCATGGTTGGTTGGCTGGTGTCAAGTATGGCTTGCTGGTGGCAAGGTTGGCTGGCTGGTGGCCAGGTTGGTTGGCTGGTGGGCTGGTTGGCTGACTGGTAATCAGGTTGGCCGGCAGTTGGCCGCGTTGGGCGGATGACATTCAGATTGGCTGGCTCGTGGCCAGGATGGCTGGCTGATAGCCAGGTTAGCTGGTAGGTGGCCAGATTGGTTAGCTAGTGTCCAGTTTGGCTGGCTGGTGTGCACGTTGTCTGGCTGGTTGCCAGGGTTTCTGCTGGTAGCTAGAAAGGCTGGCTGGTTGGTGGCAAGGTTAGCTGGCTGGTCCAGGTTGGCCGTATGGTGTCCAGTTTGGCTAGCTGGTGGTGATGCTGGCTGCCTGGTGGCAAGGTTGGCTCCCTGGTGGCCAGGTTGGCTGGCTGGTCTGCGGTTTAGTTGGCTGGTGGCCAGGTCGGTTGGCTGGTGTCCTGGCTTGCTGGTGGCTGCTTTGGCTGGCTGGTGGCCAGATTAGCTGGCTGATGGCCAGGTTGACTGGCTGGTGGTCAGGATGGCTGGCCGGTTGCCAGGGTTTCTTCCTGATGGAGGTTGGTTGGCTGGTGTCCACGTTGGCTGGCAGGTGGCCAGGGTGGCTGGCTGGTGCATGGCTGGCCGGTTGCCAGGTTTTCTTCCTGATGGAGGTTGGGTGGCTGGCAGGTGGCCAGGGTGGCTGGCTGGTGTCCAGGTTGGCTGGCTTGTGATCAGGTTAGCCGGCAGTTGGCCGCGTTGGCCGGATGACATTCAGATTGGCTGGCTCGTGTCCAGGTTGGCTGGCTGATGGCCGGGGTGGCTGACTGGAGGCCAGGTTGGCTATTTGTTAGTTGAGTTGACCGGATGGCTTCCAGGTTGACTGGCTGGTGGTCAGGTTGGCTGGATGGCGGCCAGGTTGCCTGGCTCGTGGCCAGGATGGCTGGCTGATAGCCAGGTTAGCTGGTGGGTGGCCAGATTGGTTAGCTAGTGTCCAGTTTGGCTGGCTGGTGTGCACGTCGGCTGGCTGGTGGCCAAGGTTTCTGCCTGGTGGCTAGATTGGCTGGCTGGCTGGTGGCAAGGTTGGCTGGCTGATCCAGGTCGGCTGACGCGTTGCCAAGTTGACTGACTGGTGGCTAGGTTGGCTGGCTGGTCGCCGTGTTAGTTGGCTGGTGGCCAGGTTGGCTGGGTGGTGCATGGCTGGCCGGTTGCCAGGGTTTCTTCCTGATGGAGGTTGGTTGGCTGGTGTCCACGTTGGCTGGCTGGCGGCCAGGTTGGTTGGCTTGCGTCCAGGTTGGCTGTCTGGTGGCCAGGTTGGCTGGTTGGTGGCCACGTTGGCTGGCTGGTGGCAAGGTTGGCTGGCCGGTGGCAAGGTTGATCAGCTTGTGGCATGGTTGGTTGGCTGGTGGCAAGTATGGCTTGCTGGTGGCAAGGTTGGCTGGCTGGTGGCCAGGTTGGTTGGCTGGTGGGCTGGTTGGCTGACTGGTAATCAGGTTGGCCGGCAGTTGGCCGCGTTGGCCGGATGACATTCAGATTGGTTGTCTCGTGTCCAGGTTGGCTGGCTGGTGGCCGGGGTGGCTGACTGGAGGACAGGTTGGCTGGTTGTTGGTTGAGTTGACCGGATGCCTTCCAGGTTGACTGGCTGGTGGTCAGGTTGGCTGGATGGCGGCCAGGTTGCCTGACTGGTGGCCAGGTTGGCTGGCTGGTGGCCACGTTGGCTGGCTGGTGGCAAGGTTGGCTGGCCGGTGGCAAGGTTGATCAGCTTGTGGCATGGTTGGTTGGCTGGTGGCCAGGTTGGTTGGCTGGTGGCCTGGTTGGCTGACTGGTGATCAGGTTGGCCGGCAGTTGGCCGCGTTGGCCAGATGACATTCAGATTGGTTGACTCGTGTCCCAGTTGGCTGGCTGCTGGCCGGGGTGGCTGACTGGAGGACAGGTTGGCTGGTTATTAGTTGGGTTGACCGGATGGCTTCCAGGTTGGCTGGCTGGTGGTCAGGTTGGCTGCATGGCGGCCAGGTTGCTGGCTGGTGGATGGTTGGCTAGATTTCGGCCAGGTTGGTTGGCTTGAGGCTAGATTGGCTTCCTGGTTGGCTTCCTGCTGGCTGGCTGGTTGGTGGACAGGGTGGCTAGCTGGTAGTGAGGAGGGTTGTCTAGTGGCAGTATTGGCTGGTTGAAGGCATAGTGGGTTGGCTGGGCTGTGGCTATGTTGGCTGGCTCGTGGCCAGGAGGGCATGCTGATGGCCGGGTTAGCTGGTAGGTGGCCAGATTGGTTAGCTAGTGTCCACGGTGCCTGGCTGGTGGTCAGGTTGGCTAGATGGTGGCCAGGTTGCCTGGTTGATGGCCAAGTTGGTTGGCTTGTGTCCAGGTTGGCTGTCTGGTGGCCAGGTTGGCCGGCTGGTGGGCAAGGTGGCTGGCTGATGGCTAGGTTGGTTGGCTGGTGGCCAGGATGGCTGGCCGGTTGTCAGGGTTTCTTCCTGATGGAGGTTGGTTGGATGGTGTCCACGTTGGCTAGCAGGTGGCCAGGGTGGCTGGCTGGCCGGTTGCCAGGGTTTCTGCCTGGTGGCTAGATTGGCTGGCTGGCTGGTGGCCAGGTTGGTTGGCTTGTGGCTTGGTTGGCTGACCGTTGATCAGGTTCGTCGGCAGTTGGCCGCGTGGGCCGGATGACATTCAGATTGGTTGGCTTGTGTCCAGGTGGGCTGGCTGGTGGTCAGGTTGGCTAGATGGTGGCCAGGTTGCCTGGTTGATGGCCAAGTTGGTTGGCTTGTGCCCAGGTTGGCTGTCTGGTGGGCAGGTTGGCCGGCTGGTGGGCAAGGTGGCTGGCTGATGGCTAGGTTGGTTGGCTGGTGGCCAGGATGGCTGGCCGGTTGTCAGGGTTTCTTCCTGATGGAGGTTGGTTGGATGGTGTCCACGTTGGCTAGCAGGTGGCCAGGGTGGCTGGCTGGCCGGTTGCCAGGGTTTCTTCCTGATGGAGATTGTGATGGCTGGCAGGTGGCTACGGTGGCTGGCTGGTGGCCAGGATGGCTGGCCGGTTATCAGGGTTTCTTCCTGTTGGCCAAGTTGGTTGGCCGGTGGCTAGGTTGGCTGGCTGGTGGCCAGATTGGCTTCCTGGTGTCCAGCTAAGCTGGTTGACTGGCTGGTGGCCAGGTTGGCTTACCAACGGCCAGCTTGGCTGACCCGTGGGCAGGTTGGCTGGCTGGTGGCCACGTTAGTTGGCTGCTGACCAAGTTGGCTGGCTAGTGGCCAGGTTGGCTGACTGGAAGACAGGTCGACTGGCTATTAGTTGAGTTGACCGGATGGCGTCCAGTTTGGCAGACCGATGGTCATGTTGTGTGAATGGCGGCCAGGTTGGCCGGCTGGTGGCTAGATTGGCATCCTGGTTGGCTTCCTGTTGGCTGGCTGGTTGGTGGACAGGGCGGCTGGCTGGTAGCGAGGGTGGTTATCTAATGGCAGTATTGGCTAGTGGAAGGCATAGGGGGTTGGCTGGGCTGTGGCTATGTTGGCTGGCTCGTGGCCAGGATGGCATGCTGATGGTCGGGTTAGCTGGTAGGTGGCCAGATTGGTTAGCTTGTGTCCACGTTGGCTGGCTGGTGGCCAAGTGGGTTGGGTGGGGGACTGGTTGGATTGCTGGTTGGCCAAGCTGGCGGCCAGATTGGCTAGACGGTGGCTTTTTGGCTGGCTGATGACCAGGATGGCTGGTTGGTGTCCAGGTTGGCTGGCTGGATTCCCAGTTGCCTGACTGGCTAGTCGCCACGTTGGCGGACTGATGACCACGTCTGTTGATTGCAGACCAGCTTGGCTGGCTAGTGGCCAGGTTGGCTGGCTGGTGGCCAGGTTGGCTGGCTGGTTGGCCAAGGTGGCTGGCTGGTGGCCAGATTGGCTAGATGGTAGCTCCTTTGGCTGGCTGGTGACCAGGATGGCTGGTTGGTTTCCAGGTTGGCAGGCTGATGTCCAGGTTGGCTGGCTGGTGTCCAGGTTGGCTGGCTGGTGGCCGGGGTGGCTGACTGGTTATAAGATTGGCCGGGTTGGCCGGATGACATCCAGATTGGCTGGCTGGTGGCCGGGGCGGCTGACTGGAGGACAGGTTGGCTGGCTGTCAGTTGAGTTGACCGGATAGCTTCCAGGTTGGCTGGCTGGAGGTCAGGTTGGCTGGCCGGTGGCAAGCTTGTGGCATAGTTGGTTGGCTGGTGGCCAGGATGGCTGACTGGTGATCAGGTTGGCCAACAGTTGGCCGGATGACATTCAGTTTGACTGGCTCGTGTCCAGGTTTGCTGGCTGGTGGCCGGGACGGCTGACTGGAGGACAGGTTGGCTGGGTGTTTGTTGAGTTGACCGGATGCTTCCAGGTTGGCTGGCTGGTGGCCAGATTGGCTAGATGGTGGCTTCTTTGGCTGGCTGATGACCAGAATGGCTGGTTGGTGTCCGGGTTGGCTGGCTTGTGTCCAGGTTGGATAGCTGGTGGCCAGGATCGATGGTTGGAGGACAGGGTGGCTTGATGGTGACCAGGCAGGTTAGTTGGAGGCTAGGTTGGCGGGCTGGTGGCCAGGATGGCTGGTTGGTGGTCAGGCTGACTGACCGGGGGCCAGATTGCCTGGCTGGTAGATTAGTTGTCTGGCTGGCGGCCAGCTTAGCTATCTGGCGCTAATTGTGCAACCTGTAAGGTGCAGCATGCAACGTGGACCGTGCAACATGCAACGTGCAAATGCCCAACGTACAACGTGCACCTTGCTACGTTCAACATGCAGCAGACAACGTGCAAAGTGCAACGTACAAAGTGCAACGTGCAACAAACAACGTTCCACATGCCACGTGCAACGCACAACGCGCAACCTGTAAAGTGCACCGTGCTACGTACAACATGCAACATGCGACGTGCAACGTGCGACGCGCAACATGCAAGGTGCAACGTGCAACGTGCAGCATGCAAAATGCAACGTGCACGGTGCAACGTGCAACGCACAACGTACAACGTGCAACGTACAACGTGCAACGTGCAACGTACAACGTGCAACGTTCAACCTGTAACGTGCAACGTGCATTGTGCAACTTCCAACAAGCAACGTGCAACAGGAAACGTGAAAATAGAAACGTGCAACAAGAAACGTGCAACATCCAACGTGCAACGTGCAGTGTGCAACGTGCAATGTGTAACATGCAACCCGGCTACTAGCAAGGCAACACAGACACAAGTCACCAAACCTTGCCGCGAACTATTCAACCTATTCAACCTGGACACCAGCCAACCCACCATGCCACCAACCAGCCAATACTGCTACTAGACAACTACCCTGGCCACCAGCCAGCCCTCCTGACCTCCAGCAAGCCACCCTAGCCCCCAGCCAGAAAATCTGGCCACCAGGCAGTTAGCTTGGACGCCAGGCAACCAGCCTGGCCACCAGCCAGCTAATCTGGCCACCAGTCATCCAATCTGGCCAACCGGAGGAAACCCTGGCCATCAGCTAGCCAACCTGGCTACCAGCCAGGCAAACTGGACGCCATTCGGCCAACCTGGCCGAAGCCAAGCCTGCTACTATCCAGCCAACCTGGCCACCAGTCAGTCAACTTGGCAACCCGTCAGTCAGCCTGGCCAACAGTCAGTCAGCCTGGCCGCCTGTCAGCCAGCCTGGCCAACAGCCATCCAACGTAGCCATCAGCAAGGCAACCAGACCACCAGCTAGACAATCTGGCCACCAGCCAACCAACCTAGCCACCAGCCAACTAACCTGGCCCACAGGAAGAAACCCTGGCAACCGGCCAGCCATCCTGGCCACCAGCCAACTAACACGGAGACCACCCAGCCAACCTGGCCACCAGTCAGTCAACTTGGCAACGCGTCAGCCGACCTGGATCAGCCAGCCACCCTGGCCACCTGCCAGCCAACGTGGACACCAGCCAACCAACCTCCATCAGGAAGAAACCCTGGCAACCGGTCAGCCATCCTGGCCACCAGCCAACCAACCTGGCCATCAGCCAGCTAATCTGGCCACCAGCCAGCCAAAGCAGCAACCAGCAAGCCAACCTGGCCACCAGCAGGCCACCCTGGCCACCAGCCAGCCAGGACACCAGCCAACCAACCTGGCCATCAGCCAGCTAATTTGGCCACCAGTCATTTAAGTGGGCAACGCTTCAGCCAAACTTGCCACCAGCCAGCCAGCCAAACTAGCCACCAGGCAGAAACCCTGGCCATCAGCCAGCCAACGTGCACACCAGCCAGCCAAACTGGACACTAGCTAACCAATCTGGCCACCTACCAGCTAACCTGGCTATCAGCCAGCCATCCTGGCCACGAGCCAGCCAATCTGAATGTCATCCGCCCAACGCGGCCAACTACCGGCCAACCTGATCACAAGCCAGCCAACCTGGACACCAGCCAGCCACCCTGGCCACCTGCCAGCCACCCAACCTCCATCAGGAAGAAACCCTGGCAACCGGCCAGCCATGCACCAGCCAGCCACCCTGGCCACTTGCCAGCCAACGTGGACACCAGCCAACCAACCTCCATGAGGAAGAAACCCTGGCAGCCGGCCAGCCATCCTGGCCACCAGCCAACCAACCTGGCCATCAGCCGGATAATCTCCCACCAACCAGCCAAAGTAGCAACCAGCAAGACTGGACACCAGCCAACCGACCTGGTCACCAGCCAACTAAACCGGAGACCAGCCAGCCACCCTGGCCACCTGCCAGCCAACGTGGACACCAGCCAACCAACCTCCATCAGGAAGAAACCCTGGCAACCGGCCAGCCATGCACCACCCAGCCAACCTGGCCACCAGCCAACTAACACGGCGACCAGCCAGCCAACCTGGCCACCAGTCAGTCAACTTGGCAACGCGTCAGCCGACCTGGATCAGCCAGCCAACCTTGCCACCAGCCAGCCAGCCAATCTAGCCACCAGGCAGAAACCTTGGCCACCAGCCAGCCGACGTGCACACCAGCCAGCCAAACTGGACACTAGCTAACCAATCTGGCCGCCTACCAGCTAACCTGGCTATCAGCCAGCCATCCTGGCCACGAGCCAGGCAACCTGGCCGCCATCCAGCCAACCTGACCACCAGCCAGTCAACCTGGAAGCCATCCGGTCAACTCAACTAACAAATAGCCAACCTGGCCTCCAGTCAGCCACCCCGGCCATCAGCCAGCCAACCTGGACACGAGCCAGCCAATCTGAATGTCATCCGGCCAACGTGGCCAACTGCCGGCCAACCTGATCACAAGTCAGCCAGCCTGGACACCAGCCAGCCAACCTGGACACCAACCAGCCATCCTGGTCCCCAGCCAGCCTAACAAGCCACCATCTAGCCAATCTGGCCACCAGCCAGCCAACCTGGCCACCAGACAGCCAACCTGGACGCAAGCCAACCAACCTGGCCACCAGACAGCCAACCTGGACACAAGCCAACCAACCTGGCCGCCATCCAGCCAACCTGACCACCAGCCAGTCAACCTGGAAGCCATCCGGTCAACTCAACTAACAAATAGCCAACCTGGCCTCCAGTCAGCCACCCCGGCCATCAGCCAGCCAACCTGGACACGAGCCAGCCAATCTGAATGTCATCCGGCCAACGCGGCCAACTGCCGGCTAACCTGATCACAAGCCAGCCAACCTGGACACTAGCCAGCCACCCTGGCCACCTGCCAGTCACCCAACCTCCATCAGGAAGAAAACCTGGCAACCGGCCAGCCATGCACCAGCCAGCCACCCTGGCCACCTGCCAGCCAACGTGGACACCAGCCAACCAACCTCCATCAGGAAGAAACCCTGGCAACCGGCCAGCCATCCTGACCACCAGCCAGTCAACCTGGCCATCAGCCAGCTAATCTGGCCACCAGCCAGCCAAAGCAGCCACCAGCAAGCCAGGACACCAGCCAACCGACCTGGCCACCAGCCAACTAAACCGCAGACCAGCCAGCCAACCTGGCCACCAGGGAGCCAACCTTGCCACCAGGCAGCCAGCATCACCACCAGCTAGCCAAACTGGACACCATACGGCCAACCTGGACCAGCCAGCTAACCTTGCCACCAACCAGCCAGCCTTTCTAGCTACCAGCAGAAACCCTGGCAACCAGCCAGACAACGTGCACACCAGCCAGCCAAACTGGACACTAGCTAACCAATCTGGCCATCTACCAGCTAACCTGGCTATCAGCCAGCCATCCTGGCCACGAGCCAGCCAATCTGAATGTCATCCGCCCAACGCGGCCAACTGCCGGCCAACCTGATTACCAGTCAGCCAACCAGCCCACCAGCCAACCAACCTGGCCACCAGCCAGCCAACCTTGCCACCAGCAAGCCATACTTGCCACCAGCCAACCAAGCACGCCACAAGCTGATCAACCTTGCCACCGGCCAGCCAACCTTGCCACCAGCCAGCCAACGTGGCCACCAACCAGCCAACCTGGCCACCAGACAGCCAACCTGGCCACCAGACTGCCAACCTGGACGCAAGCCAACCAACCTGGCCGCCAGCCAGCCACCTTGGCCACCAGCCAGCCACCTTGGTCACCAGTCAGTCAACTTGGCAACGCGTCAGCCGACCTGGATCAGCCAGCCAACCTTGCCACCAGCCAGCCAGCCAATCTAGCCACCAGGCAGAAACCTTGGCCACCAGCCAGCCGACGTGCACACCAGCCAGCCAAACTGGACACTAGCTAACCAATCTGGCCACCTACCAGCTAACCTGGCTATCAGCCAGCCATCCTGGCCACGAGGCAGGCAACCTGGCCGCCATCCAGCCAACCTGACCACCAGCCAGTCAACCTGGAAGCCATCCGGTCAACTCAACTAACAAATAGCCAACCTGGCCTCCAGTCAGCCACCCCGGCCATCAGCCAGCCAACCTGGACACGAGCCAGCCAATCTGAATGTCATCCGGCCAACGCGGCCAACTGCCGGCTAACCTGATCACAAGCCAGCCAACCTGGACACCAGCCAGCCACCCTGGCCACCTGCCAGCCACCCAACCTCCATCAGGAAGAAAACCTGGCAACCGGCCAGCCATGCACCAGCCAGCCACCCTGGCCACCTGCCAGCCAACGTGGACACCAGCCAACCAACCTCCATCAGGAAGAAACCCTGGCAACCGGCCAGCCATCCTGGCCACCAGCCAGCCAACCTGGCCATCAGCCAGCTAATCTGGCCACCAGCCAGCCAAAGCAGCCACCAGCAAGCCAGGACACCAGCCAACCGACCTGGCCACCAGCCAACTAAACCGCAGACCAGCCAGCCAACCTGGCCACCAGGGAGCCAACCTTGCCACCAGGCAGCCAGCATCACCACCAGCTAGCCAAACTGGACACCATACGGCCAACCTGGACCAGCCAGCTAACCTTGCCACCAACCAGCCAGCCTTTCTGGCTACCAGCAGAAACCCTGGCAACCAGCCAGACAACGTGCAGACCAACCAGCCAAACCCACCATGCCTTCAACCAGCCAATACTGCCACTAGACAACAACCCTCGCTACCAGCCAGCCACCCTGGCCACCAATCTGCCACCCTGACCACCTGCCAGCCAACCAACCTCCATCAGGAAGAAACCCTGGCAACCGGCCAGCCATCCACCAGTCAGCCACCCTAGCCACCTGCCAGCCAACGTGGACACCAGCCAACCAACCTCCATCAGGAAGAAACCCTGGCAACCGGCCCGCCATCCCGGCCGCCAGCCAGCCAACCTGGCCACCAGCCAGCCACCCTGAACCAGCCAGCCAACCTTGCCAACAGTTAGCGAACATTGCCCCAACCAGCCAACCTTCCCACCAGCCAGCCAACATTGCCCCAGTCGGCCAACCTTGCCACCAGCTAACCAACCTTGCCACAAGCTAGCGAACGTGGCCACCAGCCACCTAACCTAACCAGTTAGCCAGAGTCAGTTAGTTAGAGCCAGTTAGTTAGAACCCGTTAGTAAGAACACTGCTAATAAGCAAGGTCATTGCCAAGTAACCAAGGTCAGTGACGTTGCTGAAAAGTTCAGCAACCTTGCTGGAAAGTTCAGCGACCTTACTGAAAAGTTCAGCGACCTTGCTGAAAAGGTCAGTGACCTTGCTGAAAAGGTCAGTGACCTCGTTGAAAAGTTCAACGACCTTGTTGAAAAGTTCAGCGACCTTGCTGAAAAGGTCAGTGACCTTATTGATAAGGTCAGTGACCTTGTTGAAAAGTTCAACGACCTTGCTGCAAAGGTCAGTGACCTTATTGATAAGGTCAGTGACCTTGTTGGAAAGTTCAGCGACCTTGCTGAAAGGTTCAACGACCTTGCTGAAAAGTTCAGCGACCTTACTGAAAAGGTCAGTGACCCTGTTGTAAAGTTCAGTGACCTTGCTCAATAGGTCAGTGGCCTTGGTTACTGGCAATGACCTTACTTATTAGCAGTCGCCTTGCTTATTAGCAGTTTTCTTACTAACTGGTTCTAACTAACTGGTTAGGTTAGGTGGCTGGTGGCAAGGTTGGCTGGCCGGTGGCAAGGTTGATCAGCTTGTGGCATGGTTGATTGGCTGGTGGCAAGGATGGCTTGCTGGTGGCAAGGTTGGCTGGCTGGTGGCTAGGTTGGTTGGCTGGTGGCTTGGTTGGCTGACCGGTGATCAGGTTGACCGGCAGTTGGCCGCATGGGCCGGATGACATTCAGACTGGCTGGCTCGTGTCCAGGTTGGCTGGCTGGTGACCGGGGTGGCTGACTGGAGGACAGGTTGGCTGGTTATTAGTTGAGTTGACCGGATGGCTTCCAGGTTGGCTGGCTGGTGGCAAGGTTGGCTGGCCGGTGGCAAGTTTGATCAGCTTGTGGCATGTTCGGTTGGCTGGTAGCAAGGATGGTTTGCTGGTGGCAAGGTTGGCTGGCTGGTGACCAGGTTGGTTGGCTGGTGGCCTGGTTGACTGACTGGTGATCAGGTTGGCCGCGTTGGCCGGATGGCATTCAGATTGGTTGACTCGTGTCCAGGTTGGCTGACTGATGGCCGGGGTGGCTGACTGGAGGCCAGGTTGGCTAATTGTTAGTTGAGTTGACCGGATGGCTTCCAGGTTGGCTGGCTGGTGGTCAGGTTGGCTGGATGGCGGCCAGGTTGGTTGGCTTGTGTCCAGGTTGGCTGTCTGGTGGCCAGGTTGGTTGGCTTGCGTCCAGGTTGGCTGTCTGGTGGCCAGGTTGGCTGGCTGGTGGCCAGATTGGCTAGATGGTGGCTTGTTAGGCTGGCTGGGGACCAGGATGGCTGGTTGGTGTCCAGGTTGGCTGGCTGGTGTCCAGGCTGGCTGGCTTGTGATCAGGTTGGCCGGCAGTTGGCCACGTTGGCCG
Source organism: Eumerus sabulonum (assembly GCA_951905685.1). Lineage (NCBI taxonomy): Eukaryota > Metazoa > Arthropoda > Insecta > Diptera > Syrphidae > Eumerus > Eumerus sabulonum. The sequence continues at coordinate 11,287,434 of OX645061.1, read as the reverse complement.
GATGACATTCAGATTGGCTGGCTGGTGTCCAGGTTGGCTGGCTGATGGCCGGGGTGGCTGACTGGAGGCCAGGTTGGCTATTTGTTAGTTGAGTTGACCGGATGGCTTCCAGGTTGACTGGCTTTTGGTCAGGTTGGCTGGATGGCGGCCAGGTTGCCTGGCTGGTGGCCAGGTTGGTTGGCTTGCGTCCAGGTTGGCTGTCTGGTGGCCAGGTTGGCTGGCTGGTGACCAAGGTGGCTGGCTGGTGGCCAAGGTGGCTGGCTGGCGGCCAGGTTGGTTGGCTTGCGTCCAGGTTGGCTGTCTGGTGGCCAGGTTGGCTGGTTGGTGGCCACGTTGGCTGGCTGGTGGCAAGGTTGGCTGGCCGGTGGCAAGGTTGATCAGCTTGTGGCATGGTTGGTTGGCTGGTGGCAAGTATGGCTTGCTGGTGGCAAGGTTGGCTGGCTGGTGGCCAGGTTGGTTGGCTGGTGGCCTGGTTGGCTGACTGGTGATCAGGTTGGCCGGCAGTTGGCCGCGTTGGCCAGATGACATTCAGATTGGTTGACTCGGGTCCAGGTTGGCTGGCTGGTGGCCGGGGTGGCTGACTAGAGGACAGGTTGGCTGGTTGTTAATTGAGTTGACCTCATGCCTTCCAGGTTGACTGGCTGGTAGTCAGGTTGGCTGGATGGCGGCCAGGTTGCCTGACTGGTGGCCAGGTTGGTTGGCTTGCGTCCAGGTTGGCTGTCTGGTGGCCAGGTTGGCTGGCTGGTGGCCACGTTGCCTGGCTGGTGGCAAGGTTGGCTGGCCGGTGGCGAGGTTGATCAGCTTGTTGCATGGTTGGTTGGCTGGTGGCAAGGATGGCTTGCTGGTGGCAAGGTTGGCTGGCTGGTGGCTAGGTTAGTTGGTTGTTGACCAGGTGGGCTGACTGGAGGTCAGGTTGACTAGATGGTGGCCAGGTTGCCTGGCTGGTGGCCAAGTTGGTTGGCTTGTGTCTGACTGGAGGACAGGTTGGCTAGCTGTTAGTTGAGTGAACCGGATGGCGTCCACGTTGGCTAGCTGGTGGCCAGATTGACTGGCTGGCTAGTCGCCATGTTGGCGGACTGATGACTACGTCTGTTGATTGCAGACCAGGTTGGCTGGCTAGTGGCCAGGAATCAAGAATCAACTAGTTCCAGTCGCAGGCAGTTCCAGGAGCACATAGCATTGTGCGGAGAAACATTGAAAAGAAAATATCTGTTAATCAAGTAAGTCCGTTGGACGTATTAGGTTATTTTGCTTCCTTTCCATGCCATCCTTTAAACTCTCAAAAAACGCAAAGACCTCTTTGCCCACTCGTGGCAAAGATAAGCTTCATTGCATTTTAGATCACATAGTTAAAGGTTTTTCAAATTTTGATAACGAAATGAATCTCGATAAGACTCCAATTGCGGTTAGTGTCTTCAATTTACTCAGGATTCCTGACGTGGTTAAAGACCTGCCAAACTTTGATGGTAACCCGAAACTCCTCCATGATTTCCTCTCTAACGTGGAAGAAATTCTTAACTTTATACCCGCGTTTGACCAATCGGGATACCTACAGTAGAATTATTCTTCGTGCTATACGCAATAAAATAACAGGCCAGGTTAACGAAGTACTTAACATGTACAGTACTCCATTAGTGTGGGAAGAAATCAAGCACAACCTGATGGTTCACTATTCTGATTATCGTAACGATAATACAAGTTCAATACGTGATCTGCACCAATTAAGACAAACCAATTCCACGGTGGATGTGTTTTATTCCCATATTGTCAAACTGTTATCAGCAATGATAAATCATACTTAAGTTCACGAGACTGACAATAACGTTATTTGCTCCAAGCAAAAGTTGTACGAAGAGATGTGCCTTAATACGTTCCTCTCGGGTCTTCGTGAACCATTGGGGTCAACAATTCGTTCGATGAGACCTACAAAGTTATCAGTCGCTCTTGACTTGTGTCGTAAAGAACAGAATTGCCTCTATTACCGTGAAGCACCTATAGCACGTCAGTCACTTAATTATAGTGGTTTAAGCCGGAATAATGTACAGCAAAACTACCCAAATAATATACAGCCCCTCGATAGAAACCATATTCCTTACCAAACTCTAAGTGCGTCAAACGTTCCACACATTCGGTATCATGGTCAACAATACTCGAGTTTTAGGCAATTCTATAATAGCAACAACTTACATTTTCCAAATCAAGTTTCACAATTTCATAACACAACATTTCAAAACATCGAATATCCTATAGCTGCCTTCAATCCTTGACGGTCCCGGGCACGCTGCTTCCAGTTATCAAGATCAAGATGTCTCACATCCGCGATTACTTGGTCTTTATACCGGAAGTTCGGTCTTCCTCTTCTTCTCGAACCAGGAGGCTCGGAGTCGAAGACCCTCTTAGCTGGAGCGTTGATGTCCATGCGCTCGATGTGGCTGAGCTAGTGTAGTCGACGGATCTTTGCCTTCCGGACTACATTCACATCCTTGTACAGCTCGTAGAATTCGCGGTTGTGTCTTCTTCTCAATTCACCTTCCTCACAGATAGGACCAAATAACCGGTGCAGAATTTTTCTTTCGAATGAACCCAAAATCAGCTCCGCAGTCCTGCTTATCGTCCAGCTTTCGGCTCCGTACAGCAAGACTGGCAGTATGAGCGTTTTGTAAAGCATGACTTTGGTCTTTAAAGTGAGGAGTTTTGCCCTTCTGCCCAAGTTGTTTGGACAAACCGAAGTAGCAGTGGTTGCCAAGGGCGATTCTTTGCCGGATCCCCACTGTGGTGTCATTTGTGGAATTTACGTTTGCCCTGAGGTAGACAAACTCCTTAACTACCTCGAAATTGTAGCTGTCAATTGTTATGTTTTGTCCCAGGTGGTGAGCGACGGATTGGTTTTTGCTTGACAGCATGTATTTCGTTTTGTCCTCATTGATCTTAAGACCAACTCGTTTCGCCAGTTCTTCAATCGCCGTGAATGCTTCCCCAATGCGACGGCGAGAACACGCGATGATGTCGATATCATCCGCGTATCCTAGCAGCTGGATGGACTTGTAAAAGATAGTGCCTTCCCTGTTGACGCCTGCCCGTCGCACTATCTGCTCCAGCACTAGGTTGAAGAAGTCACATGACAGCGCATCTCCTTGCCGAAATCCGGTGCATGTTTCGAATGGTTCCGAAATCCTAGAACCGAGTTGCACGGTGCATCGCGTGTTTTTTAGCGTGGCGCGACACAACTAGATCAGTTTTCCCGGGATCCCGCATTCGGCCATCGCACCAAACAGTTCTTCACGATGGTTGCTGTCGTATGCGGCTTTGAAATCGATGAAAAGATGGTGTGTATCGATTCGAAACTCGTTGGTCTATAGTCGATTTGCCGGGCCGGAAGCCGCACTGATAGCTGCCGATTAGTGCGATGCAAAATGGTTTTAGACGTTCACACAATACGCTGGACAGGATCTTGTATGCGACTTTGAGCAGGGATATACCTCTATGGTTCTTGCAAGAGGTAGGATCGCCTTTTTTGTGGATGGGGCATATAGAGCTGGTATTCCAGTCGTCGGGCATGCTTTCATCTTCCCGAATTCTGCAGATGATCTGGTGCATGCTCCCTACCAGAACATCGCCGCCAGCCTTGAAGAGCTCTGATGGCAAGCCATCTGCGCCTGCGGCTTTGTTGTTCTTCAGCTTCTGGATAGTTGTGCCGACTTCTTCGATGCTGGGTGGGAGGACTACTTCAGCGGCTGGAGTTGGGATTTCCTCGGTCCCTATCTCTTGGTCATGCTCGTTAAGCAGCTGCTGGAAATGCTGCTTAAATACATCCACTATTCCCTGCGGGTCGGTGACAAGATTATCCTCGCAGTTTCGAAGAGCCAGGGTGCCCTTTTTGAAGCCTCCTGCAAGGCCTTTGGCTTTCTTGTAAAAGGCTCGTGTTTTATGTTTATCCCTAGACTCCTCGATATCGTTGAGCTGGAAGGCTGCGAAGATTCTTTTCTTTTTTCGCAGTAGTTTTTTCTCCTCCCTTCTTCTGGCTCGGTACTCTTCTTGCGCTGCCCTGGTTTTCCTCTGCAGCGCCTTTTGGTACGCCTCGTCGGTTGCTGCCTTTTTCTGCTCACACTCGCTATCATACCACGGGATTCTTATCGGGGTGGTAGGTACCCTATGGTGATTTCGGCTACTTCCTGAATGGCTGAGCGGCAATGCAGCCACATATTATTGGCATTTTTTTCGACGTAGGCATTCCGTAGAGTCTTTCGCTCAGTTGCTCCCTGTAGACTCTGGTAACCTCCGGTGTGCTCAGGCGCCCAATGTCGAACCCCTCTTGGTGGGCTGGTGCAGCTTTCTGACATTGGACAGTCGAGCTCTGAATCTTGCTGCTACGAGGAAGTGGTCAGAGTCGACATTTGCCCCTCTGATTGTTCGCACATCCAGGATGTTTGACGAGTGCCTTGCGTCAATGAGCACATGGTCGATTTGGTTGGCGGTTCGACCGTCCGGAGATCGACAGGTTGCTGGGTGGATTCGCTTACGAGGGAATCTTGTGCTACTTATCACCGCATTACGAGCTGTCGCAAAGTACATGAGTCAGAGGCCGTTATCTGTTGTTGTATCGTGGAGGCTGTGCTTTCCGATCATTCCGCAAAGGTGACACTATATAAGACCTTAATCATCCCAGTCCTCCTTTACGGCGCAGAGGCTTGGACCTTAACAAAAGCGGATGAAGATGTCCTTGGTCGTTTCGAAAGGAAAATTCTGCGCACTATCTACGGTCCCGTTTGTTCAAACGGTGTATGGAGGAGAAGATATATCGAAGAACTGTACGGGTTGTACAGCGACATCGGCCTGGTACGACGTCTACGGATACAGCGTCTAAGGTGGCTAGGCCATGTAGACCGCATGGAAAATACAGCTCCGATCCGAAGAGTCTTCGAATCCACCCTGGAAGGAAGGCGCGGCAGAGGACAGCCGCATCAACGCTGGCGCACGCAGGTGGAAGGGACCTTAACCAACTGGGCGTGCGGCGCTGAAAACAGCTGGCCAAAGACCGTGCGACCTGGAGACGCTTATTGGTTGAGGCCTAGGTTCTCCACGGACTGTAGCGCCACCTAAGTAAGTTTTAATCATTTTGTCGAGCGCGTAAGATAGTTATAAGTTTTTTCTGAAATAAAAATGTATCGGTTGTCGTCCGATGACCGCAATCAACCAGCATCGGGTGCGGTTAGTACTTATATGGAGGACCGCTTGGGAACACCGCGTGTTGTCCAGTTTTTTTGCCTACTTTTTAGTTATTTAATTTCTAACGAATAAGCGACTGGATCGATTTTTCTGAAAACTTTCTCACTTCTAAGCTGCGTAATTATGCGTGGAATGAACCCAATCTTATGTCAATATCATCTTTGGTTCTCGAGATAATCGAGACGAGAATTCCGATACGCGCATACGCACACACACACATACGTCTCTATAAAAACCTTTGATTTGGATTCTGGCGACCTGGAATTCGCAAAATCGGCCCCATTGGGAAGTCAATAATGTGCGAATTAATGAACGAAATTATTTCATATTTTATTTAAAACAGAATTACATTGAAAGTAAATTTAAAAAATGAGCGCGACTTAGACACTGTCCAAGTACCAATCCGGCAGAAAACTTAGGCTATTCTTCCCATCAAAGAACTGCTCGTCAAGGTGGTCGGAAAAGCGTATCTTCTTGAATCTCCACACGGAGTATGGGCAATCTATGGATTGTAGTTTTGTTTCAACTCGATTTAGGAATGACTTCAGATAATTGAAACATATTGACTTATTCCAGTGTGTCTAGAAGGAAAGACAGTTAAGATTCATTTATATATATTTATATATTGTGTATAGACGTAGATCAGATGTAATAGGGTCTTTGGGTTTTTGATAACTTGTTTTCATTCTGATTGAAACTCGATCACGCCTTCCTTATAGAAACACTCTTCCCTATTGGTAAAAGAAAACTGAGACTTGAGACGAATTTTTTACTAGCAAAATCGGTCGCCATGGTCTAGACCAGCGATACCCAACCTGCGGCCCGCCAATCGTTTATGTGCGGCCCGAAACACACTAATGCCTGATCCACAATACTGCGTTAGTGCTAGCTGAGACACCCAACACAAGCAATTCAATGGGGTAGTCCAAAATACTGCGTTTGCGTTGGCGAGCTTACGTTCATTGAAAATTGAGAGGAAATAAGAGAAAATGAGAGCGAGAGAAAACGTAAGCTCACGTAACCAAAGGAGACAAAAGTCAAACACGTCGGAAATTTCTGTGCGTTTGAACGACTGTTGCTGTGTATTGATGTGTATGCTGTATCTGTGTATTTCTTGGTTTGTGTTGTGTACGTTTACGTCAGTGTTTTGACATGGAACAGCTGATAAAATTGCGTCGAAGCATTTCTCGTAACACGTAAAGTGCCCCGCACCAACGCAGTATTGTGGATCAGGCATAATGGGGAACACAATTTTTTCAAATTATTTTGTTTATTGAAAACATACATTAAATGAAACATTACGGTGCGCACATTTTTCAGTTCTGACATCAATACTCTCACAATAATTTTTTTAACTTTATGCAAAATATTCCGCCTAATTCCCTGACGTGTTAAGGTGGATCTGCCCGCTGTCCCCGCAGGGGTTGGTTGTTGCGTTTGTAATACACATCGATACTATGCGTGTTATTCTCCTCTTAAAAACGACGTTTTTGACTAACGCAGTGATAGTCTCATGACGTCGATGTGTAGAGTCAAGACGTGGTAAAATGGTCGCAACAAGGCAGAATGTTATAGTCAAGACGCCGTCAAACCGCAACGCGTTAGTAGGTGCAAACTGTAAAGGTGCCTGTCGAAGCCAATAGATTGGTATCTCATTCTTTATTCCTGGTTAAAATGCCAGCGGGTATGACGCGATCGCTATCGATGCGATGCCTCATGACGCGTTTACTTTCAGCATGTAACATTTGATTTCGCAAAATGACAATTAACGCGATGCCTTGTTTTTTGTGACCAAAGAACGCGACGCTTAATAACGCGATGCCTTGCATTATATGTCCAGCTTTATATGTGTCTCGCACTGGCATCGTAATGTTTTTCTTTGTTTACTTACTTATCAGGCCAGCGATCCATGGAGGATCTGAGCCCGAGCTATAGCTGCCTTCCATTCTTGACGGTCCCGGGCACGCTGCTTCCAGTTATCAAGACCAAGATATCTTACATCCGCGATTACTTGGTCTTTATACCGGAGGTACGGTCTTCCTCTTCTTCTCAAACCAGAAGGCTCGGAGTCGAATACCCTCTTAGCTGGAGCGTTGATGTCCATGCGCTCGATGTGGCCGAGCCAGTGTAGTCGACGGATCCTTGCCTTCCGGACTACATCCACATCTTGGTACAGCTCGTAGCGTTCGCGGTTGTGTCTTCTTCTCCATTCACCTTCCTCACAGACAGGACCAAATATCCGGCGCAGAATTTTTCTTTCGAAAGAAGCCAAAATCAGCTCCGCCGTCCTGCTTATCGTCCAGCTTTCGGCTCCGTACAGCAACACTGGCAGAATGAGCGTTTTGTAAAGCATGACTTTGGTCTTTCGAGTGAGGAGTTTTGACCCAAGTTGTTTGGACAAGCCGAAGTAGCAGCGGTCGCCAAGGGCGATTCTATGCCGGATTTCCACTGTGGTGTCATTTGTGGAATTTACGTTTGCCCCGAGGTAGACAAACTCCTTAACTACCTCGAAATTGTAGCTGTCAATTGTTATGTTTTGTCCCAGGTGGTGAGCGACGGATTGGTTTTTGCTTGACAGCATGTATTTCGTTTTGTCCTCATTGATCTTAAGACCAACTCGTTTCCCTTGTTCTTCAATCGCCGTGAATGCTTCCACAATGCCACGGCGAGAACACGCGATGATGTCGATATCATCCGCGTATCCTAGCAGCTGGATGGACACTATGTAAAAGATAGTGCCTTCCCTTTTGACGCCTGCCCGTCGCACTATCTGCTCCAGCACCAGGTTGAAGAAGTCACATGACAGCGCATCTCCTTGCCGAAATCCGGTGCATGTTTCGAATGGTTCCGAGGTCCTAGAACCGAGTTGCACGGTGCATCACGTGTTTTTTAGCGTGGCGCGACACAACTGGATCAGTTTTCCCGGGATCCCGAATTCGGCCATCGCACCAAACAGTTCTCCACGATGAAAGCTGTCGTATGCGGCTTTGAAATCGATGACAAGATGGTGCGGTGCAAAATGGTTTTAGACGTTCACACAATACGCTGGACAGGATCTTGTATGCGACATTGAAATAGTTAGTTATAGTTCTTGCAAGAGGTAGGATCGCCTTTTTTTGTGGATGGGGCATATAGAGCTGGTATTCCAGTCGTCGGGCATGCTTTCATCTTCCCGAATTCTGCAGATGATCTGGTGCATGCTCCCTACCAGAACATCGCCGCCAGCCTTGAAGAGCTCTGATGGCAAGCCATCTGCGCCTGCGGCTTTGTTGTTCTTCAGCTTCTGGATAGCTGTGCCGACTTCTTCGATGCTGGGTGGGAGGACTACTTCAGCGGCTGGAGTTGGGATTTCCTCGGTCCCTACCACTCAGGTGGAAGGGACCTTAACCAACTGGGCGTGCGGCGCTGGAAACAGCTGGCCAAAGACCGTGCGACCTGGAGACGCTAATTGGTTGAGGCCTAGGTTCACCACGGACTGTAGCGCCACCTAAGTAAGTTTTAATCATTTTGTCGAGCGCGTAGATAGATAGATAGGGCTTGGGGGGTGGGACAGAGTCGCCTGATCACTGCGGCCACGATTGGGCCTATTGTGATGTCCCCCACTTACAGTTCACTCAGAAAACCTGAGTCCGTAATAAAACTTAGTATGCTTTTGAGTGAGCTGGCAGCAATTTCTTCTGCTTCAAGATAATGCTTGCCTAGGTGACGAAGACGTGTACTGACCAGGCAGTTACAGTGGCATAGTATGTGCTCTGCTGTTTCTTCGTCTTCATTACACATACGGCAAGTGTCATCTTGTATGATGCCCATTGTTTTGAGGTGTTTATTAACTGGGCAGTGTCCAGTAAGGAAACCTGTGATTAAACGAATCTGACTCCTCGAAAGCATGAGAAGTTGTTTCGTTCATTTGAGGGATGTAGTTGGGAGGAACAGCTTGGCTTGTCTGCTACCTTTCGTTTGTGACCAGTAGTGATCCGTCGTGTTCCTTAACCAATTTTTTATGCAGCATTTGGTGGTGCTAGTGGGTATGCCGCAGAAAGGCCTTGGCATCATAAATGGTGATGCAGAGCCTTTCCTTGCTAGTAGGTCCGCCTTTTCGTTGCCTGTATGGCCGCTGTGTCCAGGTATCCAAATGAGATGAACTCTGTTTGTACTGGCCAGCTGATGAAGTAGCTGTAGGCAGTCCCATACCAGCTTGGAGGTTATTTCAAAGCTCTTTAGGGCTTGAAGTGCAGCCTTGCTGTCAGAGAGAATGTAAATGTTTTTGTTAAGTATATTTCTGTTTATATTTTCTCTGAGGCAGAGTTCTATAGCAAATATCTCTGCTTGAAAAACGGAGTTATAACTGTCCATGCTGACGTAAACGCATGTGCCCGTATTTGCTCTATCCTGGTCCCAGTTTTGTCGGTTAGGGAATGTGACCTTGTAGTTTTGGCTGAAGTTATATTTGGGGAGACAGTTGTCTGTAAGAGATATCTTTAGGATTTCATGCCTGTTTATTTCTGTAAGGATGTCAGGGTGAAAGAGCCTACGGTTAGAGTCATCCTCCATGATCATTCTGTGGGCGAAGACCATTGCTTCTTTCTTCAGTTGGAGATGAAGAGGTGGCAGGTCTGTGATGACTTCAAGTGCTGCTGTGGGGGTTGTTCTCATGGCCCCAGTGATACAGATGCAAGCTAGTCTTTGCAATTTGTTGAGCTTGGCTTGCACTGATACTGGTTTTGTTTTGTGCTACCAGACGGGCGCAGCATATGTAAGGATTGGTCTGGTGATTGCTGTATATAGCCAGCGGGACATTTTGGGGTTTGTGCCCCAGTTTTTGCCAGTGAGACTTTTGCTGGTCCATAAGGAGATCCTGGCTTTCTCAATGGTCTTTGTAATGTGAGAGTTCCAAGTGAGCTTTTCGTCTAGAGTTATCCCTAGATATTTGACTTCTTTTGAGAACTCTATCGCTTCACCAAAGAGGGTAGGTTTAGTAAGTTTGTGCCTGTTCCTTCTTTTGGTGAAGGCGACTATGGTGCTTTTTCTAGGATTTACATTTAGTGCAACCTTTAAGCACCAGTTTGCAACAAGGTTTAGTGCCCGTTGGAGGAGTTCCGAGACTGTGTCTTCGAATTTGCCTCTGATCAGGATCACTATGTCGTCAGCGTAGCCTTGGACATAGAAGCCATTGTTGCTGAGTATGCTTATCAGTTCGTTGACCACGATGGACCACAGGAGTGGTGAGAGAACCCCGCCTTAAGGGCATCCTTTCGCGGCGTTAACGCTGATTTTGTCATTGCCTAGCGAGGTGCTTATTTTCCTGTTGCTAAGCATATGTTGGATCCAATTGCATGTGGTGTTGTCCACCCCTGTGCTGAGGATGCAACGTTTTATTTGGGTGTATTCGGTGTTATCGAAAGCACCCTCAATATCGAGAAAGCAACCTATCGCAATTTCTTTGTCGCTCAGGGATTTATTAATCTTAGTTCCTGAAGAGCATGCGTGGTCGATTTCCCAGGCTGGTAGGCATATTGGTTTTTGTGAAGTGGTGATCTTCTCAGTGCACCGTCCCTGATATGCCTATCCAGGATTTTTTCCATTGTTTTTAGGAAAAAAGAGGTAAGGCTTATCGGTCTGTAGGACTTAGGCAGGTCTGTGGGTCTACGGCCTACTTTGGGAATGAATTTTACCTTTACCTCTGTCCAGCTTGTTGGTATGTGTCCCCATGCATAGCTGGTTCTAAAGATGTTAATGAGCATGGGGCTAATTTGCGCACTCCCCTTCTGAAGAAGGGCTGGGAAGATGCCATCCTCCCCCGGGGATTTGTATGGGTCAAAAGAATTGATGGCCCATTTTATGCGGAGGTATGTTACAGAGATCAGAGGGAATGATGTTAGAGTCCGGGAAGTGCGTACTGGTCAGAATTTTGAGTACTTCTGTACGCGTCGAGCGCGTAAGATAGGTATAAGTTTTTTCTGAAATAAAAATGTATCGGTTGTCGTCCGATGACCGCAATCAACCAGCATCGGGTGCGGTTAGTACTTATATGGAGGACCGCTTGGGAACACCGCGTGTTGTCCAGTTTTTTTGCCTACTTTTTAGTTATTTAATTTCTAACGAATAAGCGACTGGATCGATTTTTCTGAAAACTTTCTCACTTCTAAGCTGCGTAATTATGCGTGGAATGAACCCAATCTTATGTCAATATCATCTTTGGTTCTCGAGATAATCGAGACGAGAATTCCGATACGCGCATACGCACACACACACATACGTCTCTATAAAAACCTTGGATTTGGATTCTGGCGACCTGGAATTCGCAAAATCGGCCCCATTGGGAAGTCAATAATGTGCGAATTAATGAACGAAATTATTTCATATTTTATTTAAAACAGAATTACATTGAAAGTAAATTTAAAAAATGAGCGCGACTTAGACACTGTCCAAGTACCAATCCGGCAGAAAACTTAGGCTATTCTTCCCATCAAAGAACTGCTCGTCAAGGTGGTCGGAAAAGCGTATCTTCTTGAATCTCCACACGGAGTATGGGCAATCTATGGATTGTAGTTTTGTTTCAACTCGATTTAGGAATGACTTCAGATAATTGAAACATATTGACTTATTCCAGTGTGTCTAGAAGGAAAGACAGTTAAGATTCATTTATATATATTTATATATTGTGTATAGACGTAGATCAGATGTAATAGGGTCTTTGGGTTTTTGATAACTTGTTTTCATTCTGATTGAAACTCGATCACGCCTTCCTTATAGAAACACTCTTCCCTATTGGTAAAAGAAAACTGAGACTTGAGACGAATTTTTTACTAGCAAAATCGGTCGCCATGGTCTAGACCAGCGATACCCAACCTGCGGCCCGCCAATCGTTTATGTGCGGCCCGAAATACACTAATGCCTGATCCACAATACTGCGTTAGTGCTAGCTGAGACACCCAACACAAGCAATTCAATGGGGTAGTCCAAAATACTGCGTTTGCGTTGGCGAGCTTACGTTCATTGAAAATTGAGAGGAAATAAGAGAAAATGAGAGCGAGAGAAAACGTAAGCTCACGTAACCAAAGGAGACAAAAGTCAAACACGTCGGAAATTTCTGTGCGTTTGAACGACTGTTGCTGTGTATTGATGTGTATGCTGTATCTGTGTATTTCTTGGTTTGTGTTGTGTACGTTTACGTCAGTGTTTTGACATGGAACAGCTGATAAAATTGCGTCGAAGCATTTCTCGTAACACGTAAAGTGCCCCGCACCAACGCAGTATTGTGGATCAGGCATAATGGGGAACACAATTTTTTCAAATTATTTTGTTTATTGAAAACATACATTAAATGAAACATTACGGTGCGCACATTTTTCAGTTCTGACATCAATACTCTCACAATAATTTTTTTAACTTTATGCAAAATATTCCGCCTAATTCCCTGACGTGTTAAGGTGGATCTGCCCGCTGTCCCCGCAGGGGTTGGTTGTTGCGTTTGTAATACACATCGATACTATGCGTGTTATTCTCCTCTTAAAAACGACGTTTTTGACTAACGCAGTGATAGTCTCATGACGTCGATGTGTAGAGTCAAGACGTGGTAAAATGGTCGCAACAAGGCAGAATGTTATAGTCAAGACGCCGTCAAACCGCAACGCGTTAGTAGGTGCAAACTGTAAAGGTGCCTGTCGAAGCCAATAGATTGGTATCTCATTCTTTATTCCTGGTTAAAATGCCAGCGGGTATGACGCGATCGCTATCGATGCGATGCCTCATGACGCGTTTACTTTCAGCATGTAACATTTGATTTCGCAAAATGACAATTAACGCGATGCCTTGTTTTTTGTGACCAAAGAACGCGACGCTTAATAACGCGATGCCTTGCATTATATGTCCAGCTTTATATGTGTCTCGCACTGGCATCGTAATGTTTTTCTTTGTTTACTTACTTATCAGGCCAGCGATCCATGGAGGATCTGAGCCCGAGCTATAGCTGCCTTCCATTCTTGACGGTCCCGGGCACGCTGCTTCCAGTTATCAAGACCAAGATATCTTACATCCGCGATTACTTGGTCTTTATACCGGAGGTACGGTCTTCCTCTTCTTCTCAAACCAGAAGGCTCGGAGTCGAATACCCTCTTAGCTGGAGCGTTGATGTCCATGCGCTCGATGTGGCCGAGCCAGTGTAGTCGACGGATCCTTGCCTTCCGGACTACATCCACATCTTGGTACAGCTCGTAGCGTTCGCGGTTGTGTCTTCTTCTCCATTCACCTTCCTCACAGACAGGACCAAATATCCGGCGCAGAATATTACTTTCGAAAGAACCCAAAATCAGCTCCGCCGTTCTGCTTATCGTCCAGCTTTCGGCTCCGTACACGAAGACTGGCAGTATGAGCGTTTTGTAAAGCATGACTTTGGTCTTTCGAGTGAGGAGTTTTGACCCAAGTTGTTTGGACAAGCCGAAGTAGCAGCGGTCGCCAAGGGCGATTCTATGCCGGATTTCCACTGTGGTGTCATTTGTGGAATTTACGTTTGCCCCGAGGTAGACAAACTCCTTAACTACCTCGAAATTGTAGCTGTCAATTGTTATGTTTTGTCCCAGGTGGTGAGCGACGGATTGGTTTTTGCTTGACAGCATGTATTTCGTTTTGTCCTCATTGATCTTAAGACCAACTCGTTTCCCTTGTTCTTCAATCGCCGTGAATGCTTCCACAATGCCACGGCGAGAACATGGCGAGATGATGTCGATATCATCCGCGTATCCTAGCAGCTGGATGGACACTATGTAAAAGATAGTGCCTTCCCTTTTGACGCCTGCCCGTCGCACTATCTGCTCCAGCACCAGGTTGAAGAAGTCACATGACAGCGCATCTCCTAGCCGATGCATGTTTCGAATGGTTCCGAGGTCCTAGAACCGAATTGCATGGTGCATAGCGTGTTTTTTAGCGTGGCGCGACACAACTGGATCAGTTTTACCGGGATCCCGAATTTGGCCATCGCCCCAAACAGTTCCTCACGATGAATGCTGTCGTATGCGGCTTTGAAATCGATGAAAAGATGGTGTGTATCGATTCGAAACTCGTTGGTCTTTTCCAGGATTTGCCGAAGTGTGAAAATTTGGTCTATAGTCGATTTGCCGGGCCGGAAGCCGTACTGGTAGCTGCCGATTAGTGCGGTACAAAACGGCTATAGACGTTCACAGAATACGCTGGACAGGATCTTGTATGCGACATTGAGCAGGGATATACCTCTATAGTTCTTGCAAGAGGTAGGATCGCCTTTTTTGTAGATGGGGCAAACAGAGCTGGTATTCCAGTCCTCGGGCATGCTTTCGTCTTCCCAAATTCTGCAGGTGCATGCTCCCTAGCAGAACATCGCCGCCAGCCTTGAAGAGCTCTGATGGCAAGCCATCTAAACCTGCGGCCTTGTTATTCTTCAGCTTCTGAATAACTGTGGCGACTTCTTAGATGCTGGGTGGGAGGACTACTTCAGCGGCTGGAGTTGGGATTTCCTCGGTCCCTACAGCTCTCTCTTGATCACGCTCGTTAAGTAGCTGCTGGAAGTGCTACTTAAATACATCCACTATTCCCTGCGGGTCGGTGACAAGATTACCCTCGCAGTTTCGAAGAGCCTGGGTGCCCTTTTTGAAGCCTCCTGCAAGGCCTTTGGCTTTCCTGTAAAAGGCTCGTGTTTTGTGCTTATCCCTAGGCTCCTCGAAAAGGTCATCACCCAAAATCTATAATGTTGCGGCCCACGTGAATTAGCAAACAAATGAATGTGGCCCGAGGGAAAAAAAGGTTGTGTATGGCTGGTCTAGACTATAATATGAATGTATAAGAAGCTCCCAACCAAGCTCGCAAAGCTTCTGGCTAAGCACTATCACACATCGATGTCCACACTTCTCTATTGTTTGCCAAAGCTAGCTACTTTTTTAGACTGTCCAACTGCTGTGCAGGTCCTAGTTAAGAGCCGCCCATTGCCGACTAACCTCAAATACCTAGACTGTGGCGCTCAAAATAAACACATCTAAAACAAAAGCCCTAAGTACTACTAACACTGGCACGCAAATCAGCATTGTCGAGTGAGTTGACGTATGGTCTCGGTTTACCGTACACAATGTTCCAGCTCCGACATCAATATTGTTCTAGGAGGCTTTAATGCGAAGCTGGTAAAGAAGACCTCTTTAGAAAATTGATATAGGCTGTCTGAGACGTGGATAAGTTGCAGTCGCAAGAGATGGACAGGATTTTCGCCGATCATGTCTCCTTCAAGCTCTCCCAAGATCAGATGCAGGTTGCACAAACCAAAGACGGTGCCAAAACGCCATCAGGAGTGTCTATGTATTAGGTTTCCAGCCAACTGCAGACGAATGCAGACAGGCCATGTTGCATCGACGGACGAGAGCCACTAATGAGCTCTAGGAACGCAAAGAAGGTAACGACACGCGCTCTTCAAAAGATAAAAGCAGCAAAACGAGAAATCTGCTGGCTGAGATGGACTTATCTGTAGATCTGTGGTGCAGAAGCTTGGACCCTTTCAAAAATGGTACGTGGACGTACTCAGAGGAAAATTCTGCGTATAATCTTTAGACCTGTTTATGTTAAGGGAGAGTGGAGGAGAAGATTCAATCACGAACTCTATGGGCTGTACAGCGATATCGGTCTGGTGGTCAGACGTACATATGTATGTATACGGATACAACGTTTAAGATGGCTGGGCCATGTAGAGCAAATGCACACCAGTTCCAGCCCGAAGAGTCCCCGCATCAAACCCTGAGGAACGACACGGCAGAGGACGGTCGCATTTAGGGTGGTGCACGCAGGTGGAACCAACTGCCTGTGCGGCACTGGAAACCGTGCGCCAGAGATGTATGGTGATGAACAAGGAAGATACGACGCGAATGACTTTGACCATTTTTGCTTACTAAATTAATGGAGGAGAAGGGAGTGAACAAACAGAGCAAAGAAGTTGATCGCGTTTAACTTGGCAAACGCCAGCTTCGATCTCTGTCCCTGCTCAATCCAAGTTGACACACAGCCTCCGCGTGGCCTCCCCTGGATAGCTATACTGGCACCCGCCAGGTAGTGAACCAATGTGTGCAGCGACCCGACCCCTTGTTCCTGGGGAAAGAGGAACCTGGCCCTCCAGGTTGGGGGTTGCGCTTAGGGCTAACATCCCTATCGCTTAAAGCAAAAATTTTGTTCAGAGACAACCAATAGCCTCGGATACGGACGGATTACATGTTGACGACCCCCGCAAACGTCAAAAAGGAAACGAATTTTGGTTCTGCACCTGGAACGTTAGGTCCCTCAACAGACCAGGTGCAGCCGAACAACTGGTCAACTCTTTGGACTGCTATAAGGCAGACATTACCGCGCTCCAAGAAGTGCGATGGGATGGGCCAGGCAAAAAGCGGATGAAAAACTGTTATTTCTACTACGGAAACTGCTACAGAGAAAATAGACAACGCTTATTCGGATGCGGATTTGTTGTTCGAGGCAGACTCAGGAAAAAAGTCTTAAGCTTCCAGTATGTAAGCGAGCGCCTCATAACTATCCGCATCAAGGCCAATCTCGGCAATATAAGCTTACTATGTGTCCACGCCCCCACAGAGGAGAAAGATGACCGACATAAAGACGACTTCTATGATCTCCTGGGCAGAACGTATGCGCAATGTCCCAGCTATGACACCAAAATCGTTCTAGGAGATTTCAATGCGAAGCTGGGTAAGGAAGCTATCTTTGAACGGGTCATAGAAAAGCACAGCCTACACAACACCACGTCAGAAAACGGACTAAGGCTAGTGGACTTTATGGCGGGATATAATCTCGTAGTAGCAAGTACACGATTCCCACACCTCAACATCCATAAGGGGACCTGGCGGTCTTTCGATCAATCGACAACCAACCAAATTGATCATATTGCGATCGACGGCAGATACTCCTCCAGCATCCTAGATATCCGAACCTTTCGAGGAGCCAACATCGACTCGGATCATTACCTTGTTGCAGCCAAGGTACGGATGCGAATTTCTCGGAACGAACGGAGTCGAGTAAGAACACCAAAATTTAACGTCGGAAAGCTGCAATCGCAGGAAGCCGCCAGGACCTTCGCCGGTCAAGTCTCCCTCAAGCTCTCTCAGGTCCCGATGCAATCTGCAGAAACCATAGAACAGCAAAGGAGTCGTTGTCAGAAAGCCATTAGAGAGGCCGCCTCAGATATACTCGGTTTCGAGCCACCACCGTCGAGAAACCCCTGGTTTGATGATGAGTGCAGACAGGCCCATGTAGAGAAACAGAATGCATACATGGCCACATTGCATCGACGGACGAGAGCTGCCCGCGAGCTCTATGAACAGAAAAGGAGGGAGGAGCATGCGCTTCTGATAATGAAAAAGAAGGAGCACGAGAAGCGCGAGATCGAGGAGATGGAGAGATGTTACGGCAGGAACGACGTTCGAATTTTACCAGAAAGTAAAACGAACATGCCAAGGCTATAAAGCCAGGACAGAAGCCTGCAAGGATGAGCACGGACAACTAGTAGTGGAGTCACAGTCGATGCTGAGATTGTGGAAGGACCACTTCTGCAGACTGTATAACGGCGATGATAGTCAAAATGCCGCAGTCAGGCAGAGCGAACCATTCACAATGAACGAAGACGAAGGAGAATCCCGTCCACCCGACCTAGACGATGTTAAGATAGCGATATCGAAACTTAAGTCTTATAAAACTCATCTGCAAGACAAGCCTCCTGAACATCGCGTACAAGATCCTCTCTGCCGTACTGTGTAAGTACCTTAAATCGTTCGTGGACAATCTGATAGGTTCCTACCAGTGTGGTTTCAGGCCAGGAAAATCCACGATAGACCAAATATTTATACTACGGCAGATCTTGGAGAAGACCAATGAATTCGAGGTCGACACGCACCATATTTTTGTCGACTTTAAAGCCGCGTATGACAGTGTTTATAGAGACGAGCTATACAGAGCCATGTCATGTTTTAACATTCCTGGCAAACTCGGCAGACTATGCAGGATGATTATGGAGAACTCTCGCTGCTCCATTAAAGTCGGAGGTGAACTTACCGACCCCTTTGATGTTAAAAAAGGTTTTAGACAGGTTGACGCACTGTCATGTGATTTCTTCAACATCATTCTTGAAAAGACCGTGCGGGACTCTGCGGCCAATACAAGAGGTACGATCTACTTCAAGTCCACACAATTGCTTGCCTACGCAGATGACATTGACGTTATTGGACGAACAAAGCGAGACGCCAATGAGGCGTTCGCAAGCATTGAAGCAGAAGCGGCGAAAGTGGGTCTAAGGGTAAATGGGGACAAGACCAAATATATGCTGTCATCCAAGAAAGACGCACAACACCGACGTCTTGGTCGGGAACGTCACCTTCGGCAGCTAAATTTATGAAGTAGTCAAGGACTTCGTCTACCTTGGCTCGATAGTGACAAGCAGCAACGACACCAGCGCTGAGATAAAACGCAGAATAACTCTTGCCAATCGCTGCTTCTTCGGGCTCAAGAGGCAATTGAGTAGCAGAGCCCTCTCTCGAAAAACTAAGGTTTCCCTCTACAAGACCTTAATCATTCCGGTCCTCCTCTACGGCGCTGAGGCTTGGACGTTGTCAAAAGCGGATGAAGAAGCTCTTGGACGTTTCGAGAGGAAAATTCTGCGTGCAATCTTTGGTCCCGTTTGTGTAAACGGAGAATGGAGGAGGAGATTCAACCAAGAACTGTACGGGCTGTACAGCGACATCGGCCTGGTTAGACGTCTTCGGAACCAACGTCTAAGATGGCTAGGCCATGTAGAGCGAATGGACATCAACGCTCCGGCCCGAAGAGTCTTCGACTCCAACCCCGAGGGACGACGCAGCAGAGGACGACCGCATTTAAGGTGGCGCACACAGGTGGAAGGGGACCTCAACCAACTGGGCGTTCGGCACTGGAAGCGGCTGGCCGTAGATCGGGCCGGCTGGAGAGGCTTGTTGGTTGAGGCCCTGGTTCACCCCGAACTGTAGCGCCATCAAAGTAAGTAAGTCAATTAATGGATAAGAACGTTTTGCAACTTACCTTTCCCATTCTCTCCAGTTCTTCCCGATTGTACGATTTGATTTTATTAAGAATACCATCATCAGTTCTAAAGCCGAATATGGCTTTATCAATGCCCGACAGGTACGATTGCGCCCACGTCTGTTGACATTTGAACTTTTCGAAAATATACTGGCTTTTGCCACCGACAATACTCTTGCATACCTTTAGTTCAATTAACTCTATATCGTCGTATGTCTCACGATCGTCACTAAACAAAAAGAAAAAGATAGATACAGATACAGATATGTACGTAAACTGCATGAAGTTAATGCGACTTACAGATTCAATGGTGAGTTACTAATAACGCCGTCTATTTCGCCGGCGTAAAGAAAGCTACGCCCAACAAGTTTATTTCTAAAAACGCCATAGAACTGTGACCTTGCGTCCACAATCCCTGACATATCCGGCGAATCATATGGATTTTCTAACAACAAAATGTAATGAGTGAAATCAACA
Source organism: Eumerus sabulonum (assembly GCA_951905685.1). Taxonomy (NCBI): domain Eukaryota; kingdom Metazoa; phylum Arthropoda; class Insecta; order Diptera; family Syrphidae; genus Eumerus; species Eumerus sabulonum. The sequence continues at coordinate 11,267,670 of OX645061.1, read as the reverse complement.
TCCGGATTACATATATATAATCACATCATCTTACCCGATAGACAGCACTGCTCGAATTTGGGCCCATAAAAAGCCATCCTCCTATCAGCCACTGGGGCCCGTCCACTGTTCTCTTTATAACGCGTTAGATAGATATTGCCCTTGTATTTGCTGGCAAAAATTGTCCACTCATTTCTTGGGTCGCCAGGTGTGCACATAACTTGTCGTATAACACCGCGTTGTGTTATGTATTGGGCACATTTGATCATTGCTTCCGGACACTCAACTTTCGAAACTTTCTCTATGTCACTCCGATAATTGCAAATGTATCGAAGCAGATTGTTGATTTTATCCTCGAAATACAAGTCTGTTTTCGGTCGAAACGATTCAAAGCCCACATTGAGATCGATTGGCAACTTCGGAGCTTGATAGTACCTTAGGCAAGTGTCATTCCTTTCGATATGATCGTCTTCTGTTTTTGAAAAATATCCACAAAGCTGCGGACGTTTGCCCTTTTCATCTGACATGTTGATCGCGCTAGTGATACTGACAGGGATAAACTGGATACTGACTACCAGGGATAATGATAGAGATACCAAGGCTCTGATGGTTTGCACTCATTTTTGATGTATTTGCCCACGATCTTTATTTCTGGAAAAACTGGAAATTCGTGTGTGGAATTGATGTGTGGCAGTCCGATCGTGGAACAATTTAATACACATTACAATAACACCAATTATTGTGGGAAGGGACATGTTCGCTTGTTTTTTTGAATTTGAATTTAACGACCGTTATAACGTACGTTGTATAGATAATCAACTCAGGAAAAAGGCAAATATTTTATTAATTATGAGTAATTTATGAGTAAACTACGCACAATTAAAGTAATTACTGCCGGACTATACTTTTTTTTATATATTTGCTCACTATTTCGGGCGAAACATTTATCTTTTGTTTCTGTTTTTATGATTTTCTTAGCGTTTCATTTTTGGGAGTCAGAATTCAACGCTTTCCTCCTGCTAGTATGTTTATTTCCAAAGAAAACGTGAAAAAAGAGCAATTTTTTTGTCGAAATTAAGGATCTGTTTCATCTTTTTCTCGGATTTCAGTTTCTTTTCACCATTTAAGCTTGGGTTATCTTTCGAACATAGACCAAATGGATTTTCAATGCAATGCATTAGAGGAAAGAAGAAAGCAGTATGGGAATCATATTGTTACGAATTTATTCAATCCCCACACCAAATAGGGTTCGCACCACTGGATTGCGATAAACTACAATTGTCCTTTTTATTTAAATTGAAACACACACACTTTTAATTCTTTCACCACAGATCAATTATTTGTGTAGCTTCACCACTTTTCTTTATTATCCAATACTATCCACTTTAAACTTTATTACACAAACAACCCTTTATTGAAAGCTTTTAGTTCCACACTGTTTGATCACACTGACTTTTCACACGCTGTTTAATACCACAAACTGAATGAATGCCGAGGGCGAGTGTTCGCGCTTATATAGCTCTCGGTCCACCTTCTCGAACATTCGCCGTCGGAAGTTCCCCTTCGGAAATCTCTAGAATGCTCTGACAATTAGCATTACGCCGTTGACAGTTGACATCATTCCAATCCCCGCTTCAAGAGAGCTTTCGAACTTCGACAGCGAAATCGAACTTAACCGTCGGTTTGTGTCTCCGCAACACTGCCCTCCTCCTAAACTTGTTCGTCCTCGAACAAGCGATTGGATCCTTCTCCGTAATATGGCGCTAACCTCTCTACGTGGACAATCTTATACTTCGCCCGCCTGTTTCCCGTCTGCTGTATTCGGTACACCACGTCGTTAAGTTTCTTGATGACCTCATATGGCCCATCCCAGGCTGATTGCAATTTGGGGCACAAGCCTTTTTTTCGTTGTGGGTTGTACAGCAATACCAATTGTCCTGTCTCGAATCCAGAAAATTTTGCCCTTAAGTCGTATCTCGCCTTCATCTTATCGCTGACCAAATTCAGTCGCTCCCGGATGAACTGATGGATGGAGTTCAGCTGTTCTTTCTTTTCGGTTACGAAGTCCTCCCTGCCGCTAGTTGTCGGTAGTACCACGCCGAACTTCAAGTCCGATGGAAGTCGGAGATCAGTTCTAAAAATGGCTTCGGCGGGTGTTGTTGCCGTTGAATTGTGCTGTGCCGAACGGTATGCCATTAAGAAAAGCGGAAGATGTTCATCCCAGTCCTTCTGATCTCCGACGACGACTTTTCTCATGTATTCCTCCATCGTCCGGTTGAACCTTTCGACCATGCCATCAGATTGTGGGTGTAATGGTGTTGTCCGCGTCTTTCTGATACCTAGCATGTCACAGAGTTCTTTGAACACCGACGACTCGAAGTTCCTTCCTTGGTCTGAGTGCAGTTCCAGCGGTACTCCGTAACGCGCAACCCAGTTGTTCACGAATGCATCCGAAATGGTTTTCGCTTCCTGGTTCGGGATGCAAAACACCTCAGGCCACTTGCTGAAGTAATCGATCACCACCAGCGCGTATTTGTTTCCAGCGTTGCTCGTTGGGAATAGGCCTGCGATGTCCATGGCGATACGTTCGAACGCTGCTCCAACATTATACTGCTGCATATTTCCTCGAGTTTTCCTAACTGGACCCTTTGCCTTCGCACACTTTTCACACCTCCGAATGAAACGCGTAACCGACCCATGGCATCCTACCCAGTAGAAACGTCTCTTGATCTTTTCTACAGTCTTGTTAACACCAAGACTGTCCAGGATGACTATGGAGAACTCTCGCTGCTCCATTAAGGTCGGAGGTGTACTAACCGACCCCTTTGATGTTAAAAAAGGTTTTAGACAGGTTGACGCACTGTCATGTGATTTCTTTAACATTATTCTTGAAAAGATCGTGCGGGACTCTGCGGCCAATGCAAGAGGTACGATCTACTTCAAGTCCACACAATTGCTTGCCTACGCAGATGACATGATGTTATTGGACGAACAAAGCGAGACGCCAATGAGGCGTTCGCAAGCATTGAAGCAGAAGCGGCGAAAGTGGGTCTAAGGGTAAATGGGGACAAGACCAAATATATGCTGTCATCCAAGAAAGACGCACAACACCGACGTCTTGGTCAGAACGTCACCTTCGGCAGCTAAATTTATGAAGTAGTCAAGGACTTCGTCTACCTTGGCTCGATAGTGACAAGCAGCAACGACACCAGCGCTGAGATAAAACGCAGAATAACTCTTGCCAATCGCTGCTTCTTCGGGCTCAAGAGGCAATTGAGTAGCAGAGCCCTCTCTCGAAAAACTAAGGTTTCCCTCAACAAAACCTTAATCATCCCGGTCCTCCTCTACGGCGCTGAGGCTTGGACGTTATCAAAAGCGGATGAAAAGGCTCTTGGACGTTTCGAGAGGAAAATTCTGAGTGCAATCTTTGGTCCCGTTTGTGTAAACGGAGAATGGAGGAGGAGACTCAACCAAGAACTGTACGGGCTGTACAGCGATATCGGCCTGGCTAGACGTCTTCGGATCCAACGTCTAAGATGGCTAGGCAATGTAGAGCGAATGGACATCAACGCTCCGGCCCGAAGAGTCTTCGACTCCAATCTCGAGGGTAGACGCAGCAGAGGACGACCGCATTTAAGGTGGCGCGCACAGGTGGAAGGGAACCTCAACCAACTGGGCGTGCGGCACTGGAAGCGGCTGGCCAAAGATCGGGCCGGCTGGAGAGGCTTGTTGGTTGAGGCCCTGGTTCACCCCGAACTGTAGCGCCATCAAAGAAGAAGATAGGCGAGCCTGAAACAAACAGTATACAAAATTATTTCAAGTACAAACGGATCGTCGAGATCGTCAATGGGTAGCGGTTCTGGCGACTGATTGGTGCAATGGTGTCATGGAGCACCTGGTTTTGTACCCTTGTGTAACCTTCAACGGCCAAGTTCGCGTTCATTATTTATTCTTTCAGACGGTTTATTTTTTGAAAGATCGGCGCGGTATTTACGCCTAAGCCGGTTGTATCGGTGATCGCTGAAGCTTGAGCTTTTATACTCTTGACGTCAACATTTATTAGGTGCACCCCATGAAGATTGGTTACTCGTGAAAGCGCCACGTAGGCTTGGCCACAAGAGAATATGGAGGTGCCAATGTCCATGAGGGCATTTTTTAGACTTAGATCTTGGCTCTTGTGAATTGTTAGGGCATACGCCACACAGATTGGGAATGGTTCTCTGTACACGTATGCCCGGGGTATGATCTCAAATTTTGACTTAATAGGCAATAATTCGTGAATCAGATTATTAGCGAATTTTACTACCAATTGTTTAGGCTTTGTTTGGTCTTCCGGGTCCCACCTCACTTTTTGTACAACGCATATCGACCCATTCACTAAACCTAAACTAACATCAATGTTCCTCCTAAGCATGACTTTAGCTCCCTCTTTAATGATTATAGTTTCTTCCAGTCCCGCAGTCATCGACGCATCATCTTCATATTTTTGTAAACACGCCCGGGCTTTCGTTATCATACGCTTTGAACAGTCCATGGAATCCTTAGCAACTAACTTTATCTCGGTGTGCGGAATCGCTTTTAACATAGCATTATTTAACACATATTTCTAGTCGGTAGTAAACAAACAGTATCTTCTAGTAAGTCCCTCAACCACTGTGCTATTTCCATTAACCCTCTTTCATTGGGGGTGGCCGTGGTGCAGTGGTTAACATCATCGACCGCCGAGCAGAAGGTCTATAGTTCAATTCGCTTCATAGCCAAGAAAAAAGTAATTCCTATACGGACAAAAGTATGCAACGCAGTTGTGAATGGAAAGTTACCAGATGTACTGCTGCAGGCATAACACTCACAGTATATGTATGTATGTATGTATGTTGGCGTTACAGTCCATGAAGAACCTGAACCGAGCTTCTCTCAATCACCCATGTGGTGTGTGATTTCATTTTCACATAGGTGAAAGGGACCTACAGTTTTATTGCCGGTTCCGAACGGCGAATTTCGAGAAGCTTTTCATGACAATTTTACTACAGGGGGTTTTGTCAGAACCCCGCTGAGGAGAAACACCGTGAAAAACACGTTCGATGACATGGCTGTGTCGGGATTCGATCCCGAGTCATCGGCGTCAGAGGCCAACACACTACCCACTGCGCCACAGTACATGGTCAACTGGAATTCATCCTATGCGTATGCAATACTAAAAAAAAAAATGCTTGAACGAATTAGTACGGACTACAACCCAATAAAAAAAAAAAAACCCGGAATTCGGTCGGCTCTCGTCCTATCTAGGACAACCACCCCTGAGAGTTAACGAACATCAACGACCCAAACCACTGCACTCCGTTCAGGTTGTGTGTATATGACACATTATAAGAAAATATAAAAACTCTTGAACCTGCGCGAGTTTCTAAAAAAAAAAAAAATTGGAATGCGAGAGCAGAGGTATCAATCGGTTAGACAGTATATCTCTGTCTGATTGAGTTGTCACTCCTACTCTGATTCTTTTTAACATTTCTACAAACGTCTAATCATCCAGCTGTCTAGACTGCAGAATGGGAGGCTTTCGCCCAACAGTGGGACCCTATAGCCTAGATTAAATTAGAAGATGTGTCCCACTATGCTGGATTTTTGCAATGACAGTCGATTTTTAGGGTTCGTACCCAAAGGTAAAACGGAACCCTATTACTAAGACTTCGCTGTCCGTCCGTCCGTCTGTCACCAGGCTGTATCTCATGAACCGTGATAGTTAGACAGTTGAAATTTTCACAGATGATGTATTTCTGTTGCCGCTACCACGACAAATACTAAAAACAGAACAAAATTAATATTTGAGGGGGGCTCCCATACAACAGACATGATTTTCATCCAAAAAATCCCCTTGGTCACATACTGAACTAAGGTTAGTCGACAATATATTTGTGTCTGTGATGAATTAATCCTAGCTGCAAACATTTTCCCCGTATTGATTGATATTCACCTTTTCACATCGTTGCTGTCAAGTAAGATAATTGATTTGAATTCAATGGTGATTATCAAAGTAATATGCCGATAACCTGCCTGCAACCAAGATCTGTCATCATACAAAAAATGTGATTTAATGTGATGACTGATGAGGTAACATACATACATAGTCTCCTTCATATTTATATGTATGTACAGATGGTACGGAACCCTTCGTGCGCGAGTCCGACTCGCACTTGGCCGGTTTTTTTTTTTTTTTTTTATGTACCAATAGTAGAAGGGGGCATTACCATATCTCTAATACAGCTGAGACCAGCTGAGGGTTCTTCATCAGATACTTCAGACCTTCGATTTTTGACATCAAATGAAGCGGCCCACCAAGTTGAATATTTTTTGTAAAGGCGGTATGTCGATCTCTAATAGTTTGGTTGGGCTCTTGTGTTTTCTTCTAATCAGGGTCACCAGGTATTCCAGATCTTCGACTATCCTAGTTTTTATAGTTTTCCCTTAATGTGGCCATTAAACCCTAACGAATGTATGTATGTTGGCGTTACAGTCCATGAAGAACCTGAGCCGAGCTTCTCTCAATCACCCATGTTGTGTGTGATTTCATTTTTCCCATAGGTGAAAGGGACCTACAGTTTATTGCCGGTTCCGAACGGCGAATTTCGAGAAGCTTTTCATGACAATTTTACTACAGGGGGTTTTGTCAGAACCCCACTGAGGAAAAACACCGTGAAAAACACGTTCGATGACATGGCTTTATCGGGATTCGATCCCGTGTCATCGGCGTCAGAGGCCAACACACTACCCACTGCGCCACGGTGCTCTCTGTACCAAATTTCAGCTCTGTGAGTTTATGGGAAGTACTAGTTCTATTCTGATGATCATGAGTGAGTGAGTGAGTGACCTAGAGGACTTGAAATTTTGGAATTTAGGTATATGATTATAGCTTACTGGATGACGAACATTTCTGCGTTCTGGTCTTATCCAGGGGTTCTCAAATAGGGGCCTGAAAATGCGGCGAAATGGTTCCAGTAAAGGATGGTACGGCAGTGTTTGCTTCGCGCTCGACTTGGCGGGAGCACTGCCGTGCCCTCCGATAATAGCATACGAGTTAATAAAACGAATTATTTCATATTTTATTTAAAAGAAAATGACATTGAAAGTAAAGTAAGAAAATGAGCGCGACTTACACACTCTCCAAATACCAATCCGGCAGAAAACTGAGGTTATTCTTTCCATTAAAGAAGCACTCATCAAGGCTGTCGGAAAAACGCTCGTTCTTGAATCTCCATACGGAGTATGGGCAATCTATGCATTGTAGTTTTGTTTCAACTCGACTTAGGAATGACTTCAGATAATTGAAAGATATTGACTTATTCCAGTATGGCTAGAAGGAAAGGTGGTTAAGACTGATTGTGCTGTAATATGTATAGACGTAGGTATATAAGATGTAATAGGGTATTGAATAACTTGTCATTTTGAATGGAATTCGATGATGCCTCTTTTATGGAAGCGCTCGTCTCTATCGGCAAAAAACTGGGACAGGTATTCTATACAAGCTTCTCTTGAGACCAATTTTTTTTACATCGCTGGCCATGGTATGGACTATGAGATAAATGCAAACCAAGCATGGCCGTGGTGCAGTGGTTAACATCATCGACCGCCGAGCGGAAGGTTTATAGTTCAAATTCGCTTCATAGCCAAGAAAAAGTAATTCGTATACGGACAAAAAGTATGCAACGCAGTTGTGAATGGGAAGTGACCAGACGTACTGCTGCAGGCATAACACTCACAGTATATGGTCAACTGAAATTCATCCTCTGCGTATGCAATATTAAAAGTGCTCGAACGAATTATTACGGACTATAACCAAAGCGGAATTCGGTCGGCTCTCGTCCTATCTAGGACAACCACCCCTGAGAGAAGCGCATCAAACAACAACGAACATCAACGACCCAAACCACTGCATTCCGTTCAGGTTGTGTGTGTAACAACACATCATAAGAGAATATAAGAACTCTTGAACCTGCGCGTTCTTTAAAAAAAAAACAAAAAAGAAAGCTCTCGGAGCTCTCGGGAAGTCGGCCTTTTGTGTTTTTTATTTTTTTTTGTATAACCTCCTGTGGCGCCCAGATTTATTCAAATGGTTTTAAGCTGATTTCTATGCAATGTTAAGCTCTTTAAATGGCTGACAAAGGCTTTGTAGGGGTAACAGTTGCCCGGCGAATGTTGAGTCCATAAAAAGCGGGAAAAGCCACCACGAACGAACTCCTTGCGGCACTGTTAGCAAGTTCTATCTCGATCTCCTTGTTTGTGCCAACTGGAGACTCCCTCTGGGAGTTACTAACGGGGAAGGGCGAATAGCTAAGCATATGGAATGACCACTTTTACAGACCATACAGCGATGGTAGTCAAAATACCGCTGTTAGGCGGAATGAACGATTCACCATGGCGAATCTCGATACTACATACGATGTCCAAATAGCCGTTCTTGATTGGCTATTACAGTATTGGAACCTCCATAAACATCATTCACATTTTAAGCCGCCTGGCTTGCGTGTTCACCCTTTTTTTTTTGTAACGTAACGCGAAACATGAATGGCAAAGGACTAACAAAGGCCTCGTAGGGGTTGCATCTATCCAACGGATGCTGGCCTGCTAAAAAGCGAGAAGAGCAACCGCAGTCGAACATCTTGCGGCACTGTTAGTAAGTCCCATCCCCACCTCCTCGTGGTGTTATCTGGAGATTTCCTATGGAAATTACAGACGGGGAAGGGCGACTGGCGAGCCTCCTGCTCCAAAAAACAGGATTAGTCAGTTGGGCTACGGCCTAGTAAGCCGTAGCCGTAAAAAAACCTCAAGCTCCGATACAACCACAAGCCTCGGATATGTATAACGGACCGGATTTATGTTGACGACCCTTGCAAAAAACGAAAAAAGGACAATGATCTTCGGCTTTGCACGTGGAACGTTAGGTCCCTAAACAGGCCACGTGCAGCCGAACAACTTGCGGACGCCCTAGACCGCTATAAAGCGGACATAACCGCCATCCAGGAAATGCGATGGAATGGACCGGGTATAAAGCGGATGAAAAACTGCGATATTTACTGCGGTGACTGCTATAGGGAGAGAGGACAACGATTGTTTGGATGCGGATTTGTTGTTCGAGGTGGATTAAGGCAAAAAGTCCTAAGCTTTCGGCATGTGAGCGAGCGCCTCATAACAATGCGTATCAAGGCTACATTTTTTAACATCAGCCTGATCTGCGTCCACGCCGACACGGGAAACAAGGATGACTCCACCAAAGATGAGTTCTACCACTTCTGCAGACTGTATAACGACGATGTTAGTCAATATACCGCTGTCAGGCAGAATGATCCATTTCTAATCGACGGAGACCGCAGAGAATCCTGTCCCCCTGACCACAATGAAGTTAAGATTGCCATATCGAAGCTCAAGTCGAATAAAGCTGTAGGCGTAGACGGACTGTCTGCTAAGCTCTTCAAGACAGCCGGGGATGACCTGGTTAGGAGCATGCACCAGCTCATGTGTAAGATATGGTCAGAGGAAAGCATGCCCGAGGAATGGAGTCTCAGCATCGTATGCCCGATCCACAAGAAGGGTGACCCCTCTGATTGCGCCAACTATAGAGGAATAAGTCTCCTTAACATCGCCTACAAAATCTTCTCTGCCGTTTTGTGTGAACGCCTGAAGCCTTTTGTAAATAAGCTGATAGGTCCTTATCAGTGCGCATTCAGGCCAGGGAAGTCCACCATCGACCAAATCTTCACACTACGGCAGATCCTGGAACAAAACAATGAATTTCAAGTCGACACTCAAAACCTATTTATCGACTTCAAAGTCGCATACGACAGCGTAATTAGAGGCGAGCTATACAACGCTATGTCTCCCTTTGACATACCTGCTAAACTCGTCAGACTATGCAGGATGACTTTGGAGAATGCTCGCTGCTCCATCCGAATCGGTGAACACCTTACCGATAGTTTTGATGTCAAAAAAGGATTTAGGCAGGGTGATACGCTGTCGTGTGATTTCTTCAACATCATATTGGAAATGATTGTTCAAAAATCACTGGCCAACACAAGAGGCACAATCTATTTCAAATCCTTGCAACTCCTTGCATACGCCGACGATATTGACATAATAGCTAGATCACAGCGAGATGTCAATGAGGCGTTTGCGAGTATTGAGATGGAGGCGGCAAAAATTGGTTTGGCGGTAAACGAGTGCAAAACTAATTATATGCTGTCATCAAAACAGGACGCTAACCACCGACGTCTTGGCCAGAACGTTTGTATTAGCAGATATAAGTTCGAGGTAGTTAACGACTTCGTCTACCTTGGCTCCGCAGTGACCTGGAACAACGACATCAGTTCCGAAATCAAACGCAGAATCACTCTTGCTAATCGTTGTTTCTTTGGGCTCAGGAGGCAATTGAGTAATAGAGCCCTCTCCCGAACGACAAAGTTGACTCTATATAAGACCCTTATCATCCCGGTCCTGTTGTACGTCGCAGAAGCATGGACACTATCAAAAGCGGATGAGGAGGCCCTTGTACGGTTCGAGAGAAAGATTTTGCACGTGATTTTCGGGCCTATAAACGCAGGAGAAGATTCAACCACGAACTTAACGGGGACCTCAGCCAACTGGGTGTGCGGCAATGGAAAAGGCTAGCAAAAGATCGTGCTAGTTGGAGGGGCATGTCGGTTGAGGCCCAGGTTCACTCCGAACTGTAGCGCCCAGTAAGAAGAAGACGAAGAACGCGAAACATGCTATTGCCTTCTTCCACACTATTCACGAGGGCGCCGTGGCCCAGTGAGACTAACTCTGAACTCTGATACACAATGAGTTAGTTCGGATCCCGATTACACCAACATCATCGAGTGCTAATTTTGCAGCGTCCATCCTCGGCGGGACAAAATCGTCGCAGTATACTTGCCATGAAAAACTTCTCGACTCGTTCTCGTTCGGAATCAGCATTAAACTGTAGGTCCGTTTCACCTGTGTGAACAATAAATCACACAAAACATGGGTGATCGAGAGAAGCTTGGCTCTGGTCCATTATGGGCTATATTGCTACCAAAGAACGGATTAACGACAAACATACTGTTACGAATTTATTCGATCCCGACACCAAATAGGGTTCGCACCACTGGATTGCGATAAACTACAATTGTCCTTCTTATCCGAATAAAAACACACACGCACTTTTATTTCTTTCACCACAGATCAATTATCTGTGTAGCTTCACCACTTTTCTTTATTATCCAATACTATCCACTTTAAACTTTATTACACAAACAACCCTTTATTGAAAGCTTTTCTTTTCACACTGGTTGATCACACCGACTTGTCACACGCTGTTTTATACCACAAACTGAATGTCTGTCGAGGGCGAGTGTTCGCGCTTTTATAGCTCTCGGTCCACCTTCTCGAACGTTCGCCGTTGGAAGTCCCCCTTCGGAAATCTCTAGAACGCTCTGATAATTCCATTGGAAGGTGACATCATTCCAATCCCCGCTTCCAGAGAGCTTTCGAACTTCGACAGCGAAATTCGAACTTAACCGTCCGTTTGCATCTCCGCAACAATATTGTTGGAATTGGAATTGGAATTGGATTGGAATGATGTCAACTTCCAATGGAATTGTCAGAGCGTTCTATTCGCAATCCAGTGGTGCGAACCCTATTTGGTGTGGGGTCGAATAAATTCGTAACATTTGGTGTCAGAAGTGGGATTGCGATTAAACGAGTGGAACGTGTATTTAAATTGTGAATTGCACAAAGTGAATTGTTAAGAGATAGAGAAAATGGTGAAATTGGAAAAGTTGACCATTGAACAACTGAAAAAAGAGCTGGATGCTCGGGAATTATCCACAGTGGGAAGTAAAGCCAACCTGGGGGAGAGACTGCGATCGGCGTTGCAGGAAGAAGGTGTCGACTGGGAGAGTTATGAATTCGGGGTGGAGAAGCCGTCGACATCCACTGAGCCAGCGTTCGATATGCAGCAAATTCTCGCGGCTATAAACGCTATGAGTGCTTCCATGAACCAGAAACTAGAAAAGCTGAAGGAAAATTCCGCTGCCGTAAGTAGAAAGTTGGAGGAAAATTCCACTTCTCTGAGTCAGAAACTGGAGGAAAATTCCACTGCCGTAAATAGGAAGTTGGAGGAAAATTCCACTTCCCTGAATCAGAAGCTGGAAGAGATGCTAGAGAGCACTCGAGAAAGCTTAAGAAACATCCAGCAGGCCGTCGACGATCGATTCCAGAGTGTCGAAGAGAAAATAGAGACACTGGACAAGAAGGTTCTAGATCTCGAAAAAAATCAGGAAAAAATAGTCGAGACGCTAGAATCGAGGTTCGACAAGAAGGTTCTGGAACTCGAGAGAACTTTCCAGAACGTTCAGCATCAAGGAAACATCGTTGTACCGACTGCAGCGTCGAAATTCACAGCTCCCAACTTCGACGGCACGAGTGCATTTAACATCTTTAACCTTCAGTTCGAGACAACAGCGGAACGGAATCAATGGGGAGAAGAAGATCGTGTGGCCGCTCTAGTAATTTCCCTTGAAGGTGAAGCAGCTGTCGGGACCCCGACACTCAACGAAGCTTGATTCTCCTGCCGAAGACATCTTTCAAGGAGACAGTTCCCAGCGCTCTTGCATGTGAAACATCGCTCTTGATATGCCGACCTTCCATCAAACTACGGCGCATATCTCAAGACCAGGATAGTTCGAGAACAACAACGGCGAGTAGGAGTGGTTCATTCCCGGGTAGATGCTACATCTGCGACCAGCAGGGGCACATTGCGAGGAACTGCCGTCTGCGAAGGAAGCGTTCGAGGTCTATTTCGCCGAAAAGAGACCATGGGAGTGAACGCGACCGTGGAGGTGCAAAAGGTGCACCTAACAATCCGTTAAACTAAAACGAGTCAGTGCAGAGGGGCATGCGCTGGCTCCCACATTGGAGTGCCCCAGCATCCTCGTATCCCGAATCTGTAGAGGTGCAACCAGCCTAGTCATCGAGGGAACGATGGACGGGCGACGATATCTGCTGACGTTGGACACGGGCGCAACTCATTCAGTCATCCGAAGCGGATTGGTTTCTGACATCGAACCATTTTCCGAGGTAAGGCTTCGTACAGTAACTGGTGAGAAGGCGGAAGTTAAGGGAAAGGTCCAGAAAAGAATTACGATGGGTACCGTCGAGTTTCAGCATGATTTCATCGTTGCGGACATCACTGATGACATCATAATCGGCGTCGACTTCATGATTAGGCATGGCTTCACATTGGACCTCAACCAAAAAGTGATGAAGTACGGCAACTTGGAGCTCCCATTAACAATAGATAATGGACAGGGTAGCAAGGTCAGGCGAATAGTCGTGCAAGCGCGCCAAACAGTTCCCCCGAATGCAGAAGCTGTGGTTTGGGCAAAGATAGAAGAGGATGCGGGGACAAGCCGAATGTGGGTGGTCGAACCCGACAATAGAAATCGACCCAGCGATATAGTTGTTGGAAGGGCTCTCGTGGAACCCTGACAAGACCAACTGGTTCCAGTACGAGTCCTGAATCCTGCCAGTACACCTAGGACAATACACAAGGGAACAACGATCGCTCAATGCCAAGAAGCTGCCGCTATTATGAACTGCGAAGATCAGAAACACCGGGAAATCCAGAAAAACAAACCGTTCTTGAAAACAATGGCCAGAGAGTGGACGCAACATCTAGTGGAGAAGCAAAAAAGTAAAGCACTCTCCCTGCTTCGTAAATATTGGACAGTCTTTGCAGATGGTAAGAACTGTGGAAGAACATCAATTGTGAAGCACAGAATAGACACAGGGGACTCTAGACCGATCCGGCAACCACCGAGGAGGGTACCTTTGGCGAAAGAAGGCGAGCTGATCAAACTAATCGACGAGATGGAAAAGGAGGGCGTGATCGAACCATCTGCAAGCCTATGGAGTTCGCCAGTAGTCCTAGTTAAGAAGAAGGATGGAAGCACCCGATTCTGCGTGGACTATAGAAAGCTGAACGACGTCACGAAGAAGGACAGCTATCCTTTACCGAGAATCGACGACACCTTGGATACACTATCTGGTGCAAAGTGGTTCTCGACGCTGGACTTGCAAAGTGGATACTGGCAAATAGAGCTTGACCTGCAAGACAAGGAAAAGACCGCGTTCACCGCCGGGGGAGAGTTGTGGCAATTCTCTGTGATGCCCTTCGGTCTTTGCAATGCACCAGCCACATTCGAGAGACTGATGAACCGGGTGCTAAGAGGACTTCACTGGAGGACTTGCCTTGTCTATCTGGATGACATAATTGTCATGGGCAAGGATTTCGACGATCACCTTAAGAAGCTTGAAGAGGTACTGGAACGTATTCAAGCAGCCGGATTGAAATTGAGCCCGAAGAAATGTTCGCCCTTCCAGAACAAGGTGAAGTACTTGGGACACGTGGTGACTGCAGAAGGAGTCCATACAGATGAAGAGAAAATCTCAGCGGTTAAGGAATGGCCGCGGCCGAAGAATCTTCATGAGTTAAGGTCATTCCTGGGACTTTGCACATATTACAGGCGATTCATCCCAGGATTTGCAAACGTTGCCAGCAGTTTGCACGAGCTCACCAAAAAGAATCAGCCATTCAAGTGGGAGAAGCCGCAGGAGGAAGCGTTCATTCACCTGAAGGAATTGCTCTGCAGTGCGTAGATTCTTGCATATCCTGTCCCGGGAGAAAAGTTTATTTTGGACACCGATGCGAGCGGACATGGAATCGGAGGAGTACTCTCTCAAATGATTGACGGGCGAGAACGGGTCATCGCTTACTACAGTAGGATCCTCTCGAAGCCGGAAAGGAACTACTGTGTAACTAGGAGGGAGCTTTTAGCTGTGGTTGACTGTGTCAAGCATTTCCACAAATATCTCTATGGCCAAGCTTTTCATCTTAGGACGGACCACGCAGCGTTGAGGTGGTTGCTGCAGTTCAAAAAACCCGGAAGGCCAGCTTGCTAGATGGATAGAAAGAATCCAGAGTTATGACTTCAGTATCGAACACCGGAAGGGAAGCAGTCATGGAAATGCGGATGCATTATCGAGGCGACCTTGCGATGTTGAATGTAAACATTGTTCACGTGCCGAAACCAAGGAACAGGTCACCGACATCCGTCGTTTCCATGTGCTGCCAGAAGATTCCTGGACTGTCGAGAAGGTCGGAAGGAAGCAGCGAGAAGATGCCGATCTGGCAGCCATCATCGATTACCAAGAACGAGGTTTTCGACCAAGTTGGCAGCAAATATCCAGTGAAAGCCCAATCGTGAAAGCTTACTGGGCTCAATGGCAGAGTTTGAGGCTGAAGAACGGTTGCCTCTACCGCAGTTGGGAAAGTGAGGACGGGGACATTGTAAACGATCTGCTGGTAATTCCAAAGGGACAAATCGACGAGGTCATCCGAGAATACCACGAGGGACCAAGCGGGGGTCATCTTGGTGTTAACAAGACTGTAGAAAAGATCAAGAGACGTTTCTACTGGGTAGGATGCCATGAGTCGGTTATGCGTTTCATTCGCAGGTGTGAACAGTGTGCGAAGGCAAAGGGGCCAGTTAGGAAAACTCGGGGAAATATGCAGCAGTACAATGTTGGAGCACCGTTCGAACGTATCGCCATGGACATCGCAGGCCCATTCCCGACAAGCAACGCTGGAAACAAATACGCGCTGGTTGTGATCGATTACTTCAGCAAGTGGCCTGAGGTGTTTTGCATCCCGAACCAGGAAGCCAAAACCATTTCGGATGCGTTCGTGAACAACTGGGTTTCGCGTTATGGAGTACCAATGGAACTGCACTCAGACCAAGGAGGGAACTTCGAGTCGTCGGTGTTCAAAGAACTCTGTGACATGCTAGGTATCAGAAAGACGCGGACAACACCATTACACCCACAATCTGATGGCATGGTCGAAAGGTTCAACCGGACGATGGAGGAATACATGAGAAAAGTCGTCGTCGGAGATCAGAAGGACTGGGATGAACATCTTCCGCTTTTCTTAATGGCATACCGTTCGGCACAGCACAATTCAACGGCAACAACACCCGCCGAAGCCATTTTTAGAACTGATCTCCGACTTCCATCGGACTTGAAGTTCGGCGTGGTACTACCGACAACTAGCGGCAGGGAGGACTTCGTAACCGAAAAGAAAGAACAGCTGAACTCCATCCATCAGTTCATCCGGGAGCGACTGAGCTTGGTCAGCGATAAGATGAAGGCGAGATACGACTTAAGGGCAAACTCTTCTGGATTCGAGACAGGACAATTGGTATTGCTGTACAACCCATAATGAAAAAAAGGCTTGTGCCCCAAATTGCAATCAGCCTGGGATGGGGCATATGAGGTCATCAAGAAACTCAATGACGTGGTATACCGGATACAGCAGATGGGAAACAGACGGGCGAAGTATAAGATTGTCCACGTAGAGAGGTTAGCGCCATATTACGGAGAAGAGTCCAATCGCTTGTTCGAGGACGAACAAGTTTAGGAGGAGGGCAGTGTTGCGGAGACACAAACCGACGGTTAAGTTCGAATTTCGCTGTCGAAGTTCGAAAGCTCTGGTGAAGGGGAAATTGGAATGATCGAAACTTCCAACGGCGTAATGCCGAATGTCAGAGCATTCTAGAGATTTCCGAAGGGGAACTTCCGACGGCGAACGTTCGGGAAGGTGGACCGAGAGCTATATAAGCGCGAACACTCGCCCTCAGTTTGTGGTATTGAAAAGCGTGTGACAAGTCGGTGTGATCAAACAGTGTGAAAATAAAAGCTTTCAATAAAGGTTTGTTTGTGTAATAAAGTTTAAAGTGGATAGTATTGGATAATAAAGAAAAGTGGTGAAGCTGCACAGATAATTGATCTGTGGTGGAACAAGAAAAGTGTGCGTGTTTTTATTCGGATAAAAAGACAATTGTGTTTATCGCAATCCAGTGGTGCGAACCCTATTTGGTGTGGGATTGAATATTTCGTAACAATATGTAAATTCTCTTTACTACTTCAGAGGAATTCTGGCCAGAAAAGTCAAGTTCAAGGATACTACTATTTTTTTACTGTTACAAACCCTCTTGGTGTACTTTCCCATCTCTGTATTGTTTTTTGTGTACAGCGTATCTATGTTGACGTTTTCATTTCAATACGGACGCTTACTAGTTGATCTTTTTTGCTTACTAAATTAATGGACAAGTCCATTCTGCAGCTTACCTTTCCAATCCATTCCAGTTCTTCCCGATTGCACGACTTGATTTTACTAAGAATACCATCTTCAGTTCTAAACCCAAATATGACTTTATCAATGCCCGACAGGTACGTTTGCGCCCAAGCCTTTCGACATTTGAAGTTTTCGAAAATATACTGGCTTTTTCCACCGACAATACTATTGTATAACTTGAGGTCAATTAACTCTATACCATCGTAGGTGGTACGATCCTCACTAAACAAAAAAGATAGATAGAGAGATAGATAATATAGATATGTATGCATGTATATATGTTTGTATGTACGTAAACTGGCTGAAGTTAATGCGACTTACAGATTTAATGGTGAGTTACTAATGACGCCGTCTATTACGCCGGCGTAGAGAAAGCTACGTCCAACAAGTTTGTTTTTAAAAACGCCATAGAACCGCGGCTTTGCGTCGACAATACCTGACATATCTGGCGAATTATATGGATTTTCTAACAACAAAATGCTATGAGCGAATTCAATATCCGGATTATAATCACATCGTCTTACCTGATAAACAGCACTGCTCGAATTTCGGCCCATAATAATCCATCGTCCTTTGTTCTGCTAAGGGCCGCTCATAATTGTCTTCATAATGCGATAGATAGATATTGCCCTTGTATTTGCTGGCAAAAATAGTCCAATCATTTCTTGGGTTACCAGGTGTGCACAATATTAGTCGTATAACACCGCGTTGTGTTATGTATTGGGCACATTTGATCATTGCTCCTGGACACTCATTGTTCTCTATGTCACTCCGATGATTACAAATGTATCGAAGTAGATCGTTGAATTTGTTCTCGACATACAAGTATTTTTTCGGTCGAAACGATTCAAAGCCCACATTGAGATCGATTGGTATTTTCGGAGCTTTATAGTACCTTAGGCAAGTGTCATTTCTTTCGATATGATCGTCTTCTGTTTTTGAAAAATATCCACAAAGCTGCGGGCGTTTGCCCTTTTCATCTGACATGTTGATCGCGCTACTGAGCCAAGCCAACTGATTCTAAACAAATATTTGAAATTGCCTTTTGGCTTGATAGATGATAAGCACAGCAGACATTTCGTTTGTAAACACAATACATCAGATTTGCTTTCTGAAATAGGTTTTAGAAATGTTAATGACCAAAGTTCGCGTCGCGTTGATATGAGAGATGGAGACACACATATCATATTTGCATGCAAAATGTGTATAATTCCATGATTAGCTATCCAATTTCTTCAAGCCTACACTTATAAGTGTATTACATACCTTAGATTGTATATATATATATATTGAAAGACATAGTATCTATAGTAGTAATTTGAGTACCCTTTGATTACCTTTTGCATATTTATTAAAACAATTCGGTTGAATTTCGATGCGAAACTGAATTTATTTTTCCAGAGAAATGCTCTTTTATAGCGTTGGTTTTGAAGATAAGAATCCGACTCTTATTCCAGCATGGGAACACTATTGTTGATTCTTACTTTAGTTCTCACGCAGGCGTATGTTTCTTATCTCTAATTACATACGTCTATGCTCTAGTTGAGAGCACCGTGGCGCAGTGGGTAGTGTGTTGGCCTCTGATGCCGATGACACGGGATCGAATCCCGACACAGCCATGTCATCGAACGTGTTTTTCACGGTGTTTCTCCTCGGCGGGGTTCTGACAAAAGCCCCTGTAGTAAAATTGTCATGAAAAGCTTCTCGAAATTCGCCGTTCGGAACCGGTAATAAACTGTAAGTCACTTTCTTACTTTACTTATCAGGCCTGCGATCCATGGAGGATCTGAGCCTGAGCTATAGCTGCCTTCCATCCTTGACGGTCCCGGGCACGCTGCTTCCAGTTGTCAAGACCAAGATGTCTTACATCCGCGATTACTTGGTCTTTATACCGGAGGTTCGGTCTTCCTCTTCTTCTCGAACCAGGAGGCTCGGAGTCGAAGACCCTCTTAGCTGGAGCGTTAATGTCCATGCGCTCGATGTGGCCGAGCGCATGGACATCAACGTCGACGTAGTCGACGGATCCTTGCCTTCCGGACTACATCCACATATTGGTACAGCTCGTAGAGTTCGCGGTTGTGTCTTCTTCTCCATTCACCTTCCTCACAGACAGGACCAAATATCCGGCGCAGAATTTTTCTTTCGAAAGAACCCAAAATCAGCTCCGCTGTCCTGCTTATCGTCCAGCTTTCGGCTCCGTACAGCAAGACTGGCAGAATGAGCGTTTTATAAAGCATGACTTTGGTCTTTCGAGTGAGGAGTTTTGACCCCAGTTGTTTGGACAAGCCGAAGTAGCAGCGGTTGCCAAGGGCGATTCTACGCCGGATCTCCACTGTGGTGTCATTTGTGGAATTTACGTTTGCCCCGAGGTAGACAAACTCCTTAACTACCTCGAAATTGTAGCTGTCAATTGTTATATTTTGTCCCAGGTGGTGAGCGACGGATTGGTTTTTGCTTGACAGCATGTATTTCGTTTTGTCCTCATTGATCTTAAGACCAACTCGTTTCGCCTGTTCTTCAATCTTCGTGAATGCTTCCACAATGCCACGGCGAGAACACGCGATGATGTCGATATCATCCGCGTATCCTAGCAGCTGGATGGACTTGTAAAAGATAGTGCCTTCCCTGTTGACGCCTGCCCGTCGGCTTAACCGCTCCAGCACCAGGTTGAAGAAGTCACATGACAGCGCATCTCCTTGCCGAAATCCGGTGCATGCTTCGAATGGGTCCGAGGTCCTAGAACCGAATTGCATGGTGCATCGCGTGTTTTTTAGCGTGGCGCGACACAACTGGATCAGTTTTACCGGGATCCCGAATTTGGCCATCGCCCCAAACAGTTCCTCACGATGAATGCTGTCGTATGCGGCTTTGAAATCGATGAAAAGATGGTGTGTATCGATTCGAAACTCGTTGGTCTTTTCCAGGATTTGTCGAAGTGTGAACATTTGGTCTATAGTTGATTTGCCGGGCCGGAGGCCGCACTGGTAGCTGCCGATTAGTGCGGTGCAAAATGGTTTTAGACGTTCGCTGGACAGGATCTTGTATGCCACATTGAGCAGGGATATACCTCTATGGTTCTTGCAAGAGGTAGGATCGCCTTTTTTGTGGATGGGCATATAGAGCTGGTATTCCAGTCGTCGGGCATGTTTTCATCTTCCCAAATTCTGCAGATGATCTGGTGCATTCTTCCTACCAGAACATCGCCGCCAGCCTTAAAAAGCTCTGATGGCAAGCCATCTGAGCCTGCGGCCTTGTTGTTCTTCAGCTTCTGAATAGCTGTGCCGACTTCTTCGATGCTGGGTGGGAGGACTACTTCAGCGGCTGGAGTTGGGATTTCCTCGGTCCCTACCACTCTCTCTTGGTCATGCTCGTTAAGCAGCTGCTGGAAGTGCTGCTTAAATACATCCACTATTCCCTGCGGGTCGGTGACAAGATTACCCTCGCAGTTTCGAAGAGCCTGGGTGCCCTTTTTGAAGCCTCCTGCAAGGCCTTTGGCTTTCTTGTAAAAGGCTCGTGTTTTATGTCTATCCCTAGACTCCTCGATATCCTTGAGCTGGGAGGCTGCGAAGATTCTTTTCTTTTGTCGCAGTAGTTTCTTCTCCTCCCTTCTTCTGGCTCTGTACTCTTCTCGCGCTGCCCTGGTTTTCCTCTGCAGCGCCTTTTGGTACGCCTCGTCGGTTGCTGCCTTTTTCTGCTCACACTCGCCATCATACCACGGGTTTCTTGTCGGGGGTGGTAGGTATCCTAAGGTGGTTTCAGCTACTTCCTGAATGGCTGAGCGGCAATGCAGCCACATATTATTGGCATTTGTGTTCGACGTAGGCATACCGTAGAGTCTTTCGCTCAGCTGCTCCCTGTAAATTCTGGCAACCTCCGGTGTGCTCAGGCGTCCAATGTCGAACCTCCTCCTGATGGTATGGTGCAGCTTTCTGACATTGGAGAGTCGAGCTCTGAATATTGCTGCTACGAGGAAGTGGTCAGAGTCGACGTTTGCCCCTCTGAATATTCGCACATCCAGGATGTTTGACGAGTGCCTTACGTCAATGAGCACATGGTCGATTTGGTTGGCGATTCGACCGTCCGGAGATCGCCAGGTTGCCGTGTGGATTCGCTTGCGAGGGAATCTTGTGCTACTTATCACCGCATTACGAGCTGTCGCAAAGTCAGCGAGTCGGAAGCCGTTATCTGTTGTTGTATCGTGGAGGCTGTGCTTTCCGATCATTCCGCAAAGGTGACACTATATAAGACCTTAATCATCCCAGTCCTCCTTTACGGCGCAGAGGCTTGGACCTTAACAAAAGCGGATGAAGATGTCCTTGGTCGTTTCGAAAGGAAAATTCTGCGCACTATCTACGGTCCCGTTTGTTCAAACGGTGTATGGAGGAGAAGATATATCGAAGAACTGTACGGGTTGTACAGCGACATCGGCCTGGTACGACGTCTACGGATACAGCGTCTAAGGTGGCTAGGCCATGTAGAGCGCATGGAAAATACAGCTCCGACCCGAAGAGTCTTCGAATCCACCCTGGAAGGAAGGCGCGGCAGAGGACAGCCGCATCAACGCTGGCGCACGCAGGTGGAAGGGACCTTAACTGGGCGTGCGGCGCTGGAAATAGCTGGCCAAAGACCGTGCGACCTGGAGACGCTTATTGGTTGAGGCCTAGGTTCTCCACGGACTATAGCGCCACCTAAGTAAGGTTTAATCATTTTGCCGAGCGCGTAAGATAGTTATAAGTTTTTTCTGGAATAAAAATGTATCGGTTGTCGTCCGATGACCGCAATCAACCAGCATCGGGTGCGGTTAGTACTTATATGGAGGACCGAACACTGCGTGTTGTCCAGTTTTTTTGCCTATTTTTTAGTTATTTAATTTCTAACGAAAAAGCGGCTGGATCGGTTTTTTCTGAAAACTTTCTCACTTCTAAGCTGCGTAATTATGCGTGGAATGAACCCAATCTTATGTCAATATCATCTTTGGTTCTCGAGATAATCGAGACGAGAATTCCGATACGCGCATACGCACACACACACATACGTCTCTATAAAAACCTTTGATTTGGATTCTGGCGACCTGGAATTCGCAAAATCGGCCCCATTGGGAAGTCAATAATGTGCGAATTAATGAACGAAATTATTTCATATTTTATTTAAAACAGAATTACATTGAAAGTAAATTTAAAAAATGAGCGCGACTTAGACACTGTCCAAGTACCAATCCGGCAGAAAACTTAGGCTATTCTTCCCATCAAAGAACTGCTCGTCAAGGTGGTCGGAAAAGCGTATCTTCTTGAATCTCCACACGGAGTATGGGCAATCTATGGATTGTAGTTTTGTTTCAACTCGATTTAGGAATGACTTCAGATAATTGAAACATATTGACTTATTCCAGTGTGTCTAGAAGGAAAGACAGTTAAGATTCATTTATATATATTTATATATTGTGTATAGACGTAGATCAGATGTAATAGGGTCTTTGGGTTTTTGATAACTTGTTTTCATTCTGATTGAAACTCGATCACGCCTTCCTTATAGAAACACTCTTCCCTATTGGTAAAAGAAAACTGAGACTTGAGACGAATTTTTTACTAGCAAAATCGCTCGCCATGGTCTAGACCAGCGATACCCAACCTGCGGCCCGCCAATCGTTTATGTGCGGCCCGAAACACACTAATGCCTGATCCACAATACTGCGTTAGTGCTAGCTGAGACACCCAACACAAGCAATTCAATGGGGTAGTCCAAAATACTGCGTTTGCGTTGGCGAGCCTACGTTCATTAAAAAATGAGAGGAAATAAGAAAAAAATGAGAGCGAGAGAAAACGTAAGCTCACGTAACCAAAGGAAGGAGACAAAAGTCAAACACGTCGGAAATTTCTGTGCGTTTGAACGACTGTTGCTGTGTATTGATGTGTATGCTGTATCTGTGTATTTCTTGGTTTGTGTTGTGTACGTTTACGTCAGTGTTTTGACATGGAACAGCTGATAAAATTGAAGTAAGCATGCGTCGAAGCATTTCTCGTAACACGTAAAGTGCCTCGCACCAACGCAGTATTGTGGATCAGGCATAATGGGGAACACAATTTTTTCAAATTATTTTGTTTATTGAAAACATACATTAAATGAAACATTATGGTGCGCACATTTCTCAGTTCTGACATCAATACTCTCACAATAATTTTTTTAACTTTATGCAAAATATTCCGCCTAATTCCCTGACGTGTTAAGGTGGATCTGCCCGCTGATCCCCGCAGGGGTTGGTTGTTGCATTTGTAATACACATCGATACTATACGTGTTATTCTCCGTTTAAAAACGACGCTTTTGACTAACGCAGTGATAGTCTCATGACGTCGATGTGTAGAGTCAAGACGTGGTAAAATGGTCGCAACAAGGCAGAGTGTTATAGTCAAGACGCCGTCAAACCGCAACGCGTTAGTAGGTGCAAACTGTAAAGGTGCCTGTCGAAGCCAATAGATTGGTATCTCATTCTTTATTCCTGGTTAAAATGCCAGCGGGTATGACGCGATCGCTATCGATGCGATGCCTCATGACGCGTTTACTTTCCGCATGTAACATTTGATTTCGCAAAATGACAATTAACGCGACGCTTAATAACGCGATGCCTTGCATTATATGTCCAGCTTTATATGTGTCTCGCACTGGCATCGTAATGTTTTTCTTTGTTTACTTACTTATCAGGCCAGCGATCCATGGAGGATCTGAGCCTGAGCTATAGCTGCCTTCCATTCTTGACGGTCCCGGGCACGCTGCTTCCAGTTATCAAGACCAAGATATCTTACATCCGCGATTACTTGGTCTTTATACCGGAGGTACGGTCTTCCTCTTCTTCTCAAACCAGAAGGCTCGGAGTCGAAGACCCTCTTAGCTGGAGCGTTGATGTCCATGCGCTCGATGTGGCCGAGCCAGTGTAGTCAACGGATCCTTGCCTTCCGGACTACATCCACATCTTGGTACAGCTCGTAGCGTTCGCGGTTGTGTCTTCTTCTCCATTCACCTTCCTCACAGACAGGACCAAATATCCGGCGCAGAATTTTTCTTTCGAAAGAACCCGAAATCAGCTCCGCCGTCCCGCTTATCGTCCAGCTTTCGGCTCCGTACAGCAAGACTGGCAGTATGAGCGTTTTGTAAAGCATGACTTTGGTTTCGAGTGAGGAGTTTTGACCCCAGTTGTTTGGACAAGCCGAAGTAGCAGCGGTTGCCAAGGGCGGTTCTATGCCGGATCTCCACTGTGGTGTCATTTGTGGAATTTACGTTTGATCCGTGGTAGACAAACTCCTTAACTACCTCGAAATTGTAGCTGTCAATTGTTATATTTTGTCCCAGGTGGCGAGCGACGGATTGGTTTTTGCTTGACAGCATGTATTTCGTTTTGTCCTCATTGATCTTAAGACCAACTCGTTTCGCCTGTTCTTTAATCGCCGTGAAGGCTTCCACAATGCCACGGCGGGAACACGCGATGATGTCGACATCATCCGCGTATCCTAGCAGCTGGATGGACTTGTAAAAGATAGTGCCTTCCCTGTTGACGCCTGCCCGTCGCACTATCTGCTCCAGCACCAGGTTGAAGAAGTCACATGACAGCGCATCTCCTTGCCGAAATCCGGTGCATGTTTCGAATGGTTCCGAAGTCCTAGAACCGAGTTGCACGGTGCATCGCGTGTTTTTTAGCGTGGCGCGACACAACTGGATCAGTTTTCCCGGGATCCCGAATTCGGCCATCGCACCAAACAGTTCTTCACGATGGTTGCTGTCGTATGCGGCTTTGAAATCGATGAAAAGATGGTGTGTATCGATTCGAAACTCGTTGGTCTATAGTCGATTTGCCGGGCCGGAAGCCGTACTAGTAGCTGCCGATTAGTGCGGTACAAAACGGCTTTAGACGTTCACACAATACGCTGGACAGGATCTTGTATGCGACATTGAGCAGGGATATACCTCTATAGTTCTTGCAAGAGGTAGGATCGCCTTTTTTGTGGATGGGGCAAATAGAGCTGGTATTCCAGTCGTCGGGCATGCTTTCGTCTTCCCAAATTCTGCAGGTGCATGCTCCCTAGCAGAACATCGCCGCCAGCCTTGAAGAGCTCTGATGGCAAGCCATCTAAACCTGCGGCTTTGTTGTTCTTCAGCTTCTGAATAACTGTGGCGACTTCTTAGATGCTGGGTGGGAGGACTACTTCAGCGGCTGGAGTTGGGATTTCCTCGGTCCCTACAGCTCTCTCTTGATCACGCTCGTTAAGTAGCTGCTGGAAGTGCTACTTAAATACATCCACTATTCCCTGCGGGTCGGTGACAAGATTACCCTCGCAGTTTCGAAGAGCCTGGGTGCCCTTTTTGAAGCCTCCTGCAAGGCCTTTGGCTTTCCTGTAAAAGGCTCGTGTTTTGTGCTTATCCCTAGGCTCCTCGAAAAGGTCATCACCCAAAATCTATAATGTTGCGGCCCACGTGAATTAGCAAACAAATGAATGTGGCCCGAGGGAAAAAAAGGTTGTGTATGGCTGGTCTAGACTATAATATGAATGTATAAGAAGCTCCCAACCAAGCTCGCAAAGCTTCTGGCTAAGCACTATCACACATCGATGTCCACACTTCTCTATTGTTTGCCAAAGCTAGCTACTTTTTTAGACTGTCCAACTGCTGTGCAGGTCCTAGTTAAGAGCCGCCCATTGCCGACTAACCTCAAATACCTAGACTGTGGCGCTCAAAATAAACACATCTAAAACAAAAGCCCTAAGTACTACTAACACTGGCACGCAAATCAGCATTGTCGAGTGAGTTGACGTATGGTCTCGGTTTACCGTACACAATGTTCCAGCTCCGACATCAATATTGTTCTAGGAGGCTTTAATGCGAAGCTGGTAAAGAAGACCTCTTTAGAAAATTGATATAGGCTGTCTGAGACGTGGATAAGTTGCAGTCGCAAGAGATGGACAGGATTTTCGCCGATCATGTCTCCTTCAAGCTCTCCCAAGATCAGATGCAGGTTGCACAAACCAAAGACGGTGCCAAAACGCCATCAGGAGTGTCTATGTATTAGGTTTCCAGCCAACTGCAGACGAATGCAGACAGGCCATGTTGCATCGACGGACGAGAGCCACTAATGAGCTCTAGGAACGCAAAGAAGGTAACGACACGCGCTCTTCAAAAGATAAAAGCAGCAAAACGAGAAATCTGCTGGCTGAGATGGACTTATCTGTAGATCTGTGGTGCAGAAGCTTGGACCCTTTCAAAAATGGTACGTGGACGTACTCAGAGGAAAATTCTGCGTATAATCTTTAGACCTGTTTATGTTAAGGGAGAGTGGAGGAGAAGATTCAATCACGAACTCTATGGGCTGTACAGCGATATCGGTCTGGTGGTCAGACGTACATATGTATGTATACGGATACAACGTTTAAGATGGCTGGGCCATGTAGAGCAAATGCACACCAGTTCCAGCCCGAAGAGTCCCCGCATCAAACCCTGAGGAACGACACGGCAGAGGACGGTCGCATTTAGGGTGGTGCACGCAGGTGGAACCAACTGCCTGTGCGGCACTGGAAACCGTGCGCCAGAGATGTATGGTGATGAACAAGGAAGATACGACGCGAATGACTTTGACCATTTTTGCTTACTAAATTAATGGAGGAGAAGGGAGTGAACAAACAGAGCAAAGAAGTTGATCGCGTTTAACTTGGCAAACGCCAGCTTCGATCTCTGTCCCTGCTCAATCCAAGTTGACACACAGCCTCCGCGTGGCCTCCCCTGGATAGCTATACTGGCACCCGCCAGGTAGTGAACCAATGTGTGCAGCGACCCGACCCCTTGTTCCTGGGGAAAGAGGAACCTGGCCCTCCAGGTTGGGGGTTGCGCTTAGGGCTAACATCCCTATCGCTTAAAGCAAAAATTTTGTTCAGAGACAACCAATAGCCTCGGATACGGACGGATTACATGTTGACGACCCCCGCAAACGTCAAAAAGGAAACGAATTTTGGTTCTGCACCTGGAACGTTAGGTCCCTCAACAGACCAGGTGCAGCCGAACAACTGGTCAACTCTTTGGACTGCTATAAGGCAGACATTACCGCGCTCCAAGAAGTGCGATGGGATGGGCCAGGCAAAAAGCGGATGAAAAACTGTGATATATACTACGGAAACTGCTACAGAGAAAATAAACAACGCTTATTCGGATGCGGATTTGTTGTTCGAGGCAGACTCAGGAAAAAAGTCTTAAGCTTCCAGTATGTAAGCGAGCGCCTCATAACTATCCGCATCAAGGCCAATCTCGGCAATATAAGCTTACTATGTGTCCAAGCCCCCACAGAGGAGAAAGATGACCGACATAAAGACGACTTCTACGATCTCTTAGGCAGAACGTATGCGCAATGTCCCAGCTATGACACCAAAATCGTTCTAGGAGATTTCAATGCGAAGCTGGGTAAGGAAGCTATCTTTGAACGGGTCATTGGAAAGCACAGCCTACACAACACCACGTCAGAAAACGGACTAAGGCTAGTGGACTTTATGGCGGGACATAACCTGGTAGTAGCAAGTACACGATTCCCACACCTTAACATCCATAAGGGGACCTGGCGGTCTTTCGATCAATCGACAACCAACCAAATTGATCATATTGCGATCGATGGCAGACACTCCTCCAGCATCCTAGATGTCCGAACCTTTCGAGGAGCCAACATCGACTCGGATCATTACCTTGTTGCAGCCAAAAAAGGAGGGAGGAGCATGCGCTTCTGAGAAGGAAAAAGAAGGAGCACGAGAAGCGCGAGATCGAGGAGATGGAGAGATGTTACTGCAGGAACGACGGTCGAAAATTTTACCAGAAAGTAAAACGAACATGCCAAGGCTATAAAGCCAGGACAGAAGCCTGCAAAGATGAGCACGGACAACTAGTAGTGGAGTCACAGTCGATGCTGAGATTGTGGAAGGACCACTTCTGCAGACTGTATAACGGCGATGATAGTCAAAATGCCGCAGTCAGGCAGAGCGAACCATTCACAATGAACGAAGACGAAGGAGAATCCCGTCCACCCGACCTAGACGATGTTAAGATAGCGATATCGAAACTTAAGTCTTATAAAACTCATCTGCAAGACAAGCCTCCTGAACATCGCGTACAAGATCCTCTCTGCCGTACTGTGTAAGTACCTTAAATCGTTCGTGGACAATCTGATAGGTTCCTACCAGTGTGGTTTCAGGCCAGGAAAATCCACGATAGACCAAATATTTACACTACGGCAGATCTTGGAGAAGACCAATGAATTCGAGGTCGACACGCACCATATTTTTGTCGACTTTAAAGCCGCGTATGACAGTGTTTATAGAGACGAGCTATACAGAGCCATGTCATGTTTTAACATTCCTGCCAAACTCGTCAGACTATGCAGGATGACTATGGAGAACTCTCGCTGCTCCATTAAAGTCGGAGGTGAACTAACCGACCCCTTTGATGTTAAAAAAGTTTTTAGACAGGGTGACGCACTGTCATGTGATTTCTTCAACATTATTCTTGAAAAGATCGTGCGGGACTCTGCGGCCAATACAAGAGGTACGATCTACTTCAAGTCCACACAATTGCTTGCCTACGCAGATGACATTGACAACATTTTTCAACTTACCTTTCCCATTCTCTCCAGTTCTTCCCGATTGTACGATTTGATTTTATTAAGAATACCATCATCAGTTCTAAAGCCGAATATGGCTTTATCAATGCCCGACAGGTACGATTGCGCCCACGTCTGTTGACATTTGAACTTTTCGAAAATATACTGGCTTTTGCCACCGACAATACTCTTGCATACCTTTAGTTCAATTAACTCTATATCGTCGTATGTCTCACGATCGTCACTAAACAAAAAGAAAAAGATAGATACAGATACAGATATGTACGTAAACTGCATGAAGTTAATGCGACTTACAGATTCAATGGTGAGTTACTAATAACGCCGTCTATTTCGCCGGCGTAAAGAAAGCTACGCCCAACAAGTTTATTTCTAAAAACGCCATAGAACTGTGACCTTGCGTCCACAATCCCTGACATATCCGGCGAATCATATGGATTTTCTAACAACAAAATGTAATGAGTGAAATCAACATCCGGATTACATATATATAATCACATCATCTTACCCGATAGACAGCACTGCTCGAATTTGGGCCCATAAAAAGCCATCCTCCTATCAGCCACTGGGGCCCGTCCACTGTTCTCTTTATAACGCGTTAGATAGATATTGCCCTTGTATTTGCTGGCAAAAATTGTCCACTCATTTCTTGGGTCGCCAGGTGTGCACATAACTTGTCGTATAACACCGCGTTGTGTTATGTATTGGGCACATTTGATCATTGCTTCCGGACACTCAACTTTCGAAACTTTCTCTATGTCACTCCGATAATTGCAAATGTATCGAAGCAGATTGTTGATTTTATCCTCGAAATACAAGTCTGTTTTCGGTCGAAACGATTCAAAGCCCACATTGAGATCGATTGGCAACTTCGGAGCTTGATAGTACCTTAGGCAAGTGTCATTCCTTTCGATATGATCGTCTTCTGTTTTTGAAAAATATCCACAAAGCTGCGGACGTTTGCCCTTTTCATCTGACATGTTGATCGCGCTAGTGATACTGACAGGGATAAACTGGATACTGACTACCAGGGATAATGATAGAGATACCAAGGCTCTGATGGTTTGCACTCATTTTTGATGTATTTGCCCACGATCTTTATTTCTGGAAAAACTGGAAATTCGTGTGTGGAATTGATGTGTGGCAGTCCGATCGTGGAACAATTTAATACACATTACAATAACACCAATTATTGTGGGAAGGGACATGTTCGCTTGTTTTTTTGAATTTGAATTTAACGACCGTTATAACGTACGTTGTATAGATAATCAACTCAGGAAAAAGGCAAATATTTTATTAATTATGAGTAATTTATGAGTAAACTACGCACAATTAAAGTAATTACTGCCGGACTATACTTTTTTTTATATATTTGCTCACTATTTCGGGCGAAACATTTATCTTTTGTTTCTGTTTTTATGATTTTCTTAGCGTTTCATTTTTGGGAGTCAGAATTCAACGCTTTCCTCCTGCTAGTATGTTTATTTCCAAAGAAAACGTGAAAAAAGAGCAATTTTTTTGTCGAAATTAAGGATCTGTTTCATCTTTTTCTCGGATTTCAGTTTCTTTTCACCATTTAAGCTTGGGTTATCTTTCGAACATAGACCAAATGGATTTTCAATGCAATGCATTAGAGGAAAGAAGAAAGCAGTATGGGAATCATATTGTTACGAATTTATTCAATCCCCACACCAAATAGGGTTCGCACCACTGGATTGCGATAAACTACAATTGTCCTTTTTATTTAAATTGAAACACACACACTTTTAATTCTTTCACCACAGATCAATTATTTGTGTAGCTTCACCACTTTTCTTTATTATCCAATACTATCCACTTTAAACTTTATTACACAAACAACCCTTTATTGAAAGCTTTTAGTTCCACACTGTTTGATCACACTGACTTTTCACACGCTGTTTAATACCACAAACTGAATGTCTGTCGAGGGCGAGTGTTCGCGCTTATATAGCTCTCGGTCCACCTTCTCGAATGTTCGTCGTCGGAAGTTCCCCTTGGGAAATCTCTTGAATGCTCTGACAATCAGCATTACGCAATTGGAAGTTGACACCATTCCAATCCCCGCTTCCAGAGAGCTTTCGAACTTCCACAGCGAAATCGAACTTAACCGTCGGTTTGTGTCTCCGCAACACTGCCCTCCTCCTAAACTTGTTCGTCCTCGAACAAGCGATTGGATCCTTCTCCGTAATATGGCGCTAACCTCTCTACGTGGACAATCTTATACTTCGCCCGCCTGTTTCCCGTCTGCTGTATTCGGTACACCACGTCGTTAAGTTTCTTGATGACCTCATATGGCCCATCCCAGGCTGATTGCAATTTGGGGCACAAGCCTTTTTTTCGTTGTGGGTTGTACAGCAATACCAATTGTCCTGTCTCGAATCCAGAAAATTTTGCCCTTAAGTCGTATCTCGCCTTCATCTTATCGCTGACCAAATTCAGTCGCTCCCGGATGAACTGATGGATGGAGTTCAGCTGTTCTTTCTTTTCGGTTACGAAGTCCTCCCTGCCGCTAGTTGTCGGTAGTACCACGCCGAACTTCAAGTCCGATGGAAGTCGGAGATCAGTTCTAAAAATGGCTTCGGCGGGTGTTGTTGCCGTTGAATTGTGCTGTGCCGAACGGTATGCCATTAAGAAAAGCGGAAGATGTTCATCCCAGTCCTTCTGATCTCCGACGACGACTTTTCTCATGTATTCCTCCATCGTCCGGTTGAACCTTTCGACCATGCCATCAGATTGTGGGTGTAATGGTGTTGTCCGCGTCTTTCTGATACCTAGCATGTCACAGAGTTCTTTGAACACCGACGACTCGAAGTTCCTTCCTTGGTCTGAGTGCAGTTCCAGCGGTACTCCGTAACGCGCAACCCAGTTGTTCACGAATGCATCCGAAATGGTTTTCGCTTCCTGGTTCGGGATGCAAAACACCTCAGGCCACTTGCTGAAGTAATCGATCACCACCAGCGCGTATTTGTTTCCAGCGTTGCTCGTTGGGAATAGGCCTGCGATGTCCATGGCGATACGTTCGAACGCTGCTCCAACATTATACTGCTGCATATTTCCTCGAGTTTTCCTAACTGGACCCTTTGCCTTCGCACACTTTTCACACCTCCGAATGAAACGCGTAACCGACCCATGGCATCCTACCCAGTAGAAACGTCTCTTGATCTTTTCTACAGTCTTGTTAACACCAAGACTGTCCAGGATGACTATGGAGAACTCTCGCTGCTCCATTAAGGTCGGAGGTGTACTAACCGACCCCTTTGATGTTAAAAAAGGTTTTAGACAGGTTGACGCACTGTCATGTGATTTCTTTAACATTATTCTTGAAAAGATCGTGCGGGACTCTGCGGCCAATGCAAGAGGTACGATCTACTTCAAGTCCACACAATTGCTTGCCTACGCAGATGACATGATGTTATTGGACGAACAAAGCGAGACGCCAATGAGGCGTTCGCAAGCATTGAAGCAGAAGCGGCGAAAGTGGGTCTAAGGGTAAATGGGGACAAGACCAAATATATGCTGTCATCCAAGAAAGACGCACAACACCGACGTCTTGGTCAGAACGTCACCTTCGGCAGCTAAATTTATGAAGTAGTCAAGGACTTCGTCTACCTTGGCTCGATAGTGACAAGCAGCAACGACACCAGCGCTGAGATAAAACGCAGAATAACTCTTGCCAATCGCTGCTTCTTCGGGCTCAAGAGGCAATTGAGTAGCAGAGCCCTCTCTCGAAAAACTAAGGTTTCCCTCAACAAAACCTTAATCATCCCGGTCCTCCTCTACGGCGCTGAGGCTTGGACGTTATCAAAAGCGGATGAAAAGGCTCTTGGACGTTTCGAGAGGAAAATTCTGAGTGCAATCTTTGGTCCCGTTTGTGTAAACGGAGAATGGAGGAGGAGACTCAACCAAGAACTGTACGGGCTGTACAGCGATATCGGCCTGGCTAGACGTCTTCGGATCCAACGTCTAAGATGGCTAGGCAATGTAGAGCGAATGGACATCAACGCTCCGGCCCGAAGAGTCTTCGACTCCAATCTCGAGGGTAGACGCAGCAGAGGACGACCGCATTTAAGGTGGCGCGCACAGGTGGAAGGGAACCTCAACCAACTGGGCGTGCGGCACTGGAAGCGGCTGGCCAAAGATCGGGCCGGCTGGAGAGGCTTGTTGGTTGAGGCCCTGGTTCACCCCGAACTGTAGCGCCATCAAAGAAGAAGATAGGCGAGCCTGAAACAAACAGTATACAAAATTATTTCAAGTACAAACGGATCGTCGAGATCGTCAATGGGTAGCGGTTCTGGCGACTGATTGGTGCAATGGTGTCATGGAGCACCTGGTTTTGTACCCTTGTGTAACCTTCAACGGCCAAGTTCGCGTTCATTATTTATTCTTTCAGACGGTTTATTTTTTGAAAGATCGGCGCGGTATTTACGCCTAAGCCGGTTGTATCGGTGATCGCTGAAGCTTGAGCTTTTATACTCTTGACGTCAACATTTATTAGGTGCACCCCATGAAGATTGGTTACTCGTGAAAGCGCCACGTAGGCTTGGCCACAAGAGAATATGGAGGTGCCAATGTCCATGAGGGCATTTTTTAGACTTAGATCTTGGCTCTTGTGAATTGTTAGGGCATACGCCACACAGATTGGGAATGGTTCTCTGTACACGTATGCCCGGGGTATGATCTCAAATTTTGACTTAATAGGCAATAATTCGTGAATCAGATTATTAGCGAATTTTACTACCGATTGTTTAGGCTTTGTTTGGTCTTCCGGGTCCCACCTCACTTTTTGTACAACGCATATCGACCCATTCACTAAACCTAAACTAACATCAATGTTCCTCCTAAGCATGACTTTAGCTCCCTCTTTAATGATTATAGTTTCTTCCAGTCCCGCAGTCATCGACGCATCATCTTCATATTTTTGTAAACACGCCCGGGCTTTCGTTATCATACGCTTTGAACAGTCCATGGAATCCTTAGCAACTAACTTTATCTCGGTGTGCGGAATCGCTTTTAACATAGCATTATTTAACACATATTTCTAGTCGGTAGTAAACAAACAGTATCTTCTGGTAAGTCCCTCAACCACTGTGCTATTTCCATTAACCCTCTTTCATTGGGGGTGGCCGTGGTGCAGTGGTTAACATCATCGACCGCCGAGCAGAAGGTCTATAGTTCAATTCGCTTCATAGCCAAGAAAAAAGTAATTCCTATACGGACAAAAGTATGCAACGCAGTTGTGAATGGAAAGTTACCAGATGTACTGCTGCAGGCATAACACTCACAGTATATGTATGTATGTATGTATGTTGGCGTTACAGTCCATGAAGAACCTGAACCGAGCTTCTCTCAATCACCCATGTGGTGTGTGATTTCATTTTCACATAGGTGAAAGGGACCTACAGTTTTATTGCCGGTTCCGAACGGCGAATTTCGAGAAGCTTTTCATGACAATTTTACTACAGGGGGTTTTGTCAGAACCCCGCTGAGGAGAAACACCGTGAAAAACACGTTCGATGACATGGCTGTGTCGGGATTCGATCCCGAGTCATCGGCGTCAGAGGCCAACACACTACCCACTGCGCCACAGTACATGGTCAACTGGAATTCATCCTATGCGTATGCAATACTAAAAAAAAAAAATGCTTGAACGAATTAGTACGGACTACAACCCAATAAAAAAAAAAAAACCCGGAATTCGGTCGGCTCTCGTCCTATCTAGGACAACCACCCCTGAGAGTTAACGAACATCAACGACCCAAACCACTGCACTCCGTTCAGGTTGTGTGTATATGACACATTATAAGAAAATATAAAAACTCTTGAACCTGCGCGAGTTTCTAAAAAAAAAAAAAATTGGAATGCGAGAGCAGAGGTATCAATCGGTTAGACAGTATATCTCTGTCTGATTGAGTTGTCACTCCTACTCTGATTCTTTTTAACATTTCTACAAACGTCTAATCATCCAGCTGTCTAGACTGCAGAATGGGAGGCTTTCGCCCAACAGTGGGACCCTATAGCCTAGATTAAATTAGAAGATGTGTCCCACTATGCTGGATTTTTGCAATGACAGTCGATTTTTAGGGTTCGTACCCAAAGGTAAAACGGAACCCTATTACTAAGACTTCGCTGTCCGTCCGTCCGTCTGTCACCAGGCTGTATCTCATGAACCGTGATAGTTAGACAGTTGAAATTTTCACAGATGATGTATTTCTGTTGCCGCTACCACGACAAATACTAAAAACAGAACAAAATTAATATTTGAGGGGGGCTCCCATACAACAGACATGATTTTCATCCAAAAAATCCCCTTGGTCACATACTGAACTAAGGTTAGTCGACAATATATTTGTGTCTGTGATGAATTAATCCTAGCTGCAAACATTTTCCCCGTATTGATTGATATTCACCTTTTCACATCGTTGCTGTCAAGTAAGATAATTGATTTGAATTCAATGGTGATTATCAAAGTAATATGCCGATAACCTGCCTGCAACCAAGATCTGTCATCATACAAAAAATGTGATTTAATGTGATGACTGATGAGGTAACATACATACATAGTCTCCTTCATATTTATATGTATGTACAGATGGTACGGAACCCTTCGTGCGCGAGTCCGACTCGCACTTGGCCGGTTTTTTTTTTTTTTTTTTATGTACCAATAGTAGAAGGGGGCATTACCATATCTCTAATACAGCTGAGACCAGCTGAGGGTTCTTCATCAGATACTTCAGACCTTCGATTTTTGACATCAAATGAAGCGGCCCACCAAGTTGAATATTTTTTGTAAAGGCGGTATGTCGATCTCTAATAGTTTGGTTGGGCTCTTGTGTTTTCTAATCAGGGTCACCAGGTATTCCAGATCTTCGACTATCCTACTTTTTATAGTTTTCCCTTAATGTGGCCATTAAACCCTAACGTATGTATGTATGTTGGCGTTACAGTCCATGAAGAACCTGAGCCGAGCTTCTCTCAATCACCCATGTTGTGTGTGATTTCATTTTTCCCATAGGTGAAAGGGACCTACAGTTTATTGCCGGTTCCGAACGGCGAATTTCGAGAAGCTTTTCATGACAATTTTACTACAGGGGGTTTTGTCAGAACCCCACTGAGGAAAAACACCGTGAAAAACACGTTCGATGACATGGCTGTGTCGGGATTCGATCCCGTGTCATCGGCGTCAGAGGCCAACACACTACCCACTGCGCCACGGTGCTCTCTGTACCAAATTTCAGCTCTGTGAGTTCATGGGAAGTACTAGTTCTATTCTGATGATCATGAGTGAGTGAGTGAGTGACCTAGAGGACTTGAAATTTTGGAATTTAAGTATATGATTATAGCTTACTGGATGACGAACATTTCTGCGTTCTGGTCTTATCCAGAGGTTCTCAAATAGGGGCCTGAAAATGTGGCGAAATGGTTCCAGTAAAGGTTGGTACGGCAGTGTTTGCTTCGCGCTCGACTTGGCGGGGGCACTGCCGTGCCCTCCGATAATAGCATACGAGTTAATAAAACGAATTATTTCATATTTTATTTAAAAGAAAATGACATTGAAAGTAAAGTAAGAAAATGAGCGCGACTTACACACTCTCCAAATACCAATCCGGCAGAAAACTGAGGTTATTCTTTCCATTAAAGAAGCACTCATCAAGGCTGTCGGAAAAACGTTCGTTCTTGAATCTCCATACGGAGTATGGGCAATCTATGCATTGTAGTTTTGTTTCAACTCGACTTAGGAATGACTTCAGATAATTGAAAGATATTGACTTATTCCAGTATGGCTAGAAGGAAAGGTGGTTAAGACTGGTTGTGCTGTAATATGTATAGACGTAGGTATATAAGATGTAATGGGTATTGAATAACTTGTCATTTTGAATGGAATTCGATTACGCCACTTTTATGGAAGCGCTCGTCTCTATCGGCAAAAAACTGGGCCAAGTATTCTATACAAGCTTCTCTTGGGACCAATTTTTTTTACATCGCTGGCCATGGTATGGACTATGAGATAAATGCAAACCAAGCATGGCCGTGGTGCAGTGGTTAACATCATCGACCGCCGAGCGGAAGGTTTATAGTTCAAATTCGCTTCATAGCCAAGAAAAAGTAATTCGTATACGGACAAAAAGTATGCAACGCAGTTGTGAATGGGAAGTGACCAGACGTACTGCTGCAGGCATAACACTCACAGTATATGGTCAACTGAAATTCATCCTCTGCGTATGCAATATTAAAAGTGCTCGAACGAATTATTACGGACTATAACCAAAGCGGAATTCGGTCGGCTCTCGTCCTATCTAGGACAACCACCCCTGAGAGAAGCGCATCAAACAACAACGAACATCAACGACCCAAACCACTGCATTCCGTTCAGGTTGTGTGTGTAACAACACATCATAAGAGAATATAAGAACTCTTGAACCTGCGCGTTCTTTAAAAAAAAAACAAAAAAGAAAGCTCTCGGAGCTCTCGGGAAGTCGGCCTTTTGTGTTTTTTATTTTTTTTTGTATAACCTCCTGTGGCGCCCAGATTTATTCAAATGGTTTTAAGCTGATTTCTATGCAATGTTAAGCTCTTTAAATGGCTGACAAAGGCTTTGTAGGGGTAACAGTTGCCCGGCGAATGTTGAGTCCATAAAAAGCGGGAAAAGCCACCACGAACGAACTCCTTGCGGCACTGTTAGCAAGTTCTATCTCGATCTCCTTGTTTGTGCCAACTGGAGACTCCCTCTGGGAGTTACTAACGGGGAAGGGCGAATAGCTAAGCATATGGAATGACCACTTTTACAGACCATACAGCGATGGTAGTCAAAATACCGCTGTTAGGCGGAATGAACGATTCACCATGGCGAATCTCGATACTACATACGATGTCCAAATAGCCGTTCTTGATTGGCTATTACAGTATTGGAACCTCCATAAACATCATTCACATTTTAAGCCGCCTGGCTTGCGTGTTCACCCTTTTTTTTTTGTAACGTAACGCGAAA
The DNA here is from genome assembly GCA_951905685.1 of Eumerus sabulonum. Lineage (NCBI taxonomy): Eukaryota > Metazoa > Arthropoda > Insecta > Diptera > Syrphidae > Eumerus > Eumerus sabulonum. The sequence goes on along the minus strand of OX645061.1, from coordinate 11,229,823 downwards.
CATGAATGGCAAAGGACTAACAAAGGCCTCGTAGGGGTTGCATCTATCCAACGGATGCTGGCCTGCTAAAAAGCGAGAAGAGCAACCGCAGTCGAACATCTTGCGGCACTGTTAGTAAGTCCCATCCCCACCTCCTCGTGGTGTTATCTGGAGATTTCCTATGGAAATTACAGACGGGGAAGGGCGACTGGCGAGCCTCCTGCTCCAAAAAACAGGATTAGTCAGTTGGGCTACGGCCTAGTAAGCCGTAGCCGTAAAAAAACCTCAAGCTCCGATACAACCACAAGCCTCGGATATGTATAACGGACCGGATTTATGTTGACGACCCTTGCAAAAAACGAAAAAAGGACAATGATCTTCGGCTTTGCACGTGGAACGTTAGGTCCCTAAACAGGCCACGTGCAGCCGAACAACTTGCGGACGCCCTAGACCGCTATAAAGCGGACATAACCGCCATCCAGGAAATGCGATGGAATGGACCGGGTATAAAGCGGATGAAAAACTGCGATATTTACTGCGGTGACTGCTATAGGGAGAGAGGACAACGATTGTTTGGATGCGGATTTGTTGTTCGAGGTGGATTAAGGCAAAAAGTCCTAAGCTTTCGGCATGTGAGCGAGCGCCTCATAACAATGCGTATCAAGGCTACATTTTTTAACATCAGCCTGATCTGCGTCCACGCCGACACGGGAAACAAGGATGACTCCACCAAAGATGAGTTCTACCACTTCTGCAGACTGTATAACGACGATGTTAGTCAATATACCGCTGTCAGGCAGAATGATCCATTTCTAATCGACGGAGACCGCAGAGAATCCTGTCCCCCTGACCACAATGAAGTTAAGATTGCCATATCGAAGCTCAAGTCGAATAAAGCTGTAGGCGTAGACGGACTGTCTGCTAAGCTCTTCAAGACAGCCGGGGATGACCTGGTTAGGAGCATGCACCAGCTCATGTGTAAGATATGGTCAGAGGAAAGCATGCCCGAGGAATGGAGTCTCAGCATCGTATGCCCGATCCACAAGAAGGGTGACCCCTCTGATTGCGCCAACTATAGAGGAATAAGTCTCCTTAACATCGCCTACAAAATCTTCTCTGCCGTTTTGTGTGAACGCCTGAAGCCTTTTGTAAATAAGCTGATAGGTCCTTATCAGTGCGCATTCAGGCCAGGGAAGTCCACCATCGACCAAATCTTCACACTACGGCAGATCCTGGAACAAAACAATGAATTTCAAGTCGACACTCAAAACCTATTTATCGACTTCAAAGTCGCATACGACAGCGTAATTAGAGGCGAGCTATACAACGCTATGTCTCCCTTTGACATACCTGCTAAACTCGTCAGACTATGCAGGATGACTTTGGAGAATGCTCGCTGCTCCATCCGAATCGGTGAACACCTTACCGATAGTTTTGATGTCAAAAAAGGATTTAGGCAGGGTGATACGCTGTCGTGTGATTTCTTCAACATCATATTGGAAATGATTGTTCAAAAATCACTGGCCAACACAAGAGGCACAATCTATTTCAAATCCTTGCAACTCCTTGCATACGCCGACGATATTGACATAATAGCTAGATCACAGCGAGATGTCAATGAGGCGTTTGCGAGTATTGAGATGGAGGCGGCAAAAATTGGTTTGGCGGTAAACGAGTGCAAAACTAATTATATGCTGTCATCAAAACAGGACGCTAACCACCGACGTCTTGGCCAGAACGTTTGTATTAGCAGATATAAGTTCGAGGTAGTTAACGACTTCGTCTACCTTGGCTCCGCAGTGACCTGGAACAACGACATCAGTTCCGAAATCAAACGCAGAATCACTCTTGCTAATCGTTGTTTCTTTGGGCTCAGGAGGCAATTGAGTAATAGAGCCCTCTCCCGAACGACAAAGTTGACTCTATATAAGACCCTTATCATCCCGGTCCTGTTGTACGTCGCAGAAGCATGGACACTATCAAAAGCGGATGAGGAGGCCCTTGTACGGTTCGAGAGAAAGATTTTGCACGTGATTTTCGGGCCTATAAACGCAGGAGAAGATTCAACCACGAACTTAACGGGGACCTCAGCCAACTGGGTGTGCGGCAATGGAAAAGGCTAGCAAAAGATCGTGCTAGTTGGAGGGGCATGTCGGTTGAGGCCCAGGTTCACTCCGAACTGTAGCGCCCAGTAAGAAGAAGACGAAGAACGCGAAACATGCTATTGCCTTCTTCCACACTATTCACGAGGGCGCCGTGGCCCAGTGAGACTAACTCTGAACTCTGATACACAATGAGTTAGTTCGGATCCCGATTACACCAACATCATCGAGTGCTAATTTTGCAGCGTCCATCCTCGGCGGGACAAAATCGTCGCAGTATACTTGCCATGAAAAACTTCTCGACTCGTTCTCGTTCGGAATCAGCATTAAACTGTAGGTCCGTTTCACCTGTGTGAACAATAAATCACACAAAACATGGGTGATCGAGAGAAGCTTGGCTCTGGTCCATTATGGGCTATATTGCTACCAAAGAACGGATTAACGAAAAACATACTGTTACGAATTTATTCGATCCCGACACCAAATAGGGTTCGCACCACTGGATTGCGATAAACTACAATTGTCCTTCTTATCCGAATAAAAACACACACGCACTTTTATTTCTTTCACCACAGATCAATTATCTGTGTAGCTTCACCACTTTTCTTTATTATCCAATACTATCCACTTTAAACTTTATTACACAAACAACCCTTTATTGAAAGCTTTTCTTTTCACACTGGTTGATCACACCGACTTGTCACACGCTGTTTTATACCACAAACTGAATGTCTGTCGAGGGCGAGTGTTCGCGCTTTTATAGCTCTCGGTCCACCTTCTCGAACGTTCGCCGTTGGAAGTCCCCCTTCGGAAATCTCTAGAACGCTCTGATAATTCCATTGGAAGGTGACATCATTCCAATCCCCGCTTCCAGAGAGCTTTCGAACTTCGACAGCGAAATTCGAACTTAACCGTCCGTTTGCATCTCCGCAACAATATTGTTGGAATTGGAATTGGAATTGGATTGGAATGATGTCAACTTCCAATGGAATTGTCAGAGCGTTCTATTCGCAATCCAGTGGTGCGAACCCTATTTGGTGTGGGGTCGAATAAATTCGTAACATTTGGTGTCAGAAGTGGGATTGCGATTAAACGAGTGGAACGTGTATTTAAATTGTGAATTGCACAAAGTGAATTGTTAAGAGATAGAGAAAATGGTGAAATTGGAAAAGTTGACCATTGAACAACTGAAAAAAGAGCTGGATGCTCGGGAATTATCCACAGTGGGAAGTAAAGCCAACCTGGGGGAGAGACTGCGATCGGCGTTGCAGGAAGAAGGTGTCGACTGGGAGAGTTATGAATTCGGGGTGGAGAAGCCGTCGACATCCACTGAGCCAGCGTTCGATATGCAGCAAATTCTCGCGGCTATAAACGCTATGAGTGCTTCCATGAACCAGAAACTAGAAAAGCTGAAGGAAAATTCCGCTGCCGTAAGTAGAAAGTTGGAGGAAAATTCCACTTCTCTGAGTCAGAAACTGGAGGAAAATTCCACTGCCGTAAATAGGAAGTTGGAGGAAAATTCCACTTCCCTGAATCAGAAGCTGGAAGAGATGCTAGAGAGCACTCGAGAAAGCTTAAGAAACATCCAGCAGGCCGTCGACGATCGATTCCAGAGTGTCGAAGAGAAAATAGAGACACTGGACAAGAAGGTTCTAGATCTCGAAAAAAATCAGGAAAAAATAGTCGAGACGCTAGAATCGAGGTTCGACAAGAAGGTTCTGGAACTCGAGAGAACTTTCCAGAACGTTCAGCATCAAGGAAACATCGTTGTACCGACTGCAGCGTCGAAATTCACAGCTCCCAACTTCGACGGCACGAGTGCATTTAACATCTTTAACCTTCAGTTCGAGACAACAGCGGAACGGAATCAATGGGGAGAAGAAGATCGTGTGGCCGCTCTAGTAATTTCCCTTGAAGGTGAAGCAGCTGTCGGGACCCCGACACTCAACGAAGCTTGATTCTCCTGCCGAAGACATCTTTCAAGGAGACAGTTCCCAGCGCTCTTGCATGTGAAACATCGCTCTTGATATGCCGACCTTCCATCAAACTACGGCGCATATCTCAAGACCAGGATAGTTCGAGAACAACAACGGCGAGTAGGAGTGGTTCATTCCCGGGTAGATGCTACATCTGCGACCAGCAGGGGCACATTGCGAGGAACTGCCGTCTGCGAAGGAAGCGTTCGAGGTCTATTTCGCCGAAAAGAGACCATGGGAGTGAACGCGACCGTGGAGGTGCAAAAGGTGCACCTAACAATCCGTTAAACTAAAACGAGTCAGTGCAGAGGGGCATGCGCTGGCTCCCACATTGGAGTGCCCCAGCATCCTCGTATCCCGAATCTGTAGAGGTGCAACCAGCCTAGTCATCGAGGGAACGATGGACGGGCGACGATATCTGCTGACGTTGGACACGGGCGCAACTCATTCAGTCATCCGAAGCGGATTGGTTTCTGACATCGAACCATTTTCCGAGGTAAGGCTTCGTACAGTAACTGGTGAGAAGGCGGAAGTTAAGGGAAAGGTCCAGAAAATAATTACGATGGGTACCGTCGAGTTTCAGCATGATTTCATCGTTGCGGACATCACTGATGACATCATAATCGGCGTCGACTTCATGATTAGGCATGGCTTCACATTGGACCTCAACCAAAAAGTGATGAAGTACGGCAACTTGGAGCTCCCATTAACAATGGATAATGGACAAGGTAACAAGGTCAGGCGAATAGTCGTGCAAGCGCGCCAAACAGTTCCCCCGAATGCAGAAGCTGTGGTTTGGGCAAAGATAGAAGAGGATGCGGGGACAAGCCGAATGTGGGTGGTCGAACCCGACAAAAGAAATCGACCCAGCGATATAGTTGTTGGAAGGGCTCTCGTGGAACCCCGACAAGACCAACTGGTTCCAGTACGAGTCCTGAATCCTGCCAGTACACCTAGGACAATACACAAGGGAACAACGATCGCTCAATGCCAAGAAGCTGCCGCCGTTATGAACTGCGAAGATCAGAAACACCGGGAAATCCAGACCAACAAAGCCTTCTTGAAAACTATGGTCAGAGAATGGACGCAACATCTAGTGGAGAAGCATAAAAGCAAAGCACTCTCCCTGCTTCGTAAATATTGGACAGTTTTTGCAGATGGTAAGAACTGTGGAAGAACATCAATTGTGAAGCACAGAATAGACACAGGGGACTCTAGACCGATCCGGCAACCACCGAGGAGGGTACCTTTGGCGAAAGAAGGCGAGCTGATCAAACTAATCGACGAGATGGAAAAGGAGGGCGTGATCGAACCATCTGCAAGCCCATGGAGTTCGCCAGTAGTGCTAGTTATGAAGAAGGATGGAAGCACCCGATTCTGCGTGGACTACAGGAAGCTGAACGACGTCACGAAGAAGGACAGCTATCCTTTACCGAGAATCGACGACACCTTGGATACACTATCTGGTGCAAAGTGGTTCTCGACGCTGGACTTGCAAAGTGGATACTGGCAAATAGAGCTTGACCTGCAAGACAAGGAAAAGACCGCGTTCACCGCCGGGGGAGAGTTGTGGCAATTCTCTGTGATGCCCTTCGGTCTTTGCAATGCACCAGCCACATTCGAGAGACTGATGAACCGGGTGCTAAGAGGACTTCACTGGAGGACTTGCCTTGTCTATCTGGATGACCTAATTGTCATGGGCAAGGATTTCGACGATCACCTTAAGAAGCTTGAAGAGGTACTGGAGCGTATTCAAGCAGCCGGATTGAAATTGAGCCCGAAGAAATGTTCGCTCTTCCAGAACAAGGTGAAGTACTTGGGACACGTGGTGACTGCAGAAGGAGTTCATACAGATGAAGAGAAAATCTCAGCGGTTAAGGAATGGCCGCGGCCGAAGAATCTTCATGAGTTAAGGTCATTACTGGGACTTTGCACATATTACAGGCGATTCGTCCCAGGATTTGCGAACGTTGCCAACAGTTTGCACGAGCTCACCAAAAAGAATCGGCCATTCAAGTGGGAGAAGCCGCAGGAGGAAGCGTTCATTCACCTGAAGGAATTGCTCTGCAGTGCGAAGATTCTTGCATATCCTGTTCCGGGAGAAAAGTTAATTTTGGACACCGATGCGAGCGGACATGGAATCGGAGGAGTACTCTCTCAAGTGATTGACGGGCGAGAACGGGTCATCGCTTACTACAGTAGGATCCTCTCGAAGCCGGAAAGGAACTACTGTGTAACTAGGAGGGAGCTTTTAGCTGTGGTTGACTGTGTCAAGCATTTCCACAAATATCTCTATGGCCAAGCTTTTCATCTTAGGACGGACCACGCAGCGTTGAGGTGGTTGCTGCAGTTCAAAAAACCCGGAAGGCCAGCTTGCTAGACGGATAGAAAGAATCCAGAGTTATGACTTCAGTATCGAACACCGGAAGGGAAGCAGTCATGGAAATGCGGATGCATTATCGAGGCGACCTTGCGATGTTGAATGTAAACATTGTTCACGTGCCGAAACCAAGGAACAGGTCACCGACATCCGTCGTTTCCATGTGCTGCCAGAAGATTCCTGGACTGTCGAGAAGGTCGGAAGGAAGCAGCGAGAAGATGCCGATCTGGCAGCCATCATCGATTACCAAGAACGAGGTTTTCGACCAAGTTGGCAGCAAATATCCAGTGAAAGCCCAATCGTGAAAGCTTACTGGGCTCAATGGCAGAGTTTGAGGCTGAAGAACGGTTGCCTCTACCGCAGTTGGGAAAGTGAGGACGGGGACATTGTAAACGATCTGCTGGTAATTCCAAAGGGACAAATCGACGAGGTCATCCGAGAATACCACGAGGGACCAAGCGGGGGTCATCTTGGTGTTAACAAGACTGTAGAAAAGATCAAAAGACGTTTCTACTGGGTAGGATGCCATGAGTCGGTTACGCGTTTCATTCGCAGGTGTGAACAGTGTGCGAAGGCAAAGGGGCCAGTTAGGAAAACTCGAGGAAATATGCAGCAGTACAATGTTGGAGCACCGTTCGAACGTATCGCCATGGACATCGCAGGCCTATTCCCAACGAGCAACGCTGGAAACAAATACGCGCTGGTGGTGATCGATTACTTCAGCAAGTGGCCTGAGGTGTTTTGCATCCCGAACCAGGAAGCGAAAACCATTTCGGATGCATTCGTGAACAACTGGGTTGCGCGTTACGGAGTACCGCTGGAACTGCACTCAGACCAAGGAGGGAACTTCGAGTCGTCGGTGTTCAATGAACTCCGTGACATGCTAGGTATCAGAAAGACGCGGACAACACCATTACACCCACAATCTGATGGCATGGTCGAAAGGTTCAACCGGACGATGGAGGAATACTTGAGGAAAGTCGTCGTTGGAGATCAGAAGGACTGGGATGAACATCTTCCCCTCTTCTTAATGGCATACCGTTCGGCACAGCACAATTCAACGGCAACAACACCAGCCGAAGCCATTTTTGGAACTGATCTCCGACTTCCATCGGACTTGAAGTTCGGCGTGGTACTACCGACAACTAGCGGCAGGGAGGACTTCGTAACCGAAATGAAAGAACAGCTGAACTCCATCCATCAGTTCATCCGGGAGCGACTGAACTTGGTCAGCGATAAGATGAAGGCGAGATACGACTTAAGGGCAAACTCTTTTGGATTCGAGACAGGACAACTGGTATTGCTGTACAACCCACAACGAAAAAAAGGCTTGTGCCCCAAATTGCAATCAGCCTGGGATGGGCCATATGAGGTCATCAAGAAACTTGTACCGAATACAGCAGACGGGAAACAGACGGGCGAAGTATAAGATTGTCCACGTAGAGAGGTTAGCGCCATATTACGGAGAAGAGTCCAATCGCTTGTTCGAGGACGAACAAGTTTAGGAGGAGGGCAGTGTTGCGGAGACACAAACCGACGGTTAAGTTCGAATTTCGCTGTCGAAGTTCGAAAGCTCTGGTGAAGGGGAAATTGGAATGATCGAAACTTCCAACGGCGTAATGCCGAATGTCAGAGCATTCTAGAGATTTCCGAAGGGGAACTTCCGACGGCGAACGTTCGGGAAGGTGGACCGAGAGCTATATAAGCGCGAACACTCGCCCTCGACAGACATTCAGTTTGTGGTATTGAAAAGCGTGTGACAAGTCGGTGTGATCAAACAGTGTGAAAATAAAAGCTTTCAATAAAGGTTTGTTTGTGTAATAAAGTTTAAAGTGGATAGTATTGGATAATAAAGAAAAGTGGTGAAGCTGCACAGATAATTGATCTGTGGTGGAACAAGAAAAGTGTGTGTGTTTTTATTCGGATAAAAAGACAATTGTGTTTATCGCAATCCAGTGGTGCGAACCCTATTTGGTGTGGGATTGAATATTTCGTAACAATATGTAAATTCTCTTTACTACTTCAGAGGAATTCTGGCCAGAAAAGTCAAGTTCAGGGATACTACTATTTTTTCACTGTTACAAACCTAACCTTACTAAGTTAATGGACAAGTGCATTCTGCAGCTTACCTTTCCAATCCTCTCCAGTTCTTCCCGATTGCACGACTTGATTTTACTAAGAATACCATCTTCAGTTCTAAACCCAAATATGACTTTATCAATGCCCGACAGGTACGTTTGCGCCCAAGCCTTTCGACATTTGAAGTTTTCGAAAATATACTGGCTTTTTCCACCGACAATACTATTGTATAACTTGAGGTCAATTAACTCTATACCATCGTAGGTGGTACGATCCTCACTAAACAAAAAAGATAGATAGAGAGATAGATAATATAGATATGTATGCATGTATGTATGTTTGTATGTACGTAAACTTCCTGAGGTTAATGCGACTTACAGATTTAATGGTGAGTTACTAATGACGCCGTCTATTACGCCGGCGTAGAGAAAGCTACGTCCAACAAGTTTGTTTTTAAAAACGCCATAGAACCGCGGCTTTGCGTCGACAATACCTGACATATCTGGCGAATTATATGGATTTTCTAACAACAAAATGCTATGAGCGAATTCAATATCCGGATTATAATCACATCGTCTTACCTGATAAACAGCACTGCTCGAATTTCGGCCCATAATAATCCATCGTCCTTTGTTCTGCTAAGGGCCGCTCATAATTGTCTTCATAATGCGATAGATAGATATTGCCCTTGTATTTGCTGGCAAAAATAGTCCAATCATTTCTTGGGTTACCAGGTGTGCACAATATTAGTCGTATAACACCGCGTTGTGTTATGTATTGGGCACATTTGATCATTGCTTCCGGACACTCATTGTTCTCTATGTCACTCCGATGATTACAAATGTATCGAAGTAGATCGTTGAATTTGTTCTCGACATACAAGTATTTTTTCGGTCGAAACGATTCAAAGCCCACATTGAGATCGATTGGTATTTTCGGAGCTTTATAGTACCTTAGGCAAGTGTCATTTCTTTCGATATGATCGTCTTCTGTTTTTGAAAAATATCCACAAAGCTGCGGGTGTTTGCCCTTTTCATCTGACATGTTGATCGCGCTACTGAGCCAAGCCAACTGATTCTAAACAAATATTTGAAATTGCCTTTTGGCTTGATAGATGATAAGCACAGCAGACATTTCGTTTGTAAACAGAATACATCAGATTTGCTTTCTGAAATAGGTTTTAGAAATGTTAATGACCAAAGTTCGCGTCGCGTTGATATGAGAGATGGAGACACACATATCATATTTGCATGCAAAATGTGTACAATTCCATGATTAGCTATCCAATTTCTTCAAGCCTACACTTATAAGTGTATTACATACCTTAGATTGTATATATATATTGAAAGACATAGTAGCTATAGTAGTAATTTGAGTACCCTTTGATTACTTTTTGCATATTTATTACTATACATACATATACAGTTGTAAATTAAAACAATTCGGTTGAATTTCGATGCGAAACTGAATTTATTTTTCCAGAGAAATGCTCTTTTATAGCATTGGTTTTGAAGATAAGAATCCGACTCTTATTCCAGCATGGGAACACTATTGTTGATTCTTACTTTAGTTCTCACGCAGGCGTATGTTTCTTATCTCTAATTACATACGTCTATGCTTACCTCTAGTTGAGAGCACCGTGGCGCAGTGGGTAGTGTGTTGGCCTCTGATGCCGATGACACGGGATCGAATCGCGACACAGCCATGTCATCGAACGTGTTTTTCACGGTGTTTCTCCTCGGCGGGGTTCTGACAAAAGCCCCTGTAGTAAAATTTAAAATTGTCATGAAAAGCTTCTCGAAATTCGCCGTTCGGAACCGGTAATAAACTGTAAGTCCTTTTCTTACTTTACTTATCAGGCCTGCGATCCATGGAGGATCTGAGCCTGAGCTATAGCTGCCTTCCATCCTTGACGGTCCCGGGCACGCTGCTTCCAGTTGTCAAGACCAAGATGTCTTACATCCGCGATTACTTGGTCTTTATACCGGAGGTTCGGTCTTCCTCTTCTTCTCGAACCAGGAGACTCGGAGTCGAAGACCCTCTTAGCTGGAGCGTTAAGCGTTAGCCGAGCGCATGGACATCAACGTCGACGTAGTCGACGGATCCTTGCCTTCCGGACTACATCCACATATTGGTACAGGTCGTAGAGTTCGCGGTTGTGTCTTCTTCTCAATTCACCTTCCTCACAGACAGGACCAAGTAACCGGCGCAGAATTTTTCTTTCGAATGAACCCAAAATCAGCTCCGCTGTCCTGCTTATCGTCCAGCTTTCGGCTCCGTACAGCAAGACTGGCAGAATGAGCGTTTTGTAAAGCATGACTTTGGTCATTCGAGTGAGGGGTTTTGACCCCAGTTGTTTGGACAAGCCGAAGTAGCAGCGGTTGCCAAGGGCGATTCTATGCCGGATCTCCACTGTGGTGTCATTTGTGGAATTTACGTTTGCCCCGAGGTAGACAAACTCCTTAACTACCTCGAAATTGTAGCTGTCAATTGTTATATTTTGTCCCAGGTGGTGAGCGACGGACTCGTTTTTGCTTGACAGCATGTATTTCGTTTTGTCCTCATTGATCTTAAGACCAACTCGTTTCGCCTGTTCTTCAATCGCTGTGAATGCTTCCACAATGCCACGGCGAGAACACACGATGATGTCGATATCATACGCGTATCCTAGCAGCTGGATGGACTTGTAAAAGATAGTGCCTTCCCTGTTGACGCCTGCCCGTCGCACTATCTGCTCCAGCACCAGGTTGAAGAAATCACATGATAGCGCATCTCCATGCCGAAATCCGGTGCATGTTTCGAATGGTTCCGAGGTCCTAGAACCGAGTTGCACGGTGCATCGCGTGTTTTTTAGCGTGGCGCGACACAACTGGATCAGTTTTACCGGGATCCCTAATTCGGCCATCGCCCCAAACAGTTCTTCACGATGAATGCTGTCGTATGCGGCTTTGAAATCGATGAAAAGACGGTGTGTATTGATTCGAAACTCGTTGGTCTTTTCCAGGATTCGTCGAAGTGTGAAAATTTGGTCTATAGTCGATTTGCCGGGCCGGAAGCCGCACTGATAGCTGCCGATTAGTGCGATGCAAAATGGTTTTAGACGTTCACACAATACGCTGGACAGGATCTTGTATGCGACTTTGAGCAGGGATATACCTCTATGGTTCTTGCAAGAGGTAGGATCGCCTTTTTTGTGGATGGGGCATATAGAGCTGGTATTCCAGTCGTCGGGCATGCCTTCATCTTCCCAAATTCTGCAGATGACCTGGTGCATGCTCCCTACCAGAACATCGCCGCCAGCCTTGAAGAGCTCTGATGGCAAGCCATCTGAGCCTGCGGCCTTGTTGTTCTTCAGCTTCTGAATAGCTGTGCCGACTTCTTCGATGCTGGGTGGGAGGACTACTTCAGCGGCTGGAGTTGGGATTTCCTCGGTCCCTACCACTCTCTCTTGGTCATGCTCGTTAAGCACCTGCTGGAAATGCTGCTTAAATACATCCACTATTCCCTGCGGGTCGGTGACAAGATTATCCTCGCAGTTTCGAAGAGCCAGGGTGCCCTTTTTGAAGCCTCCTGCAAGGCCTTTGGCTTTCTTGTAAAAGGCCCGTATTTTATGTTTATGCCTAGACTCCTCGATATCTTTGAGCTGGGAGGCTGCGAAGATTCTTTTCTTTTGTCGCAGTAGTTTTTTCTCCTCCCTTCTTCTGGCTCGGTACTCTTCTTGCGCTGCCCTGGTTTTCCTCTGCAGCGCCTTTTGGTACGCCTCGTCGGTTGCTGCCTTTTTCTGCTCACACTCGCCATCATACCACGGATTTCTTGTCGGGGGTGGTAGGTATCCTAAGGTGGTTTCAGCTACTTCCTGAATGGCTGAGCGACAATGCAGCCACATATTATTGGCATTTGTGTTCGACGTAGGCATACCGTAGAGTCTTTCGCTCAGCTGCTCCCTGTAAATTCTGGCAACCTCCGGTGTGCTCAGGCGTCCAATGTCGAACCTCCTCCTGATGGTATGGTGCAGCTTTCTGACATTGGACAGTCGAGCTCTGAATCTTGCTGCTACGAGGAAGTGGTCAGAGTCGACGTTTGCCCCTCTGAATATTCGCACATCCAGGATGTTTGACGAGTGCCTTGCGTCAATGAGCACATGGTCGATTTGGTTGGCGGTTCAACCGTCCGGAGATCGCCAGGTTGCCGTGTGGATTCGCTTGCGAGGGAATCTTGTGCTACTTATCACTGCATTACGAGCTGTCGCAAAGTCAGCGAGTCGGAAGCCGTTATCTGTTGTTGTATCGTGGAGGCTGTGCTGTCCGATCATTCCGCAAAGGTGACACTATATAAGACCTTAATCATCCCAGTCCTCCTTTACGGCGCAGAGGCTTGGACTTTAACAAAAGCGGATGAAGATGTCCTTGGTCGTTTCGAGAGGAAAATTCTGCGCACTATCTACGGTCCCGTTTGTTCAAACGGTGTACGGAGGAGAAGATATAACGAAGAACTGTACGGGTTGTACAGCGACATCGGCCTGGTACGACGTCTACGGATACAGCGTCTAAGGTGGCTAGGCCATGTAGACCGCATGGAAAATACAGCTCCGATCCGAAGTCTTCGAATCCACCCTGGAAGGTAGGCGCGGCAGAGGACAGCCGCATCAACGCTGGCGCACGCAGGTGGAAGGGACCTTAACTGGGCGTGCGGCGCTGGAAATAGCTGGCCAAAGACCGTGCGACCTGGAGACGCTTATTGGTTGAGGCCTAGGTTCTCCACGGACTATAGCGCCACCTAAGTAAGGTTAAATCATTTTGCCGAGCGCGTAAGATAGTTATAAGTTTTTTCTGAAATAAAAATGTATCGGTTGTCGTCCGATGACCGCAATCAACCAGCATCGGGTGCGGTTAGTACTTATATGGAGGACCGCTTGGGAACACCGCGTGTTGTCCAGTTTTTTTGCCTACTTTTTAGTTATTTAATTTCTAACGAATAAGCGACTGGATCGATTTTTCTGAAAACTTTCTCACTTCTAAGCTGCGTAATTATGCGTGGAATGAACCCAATCTTATGTCAATATCATCTTTGGTTCTCGAGATAATCGAGACGAGAATTCCGATACGCGCATACGCACACACACACATACGTCTCTATAAAAACCTTGGATTTGGATTCTGGCGACCTGGAATTCGCAAAATCGGCCCCATTGGGAAGTCAATAATGTGCGAATTAATGAACGAAATTATTTCATATTTTATTTAAAACAGAATTACATTGAAAGTAAATTTAAAAAATGAGCGCGACTTAGACACTGTCCAAGTACCAATCCGGCAGAAAACTTAGGCTATTCTTCCCATCAAAGAACTGCTCGTCAAGGTGGTCGGAAAAGCGTATCTTCTTGAATCTCCACACGGAGTATGGGCAATCTATGGATTGTAGTTTTGTTTCAACTCGATTTAGGAATGACTTCAGATAATTGAAACATATTGACTTATTCCAGTGTGTCTAGAAGGAAAGACAGTTAAGATTCATTTATATATATTTATATATTGTGTATAGACGTAGATCAGATGTAATAGGGTCTTTGGGTTTTTGATAACTTGATTTCATTCTGATTGAAACGCGATCACGCCTTCCTTATAGAAACACTCTTCCCTATTGGTAAAAGAAAACTGAGACTTGAGACGAATTTTTTACTAGCAAAATCGCTCGCCATGGTCTAGACCAGCGATACCCAACCTGCGGCCCGCCAATCGTTTATGTGCGGCCCGAAACACACTAATGCCTGATCCACAATACTGCGTTAGTGCTAGCTGAGACACCCAACACAAGCAATTCAATGGGGTAGTCCAAAATACTGCGTTTGCGTTGGCGAGCTTACGTTCATTAAAAAATGAGAGGAAATAAGAAAAAATTGAGAGCGAGAGAAAACGTAAGCTCACGTAACCAAAGGAGACAAAAGTCAAACACGTCGGAAATTTCTGTGCGTTTGAACGACTGTTGCTGTGTATTGATGTGTATGCTGTATCTGTGTATTTCTTGGTTTGTGTTGTGTACGTTTACGTCAGTGTTTTGACATGGAACAGCTGATAAAATTGAAGTAAGCATGCGTCGAAGCATTTCTCGTAACACGTAAAGTGCCTCGCACCAACGCAGTATTGTGGATCAGGCATAATGGGGAACACAATTTTTTCAAATTATTTTGTTTATTGAAAACATACATTAAATGAAACATTATGGTGCGCACATTTCTCAGTTCTGACATCAATACTCTCACAATAATTTTTTTAACTTTATGCAAAATATTCCGCCTAATTCCCTGACGTGTTAAGGTGGATCTGCCCGCTGATCCCCGCAGGGGTTGGTTGTTGCTTTTTTAATACACATCGATACTATACGTGTTATTCTCCGTTTAAAAACGACGCTTTTGACTAACGCAGTGATAGTCTCATGACGTCGATGTGTAGAGTCAAGACGTGGTAAAATGGTCGCAACAAGGCAGAGTGTTATAGTCAAGACGCCGTCAAACCGCAACGCGTTTGTAGGTGCAAACTGTAAAGGTGCCTGTCGAAGCCAATAGATTGGTATCTCATTCTTTATTCCTGGTTAAAATGCCAGCGGGTATGACGCGATCGCTATCGATGCGATGCCTCATGACGCGTTTACTTTCCGCATGTAACATTTGATTTCGCAAAATGACAATTAACGCGATGCCTTGTTTTTTGTGACCAAAGAACGCGACGCTTAATAACGCGATGCCTAGCATTATATATCCAGCTTTATATGTGTCTCGCACTGACATCGTAATGTTTTTCTTTGTTTACTTACTTATCAGGCCAGCGATCCATGGAGGATCTGAGCCTGAGCTATAGCTGCCTTCCATTCTTGACGGTCCCGGGCACGCTGCTTCCAGTTATCGAGACCAAGATGTCTTACATCCGCGATTACTTGGTCTTTAAACCGGAGGTACGGTCTTCCCCTTCTTCTCGAACCAGAACGCTCGGAGTCGAAGACCCTCTTAGCTGGAGCGTTGATGTCCATGCGCTCGATGTGGCCGAGCCAGTGTAGTCGACGGATCTTTGCCTTCCGGGCTAAATCCACATCTTCGTACAGCTCGTAGAGTTCGCGGTTGTGTCTTCTTCTCCATTCACCTTCCTCACAGACAGGACCAAATATCCGGCGCAGAATTTTTCTTTCGAAAGAACCCAAAATCAGCTCCGCTGTCCTGCTTATCGTCCAGCTTTCGGCTCCGTACAGCAAGACTGGCAGGATGAGCGTTTTGTAAAGCATGACTTTGGTCATTCGAGTGAGGGGTTTTGACCCCAGTTGTTTGGACAAGCCGAAGTAGCAGCGGTCGCCAAGGGCGATTCTATGCCGGATTTCCACTGTGGTGTCATTTGTGGAATTTACGTTTGCCCCGAGGTAGACAAACTCCTTAACTACCTCGAAATTGTAGCTGTCAATTGTTATATTTTGTCCCAGGTGGTGAGCGACGGACTCGTTTTTGCTTGACAGCATGTATTTCGTTTTGTCCTGATTGATCTTAAGACCAACTCGTTTCGCCTGTTTTTCAATCGCCGTGAATGCTTCCACAATGGCACGGCGAGAACACGCGATGATGTCGATATCATCCGCGTATCCTAGCAGCTGGATGGACTTGTAAAAGATAGTGCCTTCCCTTTTGACGCCTGCCTGTTGCATCGACGGACGAGAGCCACTAATGAGCTCTACGAACGCAAAGAAGGTAACGACACGCGCTCTTTAAAAGATAAAAGCAGCAAAACGAGAAATCTGCTGGCAGAGATGGACTTATCTGTAGAATAAGGTCGGAAGAAAGCATGTCCCATGAATGGAATTTCAGCATCGTTTGTTCGGTCCATAAAAAAGGAGACCCCTATAACTGCGCCAACTATATATAGGGCTCCTTTATGGTGCAGAAGCTTGGATCCTTTCAAAAATGGATGAGGGGGCACGTGGACGTACTCAGAGGAAAATTCTGCGTATAATCTTTAGACCTGTTTATGTTAAGGGAGAGTGGAGGAGAAGATTCAACCACGAACTCTATGGGCTGTACAGCGATATCGGTCTGGTGGTCAGACGTACATATGTATGTATACGGATACAACGTTTAAGATGGCTGGGCCATGTAGAGCAAATGCACACCACAGTTCCAGCCCGAAGAGTCCCCGAATCAAACCCTGAGGAACGACACGGCAGAGGACGGTCGCATTTAGGGTGGTGCACGCAGGTGGAACCAACTGCCTGTGCGGCACTGGAAACCGTGCGCCAGAGATGTATGGTGATGAACAAGGAAGATACGACGCGAATGACTTTGACCATTTTTGCTTACTAAATTAATGGAGGAGAAGGGAGTGAACAAACAGAGCAAAGAAGTTGATCGCGTTTAACTTGGCAAACGCCAGCTTCGATCTCTGTCCCTGCTCAATCCAAGTTGACACACAGCCTCCGCGTGGCCTCCCCTGGATAGCTATACTGGCACCCGCCCTCCAGATTGGGGGTTGCGCTTAGGGCTGACATCCCTATCGCTTAAAACAAAAATTTTGTTCAGAGACAACCAATAGCCTCGGATACGGACGGATTACATGTTGACGACCCCCGCAAACGTCAAAAAGGAAACGAATTTCGGTTATGCACCTGGAACGTTAGGTCCCTCAACAGACCAGGTGCAGCCGAACAACTGGTCAACTCTTTGGACTGCTATAAGGCAGACATTACCGCGCTCCAAGAAGTGCGATGGGATGGGCCAGGCAAAAAGCGGATGAAAAACTGTTATTTCTACTACGGAACCTGCTACAGAGAAAATAGACAACGCTTATTCGGATGCGGATTTGTTGTTCGAGGCAGACTCAGGAAAAAAGTCTTAAGCTTCCAATATGTAAACGAACGCCTCATAACTATCCGCATCAAGGCCAATCTCGGCAATATAAGCTTACTATGTGTCCAAGCCCCCACAGAGGAGAAAGATGACCGACATAAAGACGACCTCTATGATCTCTTAGGCAGAACGTATGCGCAATGTCCCAGCTATGACACCAAAATCGTTCTAGGAGATTTCAATGCGAAGCTGGGTAAGGAAGCTATCTATGAACGGGTCATTGGAAAGCACAGCCTACACAACACCACGTCAGAAAACGGACTAAGGCTAGTCGACTTTATGGCGAATATAATCTCGTAGTAGCAAGTACACGATTCCCACACCTCAACATCCATAAGGGGACCTGGCGGTCTTTCGATCAATCGACAACCAACCAAATTGATCATATTGCGATCGACGGCAGATACTCCTCCAGCATCCTAGATATCCGAACCTTTCGAGGAGCCAACATCGACTCGGATCATTACCTTGTTGCAGCCAAGGTACGGATGCGAATTTCTCGGAACCAACGGAGTCGAGTAAGAACACCAAAATTTAACGTCGGAAAGCTGCAATCGCAGGAGACCGCCAGGACCTTCGCCGGTCAAGTCTCCCTCAAGCTCTCTCAGGTCCCGATGCAATCTGCAGAAACCATAGAACAGCAAAGGAGTCGTTGTCAGAAAGCCATTAGAGAGGCCGCCTCAGATATACTCGGTTTCGAGCCACCACCGTCGAGAAACCCCTGGTTTGATGATGAGTGCAGACAGGCCCATGTAGAGAAACAGAATGCATACATGGCCACATTGCATCGACGGACGAGAGCTGCCCGCGAGCTCTATGAACAGAAAAGGAGGGAGGAGCATGCGCTTCTGAGAATGAAAAAGAAGGAGCACGAGAAGCGCGAGATCGAGGAGATGTAGAGATGTTACTGCAGGAACGACGTTCGAAAATTGTACCAGAAAGTAAAACGAACATGCCAAGGCTATAAAGCCAGAGCAGAAGCCTGCAGGGATGAGCACGGACAACTAGTAGTGGAGTCACAGTCGATGCTGAGATTGTGGAAGGACCACTTCTGCAGACTGTATAACGGCGATTATAGTCAAAATGCCGCCGTCAGGCAGAGCGAACCATTCACAATGGACGAAGACGAAGGAGAATTCCGTCCACCCGACCTAGACGATGTTAAGATAGCGATATCGAAACCTAAGTCTTATAAAGCTGCTGGAGCAGACGGACTCCCCGCGGAGCTGTTTAAAGCAGCTGGCGATGAGCTGGTTAGGAACATGCACCAACTCATCTGCAAGATATGGTCGGAAGAACGCATGCCCGATGAATGGAATCTCAGTATCGTTTGCCCGGTCCATAAGAAAGGAGACCCCTATGACTGCGCCAATTACAGAGGGATAAGCCTCCTGAACATCGCATACAAGATCCTCTCTGCCGTACTGTGTAAGTACCTGAAACCGTTCGTGGACAATCTGATAGGTTCCTACCAGTGTGGTTTCAGGCCAGGAAAATCCACGATAGACCAAATATTTACACTACGGCAGATCTTGGAGAAGACCCATGAATTCCAGGTCGACACGCACCATCTTTTCGTCGACTTTAAAGCCGCGTACGACAGTGTTTATAGAGACGCGCTGTACAGAGCCATGTCATGTTTTAACATTCCTGCCGAACTCGTCAGACTGTGCAGGATGACTATTGAGAACTCTCGCTGCTCCATTAAGGTCGGAGGTGAACTAACCGAACCCTTTGATGTTAAAAAAGGTTTTAGACAGGGTGACGCACTGTCATGTGATTTCTTCAACATTATTCTTGAAAAGACCGTGCGGGACTCTGCGGCCAATACAAGAGGTACGATCTACTTCAAGTCCACACAATTGCTTGCCTACGCAGAAGACAGTGACGTTATTGGACGAACAAAGCGAGACGCCAATGAGGCGTTCGCAAGCATTGAAGCAGAAGCGGCGAAAGTGGGTCTAAGGGTAAATGGGGACAAGACCAAATATATGCAGTCAACCAAGAAAGACGCACAACACCGACGTCTTAGTCAGAACGTCACCTTCGGCAGCTATATTTATGAAGTAGTCAAGGACTTCGTCTACCTTGGCTCGATAGTGACAAGCAGCAACGACACCAGCGCTGAGATAAAACGCAGATTATGCCAATTGCTGCTTCTTCAGGCTTAAGAGGCAATTGAGTAGTAGAGACCTCTCTCGAAAAACTAAGGTTTCCCTCTACAAAACCTTAATCATCCCGGTCCTCCTCTTGGACGTTATCAAAAGCGGATGAAGAGGCTCTTGGACGTTTCGAGAGGAAAATTCTGCGTGCAATCTTTGGTCCCGTTTGTGTAAACGGAGAATGGAGGAGGAGATTTAACCAAGAACTGCACGGGCTGTACAGCGACATCGGCCTGGTTAGAAGTCTTCGGATCCAACTTCTAAGATGGCTAGGCCATGTAGAGCGAATGGACATCAACGCTCCGGCCCAAAGAGTCTTCGACTCCAACCCCGAGGGAAGACGCAGCAGAGGACGACCGCATTTGAGGTGGCGCGCACAGGTGGAAGGGGACCTCAACCAACTGGGCGTTCGGCACTGGAAGCGGCTGGCCGAAGATCGGGCCGGCTGGAGAGGCTTGTTGGTTGAGGCTCTGGTTTACACCGAACTGTAGCGCCATCAAAGTAAGTAAGTAAATTAATGGATAAGTACGTTTTGCAGCTTACCTTTCCCATTCTCTCCAGTTCTTCCCGATTGTACGATTTGATTTTATTAAGAATACCATCATCAGTTCTAAAGCCGAATATGGCTTTATCAATGCCCGACAGGTACGATTGCGCCCACGTCTGTTGACATTTGAATTTTTCGAAGATATGCTGGCTTTTGCCACCGTCAATACTCTTGCATACCTTTAGTTCAATTAACTCTATATCGTCGTATGTCTCACGATCGTCACTAAACAAAAAGAAAAAGATAGATACAGATACAGACATGTACGTAAACTGCATGATATTAATGCGACTTACAGATTCAATGGTGAGTTACTAATAACGCCGTCTATTTCGCCGGCGTAAAGAAAGCTACGCCCAACAAGTTTATTTCTAAAAACGCCATAGAACTGTGACCTTGCGTCCACAATCCCTGACATATCCGGCGAATCATATGGATTTTCTAACAACAAAATGTAATGAGTGAGATCAACATCCGGATTACATATACATAATCACATCATCTTACCCGATAGACAGCACTGCTCGAATTTGGGCCCATAAAAAGCCATCCTCCTATCAGCCACTGGGGCCCGTCCACTGTTCTCTTTATAACGCGTTAGATAGATATTGCCCTTGTATTTGCTGGCAAAAATTGTCCACTCATTTCTTGGGTCACCAGGTGTGCACAATATTTGTCGTATAACACCGCGTTGTGTTATGTATTGGGCACATTTGATCATTGCTTCCGGACACTCAACTTCCGAAACTTTCTCTATGTCACTCCGATAATTGCAAATGTATCGAAGCAGATTGTTGATTTTATCCTCGAAATATAAGTCTGTTTTCGGTCGAAACGATTCAAAGCCCACATTGAGATCGATTGGTATTTTCGGAGCTTTATAGTACCTTAGGCAAGTGTCATTTCTTTCGATATGATCGTCTTCTGTTTTTGAAAAATATCCACAAAGCTGCGGACGTTTGCCCTTTTCATCTGACATGTTGATCGCGCTAGTGATACTGACAGGGATAAACTGGATACTGACTACCAGGGATAATGATAGAGATACCAAGGCTCTGATGGTTTGCACTCATTTTTGATGTATTTGCCCACGATCTTTATTTCTGGAAAAACTGGAAATTCGTGTGTGGAATTGATGTGTGGAATGCCGATCGTGGAACAATTTAATACACATTACAATAACACCAATTATTGTGGAAAGGGACATGTTCGCTTGTTTTTTTGAATTTGAATTTAACGACCGTTATAACGTACGTTGTATAGATAATCAACTCAGGAAAAAGGCAAATATTTTATTAATTATGAGTAATTTATGAGTAAACTACGCACAATTAAAGTAACTACTGCCGGATTATACTTTTTTTTATATATTTGCTCACTATTTCGGGCGAAACATTTATTTTTTGTTTCTGTTTTTATGATTTTCTTAGCGTTTCATTTTTGGGAGTCAGAATTCAACGCTTTCCTCCTGCTAGTATGTTTATTTCCAAAGAAAACGTGAAAAAAGAGCAATTTCTTGTCGAAATTAAGGATCTGTTTCATCTTTTTCTCGGATTTCAGTTTCTTTTCACCATTTAAGGGTTATCTTTCGAACATAGACCAAATGGATTTTCAATGCAGTGCATTAGAGGAAAGAAGAAAGCAGTATGGGAATCATATTGTTACGAATTTATTCAATCACCACACCAAATAGGGTTCGCACCACTGGATTGCGATAAACTACAATTGTCCTTTTTATTTAAATTGAAACACACACACTTTTAATTCTTTCACCACAGATCAATTATCTGTGTAGCATCACCACATTTCTTTATTATCCAATACTATCCACTTTAAACTTTATTACACAGTACAATCCACTTTAAACTTTATTACACAATACACAAACCTTTATTGAAAGCTTTTCTTTTCACCTTGGTTGATCACACCGACTTGTCACACGCTGTTTTATACCACAAACTGAATGAATGTCGAGGGCGAGTGTTCGCGCTTATATAGCTCTCGGTCCACCATCTCCAAAGTTCGCCGTTGGAAGTTCCCCATCGGAAATCTCTAGAACGCTCTGACAATCCCATTGGAAGTTGACATCATTCCAATTCCCCGCTTCCAGAGAGTTTTCGAACTTAACGGTCCGCTTGCATCTCCGCAACACTGCCCTCCTCCTAAACTTGTTCGTCCTCGAACAAGCGATTGGACCCTTCTCCGTAATATGGTGCTAACCTCTCTACGTGGACAATTTTATACTTCGCCCGTCTGTTTCCCATCTGCTGTATCCGGTATACCACGTCATTGAGTTTCTTGATGACCTCATATGGTCCGTCCCAGGCTGATTGCAATTTGGGGCACAAGCCTTTTTTCCGTTGTGGGTTGTATAGCAATACCAATTGTCCGGTCTCGAATCCAGAAGTATTCACCCTCAAGTCGTATCGCGCCTTCATTTTATCGCTGACCAAGTTCAGTCGCTCCCGGATGAACTGATGGATAGAGTTCAGCTGTTCTTTCTTTTCGGTTACGAAGTCCTCCCTGCCGCTAGTTGTCGGTAGTACCACGCCGAACTTCAAGTCCGATGGAAGTCGGAAATCAGTTCCAAAAATGGCTTCGGCTGGTGTTGTTGCCGTTGAATTGTGCTGTGCCGAACGGTATGCCATTAAGAAGAGGGGAAGATGTTCATCCCAGTCCTTCTGATCTCCAACGACGACTTTCCTCAAGTATTCCTTCATCGTCCGGTTGAACCTTTCGACCATGCCATCAGATTGTGGGTGTAATGGTGTTGCCCGCGTCTTTCTGATACCTAGCATGTCACAAAGTTCATTGAACACCGACGACTCGAAGTTCCCTCCTTGGTCTGAGTGCAGTTCCAGCGGTACTCCGTAACGCGCAACCCAGTTGTTCACGAATACATCCGAAATGGTTTTCGCTTCCTGGTTCGGGATGCAAAACACCTCAGGCCACTTGCTGAAGTAATCGATCACCACCAGCGCGTATTTGTTTCCAGCGTTGCTCGTTGGGAATGGGCCTGCGATGTCCATGGCGATACGTTCGAACGCTGCTCCAACATTATACTGCTGCATATTTCCTCGAGTTTTCCTAACTGGACCCATTGCCTTCGCACACTTTTCACACCTCCGAATGAAACGCGTAACTGACCCATGGCATCCTACCCAGTAGAAACGTCTCTTGATCTCTTCTACAGTCTTGTTAACACCAAGACTGTCCAGGATGACTATGGAGAACTCTCGCTGCTCCATTAAGGTCGGAGGTGAACTAACCGAACCCTTTGATGTTAAAAAAGGTTTTAGACAGGTTGACGCACTGTCTTGTGATTTCTTTAACATTATTCTTGAAAAGATCGTGCGGGACTCTGCGGCCAATGCAAGAGGTACGATCTACTTCAAGTCCACACAATTGCTTGCCTACGCAGATGACATTGATGTTATTGGACGAACAAAGCGAGACGCCAATGAGGCGTTCGCAAGCATTGAAGCAGAAGCGGCGAAAGTGGGTCTAAGGGTAAATGGGGACAAGACCAAATATATGCTGTCATCCAAGAAAGACGCACAACACCGACGTCTTGGTCAGAACGTCACCTTCGGCAGCTAAATTTATGAAGTAGTCAAGGACTTCGTCTACCTTGGCTCGATAGTGACAAGCAGCAACGACACCAGCGCTGAGATAAAACGCAGAATAACTCTTGCCAATCGCTGCTTCTTCGGGCTCAAGAGGCAATTGAGTAGCAGAGCCCTCTCTCGAAAAACTAAGGTTTCCCTCAACAAAACCTTAATCATCCCGGTCCTCCTCTACGGCGCTGAGGCTTGGACGTTATCAAAAGCGGATGAAGAGGCTCTTGGACGTTTCGAGAGGAAAATTCTGTGTGCAATCTTTGGTCCCGTTTGTGTAAACGGAGAATGGAGGAGGAGATTCAACCAAGAACTGTACGGGCTGTACAGCGACATCGGCTTGGTTAGACGTCTTCGGATCCAACGTCTAAGATGGCTAGGCCATGTAGATCGAACGGACATCAACGCTCCGGCCCGAAGAGTCTTCGACTCCAACCCCGAGGGACGACGCAGCAGAGGACGACCGCATTTAAAGTGGCGCGCACAGGTGGAAGGAGACCTCAACCAACTGGGCGTGCGGCACTGGAAGCTGCTGGCCAAAGATCGGGCCGGCTGGAGAGGCTTGGTGGTTGAGGCCATGGTTCACTCCGAACTGTAGCGCTATCAAAGAAGAAGATAGGCGAGCCTGAAACAAACAGTATACAAAATTATTTCAAGTACAAACGGATCGCCGAGGTCGTCAATGGGTAGTGGTTCTGGCGACAGATTGGTGCAATGGTGTCATGGAACACTTGGTTTTGTACCCTTCAACGGCCAAGTTCGCGTTCATTATTTATTCTTTCAGACGGTTTATTTTTTGAAAGATCGGCGCGGTATTTACGCCTAAGCCGGTTGTATTCGGTGATCGCTGAAGCTTGAACTTTTGTACTCTTGAAGTCAACATTTATTAGGTGCACCCCGTGAAGATTGGTTACTCGTGAAAGCGCCACGTAGGCTTGGCCACAAGAGAATATGGAGGTGCCAATGTCCATGAGGGCATTTTTTAGACTTAGACCTCGGCTCTTGTGAATTGTTAGGGCATACGCCACACAGATTGGGAATGGTTCTCTGTACACGTATGCCCGAGGTATGATCTCAAATTCTGACTTAATAGGCAATAATTCGTGAATCAAATTATTAACGTCTTCCGGGTCCCACCTCACTTTTTGTACAACGCATATCGACCCATTCACTAAACCTAAACTAACATCAATGTTCCTCCTAAGCATGACTTTAGCTCCCTCTTTAATGATTATAGTTTCTTCCAGTCCAGCAGTCATCGACGCATCATCTTCATATTTTTGTAAACACGCCCGGGCTTTCGTTATCATACGCTTTGAACAGTCCATGGAATCCTTAGCAACTAACTTTATCTCGGTGTGCGGAATCGCTTTTAACATAGCATTATTTAACACATATTTCTAGTCGGTAGTAAACAAACAGTATCTTCTGGTAAGTCCCTCAACCACTGTGCTATTTCCATTAACCCTCCTTCATTGGGGGTGGCCGTGGTGCAGTGGTTAACATCATCGACCGCCGAGCAGAAGGTCTATAGTTCCATTCGCTTCATAGCCAAGAAAAAAGTAATTCCTATACGGACAAAAGTATGCAACGCAGTTGTGAATGGAAAGTTACCAGATGTACTGCTGCAGGCATAACACTCACAGTATATGTATGTATGTATGTTGGCGTTACAGTCCATGAAGAACCTGAACCGAGCTTCTCTCAATCACCCATGTTGTGTGTGATTTCATTTTCACATAGGTGAAAGGGACCTACAGTTTTATTGCCGGTTCCGAACGGCGAATTTCGAGAAGCTTTTCATGACAATTTTACTACAGGGGGTTTTGTCAGAACCCCGCTGAGGAGAAACACCGTGAAAAACACGTTTGATGACATGGCTGTGTCGGGATTCGATCCCGAGTCATCGGCGTCAGAGGCCAACACACTACCCACTGCGCCACAGTATATGGTCAACTGGAATTCATCCTGTGCGTATGCAATACTAAAAAAAAAAGTGCTTGAACGAATTAGTACGGACTTCAACCCAATAAAAAAAAAAAAAAACCCGGAATTCGGTCGGCTCTCGTCCTATCTAGGACAACCACCCCTGAGAGTTAACGAACATCAACGACCCAAACCACTGCACTCCGTTCAGGTTGTGTGTATATGACACATTATAAGAAAATATAAAAACTCTTGAACCTGCGCGAGTTTCTAAAAAAAAAAAAAATTGGAATGCGAGAGCAGAGGTATCAATCGGTTAGACAGTATATCTCTGTCTGATTGAGTTGTCACTCCTACTCTGATTCTTTTTAACATTTCTACAAACGTCTAATCATCCAGCTGTCTAGACTGCAGAATGGGAGGCTTTCGCCCAACAGTGGGACCCTATAGCCTAGATTAAATTAGAAGATGTGTCCCACTATGCTGGATTTTTGCAATGACAGTCGATTTTTAGGGTTCGTACCCAAAGGTAAAACGGAACCCTATTACTAAGACTTCGCTGTCCGTCCGTCCGTCTGTCACCAGGCTGTATCTCATGAACCGTGATAGTTAGACAGTTGAAATTTTCACAGATGATGTATTTCTGTTGCCGCTACCACGACAAATACTAAAAACAGAACAAAATTAATATTTGAGGGGGGCTCCCATACAACAGACATGATTTTCATCCAAAAAATCCCCTTGGTCACATACTGAACTAAGGTTAGTCGACAATATATTTGTGTCTGTGATGAATTAATCCTAGCTGCAAACCTTTTCCCCATATTTATTGTTATTCACCTTTTCACATCGTTGCTGTCAAGTAAGATAATTGATTTGAATTCAATGGTGATTATCAAAGTAATATGCCGATAACCTGCCTGCAACCAAGATCTGTCATCATACAAAAAATGTGATTTAATGTGATGACTGATGAGGTAACATACATACATAGTCTCCTTCATATTTATATGTATGTACAGATGGTACGGAACCCTTCGTGCGCGAGTCCGACTCGCACTTGGCCGGTTTTTTTTTTTTTTTTTTTTATGTACCAATAGTAGAAGGGGGCATTACCATATCTCTAATATAGCTGAGACCAGCTGAGGGTTCTTCATCAGATACTTCAGACCTTCGATTTTTGACATCAAATGAAGCGGCCCACAAAGTTGAATATTTTTGTGTAAAGGCGGTATGTCGATCTTTAATAGTTTTCTAATCAGGGTCACTAGGTATTCCAGATCTTCGACTATCCTAGTTTTTATAGTTTTCCCTTAATGTGGCCATTAAACCCTAACGTATGTATGTATTTTGGCGTTACAGTCCATGAAGAACCTGAGCCGAGCTTCTCTCAATCACCCATGTTGTGTGTGATTTCATTTTTCCCATAGGTGAAAGGGACCTACAGTTTATTGCCGGTTCCGAACGGCGAATTTCGAGAAGCTTTTCATGACAGTTTTACTACAGGGGGTTTAGTCAGAACCCCACTGAGGAAAAACACCGTGAAAAACACGTTCGATGACATGGCTGTGTCGGGATTCGATCCCGTGTCATCGGCGTCAGAGGCCAACACACTACCCACTGCGCCACGGTGCTCTCTGTACCAAATTTCAGCTCTGTGAGCTTATGGGAAGTACTAGTTCTATTCTGATGATCATGAGTGAGTGAGTGAGTGACCTAGAGGACTTGAAATTTCGGAATTTAGGTATATGATTATAGCTTACTGGATGACGAACATTTCTGCGTTCTGGTCTTATCCAGGGGTTCTCAAATAGGGGCCTGAAAATGCGGCGAAATGGTTCCAGTAAAGGATGGTACGGCAGTGTTTGCTTCGCGCTCGACTTTGCGGGGGCACTGCCGTGCCCCCCGATAATAGCATACGAATTAATAAAACGAATTATTTCATATTTTATTTAAAAGAAAATTACATTGAAAGTAAAGTAAGAAAATGAGCGCGACTTACACACTCTCCAAATACCAATCCGGCAGAAAACTGAGGTTATTCTTTCCATTAAAGAAGCACTCATCAAGGCTGTCGGAAAAACGTTCGTTCTTGAATCTCCATACGGAGTATGGGCAATCTATGCATTGTAGTTTTGTTTCAACTCGACTTAGGAATGACTTCAGATAATTGAAAGATATTGACTTATTCCAGTATGGCTAGAAGGAAAGGTGGTTAAGACTGATTGTGCTGTAATATGTATAGACGTAGGTATATAAGATGTAATAGGGTATTGAATAACTTGTCATTTTGAATGGAATTCGATGATGCCTCTTTTATGGAAGCGCTCGTCTCTATCGGCAAAAAACTGGGACAGGTATTCTATACAAGCTTCTCTTGAGACCAATTTTTTTTACATCGCTGGCCATGGTATGGACTATGAGATAAATGCAAACCAAGCATGGCCGTGGTGCAGTGGTTAACATCATCGACCGCCGAGCGGAAGGTTTATAGTTCAAATTCGCTTCATAGCCAAGAAAAAGTAATTCGTATACGGACAAAAAGTATGCAACGCAGTTGTGAATGGGAAGTGACCAGACGTACTGCTGCAGGCATAACACTCACAGTATATGGTCAACTGAAATTCATCCTCTGCGTATGCAATATTAAAAGTGCTCGAACGAATTATTACGGACTATAACCAAAGCGGAATTCGGTCGGCTCTCGTCCTATCTAGGACAACCACCCCTGAGAGAAGCGCATCAAACAACAACGAACATCAACGACCCAAACCACTGCATTCCGTTCAGGTTGTGTGTGTAACAACACATCATAAGAGAATATAAGAACTCTTGAACCTGCGCGTTCTTTAAAAAAAAAACAAAAAAGAAAGCTCTCGGAGCTCTCGGGAAGTCGGCCTTTTGTGTTTTTTATTTTTTTTTGTATAACCTCCTGTGGCGCCCAGATTTATTCAAATGGTTTTAAGCTGATTTCTATGCAATGTTAAGCTCTTTAAATGGCTGACAAAGGCTTTGTAGGGGTAACAGTTGCCCGGCGAATGTTGAGTCCATAAAAAGCGGGAAAAGCCACCACGAACGAACTCCTTGCGGCACTGTTAGCAAGTTCTATCTCGATCTCCTTGTTTGTGCCAACTGGAGACTCCCTCTGGGAGTTACTAACGGGGAAGGGCGAATAGCTAAGCATATGGAATGACCACTTTTACAGACCATACAGCGATGGTAGTCAAAATACCGCTGTTAGGCGGAATGAACGATTCACCATGGCGAATCTCAATACTACATACGATGTCCAAATAGCCGTTCTTGATTGGCTATTACAGTATTAGAACCTCCATAAACATCATTCACATTTTAAGCCGCCTGGCTTGCGTGTTCACCCTTTTTTTTTTTTTTTTTGTAACGTAACGCGAAACATGAATGGCAAAGGACTAACAAAGGCCTCGTAGGGGTTGCATCTATCCAACGGATGCTGGCCTGCTAAAAAGCGAGAAGAGCCGCCGCAGTCGAACATCTTGCGGCACTGTTAGTAAGTCCCATACCCACCTCCTCGTGGTGTTATCTGGAGATTTCCTATGGAAATTACAGTCGGGGAAGGGCGAATGGCGAGCCTCCTGCTCCAAAAAACAGGATTAGTCAGTTGGGCTACGGCCTAGTAAGCCGCAGCCGTGAAAAAACCTCAAGCTCCGATACAGCCACAAGCCTCGGATATGTATAACAGACCGGATTTATGTTGACGACCCTTGCAAAAAACGAAAAAAGGACAATGATCTTCGGACTTGCACGTGGAATGTTAGGTCCCTAAACAGGCCACGTGCAGCCGAACAACTTGCGGACGCCCTAGACCGCTATAAAGCGGACATAACCGCCATCCAGGAAATGCGATGGAATGGACCGGGTATAAAGCGGATGAAAAACTGCGATATTTACTGCGGCGACTGCTATAGGGAGAGAGGACAACGATTGTTTGGATGCGGATTTGTTGTTCGAGGTGGACTAAGGCAAAAAGTCCTAAGCTTTCGGCATGTGAGCGAGCGCCTCATAACGATCCGTATCAAGGCTAAATTTTTTAACATCAGCCTGATCTGCGTCCACGCCGACACGGAAAACAAGGATGACTCCACCAAAGATGAGTTCTACGATCCCCTAGACAGAAAGTATGCCCTATGTCCCAGCTATGACACCAAAATTGTACCAGGAGACTTCAATGCTAAGCTGGGTAAGGAAAGCATCTTTGAACGAGTCATCGGCAAACATAGCCTACACGACACCACATCCGATAACGGACACAGGCTGATTGATCTTGCTACGGGGCGAAATCTCCTTCTAGCCAGTACGCGCTTCCCGCACCTCGATATACACAAATGTACCTGGCGGTCTTTTGATCAATCGACTACCAACCAGATTGATCACATCGCGATTGACGTCAGACACTCTTCCACTATTCTTGATGTTCGAACTTTCCGAGGGGCTAACAGCGACTCGAACCACTATCTTGTATTTAGTAGCCAAGATGCTAGTAGATATCACAAACGCAGCGGAGTAGAGTAAGAATACAAAGTTATGACGTCGGAAAGCTACTATCGCCAGAAACCGCTCTTGCTTTTACCGATCGCGTCTCCCTTAAGCTCTCCAATACACCTGAATCCTCCACGCAGTGGAGCCTTTGCAAACAAAGAACAAGAGCAGCTTGTGAGCTCTACGAGTTAAAAAGAAGGGAGGAGCATAAGCTTCTTAGAAGCAAGAAGAAAGAGCACGAGAAGCGCGCGATTGAGAATTTGGAGAGGTGTTACTGCAGGCGTGACGTTCGAAAGTTTTATCAACAGATAAAGCGAACATGCCAAGGTTATAAAGCCAGAACGGAAGCCTGCAGGGATGAGAACGGACACCTAGTAGTAGAACCGCAGTCGATGCTGAGAATATGAAAAAAACCACTTCTGCAGACTGTATAACGGCGATGTTAGTCAATATACCGCTGTCAGGCAGAATGATCCATTTCTAATCGACGGAGACCGCAGAGAATTCTGTCCCCCTGACCTCGACGAAGTTAAGATTGCTATATCGAAGCTCAAGTCGAATAAAGCTGTAGGCGCAGACGGACTGTCTGCTGAGTTCTTCAAGGCAGCTGGGGATGACCTGGTTGGGAGCATGCACCAGCTCATCCGTAAGATATGGTTAAAGGAAAGCATGCCCGAGAAATGGAGTCTCAGCATCGTATGCCCGATCCACAAGAAGGGAGACCCCTCTGATTGCGCCAACTATAGAGGAATAAGTCTCCTTAACATCGCCTACAAAATTTTCTCTGCCGTATTGTGTGAACGCCTGAAGCCTTTTGTAAATAAGCTGATAGGTCCTTACCAGTGCGGATTCAGGCCAGGGAAGTTCACCATCGACCAAATCTTCACACTACGGCAGATCCTGCAAAAAAACAATGAATTTCAAGTCGACACTCACCACCTATTTGTCGACTTCAAAGCCGCATAGGACAGCGAAATTAAAGACGAGCTATACAACGCTATGTCTACCTTTGCCATACCTGCTAAACTCATCAGACTATGCAGGATGACTTTGGAGAATGCTCGCTGTCGTGTGGTTTCTTCAACATCATATTGGAAATGATTGTGCAAAAATCACTGGCCAATACAAGAGGCACAATCTATTTCAAATCCTCGCAACTCCTTGCATACGGCGACGATATTGACATAATAGGTAGATCACAGCGAGATGTCAATGAGGCGTTTGCGAGTATTGAGATGGAGGCGGCGAAAATAGGTTTGGCGGTAAACGAGGGCAAAACTAAATATATGCTGTCATCAAAAAAAGGACGCTCACCACCGACGTCTCGGCCAGAATGTTTGTATTGGCAGATATAAGTTCGAGGTAGTTAAGGACTTCGTCTACCTTGGCTCCGCAGTGACCTGGAACAACGACATCAGTTCCGAAATCACACGCAGAATCACTATTGCTAATCGCTGTTTCTTTGGGCTCAGGAGGCAATTGAGTAATAGAGCCCTCTCCCGAACAACAAAGTTGATTCTATATAAGACCCTTATCATCCCGGTCCTGTTGTACGGCGCAGAAGCATGGACACTATCAAAAGCGGATGAGGAGGCCCTTGTACGGTTCGAGAGAAAGATTTTGCACGTGATTTTCCGGCCTATAAACGCAGACGGGGGATGGAGGAGAAGATTCAACCACGAACTTTACGGGCTGTACAGCGACATGAGCCTAGTCAGGCGTCTACGGATTCAACGCCTAAGATGACTGGGCCATGTAGAGCGAATGAACCCCACAGCCCGGAGAGTCTTTGAATCCAACCCCGAGGGACGAAGAAGCAGAGGACGGCCGCACTTAAGATGGCGTACACAGGTGAAAGGGGACCTCAGCCAACTGGGTGTGCGGCAATGGAAAAGGCTAGCAAAAGATCGTGCTAGTTGGAGGGGCATGTTGGTTGAGGCCCAGGTTCACTCCGAACTGTAGCGCCCAGTAAGGAGAAGACGAAGAACGCGAAACATGCTATTGCCTTCTTCCACACTATTCACGAGGGCGCCGTGGCCCAGTGAGACTAACTCTGAACTCTGATACACAATGAGTTAGTTCGGATCCCGATAACACCAACATCATCGAGTGCTTATTTTGCAGCGTCCATCCTCGGCGGGACAAAATCGTCGCAGTATACTTGCCATGAAAAACTTCTCGACTCGTTCTCGTTCGGAATCAGCATTAAACTGTAGGTCCGTTTCACCTGTGTGAACAATAAATCACACAAAACCTGGGTGATCGAGAGAAGCTTGGCTGTGGTCCATTATGGGCTATATTGCTACCAAAGAACGGATTAACGACAAACATGTTGTTACGAATTATTCAATCCCCACACCAAATAGGGAGCACCGTGGCGCAGTGGGTAGTGTGTTGGCCTCTGACGCCGATGACACGGGATCGAATCCTGACACAACCATGTCATCGAACGTGTTTTTCACGGTGTTTCTCCTCAGCGGGGTTCTGACAAAACCCCCTGCAGTAAAATTGTCATGAAAAGCTTCTCGAAATTCGCCGTTCGGAACCGGCAATAAACTGTAGGTCCCTTTCACCTATGGGAAAAATGAAATCACACACAACATGGGTGATTGAGAGAAGCTCGGCTCAGGTTCTTCATGGACTGTAACGCCAACATACATACATACACCAAATAGGGTTCGCACCACTGGATTGCGATAAACTACAATTGTCCTTCTTATCCGAATAAAAACACACACGCACTTTTATTTCTTTCACCACAAATCAATTATCTGTGTAGCTTCACCACTTTTATTTATTATCCAATACAATCCACTTTAAACTTTATTACACAAACAACCCTTTATTGAAAGCTTTTAGTTTCGCACTGTTTGATCGCACTAACTTGTCACACGCTGTTTAATACCACAAACTGAATGTCTGTCGAGGGCGAGTGTTCGCGCTTTTATAGCTCTCGGTCCACGTTCTCGAACGTTCGCCGTTGGAAGTCCCCCTTCGGAAATCTCTAGAACGCTCTGATAATTCCATTGGAAGTTGACATCATTCCAATCCCCGCTTCCAGAGAGCTTTCGAACTTCGACAGCGAAATTCGAACTTAACCGTCCGTTTGCATCTCCGCAACAATATTGTTGGAATTGGAATTGGATTGGAATGATGTCAACTTCCAATGGAATTGTCAGAGCGTTCTATTCGCAATCCAGTGGTGCGAACCCTAATTGGTGTGGGGATCGAATAAATTCGTAACATTTGGTGTCAGAAGTGGGATTGCGATTAAACGAGTGGAACGTGTATTTAAATTGTGAATTGCACAAAGTGAATTGTTAAGAGATAGAGAAAATGGTGAAATTGGAAAAGTTGACCATTGAACAACTGAAAAAAGAGCTGGATGCTCGGGAATTATCCACAGTGGGAAGTAAAGCCAACCTGGGGGAGAGACTGCGATCGGCGTTGCAGGAAGAAGGTGTCGACTGGGAGAGTTATGAATTCGGGGTGGAGAAGCCGTCGACATCCACTGAGCCAGCGTTCGATATGCAGCAAATTCTCGCGGCTATAAACGCTATGAGTGCTTCCATGAACCAGAAACTGGAAAAGCTGAAGGAAAATTCCGCTGCCGTAAGTAGAAAGTTGGAGGAAAATTCCACTTCTCTGAGTCAGAAGCTGGAGGAAAATTCCACTTCTCTGAGTCGGAAACTGGAAGAGATGCTAGAGAGCACTCGAGAAAGCTTAAGAAACATCCAGCAGGCCGTCGACGATCGATTCCAGAGTGTCGAAGAGAAAATAGAGACACTGGACAAGAAGGTTCTAGATCTCGAAAAAAATCAGGAAAAAATAGTCGAGACGCTAGAATCGAGGTTCGACAAGAAGGTTCTGGAACTCGAGAGAACTTTCCAGAACGTTCAGCATCAAGGAAACATCGTTGTACCGACTGCAGCGTCGAAATTCACAGCTCCCAACTTCGACGGCACGAGTGCATTTAACATCTTTAACCTTCAGTTCGAGACAACAGCGGAACGGAATCAATGGGGAGAAGAAGATCGTGTGGCCGCTCTAGTAATTTCCCTTGAAGGTGAAGCAGCTGACGTTCTACAGACCATCCCGGAGACCCAGAGAAGGAACTACACATATGGCTGTGTAGTGGGATGCTCTCATCGAAGATACGGCAGTGAGCACATGCAGGAGATGCACAAGCTGGAACTCAAAGGACGCAAGCAGCGTGGAAACGAGACCATCCAGCAGTACGCTGCCGACATCGAGAGGCTGTCTCATCTAGCCTACGCGGATGTTCCAGTTGATGTGGTGGCGAAACTTAAAACGGATTCTTTCATCCAAGGGCTAAGGGACCCCGACACTCAACGAAGCTTGATTCTCCTGCCGAAGACATCTTTCAAGGAGACAGTTGCCAGCGCTCTTGCATGTGAAACATCGCTCTTGATATGCCGACCTTCCATCAAACTACAGCGCATATCTCAAGACCAGGATAGTTCGAGAACAACAACGGCGAGTAGGAGTGGTTCATTCCCGGGTAGATGCTACATCTGCGACCAGCAGGGGCACATTGCGAGGAACTGCCGTCTGCGAAGAAAGCGTTCGAGGTCTATTTCGACGAAAAGAGACCATGGGAGTGAACGCGACCGTGGAGGTGCAAAGATTCACCTAACGATCCGTTAAACTAAAACGAGTCAGTGCAGAGGGGCATGCGCTGGCTCCCACATTGGAGTGCCCCAGCATCCTCGTATCCCGAGTCTGTAGAGGTGCAACCAGCCTAGTCATCGAGGGAACGATGGACGGGCGACGATATCTGCTGACGTTGGACACGGGCGCAACTAATTCAGTCATCCGAAGCGGATTGGTTTCTGACATCGAACCATTTTCCGAGGTAAGGCTTCGTACAGTAACTGGTGAGAAGGCGGAAGTTAAGGGAAAGGTCCAGAAAAGAATTACGATGGGTACCGTCGAGTTTCAGCATGATTTCATCGTTGCGGACATCACTGATGACATCATAATCGGCGTCGACTTCATGATTAGGCATGGCTTCACATTGGACCTCAACCAAAAAGTGATGAAGTACGGCAACTTGGAGCTCCCATTAACAATAGATAATGGACAGGGTAGCAAGGTCAGGCGAATAGTCGTGCAAGCGCGCCAAACAGTTCCCGCGAATGCAGAAGCTGTGGTTTGGGCAAAGATAGAAGAGGATGCGGGGACAAGCCGAATGTGGGTGGTCGAACCCGACAATAGAAATCGACCCAGCGATATAGTTGTTGGAAGGGCTCTCGTGGAACCCTGACAAGACCAACTGGTTCCAGTACGAGTCCTGAATCCTGCCAGTACACCTAGGACAATACACAAGGGAACAACGATCGCTCAATGCCAAGAAGCTGCCGCTATTATGAACTGCGAAGATCAGAAACACCGGGAAATCCAGAAAAACAAACCGTTCTTGAAAACAATGGCCAGAGAGTGGACGCAACATCTAGTGGAGAAGCAAAAAAGTAAAGCACTCTCCCTGCTTCGTAAATATTGGACAGTTTTTGCAGATGGTAAGAACTGTGGAAGAACATCAATTGTGAAGCACAGAATAGACACAGGGGACTCTAGACCGATCCGGCAACCACCGAGGAGGGTACCTTTGGCGAAAGAAGGCGAGGTGATCAAACTAATCGACGAGATGGAAAAGGAGGGCGTGATCGAACCATCTGCAAGCCTATGGAGTTCGCCAGTAGTCCTAGTTAAGAAGAAGGATGGAAGCACCCGATTCTGCGTGGACTATAGAAAGCTGAACGACGTCACGAAGAAGGACAGCTATCCTTTACCGAGAATCGACGACACCTTGGATACACTATCTGGTGCAAAGTGGTTCTCGACGCTGGACTTGCAAAGTGGATACTGGCAAATAGAGCTTGACCTGCAAGACAAGGAAAAGACCGCGTTCACCGCCGGGGGAGAGTTGTGGCAATTCTCTGTGATGCCCTTCGGTCTTTGCAATGCACCAGCCACATTCGAGAGACTGATGAACCGGGTGCTAAGAGGACTTCACTGGAGGACTTGCCTTGTCTATCTGGATGACATAATTGTCATGGGCAAGGATTTCGACGATCACCTTAAGAAGCTTGAAGAGGTACTGGAACGTATTCAAGCAGCCGGATTGAAATTGAGCCCGAAGAAATGTTCGCTCTTCCAGAACAAGGTGAAGTACTTGGGACACGTGGTGACTGCAGAAGGAGTCCATACAGATGAAGAGAAAATCTCAGCGGTTAAGGAATGGCCGCGGCCGAAGAATCTTCATGAGTTAAGGTCATTCCTGGGACTTTGCACATATTACAGGCGATTCATCCCAGGATTTGCAACCGTTGCCAGCAGTTTGCACGAGCTCACCAAAAAGAATCAGCCATTCAAGTGGGAGAAGCCGCAGGAGGAAGCGTTCATTCACCTGAAGGAATTGCTCTGCAGTGCGCAGATTCTTGCATATCCTGTCCCGGGAGAAAAGTTTATTTTGGACACAGATGCGAGCGGACATGGAATCGGAGGAGTACTCTCTCAAATGATTGACGGGCGAGAAAGGGTCATCGCTTACTACAGTAGGATCCTATCGAAACCGGAGAGGAACTACTGTGTAACTAGGAGGGAGCTTTCAGCCGTGGTCGACTGTGTCAAGCATTTCCACAAATATCTCTATGGCCAAGCTTTTCATCTTAGGACGGACCACGCAGCGTTGAGATGGCTGCTGCAGTTCAAAAACCCGGAAGGCCAGCTTGCTAGATGGATAGAAGAATCCAGAGTTATGACTTCAGTATCGAACACCGGAAGGGAAGCAGTCATGGAAATGCGGATGCATTATCGAGGCGACCTTGCGATGTTGAATGCAAACATTGTTCACGCGCCGAGACCAAGGAGCAGGTCACCGACATCCGTTGTTTCTAGGTGCTGCCAGAAGATTCCTGGACTGTCGAGAAGGTCGGAAGGAAGCAGCGAGAAGATGCCGATCTGGCAGTCATCATCAACTACCAGGAACGAGGTTTTCGACCAAGTTGCCAGCAAATATCCAGTGAAAGCCCAATCGTGAAAGCTTACTGGGCTCAATGGCAGAGTTTGAAGCTGAAGAACGGTTGCCTCTACCGCAGTTGGGAAAGTGAGGACGGGAACATTGTAAACGATCTGCTGGTAATTCCGAAAGGACAAATCGAAGAGGTCATCCGAGAATACCACGAGGGACCAAGCGGGGGTCATCTTGGTGTTAACAAGACTGTAGAAAAGATCAAGAGACGTTTCTACTGGGTAGGATGCCATGAGTCGGTTACGCGTTTCATTCGCAGGTGTGAACAGTGTGCGAAGGCAAAGGGGCCAGTTAGGAAAACTCGAGGAAATATGCAGCAGTACAATGTTGGAGCACCGTTCGAACGTATCGCCATGGACATCGCAGGCCCATTCCCAACAAGCAACGCTGGAAACAAATACGCGCTGGTTGTGATCGATTACTTCAGCAAGTGGCCTGAGGTGTTTTGCATCCCGAACCAGGAAGCCAAAACCATTTCGGATGCGTTCGTGAACAACTGGGTTGCGCGTTATGGAGTACCAATGGAACTGCACTCAGACAAAGGAGGGAACTTCGAGTCGTCGGTGTTCAAAGAACTCTGTGACATGCTAGGTAACAGAAAGACGCGGACAACACCATTACACCCACAATCTGATGGCATGGTCGCAAGGTTCAACCGGACGATGGAGGAATACTTGAGGAAAGTCGTCGTTGGAGATCAGAAGGACTGGGATGAACATCTTCCCCTCTTCTTAATGGCATACCGTTCGGCACATCACAATTCAACGGCAACAACACCCGCCGAAGCCATTTTTAGAACTGATCTCCGACTCCCATCGGACTTGAAGTTCGGCGTGGTACTACCGACAACTAGCGGCAGGGAGGACTTCGTAACCGAAAAGAAAGAACAGCTGAACTCCATCCATCAGTTCATCCGGGAGCGACTGAACTTGGTCAGCGATAAAATGAAGGCAAGATACGACTTAAGGGCAAACTCTTCTGGATTCGAGACAGGACAATTGGTATTGCCCCAAATTGCAATCAGCCTGGGATGGGGCATATGAGGTCATCAAGAAACTCGATGACGTGGTATACCGGATACAGCAGATGGGAAACAGACGGGCGAAGTATAAGATTGTCCACGTAGAGAGGTTAGCGCCATATTACGGAGAAGAATCCAATCGCTTGTTCGAGGACGAACAAGTTTAGGAGGAGGGCAGTATTGCGGAGACACAAACCGACGGTTAAGTTCGAATTTCGCTGTCGAAGTTCGAAAGCTCTGGTGAAGGGGAAATTGGAATGATCGAAACTTCCAACGGCGTAATGCCGAATGTCAGAGCATTCTAGAGATTTCCGAAGGGGAACTTCCGACGGCGAACGTTCGGGAAGGTGGACCGAGAGCTATATAAGCGCGAACACTCGCCCTCGACAGACATTCAGTTTGTGGTATTGAAAAGCGTGTGACAAGTCGGTGTGATCAAACAGTGTGAAAATAAAAGCTTTCAATAAAGGTTTGTTTGTGTAATAAAGTTTAAAGTGGATAGTATTGGATAATAAAGAAAAGTGGTGAAGCTGCACAGATAATTGATCTGTGGTGGAACAAGAAAAGTGTGCGTGTTTTTATTCGGATAAAAAGACAATTGTGTTTATCGCAATCCAGTGGTGCGAACCCTCTTTGGTGTGGGATTGAATATTTCGTAACAATATGTAAATTCTCTTTATTACTTCAGAGGAATTCTGGCCAGAAAAGTCAAATTCAAGGATACTACTATTTTTTTACTGTTACAAACCCTCTTGGTGTACTTTCCCATCTCTGTATTGTTTTTTGTGTACAGCGTATCTATGTTGACGTTTTCATTTCAATACGGACGCTTACTAGTTGATCTTTTTTGCTTACTAAATTAATGGACAAGTCCATTCTGCAGCTTACCTTTCCAATCCATTCCAGTTCTTCCCGATTGCACGACTTGATTTTACTAAGAATACCATCTTCAGTTCTAAACCCAAATATGACTTTATCAATGCCCGACAGGTACGTTTGCGCCCAAGCCTTTCGACATTTGAAGTTTTCGAAAATATACTGGCTTTTTCCACCGACAATACTGTTGTATAACTTGAGGTCAATTAACTCTATACCATCGTAGGTGGTACGATCCTCACTAAACAAAAAAGATAGATAGAGAGATAGATAATATAGATATGTATGCATGTATGTATGTTTGTATGAACGTAAACTGCCTGAAGTTAATGCGACTTACAGATTTAATGGTGAGTTACTAATGACGCCGTCTATTACGCCGGCGTAGAGAAAGCTACGCCCAACAAGTTTGTTTTTAAAAACGCCATAGAACCGCGGCTTTGCGTCGACAATACCTGACATATCTGGCGAATTATATGGATTTTCTAACAACAAAATGCCATGAGCGAATTCAATATCCGGATTATAATCACATCGTCTTACCTGATAAACAGCACTGCTCGAATTTTGGCCCATAATAATCCATCGTCCTTTGTTCTGCTAAGGGCCGCTCATAATTGTCTTCATAATGCGATAGATAGATATTGCCCTTGTATTTGCTGGCAAAAATAGTCCAATCATTTCTTGGGTTACCAGGTGTGCACAATATTAGTCGTATAACACCGCGTTGTGTTATGTATTGGGCACATTTGATCATTGCTTCCGGACACTCATTGTTCTCTATGTCACTCCGATGATTACAAATGTATCGAAGTAGATCGTTGAATTTGTTCTCGACATACAAGTATTTTTTCGGTCGAAACGATTCAAAGCCCACATTGAGATCGATTGGTATTTTCGGAGCTTTATAGTACCTTAGGCAAGTGTCATTTCTTTCGATATGATCGTCTTCTGTTTTTGAAAAATATCCACAAAGCTGCGGGTGTTTGCCCTTTTCATCTGACATGTTGATCGCGCTACTGAGCCAAGCCAACTGATTCTAAACAAATATTTGAAATTGCCTTTTGGCTTGATAGATGATAAGCACAGCAGACATTTCGTTTGTAAACAGAATACATCAGATTTGCTTTCTGAAATAGGTTTTAGAAATGTTAATGACCAAAGTTCGCGTCGCGTTGATATGAGAGATGGAGACACACATATCATATTTGCATGCAAAATGTGTACAATTCCATGATTAGCTATCCAATTTCTTCAAGCCTACACTTATAAGTGTATTACATACCTTAGATTGTATATATATATTGAAAGACATAGTAGCTATAGTAGTAATTTGAGTACCCTTTGATTACTTTTTGCATATTTATTACTATACATACATATACAGTTGTAAATTAAAACAATTCGGTTGAATTTCGATGCGAAACTGAATTTATTTTTCCAGAGAAATGCTCTTTTATAGCGTTGGTTTTGAAGATAAGAATCCGACTCTTATTCCAGCATGGGAACACTATTGTTGATTCTTACTTTAGTTCTCACGCAGGCGTATGTTTCTTATCTCTAATTACATACGTCTATGCTTACCTCTAGTTGAGAGCACCGTGGCGCAGTGGGTAGTGTGTTGGCCTCTGATGCCGATGACACGGGATCGAATCGCGACACAGCCATGTCATCGAACGTGTTTTTCACGGTGTTTCTCCTCGGCGGGGTTCTGACAAAAGCCCCTGTAGTAAAATTTAAAATTGTCATGAAAAGCTTCTCGAAATTCGCCGTTCGGAACCGGTAATAAACTGTAAGTCCTTTTCTTACTTTACTTATCAGGCCTGCGATCCATGGAGGATCTGAGCCTGAGCTATAGCTGCCTTCCATCCTTGACGGTCCCGGGCACGCTGCTTCCAGTTGTCAAGACCAAGATGTCTTACATCCGCGATTACTTGGTCTTTATACCGGAGGTTCGGTCTTCCTCTTCTTCTCGAACCAGGAGACTCGGAGTCGAAGACCCTCTTAGCTGGAGCGTTAAGCGTTAGCCGAGCGCATGGACATCAACGTCGACGTAGTCGACGGATCCTTGCCTTCCGGACTACATCCACATATTGGTACAGGTCGTAGAGTTCGCGGTTGTGTCTTCTTCTCAATTCACCTTCCTCACAGACAGGACCAAGTAACCGGCGCAGAATTTTTCTTTCGAATGAACCCAAAATCAGCTCCGCTGTCCTGCTTATCGTCCAGCTTTCGGCTCCGTACAGCAAGACTGGCAGAATGAGCGTTTTGTAAAGCATGACTTTGGTCATTCGAGTGAGGGGTTTTGACCCCAGTTGTTTGGACAAGCCGAAGTAGCAGCGGTTGCCAAGGGCGATTCTATGCCGGATCTCCACTGTGGTGTCATTTGTGGAATTTACGTTTGCCCCGAGGTAGACAAACTCCTTAACTACCTCGAAATTGTAGCTGTCAATTGTTATATTTTGTCCCAGGTGGTGAGCGACGGACTCGTTTTTGCTTGACAGCATGTATTTCGTTTTGTCCTCATTGATCTTAAGACCAACTCGTTTCGCCTGTTCTTCAATCGCTGTGAATGCTTCCACAATGCCACGGCGAGAACACACGATGATGTCGATATCATACGCGTATCCTAGCAGCTGGATGGACTTGTAAAAGATAGTGCCTTCCCTGTTGACGCCTGCCCGTCGCACTATCTGCTCCAGCACCAGGTTGAAGAAATCACATGATAGCGCATCTCCATGCCGAAATCCGGTGCATGTTTCGAATGGTTCCGAGGTCCTAGAACCGAGTTGCACGGTGCATCGCGTGTTTTTTAGCGTGGCGCGACACAACTGGATCAGTTTTACCGGGATCCCTAATTCGGCCATCGCCCCAAACAGTTCTTCACGATGAATGCTGTCGTATGCGGCTTTGAAATCGATGAAAAGACGGTGTGTATTGATTCGAAACTCGTTGGTCTTTTCCAGGATTCGTCGAAGTGTGAAAATTTGGTCTATAGTCGATTTGCCGGGCCGGAAGCCGCACTGATAGCTGCCGATTAGTGCGATGCAAAATGGTTTTAGACGTTCACACAATACGCTGGACAGGATCTTGTATGCGACTTTGAGCAGGGATATACCTC
Source organism: Eumerus sabulonum (assembly GCA_951905685.1). Lineage (NCBI taxonomy): Eukaryota > Metazoa > Arthropoda > Insecta > Diptera > Syrphidae > Eumerus > Eumerus sabulonum. The sequence continues at coordinate 11,187,590 of OX645061.1, read as the reverse complement.
TATGGTTCTTGCAAGAGGTAGGATCGCCTTTTTTGTGGATGGGGCATATAGAGCTGGTATTCCAGTCGTCGGGCATGCCTTCATCTTCCCAAATTCTGCAGATGACCTGGTGCATGCTCCCTACCAGAACATCGCCGCCAGCCTTGAAGAGCTCTGATGGCAAGCCATCTGAGCCTGCGGCCTTGTTGTTCTTCAGCTTCTGAATAGCTGTGCCGACTTCTTCGATGCTGGGTGGGAGGACTACTTCAGCGGCTGGAGTTGGGATTTCCTCGGTCCCTACCACTCTCTCTTGGTCATGCTCGTTAAGCACCTGCTGGAAATGCTGCTTAAATACATCCACTATTCCCTGCGGGTCGGTGACAAGATTATCCTCGCAGTTTCGAAGAGCCAGGGTGCCCTTTTTGAAGCCTCCTGCAAGGCCTTTGGCTTTCTTGTAAAAGGCCCGTATTTTATGTTTATGCCTAGACTCCTCGATATCTTTGAGCTGGGAGGCTGCGAAGATTCTTTTCTTTTGTCGCAGTAGTTTTTTCTCCTCCCTTCTTCTGGCTCGGTACTCTTCTTGCGCTGCCCTGGTTTTCCTCTGCAGCGCCTTTTGGTACGCCTCGTCGGTTGCTGCCTTTTTCTGCTCACACTCGCCATCATACCACGGATTTCTTGTCGGGGGTGGTAGGTATCCTAAGGTGGTTTCAGCTACTTCCTGAATGGCTGAGCGACAATGCAGCCACATATTATTGGCATTTGTGTTCGACGTAGGCATACCGTAGAGTCTTTCGCTCAGCTGCTCCCTGTAAATTCTGGCAACCTCCGGTGTGCTCAGGCGTCCAATGTCGAACCTCCTCCTGATGGTATGGTGCAGCTTTCTGACATTGGACAGTCGAGCTCTGAATCTTGCTGCTACGAGGAAGTGGTCAGAGTCGACGTTTGCCCCTCTGAATATTCGCACATCCAGGATGTTTGACGAGTGCCTTGCGTCAATGAGCACATGGTCGATTTGGTTGGCGGTTCAACCGTCCGGAGATCGCCAGGTTGCCGTGTGGATTCGCTTGCGAGGGAATCTTGTGCTACTTATCACTGCATTACGAGCTGTCGCAAAGTCAGCGAGTCGGAAGCCGTTATCTGTTGTTGTATCGTGGAGGCTGTGCTGTCCGATCATTCCGCAAAGGTGACACTATATAAGACCTTAATCATCCCAGTCCTCCTTTACGGCGCAGAGGCTTGGACTTTAACAAAAGCGGATGAAGATGTCCTTGGTCGTTTCGAGAGGAAAATTCTGCGCACTATCTACGGTCCCGTTTGTTCAAACGGTGTACGGAGGAGAAGATATAACGAAGAACTGTACGGGTTGTACAGCGACATCGGCCTGGTACGACGTCTACGGATACAGCGTCTAAGGTGGCTAGGCCATGTAGACCGCATGGAAAATACAGCTCCGATCCGAAGTCTTCGAATCCACCCTGGAAGGTAGGCGCGGCAGAGGACAGCCGCATCAACGCTGGCGCACGCAGGTGGAAGGGACCTTAACTGGGCGTGCGGCGCTGGAAATAGCTGGCCAAAGACCGTGCGACCTGGAGACGCTTATTGGTTGAGGCCTAGGTTCTCCACGGACTATAGCGCCACCTAAGTAAGGTTAAATCATTTTGCCGAGCGCGTAAGATAGTTATAAGTTTTTTCTGAAATAAAAATGTATCGGTTGTCGTCCGATGACCGCAATCAACCAGCATCGGGTGCGGTTAGTACTTATATGGAGGACCGCTTGGGAACACCGCGTGTTGTCCAGTTTTTTTGCCTACTTTTTAGTTATTTAATTTCTAACGAATAAGCGACTGGATCGATTTTTCTGAAAACTTTCTCACTTCTAAGCTGCGTAATTATGCGTGGAATGAACCCAATCTTATGTCAATATCATCTTTGGTTCTCGAGATAATCGAGACGAGAATTCCGATACGCGCATACGCACACACACACATACGTCTCTATAAAAACCTTGGATTTGGATTCTGGCGACCTGGAATTCGCAAAATCGGCCCCATTGGGAAGTCAATAATGTGCGAATTAATGAACGAAATTATTTCATATTTTATTTAAAACAGAATTACATTGAAAGTAAATTTAAAAAATGAGCGCGACTTAGACACTGTCCAAGTACCAATCCGGCAGAAAACTTAGGCTATTCTTCCCATCAAAGAACTGCTCGTCAAGGTGGTCGGAAAAGCGTATCTTCTTGAATCTCCACACGGAGTATGGGCAATCTATGGATTGTAGTTTTGTTTCAACTCGATTTAGGAATGACTTCAGATAATTGAAACATATTGACTTATTCCAGTGTGTCTAGAAGGAAAGACAGTTAAGATTCATTTATATATATTTATATATTGTGTATAGACGTAGATCAGATGTAATAGGGTCTTTGGGTTTTTGATAACTTGATTTCATTCTGATTGAAACGCGATCACGCCTTCCTTATAGAAACACTCTTCCCTATTGGTAAAAGAAAACTGAGACTTGAGACGAATTTTTTACTAGCAAAATCGCTCGCCATGGTCTAGACCAGCGATACCCAACCTGCGGCCCGCCAATCGTTTATGTGCGGCCCGAAACACACTAATGCCTGATCCACAATACTGCGTTAGTGCTAGCTGAGACACCCAACACAAGCAATTCAATGGGGTAGTCCAAAATACTGCGTTTGCGTTGGCGAGCTTACGTTCATTAAAAAATGAGAGGAAATAAGAAAAAATTGAGAGCGAGAGAAAACGTAAGCTCACGTAACCAAAGGAGACAAAAGTCAAACACGTCGGAAATTTCTGTGCGTTTGAACGACTGTTGCTGTGTATTGATGTGTATGCTGTATCTGTGTATTTCTTGGTTTGTGTTGTGTACGTTTACGTCAGTGTTTTGACATGGAACAGCTGATAAAATTGAAGTAAGCATGCGTCGAAGCATTTCTCGTAACACGTAAAGTGCCTCGCACCAACGCAGTATTGTGGATCAGGCATAATGGGGAACACAATTTTTTCAAATTATTTTGTTTATTGAAAACATACATTAAATGAAACATTATGGTGCGCACATTTCTCAGTTCTGACATCAATACTCTCACAATAATTTTTTTAACTTTATGCAAAATATTCCGCCTAATTCCCTGACGTGTTAAGGTGGATCTGCCCGCTGATCCCCGCAGGGGTTGGTTGTTGCTTTTTTAATACACATCGATACTATACGTGTTATTCTCCGTTTAAAAACGACGCTTTTGACTAACGCAGTGATAGTCTCATGACGTCGATGTGTAGAGTCAAGACGTGGTAAAATGGTCGCAACAAGGCAGAGTGTTATAGTCAAGACGCCGTCAAACCGCAACGCGTTTGTAGGTGCAAACTGTAAAGGTGCCTGTCGAAGCCAATAGATTGGTATCTCATTCTTTATTCCTGGTTAAAATGCCAGCGGGTATGACGCGATCGCTATCGATGCGATGCCTCATGACGCGTTTACTTTCCGCATGTAACATTTGATTTCGCAAAATGACAATTAACGCGATGCCTTGTTTTTTGTGACCAAAGAACGCGACGCTTAATAACGCGATGCCTAGCATTATATATCCAGCTTTATATGTGTCTCGCACTGACATCGTAATGTTTTTCTTTGTTTACTTACTTATCAGGCCAGCGATCCATGGAGGATCTGAGCCTGAGCTATAGCTGCCTTCCATTCTTGACGGTCCCGGGCACGCTGCTTCCAGTTATCAAGACCAAGATGTCTTACATCCGCGATTACTTGGTCTTTAAACCGGAGGTACGGTCTTCCCCTTCTTCTCGAACCAGAACGCTCGGAGTCGAAGACCCTCTTAGCTGGAGCGTTGATGTCCATGCGCTCGATGTGGCCGAGCCAGTGTAGTCGACGGATCTTTGCCTTCCGGGCTAAATCCACATCTTCGTACAGCTCGTAGAGTTCGCGGTTGTGTCTTCTTCTCCATTCACCTTCCTCACAGACAGGACCAAATATCCGGCGCAGAATTTTTCTTTCGAAAGAACCCAAAATCAGCTCCGCTGTCCTGCTTATCGTCCAGCTTTCGGCTCCGTACAGCAAGACTGGCAGGATGAGCGTTTTGTAAAGCATGACTTTGGTCATTCGAGTGAGGGGTTTTGACCCCAGTTGTTTGGACAAGCCGAAGTAGCAGCGGTCGCCAAGGGCGATTCTATGCCGGATTTCCACTGTGGTGTCATTTGTGGAATTTACGTTTGCCCCGAGGTAGACAAACTCCTTAACTACCTCGAAATTGTAGCTGTCAATTGTTATATTTTGTCCCAGGTGGTGAGCGACGGACTCGTTTTTGCTTGACAGCATGTATTTCGTTTTGTCCTGATTGATCTTAAGACCAACTCGTTTCGCCTGTTTTTCAATCGCCGTGAATGCTTCCACAATGGCACGGCGAGAACACGCGATGATGTCGATATCATCCGCGTATCCTAGCAGCTGGATGGACTTGTAAAAGATAGTGCCTTCCCTTTTGACGCCTGCCTGTTGCATCGACGGACGAGAGCCACTAATGAGCTCTACGAACGCAAAGAAGGTAACGACACGCGCTCTTTAAAAGATAAAAGCAGCAAAACGAGAAATCTGCTGGCAGAGATGGACTTATCTGTAGAATAAGGTCGGAAGAAAGCATGTCCCATGAATGGAATTTCAGCATCGTTTGTTCGGTCCATAAAAAAGGAGACCCCTATAACTGCGCCAACTATATATAGGGCTCCTTTATGGTGCAGAAGCTTGGATCCTTTCAAAAATGGATGAGGGGGCACGTGGACGTACTCAGAGGAAAATTCTGCGTATAATCTTTAGACCTGTTTATGTTAAGGGAGAGTGGAGGAGAAGATTCAACCACGAACTCTATGGGCTGTACAGCGATATCGGTCTGGTGGTCAGACGTACATATGTATGTATACGGATACAACGTTTAAGATGGCTGGGCCATGTAGAGCAAATGCACACCACAGTTCCAGCCCGAAGAGTCCCCGAATCAAACCCTGAGGAACGACACGGCAGAGGACGGTCGCATTTAGGGTGGTGCACGCAGGTGGAACCAACTGCCTGTGCGGCACTGGAAACCGTGCGCCAGAGATGTATGGTGATGAACAAGGAAGATACGACGCGAATGACTTTGACCATTTTTGCTTACTAAATTAATGGAGGAGAAGGGAGTGAACAAACAGAGCAAAGAAGTTGATCGCGTTTAACTTGGCAAACGTCAGCTTCGATCTCTGTCCCTGCTCAATCCAAGTTGACACACAGCCTCCGCGTGGCCTCCCCTGGATAGCTATACTGGCACCCGCCCTCCAGATTGGGGGTTGCGCTTAGGGCTGACATCCCTATCGCTTAAAACAAAAATTTTGTTCAGAGACAACCAATAGCCTCGGATACGGACGGATTACATGTTGACGACCCCCGCAAACGTCAAAAAGGAAACGAATTTCGGTTATGCACCTGGAACGTTAGGTCCCTCAACAGACCAGGTGCAGCCGAACAACTGGTCAACTCTTTGGACTGCTATAAGGCAGACATTACCGCGCTCCAAGAAGTGCGATGGGATGGGCCAGGCAAAAAGCGGATGAAAAACTGTTATTTCTACTACGGAACCTGCTACAGAGAAAATAGACAACGCTTATTCGGATGCGGATTTGTTGTTCGAGGCAGACTCAGGAAAAAAGTCTTAAGCTTCCAATATGTAAACGAACGCCTCATAACTATCCGCATCAAGGCCAATCTCGGCAATATAAGCTTACTATGTGTCCAAGCCCCCACAGAGGAGAAAGATGACCGACATAAAGACGACCTCTATGATCTCTTAGGCAGAACGTATGCGCAATGTCCCAGCTATGACACCAAAATCGTTCTAGGAGATTTCAATGCGAAGCTGGGTAAGGAAGCTATCTATGAACGGGTCATTGGAAAGCACAGCCTACACAACACCACGTCAGAAAACGGACTAAGGCTAGTCGACTTTATGGCGAATATAATCTCGTAGTAGCAAGTACACGATTCCCACACCTCAACATCCATAAGGGGACCTGGCGGTCTTTCGATCAATCGACAACCAACCAAATTGATCATATTGCGATCGACGGCAGATACTCCTCCAGCATCCTAGATATCCGAACCTTTCGAGGAGCCAACATCGACTCGGATCATTACCTTGTTGCAGCCAAGGTACGGATGCGAATTTCTCGGAACCAACGGAGTCGAGTAAGAACACCAAAATTTAACGTCGGAAAGCTGCAATCGCAGGAGACCGCCAGGACCTTCGCCGGTCAAGTCTCCCTCAAGCTCTCTCAGGTCCCGATGCAATCTGCAGAAACCATAGAACAGCAAAGGAGTCGTTGTCAGAAAGCCATTAGAGAGGCCGCCTCAGATATACTCGGTTTCGAGCCACCACCGTCGAGAAACCCCTGGTTTGATGATGAGTGCAGACAGGCCCATGTAGAGAAACAGAATGCATACATGGCCACATTGCATCGACGGACGAGAGCTGCCCGCGAGCTCTATGAACAGAAAAGGAGGGAGGAGCATGCGCTTCTGAGAATGAAAAAGAAGGAGCACGAGAAGCGCGAGATCGAGGAGATGTAGAGATGTTACTGCAGGAACGACGTTCGAAAATTGTACCAGAAAGTAAAACGAACATGCCAAGGCTATAAAGCCAGAGCAGAAGCCTGCAGGGATGAGCACGGACAACTAGTAGTGGAGTCACAGTCGATGCTGAGATTGTGGAAGGACCACTTCTGCAGACTGTATAACGGCGATTATAGTCAAAATGCCGCCGTCAGGCAGAGCGAACCATTCACAATGGACGAAGACGAAGGAGAATTCCGTCCACCCGACCTAGACGATGTTAAGATAGCGATATCGAAACCTAAGTCTTATAAAGCTGCTGGAGCAGACGGACTCCCCGCGGAGCTGTTTAAAGCAGCTGGCGATGAGCTGGTTAGGAACATGCACCAACTCATCTGCAAGATATGGTCGGAAGAACGCATGCCCGATGAATGGAATCTCAGTATCGTTTGCCCGGTCCATAAGAAAGGAGACCCCTATGACTGCGCCAATTACAGAGGGATAAGCCTCCTGAACATCGCATACAAGATCCTCTCTGCCGTACTGTGTAAGTACCTGAAACCGTTCGTGGACAATCTGATAGGTTCCTACCAGTGTGGTTTCAGGCCAGGAAAATCCACGATAGACCAAATATTTACACTACGGCAGATCTTGGAGAAGACCCATGAATTCCAGGTCGACACGCACCATCTTTTCGTCGACTTTAAAGCCGCGTACGACAGTGTTTATAGAGACGCGCTGTACAGAGCCATGTCATGTTTTAACATTCCTGCCGAACTCGTCAGACTGTGCAGGATGACTATTGAGAACTCTCGCTGCTCCATTAAGGTCGGAGGTGAACTAACCGAACCCTTTGATGTTAAAAAAGGTTTTAGACAGGGTGACGCACTGTCATGTGATTTCTTCAACATTATTCTTGAAAAGACCGTGCGGGACTCTGCGGCCAATACAAGAGGTACGATCTACTTCAAGTCCACACAATTGCTTGCCTACGCAGAAGACAGTGACGTTATTGGACGAACAAAGCGAGACGCCAATGAGGCGTTCGCAAGCATTGAAGCAGAAGCGGCGAAAGTGGGTCTAAGGGTAAATGGGGACAAGACCAAATATATGCAGTCAACCAAGAAAGACGCACAACACCGACGTCTTAGTCAGAACGTCACCTTCGGCAGCTATATTTATGAAGTAGTCAAGGACTTCGTCTACCTTGGCTCGATAGTGACAAGCAGCAACGACACCAGCGCTGAGATAAAACGCAGATTATGCCAATTGCTGCTTCTTCAGGCTTAAGAGGCAATTGAGTAGTAGAGACCTCTCTCGAAAAACTAAGGTTTCCCTCTACAAAACCTTAATCATCCCGGTCCTCCTCTTGGACGTTATCAAAAGCGGATGAAGAGGCTCTTGGACGTTTCGAGAGGAAAATTCTGCGTGCAATCTTTGGTCCCGTTTGTGTAAACGGAGAATGGAGGAGGAGATTTAACCAAGAACTGCACGGGCTGTACAGCGACATCGGCCTGGTTAGAAGTCTTCGGATCCAACTTCTAAGATGGCTAGGCCATGTAGAGCGAATGGACATCAACGCTCCGGCCCAAAGAGTCTTCGACTCCAACCCCGAGGGAAGACGCAGCAGAGGACGACCGCATTTGAGGTGGCGCGCACAGGTGGAAGGGGACCTCAACCAACTGGGCGTTCGGCACTGGAAGCGGCTGGCCGAAGATCGGGCCGGCTGGAGAGGCTTGTTGGTTGAGGCTCTGGTTTACACCGAACTGTAGCGCCATCAAAGTAAGTAAGTAAATTAATGGATAAGTACGTTTTGCAGCTTACCTTTCCCATTCTCTCCAGTTCTTCCCGATTGTACGATTTGATTTTATTAAGAATACCATCATCAGTTCTAAAGCCGAATATGGCTTTATCAATGCCCGACAGGTACGATTGCGCCCACGTCTGTTGACATTTGAATTTTTCGAAGATATACTGGCTTTTGCCACCGACAATACTCTTGCATACCTTTAGTTCAATTAACTCTATATCGTCGTATGTCTCACGATCGTCACTAAACAAAAAGAAAAAGATAGATACAGATACAGACATGTACGTAAACTGCATGATATTAATGCGACTTACAGATTCAATGGTGAGTTACTAATAACGCCGTCTATTTCGCCGGCGTAAAGAAAGCTACGCCCAACAAGTTTATTTCTAAAAACGCCATAGAACTGTGACCTTGCGTCCACAATCCCTGACATATCCGGCGAATCATATGGATTTTCTAACAACAAAATGTAATGAGTGAGATCAACATCCGGATTACATATACATAATCACATCATCTTACCCGATAGACAGCACTGCTCGAATTTGGGCCCATAAAAAGCCATCCTCCTATCAGCCACTGGGGCCCGTCCACTGTTCTCTTTATAACGCGTTAGATAGATATTGCCCTTGTATTTGCTGGCAAAAATTGTCCACTCATTTCTTGGGTCACCAGGTGTGCACAATATTTGTCGTATAACACCGCGTTGTGTTATGTATTGGGCACATTTGATCATTGCTTCCGGACACTCAACTTCCGAAACTTTCTCTATGTCACTCCGATAATTGCAAATGTATCGAAGCAGATTGTTGATTTTATCCTCGAAATATAAGTCTGTTTTCGGTCGAAACGATTCAAAGCCCACATTGAGATCGATTGGTATTTTCGGAGCTTTATAGTACCTTAGGCAAGTGTCATTTCTTTCGATATGATCGTCTTCTGTTTTTGAAAAATATCCACAAAGCTGCGGGCGTTTGCCCTTTTCATCTGACATGTTGATCGCGCTAGTGATACTGACAGGGATAAACTGGATACTGACTACCAGGGATAATGATAGAGATACCAAGGCTCTGATGGTTTGCACTCATTTTTGATGTATTTGCCCACGATCTTTATTTCTGGAAAAACTGGAAATTCGTGTGTGGAATTGATGTGTGGAATGCCGATCGTGGAACAATTTAATACACATTACAATAACACCAATTATTGTGGAAAGGGACATGTTCGCTTGTTTTTTTGAATTTGAATTTAACGACCGTTATAACGTACGTTGTATAGATAATCAACTCAGGAAAAAGGCAAATATTTTATTAATTATGAGTAATTTATGAGTAAACTACGCACAATTAAAGTAACTACTGCCGGATTATACTTTTTTTTATATATTTGCTCACTATTTCGGGCGAAACATTTATTTTTTGTTTCTGTTTTTATGATTTTCTTAGCGTTTCATTTTTGGGAGTCAGAATTCAACGCTTTCCTCCTGCTAGTATGTTTATTTCCAAAGAAAACGTGAAAAAAGAGCAATTTTTTGTCGAAATTAAGGATCTGTTTCATCTTTTTCTCGGATTTCAGTTTCTTTTCACCATTTAAGGGTTATCTTTCGAACATAGACCAAATGGATTTTCAATGCAGTGCATTAGAGGAAAGAAGAAAGCAGTATGGGAATCATATTGTTACGAATTTATTCAATCACCACACCAAATAGGGTTCGCACCACTGGATTGCGATAAACTACAATTGTCCTTTTTATTTAAATTGAAACACACACACTTTTAATTCTTTCACCACAGATCAATTATCTGTGTAGCATCACCACATTTCTTTATTATCCAATACTATCCACTTTAAACTTTATTACACAGTACAATCCACTTTAAACTTTATTACACAATACACAAACCTTTATTGAAAGCTTTTCTTTTCACCTTGGTTGATCACACCGACTTGTCACACGCTGTTTTATACCACAAACTGAATGAATGTCGAGGGCGAGTGTTCGCGCTTATATAGCTCTCGGTCCACCATCTCCAAAGTTCGCCGTTGGAAGTTCCCCATCGGAAATCTCTAGAACGCTCTGACAATCCCATTGGAAGTTGACATCATTCCAATTCCCCGCTTCCAGAGAGTTTTCGAACTTAACGGTCCGCTTGCATCTCCGCAACACTGCCCTCCTCCTAAACTTGTTCGTCCTCGAACAAGCGATTGGACCCTTCTCCGTAATATGGTGCTAACCTCTCTACGTGGACAATTTTATACTTCGCCCGTCTGTTTCCCATCTGCTGTATCCGGTATACCACGTCATTGAGTTTCTTGATGACCTCATATGGTCCGTCCCAGGCTGATTGCAATTTGGGGCACAAGCCTTTTTTCCGTTGTGGGTTGTATAGCAATACCAATTGTCCGGTCTCGAATCCAGAAGTATTCACCCTCAAGTCGTATCGCGCCTTCATTTTATCGCTGACCAAGTTCAGTCGCTCCCGGATGAACTGATGGATAGAGTTCAGCTGTTCTTTCTTTTCGGTTACGAAGTCCTCCCTGCCGCTAGTTGTCGGTAGTACCACGCCGAACTTCAAGTCCGATGGAAGTCGGAAATCAGTTCCAAAAATGGCTTCGGCTGGTGTTGTTGCCGTTGAATTGTGCTGTGCCGAACGGTATGCCATTAAGAAGAGGGGAAGATGTTCATCCCAGTCCTTCTGATCTCCAACGACGACTTTCCTCAAGTATTCCTTCATCGTCCGGTTGAACCTTTCGACCATGCCATCAGATTGTGGGTGTAATGGTGTTGCCCGCGTCTTTCTGATACCTAGCATGTCACAAAGTTCATTGAACACCGACGACTCGAAGTTCCCTCCTTGGTCTGAGTGCAGTTCCAGCGGTACTCCGTAACGCGCAACCCAGTTGTTCACGAATACATCCGAAATGGTTTTCGCTTCCTGGTTCGGGATGCAAAACACCTCAGGCCACTTGCTGAAGTAATCGATCACCACCAGCGCGTATTTGTTTCCAGCGTTGCTCGTTGGGAATGGGCCTGCGATGTCCATGGCGATACGTTCGAACGCTGCTCCAACATTATACTGCTGCATATTTCCTCGAGTTTTCCTAACTGGACCCATTGCCTTCGCACACTTTTCACACCTCCGAATGAAACGCGTAACTGACCCATGGCATCCTACCCAGTAGAAACGTCTCTTGATCTCTTCTACAGTCTTGTTAACACCAAGACTGTCCAGGATGACTATGGAGAACTCTCGCTGCTCCATTAAGGTCGGAGGTGAACTAACCGAACCCTTTGATGTTAAAAAAGGTTTTAGACAGGTTGACGCACTGTCTTGTGATTTCTTTAACATTATTCTTGAAAAGATCGTGCGGGACTCTGCGGCCAATGCAAGAGGTACGATCTACTTCAAGTCCACACAATTGCTTGCCTACGCAGATGACATTGATGTTATTGGACGAACAAAGCGAGACGCCAATGAGGCGTTCGCAAGCATTGAAGCAGAAGCGGCGAAAGTGGGTCTAAGGGTAAATGGGGACAAGACCAAATATATGCTGTCATCCAAGAAAGACGCACAACACCGACGTCTTGGTCAGAACGTCACCTTCGGCAGCTAAATTTATGAAGTAGTCAAGGACTTCGTCTACCTTGGCTCGATAGTGACAAGCAGCAACGACACCAGCGCTGAGATAAAACGCAGAATAACTCTTGCCAATCGCTGCTTCTTCGGGCTCAAGAGGCAATTGAGTAGCAGAGCCCTCTCTCGAAAAACTAAGGTTTCCCTCAACAAAACCTTAATCATCCCGGTCCTCCTCTACGGCGCTGAGGCTTGGACGTTATCAAAAGCGGATGAAGAGGCTCTTGGACGTTTCGAGAGGAAAATTCTGTGTGCAATCTTTGGTCCCGTTTGTGTAAACGGAGAATGGAGGAGGAGATTCAACCAAGAACTGTACGGGCTGTACAGCGACATCGGCTTGGTTAGACGTCTTCGGATCCAACGTCTAAGATGGCTAGGCCATGTAGATCGAACGGACATCAACGCTCCGGCCCGAAGAGTCTTCGACTCCAACCCCGAGGGACGACGCAGCAGAGGACGACCGCATTTAAAGTGGCGCGCACAGGTGGAAGGAGACCTCAACCAACTGGGCGTGCGGCACTGGAAGCTGCTGGCCAAAGATCGGGCCGGCTGGAGAGGCTTGGTGGTTGAGGCCATGGTTCACTCCGAACTGTAGCGCTATCAAAGAAGAAGATAGGCGAGCCTGAAACAAACAGTATACAAAATTATTTCAAGTACAAACGGATCGCCGAGGTCGTCAATGGGTAGTGGTTCTGGCGACAGATTGGTGCAATGGTGTCATGGAACACTTGGTTTTGTACCCTTCAACGGCCAAGTTCGCGTTCATTATTTATTCTTTCAGACGGTTTATTTTTTGAAAGATCGGCGCGGTATTTACGCCTAAGCCGGTTGTATTCGGTGATCGCTGAAGCTTGAACTTTTGTACTCTTGAAGTCAACATTTATTAGGTGCACCCCGTGAAGATTGGTTACTCGTGAAAGCGCCACGTAGGCTTGGCCACAAGAGAATATGGAGGTGCCAATGTCCATGAGGGCATTTTTTAGACTTAGACCTCGGCTCTTGTGAATTGTTAGGGCATACGCCACACAGATTGGGAATGGTTCTCTGTACACGTATGCCCGAGGTATGATCTCAAATTCTGACTTAATAGGCAATAATTCGTGAATCAAATTATTAACGTCTTCCGGGTCCCACCTCACTTTTTGTACAACGCATATCGACCCATTCACTAAACCTAAACTAACATCAATGTTCCTCCTAAGCATGACTTTAGCTCCCTCTTTAATGATTATAGTTTCTTCCAGTCCAGCAGTCATCGACGCATCATCTTCATATTTTTGTAAACACGCCCGGGCTTTCGTTATCATACGCTTTGAACAGTCCATGGAATCCTTAGCAACTAACTTTATCTCGGTGTGCGGAATCGCTTTTAACATAGCATTATTTAACACATATTTCTAGTCGGTAGTAAACAAACAGTATCTTCTGGTAAGTCCCTCAACCACTGTGCTATTTCCATTAACCCTCCTTCATTGGGGGTGGCCGTGGTGCAGTGGTTAACATCATCGACCGCCGAGCAGAAGGTCTATAGTTCCATTCGCTTCATAGCCAAGAAAAAAGTAATTCCTATACGGACAAAAGTATGCAACGCAGTTGTGAATGGAAAGTTACCAGATGTACTGCTGCAGGCATAACACTCACAGTATATGTATGTATGTATGTTGGCGTTACAGTCCATGAAGAACCTGAACCGAGCTTCTCTCAATCACCCATGTTGTGTGTGATTTCATTTTCACATAGGTGAAAGGGACCTACAGTTTTATTGCCGGTTCCGAACGGCGAATTTCGAGAAGCTTTTCATGACAATTTTACTACAGGGGGTTTTGTCAGAACCCCGCTGAGGAGAAACACCGTGAAAAACACGTTTGATGACATGGCTGTGTCGGGATTCGATCCCGAGTCATCGGCGTCAGAGGCCAACACACTACCCACTGCGCCACAGTATATGGTCAACTGGAATTCATCCTGTGCGTATGCAATACTAAAAAAAAAAGTGCTTGAACGAATTAGTACGGACTTCAACCCAATAAAAAAAAAAAAAAACCCGGAATTCGGTCGGCTCTCGTCCTATCTAGGACAACCACCCCTGAGAGTTAACGAACATCAACGACCCAAACCACTGCACTCCGTTCAGGTTGTGTGTATATGACACATTATAAGAAAATATAAAAACTCTTGAACCTGCGCGAGTTTCTAAAAAAAAAAAAAATTGGAATGCGAGAGCAGAGGTATCAATCGGTTAGACAGTATATCTCTGTCTGATTGAGTTGTCACTCCTACTCTGATTCTTTTTAACATTTCTACAAACGTCTAATCATCCAGCTGTCTAGACTGCAGAATGGGAGGCTTTCGCCCAACAGTGGGACCCTATAGCCTAGATTAAATTAGAAGATGTGTCCCACTATGCTGGATTTTTGCAATGACAGTCGATTTTTAGGGTTCGTACCCAAAGGTAAAACGGAACCCTATTACTAAGACTTCGCTGTCCGTCCGTCCGTCTGTCACCAGGCTGTATCTCATGAACCGTGATAGTTAGACAGTTGAAATTTTCACAGATGATGTATTTCTGTTGCCGCTACCACGACAAATACTAAAAACAGAACAAAATTAATATTTGAGGGGGGCTCCCATACAACAGACATGATTTTCATCCAAAAAATCCCCTTGGTCACATACTGAACTAAGGTTAGTCGACAATATATTTGTGTCTGTGATGAATTAATCCTAGCTGCAAACCTTTTCCCCATATTTATTGTTATTCACCTTTTCACATCGTTGCTGTCAAGTAAGATAATTGATTTGAATTCAATGGTGATTATCAAAGTAATATGCCGATAACCTGCCTGCAACCAAGATCTGTCATCATACAAAAAATGTGATTTAATGTGATGACTGATGAGGTAACATACATACATAGTCTCCTTCATATTTATATGTATGTACAGATGGTACGGAACCCTTCGTGCGCGAGTCCGACTCGCACTTGGCCGGTTTTTTTTTTTTTTTTTTTTATGTACCAATAGTAGAAGGGGGCATTACCATATCTCTAATATAGCTGAGACCAGCTGAGGGTTCTTCATCAGATACTTCAGACCTTCGATTTTTGACATCAAATGAAGCGGCCCACAAAGTTGAATATTTTTGTGTAAAGGCGGTATGTCGATCTTTAATAGTTTTCTAATCAGGGTCACTAGGTATTCCAGATCTTCGACTATCCTAGTTTTTATAGTTTTCCCTTAATGTGGCCATTAAACCCTAACGTATGTATGTATTTTGGCGTTACAGTCCATGAAGAACCTGAGCCGAGCTTCTCTCAATCACCCATGTTGTGTGTGATTTCATTTTTCCCATAGGTGAAAGGGACCTACAGTTTATTGCCGGTTCCGAACGGCGAATTTCGAGAAGCTTTTCATGACAGTTTTACTACAGGGGGTTTAGTCAGAACCCCACTGAGGAAAAACACCGTGAAAAACACGTTCGATGACATGGCTGTGTCGGGATTCGATCCCGTGTCATCGGCGTCAGAGGCCAACACACTACCCACTGCGCCACGGTGCTCTCTGTACCAAATTTCAGCTCTGTGAGCTTATGGGAAGTACTAGTTCTATTCTGATGATCATGAGTGAGTGAGTGAGTGACCTAGAGGACTTGAAATTTCGGAATTTAGGTATATGATTATAGCTTACTGGATGACGAACATTTCTGCGTTCTGGTCTTATCCAGGGGTTCTCAAATAGGGGCCTGAAAATGCGGCGAAATGGTTCCAGTAAAGGATGGTACGGCAGTGTTTGCTTCGCGCTCGACTTTGCGGGGGCACTGCCGTGCCCCCCGATAATAGCATACGAATTAATAAAACGAATTATTTCATATTTTATTTAAAAGAAAATTACATTGAAAGTAAAGTAAGAAAATGAGCGCGACTTACACACTCTCCAAATACCAATCCGGCAGAAAACTGAGGTTATTCTTTCCATTAAAGAAGCACTCATCAAGGCTGTCGGAAAAACGTTCGTTCTTGAATCTCCATACGGAGTATGGGCAATCTATGCATTGTAGTTTTGTTTCAACTCGACTTAGGAATGACTTCAGATAATTGAAAGATATTGACTTATTCCAGTATGGCTAGAAGGAAAGGTGGTTAAGACTGATTGTGCTGTAATATGTATAGACGTAGGTATATAAGATGTAATAGGGTATTGAATAACTTGTCATTTTGAATGGAATTCGATGATGCCTCTTTTATGGAAGCGCTCGTCTCTATCGGCAAAAAACTGGGACAGGTATTCTATACAAGCTTCTCTTGAGACCAATTTTTTTTACATCGCTGGCCATGGTATGGACTATGAGATAAATGCAAACCAAGCATGGCCGTGGTGCAGTGGTTAACATCATCGACCGCCGAGCGGAAGGTTTATAGTTCAAATTCGCTTCATAGCCAAGAAAAAGTAATTCGTATACGGACAAAAAGTATGCAACGCAGTTGTGAATGGGAAGTGACCAGACGTACTGCTGCAGGCATAACACTCACAGTATATGGTCAACTGAAATTCATCCTCTGCGTATGCAATATTAAAAGTGCTCGAACGAATTATTACGGACTATAACCAAAGCGGAATTCGGTCGGCTCTCGTCCTATCTAGGACAACCACCCCTGAGAGAAGCGCATCAAACAACAACGAACATCAACGACCCAAACCACTGCATTCCGTTCAGGTTGTGTGTGTAACAACACATCATAAGAGAATATAAGAACTCTTGAACCTGCGCGTTCTTTAAAAAAAAAACAAAAAAGAAAGCTCTCGGAGCTCTCGGGAAGTCGGCCTTTTGTGTTTTTTATTTTTTTTTGTATAACCTCCTGTGGCGCCCAGATTTATTCAAATGGTTTTAAGCTGATTTCTATGCAATGTTAAGCTCTTTAAATGGCTGACAAAGGCTTTGTAGGGGTAACAGTTGCCCGGCGAATGTTGAGTCCATAAAAAGCGGGAAAAGCCACCACGAACGAACTCCTTGCGGCACTGTTAGCAAGTTCTATCTCGATCTCCTTGTTTGTGCCAACTGGAGACTCCCTCTGGGAGTTACTAACGGGGAAGGGCGAATAGCTAAGCATATGGAATGACCACTTTTACAGACCATACAGCGATGGTAGTCAAAATACCGCTGTTAGGCGGAATGAACGATTCACCATGGCGAATCTCAATACTACATACGATGTCCAAATAGCCGTTCTTGATTGGCTATTACAGTATTAGAACCTCCATAAACATCGTTCACATTTTAAGCCGCCTGGCTTGCGTGTTCACCCTTTTTTTTTTTTTTTTTGTAACGTAACGCGAAACATGAATGGCAAAGGACTAACAAAGGCCTCGTAGGGGTTGCATCTATCCAACGGATGCTGGCCTGCTAAAAAGCGAGAAGAGCCGCCGCAGTCGAACATCTTGCGGCACTGTTAGTAAGTCCCATACCCACCTCCTCGTGGTGTTATCTGGAGATTTCCTATGGAAATTACAGTCGGGGAAGGGCGAATGGCGAGCCTCCTGCTCCAAAAAACAGGATTAGTCAGTTGGGCTACGGCCTAGTAAGCCGCAGCCGTGAAAAAACCTCAAGCTCCGATACAGCCACAAGCCTCGGATATGTATAACAGACCGGATTTATGTTGACGACCCTTGCAAAAAACGAAAAAAGGACAATGATCTTCGGACTTGCACGTGGAATGTTAGGTCCCTAAACAGGCCACGTGCAGCCGAACAACTTGCGGACGCCCTAGACCGCTATAAAGCGGACATAACCGCCATCCAGGAAATGCGATGGAATGGACCGGGTATAAAGCGGATGAAAAACTGCGATATTTACTGCGGCGACTGCTATAGGGAGAGAGGACAACGATTGTTTGGATGCGGATTTGTTGTTCGAGGTGGACTAAGGCAAAAAGTCCTAAGCTTTCGGCATGTGAGCGAGCGCCTCATAACGATCCGTATCAAGGCTAAATTTTTTAACATCAGCCTGATCTGCGTCCACGCCGACACGGAAAACAAGGATGACTCCACCAAAGATGAGTTCTACGATCCCCTAGACAGAAAGTATGCCCTATGTCCCAGCTATGACACCAAAATTGTACCAGGAGACTTCAATGCTAAGCTGGGTAAGGAAAGCATCTTTGAACGAGTCATCGGCAAACATAGCCTACACGACACCACATCCGATAACGGACACAGGCTGATTGATCTTGCTACGGGGCGAAATCTCCTTCTAGCCAGTACGCGCTTCCCGCACCTCGATATACACAAATGTACCTGGCGGTCTTTTGATCAATCGACTACCAACCAGATTGATCACATCGCGATTGACGTCAGACACTCTTCCACTATTCTTGATGTTCGAACTTTCCGAGGGGCTAACAGCGACTCGAACCACTATCTTGTATTTAGTAGCCAAGATGCTAGTAGATATCACAAACGCAGCGGAGTAGAGTAAGAATACAAAGTTATGACGTCGGAAAGCTACTATCGCCAGAAACCGCTCTTGCTTTTACCGATCGCGTCTCCCTTAAGCTCTCCAATACACCTGAATCCTCCACGCAGTGGAGCCTTTGCAAACAAAGAACAAGAGCAGCTTGTGAGCTCTACGAGTTAAAAAGAAGGGAGGAGCATAAGCTTCTTAGAAGCAAGAAGAAAGAGCACGAGAAGCGCGCGATTGAGAATTTGGAGAGGTGTTACTGCAGGCGTGACGTTCGAAAGTTTTATCAACAGATAAAGCGAACATGCCAAGGTTATAAAGCCAGAACGGAAGCCTGCAGGGATGAGAACGGACACCTAGTAGTAGAACCGCAGTCGATGCTGAGAATATGAAAAAAACCACTTCTGCAGACTGTATAACGGCGATGTTAGTCAATATACCGCTGTCAGGCAGAATGATCCATTTCTAATCGACGGAGACCGCAGAGAATTCTGTCCCCCTGACCTCGACGAAGTTAAGATTGCTATATCGAAGCTCAAGTCGAATAAAGCTGTAGGCGCAGACGGACTGTCTGCTGAGTTCTTCAAGGCAGCTGGGGATGACCTGGTTGGGAGCATGCACCAGCTCATCCGTAAGATATGGTTAAAGGAAAGCATGCCCGAGAAATGGAGTCTCAGCATCGTATGCCCGATCCACAAGAAGGGAGACCCCTCTGATTGCGCCAACTATAGAGGAATAAGTCTCCTTAACATCGCCTACAAAATTTTCTCTGCCGTATTGTGTGAACGCCTGAAGCCTTTTGTAAATAAGCTGATAGGTCCTTACCAGTGCGGATTCAGGCCAGGGAAGTTCACCATCGACCAAATCTTCACACTACGGCAGATCCTGCAAAAAAACAATGAATTTCAAGTCGACACTCACCACCTATTTGTCGACTTCAAAGCCGCATAGGACAGCGAAATTAAAGACGAGCTATACAACGCTATGTCTACCTTTGCCATACCTGCTAAACTCATCAGACTATGCAGGATGACTTTGGAGAATGCTCGCTGTCGTGTGGTTTCTTCAACATCATATTGGAAATGATTGTGCAAAAATCACTGGCCAATACAAGAGGCACAATCTATTTCAAATCCTCGCAACTCCTTGCATACGGCGACGATATTGACATAATAGGTAGATCACAGCGAGATGTCAATGAGGCGTTTGCGAGTATTGAGATGGAGGCGGCGAAAATAGGTTTGGCGGTAAACGAGGGCAAAACTAAATATATGCTGTCATCAAAAAAAGGACGCTCACCACCGACGTCTCGGCCAGAATGTTTGTATTGGCAGATATAAGTTCGAGGTAGTTAAGGACTTCGTCTACCTTGGCTCCGCAGTGACCTGGAACAACGACATCAGTTCCGAAATCACACGCAGAATCACTATTGCTAATCGCTGTTTCTTTGGGCTCAGGAGGCAATTGAGTAATAGAGCCCTCTCCCGAACAACAAAGTTGATTCTATATAAGACCCTTATCATCCCGGTCCTGTTGTACGGCGCAGAAGCATGGACACTATCAAAAGCGGATGAGGAGGCCCTTGTACGGTTCGAGAGAAAGATTTTGCACGTGATTTTCCGGCCTATAAACGCAGACGGGGGATGGAGGAGAAGATTCAACCACGAACTTTACGGGCTGTACAGCGACATGAGCCTAGTCAGGCGTCTACGGATTCAACGCCTAAGATGACTGGGCCATGTAGAGCGAATGAACCCCACAGCCCGGAGAGTCTTTGAATCCAACCCCGAGGGACGAAGAAGCAGAGGACGGCCGCACTTAAGATGGCGTACACAGGTGAAAGGGGACCTCAGCCAACTGGGTGTGCGGCAATGGAAAAGGCTAGCAAAAGATCGTGCTAGTTGGAGGGGCATGTTGGTTGAGGCCCAGGTTCACTCCGAACTGTAGCGCCCAGTAAGGAGAAGACGAAGAACGCGAAACATGCTATTGCCTTCTTCCACACTATTCACGAGGGCGCCGTGGCCCAGTGAGACTAACTCTGAACTCTGATACACAATGAGTTAGTTCGGATCCCGATAACACCAACATCATCGAGTGCTTATTTTGCAGCGTCCATCCTCGGCGGGACAAAATCGTCGCAGTATACTTGCCATGAAAAACTTCTCGACTCGTTCTCGTTCGGAATCAGCATTAAACTGTAGGTCCGTTTCACCTGTGTGAACAATAAATCACACAAAACCTGGGTGATCGAGAGAAGCTTGGCTGTGGTCCATTATGGGCTATATTGCTACCAAAGAACGGATTAACGACAAACATGTTGTTACGAATTATTCAATCCCCACACCAAATAGGGAGCACCGTGGCGCAGTGGGTAGTGTGTTGGCCTCTGACGCCGATGACACGGGATCGAATCCTGACACAACCATGTCATCGAACGTGTTTTTCACGGTGTTTCTCCTCAGCGGGGTTCTGACAAAACCCCCTGCAGTAAAATTGTCATGAAAAGCTTCTCGAAATTCGCCGTTCGGAACCGGCAATAAACTGTAGGTCCCTTTCACCTATGGGAAAAATGAAATCACACACAACATGGGTGATTGAGAGAAGCTCGGCTCAGGTTCTTCATGGACTGTAACGCCAACATACATACATACACCAAATAGGGTTCGCACCACTGGATTGCGATAAACTACAATTGTCCTTCTTATCCGAATAAAAACACACACGCACTTTTATTTCTTTCACCACAAATCAATTATCTGTGTAGCTTCACCACTTTTATTTATTATCCAATACAATCCACTTTAAACTTTATTACACAAACAACCCTTTATTGAAAGCTTTTAGTTTCGCACTGTTTGATCGCACTAACTTGTCACACGCTGTTTAATACCACAAACTGAATGTCTGTCGAGGGCGAGTGTTCGCGCTTTTATAGCTCTCGGTCCACGTTCTCGAACGTTCGCCGTTGGAAGTCCCCCTTCGGAAATCTCTAGAACGCTCTGATAATTCCATTGGAAGTTGACATCATTCCAATCCCCGCTTCCAGAGAGCTTTCGAACTTCGACAGCGAAATTCGAACTTAACCGTCCGTTTGCATCTCCGCAACAATATTGTTGGAATTGGAATTGGATTGGAATGATGTCAACTTCCAATGGAATTGTCAGAGCGTTCTATTCGCAATCCAGTGGTGCGAACCCTAATTGGTGTGGGGATCGAATAAATTCGTAACATTTGGTGTCAGAAGTGGGATTGCGATTAAACGAGTGGAACGTGTATTTAAATTGTGAATTGCACAAAGTGAATTGTTAAGAGATAGAGAAAATGGTGAAATTGGAAAAGTTGACCATTGAACAACTGAAAAAAGAGCTGGATGCTCGGGAATTATCCACAGTGGGAAGTAAAGCCAACCTGGGGGAGAGACTGCGATCGGCGTTGCAGGAAGAAGGTGTCGACTGGGAGAGTTATGAATTCGGGGTGGAGAAGCCGTCGACATCCACTGAGCCAGCGTTCGATATGCAGCAAATTCTCGCGGCTATAAACGCTATGAGTGCTTCCATGAACCAGAAACTGGAAAAGCTGAAGGAAAATTCCGCTGCCGTAAGTAGAAAGTTGGAGGAAAATTCCACTTCTCTGAGTCAGAAGCTGGAGGAAAATTCCACTTCTCTGAGTCGGAAACTGGAAGAGATGCTAGAGAGCACTCGAGAAAGCTTAAGAAACATCCAGCAGGCCGTCGACGATCGATTCCAGAGTGTCGAAGAGAAAATAGAGACACTGGACAAGAAGGTTCTAGATCTCGAAAAAAATCAGGAAAAAATAGTCGAGACGCTAGAATCGAGGTTCGACAAGAAGGTTCTGGAACTCGAGAGAACTTTCCAGAACGTTCAGCATCAAGGAAACATCGTTGTACCGACTGCAGCGTCGAAATTCACAGCTCCCAACTTCGACGGCACGAGTGCATTTAACATCTTTAACCTTCAGTTCGAGACAACAGCGGAACGGAATCAATGGGGAGAAGAAGATCGTGTGGCCGCTCTAGTAATTTCCCTTGAAGGTGAAGCAGCTGACGTTCTACAGACCATCCCGGAGACCCAGAGAAGGAACTACACATATGGCTGTGTAGTGGGATGCTCTCATCGAAGATACGGCAGTGAGCACATGCAGGAGATGCACAAGCTGGAACTCAAAGGACGCAAGCAGCGTGGAAACGAGACCATCCAGCAGTACGCTGCCGACATCGAGAGGCTGTCTCATCTAGCCTACGCGGATGTTCCAGTTGATGTGGTGGCGAAACTTAAAACGGATTCTTTCATCCAAGGGCTAAGGGACCCCGACACTCAACGAAGCTTGATTCTCCTGCCGAAGACATCTTTCAAGGAGACAGTTGCCAGCGCTCTTGCATGTGAAACATCGCTCTTGATATGCCGACCTTCCATCAAACTACAGCGCATATCTCAAGACCAGGATAGTTCGAGAACAACAACGGCGAGTAGGAGTGGTTCATTCCCGGGTAGATGCTACATCTGCGACCAGCAGGGGCACATTGCGAGGAACTGCCGTCTGCGAAGAAAGCGTTCGAGGTCTATTTCGACGAAAAGAGACCATGGGAGTGAACGCGACCGTGGAGGTGCAAAAGATGCACCTAACGATCCGTTAAACTAAAACGAGTCAGTGCAGAGGGGCATGCGCTGGCTCCCACATTGGAGTGCCCCAGCATCCTCGTATCCCGAGTCTGTAGAGGTGCAACCAGCCTAGTCATCGAGGGAACGATGGACGGGCGACGATATCTGCTGACGTTGGACACGGGCGCAACTAATTCAGTCATCCGAAGCGGATTGGTTTCTGACATCGAACCATTTTCCGAGGTAAGGCTTCGTACAGTAACTGGTGAGAAGGCGGAAGTTAAGGGAAAGGTCCAGAAAAGAATTACGATGGGTACCGTCGAGTTTCAGCATGATTTCATCGTTGCGGACATCACTGATGACATCATAATCGGCGTCGACTTCATGATTAGGCATGGCTTCACATTGGACCTCAACCAAAAAGTGATGAAGTACGGCAACTTGGAGCTCCCATTAACAATAGATAATGGACAGGGTAGCAAGGTCAGGCGAATAGTCGTGCAAGCGCGCCAAACAGTTCCCGCGAATGCAGAAGCTGTGGTTTGGGCAAAGATAGAAGAGGATGCGGGGACAAGCCGAATGTGGGTGGTCGAACCCGACAATAGAAATCGACCCAGCGATATAGTTGTTGGAAGGGCTCTCGTGGAACCCTGACAAGACCAACTGGTTCCAGTACGAGTCCTGAATCCTGCCAGTACACCTAGGACAATACACAAGGGAACAACGATCGCTCAATGCCAAGAAGCTGCCGCTATTATGAACTGCGAAGATCAGAAACACCGGGAAATCCAGAAAAACAAACCGTTCTTGAAAACAATGGCCAGAGAGTGGACGCAACATCTAGTGGAGAAGCAAAAAAGTAAAGCACTCTCCCTGCTTCGTAAATATTGGACAGTTTTTGCAGATGGTAAGAACTGTGGAAGAACATCAATTGTGAAGCACAGAATAGACACAGGGGACTCTAGACCGATCCGGCAACCACCGAGGAGGGTACCTTTGGCGAAAGAAGGCGAGGTGATCAAACTAATCGACGAGATGGAAAAGGAGGGCGTGATCGAACCATCTGCAAGCCTATGGAGTTCGCCAGTAGTCCTAGTTAAGAAGAAGGATGGAAGCACCCGATTCTGCGTGGACTATAGAAAGCTGAACGACGTCACGAAGAAGGACAGCTATCCTTTACCGAGAATCGACGACACCTTGGATACACTATCTGGTGCAAAGTGGTTCTCGACGCTGGACTTGCAAAGTGGATACTGGCAAATAGAGCTTGACCTGCAAGACAAGGAAAAGACCGCGTTCACCGCCGGGGGAGAGTTGTGGCAATTCTCTGTGATGCCCTTCGGTCTTTGCAATGCACCAGCCACATTCGAGAGACTGATGAACCGGGTGCTAAGAGGACTTCACTGGAGGACTTGCCTTGTCTATCTGGATGACATAATTGTCATGGGCAAGGATTTCGACGATCACCTTAAGAAGCTTGAAGAGGTACTGGAACGTATTCAAGCAGCCGGATTGAAATTGAGCCCGAAGAAATGTTCGCTCTTCCAGAACAAGGTGAAGTACTTGGGACACGTGGTGACTGCAGAAGGAGTCCATACAGATGAAGAGAAAATCTCAGCGGTTAAGGAATGGCCGCGGCCGAAGAATCTTCATGAGTTAAGGTCATTCCTGGGACTTTGCACATATTACAGGCGATTCATCCCAGGATTTGCAACCGTTGCCAGCAGTTTGCACGAGCTCACCAAAAAGAATCAGCCATTCAAGTGGGAGAAGCCGCAGGAGGAAGCGTTCATTCACCTGAAGGAATTGCTCTGCAGTGCGCAGATTCTTGCATATCCTGTCCCGGGAGAAAAGTTTATTTTGGACACAGATGCGAGCGGACATGGAATCGGAGGAGTACTCTCTCAAATGATTGACGGGCGAGAAAGGGTCATCGCTTACTACAGTAGGATCCTATCGAAACCGGAGAGGAACTACTGTGTAACTAGGAGGGAGCTTTCAGCCGTGGTCGACTGTGTCAAGCATTTCCACAAATATCTCTATGGCCAAGCTTTTCATCTTAGGACGGACCACGCAGCGTTGAGATGGCTGCTGCAGTTCAAAAACCCGGAAGGCCAGCTTGCTAGATGGATAGAAGAATCCAGAGTTATGACTTCAGTATCGAACACCGGAAGGGAAGCAGTCATGGAAATGCGGATGCATTATCGAGGCGACCTTGCGATGTTGAATGCAAACATTGTTCACGCGCCGAGACCAAGGAGCAGGTCACCGACATCCGTTGTTTCTAGGTGCTGCCAGAAGATTCCTGGACTGTCGAGAAGGTCGGAAGGAAGCAGCGAGAAGATGCCGATCTGGCAGTCATCATCAACTACCAGGAACGAGGTTTTCGACCAAGTTGCCAGCAAATATCCAGTGAAAGCCCAATCGTGAAAGCTTACTGGGCTCAATGGCAGAGTTTGAAGCTGAAGAACGGTTGCCTCTACCGCAGTTGGGAAAGTGAGGACGGGAACATTGTAAACGATCTGCTGGTAATTCCGAAAGGACAAATCGAAGAGGTCATCCGAGAATACCACGAGGGACCAAGCGGGGGTCATCTTGGTGTTAACAAGACTGTAGAAAAGATCAAGAGACGTTTCTACTGGGTAGGATGCCATGAGTCGGTTACGCGTTTCATTCGCAGGTGTGAACAGTGTGCGAAGGCAAAGGGGCCAGTTAGGAAAACTCGAGGAAATATGCAGCAGTACAATGTTGGAGCACCGTTCGAACGTATCGCCATGGACATCGCAGGCCCATTCCCAACAAGCAACGCTGGAAACAAATACGCGCTGGTTGTGATCGATTACTTCAGCAAGTGGCCTGAGGTGTTTTGCATCCCGAACCAGGAAGCCAAAACCATTTCGGATGCGTTCGTGAACAACTGGGTTGCGCGTTATGGAGTACCAATGGAACTGCACTCAGACAAAGGAGGGAACTTCGAGTCGTCGGTGTTCAAAGAACTCTGTGACATGCTAGGTAACAGAAAGACGCGGACAACACCATTACACCCACAATCTGATGGCATGGTCGCAAGGTTCAACCGGACGATGGAGGAATACTTGAGGAAAGTCGTCGTTGGAGATCAGAAGGACTGGGATGAACATCTTCCCCTCTTCTTAATGGCATACCGTTCGGCACATCACAATTCAACGGCAACAACACCCGCCGAAGCCATTTTTAGAACTGATCTCCGACTCCCATCGGACTTGAAGTTCGGCGTGGTACTACCGACAACTAGCGGCAGGGAGGACTTCGTAACCGAAAAGAAAGAACAGCTGAACTCCATCCATCAGTTCATCCGGGAGCGACTGAACTTGGTCAGCGATAAAATGAAGGCAAGATACGACTTAAGGGCAAACTCTTCTGGATTCGAGACAGGACAATTGGTATTGCCCCAAATTGCAATCAGCCTGGGATGGGGCATATGAGGTCATCAAGAAACTCGATGACGTGGTATACCGGATACAGCAGATGGGAAACAGACGGGCGAAGTATAAGATTGTCCACGTAGAGAGGTTAGCGCCATATTACGGAGAAGAATCCAATCGCTTGTTCGAGGACGAACAAGTTTAGGAGGAGGGCAGTATTGCGGAGACACAAACCGACGGTTAAGTTCGAATTTCGCTGTCGAAGTTCGAAAGCTCTGGTGAAGGGGAAATTGGAATGATCGAAACTTCCAACGGCGTAATGCCGAATGTCAGAGCATTCTAGAGATTTCCGAAGGGGAACTTCCGACGGCGAACGTTCGGGAAGGTGGACCGAGAGCTATATAAGCGCGAACACTCGCCCTCGACAGACATTCAGTTTGTGGTATTGAAAAGCGTGTGACAAGTCGGTGTGATCAAACAGTGTGAAAATAAAAGCTTTCAATAAAGGTTTGTTTGTGTAATAAAGTTTAAAGTGGATAGTATTGGATAATAAAGAAAAGTGGTGAAGCTGCACAGATAATTGATCTGTGGTGGAACAAGAAAAGTGTGCGTGTTTTTATTCGGATAAAAAGACAATTGTGTTTATCGCAATCCAGTGGTGCGAACCCTCTTTGGTGTGGGATTGAATATTTCGTAACAATATGTAAATTCTCTTTATTACTTCAGAGGAATTCTGGCCAGAAAAGTCAAATTCAAGGATACTACTATTTTTTTACTGTTACAAACCCTCTTGGTGTACTTTCCCATCTCTGTATTGTTTTTTGTGTACAGCGTATCTATGTTGACGTTTTCATTTCAATACGGACGCTTACTAGTTGATCTTTTTTGCTTACTAAATTAATGGACAAGTCCATTCTGCAGCTTACCTTTCCAATCCATTCCAGTTCTTCCCGATTGCACGACTTGATTTTACTAAGAATACCATCTTCAGTTCTAAACCCAAATATGACTTTATCAATGCCCGACAGGTACGTTTGCGCCCAAGCCTTTCGACATTTGAAGTTTTCGAAAATATACTGGCTTTTTCCACCGACAATACTGTTGTATAACTTGAGGTCAATTAACTCTATACCATCGTAGGTGGTACGATCCTCACTAAACAAAAAAGATAGATAGAGAGATAGATAATATAGATATGTATGCATGTATGTATGTTTGTATGAACGTAAACTGCCTGAAGTTAATGCGACTTACAGATTTAATGGTGAGTTACTAATGACGCCGTCTATTACGCCGGCGTAGAGAAAGCTACGCCCAACAAGTTTGTTTTTAAAAACGCCATAGAACCGCGGCTTTGCGTCGACAATACCTGACATATCTGGCGAATTATATGGATTTTCTAACAACAAAATGCCATGAGCGAATTCAATATCCGGATTATAATCACATCGTCTTACCTGATAAACAGCACTGCTCGAATTTTGGCCCATAATAATCCATCGTCCTTTGTTCTGCTAAGGGCCGCTCATAATTGTCTTCATAATGCGATAGATAGATATTGCCCTTGTATTTGCTGGCAAAAATAGTCCAATCATTTCTTGGGTTACCAGGTGTGCACAATATTAGTCGTATAACACCGCGTTGTGTTATGTATTGGGCACATTTGATCATTGCTTCCGGACACTCATTGTTCTCTATGTCACTCCGATGATTACAAATGTATCGAAGTAGATCGTTGAATTTGTTCTCGACATACAAGTATTTTTTCGGTCGAAACGATTCAAAGCCCACATTGAGATCGATTGGTATTTTCGGAGCTTTATAGTACCTTAGGCAAGTGTCATTTCTTTCGATATGATCGTCTTCTGTTTTTGAAAAATATCCACAAAGCTGCGGGTGTTTGCCCTTTTCATCTGACATGTTGATCGCGCTACTGAGCCAAGCCAACTGATTCTAAACAAATATTTGAAATTGCCTTTTGGCTTGATAGATGATAAGCACAGCAGACATTTCGTTTGTAAACAGAATACATCAGATTTGCTTTCTGAAATAGGTTTTAGAAATGTTAATGACCAAAGTTCGCGTCGCGTTGATATGAGAGATGGAGACACACATATCATATTTGCATGCAAAATGTGTACAATTCCATGATTAGCTATCCAATTTCTTCAAGCCTACACTTATAAGTGTATTACATACCTTAGATTGTATATATATATTGAAAGACATAGTAGCTATAGTAGTAATTTGAGTACCCTTTGATTACTTTTTGCATATTTATTACTATACATACATATACAGTTGTAAATTAAAACAATTC
This sequence comes from Eumerus sabulonum, assembly GCA_951905685.1. Lineage (NCBI taxonomy): Eukaryota > Metazoa > Arthropoda > Insecta > Diptera > Syrphidae > Eumerus > Eumerus sabulonum. The sequence goes on along the minus strand of OX645061.1, from coordinate 11,158,746 downwards.
GGTTGAATTTCGATGCGAAACTGAATTTATTTTTCCAGAGAAATGCTCTTTTATAGCGTTGGTTTTGAAGATAAGAATCCGACTCTTATTCCAGCATGGGAACACTATTGTTGATTCTTACTTTAGTTCTCACGCAGGCGTATGTTTCTTATCTCTAATTACATACGTCTATGCTTATCTCTAGTTGAGAGCACCGTGGCGCAGTGGGTAGTGTGTTGGCCTCTGATGCCGATGACACGGGATCGAATCCCGACACAGCCATGTTATCGAACGTGTTTTTCACGGTGTTTCTCCTCAGCAGGGTTCTGACAAAAGCCCCTGTAGTAAAATTGTCATGAAAAACTTCTCGAAATTCGCCGTTCGGAACCGGTAATAAACTGTAAGTCCTTTTCTTACTTTACTTATCAGGCCTGCGATCCATGGAGGATCTGAGCCTGAGCTATAGCTGCCTTCCATCCTTGACGGTCCCGGGCACGCTGCTTCCAGTTGTCAAGACCAAGATGTCTTACATCCGCGATTACTTGGTCTTTATACCGGAGGTTCGGTCTTCCTCTTCTTCTCGAACCAGGAGACTCGGAGTCGAAGACCCTCTTAGCTGGAGCGTTAAGCGTTAGCCGAGCGCATGGACATCAACGTCGACGTAGTCGACGGATCCTTGCCTTCCGGACTACATCCACATATTGGTACAGGTCGTAGAGTTCGCGGTTGTGTCTTCTTCTCCATTCACCTTCCTCACAGACAGGACCAAATATCCGGCGCAGAATTTTTCTTTCGAAAGAACCCAAAATCAGCTCCGCTGTCCTGCTTATCGTCCAGCTTTCGGCTCCGTACAGCAAGACTGGCAGAATGAGCGTTTTGTAAAGCATGACTTTGGTCTTTCGAGTGAGGAGTTTTGACCCCAGTTGTTTGGACAAGCCGAAGTAGCAGCGGTTGCCAAGGGCGATTCTACGCTGGATCTCCACTGTGGTGTCATTTGTGGAATTTACGTTTGCCCCGAGGTAGACAAACTCCTTAACTACCTCGAAATTGTAGCTGTCAATTGTTATATTTTGTCCCAGGTGGTGAGCGACGGATTGGTTTTTGCTTGACAGCATGTATTTCGTTTTGTCCTCATTGATCTTAAGACCAACTCGTTTCGCCTGTTCTTCAATCTTCGTGAATGCTTCCACAATGCCACGGCGAGAACACGCGATGATGTCGATATCATCCGCGTATCCTAGCAGCTGGATGGACTTGTAAAAGATAGTGCCTTCCCTGTTGACGCCTGCCCGTCGGCTTAACCGCTCCAGCACCAGGTTGAAGAAGTCACATGACAGCGCATCTCCTTGCCGAAATCCGGTGCATGCTTCGAATGGGTCCGAGGTCCTAGAACCGAATTGCATGGTGCATCGCGTGTTTTTTAGCGTGGCGCGACACAACTGGATCAGTTTTACCGGGATCCCGAATTTGGCCATCGCCCCAAACAGTTCCTCACGATGAATGCTGTCGTATGCGGCTTTGAAATCGATGAAAAGATGGTGTGTATCGATTCGAAACTCGTTGGTCTTTTCCAGGATTTGTCGAAGTGTGAACATTTGGTCTATAGTTGATTTGCCGGGCCGGAGGCCGCACTGGTAGCTGCCGATTAGTGCGGTGCAAAATGGTTTTAGACGTTCGCTGGACAGGATCTTGTATGCCACATTGAGCAGGGATATACCTCTATGGTTCTTGCAAGAGGTAGGATCGCCTTTTTTGTGGATGGGCATATAGAGCTGGTATTCCAGTCGTCGGGCATGTTTTCATCTTCCCAAATTCTGCAGATGATCTGGTGCATTCTTCCTACCAGAACATCGCCGCCAGCCTTAAAAAGCTCTGATGGCAAGCCATCTGAGCCTGCGGCCTTGTTGTTCTTCAGCTTCTGAATAGCTGTGCCGACTTCTTCGATGCTGGGTGGGAGGACTACTTCAGCGGCTGGAGTTGGGATTTCCTCGGTCCCTACCACTCTCTCTTGGTCATGCTCGTTAAGCAGCTGCTGGAAGTGCTGCTTAAATACATCCACTATTCCCTGCGGGTCGGTGACAAGATTACCCTCGCAGTTTCGAAGAGCCTGGGTGCCCTTTTTGAAGCCTCCTGCAAGGCCTTTGGCTTTCTTGTAAAAGGCTCGTGTTTTATGTCTATCCCTAGACTCCTCGATATCCTTGAGCTGGGAGGCTGCGAAGATTCTTTTCTTTTGTCGCAGTAGTTTCTTCTCCTCCCTTCTTCTGGCTCTGTACTCTTCTCGCGCTGCCCTGGTTTTCCTCTGCAGCGCCTATTGGTACGCCTCGTCGGTTGCTGCCTTTTTCTGCTCACACTCGCCATCATACCACGGGTTTCTTGTCGGGGGTGGTAGGTATCCTAAGGTGGTTTCAGCTACTTCCTGAATGGCTGAGCGGCAATGCAGCCACATATTATTGGCATTTGTGTTCGACGTAGGCATACCGTAGAGTCTTTCGCTCAGCTGCTCCCTGTAAATTCTGGCAACCTCCGGTGTGCTCAGGCGTCCAATGTCGAACCTCCTCCTGATGGTATGGTGCAGCTTTCTGACATTGGAGAGTCGAGCTCTGAATATTGCTGCTACGAGGAAGTGGTCAGAGTCGACGTTTGCCCCTCTGAATATTCGCACATCCAGGATGTTTGACGAGTGCCTTACGTCAATGAGCACATGGTCGATTTGGTTGGCGATTCGACCGTCCGGAGATCGCCAGGTTGCCGTGTGGATTCGCTTGCGAGGGAATCTTGTGCTACTTATCACCGCATTACGAGCTGTCGCAAGGTCAGCGAGTCGGAAGCCGTTATCTGTTGTTGTATCGTGGAGGCTGTGCTTTCCGATCATTCCGCAAAGGTGACACTATATAAGACCTTAATCATCCCAGTCCTCCTTTACGGCGCAGAGGCTTGGACCTGAACAAAAGCGGATGAAGATGTCCTTGGTCGTTTCGAGAGGAAAATTCTGCGCACTATCTACGGTCCCGTTTGTTCAAACGGTGTACGGAGGAGAAGATATAACGAAGAACTGTACGGGTTGTACAGCGACATCGGCCTGGTACGACGTCTACGGATACAGCGTCTAAGGTGGCTAGGCCATGTAGACCGCATGGAAAATACAGCTCCGATCCGAAGAGTCTTCGAATCCACCCTGGAAGGAAGGCGCGGCAGAGGACAGCCGCATCAACGCTGGCGCACGCAGGTGGAAGGGACCTTAACTGGGCGTGCGGCGCTGGAAATAGCTGGCCAAAGACCGTGCGACCTGGAGACGCTTATTGGTTGAGGCCTAGGTTCTCCACGGACTATAGCGCCACCTAAGTAAGGTTTAATCATTTTGCCGAGCGCGTAAGATAGGTATAAGTTTTTTCTTAAATAAAAATGTATCGGTTGTCGTCCGATGACCGCAATCAACCAGCATCGGATGCGGTTAGTACTTATATGGAGGACCGCTTGGGAACACCGCGTGTTGTCCAGTTTGTTTGCCTACTTTTTAGTTATTTAATTTCTAACGAATAAGCGACTGGATCGATTTTTCTGAAAACTTTCTCACTTCTAAGCTGCGTAATTATGCGTGGAATGAACCCAATCTTATGTCAATATCATCTTTGGTTCTCGAGATAATCGAGACGAGAATTCCGATACGCGCATACGCACACACACATACGTCTCTATAAAAACCTTGGATTTGGATTCTGGCGACCTTGAAAAGTGGAGATATGTAGGTACATACATACGTACGTATGTCAAAATCCGGAATTCGCAAAATCGGCCCCATTGGGAAGTCAATAATGTACGAATTAATGAACGAAATTATTTCATATTTTATTTAAAACAGAATTACATTGAAAGTAAATTAAAAAAAAAATGAGCGCGACTTAGACACTGTCCAAATACCAATCCGGCAGAAAACTTAGGCTATTCTTCCCATCAAAGAACTGCTCATCAAGGTGGTCGGAAAAGCGTATCTTCTTGAATCTCCACACGGAGTATGGGCAATCTATGGATTGTAGTTTTGTTTCAACTCGATTTAGGAATGACTTCAGATAATTGAAACATATTGACTTATTCCAGTGTGTCTAGAAGGAAAGACAGTTAAGATTCATTTATATATATTTATATATTGTGTATAGACGTAGATCAGATGTAATAGGGTCTTTGGGTTTTTGATAACTTGTTTTCATTCTGATTGAAACTCGATCACGCCTTCCTTATAGAAACACTCTTCCCTATTGGTAAAAGAAAACTGAGACTTGAGACGAATTTTTTACTAGCAAAATCGCTCGCCATGGTCTAGACCAGCGATACCCAACCTGCGGCCCGCCAATCGTTTATGTGCGGCCCGAAATACACTAATGCCTGATCCACAATACTGCGTTAGTGCTAGCTGAGACACCCAACACAAGCAATTCAATGGGGTAGTCCAAAATACTGTGTTTGCGTTGGCGAGCTTAAGTTCATTGAAAAATGAGAGGAAATAAGAAAAAAATGAGAGCGAGAGAAAACGTAAGCTCACGTAACCAAAGGAGACAAAAGTCAAACACGTCGGAAATTTCTGTGCGTTTGAACGACTGTTGCTGTGTATTGATGTGTATGCTGTATCTGTGTACTTCTTGGTTTGTGTTGTGTACGTTTACGTCAGTGTTTTGACATGGAACAGCTGATAAAATTGAAGTAAGCATGCGTCGAAGCATTTCTCGTAACACGTAAAGTGCCTCGCACCAACGCAGTATTGTGGATCAGGCATAATGGGGAACACAATTTTTTCAAATTATTTTGTTTATTGAAAACATACATTAAATGAAACATTATGGTGCGCACATTTCTCAGTTCTGACATCAATACTCTCACAATAATTTTTTTAACTTTATGCAAAATATTCCGCCTAATTCCCTGACGTGTTAAGGTGGATCTGCCCGCTGATCCCCGCAGGGGTTGGTTGTTGCTTTTTTAATACACATCGATACTATACGTGTTATTCTCCGTTTAAAAACGACGCTTTTGACTAACGCAGTGATAGTCTCATGACGTCGATGTGTAGAGTCAAGACGTGGTAAAATGGTCGCAACAAGGCAGAGTGTTATAGTCAAGACGCCGTCAAACCGCAACGCGTTAGTAGGTGCAAACTGTAAAGGTGCCTGTCGAAGCCAATAGATTGGTATCTCATTCTTTATTCCTGGTTAAAATGCCAGCGGGTATGACGCGATCGCTATCGATGCGATGCCTCATGACGCGTTTACTTTCCGCATGTAACATTTGATTTCGCAAAATGACAATTAACGCGACGCTTAATAACGCGATGCCTTGCATTATATGTCCAGCTTTATATGTGTCTCGCACTGGCATCGTAATGTTTTTCTTTGTTTACTTACTTATCAGGCCAGCGATCCATGGAGGATCTGAGCCTGAGCTATAGCTGCCTTCCATTCTTGACGGTCCCGGGCACGCTGCTTCCAGTTATCAAGACCAAGATATCTTACATCCGCGATTACTTGGTCTTTATACCGGAGGTACGGTCTTCCTCTTCATCTCAAACCAGAAGGCTCGGAGTCGAAGACCCTCTTAGCTGGAGCGTTGATGTCCATGCGCTCGATGTGGCCGAGCCAGTGTAGTCGACGGATCTTTGCCTTCCGAGCTAAATCCACATCTTCGTACAGCTCGTAGAGTTCGCGGTTGTGTCTTCTTCTGCATTCACCTTCCTCACAGACAGGACCAAATATCCGGCGCAGAATTTTTCTTTCGAAAGAAGCCAAAATCAGCTCCGCTGTCCTGCTTATCGTCCAGCTTTCGGCTCCGTACAGCAAGACTGGCAGTATGAGCGTTTTGTAAAGCATGACTTTGGTTTCGAGTGAGGAGTTTTGACCCCAGTTGTTTGGACAAGCCGAAGTAGCAGCGGTTGCCAAGGGCGATTCTATGCCGGATCTCCACTGTGGTGTCATTTGTGGAATTTACGTTTGATCCGAGGTAGACAAACTCCTTAACTACCTCGAAATTGTAGCTGTCAATGGTTATGTTTTGTCCCAGGTGGCGAGCGACGGATCGGTTTTTGCTTGACAGCATGTATTTCGTTTTGTCCTCATTGATCTTAAGACCAACTCGTTTCGCCTGTTCTTTAATCGCCGTGAAGGCTTCCACAATGCCACGGCGGGAACACGCGATGATGTCGACATCATCCGCGTATCCTAGCAGCTGGATGGACTTGTAAAAGATAGTGCCTTCCCTGTTGACGCCTGCCCGTCGGCTTAACCGCTCCAGCACCAGGTTGAAGAAGTCACATGACAGCGCATCTCCTTGCCGAAATCCGGTGCATGTTTCGAATGGTTCCGAGGTCCTAGAACCGAATTGCATGGTGCATCGCGTGTTTTTTAGCGTGGCGCGACACAACTGGATCAGTTTTACCGGGATCCCGAATTCGGCCATCGCCCCAAACAGTTCCTCACGATGAATGCTGTCGTATGCGGCTTTGAAATCGATGAAAAGATGGTGTGTATCGATTTGAAACTCGTTGGTCTATAGTCGATTTGCCGGGCCGGAAGCCGTACTAGTAGCTGCCGATTAGTGCGGTACAAAACGGCTTTAGACGTTCACACAATACGCTGGACAGGATCTTGTATGCGACATTGAGCAGGGATATACCTCTATAGTTCTTGCAAGAGGTAGGATCGCCTTTTTTGTGGATGGGGCAAATAGAGCTGGTATTCCAGTCGTCGGGCATGCTTTCGTCTTCCCAAATTCTGCAGGTGCATGCTCCCTAGCAGAACATCGCCGCCAGCCTTGAAGAGCTCTGATGGCAAGCCATCTAAACCTGCGGCCTTGTTATTCTTCAGCTTCTGAATAGCTGTGCCGACTTCTTAGATGCTGGGTGGGAGGACTACTTCAGCGGCTGGAGTTGAGATCTACTCAGTCCCTACATCTCTCTCTTGATCATGCTCGTTAAGTAGCTGCTGGAAGTGATACTTAAATACATCCACTATTCCCTGCGGGTCGGTGACAAGATTACCCTCGCAGTTTCGAATAGCCTGGGTGCCCTTTATGAAGCCTCCTGCAAGGCCTTTGGCTTTCCTGTAAAAGGCTAGTGTTTTATGCTTATCCCTAGACTCCTCGAAAAGGTCATCACCCAAAATCTATAATGTTGCGGCCCACGTGAATTAGCAAACAAATGAATGTGGCCGGAGGGAAAAAAAGGTTGAGTATGGCTGGTCTAGACTATAATATGAATGTATAAGAAGCTCCCAACCAAGCTCGCAAGGCTTCTGGCTAAGCACTATCACACATCGATGTCCACACTTCTCTATTGTTTGCCATAGCTAGCTACTTTTTTAGACTGTCCAACTGCTGTGCAGGTCCTAGTTAAAAGCCGCCCATTGCCGACTTACCTCAAATACCTAGACTGTGGCGCTCAAAATAAACACAGCTAAAACAAAAGCCACAAACACAACCCAAATCAGCATTGCCGGACAGGGAGTCGAGAAAGTTGACGTATGGTCTCGGTTTACCTACACAATGTTCCAGCTCCGACATCAATATTGTTCTAGGAGGCTTTAATGCGAAGCTGGTAAAGAAGACCTCTTTAGAAAATTGATATAGGCTGTCTGAGACGTGGATAAGTTGCAGTCGCAAGAGATGGACAGGATTTTCGCCGATCATGTCTCCTTCAAGCTCTCCCAAGATCAGATGCAGGTTTCACAAACCAAAGACGGTGCCAAAACGCCATCAGGAGTGTCTATGTATTAGGTTTCCAGCCACCTGCAGACGAATGCAGACAGGCCATGTTGCATCGACGGACGAGAGCCACTAATGAGCTCTACGAACGCAAAGAAGGTAACGACACGCGCTCTTCAAAAGATAAAAGCAGCAAAACGAGAAATCTGCTGGCAGAGATGGACTTATCTGTAGAATATGGTCGGAGGGAAGCATGTCCCATGAATGGAATTTCAGCATGGTTTGTTCGGTCCATAAAAAAGGAGATCCCTATAACTGCGCCAACTATTTTTTGCGTGTTGTTTTATAAAGATTAGAAGTAATAGCCGCAGAATGACTGCTGTTTCTTTGGACTCAAGAAAGACCAAGGTGAACTCCCACAAAACCCTAACCATCCCGGTCCTCCTTTATGGCGCAGAAGCTTGGACCCTGTCAAAAATGGATGAGGAGGCACGTGGACGTACCCAGAGGGAAATTCTGCGTATAATCTTTAGACCTGTTTAGGTTAAGGGAGAGTGGAGGAGAAGATTCAACCACGAACTCTATGGGCTGTACAGCGATATCGATCTGGTGGTCAGACGTATGTATGTATACGGATACAACGTTTAAGATGGCTGGGCCATGTAGAGCAAATGCACGCCAGTTCCAGCTCGAAGAGTCCCCGGATCAAACCCTGAGGAACGATACGGCAGAGGACGGTCGCATTTAGGGTGGTGCACGCAGGTGGAACCAACTGCCTGTGCGGCACTGGAAACCGTGCGCCAGAGATGTATGGTGATGAACAAGGAAGATACGACGCGAATGACTTTGACCATTTTTGCTTACTAAATTAATGGGGGAGAAGGGAGCGAACAAACAGAGCAAAGAAGTTGATCGCGTTTAACTTGGCAAACGCCAGCTTCGATCTCTGTCCCTGCTCATTCCAAGTTGGCACACAGCCTCCGCGTGGCCTCCCCTGGATAGCTATACTGGCACCCGCCAGGTAGTGAACCAATGTGTGCAGCGACCCGACCCCTTGTTCCTGGGGAAAGAGGAACCTGGCCCTCCAGGTTGGGGGTTGCGCTTAAGGCTAACATCCCTAACGCATAAAACAAAAATTTTGTTCAGAGACAACCAATAGCCTCGGATACGGACGGATTACATGTTGACGACCCCCGCAAACGTCAAAAAGGAAACGAATTTCGGTTCTGCACCTGGAACGTTAGTTCCCTCAACAGACCAGGTGCAGCCGAACAACTGGTCAACTCTTTGGACTGCTATAAGGCAGACATTACCGCGCTCCAAGAAGTGCGATGGGATGGGCCAGGCAAAAAGCCGATGAAAAACTATGATATCTACTACGGAAACTGCTACAGAGAAAATAGACAACGCTTATTCGGATGCGGATTTGTTGTTCGAGGCAGACTCAGGAAAAAAGTCTTAAGCTTCCAATATGTAAACGAACGCCTCATAACTATCCGCATCAAGGCCAATCTCGGCAATATAAGCTTACTATGTGTCCACGCCCCCACAGAGGAGAAAGATGACGACTTCAATGTCCCAGCTATGACACCAAAATCGTTCAAGGAGATTTCAATGCGAAGCTGGGTAAGGAAGCTATCTTTGAACGGGTCATTGGAAAGCACAGCCTACACAACACCACGTCAGAAAACGGACTAAGGCTAGTGGACTTTATGGCGGGACATAACCTGGTAGTAGCAAGTACACGATTCCCACACCTTAACATCCATAAGGGGACCTGGCGGTCTTTCGATCAATCGACAACCAACCAAATTGATCATATTGCGATCGATGGCAGACACTCCTCCAGCATCCTAGATGTCCGAACCTTTCGAGGAGCCAACATCGACTCGGATCATTACCTTGTTGCAGCCAAAAAAGGAGGGAGGAGCATGCGCTTCTGAGAAGGAAAAAGAAGGAGAAGCGCGAGATCGAGGTGATGGAGAGATGTTACGGCAGGAACGACGTTCGAATTTTACCAGAAAGTAAAACGAACATGCCAAGGCTATAAAGCCAGGACAGAAGCCTGCAAGGATGAGCACGGACAACTAGTAGTGGAGTCACAGTCGATGCTGAGATTGTGGAAGGACCACTTCTGCAGACTGTATAACGGCGATGATAGTCAAAATGCCGCCGTCAGGCAGAGCGAACCATTCACAATGGACGAAGGAGAATCCCGTCCACCCGACCTAGACGATGTTAAGATAGCGATATCGAAACTTAAGTCTTATAAAGCTGCTGGAGCAGACGGACTCCCCGCGGAGCTGTTTAAAGCAGCTGGCGATGAGCTGGTTAGGAACATGCACCAACTCATCTGCAAGATATGGTCGGAAGAACGCATGCCCGATGAATGGAATCTCAGTATCGTTTGCCCGGTCCATAAGAAAGGAGACCCCTATGACTGCGCCAATTACAGAGGGATAAGCCTCCTGAACATCGCATACAAGATCCTCTCTGCCGTACTGTGTAAGTACCTGAAACCGTTCGTGGACAATCTGATAGGTTCCTACCAGTGTGGTTTCAGGCCAGGAAAATCCACGATAGACCAAATATTTACACTACGGCAGATCTTGGAGAAGACCCATGAATTCCAGGTCGACACGCACCATCTTTTCGTCGACTTTAAAGCCGCGTACGACAGTGTTTATAGAGACGCGCTGTACAGAGCCATGTCATGTTTTAACATTCCTGCCGAACTCGTCAGACTGTGCAGGATGACTATTGAGAACTCTCGCTGCTCCATTAAGGTCGGAGGTGAACTAACCGAACCCTTTGATGTTAAAAAAGGTTTTAGACAGGGTGACGCACTGTCATGTGATTTCTTCATCATTATTCTTGAAAAGACCGTGCGGGACTCTGCGGCCAATACAAGAGGTACGATCTACTTCAAGTCCACACAATTGCTTGCCTACGCAGAAGACAGTGACGTTATTGGACGAACAAAGCGAGACGCCAATGAGGCGTTCGCAAGCATTGAAGCAGAAGCGGCGAAAGTGGGTCTAAGGGTAAATGGGGACAAGACCAAATATATGCAGTCAACCAAGAAAGACGCACAACACCGACGTCTTAGTCAGAACGTCACCTTCGGCAGCTATATTTATGAAGTAGTCAAGGACTTCGTCTACCTTGGCTCGATAGTGACAAGCAGCAACGACACCAGCGCTGAGATAAAACGCAGATTATGCCAATTGCTGCTTCTTCAGGCTTAAGAGGCAATTGAGTAGTAGAGACCTCTCTCGAAAAACTAAGGTTTCCCTCTACAAAACCTTAATCATCCCGGTCCTCCTCTTGGACGTTATCAAAAGCGGATGAAGAGGCTCTTGGACGTTTCGAGAGGAAAATTCTGCGTGCAATCTTTGGTCCCGTTTGTGTAAACGGAGAATGGAGGAGGAGATTTAACCAAGAACTGCACGGGCTGTACAGCGACATCGGCCTGGTTAGAAGTCTTCGGATCCAACTTCTAAGATGGCTAGGCCATGTAGAGCGAATGGACATCAACGCTCCGGCCCAAAGAGTCTTCGACTCCAACCCCGAGGGAAGACGCAGCAGAGGACGACCGCATTTGAGGTGGCGCGCACAGGTGGAAGGGGACCTCAACCAACTGGGCGTTCGGCACTGGAAGCGGCTGGCCGAAGATCGGGCCGGCTGGAGAGGCTTGTTGGTTGAGGCTCTGGTTTACACCGAACTGTAGCGCCATCAAAGTAAGTAAGTAAATTAATGGATAAGTACGTTTTGCAGCTTACCTTTCCCATTCTCTCCAGTTCTTCCCGATTGTACGATTTGATTTTATTAAGAATACCATCATCAGTTCTAAAGCCGAATATGGCTTTATCAATGCCCGACAGGTACGATTGCGCCCACGTCTGTTGACATTTGAATTTTTCGAAGATATACTGGCTTTTGCCACCGACAATACTCTTGCATACCTTTAGTTCAATTAACTCTATATCGTCGTATGTCTCACGATCGTCACTAAACAAAAAGAAAAAGATAGATACAGATACAGACATGTACGTAAACTGCATGATGTTAATGCGACTTACAGATTCAATGGCGAGTTACTAATAACGCCGTCTATTTCGCCGGCGTAAAGAAAGCTACGCCCAACAAGTTTGTTTCTAAAAACGCCATAGAACTGTGACCTTGCGTCCACAATCCCTGACATATCCGGCGAATCATATGGATTTTCTAACAAGTAAATGTAATGAGTGAAATCAACATCCGGATTACATATATATAATCACATCATCTTACCCGATAGACAGCACTGCTCGAATTTGGGCCCATAAAAAGCCATCCTCCTATCAGCCACTGGGGCCCGTCCGCTGTTCTCTTTATAACGCGTTAGATAGATATTGCCCTTGTATTTGGTGGCAAAAATTGTCCACTCATTTCTTGGGTCACCAGGTGTGCACAATATTTGTCGTATAACACCGCGTTGTGTTATGTATTGGGCACATTTGATCATTGCTTCCGGACACTCAACTTTCGAAACTTTCTCTATGTCACTCCGATAATTGCAAATGTATCGAAGCAGATTGTTGATTTTATCCTCGAAATATAAGTCTGTTTTCGGTCGAAACGATTCAAAGCCCACATTGAGATCGATTGGCAACTTCGGAGCTTGATAGTACCTTAGGCAAGTGTCATTCCTTTCGATATGATCGTCTTCTGTTTTTGAAAAATATCCGCAAAGCTGCGGGCGTTTGCCCTTTTCATCTGACATGTTGATCGCGCTAGTGATCTAGTGATACTGACTACCAGGGATAATGATAGAGATACCAAGGCTCTGATGGTTTGCACTCATTTTTGATGTATTTGCCCACGATCTTTATTTCTGGAAAAACTGGAAATTCGTGTGTGGAATTGATGTGTGGAAGGCCGATCGTGGAACAATTTAATACACATTACAATAACACCAATTATTGTGGGAAGGGACATGTTCGCTTGTTTTTTTGAATTTGAATTTAACGACCGTTATAACGTACGTTGTATAGATAATCAACTCAGGAAAAAGGCAAATATTTTATTAATTATGAGTAATTTATGAGTAAACTACGCACAATTAAAGTAATTACTGCCGGACTATACTTTTTTTTATATATTTGCTCACTATTTCGGGCGAAACATTTATCTTTTGTTTCTGTTTTTATGATTTTCTTAGCGTTTCATTTTTGGGAGTCAGAATTCAACGCTTTCCTCCTGCTAGTATGTTTATTTCCAAAGAAAACGTGAAAAAAGAGCAATTTCTTGTCGAAATTAAGGATCTGTTTCATCTTTTTCTCGGATTTCAGTTTCTTTTCACCATTTAAGCTTGGGTTATCTTTCGAACATAGACCAAATGGATTTTCAATGCAATGCATTAGAGGAAAGAAGAAAGCAGTATGGGAATCATATTGTTACGAATTTATTCGATCCCCACACCAAATAGGGTTCGCACCACTGGATTGCGATAAACTACAATTGTCCTTTTTATCGGAATTAAAACACACACACACACTTTTACTTCTTTCACCACAGATCAATTATCTGTGCAGCTTCACCACTTTTCTTTATTATCCAATACTATCCACTTTATTACACAAACAAACCTTTGTTGAGTGCTTTTATTTTCACACTGTTTGATTACACCGACTTGTCACACGCTGTTTAATACCACAAACTGAATGAATGCCGAGGGCGAGTGTTCGCGCTTATATAGCTCTCGGTCCACCTTCTCGAATGTTCGCCGTTGGAAGTTACCCTTCGGAAATCTCTAGAATGCTCTGACAATTGGCATTACGCAATTGGAAGTTGACACCATTCCAATCCCCGCTTCCAGAGAGCTTTCGAACTTCCACAGCGAAATTCGAACTTAACCGTTGGTTTGTATCTCCGCAACACTGCCCTCCTCCTAAACTTGTCCGTCCTCGAACAAGCGATTGGATCCTTCTCCGTAATATGGCGCTAACCTCTCTACGTGGACAATCTTATACTTCGCCCGTCTGTTTCCCATCTGCTGTATCCGGTATACCACGTCATTGAGTTTCTTGATGACCTCATATGGTCCGTCCCAGGCTGATTGCAATTTCCGTTGTGGGATGTACAGCAATACCAATTGTCCTGTCTCGAATCCAGAAGATTTTGCCCTTAAGTCGTATCTTGCCTTCATCTTATCGCTGACCAAATTCAGTCGCTCCCGGATGAACTGATGGATGGAGTTCAGCTGTTCTTTCTTTTCGGTTACGAAGTCCTCACTGCCGCTAGTTGTCGGTAGTACCACGCCGAACTTCAAGTCCGATGGAAGTCGGAGATCAGTTCTAAAAATGGCTTCGGCGGGTGTTGTTGCCGTTGAATTGAGCTGTGCCGAACGGTATGCCATTAAGAAAAGCGGAAGATGTTCATCCCAGTCCTTCTGATCTCCGACGACGTCTTTTCTCATGTATTCCTCCATCGTCCGGTTGAACCTTTCGACCATGCCATCAGATTGTGGGTGTAATGGTGTTGTCCGCGTCTTTCTGATACCTAGCATGTCACAGAGTTCTTTGAACACCGACGACTCGAAGTTCCTTCCTTGCTCTGAGTGCAGTTCCAGCGGTACTCCGTAACGCGCAACCCAGTTGTTCACGAATGCATCCGAAATGGTTTCCGCTTCCTGGTTCGGGATGCAAAACACCTCAGGCCACTTGCTGAAGTAATCGATCACCACCAGCGCGTATTTGTTTCCAGCGTTGCTCGTTGGGAATGGGCCTGCGATGTCCATGGCGATCCGTTCGAACGCTGCTCCAACATTATACTGCTGCATATTTCCTCGAGTTTTCCTAACTGGACCCTTTGCCTTCGCACACTTTTCACACCTCCGAATGAAGCGCGTAACCGACCCATGGCATCCTACCCAGTAGAAACGTCTCTTGATCTTTTCTACAGTCTTGTTAACACCAAGACTGTCCAGGATGACTATGGAGAACTCTCGCTGCTCCATTAAGGTCGGAGGTGAACTAAAAAAGGTTTTAGACAGGTTGACGCACTGTCATGTGATTTCTTTAACATTATTCTTGAAAAGATCGTGCGGGACTCTGCGGCCAATGCAAGAGGTACGATCTACTTCAAGTCCACACAATTGCTTGCCTACGCAGATGACATGATGTTATTGGACGAACAAAGCGAGACGCCAATGAGGCGTTCGCAAGCATTGAAGCAGAAGCGGCGAAAGTGGGTCTAAGGGTAAATGGGGACAAGACCAAATATATGCTGTCATCCAAGAAAGACGCACAACACCGACGTCTTGGTCAGAACGTCACCTTCGGCAGCTAAATTTATGAAGTAGTCAAGGACTTCATCTACCTTGGCTCGATAGTGACAAGCAGCAACGACACCAGCGCTGAGATAAAACGCAGAATAACTCTTGCCAATCGCTGCTTCTTCGGGCTCAAGAGGCAATTGAGTAGCAGAGCCCTCTCTCGAAAAACTAAGGTTTCCCTCAACAAAACCTTAATCATCCCGGTCCTCCTCTACGGCGCTGAGGCTTGGACGTTATCAAAAGCGGATGAAAAGGCTCTTGGACGTTTCGAGAGGAAAATTCTGAGTGCAATCTTTGGTCCCGTTTGTGTAAACGGAGAATGGAGGAGGAGACTCAACCAAGAACTGTACGGGCTGTACAGCGATATCGGCCTGGCTAGACGTCTTCGGATCCAACGTCTAAGATGGCTAGGCAATGTAGAGCGAATGGACATCAACGCTCCGGCCCGAAGAGTCTTCGACTCCAATCTCGAGGGTAGACGCAGCAGAGGACGACCGCATTTAAGGTGGCGCGCACAGGTGGAAGGGAACCTCAACCAACTGGGCGTGCGGCACTGGAAGCGGCTGGCCAAAGATCGGGCCGGCTGGAGAGGCTTGTTGGTTGAGGCCCTGGTTCACCCCGAACTGTAGCGCCATCAAAGAAGAAGATAGGCGAGATTGAAACAAACAGTATACAAAATTATTTCAAGTACAAACGGATCGTCGAGATCGTCAATGGGTAGCGGTTCTGGCGACTGATTGGTGCAATGGTGTCATGGAGCACCTGGTTTTGTACCCTTGTGTAACCTTCAACGGCCAAGTTCGCGTTCATTATTTATTCTTTCAGACGGTTTATTTTTTGAAAGATCGGCGCGGTATTTACGCCTAAGCCGGTTGTATCGGTGATCGCTGAAGCTTGAGCTTTTATACTCTTGACGTCAACATTTATTAGGTGCACCCCATGAAGATTGGTTACTCGTGAAAGCGCCACGTAGGCTTGGCCACAAGAGAATATGGAGGTGCCAATGTCCATGAGGGCATTTTTTAGACTTAGATCTTGGCTCTTGTGAATTGTTAGGGCATACGCCACACAGATTGGGAATGGTTCTCTGTACACGTATGCCCGGGGTATGATCTCAAATTTTGACTTAATAGGCAATAATTCGTGAATCAGATTATTAGCGAATTTTACTACCAATTGTTTAGGCTTTGTTTGGTCTTCCGGGTCCCACCTCACTTTTTGTACAACGCATATCGACCCATTCACTAAACCTAAACTAACATCAATGTTCCTCCTAAGCATGACTTTAGCTCCCTCTTTAATGATTATAGTTTCTTCCAGTCCCGCAGTCATCGACGCATCATCTTCATATTTTTGTAAACACGCCCGGGCTTTCGTTATCATACGCTTTGAACAGTCCATGGAATCCTTAGCAACTAACTTTATCTCGGTGTGCGGAATCGCTTTTAACATAGCATTATTTAACACATATTTCTAGTCGGTAGTAAACAAACAGTATCTTCTGGTAAGTCCCTCAACCACTGTGCTATTTCCATTAACCCTCCTTCATTGGGGGTGGCCGTGGTGCAGTGGTTAACATCATCGACCACCGTTGGCGTTACAGTCCATGAAGAACCTGAACCGAGCTTCTCTCAATCACCCATGTTGTGTGTGATTTCATTTTCACATAGGTGAAAGGGACCTACAGTTTTATTGCCGGTTCCGAACGGCGAATTTCGAGAAGCTTTTCATGACAAATTTACTACAGGGGTTTTGTCAGAACCCCGCTGAGGAGAAACACCGTGAAAAACACGTTCGATGACATGGCTGTGTCGGGATTCGATCCCGAGTCATCGGCGTCAGAGGCCAACACACTACCCACTGCGCCATGGTGCTCTCTGTACCAAATTTCAGCTCTGCGAGTTGATGGGAAGTACTAGTTCTATTCTGATGATCATGAGTGAGTGACCTAGAGGACTTGAAATTTTGGAATTTAAGTATATGATTATAGCTTACTGGATGACGAACATTTCTGCGTTCTGGTCTTATCCAGGGGTTCTCAAATAGGGGCCTGAAAATGCGGCGAAATGGTTCCAGTAAAGGATGGTACGGCAGTGTTTGCTTCGCGCTCGACTTTGCGGGGGCACTGCCGTGCCCCCCGATAATAGCATACGAATTAATAAAACGAATTATTTCATATTTTATTTAAAAGAAAATTACATTGAAAGTAAAGTAAGAAAATGAGCGCGACTTACACACTCTCCAAATACCAATCCGGCAGAAAACTGAGGTTATTCTTTCCATTAAAGAAGCACTCATCAAGGCTGTCGGAAAAACGTTCGTTCTTGAATCTCCATACGGAGTATGGGCAATCTATGCATTGTAGTTTTGTTTCAACTCGACTTAAGAATGACTTCAGATAATTGAAAGATATTGACTTATTCCAGTATGGCTAGAAGGAAAGGTGGTTAAGACTGATTGTGCTGTAATATGTATAGACGTAGGTATATAAGATGTAATAGGGTATTGAATAACTTGTCATTTTGAATGGAATTCGATTACGCCTCTTTTATGGAAGCGCTCGTCTCTATCGGCAAAAAACTGGGCCAAGTATTCTATACAAGCTTCTCTTGAGACCAATTTTTTTTACATCGCTGGCCATGGTATGGACTATGAGATAAATGCAAACCAAGCAAGGCCGTGGTGCAGTGGTTAACATCATCGACTGCTGAGCGAAGAAAAAGTAATTCGTATACGGACAAAAAGTATGCAACGCAGTTGTGAATGGGAAGTGACCAGACGTACTGCTGCAGGCATAACACTCACAGTATATGCTCAACTGAAATTCAACCTCTGCGTATGCAATATTAAAAGTGCTCGAACGAATTATTACGGACTATAACCAAAGCGGAATTCGGTCGGCTCTCGTCCTATCTAGGACAACCACCCCTGAGAGTAGCGCATCAAACAACAACGAACATCAACGACCCAAACCACTGCATTCCGTTCAGGTTGTGTGTGTAACAACACATCATAAGAGAATATAAGAACTCTTGAACCTGCGCGTTCCTTAAAAAAAAAAAAACAAAAAAAAAAGCTCTCGGAGCTCTCGGGAAGTCGGCCTTTTCTGTTTTTTTTTTGTATAACCTCCTGTGGCGCCCAGATTTATTCAAATGGTTCTAAGCTGGTTTCTATGCAATGTTAAGCTCTTTAAATGGCTGACAAAGGCTTTGTAGGGGTAATAGTTGCCCGGCGAATGTTGAGTCCATAAAAATCGAGAAAAGCCACCACGAATGAACTCCTTGCGGCTCTGTTAGCAAGTTCTATCTCGATCTCCTTGTTTGTGCCAACTGGCGACTCCCTCTGGGAGTTACTAACGGGGATGGGCGAATAGCTAAGCATATGGAATGACCACTTTTACAGACCATACAGCGATGGTAGTCAAAATACCGCTGTTAGGCGGAATGAACGATTCACCATGGCGAATCTCGATACTACATACGATGTCCAAATAGCCGTTCTTGATTGGCTATTACAGTATTAGAACCTCCATAAACATCGTTCACATTTTAAGCCGCCTGGCTTGCGTGTTCACCCTTTTTTTTTGTAACGTAACACGAAACATGAATGGCAAAGGACTATCAAAGGCCTCGTAGGGGTTGCATCTATCCAACGGATGCTGGCCTGCTAAAAAGCGAGAAGAGCCACCGCAGTCGAACATCTTGCGGCACTGTTAGTAAGTCCCATCCCCACCTCCTCGTGGTGTTATCTGGAGATTTCCTATGGAAATTACAGACGGGGAAGGGCGAATGGCGAGCCTCCTGCTCCAAAAAACAGGATTAGTCAGTTGGGCTACGGCCTAGTAAGCCGTAACCGTAAAAAAACCTCAAGCTCCGATACAACCACAAGCCTCGGATATGTATAACGGACCGGATTTATATTGACGACCCTTGCAAAAAACGAAATAAGGACAATGATCTTCGGCTTTGCACGTGGAATGTTAGGTCCC
Organism: Eumerus sabulonum; assembly: GCA_951905685.1. Classification (NCBI taxonomy): domain Eukaryota; kingdom Metazoa; phylum Arthropoda; class Insecta; order Diptera; family Syrphidae; genus Eumerus; species Eumerus sabulonum. The sequence continues at coordinate 11,139,778 of OX645061.1, read as the reverse complement.
TAAACAGGCCACGTGCAGCCGAACAACTTGCGGACGCCCTAGACCGCTATAAAGCGAACATAACCGCCATCCAGGAAATGCGATGGAATGGACCGGGTATAAAGCGGATGAAAAACTGCGATATTTACTGCGGCGACTGCTATAGGGAGAGAGGACAACGATTGTTTGGATGCGGATTTGTTGTTCGAGGTGGACTAAGGCAAAAAGTCCTAAGCTTTCGGCATGTGAGCGAGCGCCTCATAACGATCCGTATCAAGGCTAAATTTTTTAACATCAGCCTGATCTGCGTCCACGCCGACACGGAAGACAAGGATGACTCCACCAAAGATGAGTTCTACGATCCCCTAGAGAGAACGTATGCCCAATGTCCCAGCTATGACATCAAACTTGTACTAGGAGACTTCAATGCTAAGCTGGGTAAGGAAAGCATCTTTGAACGAGTCATCGGCAAACATAGCCTACACGACACCACATCCGATTACGGACATAGGCTGATTGATCTTGCTACGGGGCGAAATCTCCTTCTAGCCAGTACGCGCTTCCCGCACCTCGATATACACAAAGGCACCTGGCGGTCTTTTGATCAATCGAGTACCAACCAGATTGATCCCATCGCGATCGACGTCAGACACTCCTCCATTATTCTTGATGTTCGAACTTTCCGAGGGGCTAACATCGACTCAGACCACTATCTTGTAGTAGCCAAGATGCGCTTACGGATATCACGACCGCAACGGAGTAGAGTAAGAATACAAAGTTATGACGTCGAAAAGCTACTATCGCCAGATACCGCTCGTGCTTTTACCGATCGCGTCTCCCTTAAGCTCTCCAATACATCCTGAATCCTTTGCAAACAAGCCCTGGAAAGCTCTGCATCCGAAGTTTTGGGTTTCAAGGCGCCAGCACGAAGAAACACCTGGTTCGATGACGAGTGCAGGAGGATTCACACAGTGAAGCAGGATGCATATAATGCCTCGCTGCATAAAAGAACAAGAGAAAGAAGAAAGAGCACGAGAAGCGCGCGATTGAGGATTTGGAGTGGTGTTACTGCAAGCATGAAAGTTTTATCAACAGATAAAGCGAACATGCCAAGGTTATAAAGCCAGAACGGAATCCTGCAGGGATGAGAACGGACACCTAGTAGTAGAATCGCAGTCGATGCTGAGAATATGGAAAAACCACTTCTGCAGACTGCATAACGACGATGTTAGTCAATATACCGCTGTCAGGCAGAATGATCCATTTCTAATCGACGGAGACCGCAGAGAATCCTGTCCCCCTGACCATAATGAAGTTAAGATTGCCATATCGAAGCTCAAGTCGAATAAAGCTGTAGGCGCAGACGGACTGTCTGCTGAGTTCTTCAAGGCAGCTGGGGATGACCTGGTTGGGAGCATGCACCAGCTCATCCGTAAGATATGGTTAGAGGAAAGCATGCCCGAGGAATGGAGTCTCAGCATCGTATGCCCGATCCACAAGAAGGGAGACCCCTCTGATTGCGCCAACTATAGAGGAATAAGTCTCCTTAACATCGCCTACAAAATTTTCTCTGCCGTATTGTGTGAACGCCTGAAGCCTTTTGTAAATAAGTTGATAGGTCCTTACCAGTGCGGATTCAGGCCAGGGAAGTTCACCATCGACCAAATCTTCACACTACGGCAGATCCTGCAAACAAAAATGAGTTTCAAGTCGACACTCACCACCTATTTGTCGACTTCAAAGCCGCATAGGACAGCGTAATTAGAGACGAGCTATACAACGCTATGTCTACCTTTGACATAACTGCTAAACTCGTCAGACTATGCAGGATGACTTTGGAGAATGCTCGCTGCTCCATCCGAATCGGTGAACACCTTACCGATAGTTTTGATGCCAAAAAAAGGATTTAGGCAGGGTGATGCGCTGTCGTGTGATTTCTTCAACATCATATTGGAAATGGTTGTGCAAAAATCACTGGCCAATACAAGAGGCACAATCTATTTCAAATCCTCGCAACTCCTTGCATACGCCGACGATTTTGACATAATAGGTAGATCAAAGCGAGATTTCAATGAGGCGTTTGCGAGTATTGAGATGGAGGCGGCGAAAATAGGTTTGGCGGTAAACGAGGGCAAAACTAAATATATGCTGTCATCAAAAAAGGACGCTCACCACCGACGTCTCGGCCAGAATGTTTGTATTGGCAGATATAAGTTCGAGGTAGTTAAGGACTTCGTCTACCTTAGCTCCGCAGTGACCTGGAACAACGACATCAGTTCCGAAATCAAACGCAGAATCACTATTGCTAATCGCTGTTTCTTTGGGCTCAGGAGGCAATTGAGTAATAGAGCCCTCTCCCGAACAACAAAGTTGATTCTATATAAGACCCTTATCATCCCGGTCCTGTTGTACGGCGCAGAAGCATGGACTTTATCAAAAGCGGATGAGGAGGCCCTTGTACGGTTCGAGAGAAAGATTTTGCACGTGATTTTCCGGCCTATAAACGCAGACGGGGGATGGAGGAGAAGATTCAACCACGAACTTTACGGGCTGTACAGCGACATGAGCCTAGTCAGGCGTCTACGGATTCAACGCCTAAGATGACTGGGCCATGTAGAGCGAAGGAACCCCACAGCCCGGAGAGTCTTTGAATCCAACCCCGAGGGACGAAGAAGCAGAGGACGGCCGCACTTAAGATGGCGCACACAGGTGAAAGGGGACCTCAGCCAACTGGGTGTGCGGCAGTGGAAAAGGCTAGCAAAAGATCGTGCTAGTTGGAGGGGCATGTTGGTTGAGGCCCAGGTTCACTCCGAACTGTAGCGCCCAGTAAGAAGAAGACGAAGAACGCGAAACATGCTATTGCCTTCTTCCACACTTTTCACGAGGGCGCCGTGGCCCAGTGAGACTAACTCTGAACTCTGATACACAATGAGTTAGTTCGGATCCCGATAACACCAACATCATCGATGGCTTATTTTGCAGCGTCCATCCTCGGCGGGACAAAATCGTCGCAGTATACTTGCCATGAAAAACTTCTCGACTCGTTCTCGTTCGGAATCAGCATTAAACTGTAGGTCCGTTTCACCTGTGTGAACAATAAATCACACAAAACATGGGTGATCGAGAGAAGCTTGGCTCTGGTCCATTATGGGCTATATTGCTACCAAAGAACGGATTAACGACAAACATATTGTTACGAATTATTCAATCCCCACACCAAATAGGGTTCGCACCACTGGATTGCGATAAACTACAATTGTCCTTCTTATCCGAATAAAAACACACACGCACTTTTATTTCTTTCACCACAGATCAATTATCTGTGTAGCTTCACCACTTTTCTTTATTATCCAATACTATCCACTTTAAACTTTATTACACAAACAACCCTTTATTGAAAGCTTTTCTTTTCACACTGGTTGATCACACCGACTTGTCACACGCTGTTTTATACCACAAACTGAATGTCTGTCGAGGGCGAGTGTTCGCGCTTTTATAGCTCTCGGTCCACCTTCTCGAACGTTCGCCGTTGGAAGTCCCCCTTCGGAAATCTCTAGAACGCTCTGATAATTCCATTGGAAGGTGACATCATTCCAATCCCCGCTTCCAGAGAGCTTTCGAACTTCGACAGCGAAATTCGAACTTAACCGTCCGTTTGCATCTCCGCAACAATATTGTTGGAATTGGAATTGGAATTGGATTGGAATGATGTCAACTTCCAATGGAATTGTCAGAGCGTTCTATTCGCAATCCAGTGGTGCGAACCCTATTTGGTGTGGGGTCGAATAAATTCGTAACATTTGGTGTCAGAAGTGGGATTGCGATTAAACGAGTGGAACGTGTATTTAAATTGTGAATTGCACAAAGTGAATTGTTAAGAGATAGAGAAAATGGTGAAATTGGAAAAGTTGACCATTGAACAACTGAAAAAAGAGCTGGATGCTCGGGAATTATCCACAGTGGGAAGTAAAGCCAACCTGGGGGAGAGACTGCGATCGGCGTTGCAGGAAGAAGGTGTCGACTGGGAGAGTTATGAATTCGGGGTGGAGAAGCCGTCGACATCCACTGAGCCAGCGTTCGATATGCAGCAAATTCTCGCGGCTATAAACGCTATGAGTGCTTCCATGAACCAGAAACTAGAAAAGCTGAAGGAAAATTCCGCTGCCGTAAGTAGAAAGTTGGAGGAAAATTCCACTTCTCTGAGTCAGAAACTGGAGGAAAATTCCACTGCCGTAAATAGGAAGTTGGAGGAAAATTCCACTTCCCTGAATCAGAAGCTGGAAGAGATGCTAGAGAGCACTCGAGAAAGCTTAAGAAACATCCAGCAGGCCGTCGACGATCGATTCCAGAGTGTCGAAGAGAAAATAGAGACACTGGACAAGAAGGTTCTAGATCTCGAAAAAAATCAGGAAAAAATAGTCGAGACGCTAGAATCGAGGTTCGACAAGAAGGTTCTGGAACTCGAGAGAACTTTCCAGAACGTTCAGCATCAAGGAAACATCGTTGTACCGACTGCAGCGTCGAAATTCACAGCTCCCAACTTCGACGGCACGAGTGCATTTAACATCTTTAACCTTCAGTTCGAGACAACAGCGGAACGGAATCAATGGGGAGAAGAAGATCGTGTGGCCGCTCTAGTAATTTCCCTTGAAGGTGAAGCAGCTGTCGGGACCCCGACACTCAACGAAGCTTGATTCTCCTGCCGAAGACATCTTTCAAGGAGACAGTTCCCAGCGCTCTTGCATGTGAAACATCGCTCTTGATATGCCGACCTTCCATCAAACTACGGCGCATATCTCAAGACCAGGATAGTTCGAGAACAACAACGGCGAGTAGGAGTGGTTCATTCCCGGGTAGATGCTACATCTGCGACCAGCAGGGGCACATTGCGAGGAACTGCCGTCTGCGAAGGAAGCGTTCGAGGTCTATTTCGCCGAAAAGAGACCATGGGAGTGAACGCGACCGTGGAGGTGCAAAAGGTGCACCTAACAATCCGTTAAACTAAAACGAGTCAGTGCAGAGGGGCATGCGCTGGCTCCCACATTGGAGTGCCCCAGCATCCTCGTATCCCGAATCTGTAGAGGTGCAACCAGCCTAGTCATCGAGGGAACGATGGACGGGCGACGATATCTGCTGACGTTGGACACGGGCGCAACTCATTCAGTCATCCGAAGCGGATTGGTTTCTGACATCGAACCATTTTCCGAGGTAAGGCTTCGTACAGTAACTGGTGAGAAGGCGGAAGTTAAGGGAAAGGTCCAGAAAATAATTACGATGGGTACCGTCGAGTTTCAGCATGATTTCATCGTTGCGGACATCACTGATGACATCATAATCGGCGTCGACTTCATGATTAGGCATGGCTTCACATTGGACCTCAACCAAAAAGTGATGAAGTACGGCAACTTGGAGCTCCCATTAACAATGGATAATGGACAAGGTAACAAGGTCAGGCGAATAGTCGTGCAAGCGCGCCAAACAGTTCCCCCGAATGCAGAAGCTGTGGTTTGGGCAAAGATAGAAGAGGATGCGGGGACAAGCCGAATGTGGGTGGTCGAACCCGACAAAAGAAATCGACCCAGCGATATAGTTGTTGGAAGGGCTCTCGTGGAACCCCGACAAGACCAACTGGTTCCAGTACGAGTCCTGAATCCTGCCAGTACACCTAGGACAATACACAAGGGAACAACGATCGCTCAATGCCAAGAAGCTGCCGCCGTTATGAACTGCGAAGATCAGAAACACCGGGAAATCCAGACCAACAAAGCCTTCTTGAAAACTATGGTCAGAGAATGGACGCAACATCTAGTGGAGAAGCATAAAAGCAAAGCACTCTCCCTGCTTCGTAAATATTGGACAGTTTTTGCAGATGGTAAGAACTGTGGAAGAACATCAATTGTGAAGCACAGAATAGACACAGGGGACTCTAGACCGATCCGGCAACCACCGAGGAGGGTACCTTTGGCGAAAGAAGGCGAGCTGATCAAACTAATCGACGAGATGGAAAAGGAGGGCGTGATCGAACCATCTGCAAGCCCATGGAGTTCGCCAGTAGTGCTAGTTATGAAGAAGGATGGAAGCACCCGATTCTGCGTGGACTACAGGAAGCTGAACGACGTCACGAAGAAGGACAGCTATCCTTTACCGAGAATCGACGACACCTTGGATACACTATCTGGTGCAAAGTGGTTCTCGACGCTGGACTTGCAAAGTGGATACTGGCAAATAGAGCTTGACCTGCAAGACAAGGAAAAGACCGCGTTCACCGCCGGGGGAGAGTTGTGGCAATTCTCTGTGATGCCCTTCGGTCTTTGCAATGCACCAGCCACATTCGAGAGACTGATGAACCGGGTGCTAAGAGGACTTCACTGGAGGACTTGCCTTGTCTATCTGGATGACCTAATTGTCATGGGCAAGGATTTCGACGATCACCTTAAGAAGCTTGAAGAGGTACTGGAGCGTATTCAAGCAGCCGGATTGAAATTGAGCCCGAAGAAATGTTCGCTCTTCCAGAACAAGGTGAAGTACTTGGGACACGTGGTGACTGCAGAAGGAGTTCATACAGATGAAGAGAAAATCTCAGCGGTTAAGGAATGGCCGCGGCCGAAGAATCTTCATGAGTTAAGGTCATTACTGGGACTTTGCACATATTACAGGCGATTCGTCCCAGGATTTGCGAACGTTGCCAACAGTTTGCACGAGCTCACCAAAAAGAATCGGCCATTCAAGTGGGAGAAGCCGCAGGAGGAAGCGTTCATTCACCTGAAGGAATTGCTCTGCAGTGCGAAGATTCTTGCATATCCTGTTCCGGGAGAAAAGTTAATTTTGGACACCGATGCGAGCGGACATGGAATCGGAGGAGTACTCTCTCAAGTGATTGACGGGCGAGAACGGGTCATCGCTTACTACAGTAGGATCCTCTCGAAGCCGGAAAGGAACTACTGTGTAACTAGGAGGGAGCTTTTAGCTGTGGTTGACTGTGTCAAGCATTTCCACAAATATCTCTATGGCCAAGCTTTTCATCTTAGGACGGACCACGCAGCGTTGAGGTGGTTGCTGCAGTTCAAAAAACCCGGAAGGCCAGCTTGCTAGACGGATAGAAAGAATCCAGAGTTATGACTTCAGTATCGAACACCGGAAGGGAAGCAGTCATGGAAATGCGGATGCATTATCGAGGCGACCTTGCGATGTTGAATGTAAACATTGTTCACGTGCCGAAACCAAGGAACAGGTCACCGACATCCGTCGTTTCCATGTGCTGCCAGAAGATTCCTGGACTGTCGAGAAGGTCGGAAGGAAGCAGCGAGAAGATGCCGATCTGGCAGCCATCATCGATTACCAAGAACGAGGTTTTCGACCAAGTTGGCAGCAAATATCCAGTGAAAGCCCAATCGTGAAAGCTTACTGGGCTCAATGGCAGAGTTTGAGGCTGAAGAACGGTTGCCTCTACCGCAGTTGGGAAAGTGAGGACGGGGACATTGTAAACGATCTGCTGGTAATTCCAAAGGGACAAATCGACGAGGTCATCCGAGAATACCACGAGGGACCAAGCGGGGGTCATCTTGGTGTTAACAAGACTGTAGAAAAGATCAAAAGACGTTTCTACTGGGTAGGATGCCATGAGTCGGTTACGCGTTTCATTCGCAGGTGTGAACAGTGTGCGAAGGCAAAGGGGCCAGTTAGGAAAACTCGAGGAAATATGCAGCAGTACAATGTTGGAGCACCGTTCGAACGTATCGCCATGGACATCGCAGGCCTATTCCCAACGAGCAACGCTGGAAACAAATACGCGCTGGTGGTGATCGATTACTTCAGCAAGTGGCCTGAGGTGTTTTGCATCCCGAACCAGGAAGCGAAAACCATTTCGGATGCATTCGTGAACAACTGGGTTGCGCGTTACGGAGTACCGCTGGAACTGCACTCAGACCAAGGAGGGAACTTCGAGTCGTCGGTGTTCAATGAACTCCGTGACATGCTAGGTATCAGAAAGACGCGGACAACACCATTACACCCACAATCTGATGGCATGGTCGAAAGGTTCAACCGGACGATGGAGGAATACTTGAGGAAAGTCGTCGTTGGAGATCAGAAGGACTGGGATGAACATCTTCCCCTCTTCTTAATGGCATACCGTTCGGCACAGCACAATTCAACGGCAACAACACCAGCCGAAGCCATTTTTGGAACTGATCTCCGACTTCCATCGGACTTGAAGTTCGGCGTGGTACTACCGACAACTAGCGGCAGGGAGGACTTCGTAACCGAAATGAAAGAACAGCTGAACTCCATCCATCAGTTCATCCGGGAGCGACTGAACTTGGTCAGCGATAAGATGAAGGCGAGATACGACTTAAGGGCAAACTCTTTTGGATTCGAGACAGGACAACTGGTATTGCTGTACAACCCACAACGAAAAAAAGGCTTGTGCCCCAAATTGCAATCAGCCTGGGATGGGCCATATGAGGTCATCAAGAAACTTGTACCGAATACAGCAGACGGGAAACAGACGGGCGAAGTATAAGATTGTCCACGTAGAGAGGTTAGCGCCATATTACGGAGAAGAGTCCAATCGCTTGTTCGAGGACGAACAAGTTTAGGAGGAGGGCAGTGTTGCGGAGACACAAACCGACGGTTAAGTTCGAATTTCGCTGTCGAAGTTCGAAAGCTCTGGTGAAGGGGAAATTGGAATGATCGAAACTTCCAACGGCGTAATGCCGAATGTCAGAGCATTCTAGAGATTTCCGAAGGGGAACTTCCGACGGCGAACGTTCGGGAAGGTGGACCGAGAGCTATATAAGCGCGAACACTCGCCCTCGACAGACATTCAGTTTGTGGTATTGAAAAGCGTGTGACAAGTCGGTGTGATCAAACAGTGTGAAAATAAAAGCTTTCAATAAAGGTTTGTTTGTGTAATAAAGTTTAAAGTGGATAGTATTGGATAATAAAGAAAAGTGGTGAAGCTGCACAGATAATTGATCTGTGGTGGAACAAGAAAAGTGTGTGTGTTTTTATTCGGATAAAAAGACAATTGTGTTTATCGCAATCCAGTGGTGCGAACCCTATTTGGTGTGGGATTGAATATTTCGTAACAATATGTAAATTCTCTTTACTACTTCAGAGGAATTCTGGCCAGAAAAGTCAAGTTCAGGGATACTACTATTTTTTCACTGTTACAAACCTAACCTTACTAAGTTAATGGACAAGTGCATTCTGCAGCTTACCTTTCCAATCCTCTCCAGTTCTTCCCGATTGCACGACTTGATTTTACTAAGAATACCATCTTCAGTTCTAAACCCAAATATGACTTTATCAATGCCCGACAGGTACGTTTGCGCCCAAGCCTTTCGACATTTGAAGTTTTCGAAAATATACTGGCTTTTTCCACCGACAATACTATTGTATAACTTGAGGTCAATTAACTCTATACCATCGTAGGTGGTACGATCCTCACTAAACAAAAAAGATAGATAGAGAGATAGATAATATAGATATGTATGCATGTATGTATGTTTGTATGTACGTAAACTTCCTGAGGTTAATGCGACTTACAGATTTAATGGTGAGTTACTAATGACGCCGTCTATTACGCCGGCGTAGAGAAAGCTACGTCCAACAAGTTTGTTTTTAAAAACGCCATAGAACCGCGGCTTTGCGTCGACAATACCTGACATATCTGGCGAATTATATGGATTTTCTAACAACAAAATGCCATGAGCGAATTCAATATTCGGATTATAATCACATCGTCTTACCTGATAAACAGCACTGTTCGAATTTTGGCCCATAATAATCCATCGTCCTTTGTTCTGCTAAGGGCCGCTCATAATTGTCTTCATAATGCGATAGATAGATATTGCCCTTGTATTTGCTGGCAAAAATAGTCCAATCATTTCTTGGGTTACCAGGTGTGCACAATATTAGTCGTATAACACCGCGTTGTGTTATGTATTGGGCACATTTGATCATTGCTTCCGGACACTCATTGTTCTCTATGTCACTCCGATGATTACAAATGTATCGAAGTAGATCGTTGAATTTGTTTTCGACATACAAGTATTTTTTCGGTCGAAACGATTCAAAGCCCACATTGAGATCGATTGGTATTTTCGGAGCTTTATAGTACCTTAGGCAAGTGTCATTTCTTTCGATATGATCGTCTTCTGTTTTTGAAAAATATCCACAAAGCTGCGGGTGTTTGCCCTTTTCATCTGACATGTTGATCGCGCTACTGAGCCAAGCCAACTGATTCTAAACAAATATTTGAAATTGCCTTTTGGCTTGATAGATGATAAGCACAGCAGACATTTCGTTTGTAAACAGAATACATCAGATTTGCTTTCTGAAATAGGTTTTAGAAATGTTAATGACCAAAGTTCGCGTCGCGTTGATATGAGAGATGGAGACACACATATCATATTTGCATGCAAAATGTGTATAATTCCATGATGAGCTATCCAATTTCTTCAAGCCTACACTTATAAGTGTATTACATACCTTAGATTGTATATATCTATTGAAAGACATAGTATCTATAGTAGTAATTTGAGTACCCTTTGATTACCTTTTGCATATTTATTAAAACAATCCGGTTGAATTTCGATGCGAAACTGAATTTATTTTTCCAAAGAAATGCTCTTTTATAGCGTTGGTTTTGAAGATAAGAATCCGACTCTTATTCCAGCATGGGAACACTATTGTTGATTCTTACTTTAGTTCTCACGCAGGCGTATGTTTCTTATCTCTAATTACATACGTCTATGCTTACCTCTAGTTGAGAGCACCGTGGCGCAGTGGGTAGTGTGTTGGCCTCTGATGCCGATGACACGGGATCGAATCGCGACACAGCCATGTCATCGAACGTGTTTTTCACGGTGTTTCTCCTCGGCGGGGTTCTGACAAAAGCCCCTGTAGTAAAATTTAAAATTGTCATGAAAAGCTTCTCGAAATTCGCCGTTCGGAACCGGTAATAAACTGTAAGTCCTTTTCTTACTTTACTTATCAGGCCTGCGATCCATGGAGGATCTGAGCCTGAGCTATAGCTGCCTTCCATCCTTGACGGTCCCGGGCACGCTGCTTCCAGTTGTCAAGACCAAGATGTCTTACATCCGCGATTACTTGGTCTTTATACCGGAGGTTCGGTCTTCCTCTTCTTCTCGAACCAGGAGACTCGGAGTCGAAGACCCTCTTAGCTGGAGCGTTAAGCGTTAGCCGAGCGCATGGACATCAACGTCGACGTAGTCGACGGATCCTTGCCTTCCGGACTACATCCACATATTGGTACAGGTCGTAGAGTTCGCGGTTGTGTCTTCTTCTCAATTCACCTTCCTCACAGACAGGACCAAGTAACCGGCGCAGAATTTTTCTTTCGAATGAACCCAAAATCAGCTCCGCTGTCCTGCTTATCGTCCAGCTTTCGGCTCCGTACAGCAAGACTGGCAGAATGAGCGTTTTGTAAAGCATGACTTTGGTCATTCGAGTGAGGGGTTTTGACCCCAGTTGTTTGGACAAGCCGAAGTAGCAGCGGTTGCCAAGGGCGATTCTATGCCGGATCTCCACTGTGGTGTCATTTGTGGAATTTACGTTTGCCCCGAGGTAGACAAACTCCTTAACTACCTCGAAATTGTAGCTGTCAATTGTTATATTTTGTCCCAGGTGGTGAGCGACGGACTCGTTTTTGCTTGACAGCATGTATTTCGTTTTGTCCTCATTGATCTTAAGACCAACTCGTTTCGCCTGTTCTTCAATCGCTGTGAATGCTTCCACAATGCCACGGCGAGAACACACGATGATGTCGATATCATACGCGTATCCTAGCAGCTGGATGGACTTGTAAAAGATAGTGCCTTCCCTGTTGACGCCTGCCCGTCGCACTATCTGCTCCAGCACCAGGTTGAAGAAATCACATGATAGCGCATCTCCATGCCGAAATCCGGTGCATGTTTCGAATGGTTCCGAGGTCCTAGAACCGAGTTGCACGGTGCATCGCGTGTTTTTTAGCGTGGCGCGACACAACTGGATCAGTTTTACCGGGATCCCTAATTCGGCCATCGCCCCAAACAGTTCCTCACGATGAATGCTGTCGTATGCGGCTTTGAAATCGATGAAAAGACGGTGTGTATTGATTCGAAACTCGTTGGTCTTTTCCAGGATTCGTCGAAGTGTGAAAATTTGGTCTATAGTCGATTTGCCGGGCCGGAAGCCGCACTGATAGCTGCCGATTAGTGCGATGCAAAATGGTTTTAGACGTTCACACAATACGCTGGACAGGATCTTGTATGCGACTTTGAGCAGGGATATACCTCTATGGTTCTTGCAAGAGGTAGGATCGCCTTTTTTGTGGATGGGGCATATAGAGCTGGTATTCCAGTCGTCGGGCATGCCTTCATCTTCCCAAATTCTGCAGATGACCTGGTGCATGCTCCCTACCAGCACATCGCCGCCAGCCTTGAAGAGCTCTGATGGCAAGCCATCTGAGCCTGCGGCCTTGTTGTTCTTCAGCTTCTGAATAGCTGTGCCGACTTCTTCGATGCTGGGTGGGAGGACTACTTCAGCGGCTGGAGTTGGGATTTCCTCGGTCCCTACCACTCTCTCTTGGTCATGCTCGTTAAGCACCTGCTGGAAATGCTGCTTAAATACATCCACTATTCCCTGCGGGTCGGTGACAAGATTATCCTCGCAGTTTCGAAGAGCCAGGGTGCCCTTTTTGAAGCCTCCTGCAAGGCCTTTGGCTTTCTTGTAAAAGGCCCGTATTTTATGTTTATGCCTAGACTCCTCGATATCTTTGAGCTGGGAGGCTGCGAAGATTCTTTTCTTTTGTCGCAGTAGTTTTTTCTCCTCCCTTCTTCTGGCTCGGTACTCTTCTTGCGCTGCCCTGGTTTTCCTCTGCAGCGCCTTTTGGTACGCCTCGTCGGTTGCTGCCTTTTTCTGCTCACACTCGCCATCATACCACGGATTTCTTGTCGGGGGTGGTAGGTATCCTAAGGTGGTTTCAGCTACTTCCTGAATGGCTGAGCGACAATGCAGCCACATATTATTGGCATTTGTGTTCGACGTAGGCATACCGTAGAGTCTTTCGCTCAGCTGCTCCCTGTAAATTCTGGCAACCTCCGGTGTGCTCAGGCGTCCAATGTCGAACCTCCTCCTGATGGTATGGTGCAGCTTTCTGACATTGGACAGTCGAGCTCTGAATCTTGCTGCTACGAGGAAGTGGTCAGAGTCGACGTTTGCCCCTCTGAATATTCGCACATCCAGGATGTTTGACGAGTGCCTTGCGTCAATGAGCACATGGTCGATTTGGTTGGCGGTTCAACCGTCCGGAGATCGCCAGGTTGCCGTGTGGATTCGCTTGCGAGGGAATCTTGTGCTACTTATCACTGCATTACGAGCTGTCGCAAAGTCAGCGAGTCGGAAGCCGTTATCTGTTGTTGTATCGTGGAGGCTGTGCTGTCCGATCATTCCGCAAAGGTGACACTATATAAGACCTTAATCATCCCAGTCCTCCTTTACGGCGCAGAGGCTTGGACTTTAACAAAAGCGGATGAAGATGTCCTTGGTCGTTTCGAGAGGAAAATTCTGCGCACTATCTACGGTCCCGTTTGTTCAAACGGTGTACGGAGGAGAAGATATAACGAAGAACTGTACGGGTTGTACAGCGACATCGGCCTGGTACGACGTCTACGGATACAGCGTCTAAGGTGGCTAGGCCATGTAGACCGCATGGAAAATACAGCTCCGATCCGAAGTCTTCGAATCCACCCTGGAAGGTAGGCGCGGCAGAGGACAGCCGCATCAACGCTGGCGCACGCAGGTGGAAGGGACCTTAACTGGGCGTGCGGCGCTGGAAATAGCTGGCCAAAGACCGTGCGACCTGGAGACGCTTATTGGTTGAGGCCTAGGTTCTCCACGGACTATAGCGCCACCTAAGTAAGGTTAAATCATTTTGCCGAGCGCGTAAGATAGTTATAAGTTTTTTCTGAAATAAAAATGTATCGGTTGTCGTCCGATGACCGCAATCAACCAGCATCGGGTGCGGTTAGTACTTATATGGAGGACCGCTTGGGAACACCGCGTGTTGTCCAGTTTTTTTGCCTACTTTTTAGTTATTTAATTTCTAACGAATAAGCGACTGGATCGATTTTTCTGAAAACTTTCTCACTTCTAAGCTGCGTAATTATGCGTGGAATGAACCCAATCTTATGTCAATATCATCTTTGGTTCTCGAGATAATCGAGACGAGAATTCCGATACGCGCATACGCACACACACACATACGTCTCTATAAAAACCTTGGATTTGGATTCTGGCGACCTGGAATTCGCAAAATCGGCCCCATTGGGAAGTCAATAATGTGCGAATTAATGAACGAAATTATTTCATATTTTATTTAAAACAGAATTACATTGAAAGTAAATTTAAAAAATGAGCGCGACTTAGACACTGTCCAAGTACCAATCCGGCAGAAAACTTAGGCTATTCTTCCCATCAAAGAACTGCTCGTCAAGGTGGTCGGAAAAGCGTATCTTCTTGAATCTCCACACGGAGTATGGGCAATCTATGGATTGTAGTTTTGTTTCAACTCGATTTAGGAATGACTTCAGATAATTGAAACATATTGACTTATTCCAGTGTGTCTAGAAGGAAAGACAGTTAAGATTCATTTATATATATTTATATATTGTGTATAGACGTAGATCAGATGTAATAGGGTCTTTGGGTTTTTGATAACTTGATTTCATTCTGATTGAAACGCGATCACGCCTTCCTTATAGAAACACTCTTCCCTATTGGTAAAAGAAAACTGAGACTTGAGACGAATTTTTTACTAGCAAAATCGCTCGCCATGGTCTAGACCAGCGATACCCAACCTGCGGCCCGCCAATCGTTTATGTGCGGCCCGAAACACACTAATGCCTGATCCACAATACTGCGTTAGTGCTAGCTGAGACACCCAACACAAGCAATTCAATGGGGTAGTCCAAAATACTGCGTTTGCGTTGGCGAGCTTACGTTCATTAAAAAATGAGAGGAAATAAGAAAAAATTGAGAGCGAGAGAAAACGTAAGCTCACGT
The DNA here is from genome assembly GCA_951905685.1 of Eumerus sabulonum. Classification (NCBI taxonomy): domain Eukaryota; kingdom Metazoa; phylum Arthropoda; class Insecta; order Diptera; family Syrphidae; genus Eumerus; species Eumerus sabulonum. Next base: position 11,124,730 of record OX645061.1, on the reverse strand, counting down.
AACCAAAGGAGACAAAAGTCAAACACGTCGGAAATTTCTGTGCGTTTGAACGACTGTTGCTGTGTATTGATGTGTATGCTGTATCTGTGTATTTCTTGGTTTGTGTTGTGTACGTTTACGTCAGTGTTTTGACATGGAACAGCTGATAAAATTGAAGTAAGCATGCGTCGAAGCATTTCTCGTAACACGTAAAGTGCCTCGCACCAACGCAGTATTGTGGATCAGGCATAATGGGGAACACAATTTTTTCAAATTATTTTGTTTATTGAAAACATACATTAAATGAAACATTATGGTGCGCACATTTCTCAGTTCTGACATCAATACTCTCACAATAATTTTTTTAACTTTATGCAAAATATTCCGCCTAATTCCCTGACGTGTTAAGGTGGATCTGCCCGCTGATCCCCGCAGGGGTTGGTTGTTGCTTTTTTAATACACATCGATACTATACGTGTTATTCTCCGTTTAAAAACGACGCTTTTGACTAACGCAGTGATAGTCTCATGACGTCGATGTGTAGAGTCAAGACGTGGTAAAATGGTCGCAACAAGGCAGAGTGTTATAGTCAAGACGCCGTCAAACCGCAACGCGTTTGTAGGTGCAAACTGTAAAGGTGCCTGTCGAAGCCAATAGATTGGTATCTCATTCTTTATTCCTGGTTAAAATGCCAGCGGGTATGACGCGATCGCTATCGATGCGATGCCTCATGACGCGTTTACTTTCCGCATGTAACATTTGATTTCGCAAAATGACAATTAACGCGATGCCTTGTTTTTTGTGACCAAAGAACGCGACGCTTAATAACGCGATGCCTAGCATTATATATCCAGCTTTATATGTGTCTCGCACTGACATCGTAATGTTTTTCTTTGTTTACTTACTTATCAGGCCAGCGATCCATGGAGGATCTGAGCCTGAGCTATAGCTGCCTTCCATTCTTGACGGTCCCGGGCACGCTGCTTCCAGTTATCAAGACCAAGATGTCTTACATCCGCGATTACTTGGTCTTTAAACCGGAGGTACGGTCTTCCCCTTCTTCTCGAACCAGAACGCTCGGAGTCGAAGACCCTCTTAGCTGGAGCGTTGATGTCCATGCGCTCGATGTGGCCGAGCCAGTGTAGTCGACGGATCTTTGCCTTCCGGGCTAAATCCACATCTTCGTACAGCTCGTAGAGTTCGCGGTTGTGTCTTCTTCTCCATTCACCTTCCTCACAGACAGGACCAAATATCCGGCGCAGAATTTTTCTTTCGAAAGAACCCAAAATCAGCTCCGCTGTCCTGCTTATCGTCCAGCTTTCGGCTCCGTACAGCAAGACTGGCAGGATGAGCGTTTTGTAAAGCATGACTTTGGTCATTCGAGTGAGGGGTTTTGACCCCAGTTGTTTGGACAAGCCGAAGTAGCAGCGGTCGCCAAGGGCGATTCTATGCCGGATTTCCACTGTGGTGTCATTTGTGGAATTTACGTTTGCCCCGAGGTAGACAAACTCCTTAACTACCTCGAAATTGTAGCTGTCAATTGTTATATTTTGTCCCAGGTGGTGAGCGACGGACTCGTTTTTGCTTGACAGCATGTATTTCGTTTTGTCCTGATTGATCTTAAGACCAACTCGTTTCGCCTGTTTTTCAATCGCCGTGAATGCTTCCACAATGGCACGGCGAGAACACGCGATGATGTCGATATCATCCGCGTATCCTAGCAGCTGGATGGACTTGTAAAAGATAGTGCCTTCCCTTTTGACGCCTGCCTGTTGCATCGACGGACGAGAGCCACTAATGAGCTCTACGAACGCAAAGAAGGTAACGACACGCGCTCTTTAAAAGATAAAAGCAGCAAAACGAGAAATCTGCTGGCAGAGATGGACTTATCTGTAGAATAAGGTCGGAAGAAAGCATGTCCCATGAATGGAATTTCAGCATCGTTTGTTCGGTCCATAAAAAAGGAGACCCCTATAACTGCGCCAACTATATATAGGGCTCCTTTATGGTGCAGAAGCTTGGATCCTTTCAAAAATGGATGAGGGGGCACGTGGACGTACTCAGAGGAAAATTCTGCGTATAATCTTTAGACCTGTTTATGTTAAGGGAGAGTGGAGGAGAAGATTCAACCACGAACTCTATGGGCTGTACAGCGATATCGGTCTGGTGGTCAGACGTACATATGTATGTATACGGATACAACGTTTAAGATGGCTGGGCCATGTAGAGCAAATGCACACCACAGTTCCAGCCCGAAGAGTCCCCGAATCAAACCCTGAGGAACGACACGGCAGAGGACGGTCGCATTTAGGGTGGTGCACGCAGGTGGAACCAACTGCCTGTGCGGCACTGGAAACCGTGCGCCAGAGATGTATGGTGATGAACAAGGAAGATACGACGCGAATGACTTTGACCATTTTTGCTTACTAAATTAATGGAGGAGAAGGGAGTGAACAAACAGAGCAAAGAAGTTGATCGCGTTTAACTTGGCAAACGTCAGCTTCGATCTCTGTCCCTGCTCAATCCAAGTTGACACACAGCCTCCGCGTGGCCTCCCCTGGATAGCTATACTGGCACCCGCCCTCCAGATTGGGGGTTGCGCTTAGGGCTGACATCCCTATCGCTTAAAACAAAAATTTTGTTCAGAGACAACCAATAGCCTCGGATACGGACGGATTACATGTTGACGACCCCCGCAAACGTCAAAAAGGAAACGAATTTCGGTTATGCACCTGGAACGTTAGGTCCCTCAACAGACCAGGTGCAGCCGAACAACTGGTCAACTCTTTGGACTGCTATAAGGCAGACATTACCGCGCTCCAAGAAGTGCGATGGGATGGGCCAGGCAAAAAGCGGATGAAAAACTGTTATTTCTACTACGGAACCTGCTACAGAGAAAATAGACAACGCTTATTCGGATGCGGATTTGTTGTTCGAGGCAGACTCAGGAAAAAAGTCTTAAGCTTCCAATATGTAAACGAACGCCTCATAACTATCCGCATCAAGGCCAATCTCGGCAATATAAGCTTACTATGTGTCCAAGCCCCCACAGAGGAGAAAGATGACCGACATAAAGACGACCTCTATGATCTCTTAGGCAGAACGTATGCGCAATGTCCCAGCTATGACACCAAAATCGTTCTAGGAGATTTCAATGCGAAGCTGGGTAAGGAAGCTATCTATGAACGGGTCATTGGAAAGCACAGCCTACACAACACCACGTCAGAAAACGGACTAAGGCTAGTCGACTTTATGGCGAATATAATCTCGTAGTAGCAAGTACACGATTCCCACACCTCAACATCCATAAGGGGACCTGGCGGTCTTTCGATCAATCGACAACCAACCAAATTGATCATATTGCGATCGACGGCAGATACTCCTCCAGCATCCTAGATATCCGAACCTTTCGAGGAGCCAACATCGACTCGGATCATTACCTTGTTGCAGCCAAGGTACGGATGCGAATTTCTCGGAACCAACGGAGTCGAGTAAGAACACCAAAATTTAACGTCGGAAAGCTGCAATCGCAGGAGACCGCCAGGACCTTCGCCGGTCAAGTCTCCCTCAAGCTCTCTCAGGTCCCGATGCAATCTGCAGAAACCATAGAACAGCAAAGGAGTCGTTGTCAGAAAGCCATTAGAGAGGCCGCCTCAGATATACTCGGTTTCGAGCCACCACCGTCGAGAAACCCCTGGTTTGATGATGAGTGCAGACAGGCCCATGTAGAGAAACAGAATGCATACATGGCCACATTGCATCGACGGACGAGAGCTGCCCGCGAGCTCTATGAACAGAAAAGGAGGGAGGAGCATGCGCTTCTGAGAATGAAAAAGAAGGAGCACGAGAAGCGCGAGATCGAGGAGATGTAGAGATGTTACTGCAGGAACGACGTTCGAAAATTGTACCAGAAAGTAAAACGAACATGCCAAGGCTATAAACAACTAGTAGTGGAGTCACAGTCGATGCTGAGATTGTGGAAGGACCACTTCTGCAGACTGTATAACGGCGATTATAGTCAAAATGCCGCCGTCAGGCAGAGCGAACCATTCACAATGGACGAAGACGAAGGAGAATTCCGTCCACCCGACCTAGACGATGTTAAGATAGCGATATCGAAACCTAAGTCTTATAAAGCTGCTGGAGCAGACGGACTCCCCGCGGAGCTGTTTAAAGCAGCTGGCGATGAGCTGGTTAGGAACATGCACCAACTCATCTGCAAGATATGGTCGGAAGAACGCATGCCCGATGAATGGAATCTCAGTATCGTTTGCCCGGTCCATAAGAAAGGAGACCCCTATGACTGCGCCAATTACAGAGGGATAAGCCTCCTGAACATCGCGTACAAGATCCTCTCTGCCGTACTGTGTAAGTACCTGAAACCATTCGTGGACAATCTGATAGGTTCCTACCAGTGTGGTTTCAGGCCAGGAAAATCCACGATAGACCAAATATTTACACTACGGTAGATCTTGGAGAAGACCCATGAATTCCAGGTCGACACGCACCATCTTTTCGTCGACTTTAAAGCCGCGTATGACAGTGTTTATAGAGACGAGCTATACAGAGCCATGTCATGTTTTAACATTCCTGCCAAACTCGTCAGACTATGCAGGATGACTATGGAGAACTCTCGCTGCTCCATTAAAGTCGGAGGTGAACTAACCGACCCCTTTGATGTTAAAAAAGGTTTTAGACAGGGTGACGCACTGTCATGTGATTTCTTCAACATTATTCTTGAAAAGATCGTGCGGGACTCTGCGGCCAATACAAGAGGTACGATCTACTTCAAGTCCACACAATTGCTTGCCTACGCAGATGACATTGACAACATTTTTCAACTTACCTTTCCCATTCTCTCCAGTTCTTCCCGATTGTACGATTTGATTTTATTAAGAATACCATCATCAGTTCTAAAGCCGAATATGGCTTTATCAATGCCCGACAGGTACGATTGCGCCCACGTCTGTTGACATTTGAATTTTTCGAAGATATACTGGCTTTTGCCACCGACAATACTCTTGCATACCTTTAGTTCAATTAACTCTATATCGTCGTATGTCTCACGATCGTCACTAAACAAAAAGAAAAAGATAGATACAGATACAGACATGTACGTAAACTGCATGATGTTAATGCGACTTACAGATTCAATGGCGAGTTACTAATAACGCCGTCTATTTCGCCGGCGTAAAGAAAGCTACGCCCAACAAGTTTGTTTCTAAAAACGCCATAGAACTGTGACCTTGCGTCCACAATCCCTGACATATCCGGCGAATCATATGGATTTTCTAACAAGTAAATGTAATGAGTGAAATCAACATCCGGATTACATATATATAATCACATCATCTTACCCGATAGACAGCACTGCTCGAATTTGGGCCCATAAAAAGCCATCCTCCTATCAGCCACTGGGGCCCGTCCGCTGTTCTCTTTATAACGCGTTAGATAGATATTGCCCTTGTATTTGGTGGCAAAAATTGTCCACTCATTTCTTGGGTCACCAGGTGTGCACAATATTTGTCGTATAACACCGCGTTGTGTTATGTATTGGGCACATTTGATCATTGCTTCCGGACACTCAACTTTCGAAACTTTCTCTATGTCACTCCGATAATTGCAAATGTATCGAAGCAGATTGTTGATTTTATCCTCGAAATATAAGTCTGTTTTCGGTCGAAACGATTCAAAGCCCACATTGAGATCGATTGGCAACTTCGGAGCTTGATAGTACCTTAGGCAAGTGTCATTCCTTTCGATATGATCGTCTTCTGTTTTTGAAAAATATCCGCAAAGCTGCGGGCGTTTGCCCTTTTCATCTGACATGTTGATCGCGCTAGTGATCTAGTGATACTGACTACCAGGGATAATGATAGAGATACCAAGGCTCTGATGGTTTGCACTCATTTTTGATGTATTTGCCCACGATCTTTATTTCTGGAAAAACTGGAAGTTCGTGTGTGGAATTGATGTGTGGAATGCCGATCGTGGAACAATTTAATACACATTACAATAACACCAATTATTGTGGAAAGGGACATGTTCGCTTGTTTTTTTGAATTTGAATTTAACGACCGTTATAACGTACGTTGTATAGATAATCAACTCAGGAAAAAGGCAAATATTTTATTAATTATGAGTAATTTATGAGTAAACTACGCACAATTAAAGTAATTACTGCCGGACTATACTTTTTTTTATATATTTGCTCACTATTTCGGGCGAAACATTTATCTTTTGTTTCTGTTTTTATGATTTTCTTAGCGTTTCATTTTTGGGAGTCAGAATTCAACGCTTTCCTCCTGCTAGTATGTTTATTTCCAAAGAAAACGTGAAAAAAGAGCAATTTCTTGTCGAAATTAAGGATCTGTTTCATCTTTTTCTCGGATTTCAGTTTCTTTTCACCATTTAAGCTTGGGTTATCTTTCGAACATAGACCAAATGGATTTTCAATGCAATGCATTAGAGGAAAGAAGAAAGCAGTATGGGAATCATATTGTTACGAATTTATTCGATCCCCACACCAAATAGGGTTCGCACCACTGGATTGCGATAAACTACAATTGTCCTTTTTATCGGAATTAAAACACACACACACACTTTTACTTCTTTCACCACAGATCAATTATCTGTGCAGCTTCACCACTTTTCTTTATTATCCAATACTATCCACTTTATTACACAAACAAACCTTTGTTGAGTGCTTTTATTTTCACACTGTTTGATTACACCGACTTGTCACACGCTGTTTAATACCACAAACTGAATGAATGCCGAGGGCGAGTGTTCGCGCTTATATAGCTCTCGGTCCACCTTCTCGAATGTTCGCCGTTGGAAGTTACCCTTCGGAAATCTCTAGAATGCTCTGACAATTGGCATTACGCAATTGGAAGTTGACACCATTCCAATCCCCGCTTCCAGAGAGCTTTCGAACTTCCACAGCGAAATTCGAACTTAACCGTTGGTTTGTATCTCCGCAACACTGCCCTCCTCCTAAACTTGTCCGTCCTCGAACAAGCGATTGGATCCTTCTCCGTAATATGGCGCTAACCTCTCTACGTGGACAATCTTATACTTCGCCCGTCTGTTTCCCATCTGCTGTATCCGGTATACCACGTCATTGAGTTTCTTGATGACCTCATATGGTCCGTCCCAGGCTGATTGCAATTTCCGTTGTGGGATGTACAGCAATACCAATTGTCCTGTCTCGAATCCAGAAGATTTTGCCCTTAAGTCGTATCTTGCCTTCATCTTATCGCTGACCAAATTCAGTCGCTCCCGGATGAACTGATGGATGGAGTTCAGCTGTTCTTTCTTTTCGGTTACGAAGTCCTCACTGCCGCTAGTTGTCGGTAGTACCACGCCGAACTTCAAGTCCGATGGAAGTCGGAGATCAGTTCTAAAAATGGCTTCGGCGGGTGTTGTTGCCGTTGAATTGAGCTGTGCCGAACGGTATGCCATTAAGAAAAGCGGAAGATGTTCATCCCAGTCCTTCTGATCTCCGACGACGTCTTTTCTCATGTATTCCTCCATCGTCCGGTTGAACCTTTCGACCATGCCATCAGATTGTGGGTGTAATGGTGTTGTCCGCGTCTTTCTGATACCTAGCATGTCACAGAGTTCTTTGAACACCGACGACTCGAAGTTCCTTCCTTGCTCTGAGTGCAGTTCCAGCGGTACTCCGTAACGCGCAACCCAGTTGTTCACGAATGCATCCGAAATGGTTTCCGCTTCCTGGTTCGGGATGCAAAACACCTCAGGCCACTTGCTGAAGTAATCGATCACCACCAGCGCGTATTTGTTTCCAGCGTTGCTCGTTGGGAATGGGCCTGCGATGTCCATGGCGATCCGTTCGAACGCTGCTCCAACATTATACTGCTGCATATTTCCTCGAGTTTTCCTAACTGGACCCTTTGCCTTCGCACACTTTTCACACCTCCGAATGAAGCGCGTAACCGACCCATGGCATCCTACCCAGTAGAAACGTCTCTTGATCTTTTCTACAGTCTTGTTAACACCAAGACTGTCCAGGATGACTATGGAGAACTCTCGCTGCTCCATTAAGGTCGGAGGTGAACTAAAAAAGGTTTTAGACAGGTTGACGCACTGTCATGTGATTTCTTTAACATTATTCTTGAAAAGATCGTGCGGGACTCTGCGGCCAATGCAAGAGGTACGATCTACTTCAAGTCCACACAATTGCTTGCCTACGCAGATGACATGATGTTATTGGACGAACAAAGCGAGACGCCAATGAGGCGTTCGCAAGCATTGAAGCAGAAGCGGCGAAAGTGGGTCTAAGGGTAAATGGGGACAAGACCAAATATATGCTGTCATCCAAGAAAGACGCACAACACCGACGTCTTGGTCAGAACGTCACCTTCGGCAGCTAAATTTATGAAGTAGTCAAGGACTTCATCTACCTTGGCTCGATAGTGACAAGCAGCAACGACACCAGCGCTGAGATAAAACGCAGAATAACTCTTGCCAATCGCTGCTTCTTCGGGCTCAAGAGGCAATTGAGTAGCAGAGCCCTCTCTCGAAAAACTAAGGTTTCCCTCAACAAAACCTTAATCATCCCGGTCCTCCTCTACGGCGCTGAGGCTTGGACGTTATCAAAAGCGGATGAAGAGGCTCTTGGACGTTTCGAGAGGAAAATTCTGTGTGCAATCTTTGGTCCCGTTTGTGTAAACGGAGAATGGAGGAGGAGATTCAGCCAAGAACTGTACGGGCTGTACAGCGATATCGGCCTGGTTAGACGTCTTCGGATCCAACGTCTAAGATGGCTAGGCAATGTAGAGCGAATGGATATCAACGCTTCGACTCCAATCTCGAGGGTAGACGCAGCAGAGGACGACCGCATTTAAGGTGGCGCGCACAGGTGGAAGGGGACCTCAACCAACTGGGCGTGCGGCACTGGAAGCGGCTGGCCAAAGATCGGGCCGGCTGGAGAGGCTTGTTGGTTGAGGCCCTGGTTCACCCCGAACTGTAGCGCCATCAAAGAAGAAGATAGGCGAGATTGAAACAAACAGTATACAAAATTATTTCAAGTACAAACGGATCGTCGAGATCGTCAATGGGTAGTGGTTCTGGCGACAGATTGGTGCAATGGTGTCATGGAACACTTGGTTTTGTACCCTTCAACGGCCAAGTTCGCGTTCATTATTTATTCTTTCAGACGGTTTATTTTTTGAAAGATTGGCGCGGTATTTACGCCTAAGCCGGTTGTATTCGGTGATCGCGGAAGCTTGAACTTTTGTACTCTTGAAGTCAACATTTATTAGGTGCACCCCGTGAAGATTGGTTACTCGTGAAAGCGCCACGTAGGCTTGGCCACAAGAGAATATGGAGGTGCCAATGTCCATGAGGGCATTTTTTAGACTTAGACCTCGGCTCTTGTGAATTGTTAGGGCATACGCCACACAGATTGGGAATGGTTCTCTTACACGTATGCCCGGGGTATGATCTCAAATTTTGACTTAATAGGCAATAATTCGTGAATCAGATTATTAGCGAATTTTACTACCAATTGTTTAGGCTTTGTTTGGTCTTCCGGGTCCCACCTCACTTTTTGTACAACGCATATCGACCCATTCACTAAACCTAAACTAACATCAATGTTCCTCCTAAGCATGACTTTAGCTCCCTCTTTAATGATTATAGTTTCTTCCAGTCCAGCAGTCATCGACGCATCATCTTCATATTTTTGTAAACACGCCCGGGCTTTCGTTATCATACGCTTTGAACAGTCCATGGAATCCTTAGCAACTAACTTTATCTCGGTGTGCGGAATCGCTTTTAACATAGCATTATTTAACACATATTTCTAGTCGGTAGTAAACAAACAGTATCTTCTGGTAAGTCCCTCAACCACTGTGCTATTTCCATTAACCCTCCTTCATTGGGGGTGGCCGTGGTGCAGTGGTTAACATCATCGACCACCGTTGGCGTTACAGTCCATGAAGAACCTGAACCGAGCTTCTCTCAATCACCCATGTTGTGTGTGATTTCATTTTCACATAGGTGAAAGGGACCTACAGTTTTATTGCCGGTTCCGAACGGCGAATTTCGAGAAGCTTTTCATGACAAATTTACTACAGGGGTTTTGTCAGAACCCCGCTGAGGAGAAACACCGTGAAAAACACGTTCGATGACATGGCTGTGTCGGGATTCGATCCCGAGTCATCGGCGTCAGAGGCCAACACACTACCCACTGCGCCATGGTGCTCTCTGTACCAAATTTCAGCTCTGCGAGTTGATGGGAAGTACTAGTTCTATTCTGATGATCATGAGTGAGTGACCTAGAGGACTTGAAATTTTGGAATTTAAGTATATGATTATAGCTTACTGGATGACGAACATTTCTGCGTTCTGGTCTTATCCAGGGGTTCTCAAATAGGGGCCTGAAAATGCGGCGAAATGGTTCCAGTAAAGGATGGTACGGCAGTGTTTGCTTCGCGCTCGACTTTGCGGGGGCACTGCCGTGCCCCCCGATAATAGCATACGAATTAATAAAACGAATTATTTCATATTTTATTTAAAAGAAAATTACATTGAAAGTAAAGTAAGAAAATGAGCGCGACTTACACACTCTCCAAATACCAATCCGGCAGAAAACTGAGGTTATTCTTTCCATTAAAGAAGCACTCATCAAGGCTGTCGGAAAAACGTTCGTTCTTGAATCTCCATACGGAGTATGGGCAATCTATGCATTGTAGTTTTGTTTCAACTCGACTTAAGAATGACTTCAGATAATTGAAAGATATTGACTTATTCCAGTATGGCTAGAAGGAAAGGTGGTTAAGACTGATTGTGCTGTAATATGTATAGACGTAGGTATATAAGATGTAATAGGGTATTGAATAACTTGTCATTTTGAATGGAATTCGATTACGCCTCTTTTATGGAAGCGCTCGTCTCTATCGGCAAAAAACTGGGCCAAGTATTCTATACAAGCTTCTCTTGAGACCAATTTTTTTTACATCGCTGGCCATGGTATGGACTATGAGATAAATGCAAACCAAGCAAGGCCGTGGTGCAGTGGTTAACATCATCGACTGCTGAGCGAAGAAAAAGTAATTCGTATACGGACAAAAAGTATGCAACGCAGTTGTGAATGGGAAGTGACCAGACGTACTGCTGCAGGCATAACACTCACAGTATATGCTCAACTGAAATTCAACCTCTGCGTATGCAATATTAAAAGTGCTCGAACGAATTATTACGGACTATAACCAAAGCGGAATTCGGTCGGCTCTCGTCCTATCTAGGACAACCACCCCTGAGAGTAGCGCATCAAACAACAACGAACATCAACGACCCAAACCACTGCATTCCGTTCAGGTTGTGTGTGTAACAACACATCATAAGAGAATATAAGAACTCTTGAACCTGCGCGTTCCTTAAAAAAAAAAAACAAAAAAAAAAGCTCTCGGAGCTCTCGGGAAGTCGGCCTTTTCTGTTTTTTTTTTTTTTTTTTTTTGTATAACCTCCTGTGGCGCCCAGATTTATTCAAATGGTTCTAAGCTGGTTTCTATGCAATGTTAAGCTCTTTAAATGGCTGACAAAGGCTTTGTAGGGGTAATAGTTGCCCGGCGAATGTTGAGTCCATAAAAATCGAGAAAAGCCACCACGAATGAACTCCTTGCGGCTCTGTTAGCAAGTTCTATCTCGATCTCCTTGTTTGTGCCAACTGGCGACTCCCTCTGGGAGTTACTAACGGGGATGGGCGAATAGCTAAGCATATGGAATGACCACTTTTACAGACCATACAGCGATGGTAGTCAAAATACCGCTGTTAGGCGGAATGAACGATTCACCATGGCGAATCTCGATACTACATACGATGTCCAAATAGCCGTTCTTGATTGGCTATTACAGTATTAGAACCTCCATAAACATCGTTCACATTTTAAGCCGCCTGGCTTGCGTGTTCACCCTTTTTTTTTTGTAACGTAACACGAAACATGAATGGCAAAGGACTATCAAAGGCCTCGTAGGGGTTGCATCTATCCAACGGATGCTGGCCTGCTAAAAAGCGAGAAGAGCCACCGCAGTCGAACATCTTGCGGCACTGTTAGTAAGTCCCATCCCCACCTCCTCGTGGTGTTATCTGGAGATTTCCTATGGAAATTACAGACGGGGAAGGGCGAATGGCGAGCCTCCTGCTCCAAAAAACAGGATTAGTCAGTTGGGCTACGGCCTAGTAAGCCGTAACCGTAAAAAAACCTCAAGCTCCGATACAACCACAAGCCTCGGATATGTATAACGGACCGGATTTATATTGACGACCCTTGCAAAAAACGAAATAAGGACAATGATCTTCGGCTTTGCACGTGGAATGTTAGGTCCCTAAACAGGCCACGTGCAGCCGAACAACTTGCGGACGCCCTAGACCGCTATAAAGCGAACATAACCGCCATCCAGGAAATGCGATGGAATGGACCGGGTATAAAGCGGATGAAAAACTGCGATATTTACTGCGGCGACTGCTATAGGGAGAGAGGACAACGATTGTTTGGATGCGGATTTGTTGTTCGAGGTGGACTAAGGCAAAAAGTCCTAAGCTTTCGGCATGTGAGCGAGCGCCTCATAACGATCCGTATCAAGGCTAAATTTTTTAACATCAGCCTGATCTGCGTCCACGCCGACACGGAAGACAAGGATGACTCCACCAAAGATGAGTTCTACGATCCCCTAGAGAGAACGTATGCCCAATGTCCCAGCTATGACATCAAACTTGTACTAGGAGACTTCAATGCTAAGCTGGGTAAGGAAAGCATCTTTGAACGAGTCATCGGCAAACATAGCCTACACGACACCACATCCGATTACGGACATAGGCTGATTGATCTTGCTACGGGGCGAAATCTCCTTCTAGCCAGTACGCGCTTCCCGCACCTCGATATACACAAAGGCACCTGGCGGTCTTTTGATCAATCGAGTACCAACCAGATTGATCCCATCGCGATCGACGTCAGACACTCCTCCATTATTCTTGATGTTCGAACTTTCCGAGGGGCTAACATCGACTCAGACCACTATCTTGTAGTAGCCAAGATGCGCTTACGGATATCACGACCGCAACGGAGTAGAGTAAGAATACAAAGTTATGACGTCGAAAAGCTACTATCGCCAGATACCGCTCGTGCTTTTACCGATCGCGTCTCCCTTAAGCTCTCCAATACATCCTGAATCCTTTGCAAACAAGCCCTGGAAAGCTCTGCATCCGAAGTTTTGGGTTTCAAGGCGCCAGCACGAAGAAACACCTGGTTCGATGACGAGTGCAGGAGGATTCACACAGTGAAGCAGGATGCATATAATGCCTCGCTGCATAAAAGAACAAGAGAAAGAAGAAAGAGCACGAGAAGCGCGCGATTGAGGATTTGGAGTGGTGTTACTGCAAGCATGAAAGTTTTATCAACAGATAAAGCGAACATGCCAAGGTTATAAAGCCAGAACGGAATCCTGCAGGGATGAGAACGGACACCTAGTAGTAGAATCGCAGTCGATGCTGAGAATATGGAAAAACCACTTCTGCAGACTGCATAACGACGATGTTAGTCAATATACCGCTGTCAGGCAGAATGATCCATTTCTAATCGACGGAGACCGCAGAGAATCCTGTCCCCCTGACCATAATGAAGTTAAGATTGCCATATCGAAGCTCAAGTCGAATAAAGCTGTAGGCGCAGACGGACTGTCTGCTGAGTTCTTCAAGGCAGCTGGGGATGACCTGGTTGGGAGCATGCACCAGCTCATCCGTAAGATATAGTTAGAGGAAAGCATGCCCGAGGAATGGAGTCTCAGCATCGTATGCCCGATCCACAAGAAGGGAGACCCCTCTGATTGCGCCAACTATAGAGGAATAAGTCTCCTTAACATCGCCTACAAAATTTTCTCTGCCGTATTGTGTGAACGCCTGAAGCCTTTTGTAAATAAGCTGATAGGTCCTTACCAGTGCGGATTCAGGCCAGGGAAGTTCACCATCGACCAAATCTTCACACTATGGCAGATCCTGCAAACAAAAATGAGTTTCAAGTCGACACTCACCACCTATTTGTCGACTTCAAAGCCGCATAGGACAGCGTAATTAGAGACGAGCTATACAACGCTATGTCTACCTTTGACATAACTGCTAAACTCGTCAGACTATGCAGGATGACTTTGGAGAATGCTCGCTGCTCCATCCGAATCGGTGAACACCTTACCGATAGTTTTGATGCCAAAAAAAGGATTTAGGCAGGGTGATGCGCTGTCGTGTGATTTCTTCAACATCATATTGGAAATGGTTGTGCAAAAATCACTGGCCAATACAAGAGGCACAATCTATTTCAAATCCTCGCAACTCCTTGCATACGCCGACGATATTGACATAATAGGTAGATCAAAGCGAGATTTCAATGAGGCGTTTGCGAGTATTGAGATGGAGGCGGCGAAAATTGGTTTGGTGGTAAACGAGTGCAAAACTAAATATATGCTGTCATCAAAAAAGGACGCTCACCTCCGAAGTCTTGGCCAGATCGTTTGTATTGGCAGATATAAGTTCGAGGTAGTTAAGGACTTCGTCTATCTTGGCTCCGCAGTGACCTGGAACAACGACATCAGTTCCGAAATCAAACGCAGAATCACTATTGCTAATCGCTGTTTCTTTGGGCTCAGGAGGCAATTGAGCAATAGAGCCCTCTCCCGAACAACAAAGTTGATTCTATATAAGGCCCTTATCATCCCGGCCCTGTTGTACGGCGCAGAAGCATGGACTTTATCAAAAGCGGATGAGGAGGCCTTTGTACGGTTCGAGAGAAAGATTTTGCACGTGATTTTCGGACCTATAAACGCAGACGGGGGATGGAGGAGAAGATTCAACCACGAACTTTACGGGCTGTACAGCGACATGAGCCTAGTCAGGCGTCTACGGATTCAACGCCTAAGATGTCTGGGCCATGTAGAGCGAATGAACCCCACAGCCCGGAGAGTCTTTGAATCCAACCCCGAGGGACGAAGAAGCAGAGGACGGCCGCACTTAAGATGGCGCACACAGGTGAAAGGGGACCTCAGCCAACTGGGTGTGCGGCAATGGAAAAGGCTAGCAAAAGATCGTGCTAGTTGGAGGGGCATGTTGGCTGAGGCCCAGGTTCACTCCGAACTGTAGCGCCCAGTAAGAAGAAGACGAAGAACGCGAAACCTGCTATTGCCTTCTTCCACACTATTCACGAGGGCGCCGTGGCCCAGTGAGACTAACTCTGAGCTCTGATACACAATGAGTTAGTTCGGATCCCGATAACACCAACATCATCGAGTGCTTATTTTGCAGCGTCCATCCTCGGCGGGACAAAATCGTCGCAGTATACTTGCCATGAAAAACTTCTCGACTCGTTCTCGTTCGGAATCAGCATTAAACTGTAGGTCCGTTTCACCTGTGTGAACAATAAATCACACAAAACATGGGTGATCGAGAGAAGCTTGGCTCTGGTCCATTATGGGCTATATTGCTACCAAAGAACGGATTAACGACAAACATATTGTTACGAATTTATTCAATACCCACACCAAATAGGGTTCGCACCACTGGATTGCGATAAACTACAATTGTCTTTTTATCCGAATAAAAACACACACACTTTTCTTGTTCCACCACAGATCAATTATCTGTGCAGCTTCACCACTTTTCTGTATTGTCCAATACTATCCACTTTAAACTTTATTACACAAACAACCCTTTATTGAAAGCTTTTAGTTCCACACTGTTTGATCACACTGACTTGTCACACGCTGTTTAATACCACAAACTGAATGTCTGTCGAGGGCGAGTGTTCGCGCTTATATAGCTCTCGGTCCACCTTCTCGAATGTTCGCCGTTGGAAGTTCCCCTTCGGAAATCTCTAGAATGCTCTGACAATTAGCATTACGCAATTGGAAGTTGACACCATTCCAATCCCCGCTTCCAGAGAGCTTTCGAACTTCCACAGCGAAATTCAAACTTAACCGTTGGTTTGTACCTCCGCAACAATACTGTTCCTTGGAATCGAAGTTCGGCAAGAAGGTTCTGGAACTCGTCAAAACTGTCCAGAACGTTCAGCGTCAAGGAATCGTTGTACCGACTGCAGCATCGAAATTCACAGCTCCCAACTTCGACGGCACGAGTGCTTTCAACATCTTTAAGCTTCAGTTCGACACAACAGCGGAACGGAATCAATGGGGAGAAGAAGATCGTGTATTTCGCTTAAAGGCGAGGCAGCTGGTGTTCTACAGACCATCCCGGAGACCCAGAGAAGGAACTACACAGCCATATGGGAAGCTCTTCACCGAAGATACGGCAGTGAGCACATGCAGGAGATACACAAGCTTGAACTTAAAGGACGCAAGCAGCGTGGAAACGAGACCATCCAACAGTATGCCGCCGACATCGAGAGGCTATCCCATCTTGCCTACGCAGATGTCCCAGTTGATGTGGTGGAGAAACTAAAAACGGATTCTTTCATCCAAGGGCTAAGGGACCCCGATACGCAACGAAGTCTGATTCTCCTGCCGAAGACATCTTTCAAGGAGACAGTTGCCAGCGCTCTCGCATGTGAAACATCGCTCTTGATATGCCGACCTTCCATCAAACTACGGCGCATATCTCAAGACCAGGATAGTTCGAGAACAACAACGGCGAGTAGGAGTGGTTCATTCCCGGGTAGATGCTACATCTGCGACCAGCAGGGGCACATTGCGAGGAACTGCCGTCTGCGAAGGAAGCGTTCGAGGTCTATTTCGCCGAAAAGAGACCATGGGAGTGAACGCGACCGTGGAGGTGCAAAAGATGCACCTAACAATCCGTTAAACTAAAACGAGTCAGTGCAGAGGGGCATGCGCTGGCTCCCACATTGGAGTGCCCCAGCATCCTCGTATCCCGAATCTGTAGAGGTGCAACCAGCCTAGTCATCGAGGGAACGATGGACGGGCGACGATATCTGCTGACGTTGGACACGGGCGCAACTCATTCAGTCATCCGAAGCGGATTGGTTTCTGACATCGAACCATTTTCCGAGGTAAGGCTTCGTACAGTAACTGGTGAGAAGGCGGAAGTTAAGGGAAAGGTCCAGAAAAGAATTACGATGGGTACCGTCGAGTTTCAGCATGATTTCATCGTTGCGGACATCACTGATGACATCATAATCGGCGTTGACTTCATGATTAGGCATGGCTTCACATTGGACCTCAACCAAAAAGTGATGAAGTACGGCAACTTGGAGCTCCTATTAACAATAGATAATGGACAGGGTAGCAAGGTCAGGCGAATAGTCGTGCAAGCGCGCCAAACAGTTCCCGCGAATGCAGAAGCTGTGGTTTGGGCAAAGATAGAAGAGGATGCGGGGACAAGCCGAATGTGGGTGGTCGAACCCGACAAAAGAAATCGACCCAGCGATATAGTTGTTGGAAGGGCTCTCGTGGAACCCCGACAAGATCAACTGGTTCCAGTACGAGTCCTGAATCCTGCCAGTACACCTAGGACAATACACAAGGGAACAACGATCGCTCAATGCCAAGAAGCTGCCGCTATTATGAACTGCGAAGATCAGAAACACCGGGAAATCCAGAAAAACAAACCGTTCTTGAAAACAATGGCCAGAGAGTGGACGCAACATCTAGTGGAGAAGCAAAAAAGTAAAGCACTCTCCCTGCTTCGTAAATATTGGACAGTTTTTGCAGATGGTAAGAACTGTGGAAGAAAATCAATTGTGAAGCACAGAATAGACACAGGGGACTCTAGACCGATCCGGCAACCACCGAGGAGGGTACCCTTGGCGAAAGAAGGCGAGGTGATCAAACTAATCGACGAGATGGAAAAGAAGGGCGTGATCGAACCATCTGCAAGCCCATGGAGTTCGCCAGTAGTCCTAGTTAAGAAGAAGGATGGAAGCACCCGATTCTGCGTGGACTATAGAAAGCTGAACGACGTCACGAAGAAGGACAGCTATCCTTTACCGAGAATCGACGACACCTTGGACACACTATCTGGTGCAAAGTGGTTCTCGACGCTGGACTTGCAAAGTGGATACTGGCAAATAGAGCTTGACCTGCAAGACAAGGAAAAGACCGCGTTCACCGCCGGGGGAGAGTTGTGGCAATTCTCTGTGATGCCCTTCGGTCTTTGCAATGCACCAGCCACATTCGAGAGACTGATGAACCGGGTGCTAAGAGGACTTCACTGGAGGACTTGCCTTGTCTATCTGGATGACATAATTGTCATGGGCAAGGATTTCGACGATCACCTTAAGAAGCTTGAAGAGGTACTGGAACGTATTCAAGCAGCCGGATTGAAATTGAGCCCGAAGAAATGTTCGCTCTTCCAGAACAAGGTGAAGTACTTGGGACACGTGGTGACTGCAGAAGGAGTCCATACAGATGAAGAGAAAATCTCAGCGGTTAAGGAATGGCCGCGGCCGAAGAATCTTCATGAGTTAAGGTCATTCCTGGGACTTTGCACATATTACAGGCGATTCATCCCAGGATTTGCAACCGTTGCCAGCAGTTTGCACGAGCTCACCAAAAAGAATCAGCCATTCAAGTGGGAGAAGCCGCAGGAGGAAGCGTTCATTCACCTGAAGGAATTGCTCTGCAGTGCGCAGATTCTTGCATATCCTGTCCCGGGAGAAAAGTTTATTTTGGACACAGATGCGAGCGGACATGGAATCGGAGGAGTACTCTCTCAAATGATTGACGGGCGAGAACGGGTCATCGCTTACTACAGTAGGATCCTATCGAAACCGGAGAGGAACTACTGTGTAACTAGGAGGGAGCTTTCAGCCGTGGTCGACTGTGTCAAGCATTTCCACAAATATCTCTATGGCCAAGCTTTTCATCTTAGGACGGACCACGCAGCGTTGAGATGGCTGCTGCAGTTCAAAAACCCGGAAGGCCAGCTTGCTAGATGGATAGAAGAATCCAGAGTTATGACTTCAGTATCGAACACCGGAAGGGAAGCAGTCATGGAAATGCGGATGCATTATCGAGGCGACCTTGCGATGTTGAATGCAAACATTGTTCACGCGCCGAGACCAAGGAGCAGGTCACCGACATCCGTTGTTTCTAGGTGCTGCCAGAAGATTCCTGGACTGTCGAGAAGGTCGGAAGGAAGCAGCGAGAAGATGCCGATCTGGCAGTCATCATCAACTACCAGGAACGAGGTTTTCGACCAAGTTGCCAGCAAATATCCAGTGAAAGCCCAATCGTGAAAGCTTACTGGGCTCAATGGCAGAGTTTGAAGCTGAAGAACGGTTGCCTCTACCGCAGTTGGGAAAGTGAGGACGGGAACATTGTAAACGATCTGCTGGTAATTCCGAAAGGACAAATCGAAGAGGTCATCCGAGAATACCACGAGGGACCAAGCGGGGGTCATCTTGGTGTTAACAAGACTGTAGAAAAGATCAAGAGACGTTTCTACTGGGTAGGATGCCATGAGTCGGTTACGCGTTTCATTCGCAGGTGTGAACAGTGTGCGAAGGCAAAGGGGCCAGTTAGGAAAACTCGAGGAAATATGCAGCAGTACAATGTTGGAGCACCGTTCGAACGTATCGCCATGGACATCGCAGGCCCATTCCCAACAAGCAACGCTGGAAACAAATACGCGCTGGTTGTGATCGATTACTTCAGCAAGTGGCCTGAGGTGTTTTGCATCCCGAACCAGGAAGCCAAAACCATTTCGGATGCGTTCGTGAACAACTGGGTTGCGCGTTATGGAGTACCAATGGAACTGCACTCAGACAAAGGAGGGAACTTCGAGTCGTCGGTGTTCAAAGAACTCTGTGACATGCTAGGTAACAGAAAGACGCGGACAACACCATTACACCCACAATCTGATGGCATGGTCGCAAGGTTCAACCGGACGATGGAGGAATACTTGAGGAAAGTCGTCGTTGGAGATCAGAAGGACTGGGATGAACATCTTCCCCTCTTCTTAATGGCATACCGTTCGGCACATCACAATTCAACGGCAACAACACCCGCCGAAGCCATTTTTAGAACTGATCTCCGACTCCCATCGGACTTGAAGTTCGGCGTGGTACTACCGACAACTAGCGGCAGGGAGGACTTCGTAACCGAAAAGAAAGAACAGCTGAACTCCATCCATCAGTTCATCCGGGAGCGACTGAACTTGGTCAGCGATAAAATGAAGGCAAGATACGACTTAAGGGCAAACTCTTCTGGATTCGAGACAGGACAATTGGTATTGCCCCAAATTGCAATCAGCCTGGGATGGGGCATATGAGGTCATCAAGAAACTCGATGACGTGGTATACCGGATACAGCAGATGGGAAACAGACGGGCGAAGTATAAGATTGTCCACGTAGAGAGGTTAGCGCCATATTACGGAGAAGAATCCAATCGCTTGTTCGAGGACGAACAAGTTTAGGAGGAGGGCAGTATTGCGGAGACACAAACCGACGGTTAAGTTCGAATTTCGCTGTCGAAGTTCGAAAGCTCTGGTGAAGGGGAAATTGGAATGATCGAAACTTCCAACGGCGTAATGCCGAATGTCAGAGCATTCTAGAGATTTCCGAAGGGGAACTTCCGACGGCGAACGTTCGGGAAGGTGGACCGAGAGCTATATAAGCGCGAACACTCGCCCTCGACAGACATTCAGTTTGTGGTATTGAAAAGCGTGTGACAAGTCGGTGTGATCAAACAGTGTGAAAATAAAAGCTTTCAATAAAGGTTTGTTTGTGTAATAAAGTTTAAAGTGGATAGTATTGGATAATAAAGAAAAGTGGTGAAGCTGCACAGATAATTGATCTGTGGTGGAACAAGAAAAGTGTGCGTGTTTTTATTCGGATAAAAAGACAATTGTGTTTATCGCAATCCAGTGGTGCGAACCCTCTTTGGTGTGGGATTGAATATTTCGTAACAATATGTAAATTCTCTTTATTACTTCAGAGGAATTCTGGCCAGAAAAGTCAAATTCAAGGATACTACTATTTTTTTACTGTTACAAACCCTCTTGGTGTACTTTCCCATCTCTGTATTGTTTTTTGTGTACAGCGTATCTATGTTGACGTTTTCATTTCAATACGGACGCTTACTAGTTGATCTTTTTTGCTTACTAAATTAATGGACAAGTCCATTCTGCAGCTTACCTTTCCAATCCATTCCAGTTCTTCCCGATTGCACGACTTGATTTTACTAAGAATACCATCTTCAGTTCTAAACCCAAATATGACTTTATCAATGCCCGACAGGTACGTTTGCGCCCAAGCCTTTCGACATTTGAAGTTTTCGAAAATATACTGGCTTTTTCCACCGACAATACTGTTGTATAACTTGAGGTCAATTAACTCTATACCATCGTAGGTGGTACGATCCTCACTAAACAAAAAAGATAGATAGAGAGATAGATAATATAGATATGTATGCATGTATGTATGTTTGTATGAACGTAAACTGCCTGAAGTTAATGCGACTTACAGATTTAATGGTGAGTTACTAATGACGCCGTCTATTACGCCGGCGTAGAGAAAGCTACGCCCAACAAGTTTGTTTTTAAAAACGCCATAGAACCGCGGCTTTGCGTCGACAATACCTGACATATCTGGCGAATTATATGGATTTTCTAACAACAAAATGCCATGAGCGAATTCAATATCCGGATTATAATCACATCGTCTTACCTGATAAACAGCACTGCTCGAATTTTGGCCCATAATAATCCATCGTCCTTTGTTCTGCTAAGGGCCGCTCATAATTGTCTTCATAATGCGATAGATAGATATTGCCCTTGTATTTGCTGGCAAAAATAGTCCAATCATTTCTTGGGTTACCAGGTGTGCACAATATTAGTCGTATAACACCGCGTTGTGTTATGTATTGGGCACATTTGATCATTGCTTCCGGACACTCATTGTTCTCTATGTCACTCCGATGATTACAAATGTATCGAAGTAGATCGTTGAATTTGTTCTCGACATACAAGTATTTTTTCGGTCGAAACGATTCAAAGCCCACATTGAGATCGATTGGTATTTTCGGAGCTTTATAGTACCTTAGGCAAGTGTCATTTCTTTCGATATGATCGTCTTCTGTTTTTGAAAAATATCCACAAAGCTGCGGGCGTTTGCCCTTTTCATCTGACATGTTGATCGCGCTACTGAGCCAAGCCAACTGATTCTAAACAAATATTTGAAATTGCCTTTTGGCTTGATAGATGATAAGCACAGCAGACATTTCGTTTGTAAACATAATACATCAGATTTGCTTTCTGAAATAGGTTTTAGAAATGTTAATGACCAAAGTTGGCGTCGCGTTGATATGAGAGATGGAGACACACGTATCATATTTGCATGCAAAATGTGTATAATTCCATGATTAGCTATCCAATTTCTTCAAGCCTACACTTATAAGTGTATTACATACCTTAGATTGTATATATATATTGAAAGACATAGTATCTATAGTAGTAATTTGAGTACCCTTTGATTACCTTTTGCATATTTATTAAAACAATTCGGTTGAATTTCGATGCGAAACTGAATTTATTTTTCCAGAGAAATGCTCTTTTATAGCGTTGGTTTTGAAGATAAGAATCCGACTCTTATTCCAGCATGGGAACACTATTGTTGATTCTTACTTTAGTTCTCACGCAGGCGTATGTTTCTTATCTCTAATTACATACGTCTATGCTCTAGTTGAGAGCACCGTGGCGCAGTGGGTAGTGTGTTGGCCTCCGATGCCGATGACACGGGATCGAATCCCGACACAGCCATGTCATCGAACGTGTTTTTCACGGTGTTTCTCCTCGGCGGGGTTCTGACAAAAGCCCCTGTAGTAAAATTGTCATGAAAAGCTTCTCGAAATTCGCCGTTCGGAACCGGTAATAAACTGTAGGTCCCTTTCACCTGACAATAAAAAGCTTTCAACCATACAAGTCCCCAGGACCGGATGGGATCATACCAGCTGAGCTCCAGCAGGTAGAAGATATCATCCTCCCCTGGCTTGTGGTCATATACAATAGCCGCCTCTCCTATCCTACATCCACAGCAAGTGGAAGGTAACCAAAGTCATTTTCATACCCAAGGCAGGCAAAAGCTCCCACACGTATGACTTGAGGCCTATTAGTCTTACTTCTTTTCTATTAAAAACTCTAGAGAAGATTTTAGACGCACACACTCGGTACAGCTGCATCTCAGGAAGGCTGTTGGATAACCAACATGCCTACAACAAAGACAAATCGGTGGAAACAGCACTCCACTCACTGGTCAGTAAGATCGAAAGGTCACCGGAAAGCAAGGAATATACTCTAGTCGCTTTTCTCGACATTGAGGGCGTCTTTAACAATGTTGAACCATGGGCCGTCATCAAAGCGCTGTCTGATCTGGGTGTTACGGGATCAGTGAAAGAACCGGTACGACAACTGCTAACACAAAGAGTCGTCAAAGCCAACTTCGCTGGTGCCGTCTCAACCAGAATGATCAGTAGAGGTACACCACAGGGTGGAGTACTCTCCACTCTAGTCTGGAACGTGATGGTCAATGAACTACTGCTGTTGCTTGAACAGGAAGGGTACGCTGTGACCGCCCATGCAGATGACATTGCTATTGCCGTCACAGGTAAATTTCCTAGCACTCTATGCGACCTTATGCAGAGTGGACTTGGACTTGGGGTGAACCCTAGGAATACCGATCTAGTACTGTTTACTAACAAACATAGAATTCCGCCCCTCAACCCACCGAGGCTGGGTGGAACCCAACTAACCATCAAAGAGCAGGCTAAATATCTAGGCCTAGTCCTTGCCAGGAGGCTGAATTGGAAACCCAACATTCTTGATCGCGTCAAGAAAGCAACTACTGCCCTCTACAGCTGTAAGAAAGTGGTGGGCAGGAAGTGGGGTCTCCAATCAAGCATTATGCACTGGCTCTACACAGCAGTCATAAGGCCCATCCTCCGGTATGGCGTTGTAGTCTGGTTGACTGCTCTGGACAAGGTAGCCTTCCGGAGAAGGTACAAAGATCGGCCAGCTTATACATAAGCGGAGCGATCAGATCAACCCCCATGGAGGCCCTAAACATTCTATTACATCTTCCATCATTGAACCTTTTCAGCAAGCAAGTTGCTGCCTGCGCGGCCCTAAGGACGAGGAGCTTGAGAAAATGGCCCACATTTCAAAAAGGCCATACTACCATTCTAAGCCACTTCAAAGTACCCATGGGCACGGACTACATCATCCCGCAGAATGTGTTCACTATGAATTTCGAAGTTGCCTTTCCATCCAGGGAGGAATGGGCTGAAGGGAAAGTAATACCTAAGGACTCGATCTCCCTCTATACCGATTACTCTAAGATGGAGTCGGGTGTAGGTAGTGGAGTCTTCTCTATGGAACTTAACCTCAACCTATCTTTCAGACTCCCAAATCACTTCAGTGTGTATCAGGCAGAAATAACAGCAATAACAGACGCCCTTGAATGGCTCAGGATCAATGTAATATCCGCTGAGGATATTATCATTTGCATGAACAGCCAACCTGCGATAAAGTCCCTGGCAGCGGTAACCCACAAATCAAAAACATCTCTTAACTGTCGCCTATCTCTAGATGAGATGACTGAACAGTTCAACATTATAATACTGTGGGTTCCCGGGCGTAGGGATATTCCAGAAAACTGCACGGCCAACGAACTCGCAAAGTAAGGGTCAAACACACTCAGTCTACCTACCTTCGGGTACCTAAAAACACCAATAAGTACGGCAAAGCACATTATAAAACTTCGAACCATAGAGGCTACCAACCTCCAATGGAGTGAAAGTAATATCAGCTTTATCGCTAAACAAATCTGGCCCAAGCTAAACTTAGGACTAACCAGGGAACTTGTGGCAACCTTAAGTACTTTAGTGGGCGTCATTACAAGTCACTGCATCATTGGAAAACACGCTGCCAGATGGCGGAGCTAATTTCGGGCTCTTTCGAAAGAAAAATTCTGCGTCAGGGCTACCCTCCAATGACTTCTGCCGCGGCTTCATGGATGAGGAGAAGGAGGAATCGATACATCACCTCCTCTGCTCATGATCTTCTTTTGCGAATCGCAGGAGGATCTACCTCGGCGCGTCCTTCTATGAAAACTTAAGTGAGCTAGCAGACCTCTTTTTTTTTTTGTTTTTTTTTGTTTGTGTCTATTCTTATTCTACCTTAGTCTACCCTAATCTACCCTACCCTATGTATGCCATTGGTGTTGGCGATTGTTGCCTTGAAGAGGCTTACTTAACCTAGCGGAGTCATCTCCAGCCACCAAAAGCGCTGCTGCTGCCTCACAACGTCTCTCCGATCGCGGTCTGAAACCGCCCTGCTGAACCTTAGGCGCTCCGGCTCACAGAGCTCGACCTCAGCTCCGTAGAGGAATCGCCGTTCCACGTAATTTCGTGCAACATGGAAGATTAGCGGTACCGCCAATCTATCCTGGATTAGTCCACAATGATCTAGATAGAGGAATGCTTCCGGAGGGACAAAGCCGCTAAGTCGCACACGCTCATGGTACATACTGTTGGGGTAGTAAGCCCCAGAGATCAAGTTATTGACCGAAGTCATTGCCCTCGCAATGTGAACTCGAATCAGCTTTATCAGAAAATTGTCTATCCGTAAAATCCTTGCCCTATTGTATAGGACCTCGTTGGGATAGAATTTCGTGTACTCGGATTCCGGTGTTCTGTGCAATGAGAGACAAGTCCTTAGACATTGTCTCTCAAACATTCGAATCCTTTCCATCAGGCTGGCACTCACATTGAACCAAACGGGACATCCATAGGCAATCATGGGCCTGATTAGGGCCATGTAGCACATTACCTTCACTCTGCAGTCAAGTTGGCTGCTATGGAACAGCCATCTTGTCAGAACGAAAGCGCCCCGAGCCCTTGCCAGAGCAGCATCCACATTTTTATCAAAATATAGATACTGATCCAACCAGATCCCAAGTTATCTGACTACACTTCTATTTGCCAGTGGACGCCCGTCCGGTCCAAGGATTGAGAACCTTCGCCAGTGCTTTCTAGTGTCCCTAGAGGCCCTAGACAAAGGCGTTCTGAATAAAATAGTCTCTGATTTCTGGAAGTTGATTTTCAACTTCCAGTCATCACAGAACTGCTGAATTTTGTCGAAGTCACGCTGCAATAAAATGCCAATGACATCGATCGTTGGACCTGATCTGTACGCAACCAAGTCGTCCGCGTACGCTATCGAATGGCGAAGAGAAACTATCCGATCGCTGATGTAAATGCTGGAAAAGGATCGGTGAGTTCACTGTGCCCTGTTGCAGTCCATTTTTAATTTCGAATGTTTGAGTAGAAGTCACGTTGGCAATTTTCACAACGAACTTTCTACCCTTCATCATGTCATAGATCATATATAGCAATGGTTTACTTATGTCCAACTGTTTGAGCTTGTAGTAGAGTCCTTCTAACCATACAGTGTCGAAGGCTTTTTCCAAGTCAACCAGGCAGGCACCCGTACATTGGTTCTTGCATTTATTCCATTGGACATCCGAGACGGGTTTTGATACCCCGCCCTGAAACCGAATTGGTTATCCGGAATGATATTTTTGTCTTCAGCCCATTTGGACAGGGCTCTATGGATTACCTTCTCGAAGACCTTGCTGATACTCGGAAGGAGACTTATCGACCGGAGATTTGCCGGGTTAGAGGAGTCTTTGCCCCTCTTAGGGATTGGTTGGACCACCGCCGTTTTCCAATGCCCCGGATAATATGCATTATTCAGTGCATTGTTAAACAGGATGGTGTACCTTTCTACAGCCACTGGCGGGAGATGCCTGAGGACAACATTGGATATACCATCATTACCCGCAGACTTTTTCATTCTGAGTGACATGAAGATCAACTGAAGATCCTCGGCCGAAACGAATAGTGGGTTAGCCCCTTCATTGGTATTGGCATTGTTTGCCGTGAAATCGTCACTGAACCTGGTGAAACCGGGGTTCTCAGATCGCCAATGTTCAATATCGCTTCGTAGGTAGAAGTGGTTTAACAGGGCTCTGTTCTCCAAGTCGTGGTTCGGGCGAATGCTTTTGTTCACCTTGTAAGAGCTAGCAGACCTAAAAATAGCTCAATGCCATCGCTTCATCAGAAGCACCGACTGGTTTTCACTGGTAGCGGATCAAGGTAATATGATCGATGTGGTATCACAATGGGCCGATTTGGGCCTACGTGTGACATATGACGGATCTAAATACCTTAGATAGGGCCTATTTTGGCATTGTCGAATTGAGATTAGTTTCTATTTTGTCGTGCTACCTTTCCTAGAAATTCATTCATTAAAGTTCACAACTTAATGCGTGTGCACACGCATATTCACGACCTTATCTTTACGAACTTGAAGATAAAAGTTACATTTATGCAAATAGTCGTACGTTAGTGAATAAGAAAATCATTTATAAAGACAATTTGATGGATACCGTTGTAGTGATAGTTCGAGGTTTGATACATTTTGACGAGTACCAAAGGATAAGCTTAAAATGATATCTAGTACTAGGCTCTTGGTGGTTTTATTTGGAATATTCCTATTCACTGTGACTGTACATGTGGATGCAACATGTAAAAGATGCTCGACCACAAGTCTTGCGGCGTGTATTAACGAGACAGCTTTCACAGTCTGTTTTGACGGTAGGTAAAAATAGGTTTTCTAGATACATCTAACATGTTAATGGCTTTTTGAAAAGGCACAACTCTATCCGATCACGTGGGAACGTGTGCCACTGGATATGTATGCACGACGGAAGCGGGTGTTTGTAAACTACGTACTGAAGCCAATCCAGATTGTGGTGCATGCGGTGTTTGTACAAACGGTTTCGCTTGTCGGAGTAAGTCAACATTCGAATATTGTAATGGAAAAACCCTTACTGGCATTTTGGCAAAATGTCCTAGCAGACAATACTGCAGTTTGACGAGCCTGATTCAAACGCGGAATATCTGTAGATCTTCGTGTAATGTATGTAGTAGACGAAGCTATGTAAACTTAAGGTCATTTTATAAGACTTTATTGTTTTTCGTTTCTTAGACTGAACCAACTTGCTATAGAGCAGATGAGGAATAGCTTACTTAGGTGGTCTCAGATACTAAGGTTCCATTGTCGATTGTGAATTTGTATGCCTTTGGAATAAAATTTTAATTATTTTTCACTTTTAATATGAATTTGAAGACATCCTATTGGTACGTGCTGTTCAAGTTTGGTATGAATACCTAAGCAATGATGTCATAGCAATCAACTTCAAATATTATGCGATTCATCAAGATCGTAAAGATGAGAGTTTATCTTAATCGAGGTGATTCCATTCTGTTTGTACATCATCATGCATGAAAAGTGATACCAACAAGGCGTGTATCTTTTCTTTAGGCTCTTGTCACTATCTTTCTATAATAGTTATGGAGCAACCTGAGTGCGATTTTTGAGTTTTCGGAAGATCACAGAAGGTCTGAGTGTATTTATTGTGAGAGGGCAGTCATAGGGTCTTGATAGCTTCAGTGCTCGACTTCCTATGGGCCATAAGCTGAAGCCCATGAATGAAATAAACAAAACTATAGGAACCGTGATACAGAGGATTTCATGGATCAAACGATTTAAAATTAATTACAAAACGAAAAGGATGTAAATGTCTCCAAGTGAATTTAAGCCATCAGAAGTCGAATAAAAATTCCGTATGTTGATGCAATGTTCCGTATATTTTTACTCGATCATACTTGGAATTAATACTAAAATAGGATCCATCCCAAGCTCAAAGCTCCGTGGTTCTATTGGCAACCTGTCGGCTTGATTGCAACACACTTCTTTTGCGTTTCATTAAAATATCCGCTGGAACACGTGTACATTATCGAATACACAGTACCGTCTACCACTTGGCAAAACATATATCTGTAAATGACAATAGTTATCGAGTCATATGCGCACAAATGTCCAAATATCAGAGCAGCCTTACGTCTTGCAGGTCTTATCACTCTGGTTGGGATACAATCCTGTTGCCGATGATAACGTGCACGACGTTTTGTAGTCTATCTTCGATTCTATCTCAGTACCACAAGTCGGATCGCTCTAAAATCGACAAACCATAGAATAAGATCCAAACCACATCGAATCATCTCTTGAATTGTCTTACAGAACATGTTGATACGCACATCGGTTGATTGGCTTTGAATGAATCAATATTGCAATACGTTCGATCGGGACAAGTAACTACGGCTGATGATGGCTGGTTAGCAACACATGGTGAGTATTGATTTTGGTTAATACAAGCGAATCCTGATTCACAAACACCACAGTTGCTCGTACAGGTTGGCGTATTGGTGTCAGCTTTTTTGCAAATTCCCTCTAGTTCGGTGCAAACTTCATCGGATGCACAGGTTCCCACTTGTCCTGATCTGGTTTGACCTTACATTAGATAAAATTTGAATTAGAAGTACTATGTATGTATAAGTAATCCGAGTGGAAATAAGGTACATACCGTCAAAGCAAACTTCGAATGTCCTTGCTCCGGTGCATGCGGCGTAGCTGGTAGATGAACATGAATTACAAAGGGCTTGGACAACGTCCTGCGAAGCCAAAACTCCAAGACACAGCACAAAGAGGACCTTTAAATAAATTCGGTGTTAAGTAGAAACCAACAGAGCTTAGATCCGCGATATGTGTGTGTACCTTTACTAGAGCCATTACAGTTTCTTTTATATCCGAAGTTCTATAGTGATGAAATTTCAGATGAAGACTGATCCACAAGTATCTTTCCACAGGAAGATATTCAGATGTTACAGATTTCAAAGATTCACCTTTATTTTATTATTTTGCCTATTTTTATGGAATGGTATGCAAATTGCTATTGCTAGTTGTAAAGATACGAGTGTCATGCTTTGGATGATATGAATCTACAATGTTGAGATTTTTTATTTCAATAAAATATTTTATGATCAAGAGCTGATATGATATAGAAATGTTAACCTCGGCATTGTATGGTTGATACGACGACCTTTGCCCACAGGCGATCAATGAACCAATTTTTGTTTTTATTTAAAGATTCTGTAAGTCAAATATGAGCATTTCACTGATAAACGAGGAGTGGCAAATAAGTTCCGGGCATTTGGTCGAAGTTCGGGAACCGGCAACACTTCACCAAAATCTCTCATCTAAGTCTTTTTTTTTTTTAATAATTTGCGCACTCAAGGTCTAATAACCTTATTATGTCGGCGATACAGTGCGGGCAGATGGTAGAGAGGAAGAGGAATAGAGGAGATGCCGATGGACATTGATCTTAAATGCTTGCATGTTGCATTGAGGGGGGAAAACCGAATCCGGCAGGGAGTTCCAGATTCGTGTGGTTCGGTTAATGAAAGATTCTCTATATTTGACAGTACGTCCGAAAGCGGGCTTCAGAGTATATTGGTAAGCATTGCTAGAGAGATGCGTATTGCGGGAGAAATGTTGAAGGGGCGGAATGCAACTGGCTATTTCATCAGAGCATTTTTGGTGGTAGTAACGATAAAACAGGGAGAGGCAGGTAACATTCCTGCGGTGTTCCAGCGAGTCTAATGTATTGGTAATGCTGGAGTCACCTATTAGTTTTATGGCTCGTTTTTGTATTCTGTCTAGTAGGTGCAGTGAGGTCTTGGAAGCACCGGACCAGACATGAGCGTTAAACTCTAATTTGGGGCGAATGAACGCCTTATAGATTGTAGCCAGATCTAAGGGTGAGAAATATTTCTTGCATCTGTATAAGAATCCTAGGCATTTCGCAGCATTCTTGGCGACACTGAATATATGGTCGCTCCAATTAAGATTGTGAGCAACACTCATACCCAGGATGGAAAGCTTTTCAGTTTCTGAGATGCATGTGCCATTCATGGATAATGGCTGCGGGTTATTTATACGCTTTAACGGCAAGAGACAGCATTGTGTTTTGGAAGCATTAAATTCCACTCTATTGGTTTTACCCCATTGGATGATGCTGTCGATATCGGAATTTAATGAGCTTAACGTACGCTGCCGCTCATTACCTACAACCGAAGGGCAGGGTCGTAAACTGGTGAACGAATATGAGAAGCTGAGGGTACTGTCGTCAGCGAAGGAGTGAATTGGATTAGAAGTAACAGACAAGAGATCATTTATAAAAATAAGAAAGAGTGTCGGAGACAAAACGGAGCCCTGGGGAACACCGGCATTTACAAAGTGAGTATCAGACTTGAATCCGTCCAAAACAACTTGAATTGAACGATTCGAAATCCATTGAAAGAAAGACTCATCGATCCCAAAAGCACGCATTTTCGACAAAAGGGCTTCATGCCAAACCCTGTCAAGTGCTTTCGAAATATCCAGTGCAACAATTTTGCTTTCACCTGCTTGGTGAGGCGAGTGATTCCACTTTTCAGCATGATATGCCATCATATCACCAGTGGATCTGTTGCTACGGAAACTGTATTGGCGGTCATTGAGGAGTTTCCGTGATTCAAGATATCTCATAAGCTGACGGTTAATCAGCGTTTCCATGACCTTGGAAAGAAGGGACTTTAGTGCAATGGGTCGGTAGTTGGAGGGAGAAGATGATTCGCCTTTTTTTGGGTATAGGCTGGACAAATGCGGTTTTCCACCTACTCGGAAAGAGACCAGAGGTGTAGGAAAGGTGAAAAAGCTTACGCAGTGGTTTCGCCAGCGTAGAAGGACACCTCTTCAGAACTATTGGGGCAATACCATCTGGACCAGCGGATTTGTGTATGTCGAGGTCTTTAAGAACCCTTGCGATTGTACGAGTGCGAAAGTGGATTAGTCCCATTAGTCAGAAGTCTACAGCACGTTTTGTTTGTGTTTTCGGAAAAGAACTTGTTAAGATACCATTTTATGTGAAGTTTGGTGAAAAACCATCGAAAATCATCCGAAAATTACAGGTGGTGTATGGAGACGAGCATATGTCGAATGCCGTGAATAAATAGTATATGAATTAGTAGAAGACGATCCATGTGAAGGAACTTTTGTGCATTGTGTAAACCGAGAAAAGAAAGGTACAACCTACCCCCTTAGTACTAGTACTGAGTAGTGCTAGGAAACGGAAATATGGTAGCTCGGGCATTTGAGTGTGGCGTTTGAGGTTGTTGAGTTCAACATCGGCGCGCAACAACGATAGACATATGTCCGAGTTGGCTGCTTAGTTATTTAATTTATTTTCCTTAAAAAGTTCCTTTCTTGGTATCAGTTTATAACTTCAGAAGTGGGATCGCCCGTGCGTCACAGTGTGGTGTATTGTGGTTTTGAAAATAAATAAGAAATTTAAGCTGTAAGTGCTGCTGCGTATAATACGTTGGTGAGTTGCAAAAAAAAAACAAGAGTATGAAATTGTGAAGGTACATATGTACATATGTATTATTATTGTGGTCATGTACGATTGGGGGAAACGTGCATGATCTTGTCTGCGGAAACAACCACTACAGACGTAATTGTACTCTTAAATGTGGGTTATTACATGGAGCATCTCTTTGTTTCGCCATGTTGTGCTTCTATTTGACATTTAATTTTCACTTGATCAGCGTCATTCAGTGTCGACGTTTGGTGGATGTTTTTGTTTGGATGTGAAATTGAAAATGTATGCGTCTCATAATTGCTCATGATCTCGCATGTCAATTCCTTTGTCCACTTAAAATCATTCGTTCACTTAAAATAACTATGTACATACATACATATGTATGTAATTCTCTGCTTTCTTGCAAATGCACATTTAGAAATGTGATATGCATGTGAACCAACATCGCAAAGCAAGATAAAGGAGATAAGAAGATGTCAAAGGGATGCACAGAGTAAACTACCAGTGCATCACTGTGCTAGTATATGTATGTATTTCTATATCCCTGACCATCTCTTTCACACTCATGTGAGCCTTGGCTACTGTTGCGGCGTGTAATATCGGACTAACTATGAATACATAGTCGATGTAACATACAAAGAAAATGCGTTGAACTTCAAAAAGAGAAGTCGGTATATGTATATGTACGTTGTGTCCCTTTTTTCGCGTATAAGTAGCGATCTATACAATGCCGATGCAGAAGTTTCATAAAAGTGGTCATTCTTTTTATTCATTGCTGGTGTTCTAATTCAAGTTGAAGAAAAAGGTGAGAAAAAAGCAGTGTCATTCTTCAGTCGAGCAACGACAAACTTGGAGAAGAAATATCATAGCTTCGATCTGGAAGCCCTGTAGAAAGTTTACAACGATTCCGGTATTATTTGCTAGGTAAGAATACAAGACGTTGACTTCGACTTAGAGTATAGACCGGCTGCTCAAATGTTGCACGCGGATGCACTCAGCCGAAATCCAACAGGGAAATCCCTGGAAGTAGAAGAAGCTGGTATAGGCATAAATATAATTGGTATGCAGGAAGACGACTGGGTTGCAGTGATGCAACTGCAAGACAACCAACTGAAGGAGATCTTCGAACTACTCACTAACACCGATATTAAAAATCCTTTCAAAAAGACTTCTAATGGTCTTCGATTTGTAGTTCCGCAAGGAGTACGTTGGCGAGTAATTAAGACTTCGCATCATAGTATGGGACATAGCGGCCGCCTCGAAAGAACTCTAGAAGAAATACGTAAATTGTATTGGTTCCCTAGAATGCGTCATACAGTTATGAAGTACTTGAATAGTTGCATTCCGTGCCTATATGACAAAAAATCAAAGGACGAGACGAGGTATTACATTCACCCCATCAAAAAACATCCGATTCCGTTCCACACCATTCACATGGATTATTTAGGACCCTTACCCAAGAGCACGAAGGGGAACATTTACATATTGGGAATAATCGACGCCTTCACAAAATTCCTAGTTCTACGAGCAGTAAAAAAAATACATCCTCTAACGCTGTCATACGAACACTAGATGAGCTAACGCAATTCTTTGGACACCCCACACAAATAGTTAGCGATCGCGGAACCGCATTCACGTCCAGGGCATTCAAAAACTTCTGCGAAGACAACGGAATTCGACACATCCTCAATGCTGTACGAACGCCCCGAGCAAATGGGCAAATAGAAAGGTATTTCCGAACGGTAAGAACAGCAATCGCGACCATGTCCTTAAGAAAAGACGGAAGGGATTGGCAAGACCATTTGCCAGCTGTCCAATGGGGCTTGAATTTTTAAAACACCGAATCACTAACCGTACACCTCAGGAGCTGATGTTCGATTTTAAACCCAGAAATAGCTTAACAAACCATCTCCATATCGCGCTGCAGGAAGATGACTCCAACGACGACGAAGAAAACATCCCCCTCTCCAAGATCCGCGATATGTCTTTACATAGGACGCAGCAATTGCAAAATGAACAAGCTGAGAAATTCAACAAAGTTCACAAAAGTCCACAATCGTATGCCGTTGGAGATTTGGTCCTTATCCAAGCAGAGCATCCTGCCACTGGGCAATCTCGAAAACTACTACCCAGATATAAAGGACCTTATGAAGTAAAAACAGCCCTCCCAAACGGCCGGTGTATCGTAAGAGACACGGCAGTAACCAGTGTCACCTGGAAACGATACGAAGCTGTTCATTCTGCCAACCACATGAAACATTGGGGGAAGCTTCAAGATTTCAGCCTGTCCAATTTTGAAGAGATTTCAGAAGAAGAGTCACCCTAAAAAAAAAAAAAAAAAAACAAAAAAAAAAAAAAAGAGAAACTGGGTTAATTGAAATGCACATTCTGTTATTTTTACCAAATTCCATTCTGGAAAAATTAACAGGAATTCCCTCATCTTCTTGACATATGTATTAACAACTTAAAGTGATTGAAATAAACAAAAAAAAAAAATAAAAAAAACAAAAAACAAAAAAGGGGGTGAGTGATTCCAGTGTTTCTCGCAAATTTATGCAGCAAATGGAAAGTAATGGTTCGTCAGCTGAGTTTTGATGACACGTCAACGGTAAGTGTTCTAATACTCGAGAAACATGAGAATATTGAGAATACCTTCGAGAAGAAGATGAAATGATTCCTTCCGTGGTGAAGATGACTTTAGGTAGGATATTGAGAATACCTTCGAGAAGAAGATGAAACGATCCCTTCCGTGGTGAAGATGACTTTAGGTAGGATATTGAGAATACCTTCGAGAAGAAGATGAAACGATCCCTTCCGTGGTGAAGATGACTTTAGGTAGGATATTGAGAATACCTTCGAGAAGAAGATGAAACGATCCCTTCCGTGGTGAAGATGACTTTAGGTAGGATATTGAGAATACCTTCGAGAAGAAGATGAAACGATCCCTTCCGTGGTGAAGATGACTTTAGGTAGGATATTGAGAATACCTTCGAGAAGAAGATGAAACGATCCCTTCCGTGGTGAAGATGACTTTAGGTAGGATATTGAGAATACCTTCGAGAAGAAGATGAAACGATCCCTTCCGTGGTGAAGATGACTTTAGGTAGGATATTGAGAATACCTTCGAGAAGAAGATGAAACGATCCCTTCCATGGTGAAGATGACTTTAGGTAGGATATTGAGAATACCTTCGAGAAGAAGATGAAACGATCCCTTCCGTGGTGAAGATGACTTTAGGTAGGATATTGAGAATACCTTCGAGAAGAAGATGAAACGATCCCTTCCGTGGTGAAGATGACTTTAGGTAGGATATTGAGAATACCTTCGAGAAGAAGATGAAACGATCCCTTCCATGGTGAAGATGACTTTAGGTAGGATATTGAGAATACCTTCGAGAAGAAGATGAAATGATTCCTTCCGCGGTGAAGAAGATAGGTTCGGAGCGTTAACAGTAGATATGAATAATGCGGCACACAATGGGATAAACTACACACTGAGGACAGTGTAATGTCGGATGGCCGAATGTAAACCGAGAAAAGAAAGGTACAACCTACCCCCTTAGTACTAGTACTGAGTAGTGCTAGGAAACGGAAATATGGTAGCTCGGGCATTTGAGTGTGGCGTTTGAGGTTGTTGAGTTCAACATCGGCGCGCAACAACGATAGACATATGTCCGAGTTGGCTGCTTAGTTATTTAATTTATTTTCCTTAAAAAGTTCCTTTCTTGGTATCAGTTTATAATTGTTTGACGAGGTAAATATCAACAAAAAAAAAATGTGGTCTAGGTGAGACCCGCAATGCCCACACGCGTCTTCCCAGTGGGAAAAAAGGAAAAACCCATTTCATTAAATTTATTTTTTTTTTCATTTTTAACCCCCGATGCAAACAGAGGGGTGTTATAAGTTTGAGTCGTCTGTGTGTCTGTCTGTGGAATCGTAAGTCCTCAACGAATAGACCGATT
Source organism: Eumerus sabulonum (assembly GCA_951905685.1). Lineage (NCBI taxonomy): Eukaryota > Metazoa > Arthropoda > Insecta > Diptera > Syrphidae > Eumerus > Eumerus sabulonum. Next base: position 11,088,483 of record OX645061.1, on the reverse strand, counting down.
ATGATATCTGTGAAGATCTTTTCCGGTGTTTCAAGGTCAGGTAGGATTCGTAGACGAATAATGGGTAATGTAATGGGTTCTCGTCCGATCACCGCAATCAGCCAGCATCCGCTTGGAACCACCGCGTGTTGTTGGCATCATGCTGCCTGTTTGCTGTCGCTCCATGTAACCCAGAGTAAGGAAACACATACTCATGTGCGCACATTATACAATCTTCTTCTTCTTCTTAATGCACGATCTATTGCTAGCCTTTTCCATTGCCGCACACCCAGTTGGCTGAGGTCCCCATCCACCTGTGTGCGCCATCTTAAGTGCGGCCGTCCTCTGCTTCTTCGTCCCTCGGGGTTGGTGGATTCAAAGATTCTTCGGGCTGGAGCTGTGGTGTCCATTCGCTCTACATGTCCATTCGCTCTACATTGACTAGGCTCATGTCGCTGTACAGCCCGTAAAGTTCGTGGTTGAATCTTCTCCTCTATCCCCCGTCTGCGTTTATTGGCCCAAAATTCACGCGCAAAATCTTTCTCTCGGACCGACCAAGGGCCTCCTCATCCGCTTTTGATAGTGTCCATGCTTCTGCGCCGTACAACAGGACCGGGATGATAAGAGTCTTATATAGAGTCAACTTTGTCGTTCGGGAGAGGGCTCTATTACTCAGTTGCCTCCTGAGCCCAAAGAAACAGCGATTGGCAAGAGTGATTCTGCGCTTGATTTCGGAACTGATGTCGTTGTTCCAGGTCACTGCGGAGCCAAGATAGACGAAGTCCTTAACTACCTCGAACTTATATCTGCCAATACAAACGTTCTGGCCAAGACTTCGGTGGTGAGCGTCCTTTTTTGATGACAGCATATATTTAGTTTTGCACTCGTTTACCACCAAACCAATTTTCGCCGCCTCCATCTCAATACTCGCAAACGCCTCATTGACATCTCGCTGTGATCTACCTATTATGTCAATATCGTCGGCGTATGCAAGGAGCTCCGAGGATTTGAAATAGATTGTGCCTCTTGTATTGGCCAGTGATTTTTGCACAATCATTTCCAATAGGATGTTGAAAAAATCACACGACAGCGCATCGCCCTGCCTAAATCCTTTTTTGACATCAAAACTATCGGTAAGGTGTTCACTGATTCGGATGGAGCAGCGAGCATTCGCCAAAGTCATCCTGCATAGTCTGACGAGTTTAGCAGGTATGTCAAAGGTGGACATAGCGTTGTATAGCTCGTCTCTAATTACGCTGTCGTATGCGGCTTTGAAGTCGGCAAATAGGTGGTGAGTGTCGACTTGAAATTCATTGGTTTTTTCCAGCGTCAGCCGTAGTGTGGGGATTTGGTCGATGGTGGACTTTCCTGGCCTGAATCCACACTGATAAGGACCTATCAGCTTATTTACAAAAGGCTTCAGGAGTTCACACAAAACGGCATAATATTTGTTGTTATAGCGGCAACAGGAATACGTCATTTGTGAAAATTTGAAATGTCTGGTGACAGACGGACGGACGGACGGACAGCGAAGTCTTTGTAACAGGGTCCCGTTTTACCCTTTGGGTACGGAACCCGAAAAATGGAAAATAAAAATGTTCAAGTGAAATGTTTCCATGTTTTATCATTCTGCAAACAACTCACGAGCAGTTTTTAGCTCACATACGCGAGCACACATTTATGGACACTCAACCCATGTGCGCACTCCACATGTGCGTTAAACAGAATCCACCCTACAGAGTGCACATAAGTGTGCGTTCTCTTTGACGAACATGTGAAGCGTGCACGGGAGTGAGATACCATAAATGCAAGCACTCGTGTTCGTGAGCGAAAATAAAAATGCTCTCAGCTAATTACTCATGAGCGCGTGCGTTAATAATTGCTCGTTTAATAAGTGCTTACTCACGAGCAGCTCATGAGTGTGCGTTTCCTTTTTCTCTTTTTTTTTGATATATGGGGTTAGTGCTATAGCAATACGGCACTGCGACCTTTGCAGGTCTATTGTACCCGCTAGCCGATTAGCCGAGGAGCCTCTCTACTTCTATAATGAAGTTGAGAATGCTTCTCGTAAGAGCCAAGGTGATCCCCTCAGGAGTCATAACTTCGCTGAGGAGGATACGCTTCTTAAGATGGTAGAGAGCAACACTCTCACACAATATGTGCTCCGCCGTCTCTTCATCATCGAGACAGAGCCTGACACTTAGTTTCGGACGAGAAGCTAATTTTGTTTAGATGATATCCCAGACCGCAGTGTCCTGTTAGGTAGCTGACTAGTCTTCTGATATACACCCTATTGAGTTTGAGTATGTCACTAGAGTCTTTGTTCAGGGGTCGTATGGATTGACGGAGTCCCCGAACTTGTCTAAGAAGAAATTTATCTTAGACCCGGGAATGCCGCAGAATGGTTCCGCTGGTAAGTTACCTTTCCTGGTAAGTTGGTCGGCAATTTCATTGCCCTTGATACCTTTATGTCCTGGAACCCACCAAAGCTTAACATTGTTTCTTTTAGCGAGGTCTTATAGGGCGTCATGGCATTCCTTGACGGTTTTTGAGTTCGTACCGTACGAACCCAGCGCTTTAAGCGCTGCTTGGCCATCAGAGAGTATGTTGATGGTTACTCCATAGGATCTCCAGGGCCTTCGAGATCCTATGTTTTGGCCCAAAGATGCCGGCGCCAACGCCGGAAGCCATCTTGCAGCTATCCGTTTACCACCTAAGGCCTTTGAAATTTAGCAGGGGATCACTGTTTTCCTATGCTGAACGATTTGGGATCTCAAATCTCTTGTCAAAGGTGAAGGTGTGTGGCAATGCGTCCGAGACCGTAGTAATCATATCCAGCTCGGGAAGGTGTTGTAATATGGACATGTGGCCTACGGGTCCACATGGCATATTTGTTCCCGAGCAGAAAATTCTGATTCCACTGCGTAATGCCACCTTTTTGATAAAAAGGTGCAGTGGAGTGAGTCCAATGAGTGCTTCTTGGGCTGCCGTGGGGCAGGTTGGCATAGTGCCTGTGATGCCGAGACACACTAGTCTCTGAAGGCGTTGAAGCTTAACAATTGTAGTTGTTCGCTCAACTTTTGTCCACCGTACGTTGGACCCGTAGGTGACGATAAGTCTTACTATGGCGGTGTATAACCAGTGGACTACCTTAGGGTTAAGTCCCCAGGTTTTACCGTAGGTGCGTCGGTCGGCCCACATGGCCCTAGTCGCTTTCATGAGTTCATTTTTTCATATTGGAGTTCCAATTGAGTCTGCGGTCTAAGTCAATACCTTAACCTCCTCTGAAAATTCTATGTGTGTGCCGTTTAGAAAGATTGAGCAGAGTTGTACCTTTCTCCTCTTTGTAAATGGGACTAAGATTGTCTTATTTGGGTTAATAGATAACCCGATGACCTCGTAGCCCCAAGTGGTTAGCTTGCGTAGTAGATCAGCGATGACTGTCGACCAAAGCAGCGGTGAGAGGACTCCCCCTTGTGGGCATCCTCTAGCCGCCGATACTCTCACTGAGACCTCTCCGCATGTGGCCGATATGATACGGCAATTCAGCATCGCCCTAATCCAGTGATTAGTGGGATGGTCCACACCCCTGCAGGATAGTGCAGTGCAGTGCAGAACGCACATACGTACAGTCACACACATACATATGTACATCTCTATACAAACCTTGGATTTGGATTCTGGTGACCTTGAAACGTGGAGATATGTCAAAATTTGGAATTCGCAAAATCGGTCCCATTAGAATAATTTCCCACTAGGCGCCGGCCCACCTTAGACGCTGTATCCGTAGACGTCGTACCAGGCCGATGTCGCTGTACAGCCCGTACAGTTCTTCGTTAAATCTTCTCCTCCATACACCGTTTGAACAAACGGGACCGTAGATAGTGCGAAGAATTTTCCTCTCGAAACGACCATGGGCATCTTCATCCGCTTTTGTTAAGGTCCAAGCCTCTGCGCCATAAAGGAGGACTGGTATGATTAAGGTCTTATATAGTGTCACCTGGGTTTTCCGAGAGAGGGCTCTACTTCTCAATTGCCTCTTGAGCCCAAAGAAACAGCGGTTGGCGTCTGTGAGTCTACGTTTTATCTCAGCTCTAGTGTTGTTGTCGCCGGTCATCAGTGAACCAAGGTAGACGAATTCCTTGACCACTTCAAAGTTATATCCGCCCATGGTAACGGTGTTGACCGTCTCTTTTAGATGAAAGCAGATATGTATTTGGTTTTACCCTCATTAACCTTGAGACCCATCTTAGTCGCCTCTACCTCAATGCTTACAAAGGCCTCATTGACGTCTCGCTATGTCGTCGGCGTACGCAAGCAATTGCGTAGACTTGAAATAAATCGTACGTCTTGTGTTGGCCAGTGACTCTTGCACGATCTTTTCAAGCACGATATTGAAAAAGTGGCATGACAAAATCCTTAATCCTTTTTTAACATCAAACCTCTCGGTTTGCTCATTACCGACCTTAATGGAGCAGCGAGAATTCTCCAATGTCATCCTGCACAGTCGGACGAGTTTGGCAGGGATGTTAAAACTAGACATGGCTTTGTATAGCTCATCTCTATACACGCCTTGAAATCGACGAAGAGGTGGTGAGTGTCGATTTGGTATTCCTGGGTCTTCTCCAAGATCTGCCGTAGCGTAAATATTTGGCCTATTGTGGATTTACCTGGCCTGAAACCACACTGATAAGAGCCGATCAGGTTATCCACCAACGGTTTCAGGCGTTCACACAATACGGCAGAGAAGATCTTATATGCGATGTTAAGGAGACTTATTCCCCTATAGTTGGCGCAGTTATAGGGGTCTCCTTTCTTATGGACCGGGCAAACGATGCGGAGATTCCATTCGTCGGGCATGCTTTCCTCCGACCATAACTTGCAAATGAGATGGTGCATGCACCATACCAGCTCATCTCCAGCCGCCTTAAGAAGCTCAGCGCCTCTAGTCTTGATATCGCTATTTTGACTTCGTCTAGGTCGGCTGGACTGAATTCTGTTACATCGTCGTCCAATACGAATGGCTCGTTCTGTCTGACAGCGGTATCTTGCCTGTCATCGCCTTTATACAGTCTGCAGAAGTGGTCTTTCCAAATTCCCGGCATCGACTGTGACTCTACTACCAGTTCTCCATTTTCCTGCAGGCCAGAGCTTACTGTAAAACTTCCAGAAAGCATCTCTCCATCTCCTCGATCACATGCTTTCCGTGCTCTTCCTTCTTTTTTCTGAGAAGCGTGTGTTTCTCTCTTCTCTTCTGCTCATAGATTTCGTGAGCAACTCTCATCCGTCGTTGCAGCATAGCTTTATATGCTCCTTGTTTTGCTGCATGGGCTTGTTCGCATTGTTCATCGAACCAGGGGTTTCTAGGTGGTGGCGGTTTGAAACCCAGCACCTCTGAGGCAGCGTCTCTGATGGCGCTCTAGCAATGCGCCCATTCCTGCTCTATTGCTTGTGCTGCTGTGGACGGATTTTGACAGAGTTTGATGGAGACACGATCGGCAAAGATTCGGACAGTCTCTTGCGATTATAGCTTTCCGACGACAAACTTATGTTGTCCTACTCGACTCCTAAGCATTCCTGATATCCCAGTCGATGTTGGCTCATCGGAAGGTTCGTACGTCAAGGATACTGGAGGGGTGTCTGGCGTCGATCGCAATGTGATCAGTCTGGTTGGAGGTCGATTGATCAAAAGACCGCCAGGTACCCTTGCGGATGTTGAGATGGGGGAATCGTATGCTTGCTACAAGGAGGTTACGCCCCGTTAGGAAATCGATTAGCCTAAGTCCATTGTCGGATGTGGTGTTATGGAGGCTATGCTTTCCTATGATCGACTCAATTATGTCCTGTTTGCCCAGTTTTGCACGCGGAGGCTGTGTGTCAACTTGGATTGAGCAGGGACAGATATCGAAGCTGGCGTTTGCCATGTTAAACGCGATCAACCTCTTTGCTCTGTTTGCACGCTTCCTCCCCCCTTAGGGACAAACAAAAGCAGAAGGAAACTAAAAGCCTTGCAGGAGGCTTCAAGAAAGGCACCCAGGCTCTTCTTACTCTTGAGGGTAATCTTGTCACCGATCCGCAGCATTTCCAGCATCTGCTTAACGAGCATCACCAAGAGAGAGTGACAGAGACTGAGGAAATCCCAACTCCCGCTGGTGAAGTAGTCCTCCCACCCAGCGTCGAAGAAGTTGGCACAAAAGCTGAAGAACAACAAGTCCGCAGGCTCAGCCATCAGAGTTCTTCAGGGCTGGCAGCGATGTTCTGATAGGGAGCATGCAGCGGATCATCTGCAGAATTTAGGAAGATGAAAGCATGCCCGACGACTGAAATATCAGCTCTATTTGCCCCATCCACAAAAAAGGCTATCCTACCTCCTGCAAAAACTATAGAGGTATATCCCTGCTCAATGTCGCATAGTAGATCCTGTCCAGCGTACTATGTGAACGTCTAAAGCCCTTTTGCACCGCACTAATCGGCAGCCACCAGTGCGGCTTCCGGCCCGGCAAATCGACTATAGACCAGATATTCACACTTCTATAAATTCTGGAAAAGACCAGCGAATTTCAAATCGGTACACATCATCTCTTTATCGATTCATCGCAAATAATTGTTTGATGCGATGGCTGGATTCGGGAACCATGTTTCGGCTGTGTCGCGCCAAGCTAAAAAACCTCTGAACCTCTGAATCGTGCAATATGCATAGGATTTCGCCAAGGAGACGCGTTGTCGTGCCTTATCTTCAACATTGAAGGCACTATCTTCTACAAGTCTGTCCAGCTGCTAGCGTACGCGGATGATATTGACATCATCGCGCGGTCTCAACGAGACGTTGTAGAAGCTTTCACAGCGATTGAAGAGCAGACGGAAAAGCTAACGAACAAAACCGATGCGTCGCCCACCATCTGGGACAAAATAGATAATTGACAGCTATAATTTCGAGATGGTGAAGGAGTTTGTCTACCTCGGGGCAAACGTAAGCTCCACAAACAGAAATGGATGTTGGACTGGAATCCGTCGAAAACAACTTGAATTGAACGATTCGAAAGGTAGTTTCTAATCCATTGAAGAAGGGAGTCATCTATCCCGAAAGCATACATTTTCGACAAAAGGGCTTCATGCCAAACCCTGTCAAATGCTTTAGAAATATCCAGTATAACTATGTATTTTGCTTCCACCTGCTTAAGAATACATTAACCGGTGGTTAACGATGATGCCTCCCAAATTGGGAAATTGAAACTTGTAATTGGAAGGAACCAAAGTTTCTAAAGTATACGCCCGGCCGTTACCAAACGTTGTCAACAAATGTAAATAGGTACACAGGTAGGTAGGTTCGTAATCTCCCCAGAGCGGGAGGAATACACTTTGGCCAGAGAGATGCGTTGGATTGCTGCGTGGGGGTTTGTCCCCCTATTCATGGAACCATTTAATGCTTGACCTTCCAGCTATGAAGGTCAGTTATCCTTACTCGCTGGAAATCAGTCAGGTCGTTTAGGAAGTAGGAATCTAGGTAGCATTTCTTGATAGGGCAGAAAGCCGGACAGGCAAAGAGAAGGTGATGGCTAGGTTCGACTTTTGTCCATGACTGCCAATGTAACAGTGATCGGTGATAACACCAATGATCTTGTAGATGTTAGTTTGTTTCAGGCAGATTAGTCTGCTTGTTCGTTGACTATCGAGCCGAGGCCAGATTTGCCTGGTGATGAGGCAGGTCTACCCCTGGGCCCATCTCACGTTCGTCTCATCGATGGCGAGAGGTATACCCTCGCATGCCATTATTGATTGTTGCGTCGTTCCTTGTCGGGCGAGTGTGTCGGCCCTTTCGTAGCCTGAGATGTTGCTGTAGCCTGGTACCCATAGGAGTAGTATATTAAACTGTTCGGCCATCTAGTTAAGAGATAGATGACAGTCAAGGCTTGTTTTTGAAGTCTACAAATAGGACTATTGCGATTTCAAGGCTGCTTGACTGTCGGTGAGAATTCGAATTTCCGTAGTAGATATTACGTTCCACCTAAGCCAAGACAGAGCCTCCTTTATTGCCAACAGATCTGCTGAAAGACGCTGTAATAATCTGGTAGCCTTAAGGCTTGGTTCAGGTTTAATTGTTTGCAGAATACTCCACTGTCCACCCCGTCTTTGGTTATTGATCCGTCGATGTAAATGTCTACGTAGCTCTTGCGAGGTTACGTCTGGCGGTACCAGTTCCGTATGTCCGGATATGTTATTTTGAATTGCTTCTCAAAGACTGTGGTGGACTCTATTTGGTCCGGGTTTCCTGTCATGGTTATTCTATTATTCAGGATTGAGGAGTGGCCAGTTATATAGCTCGTCCATTTGGAGTTGGCTTTTAGTCTAATTGCCGTATATGTACATATGAATGTGGCTATTTGCTTGCCAAGTATATCGAGTGGTGTAAGATGAAGTATCATGTTGAGCGCCGCCGTTGGGGTGGACCATAGGGTCCCGGGGATGCACATACGTGTCATCCTTTGTGTCTTCTCGAATGGTTTATGGTATGTTGTTTTGTCCAGTGCAGTCCCCCAGAATATCACGCCATACATAACAATAGGTCTAACGACTGTAATATAGAGCCATAGGGTGAGCTTGGGGTTGAATCCCCCTTTTTTCCCTAAGGCCTTCTTACAGTTGTACAGAGCTTCAGTTGCTTTTCTTGCACGCTCGATTATGTTGTTCTTCCAGGTTAGTTTCCTATCTAGTAAAATGTCATGGTATTCGGCACTGGAGGGATAGGTTAACCTGGTGCCAAGTAAAGTGATTGAGAAAGTTTCCGGAATTGCATGTTTTCTGGTGAACCGCAACAGCTCCGTCTGCTGGAGGATTACCCTGAACCCATTGTGTTGTGGCCATTTGCACAGTATGGAGAATGCCGTTTGCATACGGTCATTCAGTGTGGGTGCGTATTTGCCCGAGATGGTGATGGCAATGTCATCAGCGTAGACAATAAGGTGAAGGCCTTCTTTCTCCAGTCTGGTCAGTAGTTTGTTTGCAACTACAGTCCAGAGAAGAGGAGAGAGGACCCCCTTAGGGGGTACCCCTGAGAACCGATCTAATGGTTACTTGGCCTCCTCGTTTAGAGTGGATTTTGCGTATTGAGAGTAGCTCGCTGATCAAATCTGTGAGCGTCCTCTCAACTTAGAGTTTCTAGCCCTTCTATTATTGCTTTCAAAGTGATGTGGTTGAAGGCGCCCTCTATGTCTAGGAAGGCTGTTAAGGTATATTCTTTAAGACGGATTATTCTCTCGATTTTCCTCACTAGTGTATGGAAGGCTGCTTCGGCAGATCTACCCTTACAGTAGGCGTGCTGTGCCTTAGAGATTAGGGAAGGATCGAAATGATAGCGTATATATGTATAAGTCTATCAGCCTTTCTAAGGTTTTAAAACAAGGGATGGAAGACAAATAGACCTTAGATCCCTGGGGGAGGTGTGCGAGTTTCTGCCGGCCTTGGGGATGAAGACTACCCTTGCGCACTTTCACTTTTCCGGAATGTCAACAAATGTAAAAAAAAAAAATCTGTTGTTCCAAAAAATATGCCGAATCATCAGTCAACCTTATGGCACCCTATTGTAGTGTCAATTAGTATCCGTTCCATACGTTCCCTGGATTTATGTGGTACGGACAGCCATAATGCTACACGCATCAGCTATCTGACTGTCACGCGACCAACATGCAATCTCTCTCACAATTATCTTGACAGCACAGAAGCTTCTGATGTTGACTTAATCGTATACCATATCTCGTCTTAACAGAAGACAGGTACTCGTAGTGATGTCAATCATCACGTTGGGCCGTCAATTCGTTCTCAGTATGCCGGAGTTTTGATTATCTTCCGTAATGGATGGGCCCATGAATGAGACGTTTCATAAACCTCACGCTGAATGTAGGTGATCAAGCATATGCGTCCTACTGTCTTGTGCAAATCTGTGATAGTCGAAGGAAAATTGAAAATGGTCTTCTGAAGTGACTTAGTTTTATGCTGGCTTAGAAGTTTTCAGTTCTTGGAGTGACTAATAAAACCAATTCTCTACAACGCGCGAAAAAAAAAACTTGTCACGTAACCTATGCATTTCATGCTTATCTAGTCCAAGGTCAGACACACTAGCGCAGTGATTCTATATCGTTTTATTGCTTTACAATCCACACATGTTACCATTAGAGTGATTCATTAAGCGGCCCACAGACAGGCTATTGATTGGATGGATCTGGCTTAAGTCATTTCACCGTACACTTGTGGATCGGCATACGTTCTTAATTTCACGCTGCTCGCTGTCGAGCAAAGCGGGCCACAGACGCGCTACCGATTGCAAGAAAATTAAGGATATTTGATAACTTGCGATCTATAACAAACTGCCCCACACACACGACCGACGATCTGTTTGAATCGCAACCGATCCATTCAATCCGTAGCGTGTCTGTGGGCCGCTTTAAGCAGTGACGCTACGAGCATTTTTCGGTTTGCTTTTGATGTAGAATTTAGCGGTTTTTATGACGTCTCATAAAGTAAGAGCCGTTTTGTTGTGCTTGTAAATGACATTTATTTTGTACACCTGGGGGGCTTAGGAGTAAAATTCGTAGCAGTTATTTGGACGTTCCCTTTGGCAATACGTTGTCTCTGAGTTGAAGAAGGCATTCCCACATGAATTCTCAAAGCCCCGGTAGCCACCGTTGTATGATTGGCAATTATAATATCTACAAGGTAAAGGGGATGAAGGTTATTAAGTGGATTGTTAAATGGTATTTGCTTCTTACCTAGTGCAAGTCATATCACCTTCTGCTCTAAAGCGTCCTGAAAACGCTATATCCCTGCAAAAAGCCGTTGCATCTCGTGGACTACGTGTCGCCGTTTCAGTAGTGGACGATGTCTCTGTTGGTGAAATTAATGTCGACAAGGTCTCTGTTGACGAAGTTTCTTTTGAGGAAGTCTCCACTGAGGAGGTCTCTGTTGGTGAGATGCCTGTTGACGAGGTCTCTGTTGAGGGGGCCTGTGTGGACGAGGTCTCTCTTGACGAGGTCTCTGTCGACGAGGTCTCTCTTAACGAGGTCTCTGTTGAGGAGGTCTCTGTTTGTGTGATTAATGTGGACGAGGTCTCTGCTGGCGAGGTTTCTGTTGGGGAAGTCTCTGATGCGGAGGTGTCTGTTGAGGAGGTCTGTGTCAATGAGGTCTTCGCTGAGGAGGTCTCTGTTGGTGAGATTCCTGTTGACGAGGTCTCTGTTGGTGAGGTTTCTGTTAACGAGGTATCTGTCGACGAGGTTTCTGTTGAAGAGGTCTCTGCTGAGGAGGTCTCTATTGAGGAGGTCTCTGTTGAGGAGGTCTCTGTTGGTGAGATTCCTGTTGACGAGGTCTCTGTTGGTGAGGTCTCTGTTAACGAGGTATCTGTCGACGAGGTTTCTGTTGAAGAGGTCTCTGCTGAGGAGGTCCCAGTTGATGAGGTCTCAGTTGAGGAGGTCTCAGTTGAGGAGGTCTCAGTTGAGGAGGTCTCAGTTGAGGAGGTCTCAGTTGAGGAGGTTTCCCATGGCGAGGTCTTCGTAGACGTATCTTGCGACGACGAACTTATTATTATAGGGTCACCGGTTGTTGTACTCAGGTCTTGGTTGCAGGATGGTGTACAATCACTATCTCTTACACATACCTCCTTACTACTTAAGTCACAAACATATCCGTCCAAACAATTGCCTCCCATTCCATAAAACGGCCGTGCTCCACCGAAACAAAACGCAAATGATGTTTTACTAATGCAGGAGAACGTCTTTCTATACGAGCCACATACACCGCAACCAGTGACGCAAGCCGGATTTGCCGTCGCAACTGTCTTTGGGATGCAAATACCATCTTGATCCGTACAGATTGTATCCACCGGACAGCTGACAATTGAATCCGTCGCTCTTCCTACAAAAATTGTTTTCCACTTAACACTCTGTTTTCTTTCACATTTTAATGCAAACCCACCTTCAATGCAAAGAGAAAATGTAGTTTCACTATGACATGCCACGAAATTAGATTGACATTTACCACAGCTTCCCTTGGTGTGGCCTATAACAAATGACAAAATCTTGACACAAACTTATGTATACACTTCAAGGGAATTTCGAGAGGTTCCTTACCAACAGGGACAGTTCGAGGAGCATTCTTAGGTCCAATGAAGCCAGGTAGACACTAGTGGCTGCTTAAACCGCCTGTCTCTTAATAATTATCGATAAATCTTATCGATTTTATCGCTGAACTGTAAAATGAATTTGGTTCTTAGAACGCAAGTTCAAGTTCAAGTTTATTTCTCCTATAGCTAACACAGTAAGACAACCTTATAACCTTATAAAGAATTGAAAGATTATGTTTTTAGTTACATGTAGTAAATGAATAAAATGAAAACAATATCATAAAACAAAAAAGGAAAGTGTTAATAAGAACAAGAGAATAAAGATAAGAAAGGGGAATGTGAAGAGAGATGAAGAAGGAAAGAAGGGAGTTAAGAGGATGGTAGGTACGAAGGTACGAGCTGCTTTAATCAGAAAGGAATTTCTGTACACTAATACGAAAACGTCTCGGCAAGGAGATGCGCTGTCATGTGACTTCTTCAACCTGGTGCTGGAGCAGATAGTGCGACGGGCAGGCGTCAACAGGGAAGGCACTATCTTTTTCAAGTCCATCCAGCTGCTAGGATACGCGGATGATATCGACATCATCGCGTGTTCTCGCCGTGGCATTGTGGAAGCATTCACGGCGATTGAAGAACAGGCGAAACGAGTTGGTCTTAAGATCAATGAGGACAAAACGAAATACATGCTGTCAAGCAAAAACCAATCCGTCGCTCACCACCTGGGACAAAAGATAACAATTGACAGCTACAATTTCGAGGTATTTAAGGAGTTTGTCTACCTCGGGGCAAACGTAAATTCCACAAATGACACCACAGTGGAGATCCGGCATAGAATCGCCCTTGGCAACCGCTGCTAATTCGGCTTGTCCAAACAACTGGGGTCAAAACTCCTCACTCGACAGACCAAAGTCATGCTTTACAAAACGCTCATTCTGCCAGTCTTGCTGTACGGAGCCGAAAGCTGGACGATAAGCAGGACAGCGGAGCTGATTTTGGGTTCTTTCGAAAGAAAAATTCTGCGCCGGATATTTGGTCCTGTCTGTGAGGAAGGTTGAATGGAGAAGAAGACACAACCGCGAACGCTACGAGCTGTACCAAGATGTGGATGTAGTCCGGAAGGCAAGGATCCGTCGACTACACTGGCTCGGCCACATTGAGCGCATGGACATCAGCGCTCCAGCTATGAGGGTCTTCGACTCCGAGCCTCCTAGTTCGAGAAGAAGAGGAAAATCGAACCTCCGGTATAAAGACCAAGTAATCGCGGATGTAAGACATCTGGGTCTTGACAACTGGAAGCAGCGTGCCCGGGACCATCAAGGATGGAAGGCAGCTATAGCTCAGGCTCAGATCCTCCATGGGTCGCTGGCCTGATAAGTAAGTAAGTAAGTAATACGAAATCGTAGCATGCTGCTAATCCCTTGCAGGTTGGCTGGAAGTGAATCCCAAAGGCGACAGGCGGCTATAAAGAACTGTCTTTCAGAGTTCAGGCAAGAGAAACGAGGTGAAATTAGGTACGTTGATCTGTTTGATGTCGAGAACCGAAGCTTTTCATAAAGATACGTTGGCTGACGTAATCTTATAATTTTGAAATGTAGTAACAATGTTCGATATTCAATGGAGAAGGTTCAAGAGTTTTTATATTCTCTTATGATGTGTTAACCTACACAACCTGAACGGAGTGCAGTGGTTGGGGTCGTTGATGTTCGTTCACTACTCTCATGGGTGGTTGTCCTAGACCTAGATAGCACGAGAGCCGACCAAATTCCGCGTTGGTTATAGTACGTAGTGATTCGTTCAAGCACTTTAGTATTGCATACGCAGAGGATGAATTTCGGATGACCATATACTGTGAGTGTTATACCTGCAGCAGTACGTCTGGTCACTTTCCATTCACAACAGCGTTGCATACTTTTTGTCCGTATAGGAATTACTTTTTTTTGGCTATGAAGCGAATTTGAACCATAAACCTTCAGCTCGGCGGTCGATGATGTTAACCACTGCACCACGGCCACCCTAATGGAAGAAACAGGACCGGGTTGATAAAGGTCTTATATAGAGTCAACTTTATCGTTCGGGAGAGGGCTCTATTACAGCGATTGGCAAGAGTGATTCTGCGTTTGATTTCGGAACTGATGTCGTTGTTCCAGGTCACTGCGGAGCCAGTGACGACGTGGACGTGGAAGGACGAAGTCCTTAACGACCTCGAACTTATATCTGCCTATACAAACGTACTGGCTAAGACGTCGGTGGTGAGCGTCCTTCTTTGATGACAGCATACATTTAGTATTGTCGGCGTATGCAAGGAGTTGCGAGGATTTGAAATAGATTGTGCCTCTTGTATTGGCCAGTGGTTTTTGCACAATCATTTCCAATATGATGTTGAAGAAATCACACGACAGCGCATCGCCCTGCCTAAATCCTTTTCTGACATCAAAACTATCGGTAAGGTGTTCACCGATTCGGATGGAGCAGCGAGCATTCTCCAAAGTCATCCTGCATAGTCTGACGAGCTTAGCAGGTATGTCAAAGGTAGACATAGCGTTGTATAGCTCGTCTCTAATTACGCTGTCGTATGCGGCTTTGAAGTCGACAAATAGGTGGTGAGTGTCGACTTGAAATTCATTGGTTTTTTCCAGGATCCGCCGTATCGTGAAGATTTGGTCGATGGTGGACTTCCCTGGCCTGAATCCGCACTGATAAGGACCTATCAGCTTATTTACAAAAGGCTTCAGGCGTTCACATAAAACGGCAGAGAAGATTTTGTAGGCGATGTTAAGGAGACTTATTCCTCTATAGTTGGCGCAATCGGAGGGGTCTCCTTTCTTGTGGATCGGGCATACGATGCTCAGGCTCCATTCCTCGGGCATGCTTTCCTCTGACCATATCTTACAGGTGAGCTGGTGCATGCTCCTTACCAGGTCATCCCCAGCTGCCTTGAAGAGCTCAGCAGACACTTCGTCTGCGCTAGCAGGTTTATTCGACTTGAGCTTCGATATGGCAATCTTAACTTCGTCGAGGTTAGGGGGACAGAATTTTCTGCGGTCTCGGTCGATTAGAAATGGATCATTCTGCCTGACAGCGGTATATTGACTTACATCGCCGTTATACAGTATGCAAAAGTGGTTTTTCCATATTCTCAGCATCGACAGCGATTCTACTACTAGGTGTCCGGTCTCATCCTTGCAGGCTTCCGTTCTGGCTTTATAACCTTGGCATGTTCCCTTTATCTGTTGATAAAACTTTCGAACGTCACGCCTGCAGTAACACCTCTCCAAATCCTCAAACGCGCGCTTCTCGTGCTCTTTCTTCTTTCTTCTAAGAAGCTTATGCTCCTCCTTTCTTTTTAACTCGTAGAGCTCAAGAGCTGCTTTTGTTCTTTTATGCAGCGAGGCCTTATATGCATCCTGCTTCACTGTGTGAATCCTCCTGCACTCGTCATCGAACCAGGTGTTTCTTCGTGGTGGAGCCTTGAAATTCAAAACAGAGCAGAGCTTTTCAGGGCTTGTTTGCAAAAGCTCCACTGCTGTTCTATTGACAGCGTGGAGGATTGAGGTGTATTGGAGAGCTTAAGGGAGACGCGATCGGTAAAATCACGAGCGGTTTCTGGCGATAATAGCTTTCCGACGTCATAACTTTGTATTCTTACAACTACTCCGCTGCATTCGTGATATCCGTAAGCGCATCTTGGCTACTACAAGATAGTGATCCGAGTCGATGTTAGCCGCTCGAAAAGTTCGAACATCAAGAATAGTGGAGGAGTGTCTGACGTCCATCGCGATGTGATCAATCTGGTTGGTAGTCGATTAATCAAAAGACCGCCTTTGTATATTTATCGAGGTACGGAAAGCCCGCACTGGCTTGAAGGAGATTTCGCCCCGTAGCAAGATCAATCAGCCTGTGTCCGTTATCGGAGTTGGTGTCGTGTCGGCTATGTTTGCCGATGACTCGTTCAAAAATGCTTTCCTTACCGAGCTTAGCATTGAAGTCTCCTAGTACAATTTTGATATCATAGCTGGGATATTGGACATACGTTCTGTCTAGGAGATCGTATAACTCATCTTTGGCGGAGTCATCCTTGTCTTCCGTGGGGGCGTGGACGCAGATCAGGCTGATGTTAAAAAATTTTGCCTTGATACGGATTGTTATGAGGCGTTCGCTCACATGCCGAAAGCTTAGGACTTTTTGCCCTAGTCCACCTCGAACAACAAATCCGCATCCAAACAATCGTTGTCCTCTCTCCCCATAGCAGTCGCCGCAGTAAATATCGCAGTTTTTCATCCGCTTTATACCCGGTCCATTCCATCGCATTTCCTGGATGGCGGTTATATCCGCTTTATAGCGGTCTAGGGCGTCCGCAAGTTGTTCGGCTGCACGTGGCCTGTTTAGGGATCTAACATTCCACGTACAAAGCCGAAGATCATTGTCCTTTTTTCGTTTTTTGCAAGGGTCGTCATCATAAATCCGGTCCGTTACATCCGAGGCTTGTGGTTGTTTCGGAGTTTGTGGTTTTTTTACGGTTACGGCTTACCAGGCCGTAACCCAACCGACTAATCCTGTTTTTTTGGCGCAGGAGGCTCGCCATACGCCCTTCCCCGTCTGCAATTTCCATAGGAAATCTCCAGATGGCACCACGAGGAGGTGGGGATGGGACTTACTAACAGTGCCGCAAGATGTTCGACTGCGGTGGCTCTTCTCACTTTTAAGCAGGCCAGCATCCGTCGGATAGATGCTACCACCACCTAGTGCTTCTTAAAAAGTTAAGAAGGTCAGGATCCTTAATCGCTGAACATCAGTCAGGTCGCTTAGAAGTAGCATTTGCTGATTGGGCAGAAAGCCGGACAGGCAAAGAGAAGGTGATGGATAGATTCGACCTCCTCTTTGTCTAGGCAGCTTCTGCTGAAATCATTCGGAACTTGCTCTAGTTTTTGTACATGACTGCCAATGAAACAGTGATCGGTGATAGCACCAATGATCTTGTAGATGTTAGTTTGTGAGCCGAGGCCATATTTGCCTGGTGATGAGGCAGGTGACCCCTGGGCCCATCTCACGTTTGTCTCATCGATGGCGAGAGGTATACCCTCGCATGCCATTATTGATTGTCTCATCGTTCCTTGTCGGGCGAGTGTGTCGGCCCTTTCGTTGCCTGAGATGTCGCTGTAGCCTGGTACCCATAGGAGTAGTATATTAAACTGTTCGGCCATCTAGTTAAGAGATAGATGACAGTCAAGGCTTGTTTTTGAAGTCTACACATAGGACTCCTGCGATTTCAAGGCTGCTTGACTGTCTGTTAGAAATCGAATTTCCGTAGTAGATATTACGTTAAACTTAAGCCAAGACAGAGCCTCCTTTATTGCCAACAGATCCGCTGAAAGACGCTGCAATAAGCTGGTAGCTTTAGGGGTTGGCTCAGGTTTAATTGTTTGCAGAATACTCCACTGTCCACCCCGTCTTTGGTTTTTGATCCGTCGATGTAAAGGTCTGCGTAGCTCTTGCGAGGTTGCGTCTGGCGGTACCAGTTCCGTCTGTCCGGATATGTTATTTTCAATTGCTTCTCAAAGACTGTGGTGGACTCTATGTGGTCCGGGTTTTCTGCCATGGTTATTCTATTATTCAGGATGGAGGAGTGGCCAGTTATATAGCTCGTCCATTTGGATTTGGCTTTTAGTCTAATTGAGAGCACCGTGGCGCAGTGGGTAGTGTGTTGGCCTCTGACGCCGATGACACGGGATCGAATCCATCGAACGTGTTTTTCACGGTGCTTCTCCTCAGCGGGGTTCTGACAAAACCCCCTGTAGTAGAATTGTCATGAAAAGCTTCTCGAAATTCGCCGTTCGGAACCGGCAATAATCTCTAGGTCCCTTTCACCTATGCGAAAATGAAATCACACACAACATGGGTGATTGAGAGAAGCTCGGCTCAGGTTCTTCATGGACTGTAACGCCAACATACATACATACATTTTAGTCTAATTGCCGTATATGTACATATGTATGTGGCTATTTGCTTGCCAAGTATATCGAGTGGTATAAGATGAAGTATCATGTTGAGCGCTGCCGTTGGGCTGGACCTTAGGGTCCCGGGGATGCACATACATGCCATCCTTTGCGTCTTCTCGAATGGTTTATGGTATGTTGTTTTGTCCAACATACGCCATACATTACAATAGGTCTAACGACTGTAATATAGAGCCATAGGGTGAGCTTGGGGTTGAATCCCCATTTTTTTCCTAAGGCCTTCTTACAGTTGTACAGAGCTTCAGTTGCTTTTCTTGCACGCTCGATTATGTTGATCTTCCAGGTTAGTTTCCTATCTAGTAAAATGCCTTGGTATTTGGCACTGGAGGAATAGGTTAACCTGGTGCCAAGTAAAGTGATTGAGAAAAATTTCCGGAATTGTATGTTTTCTGGTGAATCGCAACAGCTCCGTCTGCTGGAGGATTACCCTGAACCCATTGTGTTGTGGCAACTACAGTCCAGAGAAGAGGAGAGAGGACCCCCTTAGGGGGTACCCCATGAGAACCGATCTAATGGTTACTTGGCCTCCTCGTTTAGAGTGGATTTTGCGTATTGAGAGTAGCTCGATGATCAACTCTGTAAGCGTCCTCTCAACTTAGAGTTTCTAGCCCTTCTATTATTGCTTTCAAAGTGATGTTGTTGAAGGCGCCCTCTATGTCTAGGAAGGCTGTTAAGGTATATTCTTTAAGACGGATTATTCTTATTCGATTTTCCTCACTAGTGTATGGAAGGCTGCTTCGGCAGATCTACCCTTACAGTAGGCGTGCTGTGCCTTAGAGATTAGGGAAGGATCGAAATGATAGCGTATATATGTATAAGTCTATCAGCCTTTCTAAGGTTTTAAAACAAGGGATGGAAGACAAATAGACCTTAGATCCCTGGGGGAGGTGTGCGAGTTTCTGCCGGCCTTGGGGATGAAGACTACCCTTGCGCACTTTCACTTTTCCGGAATGTCAACAAATGTAAAAAAAAAAAATCTGTTGTTCCAAAAAATATGCCGAATCATCAGTCAACCTTATGGCACCCTATTGTAGTGTCAATTAGTATCCGTTCCATACGTTCCCTGGATTTATGTGGTACGGACAGCCATAATGCTACACGCATCAGCTATCTGACTGTCACGCGACCAACATGCAATCTCTCTCACAATTATCTTGACAGCACAGAAGCTTCTGATGTTGACTTAATCGTATACCATATCTCGTCTTAACAGAAGACAGGTACTCGTAGTGATGTCAATCATCACGTTGGGCCGTCAATTCGTTCTCAGTATGCCGGAGTTTTGATTATCTTCCGTAATGGATGGGCCCATGAATGAGACGTTTCATAAACCTCACGCTGAATGTAGGTGATCAAGCATATGCGTCCTACTGTCTTGTGCAAATCTGTGATAGTCGAAGGAAAATTGAAAATGGTCTTCTGAAGTGACTTAGTTTTATGCTGGCTTAGAAGTTTTCAGTTCTTGGAGTGACTAATAAAACCAATTCTCTACAACGCGCGAAAAAACAATCTTGTCACGTAACCTATGCATTTCATGCTTATCTAGTCCAAGGTCAGACACACTAGCGCAGTGATTCTATATCGTTTTATTGCTTTACAATCCACACATGTTACCATTAGAGTGATTCATTAAGCGGCCCACAGACAGGCTATTGATTGGATGGATCTGGCTTAAGTCATTTCACCGTACACTTGTGGATCGGCATACGTTCTTAATTTCACGCTGCTCGCTGTCGAGCAAAGCGGGCCACAGACGCGCTACCGATTGCAAGAAAATTAAGGATATTTGATAACTTGCGATCTATAACAAACTGCCCCACACACACGACCGACGATCTGTTTGAATCGCAACCGATCCATTCAATCCGTAGCGTGTCTGTGGGCCGATTTAAACAGTGACGCTACGAGCATTTTCGGTTTGTTTTTGATGTAGAATTTAGCGGTTTTTATGACGTCTCATAAAGTAAGAGCTGTTTTGTTGTGCTTGTAAATGACATTTATTTTGTACACCTGGGGGGCTTAGGAGTAAAATTCGTAGCAATTATTTGGACGTTCCTTTTGGCAATACGTTGTCTCTGAGTTGAAGAAGGCATTCCCACATGAATTCTCAAAGCCCCGGTAGCCACCGTTGTATGATTGGCAATTATAATATCTACAAGGTAAAGGGGATGAAGGTTATTAAGTGGATTGTTAAATGGTATTTGCTTCTTACCTAGTGCAAGTCATATCACCTTCTGCTCTAAAGCGTCCTGAAAACGCTATATCCCTGCAAAAAGCCGTTGCATCTCGTGGACTACGTGTCGCCGTTTCAGTAGTGGACGATGTCTCTGTTGGTGAAATTAATGTCGACAAGGTCTCTGTTGACGAAGTTTCTTTTGAGGAAGTCTCCACTGAGGAGGTCTCTGTTGGTGAGATGCCTGTTGACGAGGTCTCTGTTGAGGGGGCCTGTGTGGACGAGGTCTCTCTTGACAAGGTCTCTGTCGACGAGGTCTCTCTTAACGAGGTCTCTGTTGAGGAGGTCTCTGTTTGTGTGATTAATGTGGACGAGGTCTCTGCTGGCGAGGTTTCTGTTGGGGAAGTCTCCGATGCGGAGGTGTCTGTTGAGGAGGTCTGTGGCAATGAGGTCTTTGTTGAGGAGGTCTCTGTTGGTGAGATTCCTGTTGACGAGGTCTCTGTTGGTGAGGTCTCTGTTAACGAGATATCTGTCGACGAGGTTTCTGTTGAAGAGGTCTCTGCTGTGGAGGTCTCTATTGAGGAGGTCTCTGTTGAGGAGGTCTCTGTTGGTGAGATTCCTGTTGACGAGGTCTCTGCTGAGGAGGTCCCAGTTGATGAGGTCTCAGTTGAGGAGGTCTCAGTTGAGGAGGTCTCAGTTGAGGAGGTTTCCCATGGCGAGGTCTCCGTAGACGTATCTTGCGACGACGAACTTATTATTATAGGGTCGCCGGTTGTTGTACTCAGGTCTTGGTTGCAGGATGGTGTACAATCACTATCTCTTACACATACCTCCTTACTACTTAAGTCACAAACATATCCGTCCAAACAATTGCCTCCCATTCCATAAAACGGCCGTGCTCCACCGAAACAAAACGCAAATGATGTTTTACTAATGCAGGAGAACGTCTTTCTATACGAGCCACATACACCGCAACCAGTGACGCAAGCCGGATTTGCCGTCGCAACTGTCTTTGGGATGCAAATACCATCTTGATCCGTACAGATTGTATCCACCGGACAGCTGACAATTGAATCCGTCGCTCTTCCTACAAAAATTGTTTTCCACTTAACACTCTGTTTTCTTTCACATTTTAATGCAAACCCACCTTCAATGCAAAGAGAAAATGTAGTTTCACTATGACATGCCACGAAATTAGATTGACATTTACCACAGCTTCCCTTAGTGTGGCCTATAACAAATGACAAAATCTTTACACAAACTTATGTATACACTTCGAGTGAATTTCGAGAAGTTCCTCACCAACAGGGACAGTTCGAGGAGCATTCTTGGGTCCAATGAAGCCAGGTAGACACTAGTGGCTGCTAAAACCGGCTGTCTCTTAATAATTATCGATAAATCTTATCGATTTTATCGCTGAACTGTAAAATGAATTTGGTTGTTAGAACACAAGTATATCATTGCTATATAAAGAGCTGGCGGAAGGGTGTGCCAACTGCCAAATTGCATAACTTCCTGTTATTCTCGTAGTGTTGAAGTGCCTCAGTGACTATCCTAGCTTATCGTTTCCGTTTGACTGTTTTGGCGTGTTGCGTTGTAGCGATTGTAGCGGATGTACAATTTTCTTTTGTTTCCGCAGCCTAAGTAGCTTGGAGTTATATGCGTCTTGCCAACTCCATTTCAATATTTTAAGGAATAATAATGCTTCAGTGGATGAGAAAAGCTGAGCTTGTGTCTTTCTCCTTGCTGACCCAGCAATACATTGTGTTCATGAATAGATAAAGCCTTACAACGTGTTCACATGTCCGTTGCTGTGTTGTTTGTGTTCCACTTACTTTCTATCTTCTCTCTACTTACTAAAACGAAGACTACTATAGGTCAGTGAAGAATGTATCGAGCCAATATATGAAGGTTCACAACGCTTGCTGGTCGCCTTCAACAAAAAAGGAGCGAAAAACAACAGCAGGAGTGTCTATAATGTAGGAAGCCTGCTACTGGGGAGAAAATTAATCTAATGGGGTATCCCAAAATAGCAAAACAAAGCAACAAACGTCACAGATCTATCGTCATTCGAGGTTCACAAAGGCGAAATATTCGACAATTTCAACAACTTCGTTTTCGAGACTACACAATAATGAACAAAAATGACGCCAGTTCCTGGCATTGTATTGCATCATGGACAACCTAAGCCGAGTTTCTCTCAACCATCTATGTTGTGTATGATTCTATTTTCCAATAGGTGAAAGGGACTTAAGATTGCGACATCTACCTATATAACAGCTGTCACAAAAGATTGCACATGTAGGTGTGCGGATTTGTCGCGGGAAAGCGGTTAAATCGAAGGTCATCGATTTTAAGCCTATAAGTGATTTTACAGCATCAGCTTCATATGTGTACACGCCCCTGCCGAAGAGGCTGAAGACCCCATCAAAGAGGACTTCTCTGACCTCTTGGACAACCCCTACGGAGCTTGTCCGGAACCTGACCGGAGTTCGAAGTCAAGATCGTACTCGGGGACTTCAATGCCAAAATCGGTAAGGAGACCATCTTTGCCGAAGCGATCGGAAAGCACAGCCTTCACGATACAACAACACGACTCATGGACTTTGCGGGAGCTTGTAATGCGGTGATAAGTAGCACAAGATTTTCTCGCTAGCGAATCCACACAGCGATCTCCGGGTTGTAGAACCGCCAACCAAATCGACCATGTGCTCATTGACGCAAGACACTCGTCAAACATCCTAGATGTGCGAACATTCAGGGGGCAAAGGTCGACTCTGACCATTTCCTCATAGCAGCAGGATTCAGAGTACAACTGTCTAATGTCAGAAAGCTGCCGCAGCCTACCATGAGAAGGTTCGACATTGGACATCTGAGCACATCGGGGGTTACCAGAGCCTACAGGGAGCAACTGAGCGAAAGGCTCTCCGGTATACATGTCAACAACATGTGGCTGCACTGGCGCTAAGCCATCCAAGAAGTAGTCGGGAACACCTTAGGCTACCTACCACCCCCGACAAGAAACCCTTGGTATGATGGCGAGTGTGAGCAGAAAAAGGCAGCAACCAACGAGGCGTACCAAAAGGCGCTGCAGCGAAAAACCAGGGCAGTGCGAGGAGAGTATCGAGCCAGATGAAGGGAAAAGACTTACGAAAATAATCTTCGCGGCCTCCCAGCTCAAGGATATCGAGGAGTCTAGGGGCAAGCATAAAATACGGGCCTTTTATAAGAAAGCGAAAAGCTTTTGCAGGAGGCTTCAAGAAAGGTACCCAGGCTCTTCAGAATTTGATGGATAATCATGTCACCGATCCGCAGGGAATAGTGGATGTATTTAAGCAGCATTTCCAACAGCTGTTTAACGAGCATGACCAAGAGAGAATGATAGGGACTGAGGAAATCCCAAACTCAGTCGCTGAAGTAGTCCTCCCACCCAGCATCGAAGAAGTTGGCACAAAAGCTGAAGAACAACAAGGCCACAAGCTCAGATGGTTTGCCACCAGAGCTCTTCAAGGCTGGCGGCGATGTTCTGGTAGGGAGCATGCACTAGATCGTCTGTAAGATTTGGGAAGGTAAAAGCATGCCCGACGATTGGAATATCAACTTTATTTGTCCAAGTCGCAAAAAAGGCGATCCTACCTCTTGTAGGAAGGTATATCCCTGATCAATGTCGCCTACAAGATCCTGTATAGCGTACTGGGTGAAAGTCTAAAGCCCTTGTCTACCTCGGGGCAAACCTTAATTCCACAAACGATACCACAGTGGAGATCCAGCATAGAATCACCCTTGGCAACCATAGTTACTTCGGTTTGTCCAAAAAAAAAACCTGGACCAAAACTCCTCACTCAAAGAACCAAAGTCATGCTTTACAAAACGCTTATACTGCCAGTCTTGCGGTACGGGGCCGAAAGCTGGACGATAAGCAGGACGACGGAGCTGATTTTGGGTTCTTTCGAAAGAAAAACTCTGTGCCGGATATTTCGTCCTATCTGTGAGGAACGTGAATGTCTCTTTTCTAGACAGATGTTGACGAGTAACGCAGTGTTGCTAGTTCCCGAGGTATGTTTAAGATGTTCACGTCCAGACAGTGATTGGACAGTTCTATGTTGGCGCCCAAAGGGGCTGTGAGGACGTGCTTTCCGTGTGGGATCCGAATTTGCCAAAAAGGACTGACATGACAACGCACCGGGTCATTCCTCGTTGATTGTGCAATAGTTGTTAGCATTCCAACGTTGCCGCATCCACCCTATAACCCCGATATTACCCTGCCCCCTGCGACTTGTTTTCATTCCCCCAATGAAGTCGTTCTCCTCAAAGTGTAGAGGAGATCAAAGGCGCAGGAATCATGGTTCGGAACGAGTTAACCTCGGAGAACTATCAACGGTGCTTCGAATCATGGTAGCAAGGCTGGAATCGTTGTATAGACTTAGAAGGGGACTATTGTAAAGGTTGATAGCAACATTTTGCGACAGACTCAATTTGCTTGTTTTGTGTTTACAAATACTCGAGACAAAATTGACTCATTGTATGTACATATGTTACTATCCCCATTCTGGCAGGTTTTAGTGCTACATAGTTAAGCTATATCATTCCCTTGAAGGCGGTGTTACCTCATTTTCGCTGCTTCTAGTATTCATGGGTAGCATATCTTGGCCCATAAGTCGTTGAACCATGAATTTCCATCTGATAGTCGTTGGAAATCAAAAACGTCCACAGTTCTCGTTTACGTTTACTTTCGACTGATGTATCTTCGAAACGTCAAATCGAACTATCTAGGACACGTCAGCGTTTACTTGCCATCATTACCTCTCAACCACCAGTAACCTCTTGAAATACAGGGCCTTTCACTTGGAGCTTCCTATCTTTAAATTTAAATAAAACGAAGCGTGTGTGGAGTATCATCGAAATTGTTTATTCGTTTGAAAGACCTTTCATATTCCATCGCCACACAGAGATGGCGCGCATCTGAAATATCCAGTATTCCATGATTCTGGCGCATAAAACAGGTTGAATTTGACCAATAATATGGGTTATGTTGGCTTTGAGGGCCGCTGTGCTTCGTAGCTTATTCGCATAGACCTGCAACTTTAGATAACCCCACAAGAAAAGTAGAACGGGGTCAAATCGCCCGATCTTGGTGGCTAGTTCACATCACCATCATGATGGACATGCCCTCGAACCGCTCGTGCAGAATTTCAAATGTGGCGAGAACTGTGTGGCACATAGCGCTTTCGTGTTGAACCCACATGTCGTTAGTATCCATGTCATCCAATCCAGGCCAAAAGAGGTTGGTAATCATCGCCCTATAGCGCTCGCTGTCGATGGCGATGGCCTGGCCAACATCGTTTTTAGAGAAATATGGGCCGATAACGCTGCCTGGTCAAAATACCCAATTATCCAGAAATGGGGCTCATCGCTACAGACGATTTTTTGACGAAATTTAGAGTTAACTGGGGTACCAACTGCTCCAGAGCCAATTCAGCGAACACACGTCGTTGTCTATGGTACTTAACCTTTAGCTCCTGGGCCATTTGAATTTTGTACGGGAGCAGGCCCAACTCACTATGCAAAATTGGCCAAGTTATGGTCTGCGAAAGGCTGAGTTCTTGTGAGCGACGCGAAATCGACTGCCTCGGATCCTCCTGCACACTCTCACAACAGCGGCGATGTTTTCGGAAGATCTTGCGTTTCGTTGACGTATGCGTGTTGATTTATCGTTCACTGAACCAGTGGACTCAAATTTATTCACCACACTGCGAATAGCCCTTTCGGTAAGATGTATATGACCACCGTTAGATGGGTGTAGCGCGCGGAACCTTGCCCGAACGGAACACCCATTTCGATAGAACAGCTTTATCATTTGCACGTGTTGTTGAAGACAATGTCCATCCACGGTGATTTGGCAAAATTGTCAGCAAACAAAGACAGCCAACTTGACAAATATAGCTTTAATACTATGGCCGCTATTAACTGTCAAAGTTCAGAAAACCCTATTTGCAGACCTATTAAAAGCAACACCAACTGACACTATGGACTTGCAAATGAAACGTGATTCAGTGATTGCACTTTATTTGGCAAAAAAGTCGACGCAAGGGCAAAAAGAATTAGATGAACCTGCCGCAACCATGCTAGGCAGCTTACGTATTAATCTGATGGTCACTACTTACTTATCAGGCCGGCAATCCATGGAGAATCTGAGCCTGAGCTATAGCTGCCTTCCATCCTTGACGGCCCCGGGCACGCTGCTTCCAGTTATCAAGACCAAGTTGTCTTGCATCCACGATTACTTGGTCTTCCTCTTCTTCTTGAACCAGGAGGATCGGAGTCGAGGATCCTCTTAGCTGGAGCGTTGGTGTTCATGCGCTCGATGGAGCCGAGCTAATGTAGTCGACGGATCTTTGCCTTCCGGACTATATCCACATCTTTGTACAGCTCGTAGAGTTCGCGGTTCCGTCTTCTCTTCCATTTACCTTCCTCACAGACAGGACCAAATAGCCGGCGCAGAACTTTTCTTTCGAAAGAACCCAAAATCAGCTCCGCCGTCCTGCTTATCGTCCAGCTTTCGGCTCCATATAGCAAGACTGGCAGTAAAAGCGTTTTGTAAAGCATGGCTTTGGTTCTTCGTGTAAGGAGTTTTGACCTAAGTTGCTTGGACAAACAGAAGTAGCAGCGTATTCGCGTATCCTAGCAGCTGGACAAACTTGTAGAAGATAGTGCCTTCCCTGCTCCAGCGCTAAATTGAAGTAGTCGCATAGTAGCTCGTTTCAAACGGTTCAGATGACCTAGAACCGTACTGCACGGTGCATTGCGTATTTTTTAGTGTGACGCGACACAGCCGGATCAGTTTTCCTGGGATCCCGGATTCGGCCATAGCATCAAACAATTCTTTGCGATGAATCGATAAGGGGATGATGTGTACCGAAGTCGAAGTGTGAATATTTGGTCTATAGTCGATTTGCCGGGCCGGAAGCCGCACTGGTAGCTGCCGATTAGTGCGGTGTAAAAGGGCTGTAGGGATGTACACACAGTACGCTGGACAGGATCTTGTATGCGACATTGAGCAGGGATATACCTCTATAGTTCTTGCAGGAGGTAGGATCGCCTTTTTTGTGGATGCGGCAAGTAGAGCTTATATTCCAGTCGTCGGGCATGCTTTCATCTTCCAAAATTCTGCAGATGATCTGGTGCATGCTCCCTATCAGAACATCGCCGCCAGCCTTGAAGAGCTCTGATAGCAAGCCATCTGAGCCTGCGGCCTTGCTGTTCTTCAACTTCTGAATAGCTGTGCCGACTTCTTCGCTGCTGGGTGGGAGGACTACTTCAGCGGCTGGAGGTGGGATTTCCTCAGTCCCTACCACTCTCTCTTGCTCATGCTCGTTAAACAACTGCTGGAAATGCTGCTTAAACACACCCACTATTCCCTGCGGGTGACAAGATTGCCTACGCAATTTCAAAGAGCCTGGGTGCCTTTCTTAAAGCCTCCTGCAAGGCTTTTAGCTTTCTTAGCAAATTTTCTGTTTGTGCCTAGACTCCTCGATATCCTTGAGCTAGGAGGCTACGAAGATTCTTTTCTTAAGTTGCAGCAGTTTTTCCTCCTCCCTTCTACTGGCTCAGTACTCCTCTCACGCTGCACTGGTTTTTCGCTGCAGCGCCTTTTGGTACGCCTCGTCAGTTGTTTTCTTTTTCTGCTCACATTCGCCATCATACCACGGGTTTCTTGTTGGAGGTAGCCTAAGGTGTTCTCGGCCACTTCCTGAATGGCTGTGCGGCAATACAGCCACATGCTGTTAACATGTGTTCGACGTAGCTTAGTTGCTCTCTGTAGACTCCGGTGTGCACAGCCATCTGATGTTAAGCCTCCTTATGGTGGGCTGGTGCAGCTTTCCGACATTGGACAGTCGAGCTCTGAATCTTACTGCTACGAGGAAATGGTCAGTCTCGACGTTTGTCCCCCTGAATGTTCGCACATCTAGGATGTTTGACGAGTGTCTTGCGTCAATGAGCACATGGTCGATTTGGTTGGCGGTTCGACCATCTGGAGTCGTGTTGTTGTCTCATGGTGGCTGTGCTTTCCGATCACCCGCCAAAGATGGTCTCCTTGCCGATTTTGGCATTGAAGTCCCCGAGTACGATTTTGACATCGTACTCCCGACAAGCTCCGTAGGCGTTGTCCAAGAGATCATAGAAATCCTCTTTGATGGGGTCTTCAGCCTTTTCGGTAGGGGGTGTGCACCTATGAGGCTAATGTTGTAAAATCTGCCTTTGAGGCGGATCACAGCCAGGCGATCACTTATAGGTTTAAAGTCGATGACCTTTGACCTTAACCGCTTTCCCACGATAAATCCACACTCCAACATGTGCGATCTTTTGTGACAGCTGTAATATATGTCGCAATCTTATTTCGTCATCATACCTTTTCCTATCCAGCGTATTTCCTGGATCGCAGTAATATCCGCCTTATACTACGTGACGGTTGCTTCCAGTTTATGGACAGCTCCAGGAATGTACAGGGTTCTGACATTCCAGGAGCATACTCACAAATCGTGATCCTTTTTCGCGCCATGTCGTCTTTGGGAATCCGTCCGTTTATTTGAGGCATTTTGCCCTTCCATAAGCTGATGGTCAAGCCTTTCAAAATACAAGAGGTTCAAGACCTTAAAGCTGCTCGGAAAGCTCGGCGGAGTAACCGAGACTGGATGCACTTTGTGCCGGCAGAAATGATAATTAACGGCGAAGCTTATCAACAAACTATGTCGGAAGGTCGTGCCAAACAGTGGGCAGCCAAACATTTAAAAAAAGAACCTTTCGTTTCTCCAACAGGAGCCATACTCGATCCTGTCAGCGTTTTAATAGCGCTATATGGCTTTCGGCGCTCATTTTTGTCATGGTACTCGTATCACTTGACGGCATGATGTTCAAATTTGCTTGTTTATGTACCTTGCCTGGAAGCAGGTAGTGTGTCCAGCTGATGTTTGTACCTTAAAGAGATTCAATATCAAAGACAATGGAGAAGGCACCTACGTGGTGATGGTTTTGTAAACATTGCTTACTAAGCATACAGTCATCTATCATCATGAAGCCAATTCCGTTCGCACTCTGCAACTTATACAAACTTGTTTTCTAATATCTTTTGCTATGTTGTTTACTTTATCTCAACTAAAAAGAACTAACAATCGCTTGGTTTGTCGATTTGACACTTTTTTGTTATGCCATTAAAGAACATGCCTTCCTTGCAAGTGTATCTCAGTCCTAGATGCTCGCCCGATAGTATATAGCACAAAATAAATCTAATCAGAGAAATAAACAAAAACTTATTGAATGCGGAATAAAGGTCTGGGTAACTCACTCTTGACACGGGGCGTCGTTTTCCGGTCTGAATAAGCCTCCCTGTTGTTTAGCTCTACAAAAGGCTGATTCATCTCGTGGATCGTGTGTGATTAGCGTTACTGCAGGAATATTAGAATCTGTCGTGGATGACGATGTCGTGGACGTCGTTGAACTTGATATGGAACTTGTTAGACTATTGTCTATCAGACTCGATGATATTATCATAGACGAAACGGAACTTGCAGTTGGGTGTGGTGATGTTGGTGTGGCGAGTGTTGAAGGAACTGACAAGACGCCTTCAAAGCATGATGGCTGCAAGATAACATGCGTTTAGATGGCAATTAATAAACCCACTCAATCGAGTACTTACATAGACGTCGGCGGCTGATGTACACACTTGTTTGCTGTCCAAATTACAAACGTATCCACTAGGGCATTCACCTCGTGCGCCATAGTCTGGAAGATCCTCACCGAAACACCATGCGTACGTAGTCTCGCCTAAACAAGCAAATAATTTACCCGGTGATCGACACTGGTCACATGCTTCCTCGCAACTTGCCGTAACTGGATCGTTCGCTGTACTTTGTAGGCATATTTCCGGTTCACTGGTACAAACATATCCATCCGGACACGAGAATATTTCATCTGGAACTCCTACAACCCGATATGGTGACAGGCAATAGATGTACATAATTGAATTGAGAATGTTTACCTTCCGAGCACATAGCAAAGCGTTTTGCGTCATAACATATCGCGGAATTCGTTTGACATGTACGGCAACTGCCATTCGTTTGCCCCAAACTGCGAAAGAGTATCTGCGATACAAAGTGTTAGAAGCGAATGAGTTTTGCTATCGATTCATATGGCTTACGAAAATTGTTACGAATCGGCAAAGCATTATTTCGGCAGTTGCCCGTTCTCTAACTCACCCGGTTTACTAAATATTTCACTGACCTAGACGGTCCTTATATGATATTCCACGATCTTATCTAGGGAAGCACTGCTATAGTTTATGGTCTTTTATTGATTAAAGTCGAAGGTAGATAGTGAATTGGGGTGGCATGGGGAGTGGAATCTGGGAGGTATATAGACATAATCAATTACGGGTTGGAAGGGCGATTAGTGGGTCCGAATGGCTCACGAAGAAGACAATGGAAGAGTATATGTAGAATACTACCAGATCTAGGGAATATGTTAGGTTTCGAAAAAAGGGTTCGTTCTAGCTTCTTCATTTTGGTTGCGAATATTAATCTGTGATTGATGACCACGTTTACTTGCTATCAATTATTTTCAGTTTATTTAGGCAAACAACATGCTCTGTTCGGGTCGTAGTATGAGTACACGTTAGGCCAAGATAAGATTTCGAGTTCCATAATGAGCATCGAACTCATTCGGGAATTATTAAGGCCAAAGTTCAGATGCATGGGCTTGGTTAGTCTTTTCGAGGTTTTGCTTAAACACACAAGAAATTGTAATAAGTTTTTGACATGTGCTTGATATTGGAATAGATGTGGTTGATTTGTTCGAACGTATGATCGTGAGCTTTCTAATTCACTTCATCTCTGATAGCAGAATGTTAGATACTAAGTCGTCCATCACGAAGAAAAGGTTACAAAAAAAAACATCAGTCGATCACTGACAACTGTACGAGTCAGACGTGTTTCGGCTTTGTGCAGTGTACCTATGTATATAACAGTGAAGAAATAGTACAAGTGCGTGAGTTGGCGCTTAGTCCGCGAATTCGGTGGTAGCAAGAAAGCAGACTGGGCGATCGGAGTGGCAACGGTCGGCGGCTCCATTCCCGGTGGTCGGGAAAAAGACTTTTCAGTTTCTTTTTCCTTCGGTTGCTTCCAACGTTACTTGGAGTTGTTAAAACATATTCTACAGTATTAAAACATACATATATTTAGAGCCCTATTAACCTGAACTGTTAAAACTTCACTGAACGTATCCAATACTGCTGTTAACCGTCTCTTTCTCACACTATTACACTATTGAACAACCTTACTTACTTATCAGGCCAGCGATCCATGGAGGATCTGAGCCTGAGCTATAGCTGCCTTCCATCCTTGACGGTCCCGGGCACGCTGCTTCCAGTTGTCAAGACCAAGATGTGTTACATCCGCGATTACTTGGTCTTTATACGGGAGATTCGGTCTTCCTCTTCTTCTCGAACCAGGAGGCTCGGAGTCGAAGACCCTCTTAGCTGGAGCGTTGATGTCCATGCGCTCGATGTGGCCGAGCCAGTGTAGTCGACGGATCCTTGCCTTCCGGGCTACATCCACATCTTGGTACAGCTCGTAGAGTTCGCGGTTGTGTCTTCTTCTCCATTCACCTTCCTCACAGACAGGACCAAATATCCGGCGCAGAATTTTTCTTTCGAAAGAACCCAAAATCAGCTCCGCTGTCCTGCTTATCGTCCAGCTTTCGGCTCCATACAGCAAGACTGGCAGAATGAGCGTTTTGTAAAGCATGACTTTGGTCTTCGAGTGAGGAGTTTTGACCCCAGTTGTTTGGAAAAGCCGAAGTAGCAACGGTTGCCAAGGGCGATCCTATGCCGGATCTCCACTGTGGTGTCATTTGTAGAATTCACGTTTGCCCCGAGGTAGACAAACTCCTTAACTACCTCGAAATTGTAGCTGTCAATTGTTATATTTTGTCCCAGGTGGTAACCGACGGATTGGTTTTTGCTTGACAGCATGTATTTCATTTTGTATTCATTGATCTTAAGGCCAACTCGTTTCGCTTGTTCTTCAATCGCCGTGAATGCTTCCACAATGCCACGGCGAGAACACGCGATGATGTCGATATCATCCGCGTATCCTAGCAGCTGGATGGACTTGTAAAAGATAGTGCCTTCCCTGTTGACGCCTGCCCGTCGCACTATCTGCTTCAGCACCAGGTTGAAGAAGTCACATGACAGCGCATCTCCCTGCCGAAATCCGGTGCATGTTTCGAATGGTTCCGAGGTCCTAGAACCGAGTTGCACGGTGCATCGCGTGCTTTTTAGCGTGGCGCGACACAACTGGATCAGTTTTAGCGGGATCCCGAAGTCGGCCATCGCCCCAAACAGTGCTTCACGATGAATGCTGTCGTATGCGGCTTTGAAATCGATGAAAAGATGGTGTGTATCGATTCGAAACTCGTTGGTCTTTTCCAGGATTTGTCGAAGTGTGAAAATTTGGTCTATAGTTGATTTGCCGGGTCGGAAGCCGCACTGGTAGCTGCCGATTAGTGCGGTGCAAAATGGTTTTAGACGTTCACACAATACGCTGGACAGGATCTTGTATGCGACATTGAGCAGGGATATACCTCTATAGTTCTTGCAAGAGGTAAGATCGCCTTTTTTGTGGATATGGCATATGCCATATGGCATATCTGCAAATTCCGCAGATGATCAGGTGCAAGCCATCTGAGCCTGCGGCCTTGTTGTTCTTCAGCTTCTGAATAGCTGTGCCGACTTCTTCGATGCTGGGTGGAGGACTACTTCAGCGGCTGGAGTTGGGATTTCCTCGGTCCCTACCACTCTCTCTTGGTCATGCTCGTTAAGCAGCTGCTGGAAGTCCTGCTTAAATACATCCACTATTCCCTGCGGGTCGGTGACAAGATTACCCTCGCAGTTTCGAAGAGCCAGGGTGCCCTTTTTGAAGCCTCCTGCAAGGCCTTTGGCTTTCTTGTAAAAGGCTCGTATTTTATGTTTGTCCCTAGACTCCTCGATATCCTTGAGCTGGGAGGCTGCGAAGATTCTTTTCTTTTGTCGCAGTAGTTTCTCCTCCTCCCTTCTTCTGGCTCGGTACTCTTCTCGCGCTGCCCTGGTTTTCCTCTGCAGCGCCTCTTGGTACGCCTCGTCGGTGGCTGCCTTTTTCTGCTCACACTCGCCATCATACCAGGGGTTTCTTGTCGGGGGTGGTAGGTATCCTAAGGTGGTTTCGGCTACTTCCTGAATGGCTGAGCGGCAATGCAGCCACATATTATTGGCATTTGTGTTCGACGTAGGCATACCGTAGAGTCTTTCGCTCAGCTGCTCCCTGTTGACTCTGGCAACCTCCGGTGTGCTCATGCGCCCAATGTCGAACCTCCTCCTGATGACATTGGACAGTCGAGCTCTGAATCTTGCTGCTACGAGGAAGTGGTCAGGGTCGACATTTGCCCCTCTGAATGTTCGCACATCCAGGATGTTTGACGAGTGCCTTGCGTCAGTGACTATGACTATTGAACAAAACGCTTGAATAAAACACTCTCCTTTGGCTTTTTGTTGAATACGGACGTTTTATTTCAATAGGTTATGGGCCCAGATTCGAGTCCACATAACTAACCGGTAAAATTGAATCAGGCAACAGTTGCAAAGTTTTTTTGTGGTTTCCTTTTTTTGCGACGAAGGTTGACGTGGTAGGCATAAGCCACACTTAGGCCGAAGCCGGCCGATTGTGCGAAACGTGATCTTAAATAGTTCCCTTTGCTGGATCTGTGTATTCAGGTGTATTCAATAAAATGGAAGGAGGTGACTCGTTTAAAATTGAAAAGCTGACTGATGCAAGTCAGTGGAGTTTTTTTTTTTTTTTTTTTTAAATAATTTGCGCGCACTCAAGGTCTAATGTCCTTATTATGTCGACGACACAGTGCGGGCAGAAGGTAGAGAGGAAGAGGAATGAAGGAGATGCCGATGGACATTGATCTTAAATGCTTGCATGTTGCATTGAGGGGGGAAAACGGAATCCGGCAGGGAGTTCCAGATTCGTGTGGTTCGGCTAATGAAAGATTCTCTATATTTGACGGTACGTCCGAAAGCGGGCTTCAGGGTATATTGGTGAGCATTCCTAGAGAGACGTGTATTGCGGGAGAAATGTTGAAGGGGCCGAATGCAACTGGCTATTTCATCAGAGCATTTTTGGTGGTAGTAACGATAAAACAGGGAGAGGCAGGTAACATTCCTGCGGTGTTCCAGCGAGCCTAATGTTTTGGTAATGCTGGAGTCACCTATCAGTTTTATGGCTCGTTTTTGTATTCTGTTAAGTAGGTGCAGTGAGGTCCTGGAAGCACCGGACCAGACATGAGCGTTATGCTCTAATTTGGGGCGAATGAACGCCTTATAGATTTTAGCCAGATCTAAGGGTGAGAAATATTTCTTGCATCTGTATAAGAATCCTAGGCATTTCGCAGCATTCTTGGCGACACTGAATATATGTTCGCTCCAATTAAGATTGTGAGCAACACTCATACCCAGGATGGAAAGCTTTTCAGTTTCTGAGATGCAAGTGCCATTCATGGATAATGGCTGCGGGTTAGTTATACGCTTTAACGACAAGAGACAGCATTGTGTTTTGGAAGCATTAAATTCCACTCTATTGTTTTTACCCGATTGGATGATGCTGTCGATATCGGAATTTAATGAGCTTAACACACGCTGCCGCTCATTATCTACAACCGAAGTGCAGAGTCGTAAACTGGTGAACGAATATGAGAAGCTGAGGGTACTGTCGTCAGCGAAGGAGTGAATTGGATTAGAAGTAACAGACAAGAGATCATTTATAGAAATAAGAATGAGTGTCGGAGACAAAACGGAGCCCTGGGGAACACCAGCATTTACAAGGTGAGTATCAGACATGAATCCGTTGAAAAAATTATCATAACGGGAAATCCAAAAACAAAAGTGCTTTCTGTGTAAAAAGCCTGGACACTGGAAGCGTGACTGTCCATTGTAAAAGGCCAATCTAGTACAAGAAAGCGAACGACGAGATCGGGATGCATTCATAGGTGAATAAAGAAACAAGAGATGACGATTGGTTCCTTGATTCGGGTGCAACAGATCATATGACATTTCGAAGAGATTTTTTCTTTTTTTTTTTTTACAGTCACACGCGCACTCAAGGCTAAGCCTTATAACGTATTGAACGTTGTGCGAGCGAAGGTAACAGGGTGAGGAAAAGTTCCGCTCAGGTTTTACACACAACCTGAAGGGAGTGCAGTGGTTTTTGGGTCGTAGATGTTCGTGGTTTGTCCTACATAGGACGAGAGCCCACCAAATTTCGCTTTGGTTATAATTCTCAGTAATTCGTTCATGCACTTTTGGTGTTAGTATTGCATACGCAGAGAGAGAGCATCGTGGCGCAGTGGGTAGTGTGTTGGCCTCTGGCGCCGATGACACGGGATCGAATCCCGATACAGCCATGTCATCGAACGTGTTTTTCACGGTGTTTCTCCTCAGCGGGGTTCTGACAAAACCCCCTGTAGTAAAATTGTCATGAAAAGCTTCTCGAAATTCGCCGTTCGGAACCGGCAATAAACTGTAGGTCCCTTTCACCTATGGGAAAATGAAATCACACACAACATGGGTGATTGAGAGAAGCTCGGCTCAGGTTCTTCATGGACTGTAACGCCAACATACATACATTGCATACGCAGAGGATGAATTTCAATTGACCACATACTGTGAGTGTTATGCCTGCAGCAGTACGTTTGCTCACTTTCCATTCACAACTGTGTTGCATACTTTTTTCCGTATAGGAATTGCTTTTTCTTGGCTATGAAACGAATCTCACATCGTTTTCGAGATATCGATTTGTATTTGTCCGTATCCGAGGCTTGTGGTTGTTTCGGAACAAGTGGATTTTTATGTGATAGGGATATTACCCCTAAGCACAACCCCCAACCTGGAAGGCCAGGTTCCACTTTCCCCATGAACAAGGGGTTGGGTCGCCGCACGCATTAATTCACTACCTGGTGGCTGCCAGGGGAGGCCACGCGGAGGCTATGTGTTAACTTGGATTGAGTAGGGACAGAGATCGAAGCTGGCGTTTGCCATGTTAAACGCGATCAACTTCTTTGCTCTGTTTGCTCGCTCCGGCCCTAATTTAGTTGCCAGTTCCCTCTTAGCCTCTTCCTTGGTGTCTTGCTGCCATTAGATCGACCCCCACGGAGGCCCTGAACATTCTACTACATCTCCCACCATTGGACCTCTTTGGCAAACAAGTTGCAGCCTGTGCGGCCCTATGGATTCTTTTCTTTTGGTGGCGTTACACCCCATGAATGACCAGAGCCAAGATTCTCTCAATCACCCATGTTGTGTTTGATTTATTTTTCACAAACATAGGTGAAAGGGACCTACAGTTTAATGCCGATTCCGAACAGCGTGAGTTTAGAAGCTTTTTCATGGCAACTATACTACGGGGGGTTTTGCCAGTACGCCGCAGAAAAGGGACTCCGCGAAATAAACATTCGATGGCGTTGGTGTTATCGGGATCCGAACTCACTCATCGTGCGTCAGAGTCCAACACACTAACCACTGGGCAACGGCGCCCTACGGATTAGGACCATAGAAAAATGGCCCACAATACACAAAGGCCATAGCAACATTTTCAACCATTCCGAAGTACCCAAGGATACAGCCTACACCATCCCAAAGAACGTGCTCACCAAGAAATTCAAAGCTATCTTTCCATTCCGGGAGAATTGGGCTGAAGAAAAAGTCATACCGAGGTACTCGACATCTCTCTATACCGACGGCTCCAAGATGGAGATGGGTGTAGGTAGTCGAGTCTACTCCAAGGAACTTAACCTCAACCTGTCATTTAGACTCCCAAACCACTGCAGTAGAAATGGCGTACTTGGGCGTCTCGCTGTGTTCTTCCAAAAACCTCAATGTCATCCGAATATGCGAGCATGTCGCCTTATCTCAGACTTTCGGGCATTGTCAGATCACTCCCAACTTGTATGGGAGCTCTCCAACCCCATCTTGCAAAGCCTGACGAGCTTGGCAGGAATGTCAGAACTTGGCGGACGCTATACTGGTCCTCAAATACGCTGACGTATGCAGCTTTAAAATCGACAAATACGACGTGTGGCGGCTATAATAAGGTCGGGGAATTTGTAAACAAAAAATAAGCAAAGTTTGTCGTAAAATTTTACTGTCGACCTTCATCCCTTCTCACTCTACCCAACGTTTTCAACATTGCTCCAACGATTCGGAGCACCCTTGATAATCCTCCGAAGTTAACTCGTTCAGTACCATGGTTGCAGCCTCTTTGATCTTATCTATACCACCATGATGAGTACCCTTAAGGT
Source organism: Eumerus sabulonum (assembly GCA_951905685.1). NCBI lineage: Eukaryota > Metazoa > Arthropoda > Insecta > Diptera > Syrphidae > Eumerus > Eumerus sabulonum. The sequence continues at coordinate 11,050,823 of OX645061.1, read as the reverse complement.
GTGACTTCACCTTTGGGGGAAAAAAAAGTCGCTGGGGGTATGATCGTGGCTATAGCTTGGATGCGGCAACGTCGGAATGCTTTTTTCGCCAAAAACTCTTGTAAAATCAACGAGGAATGGGCCGACGCATTGTCGTGGTGTAACCTCCATCCCTTCTTGGCGACTCCGGGCAGCACACGGAAAACACGTGCTCGTAGCCTCTTTAGGATGCCAACATAGAACCGTCCAGTCGCTGTCTGGTCCATAGGAACAAATTTACGATGAACGATGCCGGGGTACGAGAGCTGACGGGAGCTTCTTCACGTGCATCGTCTTCTACTGATTTACGGCCCTTCTTCATCGGCTCTTATCAGTGTGGTTTCAGGTCAGGTAAATCCATGATAGACCAAATATTTACGCTACGGCAGATCTTGGAGAAGACCCAGGAATACCAAATCGACACTCACCACCTCCTCGTCGATTTCAAGACTGCATATGACAGCGTGTATAGAGATGAGCTATACAAAGCCATGTCTAGTTTTAACATCCCTGCCAAACTCGTCTGACTGTGCAGGATGACAATGGAGAATTCTCGCTGCTCCATTAAGGTCGGTAATGAGCAAACCGAAACCTTTGATGTTAAAAAAGGATTTAGGTAAGCTGTCATGCAACTTTTCCAACATCGTGCTTGAAAAGATCGTGCAAGAGTCACTGACCAACACAAGAGGAACGATTTATTTCAAGTCTACGCAATTGCTTGCGTACGCCGACGATATTGACGTGATTGGACGGACACAGCGAGACGTCAATGAGGCCTTTGTAAGCATTGAGGTAGAAGCGGCTAAGATGGGTCTCAAGGTTAATGAGGGTCAAACCAAATATCTGCTTTCATCTAAAAGAGACGGACAACACCGACGTATTGGCCAGAACGTCACCATGGGCGGATATAACTTTCAAGTGGTCAAGGAATTCGTCTACCTTGGCTCACTGATGACCAGCGACAACAACACCAGCGCTGAGATAAAACGCAGAATCACTCTTGCCAACCGCTGTTTCTTTGGGCTCAAGAGGCAATTGAGAAGTAGAGCCATCTCTCGGAAAACCAAGGTGACACTATATAAAACCTTAATCATCCTAGTCCTCCTTTACGGCGCAGAGGTTTGGACAATAACAAAAGCGGATGAAGATGCCCTTGGTCGTTTTAAGAGGAAAATTCTGCGCACTATCTACGATCCCGTTTGTTCAAACGGTGTATGGAGGAGAAGATATAACGAAGAACTGTACGGGTTGTACAGCGACATCGGCCTGGTACGACGTCTACGGATACAGCGTCTAAGGTGGTTAGGCCATGTATAGCGCATGGAAAATACAGCTCCGACCTGAAGAGTCTTCGAATCCACTCCGGAAGGAAGGCGCGGCAGAGGACGGCCGCATCATCGGTGGCGCACGCAGGTGGAAGGGGACCTTAACCAACTGGGCGTGCGGCGCTGGAAACAGCTGGCCAAAGACCGTGCCAGCTGGAGACGCTTGTTGGTTGAGGCCCAGGTTCACCACGGACTGTAGCGCCACCTAAGTAAGTAAGTAAATACTCATTGGTCAACCAACGTTATCATGGCCTGTGCTACCGTGATCCTGGTAGCACAACCCCATGCTCATTCATCTCATCAACTTCCAGAACTTATGCACTACGATATATGGTAAGTGCCGCGAGTGGTAAAAGGACTTCGATGAATGTCTTATGTACCGCCCTCAGAAATAGAACTAAACTCTTGAAACATACTTTTCAAAATCTTTATTTTGGACTGAAAGAAAAAACAAACTGTGTTGCCTCAATGAGAGTCTCAAGTGCACCAACTCGGCTTGGTCGTCTGGCAACTCTGGTTGTTCCTGTTAAAGAAACTGCCGGAAGGGCATTTACTTGGGATACTGGTCAGCACTGATCCTTGATAGCGGCAATATACATAGCTGAAATAAAGGATATTGTCCAGTTGAAACAGTCATAAAGCTGCATTAGAAAGGATACGACTTACTCTATGCAGACCGTATCGTTGGTGTATGGGAACCGTCCGACGGTATTCTGAGCCGCACATATTGCTGCAGCTGCATCAGCTGGAGATGGTATAGGGGTGGTTGCCGGTGCTGGGGACGTAGACGAGGACGAGGATGGTGATGACGGCGATGGAATAGTTATAGGTGCCACAGTGGTGGTAGTACTTGCCGGACGGTCACATACGGGTGTTGTGACAAGGCATTCGTCCAGACATATTGTCGATGTAGTGGTGTCACAGAGTGTTCCATTGGGACAGGTAATGTCATCGCCGGTTGGCGTAAGTCCCGAACAAAGTGTGAAAGTAGTTCTACTCGTGCAAGCGAACGCTCGTGTACCATCGCATAAGTTACAATTGCTAGTGCAATATGGACTATTCGATGTGGCTGGAGCACAGACAGTACCTAGATTGGTGCACACTTCATTTTGTGGACAGGTGTACGTATTCGCGGTATATGGTTTGTTGTCTGTGAGGAGAGAAATCGTCTAATTCTTCCTTTTGTAAGGATTCTTCTTACCAATGCATAGCTGGTAGTCCGTCTCACTTATGCAGGCGATGCCTCTTGTCGTGCATATATTGCACGTTGCGCTTGCTCTCGTTACCAAGGCAGCTGCCACAAAGATTGCCTAAATCAAAGGATACAGAAAGTAAGATTAAACCAAAAAAAAAACGGAACAAGTCGCTCTCACAATAAAGTATCGCATGTTACCAACGTTTATCCCTCACAACCGGCCAAGAACTGAATAAACTGGAGGTGGTAATGCGAGTTTTATTTGGTTTCTTCCAACACCTAACGGTAATGATAAGTAACAGTCACCGAAAATCGACAATTGCCCCTGTGATGATATGTAAGAAATCAAACAAACAAGACAAATAAAGAATAAAACGTATAGCCTTGAACGCTAAGAGGGATGGATAGCAAACAACAGGTACAAAGAGCACGTGAGTAGGTCATAAATGGTATGGAATCGTGGACTTTTCGGGGAGGATACCATGAAATCTTTATGATCGTCGTGCTCCACACCCTGTTGTGAAAGCAGGAAGTGGGTAAATTGCAACCAATTGGACTTGCCGGAAATTCGGTTTATAAATATACTTTGAAGGCCCTAGAGAAGAGAGCTTACTAAAGCGGTTATAGAAATGTGTTAGATCTCGCACGTCTCGCATCTGAGGTAGTGCTACACGAGTTCATTGACTTGGCAATGGTAAATAGTTGATGTATGAGTATGATGTGTCATGGGGAACTACTACTGTTTCTGTTCCATCATTGGGATAGGTTCACCGGCTGTGCGTATGGAGCTTAGGACCCACATCGCCATCGGAAGAAGTTTCTTGAGTAAAAAACCAGCACACAAATTACTCCTCGGCGGTCTTTTCAATCAGTCCTATAGCCTTGCAATAATAAAATCAAATAATATCACAAAATCTGTCGTTAATTTCATTGCTGGGCTTATCTTTTCGATTTCAATCAGAACAAGGCTAGAAGTGTGAAGTTTGATATTTCACAGGAGGAGTTCAGGTACCTTGCTTGGTTACACCTTAATTTGAAGTTCGTGTCTAAGTAAACAGTTCTTTGTTACCACGCAAATATGGTTAAGCCAATAAAAGTCATAAATTCGTATTCGTACGAATACGAATATCTATTAGGTATATAAGGCGAAATTTTGTTTACCAATCAATTCAGTTTAAATAACACTTTAGTAGGGAACGTACAACGACGTGGACGTGGACACGATGCAAGGAAAAACCTGGGCCCTTATTGTAAGCCATCATTAGTAGTCGAGAGCAGAGATTTCAATGTTGGTATCCTTGTAGATCGCTTTTCTCGTCGGCGGAATCGCATGCGCCAGTGCTGCCAAGTGTCAGCAGTGCTTGGACAATGGTGTAGCATGTTTTAATGAGACCAGTTTCTACATGTGCTACGGTAAGTAATCCACTGAACAAGGTGAAACTAGTAATTCGTGTGATTGTAATTTTCAGGCAAAACTCAGCCAGATACATCGCAGATGATCAACTGTCCTCCCGATCAGGTATGCACTGGACTTGCGATCATTTGTGCACCAGCTGCACAAACCAATCCTGTGTGTGGTGATACGTCGGGCTGTGCAAATTGTGATCGTAGCGGATTTGCTTGCTTGAGTAGATCGACATTTGCTCTTTGCTCCGGGTCGGAGGTCATGGGGTCAACTGGCAAGTGCCCCACTGGTTATGTGTGTGATTCAAGCTCAACTACGGCTGAAATTTGCGTAAGGGAGTGCAGGGCCGAGATAACGTGTGATAGACCAGATCCGGTGTAAAGCTATTTTGTTGCAATAAAAATCTGAATTGGATTGGTTGAAAGAATGTTGTTCTGTTGTTCCTCTGATACATTTGATGAGATCAATATCTCTCTCAAAGAACGCACACCTTTCATTCTGGAAGAAGAATCGTCAGTAAAATGCAAGGAGTTACAAGTCCATCAGGTTGATCAGGTTCGCAATGTTCATATTGTGGAGCGAAGAAATGATAAGGATCGATCGATAATGGTATATGGATGCTTATCTTGGTTTTGCGCGGATCCTATGCAATACTTGAATAATATTATCGCAAAGTACACCTATTGCGATACATTAGAGAATCTTCTTCTTCTTCTTCTTTTGTCGCTACAGTTCATGGCGAACCTGGGCCTCCTTTAAAAACCTCTCCAGCTGGCACGGTCTTTCGCCAGCAGTCTCCAGTGCCGCACGCCTAGTTGGTTAAGGTCCTCTTCCACTTGGTTGCGCCACCTTAAATTTGGCCGTTATCGGCCGCGTCGCCCCCGGGGTTGGATTCAAAGACCTTCCGGGCCGGAGCTGTGTTTTCCATGCGCTCAACATGACCTAGCCATCTTAGGCCTTAGATCTGAAGACGCCGTGCTGTGTTCATGTCGCTGTACAGCCCGTTCAGTTCACTATTAAGTCTTCTCCTCCACTCCCCATTTATGCAAGCCGGGCCGAAAATCGTACGCAGATCTTTTCTCTCAAAAACGACCAAAGACTTCCTCATCCGCTTTCGATAAGTAGGATCGGGATGATAAGGGTCTTGTATATGGTCACCTTGGTTTTTCGAGAGAGCCCACAGAAACAGCGGTTGGCGTTGGTTCTCTCGTGAAGAGAACGACATCAGTCTTGAGAGAATTAACTGACAGCCCATTTCTGTGCTTTGAAACAGTCGCTAAACATTAGTCGAGAGAGAGAACAGCGGCATCAGCATCATCCGCATAGGCCTGGGCGTACATTCCAGGGACATTGAGAGCATCAAGTAGAGATTCGACCACCATGCACTATAACAGCGGACACAAAACGCCCCTGTTTACGCCAGTTTTGACACAATGTCCGAGACCTGCATCAGCGATCAATGTACTATGTACGAGGTAGTGCTGCTTCTATGCCATGTCGTCTAGCAGCGTTACACATTTTATCTATAGTCGCTATTGTATGGTTTGCAAAAACCCCTTTTCAGTACTCTCAGTACCGCTTGCAACTCTTTTAGCAGCTATTCATTTCTATCCCTACAGGCTTCCATACTTACTTACTAACTTAACGGGCGCTACAGTTCTGGGTGAACCTGGGCCTCAACCAACATGCCTCTCCACGATCTGTCGCTAGTCCTTTCCAATGCCGCACGCCCAGTTGGTCGAGGTCCCTTTTCACACCTTAGTTGCGGTCGTCCTATATTTCTCGTCCCTCGGGGTTGAATTAAAAGACTCTCCGGGCTGGAGCTTTGGTGTTCATTCGCTCTACATGGCCTAGCCATCTTAGGCGTTGGATCCGTAGACGCCTGACTAGACTAATGTCGCTGTACAGCCCGCACAGTCCGGGATTGAATCTTCTCCCCCAATCGCACGCAAAATCTTTCTCTCAAAATGACCAATATCCTCTTCCGCTTTTGATAGTGTCCATGCTTCTGCGCCATATAGCAGGATGGGGATAAACAAGGTCTCATATAAGGTCAACTTGGTCGTACGAGAGAGGACTCTATTGCACAATTGTCTTCTAAGTAAGAGCAGTTGGCAAGAGTAATTCTGCGCTTGATTTCGAAACTGGTATCGTTGTTCCAGGTCACTGCGGAGCCGGGGTATATAAAGTCCTTAACTACCTCAAACTTATATCTGCCAATCTGCACGAATAGATGGTGGGTGTCGACTTGAAATTCGTTTGTTTTCTTCAGGATCTGCCGTAGTGTGAAGATTTGGTCGATGGTGGACTTTCCTGGCCTGAAGCCACACTCATAAGGACCTATCAGCTTATTTTCTCTGACCATCACTTACAGGTGAGTCGGTGCATGCTCCTAACCAGCCCATCCCCAGCTGCTTTGAAGAGCTCAGCAGAGTCCATCTGCGCCAGCAGATTTTTCGGATTTAAGTTGTTTCGACATGGCAATCTCAACTTCGGAGGGAGGGAGCGAGCAAACAGAGCATAGAAGTTGATCGCGTTTAACATGGCAAACGCCAGCTTCGATCTCTGTCCCTGTTCAATCCAAGTTGACACACAGCCTCCGCGTGGCCCCCCTGGATAGCTACCCTGGCACCCACCAGGTAGTGAACCAATGTGTGCAGCGACCCAACCCTTGTTCCTGGGGAAAGAGGAACCTGGCCCTCTAGGTTGGGGGTTGTGCTTAGGGGTAACATCCCTCTCACGTAAAAACCCACTTGTTCCGAAACGACAACAAGCCTCGGATACGGACGGATACAAAGCTGACGACCCCTGCAAACGACTAACGGACTTGAGAGTCTGCACCTGGAATGTGAGGTCCCTTAACAGACCGGGTGCAGGCGATCAATTGGAGCAAACCCTCAACTGCTATAAAGCAGATATAACCGCACTCCAAGAAGTGCGATGGGATGGACCAGGCAAAAAACGGATGAAAAACTGCGACATCTACTACGGGTAGCAGGGAGAACAAACAGCGCCTATTCGGGTGCGGATTCGTTATTAGAGGAAGACTCCGACAAAAAGTCTTAAACTTCCGAGATGTAAGCGAACGCCTCATAACAATCCGCATCAAAGCTAAATTTGGAAACATTAGCTTAATATGCGCTCACGCCCCAACGGAAGAAAAGGACGATCGACTCAAAGAAGAATTCTACGATCTCCTAGACAGAACATATGCCCAATGTCCCAGCTACGACACAAAAATAGTCCTAGGAGATTTTAATGCAAAACTGGGCAAGGAGGACATATTTGAGTCGATCATAGGAAAGCATAGCCTCCATAACACCACATCCGACAACGGATTAAGGCTAATCGATTTCCTAGCGGGGCGTAACCTCCTTGTAGCAAGCACGCGATTCCCCCATCTCAACATCCACAAGGGTACCTGGCGGTCTTGTAATCAATCGACCACCAACCAGATTGATCATATTGCGATCGACGCCAGACACTCCTCCTGTATTCTCGACGTACGAACCTTCCGAGGGGCCAACATCGACTCGGACCACTACCTTGTTGTAGCCAAGGTACGAATGAGGATATCAAGAATGCTTAGGAGTCGAGTAGGACAACGTAAGTTTGACGTTGGAAAGCTACAATCGCAAGAGACTGCCAGAATCTTTGCCGATCGTGTCTCCTCAAAACTCTCTCAAAATCCGCCCAGAGCAGCACAAACAATAGAGCAGGAATGGGCTCATTGCCAGAGCGCCGTCAGAGATGCTGCCTCAGAGGTGCTGGGTTTCAAACAGCCACCACCTAGAAACCCCTGGTTCGATGAACAATGCGAACAAGCCCATACAGCAAAACAAGAGGCATATAAGGTCGTGCTGCAACGACGGACGAGAGCTGCTCGCGAGATCTATGAGCAGAAGAGAAGAGAGGAACACACGCTTTTCAGAAGAAAGAAGAGAGAGCACGGAAAGCGTGAGATCGAGGAGATGGAGAGATGCTTCCGCAGGAATGACGCCCGTAAATTTTACAACAAGGTAAAACGAACATGCCATGGCTACAAAGCCAGAGTGGCGGCCTGCAGGGATGAAAATGGAGAACTGGTAGTAGAGTCGCAGTCGATGCTGAGGATTTGGAAAGACCACTTCTGCAGACTGTATAACGGCGATGATAGACAAGATACCGCTGTCAGGCAGAACGAGCCATTCGCAATGGACCACGAAGTAACAGAATTCGGTCCACCCGACCTAGACGAAGTCAAAATAGCGATATCAAGACTTAAGTCTAATAAAGCCGCTGGCGCAGACGGCCTGTCTGCTGAGCTTTTTAAGGCGGCTGGAGATGAGCTGGTAAGGTGCATGCACCATCTCATCTGCAAGGTATGGTCGGAGGAAAGCATGCCCGACGAATGGAATCTCAGCATCGTTTGCCCGGTCCATAAGAAAGGAGACCCCTATAACTGCGCCAACTATAGGGGAATAAGTCTCCTTAACATCGCATATAAGATCTTCTCTGCCGTATTGTGTGAACGCCTGAAACCGTTTGTGGATAACCTGATCGGCTCTTATCAGTGTGGTTTCAGGCCAGGTAAATCCACAATAGACCAAATATTTACGCTACGGCAGATCTTGGAGAAGACCCAGGAATACCAAATCGACACTCACCACCTCTTCGTCGATTTCAAGGCCGCGTATGACAGCGTATATAGAGACGAGCTGTACAAAGCCATGTCTAGTTTTAACATCCCTGTCAAACTCGTCCGACTGTGCAGGATGACAATGGAGAATTCTCGTTGCTCCATTAAGGTCGGTAATGAGCATACCGAGACCTTTGATGTTAAAAAAGGATTAGGCAGGGCGACGCGCTGTCGTGCAACTTTTCAACATCGTGCTTGAAAAGATTGTGCAAGAGTCACTGGCCAACACAAGAGGTACGATCTATTTCAAGTCTACGCAATTGCTTGCGTACGCCGACGATATTGACGTAATTGGACGAAAACAGCAAGACGTCAATGAGGCTTTTGTGAGCATTGAGGTAGAAGCGGCTAAGATGGGTCTCAAGGTTAATGAGGGTAAAACCAAATATCTGCTCTCATCTAAAAGAGACGGACAACACCGACGTATTGGCCAGAACGTCACCATGGGCGGATATAACTTTGAAGTGGTCAAGGAATTCGTCTACCTTGGCTCACTGATTACCAGCGACAACAACACCAGCGCTGAGATAAAACGCAGAATCACTCTTGCCAACCGCTGTTTCTTTGGGCTCAAGAGGCAATTGAGAAGTAGAGCCCTCTCTCGGAAAACCAAGGTGACACTATATAAGACCTTGATCATCCCAGTCCTCCTTTACGGCGCAGAGGCTTGGACCTTAACAAAAGCGGATGAAGATGCCCTTGGTCGTTTCGAGAGGAAAATTCTGCGCACTATCTAAGGTCCCGTTTGTTCAAACGGTGTATGGAGGAGAAGATATAACGAAGAACTGTACGGGTTGTACAGCGACATCGGCCTGGTACGACGTCTACGGATACAGCGTCTAAGGTGGCTAGGCCATGTAGAGCGCATGGAAGATACAGCTCCGACCCGAAAAGTCTTCGAATCCACTCCGGAAGGAAGGCGCGGCAGAGGACGGCCGCCTCAGCGGTGGTGCACGCAGGTGGAAAGGGACCTCAACCAACTGGGCGTGCGGCACTGGAAACAGCTGGCCAAAGACCGTGCCGGCTGGAGACGCTTGTTGGTTGAGGCCCAGGTTCACCACGGACTGTAGCGCCACCTAAGTAAGTAAGTAATCTCAACTTCGTCGCGGTCAGGGGGAAGGAATTCTCTGCGATCTTCGTCATTAAGAAATGGATCATTCTGTCTGACAGCGGCATGTTGGCTGTCATCGCCGTTATATAGTCTGCAGGAGTGTTTTTTCAAATTTTCAGCATCGACTGCGATTCTACTACTAAGTGTCCGCTATCATCCTTACAGGCCTTCGTTCGGGCTTTATAGCCTTGAGACATTCGTTTTATCTTAGACCTTCGAACGTCGTGTCTGCACCTCTCCAAGTTCTCAATCGCCCGCTTCTCGTGCTCTTTTTCTTTTGAGAAGCTTATGTTCCTCACGGCCTCAGCGGCTCACAAGCCGCTCTTGTTTTTTTGTGTAGTGAGGCTTTGTATCCCTCCTGCTTTTCTGCATGAATCCTTCTACACTCGTCATCAAACCAGGTGTTTCGTCGTGATGGAGCTTTAAGGCCCAACACTTCCGTTGCTGTGCTCTTCAGGCCTTGTTTGCACAGGCTCCATTGTTGCTCTACTAATTGAGTAGAGAATTGGAGTATATCCGAGAGCTTAAGGCAGACGCGGTTGGTAATTGGTAAAGGCACTGGCGATCTTCGGCGATATTAGCTTTCCGACGTCATAACTTGGTGTTCTAACTCTACTCCGCGGTGTTCTCGTTGTCCGTTGACGTATCTTGGCTACTACAAGATAGCGGTCTGAGTCGAAGTTCGGTCCTCGGAAAGTACGAACCTCAAGAATAGTGGCGGAATATCTGACGTCAATCGCGATGTGATCAATCTGTTTGGTGACAGATTGTGTATATCGAGGTGCGGAAAACGTGTGCTAGCTAGAAGGAGATTTTGCCCCGTGGCAAGGTCGATCAGGCTGTGTCCGTTATCGGATGTGGTGTCATCTAGGCTGTGTTTGCCGATGACCCGTTCAAAGATGCTTTCTTTACCCAGCTTAGCGTTAAAATCTCCTAGTTTAATTTTAGTGCCATAGCTGGGGCATTTGGCATATGTTCTGTCTAGAGGTCGAAGAAATCCTCTTTGATATAGTCATCCTTGTCTTCCGTGGGCGCATGGACACATATGAGACTGATGTTACAGAATTTCACCTTAATGCGGGTCGTTATGAGGCCCTCACTCACATACTGAAAGCTTAGGACTGTAGGATGTGAACGGATCCCAACACTACGAAACAGGCCATTAGCCGAGATGAACAAAAGAGATGAACAAGGGAGACGAACAAAAGGACGAACCGAGAGAAAACCAAAACAAGAGAGTCGCAATACAATACGAAGTGTTAGCATTAAGTTGAAGAATCCTCGTGCATTTATATCGAAATTGAATTACGAAAATAAAAGCAAAATCATTACGGATCATTAAATCTTTTAATCCTACAGGACAAACCCGCATCCAAATAGTCATGTCCTCTCTCCCTATAGCAGTCACCGTAGTAGATGTTGCAGTTTTTCATCCGCTTTTTACCCGGTCCATTCCATCGCATTTCGTGGATGGCGGTCATGTCCGCTTTATAGCGGTTTAGGATGTCCGCAAGTTGTTCGGCCGCACGCGGTCTGTTTAGGGACCTAACATTCCACGTACAGAACCGAAGGTCCTTTTACATTTTTGGTTTTAAAAAGGGTCGCCAACATAGATCCGTTCCGTTTGTTTATCCAAGGCTGTTTTTTGCTTCTGAGCAATTTGCGCTTTTACAGATATGGTTTTTAGACCATAGCGCAAGCGACACTAATCCTGTTTGGTAGCGCAGAATACTCGCCATCCGGCCTCTTCCGTCAGTAATTTCCCTTGTACGGAAATTTACAGATAGCACCACGAGGAGGTGGAAGTAGGGCCTAACAAGCAGAGCTGGAAGATGATCGGCTGCAGAGGCTCTCACTCGCTTTTTGTCGAATCAGCACCCATCGGCAGATGCTACCCCTACAAGGCCTTTGCTAGCCCTTTACCATTCTGGCCAATTCACTGACTTAAATGAGTTGCTCAGAAGGTTTATTATGACAAGTGTAAAATGCACGAGAAACGTCTTCACAAAACACGAACCAATAAAGAAATAATAATTTTTAGGTTTTCTTTAGAAAATATGGCAATACTAACTGACTGTGCCTGACGTTCGCCCATGTCACGAATCATACGTCGGCTCTCAAAAGTAGTTCACAAAAAAACCAAACAGCAAAAAATCAGACTCTGCCTGTCCCCTTTTACATAAAGAATCACGCCATATAGTTATCGTCTAATTTCTTCAAGAACAATAATTGTCAACAAGGAAAAGTTGTGCAATCCATTAATTGCTCCTCCGCGGTGTGTAATAAAAAATGACGTTAATTCGTTTACCAAACCCACCCACTTGTTTATGGCAATGGCATTTAGGCTGATTTAGGACCCAATTAACACCTGTTATCTGGGGTATTTTTTTTTTTTTTTTTAGATTCACACGCGCACTCAAGGCTAAGGCCTTATAACGTATTGAACGTTGTGCGAGCGAAGATAACAGGGAGAGGGAAAGTTTCCCGCAGGCTGATGTTTTGACACACAACCTGAACGGAGTGCAGTGGTTTTTGGTGTTCGTTGACTACTCTCAGGGGTGGTTTGTCCTACATAGGACGAGAGCCGACCAAATTTCGCATTGGTTATAATTCTCAGTAATTCGTTTATGCACTTTTGGTGTTAGTATTGCATACGCAGAGGATGAATTTCAATTGACCACATACTGTGAGTGTCTTGCCTGCAGCAGTACGTTTGGTCACTTTCCATTCACAACTGTGTTGCATACTTTTTTCCGTATAGGAATTGCTTTTTCTTGGCTATGAAACGAATTTGAACTATAGACCTTCCGCTCGACGGCCGATGATGTTAACCACTGCACCACGGCCACCCCCTGTTTTCAAAGCATTCTAAGGTAACGTTTTCTAATGCTGCCTTTTCGTTTAATAACAATGATAACATGCTGATAAGGCACACTCTACATTAAGAGTAAATCCACATGACTTTCTATATGCGTCGTGCACTCAACAACTTAACCATACATAACTCTTTAGGAGACTATGAAGCTATTTGCGGTAAGACATGAGAGAAATCCTAATTTACAAGCTGGCTGTTTTAGATTACCCTTTCAATCTTAGAGATTTTTAGTACCTGTAATCACTCTTTGGCTAACACAAGCTATGTGCAATACTTGCTCAATATCAAATGGGATAGCATGCGTTGCTAACGACCGATTCCGGGTGTGCAATGACGGTAAAACGGGATTGGGATGGGGATTTGGGATGTTCTTAAAATTATTTTCTTCCTTTAAAGGTGTTCTTTCGTCCAATGTTTTTCAATGCCCCAATGGAACCTTGTTCGGAAGTGAGTGAAGTTTGTACATCACGCACCCCCATAATAGCAGCGTGCTCCGAAAGTGGCGTATGTAATGGCACTGGAACTGTTGCTTGCACTGGTTACAAGACATTAACTTTGTGCTAGAACACAATGACTCCGGGAAATGAGATCTTCATTTGTCCGAATTTGGCAGTATGTAACATTAATACCGAGAGCATTTGTGTGGATCCAATTACTTCTGGGGTAAGAATGATGTAATTTCTTAGTAAGAATATCTCGTTTTACCTTAAGCATTTAGTTGGAAGGCACGTGTCCTTCAGTGGTGGACAATACATCAACAACAACAACGGAATCGATTATAACATCGATCCAGCAACATCTCCTCAGGCGTATTGTTCCAACGTAGCTAAACCAGGGTACTACGATATAACCGCTGACACAACTTGTATGCCTTAAGTATAAAAGTATTGTATTGTACCTTGTGAAAACGTTAGCTGTCCAAGGACGACATTGTTTGACTTTTTAAGTGGATACTGTGGCACGAAAACACTATCCCGATGTACCTAAAGACTTTAAATGGGACGTTTTGAAAATACTTCCAAATCAGAGGGGACATTTACGTTTCCTAAATGCGTCCTGCAATACGGCACAAGTAGTCAGATGTCAAAATAAAGATTTTATACCTGTTTTTGTAATATGTACAAGGACAGATCAACAAGTATCCGATATTGATATTAAACATTATTCGAAATTAACTTTACTTTTTACAATTTTACAAACACGAGTTCTTGGAATGTAGTCATAACTCGGGAACTAGCAACACTGCAACGTTCGTCAGCATCTGTCTAGAACGGTGGGCCCTTTCCTTTAGTTCTCATTCAAAGTCGGAGTCGGCTGGAGGAGAGCACACAAAACGTGGACAAAATGGCTGATTTTCTGGCTATGCGGTTTTTCACTGCTCTATTTTCGACAGCTTCAGCTTGATTTCTTTAACGCATTGCAAGACTATACTGTCTTGTCCAGTGCCTTCGAAAGGATGTAGCGAGGATTTGTAGCGAGCTTGACTCGTCACAGCTGATTATAGTGACTTAAGTCCACACACGGGGGCGTATACGTAACAATTTTTATTTGGTCGACACCGATGTATTTTTAATGGTCCGCTTAGCGTTCTGGATAATCATTATGCATTCCCTTGACAAGTAAGATTGCATTTCTGATTGTGGGATACAAACGCCAACGCCCATGCGAGTGCACATATATTTTCTGCTAGTTGGTAAGGAGAGCACACAAAGTTCTTAGAATATGGTTGATTTTCTTGCTACGCGGTTTTTCACTGCTCTCTTTTCGACAGCTTCAGCTTGATTTCTTGAACGCATGCAGGACTACACGGTTTTGCCCAATGCCTTCAAAAAAAAGAAAGCGTTTTATAGGGTGCTTGACTGAACACAGTTGATTCTAGTGACATAAGTCCGCACACGGGGCGTATACGTAACATTTTTTATTTGGTCGACACCGAAGCGTTTTCAATGCTCTGCCTGCTTTATAATCATTATGCATCCTCTTGACCAGGAATAATGCATTTGTTATTGTGGGACACAAACGTCCATGCGAGCGCACATATATTTTCTGCTAGCTGGTAAGGAGAGCACACAAAGTGCTTAGAATATGGTTGATTTTCTTGCTACGCGGTTTTTCACTGCTCTATTTTCGACAGCTTCAGCTTGATTTCTTTAACGCATTGCAAGACTACACTGTTTTGCCCAATACCTTAAAAAAAAAAAAGCGTTTTATAGGGTGCTTGACTCGTCACAGCTGATTCTAGTGACTTAAGTCCGCACACGGGGGCGTACACGTAACATTTTGTATTTGATCGACACCGATTCATTTTTAATGCTCTGCTCTGCCTGTTGGATGATCATTATGCGTCCTCTTGACAGGAAATTATGCATTTGTGATTGTGGGCTACAAACGCCCATGCGAGCTCACATATAGTTTTTCAGGTAAGGAGAGCATATAAAACGCATCAAAATGGCTGATCTTCTTGCTCTATTTCCAACAGCTTCAGCTTGATTTCTTTAACGCATTGCAAGACTACACTGTTTTGTCCAATGCCTTCAAAGAAAGAGAGCGTTTGATAGGGAGCTTGACTCGTCATGACTTTAGGCATCGATGCATTTTTAATGCTCTGCTCTGCCTGTTGGATGATCATTATGCGTCCTTTTGACCGGCAATAATGCATTTGTTATTGTGGGCCACAAACGCCCATGTCAGCACACATATATTTTTTGTTACCAGGTAAGGAGAGCACATAAAACACATAGAAAAATGGTTGATTCTTTCGCCATGCGGCTTTTCACTGCTCTATTTTCGACAGCTCCATCTTGACTTCTTTTAACCCTTATGTGAGTGACTACGTACCCGGGTACCTTTTGCTTTTTTAATTTAAAAAATGAGCATATTTTGCGCATTATAGATAGCTGTGGCTTCGTGGGAGCTCTTAGCTTTTTGTAAACTGGGTTTTTTTTATGCTTGGACATCGTCAACCCATTCACACTATTTTTAGGAAGCTAAAACATTTTTTACATCTGTAATGGAGTGTCAGGGTAACCGGGTACCTCTTTGTGTTTTGTGTGAAATTACAAAAAACAGATTTCTAATTTTGTACTCGAAATAGTAAAAATAAATGAAATAATAAACATTTATCCAAATATTGGTTTTATTATTTTAATTATTGGACTAGTGCTACCAAACAGCACGAGGCATTGCGGCCGTTACAAATCTATTGTGCCTTCTAGCCGATTGGCAGAGGAGCTTCTTCAATTCCTTAATGAAGTTGAGAATGCTTCTCGAGGAGCCGAGAAGGGAGTCATAATTTCACCGAGAAGGATACGCTTCCTGAGATGGCAGAGAGCAGCACACTCACACAGTTTGTGCTCTGCAGTCCCTTCGTCCTAAAGACAATGTCGACACTCAGTTTCAGAAGAGAGGTTAATTTTGTTGAGATGATATCCCAGACCGCAGTGTCCCTGAAGGCTGTCCTAAAAAGACAGGTGCTGCGGCGATTTTTCCTCATTGGCTAAGAACAATTTGATCTTAGACTTTCTTAAGGTGTAAATAAGGCCAAAGAAGCTGTAACCAATGTTTTGAACAACGAGTTAACTTCGGGGGATCATCGAGGATGCTTCGAATCGTGGGAGCACCGATGGAATCTTTGTGGAGAGTTATAGGGGGACTCTTGTGAATGTCGATAATAAAAGTTTACAACAAACTTACTTTGCTTGTTTCTTGTTTAGAAGTTCCCGGAACTTAATCGCCACATCTCATAATCCCCTTCTGGTATTAAAAATCTCTGGCCAACTTCCCGGTTATTTCTGTACACCTACCAAAAATAAAAATTGACGAACTGCCCAAAATAGGTCCCCGCCTGTCCCAAAACCCCATCTTTGGCAGCGTTTTTTCCCTTGAGTCCTTTTGAAAATGAAAGAAATCGCCAGGTGCTAAACTGGACTAAATTCCAGAATGTATTAAATTTAGCAGAATTTCAGCTTAAGACGGATCCGGTGCTGATTTGTGACCAACGACTGCGTTATAAGTAAGCATATACGCCGAAAGCGTATTTTCTATATTCAAGCGTTGCTAGGCCTTTTCTTCGACAAACTTAACAAGACAGTAAACGGAAGCATGGCTTACCTAATATGCTTCATTCAAAGCGTGATTTAGACGTTTTATCTGAGTTGTAGCAGAATAGCTCGACCTCGTGGATGCCGTGGCAACTGGACATCAAAAGCTATAATCGCAGGAGACCGCTAGGACTTTGCCGATCGAGTTTCCCTCAATCTCTCGCAAAAATTCGATAATACCGGCGCAAACCACACAACAATAGTGGGAGCATTGTCAGCGTGCCATTGAGGACGCTGCCTCTGATGTATTGGGTTTCAAACCGGGGCGCCAGCTAGAAACCCTGGTTTTGATGAGCAATGTCCATATAGCAAAGCAAAACGCCTACAAAGCCATGCTACATAGACGGACGAGAGGCTCTCGTGAACTTTACGAGCAGAAAAGGAGGAAGGAACACACGCTTTTAAGAAAAAAAAAAAAAAAAAAACATGAAAGGCGTGAGATGGAGGAGATGGAGAGATGCTACCTTAGGCATAACGCTCGCGAAAAAGTAAAACGAACATGCCAGGGCCATAAAGCCAGAGCAGAAGCCTGTAAAGATGAAGACGATGCTAAGAATATGGAAAAACACTTCTGTAGACTATCTAACGGCGACGATAAATCCGATACTGCTGTCAGGCAGAATGATCCATTCGCAACGGACGAAGACGCAAGAGAATCCCGTCCACCCAATCTAGATGATATTAAGCTTTTAATTTGAAAGCTTAGAACTTATAAACTCGCGGGCACGGACGGCCTGTCTGCTGGGCTATTTAAAGCGGATGGAGACGAACTGGTAAGGCGCATGCACCTGTAAAATATGGTTGGAGGAAGGCAAGCCCGGCAAGTGGAATCTCAGTCTACAAGAAAGGAGACCCATATAACTGCGACATCTGTATGTACATATGTTGGCGTTACAGTCCATTTAGGATCAAAGCCGAGCTTCTCTCAATCAGCCATGTTGTGTGAGATTTTATTTTCCCATAGGTGAAAGGGACCTACAGTTTATCGCCGGTTCCGAACGGCGAGATTCGAGAAGCTTTTCATGACAATTTTACTACAGGGGGTTTTGTCAGAACCCCGCTGAGGAGAAGCACCGTGAAAAACAAGTTCGATGACATGGCTGTTGTCGGGATTCAATCCCGTGTCATCGGCGTCAGAGGGCAACACACTACCTACTGCGCCACGTCGCTCTCTATGGGGGAATAAGTCTCCTTAACATCCCATATAAGATCTCCTCTGCCGTATTGTGTGTAAGCGCCTGAAACCCTTTGTGGATAATCTGGTAGGTTCCTATCAGTGTGGTTTCAGGCCAGGTAAATCCACAATGGACCAATTATTCACACTGCGGCAGAGAAGATCCAAGAATACCAAATCGATTTTCGTTGATTTCAAAGCCGCGTACGTTAGTGTGCATAGAGACGAGCTGTACAGCGCTATGTCTAGTTTTGACATCCCTGCCAAGCTCGTCAGATTGTGTAGGATGACAATAGAGAACTTTCGCTGCTCCATTAAGGTAAGAAGTTAACCGAGACCTTCGATGTCAAAAATGCATTAAGACAAGGCGATGCATTGTCATGTAACTTTTTCAACATCGTATTTGGAGGTATCATACGAGACTCACTGGCCAACACAAGAGGTACGATCTGAGCAAGCAATTGCGCAGACGACTCTAGGGCGCAGAGGCTTTGACCTTAATGAAAGCAGATGAGGAGGCCCTTGGTCGTTTCGAGAGAAAAATTGCGCTTTCAATCTATGGCCCCGTTTGTATAAACGGAGAGTGGAGGAGAAGACACAACGACGAACTTTATGGGCTGTACAGCGACCTCAGCCTAGTACGACGGCTTCGAATCCAACGTTTAAGATGGCTAGGCCATGTAGAATGAATGAACAAGGTGGCGCACACAGGTGAAAGGGGACCTTAACCAATTGAGCGTGCGATGCTGAAATCAGCTGGCAGAAGATCGTGTCAGCTGGAGAAGCTTGTGGGTTGAGGCTCAGGTTCACATCGAACTGTAGCGCCACCAAAGTAAGTAAGTAAGTATTGCACAAAATACCTAAACAAGTGAATCAGCCTGCAACGACAGCTTTGTTTATTCTATGCTTCCGTGATCGCTGATTTGTAGTCACTACTCAGTCGCTACTCAGTTGAGCCTTTGGCCTCCCATAGCCGGTGGGCTTAAATGTTAGATTATCAGCTCTGCCTGGTTTCATTAGTCTGACGTTGGCCTTAAAGTACACGTCATTTAACATCACTTGACTTCTTACGTGGACAATTCTCAAAAGCAAAGTGTACGCTGATAGGCCAGCCATTGTCCGGGACCTAAGACCTTCACAGGGTCGACGACCCTTCTAAATAGTGTACCCAACTTTGTCCTCGTAGTCTCTAGCATTTATTTTTCGGTGCCTTACTGATATTTTATTTTTAAAATGACATCTAAAATGTATTTAGAATGCTTAACCACATCGGGAAGGTATTGTTGTACCACAAAAACCATTTGTTGCGTTGAACGTTGTCGTTCCTGGACAGGTGTACACGTTTCCAATCCACCTTCCACCATTGAGACTGCAGTTGATGTACCTGCAATACAAACGTTCACAAGGTACATACAAATACTATTATCCTTAAGGCAGATAGTTACGTTTTACAAGTTGTATCCGTGGGGATATCATAGCGCCCTTCTTTAGCTACATTAGAACAATAGGCTTGAGGAGACGTAGCTGGGTTAGGCGTTGTTGTACTGTTCCCTACTGAAGGACAACTACCTTCCAGCTAAATCGACAATATAAAGGAAAAAGGGACACTCTAATAAAGAATTCAGGCACATCGTTCTCACCCCCGACGTGGTTGGATCCACACAGATGTTTTCGGTATTGACGTTACACACTGTCGAAGCTGGACAGACGTAAGTGCCATTTCCCGGAGTTGTGGTGCCATTACACAAAGTGAATGTGTTGTAACCAGTGCAGGCAAAGGCTCCAGTGCCATTACATATTCCGCAGTCCGAGCATGCTGTGGTCGCTGATGAACTGCACACTTCGCCCGTTTCCGAGCACAAAGTTCCATTGGGACATTGAATAGTAGGAGATGATGGGACACCTTTTGGGAAGTAACATTTCTAAAAACGTTTCGAGCGAAATAGATTCTTACCATTAACACACACCCTGAATTGATCGTTAGCAACACACGCTATCCCATTAGAAGTCGAACAGGTGTTACAAACAGCTTGAGCTAGGCAAACAGCAACTGCACATATCACGAATCCCTAAAAATCCAAACGAGCAGCTTTATAGGACTATGGTTGATCAAGTCTTACCACAAATAGCTTCATCGGATTGATAGTCAAAGTGTTGGATGCAAGACAATTTTAGAAGTACTGTTGAATCCGCTCCTAATATAGAATCTGTTATCAATCTGTTATCATGGTATCTTAACGGGGGGAATAAAGTGATGGAGTAGAAGACATGTGACCTTAACCCAAAACACATTATCTCCTCAATTTGTGCTACAGTAACAACAGATTTTTAATTGCGGCTTAAGTAAACAGATAGTTACGTAGACCTATATATGTAAGTGTGACATTGTTATAAACTTGTGCGGAGGGTTCGGTAAACAAACGATATCACTAATGGTTGAACTCAGGGCAGACACAGGAACAAGGTCTTAAGCGCCCAATATGTAAGCGAACGCCTCATAACTACATATCCGCATTATGGCCAATCTCGGCAATGTAAGCTTAATACGTGTCCACGGCCGACGACTTCTATGATCTGTAAGACAGAACATATGCCCGTGGAAAATCGTTCTAGAAGATTTTAATGCTAAGCTGGGTAAGGAAACTATCTTTGAACGAGTCGTAGGAGAGCACAGCCTACACAACACCACGTCAGAAAACGGACTAAGGCTAGTGAACTTTATGGCGGGACATAATCTCGTAGTAGCAAGTACACGATTCCCACACCTCGACATCCATAAGGGGGCCTGGCGATCCCCCGATCAATCGACAACCAATCAAATTGATCACATTGCGATCGACGGCAGACATCATCCTAGATGTCCGAACCTTTCGAGGAACCAACATCAACTCGGATCATTACCCTGTTGCAGCCAAGGTACGAGTGCGAATTTCTCGGAATCAACGGAGTCGAGTAAGAACACTAAAATATAACGTCGGAAAGCTGCAATCGCAAGGGACCGCCAGGACCTTCGCCGATCAAGTCCCCCTCAATCTGCACAAGCCATAGAACAGCAATGGAGTCGTTGTCAGAACGCCATCAGAGAGGGCGCCTCAGTTGTACTCGGTTTCAAGCCACCACCTTCGAGAAACCCCTGGTTTGATGACGAGTGCAGACAGGCCCATGTAGAGAAACAGAATGCATACATGGCTACACTGCATCAACTGGCGCTGCATCGCTACCCGCGAGCTCTATGAATAGAAAAGGAGAGAGGAGCATGCGCTTCTGAGAAGAAAAAAGAAGGAGCACGAGAAGCGCGAGATCGAGGAAATGGAGAGATGTTATTGCAGGAACGACACGTTCGAAAATGTTACCAAAAAGTAAGACGAACATGCCAAGGCTATAAAGCCAGAGCAGAAGTCTGTAGGGATGAGCACGGACAACTAATAGTGGAGTCACAGTCGACCACTTCGGTAGACTGTATAATGGCTATGATTCAAAATGCCGCCGTCAGGCAGAACGAACCATCCACAATGGACGAAGACGAAAGAGAATCCCGTCCACCCGACCTAGACGATGCTATGATAGCGATATTGAAACTTAAGTCTTATAAAGCTGCTGGAGCAGACGAACTTCCCGCTAAACTATTTAAAGCAGCAGGCGATGAGCTGGTCAGGAACATGCACCAACTCATCTGCAAGATAGGGTCGGAAGAATGCATGCCCGATGAATGGAATCTCTGGATGGTTTGCCCGATCCATAAGAAAGACCCCCCATGACTGTGCCAATTACAGAGGGATAAGTCTCTTGAACATCGCGTACAAGATCCTGGAAAATCCACGATATACCAAATATTTACACTACGGCAGATCTTGGAAAAGTCTTTTTGTCGACTTTAAAGCCGCATATGATAGCATTTATAGAGACAAGCCATGTCATGTTTTAACATTCCTGCCAAACTCGTATGACTGTGAAGGATGATTATGGAGAATTTTCGCTGCTCCATTAAGGTCGGAGGTGAACTAACCGTCACCTTCGATGTTAAAAAAGGTTTTAACATCATACTTTAAAAGATCGTAGGGGACTCTGCGGCCAATACAAGAGGTACGATCTACTTCAAGTCTACACAATTGCTTGCCTACGCAGATGACATTGATGTTATTGGACGGAGGCGTTCGCAAGCATTGAATCAGAAGCGGTTAAGGTGGGTCTAAGAGTAAATGGGGACAAGACCAGATATATGCTGTCATCAAAGAAAGACGCGCAACACCGACTTGGTCAAAACGTCACATTCGGCAGCTAGACTATTAAAGTAGTCAAGGACTTCGTCTACCTTGGTTCGATAGTGACAAGCAGCAACGACATCAGCGCTGGGATAAAAAGCAGAATAACTCGTGCAAACCGCCGCTTCTCCAATCCCGAGGGACGACGCAACAGAGGACGGCCGCACCTAAGATGGCACACACAAGTGGAAGGGGACCTCAACCAACTGGGTGCCGGCAATGGAAAAGGCTAGCAGGAAATCGTGCTAGTTGGAAGGACATGTTGGTTGGGGTCCAGGTTCACCCCAAACTGTAGCGCCCGATAAGAAGAGGAAGAATACATAGGTATAACAAGCAAAACCATCATATTTGAACCGAAGAGTAACCCGGCCCGGAAAATGCACTGTTTGGTCCGATGGAATTATTGGCCGGTATTTTTTCAGTGATCATAAGAACACCACAGCCTTATTCGACTTGAATTTCGATATGGCAGATCTTAACTTCGTTGAGGACAGCGGGATGGAATCCTCTGCAATCTTCCTCATTAAGAAATGGATCATTCTGCCTGACAGCGGTATATTGATTAACATCGTCGTTATACAGTCTGCAGAAGTGGTTTTTCCATATTCTCAGCATCGACTGCGATTCTACTACTAGGTGTCCGTTCTCATCTCTGCTGGCTTCCGTTCTGGCTTTATAACCTTCGCATGTTCGCTTTATCTGTTGGTAAAACTTTCGAACGTCACGTGAATTCTCCTGCACTCGTCATCGAACCAGGTGTTTCTTCGTGGTGGAGCCTTGAAACCCAAAACTTCGGATGCAGAGCTTTTCAGGGCTTCTTTGCAAAGGCTCCACTTCTGTTCTATTGATGGCGTGGAGGATTGAGGTGTATTGGAGAGCTTAAGGGAGACGCGATCGGTAAAAGCACGAGCGGTTTCTGGCGATAGTAGCTTTTCGACGTCATAACTTTGTATTCTTACTCTACTCCGTTGCGTTCGTGATATCCGTAAGCGCATCTTGATTACTACAAGATAGTGGTCCGAGTCGATGTTAGCCCCTCGGAAAGTTCGAACATCAAGAATAGTGGAGGAGTGTCTGACGTCGATCGCGATGTGATCAATCTGGTTGGTAGTCGATTGATCAAAAGACCGCCAGGTGCCTTTGTGTATATCGAGGTGGAGGAAGCGCGCACTGGCTAGAAGGAGATTTCGCCCCGTAGCAAGATCAATCAGCCTGTGTCCATTATCGG
Source organism: Eumerus sabulonum (assembly GCA_951905685.1). NCBI lineage: Eukaryota > Metazoa > Arthropoda > Insecta > Diptera > Syrphidae > Eumerus > Eumerus sabulonum. Next base: position 11,027,452 of record OX645061.1, on the reverse strand, counting down.
ATGTGGTGTCATGTAGGCTATGTTTGCCGATGACTCGTTCAAATATGCTTTCCTTACCCAGCTTAGCATTGAAGTCTCCTAGTACAATTTTGATGTCATAGCTGGGACACTGAGCATACGTTCTGTCTAGGAGATCGTAGAACTCATCTTTGGCGGAGTCATCCTTGTCTTCCGTGGGGGCTTCGACGCAGATCAGGCTGATGTTAAAAAATTTAGCCTTGATACGGATTGTTATGAGGCGTTCGCTCACATGCCGAAAGCTTAGGAGTTTTTGCCTTAGTCCACCTCGCACAACAAATCCGCATCCAAACAATCATTGCCCTCTCTCCCTATAGCAGTCGTCGTAGTAAATGTCGCAGTTTTTCATCCGCTTTATACCCGGTCCATTCCATCGCATTTCCTGGATGGCGGTTACGTCCGCTTTATAGCGGTCTAGGGCGTCCGCAAGTTGTTCGGCTGCACGTGGCCTGTTTAGGGACCTAACATTCCACGTACAAAGCCGAAGATCATTGTCCTTTTTTCGTTTTTTGCAAGGGTCGTCAACATAAATCCGCTCCGTTGTATCAGAGGTTGCTTCGGAGTTTGTGTTTTTTTTACGGTTACGGCTTACTAGGCCGTAGCCCAACCGACTTATCCTGTTTTTCGGCGCAGGAGGCTCGCCATTCGTCCTTCTTCGTCTCCAATTTCCATAGGAAATCTCCAGATGGCACCACGAGGAGGTGGGGATAGGACTGTTAAAAAATAATGGCAGCACTCTATCTATTAGCCATTCTCCAACTTACTCTCCAACAAAGTCTTCACGAGTTTACACCAGCAACTCGACTTCCTCCAAAAATGGAAGGAGTCAGTCGCCATATTAACTTCCGCCCTTGTGCTTTATTGTTCGCTTGAGACATCCTAAAGTATTAATTGAAATAAAGGTTTTTTGTATTATTACTTGTACATTTTTCGCGGGTTTTCTTTCTCCCATTTTTTCACATTGGTGCCGAAACCCGGGAGCAGAGAAATCGGTAGTAAAGCAAGAAACATAAAGTCGTTAAACTCAGGCCTGCAGAAATTAAAAGAGAAGTGTCGCGGCTCAAGATGGAGTTTTCAACACGTGCAGCATTAAGAGGACAAATCACGAAAATTGTCAAAACCGCTACGGAATATCTGAAAGATGACAGCTCCCAACTCTTGGATGATAATTCGCCAAAATTCAATGAAATCGAAGAGGAAGTTGTCAGCCTAATTCAACGATTGACTGCTTTAAACGATAGCCTCACTACAGTCAATGAGGACCTAAGGCAAAAGGAATTACTCACAGCGAATGATCCTGTTGAAAAGATCATCGAATATCAAGATCAAGTCGTCGGCACACTCGCTCGTCTCAATACGCGATTAGTTAAACTACGCCAAAAACAAAATCCTACTCCAAACGCTGTTGAACCAGGTAGCATTTCCATTTCATCGAGTTCGCACAGTAACGGAGCTAAACTCCCAAAACTTCCGCTCAAACGATTTGATGGGAGCTTTGATCAATGGCTACCATTTTGGGAACAATTTCAGTGTGCAGTGCATGAGAATCCAAACCTATCTCCTTCTGAGAAGTTCAACTATTTGGAATCTGTATTGGCTGGTGATGCAAAGAAGACCATAGCTGGATTTACGCCTTCGGAAAAGTGCTATGAGGCTGCCATCTCTCTGTTGCAAGAGCAATTCGGAAACTCGGAAAAGCTCATTGACAAGCACATTCAGCTGTTGATAAACCTCAGTGTTGTCCATAACCGTGCCGATGTTTCGGGTTTACGTATTCTGTACGGAAAGGTAGTTGCATGCACACGTTCTCTCACTGCACTGCAAGTGCCCAGCAGTCATTACTGTGTCATGCTTCGGTCAATTCTATTGCGTTGTCTACCAACGGACCTACGAACTGATTATCATAGACAAATGGAGCAGGCACTCCCCGACGCAACCGAAGCAGCTTCTAATAGAGGTGAGTCATCACTTTCTATCATTAACAGCGATGAAGTAAAGGATATTTTGCGATTTCTCAAACGAGAGATCGAATCCCTGGAGAGAAGTGGTGTCACCCACACAAACGCAAAGCCAAGAACACCTGTAACAAGCACAGCATCGAGCCTAATAGCTTTTAGCGATGACACTTCTTGTGTTTTTTGCAAATCCAAGAGTCACGCTACAAAAGACTGCGACAGCAAAATTTCTCTCACGGAGAAAAGAAACACATTGAGAACAACTGGTCGATGCTTCCGCTGTGCAAAGCGCGGACATTCATCGAAGAAGTGCAGGAGCGGCAAATTCCTGTCATGCAAAAAGTGTCATGGTAGACATATGACAACAATGTGCGATCCCAATTTCAAAAGCTCTCCACCAGTGTCACAAAGGAAAAACGAAGAGAATGTCGAAATGTCAAATATGACAAGAGACAGTACGCTTAATTTATGTGCACACAATACAAAACCAAATATTTTCCTTAAAACGGTGAGATGCACCGCGCGAGAACGGAATCAACTCCTTTCTATTCGTGCAATAATCGATGGTGGGAGTCACTACACTTACATTCGGGAAAGCGTTGTTCAAAAATTAAAGCTGAAGCGACTGGGCGAAATAGAATTGTCCGTCATTCCATTCGGGAACAAAAAAGCAAATCCTACGGAGACATTTGCCAAGGTCGCTGTCAACCTGCGTAATGAGATGGGCAATGGTCATACGGTTTCTTTGGTAGCAGTGGTGGTTCCAGAGATTTGCCTAGACGTATTGGAAGTACCACAAAAAGATTGTGCGCTCTTTAGGAGTATTAAGCTAGCTGACATTCGGCCTGAAGGAGTTGAATCTATGGATGGTCTGAGCCTTCTCATTGGTTCTGATTTTTATTGGACCGTGGTAACAGGAAAGCAACGTCGTCTTACAAACCAGCTGAGAGCCGTCGAAACCGTATTTGGTTGGACATTGCAGGGACTTCACAATTTCGTAAGTGAAAACAAACAGGCTCTTAATGACAACTTTTGCATTCGTTCCAGTAATCTGCTGAATTTGGCATATCCGCATGATTTCTGGTCGCTGGAAACCATTGGGATAAAGAATGATGCCGATGAAAATATTGCACTGACAAATACATTGATCGAAAGGTGCATTACCAAGAAAGGTTCACGCTATGTCGCCAAGTTACCATGGAAAGATAGTAATTCCGTCCTTTGTAGCAACAAGGCGCAAGCAAGTCGGCGTTTTGATGCACTTTACCGTCGCCTAGCACGGGACCCCAACAAACTGATGGATTATGATGCTGCCATACAGAAGCTAATTAAAGAGGGTGTTGCAGAGCTAGTGCATGAGCCGGAAGAACCGTCTAATCAGCGGATCTTCTATCTGCCGCATCGACCCGTGTATAAAGAGGCTAACATATCAACAAAGCTGCGTGTGGTTTTCGACGCTTCCGCTCATGAAGAGGGCATGCATTCACTCAACGATTTGCTTTGGACTGGAGCCAACCTGCTGCCAGACGTCTTGATGGTTCTACTAAATTTTCGTTTAGGCCCATATGGCATAGTTGCGGACATCGAAAAAGCATTCCTCCAAATCGTACTACATGAAGAAGACCGTGATACTCATCGCTTCTTTTGGTTTGCTAACGAGCTGCGATCACCTTCTGATACCTTAGAGCGGGCTGAATTCAGGATGACCAGATTAACTTTTGGTGTAAACAGCAGCCCCTTCCTATTATGTGCTACCATTCGACATCATCTTGCGAACGAAAAACATCAGTTTGCGGACACATGTGCGGCTCTGCAAAATATTTATATGGACGACTTAGCTATTAGCGTTAATACCGAAGCCAAAGCACTGCGGACCTGCGTTGAAGCCACAAGCATTTTCAAAAGAGCATCCATGAATTTACACAAGTGGAACTCCAACAGTAGTGTTGTCCGAAGAAGGATGAATTCCTGTGAAACACCACCCGTACAAAAGGTTCTTGGCCTTTCGTGGTTTCTGCATACCGATGAATTGTCCGTACCGATGAATACTATAGAAACCATGTTGAGTTCAAGTATGACAAGAGGAACCAAACGCAATGTTTTGCAAGCCATTGCCAGGATTTATGATCCCCTAGGTATTCTTGGCCCTACTATAGTAAAATTGAAAATTCTTTTCCAGATCTTGTGGAAGAAAAACTATCTTTGGGATCAAATGCTTGTGGGAGACTTATTAATCCAGTGGGAAGACTGTATGAAAAGCATTATCGAACTAAAATCTGTGACATTTCCAAGAGCAGTCTTGACTTGTCACCCTGATCAGACTGCTATCCAAATTCATATCTTCGCAGACGCCAGTATAAAGGCATATGGTACAGTTGCATTCTTCAAAAGCGTTTCATTAAGTGGCCAGGTGCAAGTTGAATTTTTATGCGCTAAAAATCGCATTGCGCCTATTAAGGAAGATGGGGATAGTGAACTGACGTTACCCAAGCTTGAATTGACAGCTGCTCTTATAGCTTCACGCCTTCATTCGTATCTCAAGAGGTCATTAAAACTTGCACATGTAGAGTACCATTTGTGGACGGATTCCAAGATAACACTGAGCTGGATTCAAGGTGATTGGCAGAAGTGGAAACCCTATGTACAAAACAGAGTAGAGGAAATACGTAAGCTTACGAGGGTGTCACAGTGGCACCACTGCAAGGGTAAAGAAAATCCAGCGGATCTCCTTACCAGAGGGGTTTCCGGTACTGTTCTTCGAAAATCCACCTTATGGGCCCATGGACCACAATGGCTTCAAAATTGCGATGACGTTTGGAAGGAAGATGGTCAAGATGAATCAACGATCACCTCTACTTTGCTTTTAGCAGATTTAGCGTTGTCAGCTGCAACTGAAAAGCATCCGCCAATAATAGCTTACAGGGACTACAGCAGCTGGGGTCGCTTGCTTAGAGTAACAGCATTCGTTCAACGCTTCGTTCAACATTTGAGAGAAAAGAAGAGATCTTGTTCTGACAGAGAATGCTCTGTGGTACCTCTTTCCGCATCAGAGACTCAGGCTGCCGAGAATTATTGGCTAAGGTACGTACAAAAGGATAATTTTGCTCATGAAGTATCTCTTTTGCAGAGGGGAAAAGTTATAAAGTCATCGAAGATAGAAAAACTCGCCCCTTTCCTAGACCATGACGGAATTCTGAGGTTGGGTGGTCGCCTTCAGGCCCTCGAAGAATCCCTTGATGCCAAACATCCAGTGATACTTCCTGCGAATTCGCATCTCGTCAATTTAATTATTGATGATTACCATCGACGTTTTCTTCATGCCGGTGTCAATGTTGTTCTGACTGAACTTCGGAGGCGTATGTGGATTATCAAGGGTCGTCAAACTATAAAAAAACGTATCAAGGGGTGTGTTATATGTAAGAAGCTTTGGAGTCGGGCCGCCTCACAGCCCTTTGCGCCGCTGCCCAAGGAAAGGATAGCCATGCTAAAACGTTTCGGAGGGCCGCGATCGAATTAAGGAGTTCCGAATGCTCGTGGGACGAAGAAGTACTTCATGGGTTCATGTCGCAACGAAAAATCCAGTGGCGTTTTATAGTAGAGCGTGCCCCATGGTGGGGTGGCTTCTGGGAAAGAATGATTCGTACTATGAAAAACATTTTGAAGGTGACAATTGGTAAGGCGAAGTTAAATTTTGATCAATTAAGGACTCTTCTCACTGAAGCGGAAGATATCGTAAACAGACGCCCTCTAACATATGTTAGCGCTGATCCATTGGACTTGTCGCCGTTGACGCCATCAAGTTTTTTGATCGGGCCTCAAACAATGAATTTGACTGCCTGTACAGAACATTTGGAAGCCGGCTTACTTCGTGATGTCTGGAAACAGCGTATGAAATTTTCGAACAAACTTAAAAGACGATGGTGTTTGGAGTACTTACAACTCTTGCGCTCATTCCATCTACATCCGAATGGGCCATCGGTTCAACTGAATGCGGGTGATGTGGTATTGGTTTCCGATCCTTCAATTTCACGAATCAATTGGAAAATGGCCATTGTGGAACAGGCGTTTATTGGGCGGGACCAGAAAGTCAGGTCTTGTCAGATCAGGCTAGCTGATGGAAAACAGTTGAGAAGACCGATCCAGTTGCTTTACCCACTCGAAATTTCTTCTCGCCCGGCGGAGGATGTTAAAAAATAATGGCAGCACTCTATCTATTAGCCATTCTCCAACTTACTCTCCAACAAAGTCTTCACGAGTTTACACCAGCAACTCGACTTCCTCCAAAAATGGAAGGAGTCAGTCGCCATATTAACTTCCGCCCTTGTGCTTTATTGTTCGCTTGAGACATCCTAAAGTATTAATTGAAATAAAGGTTTTTTGTATTATTACTTGTACATTTTTCGCGGGTTTTCTTTCTCCCATTTTTTCACAAGGACTTACTAACAGTGCCGCAAGATGTTCGACTGGGGTGGCTCTTCTCGTTTTTTAGCAGGTCAGCATCCGTGGGATAGATGCTACCCCTACGAGGCCTTTGTTAGTCCTTTGAAAAACCCGTTAGTTGCAATTATTCTGAATGGTGTTACCGCTTAATGTGGGCCAGAGCCTAGCTTCTCTCATTCACCTATTATGTGTGGGATTTGTTTTTCACACAGATGAATGGTACCTACAATTTAATGTCGATTTTGAACGGCGAGAGACGAGAAGCTTTTTTTCAAGGCAAGCATACTACAGGAGATTTTACCAGTACCCCGGCGAGGAGGGACGTCACGAAGTAAACATTCGATGACGTTGGTGTTATCGGGATCCGAACTCACTCATTGTACGTCAGAGCTCGGCACACTACCAATTGGACCACGGTACCCAAGTAGATGCAATAGGCTGTCGAGCCATGGAAACATTTTAAGAGCAGTTTACCCACTTCTGCATGATGTCGCTGAATGTGCCAAGATATCTATGAAGAATGTATGTATATTGGCGTTACAGTCAATGAAGGACCAACGCCGAGCTTCCCTCAATCACCCATATTCTGTGAACGGCGAATTTCGAGAAAATTTCCATGACAATTATACTACAGGAGGTTAAGTCAGAACCCCGCTGAGGAGAAACACCGTGAAAACACTTTCGATGATATGGCTGTTGTAGGGATTCGATCCGGTGTCATTGGCGTCAGGGGCCAACACACTTCTCACTGCGCCACGGCACTCTCGTTCTCTCTATGAAGAATAGCGATAGAAAAGTCACGAGCAAACACAGTCACCGTGCAATACTTACTTCACCATCTTACTGGCGGCGAATTGTAATTCCCATCACTGTCGACCTACATATGTAGATGCAATAAACCGGAACTCAAGCACCTTACCTAACCTAGATTTAGGCAAATTCTAGGAAATGAGTCGCACTTTATACGAGTAATTAACAATCTTTCATTACGACAGTCTCCACGTAAGCAAACCCAGCCTTGCCATAAAGATAGACGAAAAAGTAAACAAAGAGTGAGATACTATTCTCATAACACTTGGCTAGATACTTTTAGCCAAAACATGGCATCGACAATGTATTCGAATATTTGTTGCGTAAGATACTACAGTCGTTTTCGCGCTAAACTTGTTTTGATTGAAGTTTTTTTTTTTTGTAGATTTTTTTAATAATTTTCGCCTATCCACGTGGTATTTATTCGGAATGCAATGTTTGCCAAACCAACGGCGCTGCGTGCATCAACTCCACATCATTCTATCTCTGTTATGGCAGTGAGTGCCCCTTAACCATCGATATCTTTCTATTGAGAGCTACATGCATACATATGTACATATATCTCCATTTCAGGCAGTATCCCAGTTTATGATACCCTCTACCATTGCAAGGAGGGCTTCGATTGCACGAGATACACTGCGATTTGCTTGCAAAGTAACGCCGCTCGGCCAGCTAGTTGTGGTGACACATCATTGTGCGGTCAGTGCAGTGCTCACCAAAATTACTTATTCGCTTGCACGAGTCGGTCCAGTTTTCGCCTATGTTATGGAGCATCTAAGCCTCAAAGCGAACTTGGATACTGTCCCGACGGGTATGTGTGTGATGCAAGCATCGATGACATCTGTCGTCCTATAGCTAGTGCCAACAATGTGACTTGTGATGTAACCACTTCACCAGGCGACCCGAATCCAACTGGGAATCCTTCAACCGCCCAAGCAGTATGCGACGCTAAACAGAAGATCGGAGTTTATCAGATCCCGGGCGACACTACTTGCAGCGAGTAAGTTCCTGAATTATCCTTTGACCATACCCCACTGAGATATATTTGCATTTTAAGGTACATAATGTGCTACATGCAGAGCGGTGTGATTTATGGCAAAACGATGGAGTGTCGCGCGAATACTTACTTCAGCGCCGAAATGCAGCAGTGCGTCCTAAACAGACCAGCGTATTGTTTGTGAGATTAGCGGGGGAAAAGGAAATAAAAATGTTGTTCTTAAAGTACAGTTGAAGACTTTACTAATTGCGTTTAATCACAAATTTCTGCAGCGACTGCAGTGTTGCACCGAGCGGGAAGCTCCCTACCGCATACTTGTGTGGCGGCATTGAAGTAGGTTGACAACGGACAGTAGTATGCATTACCGTACCATTGACCACCCGACTGATAGCAGTTGATGTACCTGAAAGCAAAATAATTATTGAATATGTGATACTTGGCCTTTAATTACGAGCCTTACTGTGTACAGGTGTTGTCGGAGAGAATTTCGTAGCGACCGCGGGACTGCTTCAATTTACAGAATTCATCTGGATTGTTTCCTGGATTCACAGAAATTGGAGTGGTGGTCTCGGTTTCCTCGGGCGTTGTTACCACACTCGTCCAAGGGCAGCTCGAGCCAATCTACAGTAGAGCATGGAATAGTCAGACATTGTTTTTAATTTTTCCTGTTTTATACTTACTCCAGCAATTTTACGGTCAATGCATATTTGAGGTGACTCCACGTTGCAAACTAAATCATCGGGACATGTATAAATCGTCGACTTATCAGGTTCGTCCTGGCCGAGGCATAGAGCGAATGCATTGAATCCGGTGCACGCGAAAACTTTTGTTGGGTCGCATGTTTCGCAACTATTGCAGGCTGGCTCGGACGTACTTGCGGGACCACAAACCTGTGCGTTCGATGTACAAACAGTTCCAGCGGGACATGTAACCACTGGTGGGGAAGGAAGACCTATTATTGAGAAAATATATAATTACTTAGTCTGCGGCATTTGAGTGAGAATGAATGCTTACCGTCGACACAGACTTTGAATTTGTCTCTATCGACGCAGGCTAGATGGGTTGTTGTCGAACACGTATTACACAGACTGTACGCTGTGTGTATGATAGCAGCCGATACCAAAAGTGCCTAGAAGTAGAGAGGACATTTGAAGTCGTCAGAGATGACTTAGTGTCCCGGATACTTACAACAGTCGACTGCATGATTACCTCAACTATGCCTCAATCGTACCTCTGGCTCACTTAAATATGAACCTAATATCAAGACTATAGAGAGGTTTTATTGCAAAATTTTGCACTTTTCCATAAACACTGTAAAAGTTTATAACTTTCCGAATAGTCATACATATATCCACGTGCAACGATGTAAACTGAATAGTATCTTAAAAGTGCACTTGTAGGTAAACACAATGAATTATCTGCTGGTTGAGGTAATATTTGTTGTTGAAAATGAGGCAATTTCCCTAAGCATAACGGTAAACAGTTAAGTTGCTACGATATATAAAGATAAACGCTATGGTTACACGTTTTTATAATAGTTCATGCACTCATGCACTGTCCAGGTCATGCATGGGACTACATCCGAACACAATGTGGCTGGCCAAAGCCTTTAAGTGGGTCCTATTTCTTCTTCTTCTTCTTAGTGGGCGCTACAGTTCGGGGTGAACCTGGGCCTCAACCAACATGCCCCTCCATCTAGCACGATCTTTCGCTAGCCTTTTCCATTGCCGCACACCCAGTTGGCTGAGGTCCCCTTCCACCTGTGTGCGCCATCTTAAGGGCGGCCGTCCTCTGCTTCTTCGTCCCTCGGGGTTGGATTCAAAGACTCTCCGGGCTGGAGCTGTGGTGTCCATTCTCTCTACATGGTCCAGCCATCTTAGGCGTTGAATCCGTAGACGCCTGACTAGGCTCATGTCGCTGTACAGCCCGTAAAGTTCGTGGTTGAATCTTCTCCTCCATCCCCCGTCTGCGTTTATAGGCCCAAAAATCACGCGCAAAATCTTTCTCTCGAACCGACCAAGGGCCTCCTCATCCGCTTTTGATAGTGTCCATGCTTCTGCGCCGAACAACGAATTAATAATGATGTTGACGATGAGCTGGTGCATGCTCCCAACCAGGTCATCCCCAGCTGCCTTCAATAGCTCAGCAGACAGTCCGTCTGCGCCAGCAGCTTTATTCGACTTGAGCTTCGATATGGCAATCTTAACTTCGTCGAGGTCAGGGGGACAGAATTGTCTGCGGTCTCCGTCGATTAGAAATGGATCATTCTGCCTGACAGCGGTATATTGACTAACATCGCCGTTATACAGTCTGCAGAAGTGGTTTTGCCATATTCTCAGCATCGACTGCGGTTCTACTACTAGGTGTCCGTTCTCATCCCTGCAGGCTTCCGTTCTGGCTTTATAACCTTGGCATGTTCGCTTTATCTGTTGATAAGACTTTCGAACGTCACGCCTGCAGTAACACCTCTCCAAATCCTCAATCGCGCGCTTCTCGAGCTCTTTCTTCTTTCTACTGAGAAGCTTATGCTCCTCTCTTCTTTTTAACTCGTAGTGCTCCCGAGCTGCTCTTGTTCTTTTATGCAGCGAGGCCTTATATGCATCCTGTTTCGCTGTATGAATCCTCCTGCACTCGTCAGCGAACCAGGTATTTCTTCGTGGTGGAGCCTTGAAACCAAAAACTTCGGATGCAGAGCTTTTCAGGGCTTGTTTGCAAAGGCTCCACTGCTGTTCTATTGATAGCGTGGAGGATTGAGGTGTATTGGAGAGCTTAAGAGAGACGCGGTCGGTAAAAGCACGAGCGATTTCTGGCGATAGTAGCTTTCCGACGTCATAACTTTATATTCTTACTCTACTCCGTTGCATTCGTGATATCCGTAAGCGCATCTTGGCTACAACAAGATAGTGGTCTGAGTCGATGTTAGCCCCTCGGAAAGTTCGAACATCAAGAATAGTGGAGGAGTGTCTGACGTCGATCGCGATGTGATCAATCTGGTTGGTAGTCGATTGATCAAAAGACCGCCAGGTGCCTTTGTGTATATCGAGGTGCGGGAAGCGCGTACTGGCTAGAAGGAGATTTCGCCCCGTAGCAAGATCAATCAGCCTGTGTCCATTATCGGATGTGGTGTCATGTAGGCTATGTTTGCCGATGACTCGTTCAAAGATGCTTTCCTTACCCAGCTTAGCATTGAAGTCTCCTAGTACAATTTTGATGTCATAGCTGGGACATTGGGCATACGTTCTGTCTAGGAGATCGTAGAACTCATCTTTGGCGGAGTCATCCTTGTCTTCCGTAGGGGCGTGGACGCAGAACAGGCTGATGTTAAAAAATGTAGCCTTGATACGGATTGTTATGAGGCGTTCGCTCACATGCCGAAAGCTTAGGACTTTTTGCCTTAGTCCACCTCGAACAACAAATCCGCATCCAAACAATCGTTGTCCTCTCTCCCTATAGCAGTCGCCGCAGTAAATATCGCAGTTTTTTATCCGCTTTATACCCGGTCCATTCCATCGCATTTCCTGGATGGCGGTTATGTCCGCTTTATAGCGGTCTAGGGCGTCCGCAAGTTGTTCGGCTGCACGTGGCCTGTTTAGGGACCTAACATTCCACGTACAAAGCCGAAGATCATTGTCCTTTTTTCGTTTTTTGCAAGGGTCGTCAACATAAATCTGCTCCGTTGTATCAGAGGTTGCTTCGGAGTTTGTGTTTTTTTTTTTTACGGTTACGGCTTACTAGGCCGTAGCCCAACCGACTAATCCTGTTTTTTTCTGGCGCAGGAGGCTCGCCATTCGCCCTTCCCCGTCTGCAATTTCCATAGGAAATCTCCAGATGGCACCACGAGGAGGTGGGGATAGGACTTACTAACAGTGCCGCAAGATGTTCGACTGCGGTGGCTCTTCTCGCTTTTTAGCAGGCCAGCATCCGTCGGATAGATGCTACCCCTACGAGGCCTTTGTTAGTCCTTTGCCATCCGGGTCCTATTTCTTAATTTCTGAAAAAGAGTGGTGGTATTCCAATTGTGACCCTCTTTTACTTTTGTTGTTTGAATTTAAATAGATTTAGAAGGTATGAAGATGAAGACTTACGTATTAGGCCAGCGATACATCCAGGATCTGAGCCTAAGCTATAGCTACCTTCCATCCTTGACGATACGCTGCTTCTGGTTGTCAAGACCAAATTGTCGGGCACCCGCAGTGACTTGATCTTAATACTAGAGGTCCGGTCTTCCTCTTCTTCTCGAACCAGGAGTTTTGATGTTTATGCGCTCGATGTGTTCGAGTCATTGTAGTCTTTGTACAGCTCATAAAGTTCACGGTTAAGTCCTCTATTCCATTCTGCTTCCTCACAGACAGGACCAACTATTCGACGCAGAATTTTTCTTTCGAAAGAACTCAAAATCAGCTCCGCAAGACTGGCAGCGTCTAAGCAGCTTCTGCAGAAGTCATTCGGAACTTGCCCCAGTTTTTGTGCGTGATTGCCAATGAGACAGTGACCCGTGATGACACCAATAATTTTGTAGATGTCAGTTCGTTTCAGGGAGATTAGTTCCTTGGTCCAGGTGTGCCCTGGGACCATCTCAGGTTCATCTCAGCAATGGCGATGTTTGTGAGTTTAAATTGAATGGCTGCAAGAGGTATACCTTCGCATGCTAGGACTGATTGTTGCGTCGTTGCTTGTCTGGCGAGTTAGTTCGCTCTTTTTTACCTGTGATGTCGCTGTGTCCTGGTACCCAAAGGATTTGTGTGGTTTGGCCATCTCGTTAATAGATAAGCGGCAGTCAATGCTTACTTTTGAAATGTACACATAAGACTCCAGCGATTTGAAGGCTGTTTGACTGTCTGTTAGAATATCCGTAGTAGACATATATTACGTTTCACTTTAGCCAGGAGAAGGCCCCCTTTATTGCCAACATTTCCGCCTGAAAGACGCTGCAATAATCTGGTTATTTTAGAGCCTGGCTCATATTTGGTTTTTGACCAGTTCCGTCTGTCCGGGTATGTTATTTGGAATTTCTTCTCAAAGACTGTGGTGGTGGGCTCAATGTGGTCAGAGTCGTTCGCCAAGGTTATCCTGTCGTTAAGGATGGAGGAGTGGCCAGTGATGTAGCTCGTCCATTAGAAGCCTGCTTTTAGTCTGGTTGCCGTGTATGTGGCTATTTGCTTGCCAAATATGCCGAGTGGCCTAAGGTGGAGTATTATGTTGAGCGCTGCCGATGGGTTGGACCTTAGGGCCCGATGATGCACATGCATGCCAGTCTTTGTACCTTCTCGAATTGCTTATGGTATGTTGTTTTGTCCAGTGCAGTCCACCAGACTACCACTTGATACGGCTTTCTTACAGGTGTAGAGAGCTATTCTTGCTTTTTTTTGCTCGCTCGATTGTGTTATCCTTTCAAATTCGTGTCCTGTCTAGTACAATGCTAAGGTATTTGGCTATGGAAGAGTAGGTTAACCTGGTGCCAAGTAAAGTAATTGGGCCAGTTTACGGAATTGTATGCTTTCTGGTGAATAGCACCAGCTCCGTCCGCTGGGGACTTAACCTGAGCCCATTGTGTTGTGCCCATTTGCACAGTATGGAGAATGCCGTTTGCATAAGGTCATTCAGTGTGGGTAGATATTTGCCCGAGATGGTAATGGTAACGTCATCAGCGTAGGCAATAACATCGAGGCCTTCGATGCAACTTCATTCCTGAGAAGAGAAGAGAGGACTACTTAACTAAGCTGGTATAGCCGTCGATCGATATGTTTTGTCCTAAGTGGTGGGCGGCGGATCGATTTTTGGTCAACAGCATGTATATTCTTATCCTAGTTAACCTTAGAACCGACTCGTTTTGCCTGTTCTTTAATCGCCGTGAAAGCTTCTACAATGGCACGCTGAGACCGCACTATTATATCAATATCGTCTGCGCATCCCAGCACCTGGGCAAACTTGTAGAAGATAGTTTCTTCCGTGTTGACACCTACCTGCTGCGACACAATCGGATCAGTTTTCCCGGGATCCCGAATTCATTCTTTGCGATGAATGCTGTCGTATTCGGCTTTAAAATCGATGAAAAGGGAGTGTGTATCGATTTGAAACTCGCTGGTCTTTTCCAAGGGGCTGCAACTGAAGGAAGTTGAAAGCCCATCTACCGATTGGATCTCCCTTTAGTTAGAAATCAAAGTATACAATTGGCGGGCAATCAAGCTCTAATAGATCGATGGCCGTGGCTACTCAAAGAGATAACTCGAGGACAAGATCAAGAGGACTATAGCGTCACAAATGTATACCAACTTCCTATTGAGAAGAATCAGAGCCTTCCGAAATAGTACCATAGCCACTTGGCCCAGTACACAAAAAAATGACTTGTGGAGGTGATTATTTCAAGGGATTCGGCACACACCACGTCGGCCTCAAAGATGCGCCGCCGTGCACGAGTAAAGACGGGACAGTCGTAGAGAAAATGTTCTGCTGTATCATCCTCTTCGCAACATGCAGCACAAGTAAGCGTCTCACGGATGCCAAGCGCGCACAGATGCTTAGCAAAAGTGTAATGGCCCGTAATGACTCCCACAAGTTTCTGCAGTCAATTCCCCTTAAGGACAGGAGGAATGCTGCAGATGTCTTGCAGATACACAATCGTTAATGTAGGAATTTACCGTGCCCGCAGATAGACCTAGAGAGGGTTCAGGTTCTGAGAAACTTTCCTCTGAACCCACTCTGGCGAGTTCATCAGAAATCTCATTTTCTGGCATCCCAGAGTGACCCGGAACCCGTACAAGCCTTAGTGAATTTAGTCTACCGACTTTTTTCAAGGACTTGAGTTCATGCACTAAATTGGAGCTAGTTGAAGGTTGCACACAGCTTTGAGTGCAGCTTGGTTGTCACTGAAAACGTATATGCCTTTCCCCCTTTACCTGTGCTTCACAACATAGTGCATGGCCATTAGGATTGCGTATATCTCTAATTGGAAGACAGACGCATGTTTTCCCAACGAGAAGTACAGTCGGATGTTTTCGCGCCAAAGAAGACCCCAGCTCCGGACCCCCGCCCAGACCTTGAGCCATCCGTGAAAATGCGAACACTTTCCAGGTTCAGTATCTAGCCAGAGCCAGTCCTGCCGCCATGGAATCTCGACTGTGAAATTACAGCGCAGTAGGATAACGGGTGCCAATGTGTCAGAAGGCATGTCCATGAGACAGGGGTCGCAGGACATTTCTTGCGCAAGCACACTGTTATTCCTGTGCGAGTTGTACCACAACCATTTCTCTTGAGACGAAACATGGCTTTCAGAGCACACCCTCAGATAAATATGTCAAGGGGTGGGAGGTTCATCATAGCATACGGGCGTGCTGGGAAAAGTCCCCGTACGGTTCGAAAAAACCATTCGTTGGAGTTTGGTGCAAGAGGCTATGACGTGTTTGCGTGTTAGCCTGTTCCATCAGACAAGCGATGCATATGAGATTATCGGTCTTTTCATTGCCGTGTAGATCCAGAGGACCTTTGTCGGCGATAAGCCCCATGTTTTGCCAAAAGCACCTTTGCATGCCCAGAATGCTGACAGCGCCTTGGTGGTTTTTGACTCAACGTACTTTGACCAAAGAAGCTTACTGTCTAGGATAGCTCCCAGATACTTAGCTTCATTGGATATCAGGATGGAAATGCCTGTTAGCACAAGCTTAGTCATGCCAGTATTTTTCTTCCTTCTCGTGAAGATAACGAAATCCGTCTTGAAAGGATTGACTGACAGCCTCGTACACCACTCATCAATCACAATATGCGCCGCCTGTGCTTGGAGACAGACAGTCGCTAAACATGAGTCGACAAAAAGAACAGCAACATCATCCGCATAGGCCGAGGCCTACATCAGCGATCAATGTCCTGTGCACGAGCATTGCTTTGATCTACAAGAACCAGTGCTTCATCTACACCATGCCGTCTGGCAGAGTTACATACGCTGTCGAAAGTTGCGTTATCAAAAGCTCCATCAATGCCCAGCGCGTACTCTTTCCTTTCGAGCACGTATTCAATTCTCCCAACTAGGTTTTGAAGCGCAGTCTCCTAGGATTTTCCGCGCTGGTAAGCATGTTGTATCTCCGAAAGAGGGTGCATTCGAAGGGCAACTTTTCGCACGTGCAACTCTACCAGTCTCTTCATGCTTTTCAGCAGGAAGGATGTTAGACTAATTGGTCTGAAGCTCTTGGCAAGTGAGTAGTCCTCTTTTCCTATTTTGGGAATGAAGACCACTTTCACTGTGCGCCAAGGAATGGGTATGTGAGTAAGTGCTAGACTAGCAGTAAAAATTCTTTTCAAAGTACGAAGCAGCTGCCTTATACCTTTTTACAGAATAACAGGATATATCCCGTCGGTGTTTGGTGATTGAAGCCATCAACGGATGCCACAGAAAATTCAATGGGTTCAGTCGTTACCACGCTACCGTTGAAGTCGTATGCAACGAGCTGATGACAGTCTGATTTCCCGGGAAATGGGTCTGAAGCAGTAAAGTGAGAGTTTCGGCTTGAGACTCAGTAAAGGTACCATCAGATTTTCTTGTATTCCAGTCCTCTTCCGAATTCGATTAAAGCGATCTATTCAGGAGACTACTGGCTTCCCTGCGAAGACATTGGAGCTCAGCATTCCACCAGGGAACCGATTTCCTGCAGGGAGGCTTGCTAATAGGACATGCGAGTTCAAGACAATTGGTGATGACACTATTCAGGTTAAGTTTAGGTAGGGCCAGAGTGGATTTCTCAGACTTCTCTCTAAACCGCTCCCAGTCCGTCCTTCTCGGATTTCATCTGGTAAGGTCAAACGAAAGAGGGAAGTCTAAAAGACGGTCCCCCACTTGTATTGCTGCTCAAAGCGGTGTTTTGTGCATTAGCATCGCAACACAAGATGAGACCAATTTTTCTGGCTTCACAGTACTCTACGAGTTCAGAAACTTCCTTCGGTAGTGGAGGTAGTATCGAGTCGTTGGGAAAGTAGGCAAACGCAACGACGATGTGTTCTATTACTCCGTGCGTTTTATAGCTTACTCTAGCAGCCACCAGAACTTGTCCACAAAATTGGCCAAGTTTGGTTGCCGATCGTGAGTTCGACATGATAAGGCAGGCCCTAATCCTTTCGGATCGCTCATCATAAAGAATCGTAGCATCACGTATACCACGTAGACCACTAAGGCACTTATCCCACACCCATGGTTTCTGAACGAAAACAACGTGATGATTTGTACTACTGCTTGCAATTCTGCAACTCAAATGAGCAAAAATCAAAGATTCATACAGCAGTGCACGAACCATCCTTCAACTACTTGGCATTGAAATGGAATAAGATCCTACCAAGGACGAAGTAGGGACCTGAATCGTTCGCAGATTTCAAAGTCGCGACAGAGGCGCCATCCAACCCTACAACTAGAGTAGAACCCTCTTTTTTCAGAGAACCCTAACTCTTCTTGTAGGAATAGATAATCCAGGCCCTCGTGTCAAGCCCTGGATTCTGCGAGTGTAAGCGCGTCAGCACATCAAACTTATTGCCAGAATCCGGCAGATGGCGCGTTACTTTCGGGGGACAATTCCCAGAGGACAGATTTTCAGCACCATGTTCCCGTTTCAGGCCGATATCTGCTCTGAGGAACAGCTAACCACGAAGGTGCCATTCATCAGAGCAGACTTTTCTGTCCGTATACAAAAACCCGTTGTCGAAGCAAGCTCCAGTAGACGGTCGTTGGAGTCTTTGCATTTTGCGTCGGTCATTCTATGGTCACTGCCAACTTTCTCTATCCTGACCTTTTCAGATGAGATGGCCGCCTTTCTATAAAAGGGTCTCGACTCCTTACGGTCTGTAGGATCTCCTTCTCGGAAAAGGGTTTTGCTGTGTGATGTACCCGCCTCCGAAGAGCGGTTTTTGGCTTTCTTTGCCTTCTGACCTATGTTTTGATCCGTGTGGGTCGGCACATCTGCTTTTAGACTCCGATTATCCACCGCCCCACCGGAGAAGAAGTCATCACACACTCTCTCCTTAGCGATACTGTTGCGGACGCTGTTTCCTTTTTCGGTTTTAGCTTCTGCTTCCTTCGAACGCTGTTCTGGGACAGTCTTGCCGGGCTTAGGAGTCACTAGGACCCATAACAACCTTGCCTTCTGTGTTCAGAGTCTGCCTGCCAAAAGTGCTGGCATGCTTGTGCCTCCTGCAGCAGGCATTCCTAATCGCCGACGCTTTCTGCGCTGCGCACCTCCGAGAGGGGAAGGGACCTCAGATAAGAGGGTCGGATCGGTTTTGGTAGAAGATACTTCCGTCGACCTAACCCTCTTAGCTGGTTCCCCCAGAGGTTTAGCCTCGACCACTGTGCCTTCGGCCTTTGCAGCCTCTTTGCGCAATTCAGTACATTCAGCAGTACGTCCCAGTTCTGAGGCGCTTTCAACCTTTACGGTTTCCAGTGCCACGCGATCGTCGGTGTCGCCTCCGCTGAATGCACCGCTCATACTCAGTCCGATCGGGAGTTCGGACAGTGGACCGCAGGTGTCGGTGTTGTTCTGGGCTGCCGGAAAGTTCGAAGCCAATGGTGAGGCATCCAAAATCCTTGCCCCGGTCGCGGTCAATAAGAGGGTGGGTGGATTTCCTTTTGGTTGTCCGTTCATTTTTCGGTCTTCGAGTCTTAAGTCACGGTCTATTACCTTTTAAGCCTCCCGCCACGACAAGTTGCCCGAAGATTCAATATGTACTTAAATGGCGACCTAATTACGTGGTCTGTTGGCACTCATGTCCCTAAACATCGCTTAATACAGACAGTTTCAAATTAACACTTGTTTATTGTAACTTATCTCGAGGACAAGAGTGTGCCGATCAATCAGTTCAAAGCGCATCGTTCTGGTACACTAGTTTCACACAATTCAGAGGAGGAATTGAAATACGTGTTCCCCGGGCATTGGTAAAACAATCCAATCCAAGTATTGTTCACTACTGCACACAAGATGTACCTACAAATGTCCCATAAAAGAATCTATTCGTTTGTTTACAGATTTATACCCTTTGCAAGTTACGTCGCTAGTAAGGTCAAAACGACCGCTTGTGCCCATTCTCGCACAGTAAGCTTGTGGGTTGGCAGATGGACTCAAAGTGGTTGTGGTTGAAGTCGTGGCAATAGTTGCTGGTGGGCAAGTGGCTCCAATCTGAAATATTCAATCAGTCACCGAAAGAGCATTAAGAAATTGAATTGAATTCCCTTACCCCGGACAGGGTTGGATCAATGCATATTTGCGGAGCATCGATGTAGCATACCAGGGGCTCGGCGCATGTAAAAGTCTCATTATCTGGAACATCTGATCCGTAACATAAGGAAAATGTGTTGTATCCAATGCAGGCAAATGCTCCTGTGTCGTTACATACTCCGCAATGAGCGCATGTCGGTTGTACAGTACCTTCGTTGGCACATATTTGTGAACCCGACGTGCAGACTGTTCCTGTCGGGCAGGTCATTACTACAGATGAGGGGATGCCTTAAAAAAGGAGAGAAAATAAAAAACAATTTCGATGCGGCTGAAGGAATTCTCAGATGCACCCACCGTCTACGCAAATCCTAAATTGTTTGGCCGACACACATGCGGTGCCTGTTTGCGCTGAGCAGGTATTGCATAGAGTATTTGCCACTCCGACTACAGTTGCTAATAGAAGGACTCTCTACGATGTCTACATAATGAGACGATCAAAGTCTACGAAAAATTCAACTATTTGCTTACCGCTATTAACATCGCCATCAAAAGTCGCACGTAAACTGAGCGAATACTCACTAGCTCACTAGAACTGCTCTGGCTTAGACACACGAGTAACTTAGTTTATTGCATTTGCGGATTATATTACCTTCTGACAAACGTCGTGGAACGAGAGAACCTACTGCGCTTGCAGCAAGTGTTTACATGTGACTTAATAAAGTCATCTTATGGGACAAGTGTGACACTATCTCGGCACATTTGTTTTGTTAGTCAACAGATGTGATTCGATATTAGTTCGATAAGCCCCTATCAAACTAAGGTCATTCTAGTTAACTGCGATAAAAGCAAATTGATTCTCTTGGAAAAAACATTGCTTTATTGAATGGTAACGTCTACTTGTATAAGCATATGTATCGAGCTACTCGTAGCACGAATGAGAGAATGTCCAGTTCGTTTATGGAGGTACTACAACTACACAGCGTTTTGGAACCGAAGGACCACACATCTGGCTGAGAGGATTAAAGTACGTGCCCTTCGGACACTCGTACAGATTTCCTATCCACGAATCGCCCGCAAGCACGCAACTGATGTAACTGCAACGAAAGCATAACTTATCTCAAATCCATTAAGTTGTTTTCGAAAATCCTACCTCTGACAATTGGTATCGGATGAGATATCGTATCGTCCGGGGAATCCTTTTAACTCACAATATTCATTGGGTTGATTCTCGGGCCGCGGTGTTGTGGATGCCACAATTTCTGGTGGAGGCGTTGTTGTCCATTTCTCCGGGCAGGTAGCACCAATCTGTAAAACACAATTTTTGTAGCACCACTTCGATTGATTCATGGATAACCTCTTACACCGGTTAGTCGCCGATCGACACAGATATTCGGGGAGTCAATGTTACATACTAGGTCGAATGGACATCTGTATTCGATTTCATTTGCTGCATCAGATCCAAAGCATAACGCAAATGTATTGTAGTCGGTGCAGGCAAAAACCCTGCTATCACTGCATACATTACATCGGCGACATGATGCTGGTGCGGTTCCGCTGGGAGCGCATACCTGCGCATTGGGCGTGCACAGAGTCCCATCGGGACATTGGATAGCCGGCCCGGTTGGAATACCTAAACGATTCTTTTATAGAATCTTTGTGATATAGAATTCGATTAATCCCTGTACCGTCCACGCAAACTTCGAATTTATCTTCGGCGACACATGCCAGGCCTGTCATTGCCGAACAAGTGTTGCATAGTCCATGTGTACTACGAACTCCAGCCAGGGCCAACAGTATCCCCTAGAACGAAACAATTTTCATACAGAAAATACTCGTACGTACGATGGATTAACAGCGAAACTTACGATAGCTATTTTCATAGTTGCAATACTACTGTGCCCAAAGTGGGAGTTGACGAGATCTGAAATCTAGTCATATTGCGTCGGGGCTTATATGTGTCTTGTTATCAGTACATCAGAAAAACAATTGCTTCAGATTCACCGAGCAAATAATACTAAATTTGTAATTGGATGCATTGGAATAGTCGTGGACTTTTACGACCTTTACGTGTAAGAGTTCCGCAGTTGTGGGTTCAGCTAATGTCTGCTGTCACTAAAAATGGACTGCTGGCGGTTGGATATTGCGGTAAGGCGCTAATAGCTACGGGAACTTGGATTTAAGTAGGAAAATATTAGGTTCATGCCATTGTTAATGACAATTCTGACAATTTTTGTTTTCATCATAAAACCGCTGAATTTGCTTTCACGAGCTTGTGATATAGGACACGCTGAAACCGAAATCTAAACTCCGAATATAGTAAGGCGAACAACTGACGCAACTGTCCTTGTTAAAACTTTGAAGAAGCTATTACGTTCTTAACACTTCTCGTAAGGTTTATCCATGCACGCCGGGTCATAGGCTTAGGAGCCCTCTTCGTAACGAGTGGACTGTTCAACTTTTTCTTTGTACGAAAGGTGGAAAGCATCGAAAGCCTGTGTGTGGGACTTAAACCCACTAAAACCACCTTTTGCTTCTGGTCCCTGGACCGCCGTAAGAATTTTGTCATGAAGAGGGGGACTTTCCTCTTTTTCAAACGCGTGTGTCGATATGTCTGCCCGTCTGTGCATTTGCGTAGATATGCTCTGGTGTCCAGCTGCGTAGCCGCTCACTTCCACTCTGTTTTTGTGTTTCCCTCCCTCTCTCTCCTGGCATATGTCCTTGGTATAAGCGCTCACTGCGTTCCACTTAACTTCACCATGTTTGCGGCTTATTCAACTCTCTATTCTCGGAATAAGGCGGTAAGACCAACGGCCCTTAGATGAAAGGCTCGAGCGTTGTTGCCACATATTTAGGCTTCTGCTTCTTTCTCTTATAACCGCTTCACTGTGTGTTAGCCGTCCTTCCCGTCTGCTCTCTACGAATATTTTTCTGTAGTTCTTTCGCCAGTATATATGTAGTTGTGTGTTTGTAAGCTAGTTGTTACTTTCCGTCGGTTAATATTGCTTCCCTGTTTGATGACTGCCAAAAGCTAAATTGGTCGTCTCTGTATTGTACCTCTGATGTAAATGTTCAAGTTTCGCTTTTTAATTCCTTTATTGAGTTCCTATTTAATAAGCATGTACCACTAAAAACTAGAAAGACAAAAACTAGCAAAATACCATGGTTCACCCAAGAGATTAAAGGATTGTTAGCAAAACGAGATAATCTTTTTTACAGTCGATACAAATTCCAATGGATATATGATGAGTACAAGCGCGTGCGTAATGTTGCTACTTTGCTAATCCGCAGATCTAAGGCTGCGTATTACAAAAGCAAATTTGGTATGAGTAAGTCAAGTGCAGAGTTTTGGAAAACCATTCGTGAGATTGGGATTACTAGTAGAAAAGAATCTATTGACATCACTGTTGATCTCAACAAGCTCAACCAAAGATTCGTGCAGTCATCAACACAGACGCATATTCAGATCTACTCTTCTGTCTCTGAGACCGTTTTTCCTAATACACGAAGGAGTTTCTTTTTACAAAATATCGATGCCATATCTGTAGGCGAGGCAATCCTCTCTATTAAGTCAAAAGCACAGGGTTTAGACGGCTTTCATCCAGACATGATAAAGATACTTTTGCCATTTGTATGCAAATACATAACCCATATTTTCAATACAATTCTTACCACTGGGGTTTATCCTGATAGATGGAAATGTGCCAAAATCATGCCTCTCCCGAAATCACATTCAGGGAATAATCCTGACCTTAGGCCGATTGCAATTTTGCCTTTTTAAGCAAAGTTTTCGAAAAATTGATAGCAAAACAAATCAAAATATTTCTTGATGAAGAACATCTGATAACAGAATTTCAGTCTGGGTTTAGGAATAAGCACAGTTGTATTTCTGCAGCCTTAAAAGTAAGTGATGATATTCGATCAGGGTTCGACTCAGATCTTGTAACGTTAGCTGTATTCTTAGATTTTTCGAAAGCGATTGACTCAGTAAATCACTCAATCTTATTGCACAAACTAAAACGTCAATTCGGTTTCCAAGATTCTGTGTGTAAGCTAATAACATCATACCTTTGCAATCGTATGCAAACTGTATACTGTGGATCTAAGTCTTCGCACAGCTTAGTCTTTCCCTCGGGCGTACCTCAAGGTTCTGTTTTGGGTCCTCTTCTGTTTTCACTTTTTATCAATGACATTTCGAAATGTATTTCCAACTGCAAATACCACATCTATGCGGACGATGTCCAGATATATCATACATTTTCGCAGTCTAATGAAAAAGTTGGAATTGCAGCGGTAAATAATGATTTGAATGCTATTTTCACCTGGTCACAACAAAACCAACTGAAGCTAAACTCTTCAAAAACAAAAGCTCTTAAATTCGATAGACATTTACGAAAAATAGAGAGTACTTCAGTGGTACATATTAATAATTGTCCAGTTGAAGTCGTAAAAAAGTTTAAAAACTTGGGTATTTATTTCAATGGGCAGCTAAGTTGGCGTGATCACGTGAATCACATTGTGTCTAAGATCTATGGTATTCTTCGTGGCTTACGTCCAACCAGACGATATCTACAGCCAGACATTAAGAAGAAACTTATTAAAGCGTATGTTTTACCCTTAATTATATATGGGTGTGAAATCTTCTCAGATTTAGAGTCGGACTTGGCTAGAAAACTTAATGTCGCCTTTAACAGCTGTGCTAGATATATATTTAATTTAGGCAGATTTGATCACATATCTGCTTTTATAAAAAAGATAATTGGTTGCACGCTACAGTCTTATTTAAACTATAGGACGCTTCTAAAACTTTTTATGATCATTCACAACAAATCACCAAATTATTTGAAAAGTAAGATCCAATTAGTACGCTCCCAAAGATCTTTCCAATTAGTTCCTCCAAGACATAAATATTCAGTGACAAGTCGACAATTTTTTGTGCATGCTGTTCAATTGTGGAACCGTCTTCCCCGACATCTAAGAACAATGAACACAGTACAGCAATTTAAAAATCATCTTTTTAATTTTCTTGCAAACAACAACATTTGAAATGATATCCATATTTTCCTATTTTCTGTCCCATCCTTTCCTTTTCTCTTAGAATTTTTTTCTTTTGTTTTTAGAATTTCCTCTTAGATTTTTTATTTTTTTTTTATATTTTTATCAATAGAAATTGTACCATTATAAAATTCTAGTACTTATTTGCCTGTGCAAACTGAAAAACTAAAAACTTATCTGTACAGAGATGAATTATACAAATAAATTAATAAATTAATAAATAAATAAGACTTCCTTTCGTTGTAAAGGGTTGTTTATTACTTTTATTCAGCTCGCGCTATAAATCCTTTCAAATCTCTCGCTGCACATATATCGTTTATCTTGCACGTTTCGATTTCACCACTACAATGTTTCCTGCTGCCGCCGTGCACTCGTATTTATACCCCTGATCATCCATCTGGATGGTTCTGGGGCGTGCTGTAAGACCCCAGTGACATCTGATGTATTCTGTCATCCCTCCATATTCACCTCCTGTCATCGTTTTATATTTAGGAAGATGCGATTCTTTTCGGCGTCCCAGTTTTAGCTGACGAAAATTTAAAATCGGTCTACAATCATCTTTGCCACACTATCAACTGCAAACCTCCGATAATCTCATCAATTTTCCGAGCTTCACGCAGCGCAAATGATCCTCCCATTATAATAAGGTTTACCACCTCCCAAGACCGGAACAATGTGCTGAGATCAATTGCCGAATATCCTCACAAAGAGAAGCGCCAACTTCATCTAATGGACATTGGACTTGATTCGACTTCCAACATCTATGTCAATGAAAGTTTGACAAGCAAGAACCGAACTCTTCTACAACAAGCCACTCGTATGAAACATCGTGGACAGTTGTTCTCCGTTTCAACAAAATTTGGTTCCGTAATGGTAAGAGAGAGCCGGAACGGAAAGCCGATACTGATCGAAAACGAAGAAGCCCTAAGTGCCTTTAGCACGAGACGGCAGGGGGGAGAACAGCCACACATCGATGATGGACACATACAGCATCCCTAACGTTGTAATTTCATCTCTTTCTATATTTACTTTTATATTTATTCTTATTTTTATATTCACCTTAATCCACATCTCCTTGTACGTCCCTCACTCTCTCTTTGCTCTTCTCTCTCATTTCTCTTCAGTCTTTCTGTCTTTATCTTCTTTTCATTGTTTTTCTTTAATCCCACCACCGTACCTATTTATTTTCTCCATTTCCAATGTCCTTTACTCTCTCCATTTCCAATGTTATTTCTCTGTTGTATTTGTCATCCCCAAGATTTTTCTTCGTTTAAGCTTATTACTTACTTACTTAGGTGGCGCTACAGTCCGTGGTGAACCTGGGCCTCAACCAACAAGCGTCTCCAGCCGGCACGGTCTTTGGCCAGCTGTTTCCAGTGCCGCACGCCCAGTTGGTTGAGGTCCCTTTCCACCTGCGTGCACCACCGCTGAGGCGGCCGTCCTCTGCCGCGCCTTCCTTCCGGAGTGGATTCGAAGACTTTTCGAGTCGGAGCTGTATCTTCCATGCGCTCTACATGGCCTAGCCACCTTAGACGCTGTATCCGTAGACGTCGTACCAGGCCGATGTCGCTGTACAACCCGTACAGTTCTTCGTTATATCTTCTCCTCCATACACCGTTTGAACAAACGGGACCGTAGATAGTGCGCAGAATTTTCCTCTCGAAACGACCAAGGGCATCTTCATCCGCTTTTGTTAAGGTCCAAGCCTCTGCGCCGTAAAGGAGGACTGGGATGATCAAGGTCTTATATAGTGTCACCTTGGTTTTCCGAGAGAGGGCTCTACTTCTCAATTGCCTCTTGAGCCCAAAGAAACAGCGGTTGGCAAGAGTGATTCTGCGTTTTATCTCAGCGCTGGTGTTGTTGTCGCTGGTAATCAGTGAGCCAAGGTAGACGAATTCCTTGACCACTTCAAAGTTATATCCGCCCATGGTGACGTTCTGGCCAATACGTCGGTGTTGTCC
Organism: Eumerus sabulonum; assembly: GCA_951905685.1. Taxonomy (NCBI): domain Eukaryota; kingdom Metazoa; phylum Arthropoda; class Insecta; order Diptera; family Syrphidae; genus Eumerus; species Eumerus sabulonum. The sequence continues at coordinate 11,001,033 of OX645061.1, read as the reverse complement.
GTCTCTTTTAGATGAAAGCAGATATTTGGTTTTACCCTCATTAACCTTGAGACCCATCTTAGCCGCTTCTACCTCAATGCTCACAAAAGCCTCATTGACGTCTTGCTGTTTTCGTCCAATTACGTCAATATCGTCGGCGTACGCAAGCAATTGCGTAGACTTGAAATAGATCGTACCTCTTGTGTTGGACAGTGACTCTTGCACAATCTTTTCAAGCACGATGTTGAAAAAGTTGCACGACAGCGCGTCGCCCTGTCTAAATCCTTTTTTAACATCAAAGGTCTCGGTATGCTCATTACCGACCTTAATGGAGCAACGAGAATTCTCCATTGTCATCCTGCACAGTCGGACGAGTTTGACAGGGATGTTAAAACTAGACATGGCTTTGTACAGCTCGTCTCTATATACGCTGTCATACGCGGCCTTGGAATCGACGAAGAGGTGGTGAGTGTCGATTTGGTATTCCTGGGTCTTCTCCAAGATCTGCCGTAGCGTAAATATTTGGTCTATTGTGGATTTACCTGGCCTGAAACCACACTGATAAGAGCCGATCAGGTTATCCACAAACAGTTTCAGGCGTTCACACAATACGGCAGAGAAGATCTTATATGCGATGTTAAGGAGACTTATTCCCCTATAGTTGGCGCAGTTATAGGGGTCTCCTTTCTTATGGACCGGGCAAACGATGCTGAGATTCCATTCGTCGGGCATGTTTTCCTCCGACCATACCTTGCAGATGAGATGGTGCATGCACCTTACCAGCTCATCTCCAAACGCCTTAAAAAGCTCAGCAGACAGGCCGTCTGCGCCAGCGGCTTTATTAGACTTAAGTCTTGATATCGCTATTTTGACTTCGTCTAGGTCGGGTGGACCGAATTCTGTTACTTCGTGGTCCATTGCGATGGGCTCGTTCTGCCTGACAGCGGTATCTTGTCTATCATCGCCGTTATACAGTCTGCAGAAGTGGTCTTTCCAAATCCTCAGCATCGACTGCGACTCTACTACTAGTTCTCCATTTTCATCCCTGCAGGCCGCCACTTTGGCTTTGTAGCCATGGCATGTTCGTTTTACCTTGTTGTAAAATTTACGGGCGTCATTCCTGCGGAAGCATCTCTCCATCTCCTCGATCTCACGCTTTCCGTGCTCTCTCTTCTTTCTTGTGAAAAGCGTGTGTTCCTCTCTTCTCTTCTGCTCATAGATTTCGCGAGCAGCTCTCGTCCGTCGTTGCAGCACGGCCTTATATGCCTCTTGTTTTGCTGCATGGGCTTGTTCGCATTGTTCATCGAACCAGGGGTTTCTAGGTGGTGGCTGTTTGAAACCCAGCACCTCTGAGGCAGCATCTCTGACGGCGCTCTGGCAATGGGCCCATTCCTGCTCTATTGTTTGTGCTGCTCTGGGCGGATTTTGAGAGAGCTTTGAGGAGACACGATCGGCAAAGATTCTGGCAGTCTCTTGCGATTGTAGCTTTCCAACGTCAAACTTACGTTGTCCTACTCGACTCCTAAGCATTCTTGATATCCTCATTCGTACCTTGGCTACAACAAGGTAGTGGTCCGAGTCGATGTTGGCCCCTCGGAAGGTTCGTACGTCGAGAATACAGGAGGAGTGTCTGGCGTCGATCACAATATGATCAATCTGGTTGGTGGTCGATTGATCACAAGACCGCCAGGTACCCTTGTGGATGTTGAGATGGGGGAATCGCGTGCTTGCTACAAGGAGGTTACGCCCCGCTAGGAAATCGATTAGCCTTAATCCGTTGTCGGATGTGGTGTTATGGAGGCTATGCTTTCCTATGATCGACTCAAATATGTCCTCCTTGCCCAGTTTTGCATTAAAATCTCCTAGGACTATTTTTGTGTCGTAGCTGGGACATGTAATAAGCTTAAGCTTAATTAATTAATTAATTAATTATTTCGCCAATAACTATGCTACATAATTTATTTATTAATATTTACATAAAAAAGTATTCGTTCTACTTGTCGCTGTTGATGGTATTTTCCTCAAAATGAATACCATGAGAAGGGCTGATTTCATGGTTGAAACAAAAGTATTGTTAAATATATTATGTAAATACAAAAAGGGACTCAATTTATGTCATCTGAACGCCCAAAGTATAGTTAAAAAAATTGATGAGCTTAAGTATACTTTCGATGATAGCATGGTTGATCTCCTCTGTCTTACTGAAACTTGGCTAAAATCGGAGATGTGTTCCAACATGTTTGAGGTGAAAAATATGAGGGTCGTCAGGGCTGATAGAGTTCGTAAAGGGGGTGGAGGCGCTGCTATATATATTAAAAATTGTTACAATTTTAAGATATTGTTGAGATCTTGACCAAATGATCTTGCCGAATTCGTCTTTGTAGAACTTTCTGGCACTTGTGAAAAGTTCGTTCTTGGTTGTGTGCAGTGTTGTTCGACTTTTTTACTTTACGTTTTTTACGTAGTTTTTTACGGTTTTCTACGTTAGTATTTTACATGCTGAATTTTTACTTTGCTTATGTAAAAAATGTAAAAAACTTAAAATGAAAAATGAGAAAAATTTAATTTTTTAACAGTGAAAGATATTTATTATTCTTCTGTTTCCATATCTATATAGTCAACATTAGTTGAATTAAGCGAAAAATATACGTGAATGAGTTTCTTAGACCTTTCAAACATCAGTCGATTTCGTAAAGGACTATGTATTTGAGCCCAGTTTGAGAAAACCCTTTCAATTTGCGCGGACGATGCTGGTATGTTAAGAAGCTTCAAAGCTAAAGATGACAGTTGGGGGTGATGAATGCTCGCGGTGCTCCAAGAAACTGTTGGTTTTTTTATTTCTTTTCGAAAAAGTGAATGAAAAACATCAATTTGTTGGCGAAAACAGTGCAAGCTCTCTAATCCATCTGCGTCTAGGTTTTTCAATAAGAAGTGGTTTATTATTTGTTCTTTCGATGTCGATAAAATGGACTTATCATAAAAAGGATTTACATAATAGGCAGTGAGTGAGATTTCATTTAATGCCATCTCTTTTCTTTCTAAGTAAGATGGCATCATTGATTCCTTAAATCCCGTCTTATTTTTGAGTGAAAGCCACATATTTACCGCATCTGCAACACTTGTATCTAGGGCTTGGCACTTGTTTATAAGTTCACATATAGGTTCCAACATTTTCTGGTTAGTATCGACTCTTGCAACAAAATCCTCATCAAAAATTAACTTGCAAATAGTAGATTTAATTTTCCTTGGCTGGCCATCAGCAATAATTTGCTTCATGAGTTGCAAGTTGCTTAGAAAACTTTCAAAGCTATCGCGATATGAACACCAACGCGTCTGGCATGATAATTTCAACCTCTTTCCACCTTTCGACACAATTGATTTTTCCAGGTCAGGGTTCTTAAATTCTTTTAAAATTAAATTTACTTTTTCTGACAGATTTTTGTCAACAATGTCTTTGGCACATAAGTTACCTAAATGACTGTTGCATCGTGAATGCCACCAAACGTGTCCAACGTTTTTCCCCATACGCAACATAATACTTGCGTTGTCTGAAACCACTGCGTAAAATGAAACGTTATACATATCTTTCCCCATATCTATTGATTGGTAGACTATATCTGAGACCATATCCGCATTTTCGATTTCACCGCTAAGATCCCATGCGTTAAGAAATGCACGCTTACCCTGAGAGTTATGCAGCATTGTTACAACTGTTTTGCTGTTACTAGATCAATTCTTCCATCCATCTATTAATAGCACCGAATCTTGTTGAGTTGGTGAATGAAAGTCTTTGATACATTTGTTGTACATTTCATTCAGGAGTTGATCCGACAAAGTTTTCCGTTTTGGGAGCACAGCTGCGTAAGATGGCCTCATAGATTTTACCATATTTTTTAAATGTGGCGATTCGATGTTGTGAATCGGAATATTACATCCGAAGAAAAAGGATGCAATAGCTAAATCTATTTCATGCTTTTCTCCTGGTTTTAAACAGTCAACAAAAGCATTTAAATTTCCCATTTTCCTTGGCTTTGAAACTTTTTTTGAAGTAGGCTTAACAGGTTTTGTAAAAGACAAAGATGATCCTGAGGACATGAGAAGCGAAGATGACGATGTTGTAGTTGTAGTTGAACTTGTAGCTCTAGCTGTTGGTAATAGATCCTCTTCGGAATCGATATGAGCTTTGACTTCTTCATTTTCATTGATACCTTCAGTGCTCCCTCCGATTGACATCAATGACTGATCTTGGTGTGAATAACTCTATAAAAAAAACAACGTAAACAATCAGGGCCTCGAATTTTACTCTACTTAATCAAAGTACATACCAGCATTAAAATGGAACTGTTGGAAGACGAATCCATATTACTGGTTTCTTCAGCAACTTCATCTATGTTTTCGACGTCATTTTGACCGACAAACCCATTGCATCTTTTACTGTTTGGAGTATTAATCGATGATTAAATAATCCAATTGCACAGCTTACATACTTACCGATGCGCCAGTAATCGCGACTCTGCTGTGTTTTGCAATGTTTTTTTTACAAAAATTGCAATGAGTTGCATATTTTTTCCGTTCCCGAACTAGAGAAAAGTTATTTCCCTCAAAATTCACGGATTTAGTCTATCAGTAAACTGATATCTTTGGCACTTTATAAAAAAAAAATCACTTTATAAAGTAATTCAAGACACGACACTGAATGAACGATTGCAAAATTTATTTAGATTTTGACAGATATTGCAAAGCCTCTCAGTTTCTCTCCTTTTTCTCAATAATTTACTTTATTTACCTCTTCTTTACCTTTTTTACGAGTTTTTTACATTTTGTACGGGATTTTTACGTTGTTTACGCTTATTTACGTATTTTTTACCTACTCAAACGTAAAAAAGGTTTTTTACACAGATTTGAACATCACTGGTTGTGTGTACATGGCTCCCGATATAGCTAATGTTAATATATTAAAGGAAATTTTTGTAGAACTTGCACCGTATTATCCTAGGATTGTTGTTTGTGGTGATTTAAATCTCAACATTTTACATAACCATAATACGTCATTAAAATCTATGGCAGAAACTTTTGGCTTTTCTTTCGTGAATAGCACACAACCCACACATCTATCAGCAAATGGTACGAGCTCATTGCTCGATATTGCCTTGACTTCACACCTGTCGCTAATTTCACATTACGATCAGATCCTTGCACCAGGTTTTTCCCATCATGATATGATTTTCCTCAAAATAAACTCAACCTTACCAACTGTTGTGGAGACGACTTTCAAATCATACCAGTTCAAAGATACCAACATGGAGTCAGTCTTTGAGGATTGTCGAAAAATTAACTGGCTGCCAATCTACAGCACAAATGATACGACATTTCAAGTTGAGTTTCTCACTGCGAAAGTTAGATATCTTTTTGATAAATATGTTCCTTATAAAACAGTTAAAAAAAAAAAAACAGAATAACACCCCGTGGATTACTTCGGAAGTCTGTAAACTTATTGAATTGCGCAATGCTTTATATGCTAGGTGGAAGCGTTTTCGATGCTTAGCCTTACGAGAGCAATTTAAGAAAATCCGTAATGCCGTTACTTCTCGTATACGTAAAAATAAGCAGCATTTCTATGAGAGGCAATTCAGCTCTAACTGTCCCAACACAGAATTCTGGAAAAAAGTTCGGCATATTCAAATTAAATCAAAAAATTTAACACCAATTAATGTAGATTTGAGAGGGTAAAACCAAATATCTGCTCTCATCTAAAAGAGACGGGCAACACCGACGTATTGGCCAGAACGTCACCATGGGCGGATATAACTTTGAAGTGGTCAAGGAATTCGTCTACCTTGGCTCACTGATTACCAGCGACAACAACACCAGCGCTGAGATGAAACGCAGAATCACTCTTGCCAACCGCTGTTTCTTTGGGCTCAAGAGGCAATTGAGAAGTAGAGCCCTCTCTCGGAAAACCAAGGTGACACTATATAAGACCTTGATCATCCCAGTCCTCCTTTACGGCGCAGAGGCTTGGACCTTAACAAAAGCGGATGAAGATGCCCTTGGTCGTCTCGAGAGGAAAATTCTGCGCACTATCTACGGTCCCGTTTGTTCAAACGGTGTATGGAGGAGAAGATATAACGAAGAACTGTACGGGTTGTACAGCGACATCGGCCTGGTACGACGTCTACGGATACAGCGTCTAAGGTGGCTAGGCCATGTAGAGCGCATGGAAGATACAGCTCCGACCCGAAAAGTCTTCGAATCCACTCCGGAAGGAAGGCGCGGCAGAGGACGGCCGCCTCAGCGGTGGTGCACGCAGGTGGAAAGGGACCTCAACCAACTGGGCGTGCGGCACTGGAAACAGCTGGCCAAAGACCGTGCCGGCTGGAGACGCTTGTTGGTTGAGGCCCAGGTTCACCACGGACTGTAGCGCCACCTAAATAAGTAAGTAATGTAGATTTGAATACTCTTAACAAGAAATTTGTATCCGCTAGCCAAACCAGTGGCTCCGCTTCAATGACCTTCTGACTGCACCCAATATTGATCAATGTAGGAGTCCTTTCTCACTCCACTGTATTGATGAAACCCTCGTTGGTAGTACGGATTTTGAAAATAAAATCCAATGCAGTAGGTTCGGACAGTATAAATCCTAGGTTCATAAAAATGCTTCTTCCTGGTATAATACATCAAATAACACACATTGTGAACACTGTTTTAACTACATCAGTTTTACCCAATTCGTGGAAAATAGCTAAGATACTACCTCTTCCAAATGGTCCTGCACACAATCCAGAATATAGACCAATCGCAATTCTGCCTTTTCTGAGTAAGGTCTACGAAATAATTATAAGCCAGCAAATTAAGTTGCATCTCCGTAATAACAATTTAGTCAGTTAATACCAATCAGGCTTTCGCGCTAAACACAGCTGTGTAACAGCTTTATTGAAAGTTATAGAAGATCTTCGTCAAGGCTTAGATACACGTTCTGAGAATTTGGGTTTAATGGTATTTTCAGATTTTTCGAAGGCCTTTGATAGTGTAGATCACAGTATTTTAGTAAAGAAGCTTATGATGCAATTCCTGTTTGATATAAGTCTTTGTCGGCTAATATCGTCGTATCTTACCAGCCGTTCACAATATGTATGTAATAAAGATGAGTGTTCTTCTTGCCTGCCAGTTCCGGCAGGTGTTCCACAAGGTTCGGTGCTAGGTCCACTCTTATTTATGTGTTTCATAAATGATATTTCTAAATGTTTTTCGAATTGTCATCATCACATATACGCAGATGACGTTCAAGTCTATCTCGCCTTCTATAAGTCAAACATTCTCAGCGCTGCAAACATTATGAACCAACAACTTATAAGGGTATGTATATGAATGGTCAGTTCAAAACAAACTGAATCTAAACCTCGCAAAGACCAAAGCTCTATTTATAAATTGTGGTAAAACTAAGGTTCCACCTCCCGCCATCCTTACTTACTTACTTACTTATCAGGCCTGCGATCCATGGAGGATCTGAGCCTGAGCTATAGCTGCCTTCCATCCTTGACTGTCCCGGGCACGCTGCTTCCAGTTGTCAAGACCAAGATGTCTTACATCCGCGATTACTTGGTCTTTATACCGGAGGTTCGGTCTTCCTCTTCTTCTCGAACCAGGAGGCTCGGAGTCGAAGACCCTCTTAGCTGGAGCGTTGATGTCCATGCGCTCGATGTGGCCGAGCCAGTGTAGTCGACGGCTCCTTGCCTTCCGGACTACATCCACATCTTGGTACAGCTCGTAGAGTTCGCGGTTGTGTCTTCTTCTCCATTCACCTTCCTCACAGACAGGACCAAATATCCGGCGCAGAATATTTCTTTCGAAAGAACCCAAAATCAGCTCCGCTGTCCTGCTTATCGTCCAGCTTTCGGCTCCGTACAGCAAGACTGGCAGAATGAGCGTTATGTAAAGCATGACTTTGGTCTTTCGAGTGAGGAGTTTTGACCCCAGTTGTTTGGACAAGCCGAAGTAGCAGCGGTTGCCAAGGGCGATTCTACGCCGGATCTCCACTGTGGTGTCATTTGTGGAATTTACGTTTGCCCCGAGGTAGACAAACTCCTTAACTACCTCGAAATTTTAGCTGTCAATTGTTATGTTTTGTGCCAGGTGGTGAGCGACGGATTGGTTTTTGCTTGACAGCATGTATTTCGTTTTGTCCTCATTGACCTTAAGACCAACTCGTTTCGCCTGTTCTTCAATCGCCGTGAATGCTTCCACAATGCCACGGCGAGAACACGCGATGATGTCGATATCATCCGCGTATCCTAGCAGCTGGATGGACTTGTAAAAGATAGTGCCTTCCCTGTTGACGCCTGCCCGTCGCACTATCTGCTCCAGCACCAGGTTGATGAAGTCACATGACAGCGCATCTCCTTGCCGAAATCCGGTGCATGTTTCGAATGGTTCCGAGGTCCTAGAACCGAGTTGCACGGTGCAACGCGTGTTTTTTAGCGTGGCGCGACACAACTGGATCAGTTTTACCGGGATCCCGAATTCGGCCATCGCGCCAAACAGTTCTTCACGATGAATGCTGTCGTATGCGGCTTTGAAATCGATGAAAAGATGGCGTGTATCGATTCGAAACTCGTTGGTCTTTTCCAGGATTTGTCGAAGTGTGAAAATTGGTCTATAGTCGATTTGCCGTGCCGGAAGTCGCACTGGGAGCTGCCGATTAGTGCGGTACAAAATGGCTTTAGACGTTCACACAAAACGCTGGACAGGATCTTGTATACGACATTGAGCAGGGATATATCTCTATAGTTCTTGCAAGAGGTAGGATCGCCGTTTTTTGTGGATGGGGCATGCTTTCATCTTCCCAAATTCTGCAGATGATCTGGTGCATGCTCCCTACCAGAACATCGCCGCCAGCCTTGAAGAGCTCTGATGGCAAGCCATCTGAGCCTGCGGCCTTGTTGTTCTTCAGCTTCTGAATAGCTGTGCCGACTTCTTCGATGCTGGGTGGGAGGACTACTTCAGCGGCTGGAGTTGGGATTTCCTCGGTCCCTACCACTCTCTCTTGGTCATGCTCGTTAAGCAGCTGCTGGAAGTGCTGCTTAAATACATCCACTATTCCCTACGGGTCGGTGACAAGATTACCCTCACAATTTCGAAGAGCCTGGGTGCCCTTTTTGAAGCCTCCTGCAAGGCCTTTGGCTTTCTTGTAAAAGGCTCGTATTTTATGTTTATCCCAAGACTCCTCGATATCCTTGGGCTGGGAGGCTGCGAAGATTCTTTTCTTTTGTCGCAGTAGTTTTTTCTCCTCCCTTCTTCTGGCTCGGTACTCTTCCTGCGCTGCTCTGGTTTTCCTCTGCAGCGCCTTTTGATACGCCTCGTCGGTTGCTGCCTTTTGCTGCTCACACTCGCCATCATACCACGGTTTTCTTGTCGGGGGTGGTAGGTATCCTAATGTGGTTTCGGCTACTTCCGGAATGGCTGAGCGGCAATGCAGCCACATATTATTGGCATTTGTGTTCAACGTAGGCATACCGTAGAGTCTTTCGCTCAGCTGCTCCCTGATGGACTGATGCAGCTTTCTCACATTGGACAGTCGAGCTCTGAATCTTGCTGCTACGAGGGCCGCGCAGGAGGAAGTGGTCAGAGTCGACATTTGCCCCTCAGGATGTTTGACGAGTGCCTTGCGTCAATGAGCACATGGTCGATTTGGTTGGCGGTTCGACCGTCCGTAGATCGCCAGGTTGCTGTGTGGATTCGCTTGCGAGGGAATCTTGTGCTACTTATCACCGCATTACGAGCTGTCGCAAAGTCAGCGAGTCGGAAGCCGTTATCTGTTGTTGTATCGTGGAGGCTGTGCTTTCCGATCACTCCGCCAAGGGTGTTTTCCTTACCAATTTTGGCGTTGAAGTCCCCGAGCACGATTTTTACATCGTACTCCGGACAAGCTCCGTAGGCGTTGTCCAGGAGGTCATAGAAGTCCTCCTTGATAGGGTCTTCAGCCTCGTCGGTAGGGGTGTGTGCACATAAAAGGCTGATGTTATAAAATCTGCCTCTGATGCGGATCACAGACAGGCGATCACTTATAGGTTTAAAGTCGATGACCTTCGACCTTAACCGCTTTCCCAAGACAAATCCGCATCCCAGTAAGTGCAATCTTTTGTGACAGCTGTAATAAATTTCGCAATTTTTCTTCCTAATCATACCGTTTCCTATCCAGCGTATTTCCTGGACGGCAGTAATATCCGCCTTGTACTGCGTGAGGATTACTTCTAGTTTGTGAGCAGCTCCGGGAGTGTACAGGGTTCTGACATTCCAGGAGCATACTCGCAAATCGTGTTCCTTTTTCGTGCGTTGTCGTTGTCGAGTATCCGTCCGTGTATCCGATGCATCTTGCTCATTCATAACTTTTTGGTTTTTTACGTGGGCGGATTGTTAGCCCGCCGCACAACCGCCATTCTGGTCGGGATTTTTTTCACTGCATACGTTTGTTCACCTCCCAACGGTTGTTGAAGAGGCTATCCAGAGGGCGCCGCGAGGAGGCCGTATGTCAACTTGACCCGGGCATTTAAGCAGGGATCGTTGCTGGCATCTCGCCAGGTTGAGTGCAATCAACAACTTTACCCTGTATGTCCGAGCCCATGCCCTCTATATAATAGAGCAAATATGTATTTGTAAAAAAACACAACCAACGAACATACCCCTCACGATATCCAGTAACCGAACCACTTCGCCTGCCACTAGTCCACTCTCGCTCACTCAATTTTATATAGAATCGCCGCCAACTTCGCATCACTTGTTTAGCGTTTCATCCAAAATCAAAATGGTCGCCTGTTTTGTTAATAGTTCTGTGTAAAAGAAAACTTTTTTCCTATTCAAAATAATACCATTTTCGCACAGAAACAATTGAACAAACAATTTCGATTCCATTCGAACAGTGCTATCGAGTGAAAGTGTGAATGAAAATCAAGTGCCAAAAGAAAACTCTGTGCTCCCATCTGGAAATGCATTAACAAAAACAGCGACCAACAAAAGAACGACAAAAAAGCAGAAAAAGTAAAAGAAGAAAAGAAAAAATGAAGTAATTAAGCGAACAAGAGTAGAAAAACAAAAAGAAAAACGAATTTATTCGTTGAATTTGTTAAGTGTGCCACTCGGACGTGAGGAGAACTGCACTCCTGCGTGAGCAAATGCAAATGCCTTGAGTTGGGATTGTTTAAATTAATTCGTGTAAGTCTAAGTGCTAAGCCGAAGGATTAAGGGGATAATGAGAGTGGTTAAGGGACAATAGCGAGACAGAGAGGTAGAGGTATTGGTGCAACTACGTTTTGCATTGCAGAAGAAGGAAGAGGAGCCTTGATATCGGCCGCCCCCCCATTTTAGTTTTTTTGTTTTTTTTTTTTTAATTCTTATTTCGTGCGCCTACCAAACAAATCAATCATCGCCTTTTCCATCATCACCGTCATCTTCGTCGCCTTCCTCGTTGTCGTCATTTCGACGTCTTGCTAGCTCACTCTCTCACGTAGACACTCTCCTTGGTACGGTACACTTAGTCGTCGTCACCGCCGCAGCCGCAGCCAACATCTCGTCATCGTCATCACCGTCACTCACGTCACGTTTTCATTTTATTCGCAAGGAAGCGCACTCCGAACTTCCTTCCCTCACGCTTCTTCACCCTCTGCCAACGTTGATTGTTGTTTCCCGCATCCGAAGGACTACTCAACAAACAGATTAATGGTAATTACTTGAATTTCATATCCTTACCGTTGCTCTTACGCGAATTATATAATTTCTATAAGTTATCTATCGCCCTCGTGGGTCTTGAATTTTCCATGCACATTATCAGCCTCAGATTTTCAGATTTTTGTATGTACATAGGTACACAGGGGTACTGGGTACTATGCGAACTCCTTGGTGGCCACTCTTTCGGTTTGATCAAATCAGGATTAAAAATAGATTTGAAATGAATGAGAAACGATTTGTTCGGCCTTACATGTTGGTTTTATTTGCGTTGCGTTCTTGTTTCCTGCTCTTTCATCGACGATCCTAGTCGTGGGCGAGAGAACATCAAACGAAACGGACAGAAATCTACTTATGTATGTGCCGCAGAGGTATAGGGGGTTAAACAAAAGATTAAAATTAATGCGCGGCGGCTAATTTGTCTTGTCTACCAGGTCATGTATCTAATAATAGAGTGTGGAGAGTACCTAGACTCACTCCACATACGAGTAGTACATGTCTACTAGCTACCCATCCCTTGGCATTGATAATCACAATAAACAAATCATGTTGTGTTGGGGGGGACCATTCAAACGAAGCTGCGATTAAATAATATGAAATGTAAACGCCAATGACGGAGGAAGAGGAAATAGGAATCTGATTATGGCTAGAGGGGTGGCTAAATACCAATTACGGGCATTTTATTCGCCTGTTCTGTTGTGTTTGTTTGCCTGTAACAAGTTGGCATAAGAAGTGCTGAGCGCATTTTTATGAACCGAGAGGGAAACAACTTGGTTTCGTATTCGGATACAGATTACTTACTATACCTACCTACTCTATTGCTGAGTGAAAGGTTGCGTAGCATATTCGGGGGATGATTTTATTGTTATTTCATTTGTTGGTCGTCGTCGTCGTCGTTTTGTCAAGGCAATGCGGGCGCTAGGGGGTTTGTTGAGCTAGTAGTCGATTAAGAGGCTGTTTCGAGTTGTTAATGTTCTCTGAGACGAATCTGAAATTAATTGTTTACTTCACAGCGGGTTTCAACGAATGGTTGCCTACTTTGTACGTGGGTTTATTAAGTGTTTGGCAGTTTTAACACTGGCGGGTTGTGGGCGACGATTTTCCTTTTTGATTTAGTCATTGATGTGTATACGTAATGCCTTTTAGTCTGTTTTAAACATAACGCTTAACAAGCGGATGAAGTAACGTCCCTTAAAGTGATTCGATTCGGGCTACAAGAATAGCGAGACTACCTGATTCATTTTTCTTTTAATAGGTGAACACTTGACAGCTTTACAATGCATGGGCTAAATACAAGTTTCTTTTTAAAAATGCAATAAAATGAACATCGCTCCATGGCCAACGATCCATGGAGGATCTGAGCCTGAGCTATAGCTGCCTTCCATCCTTGACGGACCAAGATTTCTTACATCCGCGATTACTTACTTTGATGGCGCTACAGTTCGGGGTGAACCAGGGCCTCAACCAACAGGCCTCTCCAGCCGGCCCGATTGTTGGCCAGCCGCTTCCGGTGCCGCACGCCCAGTTGGTTGAGGTCCCTTTCCACCTGTACTTACTTACTTATCAGGCCTGCGATCCATGGAGGATCTGAGCCTGAGCTATAGCTGCCTTCCATCCTTGACGGTCCCGGGCACGCTGCTTCCAGTTGTCAAGACCAAGATGTCTTACATCCGCGATTGCTTGGTCTTTATACCGGAGGTTCGGTCTTCCTCTTCTTCTCGAACCAGGAGGCTCGGAGTCGAAGACCCTCTTAGCTAGAGCGTTGATGTCCATGCGCTCGATGTGGCCGAGCCAGTGTAGTCGACGGATCCTTGCCTTCCGGACTACATCCACATCTTGGTACAGCTCGTAGAGTTCGCGGTTGTGTCTTCTTCTCCATTCACCTTCCTCACAGACAGGACCAAATATCCAGCGCAGAATTTTTCTTTCGAAAGAACCCAAAATCAGCTCCGCTGTCTTGCTTATCGTCCAGCTTTCGGCTCCATACAGCAAGACTAGCAGAATGAGCGTTTTGTAAAGCATGACTTTGGTGTTTCGAGTGAGGAGTTTTGACCCCAGTTGTTTGGACAAGCCGAAGTAGCAGCGGTTGCCAAGGGCGATCCTATGCCGGATCTCCACCGTGGTGTCATTCGTGGAATTTACGTTTGCCCCGAGGTAGACAAACTCCTTAACTACCTCGAAATTGTAGCTGTCAATTGTTATATTTTGTCCCAGGTGGTGAGCGACGGATTGGTTTTTGCTTGACAGCATGTATTTCGTTTTGTCCTCATTGATCTTAAGACCAACTCGTTTCGCCTGTTCTTCAATCGCCGTGAATGCTTCCATAATGCCACGGCGAGAACACGCGATGATGTCGATATCATCCGCGTATCCTAGCAGCTGGATGGACTTGTAAAAGATAGTGCCTTCCCTGTTGACGCCTGCCCGTCGCACTATCTGCTCCAGCACCAGGTTGAAGAAGTCACATGACAGCGCATCTCCTTGTCGAAATCCGGAATTCCACCTGTACGCGCCATCTTAAATGCGGTCGTCCTCTGCTGCGTCGTCCCTCGGGGTTGGAGTCGATGACTCTTCGGGCCGGAGCGGTGATGTCCATTCGCTCTACATGGCCTAGCCATCTTAGACGTTGGATCCGAAGACGTCTAACTAGGCCGATGTCGCTGTACAGCCCGTAGAGTTCTTGGTTGAATCTCCTCCTCCTCCCTCCGTTTACACAAACGGGACCAAAGATTGCACGCAGAATTTTCCTCTCGAAACGCCCAAGATCCTCTTCATTCGCTTTTGATAACCTTCAAGCCTCAGAGCCGTAGAGGAGTACCGTGATAATTAAGGTTTTGTAGAGGGATGCCTCAATTTTTCGAGAGAGAGCTCTACTACTCCGCTGCCTCTTGAGCCCAAAGAAGCAGCGGTTGGCAAGAGTTATTCTGCGTTTTATCTCAGCGCTGGTGTCGTTGCTGCTTGTCACTATCGAGCCAAGGTAGAGGAAGTCCTTGACTACTTCAAAAATATAGCTGCCGAGGGTGACGTTCTGACCAAGACGTCGGTGCTGTGCGTTTTTCTTTGGCGACAGCATATATTATCTGGTCTTGTCCCCATTTACCCTTAGACCCACAATAGCCGCTTCTGCTTCAATGCTTGCGAAAGCCTCATTGACGTCTCGCCTTGTCCGTCCAATAACGTCAATGTCATCTTCGTAAGCAAGCAATTGTGTAGACTTGAAGTAGATCGTACCTCTTGTATTGGCCGCAGAGTCCCGCACGATCTTTTCAAGTATGATGTTAAAAAAATCACATGACAGTGCGTCACCCTGTCTCTAAACCTTTTTTAACATCAAAGGGGTCGGTTAGTTCACCTCCGACCTTAATGGAGCAGCGAGAGTTATAGTCATCCTGCACAGTCTCACGAGTTTGTCAGGAGTGTTAAAACATGGCATGGCTCTGTATAACTCGTCTCTATAAGCACTGTCATATGCGACTTTAAAGTCTTCTCCAAGATCTGCTGTAGTGTGAATATTTGGTCTATCGTGGATTTTCTTGCCTGGAAACCACACTGGTAGGAACCTACCAGATTGTCAACGAAAGGTTTCAGGCGCCTACACAGTACAGGAAAGAGGATCTTCCTTATGGACCGGGCAAACGATGCTGAGATTCCATTCGTCGGGCATACATTCTTCCGACCATACATATGTAGCAGAGGAGTTGGTGCATGTTCCTGACCAGCTCATCGCCAGCTGCCTTAAATAGTTCAGCGGGAAGTCCGTCTGCTCCAGCAGCGTTATAAGGCTTAAGTTGCGTTATCTTAATGTCGTCTAGGTCGGGTGGACGGGATTCTCTTTCGTCTTCGTCCATTGTGAATGGTTCGTTCTCCTCACGGCGGCATTTTGACTATCATCGCCGTTATACAGTCTGCAGAAGTAGTCCTTCCACAATCTCAGCATCGACTGTGACTCCACTACTAGTTGTCCGTGCTCATCCCTGCAGGCTTCTGCTCTGGCTTTATAGCCTTGGCAGGTTCGTTTTACTTTTTGCTAGAACTTTCGAACATCGTTCCTGCAATAACATCTTTCCATTTCCTCGATCTCGCGCTTCGCGTAGCTGCCGATTAGTGCAGTGCAAAATGGCTTTAGACGTTCACACAATACGCTGGACAGGATCTTGTATGTGACATTGAGCAGGGATATACCTCTATAGTTCTTGCAAGAGGTAGGATCGCCTTTTTTGTGGATGGGGCAAATAGGGCTGGTATTCCAGTCGTCGGGTATGCTTTCATCTTCCCGAATTCTGCAAATGATCTGATGCATGCTCCCTACCAGAACTTCGCCGCCAGCTCTGATGACTCTGAGCCTGCGGCCTTGTTGTTCTTCAGCTTCTGAATAGCTGTGCCGACTTTTTCGATGCTGGCCGGTCCCTACCACACTCTCTTGGTCATGCTCGTTAAGCAGCTGCTGGAAATGCTGCTTAAATACATCCACTATTCCCTGCGGGTCGGTGACAAGATTACCCTCGCAGTTTCGAAGAGCCAGGGTGCCCTTTTTGAAGCCTCCTGCAAGGCCTTTGGCTTTCATGTAAAAGGCTCGTATTTTATGTTTATCCCTAGACTCCTCGATATCCTTGAGCTGGGAGGGTGCGAAGATTCTTTTCTTTTGTCGCAGTAGTTTTTTCTCCTCCCTTCTTCTGGTTCGGTACTCTTCTCTCGCTGTCCTGGTTTTCCTCTGCATCGCCTTTTGATACGCCTGCCTTTCTCTGCTCACACTCGCCATCATACCACGGTTTTCTTGTCGGGGGTGGTAGGTATCCTAAGGTTGTTTCGGCTACTTCCTGAATGGCTGAGCGGCAATGCAGCCACATACTATCGGCATTTGTTATCGACGTATGCATACCGTAGAGTCTTTCGCTCAGCTGCTCCTACAGATTTCCTAGCTCTTCAGTAATTGCATTCGGTGTGACGTTGTTGAAGGCGCCCTCTATGCCCAATTGTGGTATCCACCACTTATAGTTCCCGTATAAATCCTGAGTTCATGATACTTAGTATGCTTTTGGGTGAGCTAGCAGCTATTTCTTCTGACGATGACGTGTACTGACGAGGCAGCTACAGTGGCACAGTATGTGCACATTCTACAGGTGCCATCTTGTGTAATGCCCATGGTTTAAAAATGTTGTTCGCCAACGACTGTGCTAATCTGACTCCTAGAAACCTTTAGGAGTTGTTTCGTTCTTGTAAGGGAAGAGATTGGTAAGAATATCTCCGCTTGTCTGCTACCTTCCGTTTGTGACCAGTAGTGATTGGCCGTGTTCCTCAACCATCTGTTTATGCAGCATTTGGTGGTGCTGATCGGTATGTCGTGGCATCATAAACGGTGATGCGGAGCCTTTCCTTGCTAGTAGGTCTCCTTTTTCGTTTCTTGGGCCTTCGTGCCCAGGTATCCAAAAAAGGTGAATTTCGTTCATGTTGGCTAGCTGGTGTAATAGGATCCGCAATTGAAGGAGGGGGGGTCTATTCTGTTTCCATGTGTGTCGAGAGGGAATTGTGACCTTAAAGTTCTGGCTGAAGTTACATCTGGGGAGACAATTGTATGAAATTGGGAGGATTTCATGCCTGTTCAGTTCAGTTCAGTGAGAATGTCAGGATGAAAAAGCCTAGAATTCGAATCTTCCTCCGCGATGAGCCCGTGGGCGAAAACAGGTGGTAGGTCCATGACGACTTCTACTGCTGCTGTGGGGGTTGTTCTCATGGTCCCTGTGATGCAGATACAAGCTAGTCTTCGCAATTTGTTGAATTCGGCTTGTACTGATATTTGATTTGTTATGTCCCATCAGACGGACGCAGCGTACATGAGAATTGGTCTGGTGATGACTGTTTATAGCCAGCGAGATATTTTGGGACTGGCACCGCAATCTTTACAAGTGAGACTGTCTCTCTCAATGGCCTTTGTTATGGGAGGATTCGAAATAAGCTTTTCGTCTAGTTTTACACTAGACTTGAGAACTCTATCGCTTCACTAAAGAGAATGGGTTTGGTGGGTTTATGCCTATTCCTTCTGTTGGTGAAGGCGTTAGAATTTAGTGCAACCTTTATGGACCAGTTCGCAACAAGGCTTAGTGCCCTTTGGAGGAGTTCTGAGATTGTGTCTTTGAATTTGCCTCTGATTAGGATCACAATGTGGTCAGCATAGCCTTGGACATAGAAGCCATTGTTGCTGAGTATAATAATCAGTTTATTCACAACGTTGGACTATAGGAGGGGTGAGAAAACCCCGCCTTGAGGGCAGCCTTTCGCAGCTTCCACACTGATTTCATCATCGCCTAGTAAAGTGTTTATTTTCCTGTTACTGTTGCATATGTTGGATCCAATTGCAAGTGGTGTTATCTACCCCTGTGCTAAGGATGCAGCGTTTGTATTTGGTCTTAATCAGCCAGGGTTACTGATCCATTTCGCAAACGTCCGAAGTCTGTCTGCGTCTGTCTGTCCATTACTACTAACTTTACGTTCTGATATTTCTTTTATCTTAACGATTCTCACTCTTACAGATGTGATCATTGTTAGTGAGAAGTATAAAGGTTCAGATGTTTTGCTTATGTCCAGTCAACAATGAATACTTTACCTTTTTGCCTTACACGATTTGTCCATACGGAGCAATAAAAACTCACCACATCGCTCGGTTCGATTTAAAAAAGTCATCAGTTGGCATTGCCAACCGGACGAGGGACGTAAAAACATACTGCGGATTATTAACTTTCAACGGGGAAGTGATTTGTGGTCTCCTTGTGTCTCGGTCGACGTTGATATATAATTGCATATTTTCAAGTTAACGCATTTGTTCTAGAGCGGAAAGTGGCTTGTGCCGAGGGGGTAATTGTATGATATGCGCTTTCTTTCTTGTCGCCTTTTTGATAGTCGTAGGTACATCTAAGCATTCCCTTGCACTGATTTCTACAATTACATTGCACACTTGTGGGCATTTTCCACATGGCGATGTGGACTTACTAATCTTTAAAAATATGAGCGAAACCCAATGCCATTCTCCACAGAAGAGATGCTAAAGTGCTCTGACTTATCGATGCAACCCATCAACTTATTTTTATTATGGACTATGACTACTGTATTACGACGATGTTCATTTAATCTAATGGGTTAGACAGGATGTGGCTATTAAATGGTTGTATTTCTATTGCATCTTGTCCATGTTGTGTTTGTCATTTAGCATTTCTGGATTAGTTATTGAGTTCCCTGGAACTATGAATGTATGCTTCTTAGCAATTAAGTCTTATTTATAACTGATCTGTTGGAGAAACAACCCTGTGAATAAAAGTACGCCGTTGTGTGACATGCCTGTCAATATCCGGGCATAACCATAGCAAGAGACCAATTAATAAAAAATCTTTAAACGTGGATTACTGCGAATGATAAGTGTTTAAAGAAGGCATTCGGAGTTTAACCTGTTTTCAGGCACTTGCTTACTTATTAGGCCAGCAATCCTTGACGGTCCTGGGCACGCTGCTTCCAGTTATCAAGACCAACTCGTCTTACACCCGCTATTACTCGGTCTTTATACCGGAGGTTCGGTTTTACTCTTCTTCTCGAACCAGGAGTCGAAGACCCTCTTATCTGGAGAGTTGGTGTTCATGCGCTCGATGTGGCCGAGCCAATGTAGTCGACGGATCTTTGCCTTCCGGACTATATCCACATTTTTGTACAGCTCGTAGAGTTCGCGGTTTTGTCTTCTCCATTCACCTTTCTCACAGACAGGACCAAATATGTATCCGGCGCAGAATTTTTCTTTCGAAAGAACCCAAAACCAGCTCCGCCGTTCTGCTTATCTTCCAGCTTTCGACTCCGTACAGCAAGGCTGACAGTATAAGCGTTTTGTAAAGCATTACTTTGTTTCTTCGAGTGAAGAGTTTTGACCCAAGTTGTTTAGACAAACCGAAGTAGCAGCGGTTACCAAGGGCGGTTCTATGCCGGATCTCCACTGTCGTGACGTTTATGGAGTTTACATTTGCCCCGAGGTAGGCAAACTCCTTAACCACCTCGAAATTATAGCTGTCAATCGTTTTGCTTGACAGCATGTACTTTGTCTTATCCTCGTGGATTGCAAGACCAACTCGTTTCGCCTGTTCCTCAATCGTCGTGAAAGCTTCTACAACGACACGCTGAGATCGCGCAATGATGTCAATATCATCCGCGTTTTCTAGTTGCTGGACAGACTTACAGAAGATAGTGCCTTCACTGTCGCACTATCTGCTCCTTGCCGAAATCCGGTGCCTGTTACAAACGGTTCAAAGATCCTAGAACCGAACTGCACGGTGTATCGCGTATTTTGTTTTTTTTTTTTTAGCGCGCTGCGACACAGCCGGATCAGTTTTCCTGGGATCCCAGGATACTTTTTTTAAAGTTCGCGCAGTTTCAAGAGTTTGTATGTATGTTGGCGTTACAGTCCATGAAGAACCTGAGCCGAGCTTCTCTCAATCACCCATGTTGTGTGTGATTTCATTTTCCCATAGGTGAAAGGGACCTACAGTTTATTGCCGGTTCCGAACGGCGAATTTCGAGAAGCTTTTCATGACAATTGTACTGCAGGGGGTTTTGTCAGAACCCCGCTGCGGAGAAACACCGTGAAAAACACGTTCGATGACATGGCTGTGTCGGCGGGATTCGATCCCGTGTCATCGGCGTCAGAGGCCAACACACTATCCACTGCGCCACAGTGCTCTTCAAGAGTTTACCACTCTTATAATGTTTATCACACAACCTGAACGGAGTGCAGTGGTTTGAGTCGCGGATGTTCGTTCACTACTCGCCAGGGGTGGTTGTTCTAGATAGGATTCGAGAAGAACCGACCGAATTTTCACGCTGGTTGTAGTTCTCAGCAATTTTTCCATGCACTTATGGTGTTATATTAGAAGTGCACACACAGAGTATGAGCTTAAAATGACCATATATTGTGAGTGTTATGCCGTCGTTAGTATGTTTGATAACTTCTCATTCACAACAGATGTGTTGCATCATTTTTGTCCGTATAGGGATGGTTTTTTTTTCTTGGCTATGGAACGACTTTGAACTACAGACCTTCCGCTCGACGGTCGGTGATATTTACCACTGCATCACGGCCACTGCGGCTTTAAAATCGATAAGAGATAAAGAGATGTAAGTAAATTCGACGATAGGGAGAGCATGCGGAAGGGTGAGGGTAAATAAAGGTACACCACAAGGTGGCGTTCTGTCACCCCTCCTATGGCTCCTTGTGGTCGACGGAATGGCCAAGATTCTGGAGACGGAGGGTTTTAATGTTACGGCCTACGCCGATGACATTGCCATTTTGGTCTCTGGAAAATTTACGCAGGTCCTCAGCGATA
This sequence comes from Eumerus sabulonum, assembly GCA_951905685.1. Lineage (NCBI taxonomy): Eukaryota > Metazoa > Arthropoda > Insecta > Diptera > Syrphidae > Eumerus > Eumerus sabulonum. The sequence continues at coordinate 10,979,983 of OX645061.1, read as the reverse complement.
GACTAAGCTATGCACTGACGTTAGTGGATAGCTGGGTCAAGGGGCGGGGTCTGGGAGTAAATCCGGCGAAAATAGAGGTAGTACTCTTTACAAAGAAAAGATCTGTACCAAGATACACCTACCCCCGTATGAATGGTATAGATCTGATCCCTGGGAAATCTGCGAAATATCTGGGCGTAATCCTGGACTCCAAACTTAGTTGGAGAGAAAATATTGAGGAAAGAATCAAAAAGGCCTATGTGGCACTATACTGGTGCAAGGTAGCCTTTGGAAGGACATGGGGCCTCAAGCCCAGGTTAGTACATTGGTTGTATACTGCGGTAGTGAGACCTATCCTAGTCTATGGCTCGGTTGTCTGGTGGAAGGCGCTTGAGAAAAAGTGTCATCTTCAGAGTGTGTCAAAGGTTCAAAGGGCTGGCTGTCTGGCGGTGACGGGATCTATGAAGTCCACACCAACGGCGGCCCTTGAAGTCATGCTGAACCTCCCACCCCTGGACTTGTACTGCGAGAGCGCCGCAACCAGAACTGCGCTAAGATTACAGGAATCGGGTCTCTGGAAAAGAAGTCCTCACGGACATGCATCAGTCTTGGATCGATGGGCCGTCTCGAGATTCAGAACCGTAACGGACTATGTCACCCGACTTCCTTCCTGGGAGAGGAGATTCTCTATTAGAATTCCCTCCAGGGAGGAATGGACTGGTGATTTGGTACGCACGGAAAGTGAACTGGCACTCTACACCGACGGATCCAAAATGGATGTTGGCACAGGTGACGGAGTCTACTTTGAGTCTCGGGATATGCATCGCTCCTACAGGCTCGATGATGGATGCAGTGTCTTCCAAGCTGAGGTCTTCGCTATCAAGCAGGCGGCGGACCTGATCAGCAAGGAGAATATTACAGGAAAAAGGATCAGCATCTATGTTGACAGCCAGGCAGGCATTAAGGCTCTGCAGGCAGCATGGATAAGATCCAAACTCGTCAAACTCTGCAAGGAGAAGTTAGAAGAGATATCCAATGTAAATGAGGTGACCCTTTGCTGGGTACCTGGTCACATGAATATCTCCGGAAACGAGAGGGCGGACGAGTTGGCTAGGGTGGGATCAGGTGCTAACATTGTGCAGATCTCAGCTGAGGCCAAGGCACCACTCAGTGCGCTCTACAGGGAGATACAGACGGAGCTGTTGGTGAAAGCCAATAAGCGCTGGTGTCGCTTAGATACATGCGCAACGGCGAAATTGACTTGGCCCGTCTATGATAAGAAAAGAACGAAAAATCTGCTGAAGTTCAATCGTGGGAACATTCGACTGGCAGTCGGTGCCCTCACCGGGCACTGCATGCTATCCTATCATGCAGCTCGACTAGGCCAGCCCCACAATGACTTCTGTAGAAGCTGCAGGGACGAAGAGGAAATTGAGTCCGTTCGTCACCTGCTGTGCGAATGCCCGGCGCTAGCCCAAAAAAGGAATATTTTCCTGGGAAGATACTTCCTTTCGGGACTAGAAGAGGTAGGTAATATCGGGCTGAACAGAATACTGGGATTTTTATCCTCGTCTGGTTGGTTCAGCTCGACGGTAAATGAATAGGTATCAACGGGTTAAACAAAACAGGTGGGCACAATGGACTCAACGTAGTCTACGTGAGCCTTGACTTTACGTCAATAGGGCACCCATATACCTAACCTAACCTAAAGAGATGTATCGATTTGAAACTCGCTGGTCTTTTCCAGGATTTGCCGAAGTGTGAACATTTGGTCTATAGTCGATTTTCCGGGCCGGAAGCCGTTCTGGTAACTACTGATTAGTGCGGTGCAAAAGGGCTTTAGACGTTCACACAGTACGCTCGACAAGATCTTGTATGCGCCACTGAGCAGGGATATACATACCTCTATAGTTCTTGCAAGAGGTAGGATCGCCTTTTTTTTTTTTTTTTGTGGATGGGGTTAATAAAGCATGCTTTCATCTTCCCCAATTCTACGGATGATCTGGTGCATGCTCCCTACCAGAATATCGCCGCCAGCTTTGAAGAGCTCTGATGGCATGTCATCTGAGCCTGCGGCCTTGTTGTTCTTCAGCTTTTGAATAGCTGTTCTGTGTGGACTACTTCAGCGACTAGAGTTGGTATTTCTTCAGTCTCTACCACTCCCTCTTGGTCATTCTCGTTAAGCAGCTGCTAGAAATGCTGCCGTTGGACTGGCATATGTAACAAATGGCTAGGCTTTCCTTGGTGAGGAGATACTTGTTGGTGAGGTAGGTATGTCCGAGTCTCAACCGTAGAAAACACCTAATCAATTTGGCGGAGGAAATTGTCGGGTAGAATGGAGCGACACCAGTTGGAGCGACGTGGTGTTAGGGGGAGCGGTGCTGTTACGGGAAGCAGTATCGACAAACTCGTTGCCTCGAATACCTGAATGGCCTGTGATCCAGAGTATGCGTAGGTTGGGGGGGAGCTCCGAATAATGTTGTCCCGGATTTTTGTAGGGTCTAGCTTGTTGATGTTATTTATTGCATTGGCTACCGAGAGGCTGTCAGAGCAGATTAAGGTCTTTCCGTCAGAGGAGTTTCGGGCTTCTGTGGCTCGGAGGATCGCTAGTGATTCGCGGAGAAAACTAAAAAGAAGTCTGGGACTTTGGCGAGTAGAGGCTGTTGCCGTTTGAGGTAACCACTGCGAAACCAGTGCCACCTTCACTTTTGGAGCCGTCAGTGTATAATATGTCCCATGAATTGTTGCTGTAGTACTCGATGATTTCGTAAAATTGGCGGGTTTATACATATACATATGTATCCTTGGGATTAGATTCCTTCTTTGATATTTGGACAGCTCAGTATTGACGGTTTAAGGGGACAGCAACCAAGGTGTGTTGAGCAGTCACAACGGGATGGAGACCTGCTTTTTTCGCTAATTCGAGAGCGTTGAATATACTCGATGGGCATTTAGGGTGTTTTTTTCGTAGTAGTATTCTCTTGGCGTCGCGTCGTTAATTATAGGAGATTTGTAAGCTTCGCAGATTTTTGGAGCGAGGTGGGATGTTAGGCCGTCCCGGCGATGTTCGATATATGGTAGCCCTGCCTCGGTTAGGATATTTGGTGTAGATATTGTTCTAAATGCACATAAGCTGGATCTGACGGATGCCTGGTAGGGGAGTTTAATTAGCTTCAGCGTAGAGTTGGCGCACTCTCCGTAGATTGCCAGTCCGTAGTCAATTCTTGATAACATAATTGAGTATTTGACTGGAGAACATGTTCGATATTGTTGTGGAATAACAGTTGTTTGTTTTGACCCTAAACAGCCTTTTTTTTTCTTTAATTTGCGCGCACTCAAGGTCTAATAACCTTATTATGTCGGCGACACAGTGCGGGCAGAAGGTAGAGAGGAAGAGGAATAGAGGAGCATAGAGAGACGTGTATTGCTGGAGAAATGTTGAAGGGGCGGAGTGCAACTGACTATTTCATCAGAGCATTTTTGGCGGTATTAACGATAAAACAGGAAGAGGCAGGTAACATTCCTGCGGTGTTCCTTCGAGTCTAATGTTTTGGTAATGCTGGAGTCACCTATCAGTTTTATGGCTCGTTTTTGTATTCTGTCTAGTAGGTGCAGTGAGGTCTTGGAAGCACCGGACCAGACATGAGCGTTAAACTCTAATTTGGGGCGAATGAACGCCTTATAGATTGTAGCCAGATCTAAGGGTGAGAAATATTTCTTGCATCTGTATAAGAATCCTAGGCATTTCGCAGCATTCTTGGCGACACTGAATATATGGTCGCTCCAATTAAGATTGTGAGCAACACTCATACCCAGGATGGAAAGCTTTTCAGTTTCTGAGATGCAAGTGCCATTCATGGATAATGGCTGTGGGTTATTTATACGCTTTAACGACAAGAGACAGCATTGTGTTTTGGAAGCATTAAATTCCACTCTATTGTTTTTACCCCATTGGATAATGCTGTCGATATCGGAATTTAATGAGCTTAACATACGCTGCCGCTCATTATCTACAACCGAAGTTCAGGGTCGTAACCTGGTGAACGAATATGGGAAGCTGAGGGTACTGTCGTCAGCGAAGGAGTGAATTGGATTAGAAGTATCAGTCAAGAGATCATTTATAAAAATAAGAAAGAGTGTCGGAGACAAAACGGAGCCCTTGGGAACACCGGCATTTACAAAGTGAGTATCAGACTTGAATCCGTCCAAAACAACTTGAATTGAACGATTCGAAAGGTAGCTTCTAATCCATTGAAAGAGAGACTCATCGATCCCAAAAGCACGCATTTTCGACAAAAGGGCTTCATGCCAAACCCTGTCAAATGCTTTCGAAATATCCAGTGCAACAATTTTGCTTTCACCTGCTTGGTGAAGCGAGTGATTCCACTTTTCAGCGAGATATGCCATCATATCACCCGTGGATCTGTTGCTGCGGAAACCGTATTGGCGGTCATTGAGGAGTTTCCGTGATTCAAGATATTTCATAAGCTGACAGTTAATCAGCGTTTCCATGACCTTGGAAAGAAGGGAAAGTGCAATGGGTCGGTAGTTGGAGGGAGAAGATGATCGCCTTTTTTGGGTATAGGCTGGACAAATGCTGTTTTCTACCTACTCGGAAAGAGCCCAGAGGTGTAGGAAAGGTAAAAAAGCTTACGCAGTGGTTTTGCCAGCGTAGAAGAACACCTCATCAGAACTATTGGGGCAATACCATCTGGACCAGCGGATTTGAGTATGTCGAGATCTTTAAGAACCCTTGCGACTGTACAAGTGCGGAAGTGGATTGGTCCCATGGTGGAATTTACGCACTCTAGTACAGGCTGGCAGCTGAGAACTGGTTGCGAAATGGGCAGCAAGTAGGTTAGCCTTGTCTAAGGGGGTGACAGCTGGAATGTCATTGTGGATGACCGTCGGTATAGACGACGTAGTTGAGTTTTTTACGTTTTTTACCAACGACCAGAAACTTTTGCTACCTTTGGGACATTGAAGGATTTTACGCCTTAATTTTTGGTCGGATTGGCCTGTTTGTTAAAAAGGATTTAATATAGAAATACATTTTCTGGCCCACCCCGAAAAATACATTTTTCGGTCAAGTAGTTTGTTTAAAACAACGTGGAACAGCGTGGAAGAGAAATCGGTTATGTAATCAAATTAAAAAAAAAAAAAAAAACTCATTTTTGCAAGACTGACGGGAGATTTGAAATCACTTTGATGTACTTTCAGCTTGAAACTCGCAATAGTCTTAATACGCTGTTTCTAGTCGAACAACATATGTACACATCATCGAAATACTTGTGGCAACCACAACAACATGTCCAAATAAACGAATACAAAAAAACAAAAACAACAGCCGTATCGCTGCCAGAAGTCGGAATTAGTCTCAGTAAATAATCAATTAAATCATTAAATCTATTTGATAAGCTCTGGTGGAATGCCAGTTATCATGGGTATTCAAACAAATCTCCATCTGCCACGCTAATAACCATGTTGTGTTAACACTAATCAACACAACTAAACCACCAAATCCCATTTATCAGTCATTAAGCAATAAAACGCTGTTCAAAACACTCACTCTATTCAATCATTTCACCAGCAGCAAGCACCCAGCACAAGCTCTCCTCGCCGTCGCCGCATATACACGTTTACGTTTACACACAATTGTGTGTATTATCAGATTGGTCTGCGGCCGAATGGGAAATTGATTACCAAATACCCATCTAATAAGAATATGCAAATGCTCTTCTCGAACATATCTTTGGTTCGATTATATTGCTTTATCGCCTGCCTGCTGCATATATTTTGGGCAGCGTAAAGGAACTTTTATTTAATTCGTTTTTTCGTTTGATTTCCATTGAAATCAGACAGAAGAGAGGATGTAGCCGTCATAATTCGGAAAGTGTTGCGACGACGTGTTCTTCGAATGGTTGGGGTAAGAGGAATGAAAGAAATCTTAATGAAATGAAATGATGATGGGCCCCATGTTGACATGGCTCATTAGAACGTACTACGCGATGAATGAATTAGGCAGCGTGAAACACTGCTACTAGCAGTGTCGTATATGTACGACAACAAACGTTTACTAAACACAATTCATAGATCGTGGACAGTCGAACGACACACCATACAAGGGCCAAGGGCAGGCCGTACATCAATTTAATTGCAATTAAAGCACTTTGTACTTTTATTATTTCTTTTATTAATTTATTGATTACCAAAGTGTGCTATTAGCGTTCGCGCTCGAGTAAAATGAATCGTGCGAAGGCGGGCCCGGAGAAACGACGACAAAATTAACCGAAAGACCAGCGAACAACACTCTGTTGTTCTTCATCATTAATAGCTGCCTCTCATAAGTTTTATTGCCGCTAATTTATTATATCGAAGTGATACAGAAAGTAATCTACTTTTGTGTCGAAATGTCGTTTCGTTTTCTTTGTACCTCGTAACAGTGTCGAGAACCATGCCCTGTCCGTATCATTGTTAGATTTATTGTTCGATTCGCAACTTGGTGTTGTGTTTAGTCGTCTCAGCACGTATGGCTGTTGTTAATGTTTTGTAGGATTCGGCGAATTCGATTGATCAAAAAACTCTCGGTTTGTATGAATAAGAAATGTGTCATTACGAGACTTTCTTCTTTTTTTTGTACAGAAGGCTTATGGCAGGAAGAATTAAATTTGATTTCGTTTATCTTAACTAATCCTTCTCCGAAACGTTTAGGTTTATACATATGCCTGATGTGAATTACAAAGTGGGATGATGTTGTGTTTTGTCGGTTTGTACCAATAGTTGTGATTGTTGCGAAGGTTAAGCATGCGGAATGTCGTATTATGTTGTACCTACTAGGCTGAGTCAATTGTGGAAATAGGTTTATGGGCAATTTCAAGCAGCAGATGGCTGTGAGGCTTAAATGCATTGTGCAACATATTCAGCCTATAGAAGAGCTGGTTATTTACTACTGGTTCTTAGTGGGCTGTGTGATAAGTTTTTCGTTTTTTTTATTGACGTTCAGTAATCTGTGTATAGCTCGACTACCGATATTTGTGATGGTTAGAAGTTGTTTCTGTTTTTTATCCTGATTTAATTGTCTACCTTCGATTCGATTGTGGTCGGTCGGATTTAGTTACGTTTCATTTACCTGATTCGTGGTAGCGTTTTTGCAAAAAAAAAAATCTTTGTATTCAGCTTGCTATAATCAGGATTATAGAAAAGATCAGTTTAGGCTTACCTGTGTTGATACGAGTTTCTATAGAAAAGATTTGTTCGTTGTGAATCCTGCAAGCTAATGAGTCGTATGGCTAGACAGTTGTGATAAGAGTGCATTCTTAGAGGTGATTAGAAAATCTTCTTTGGATAAATGTCATGTTGCAATTGGTATTCTTAATCCGACGAGATGATTTCATGCGATAATTGTAGAAATATTGAATTTCTTGAGGAAGTTGGACAAGTTGGCTGTCCCTAGACGCAAATGGTATCAAACTTTTTAGTTTTTCTGTCTGCTTAAGTACTGGTTGAAACACTTTGCAAATAATGATTTTCTTGTTGGGCCCTATAGGAATAAGTGATACCGTATTGAGTAAATTTAACCGTCAGCTGAAGCGATAGAGTAGGTTAGGTAGTCCATAGCCTCCCCAGCGTGAGGAGAATACACTTAGGCCAGAGAGGCCCGTTGTGTAGCTACGACGGGGAGCGTACATCCCATATTCATGGACCCCCTTTTTTCTTTTTTCTTTTTTTATATTTATGTATGTATGTGGGGCTTGTGCTATCAAATATGTAGCATTTAGCACTGCGACCTTTGCAGATCTATTGTGCCTGCTAGCAGATTATCCGAGGAGCTTCTCCACTTCCATAATCAGGTGATCCCCTCAGGAGTCATAACTAGGCTGAGAAGGATACGCTTCCTAAGATGGCAAAGAGCAACACACTCACACAGTATGTGTTCTGTCGTCTCGTCGTCCTCAAAACAGAGTCGACACTCAGTTTCAGGCGAGATGCTGATTTTGTTTGGATGATTTCTCAGACCGCAGTGTCCCATCAGGTAGCTGACTAGTCTTGATACCCACCCTATTAAGATTGAGTATGTTAAGAGAGTGTTTGTTCAGGGGCCGTATACATTTTTCCGATTGGCGAAGTCCCCGAACGCTGTTCCAAAAGTACAGGTGTTACGATTTTTTCCACTTGTCTAAGAAGAAGTTGATCGTAGACTTGGGAGTGCCGCAGAAAGGTTCTGGACCTTCGTGGCAAGTTGATCGGCAGTTTCCTTGCTTTAATACCTTTGTGCCCTGGCACCCACCAGAGTTTGCAACCACTTAGTGCTTCTTAAATAGTTAAGAAGGTCAGTTATCCTTATCCGCTGAACATCAGTCAAGTTGTTACGAAAGTAGGATCTTAGGTAGCGTTTCCTGATTAAACAGAGAGCCGGACAGGCGCAGAGTAGGTGATAAATGGATTCGACCTCCACTTCGTCTAAGCAGCTTCTGCAGAAGTCATTTGGAACTTGCCCTAGTTTTTGTGCATGACTGCCAATGAGATTATTCCCTTTCTCCGCGGCGTCCCTATCGGCAGGATACTGGCAAAACCCGCCGTAGTATACTTGCCTTGTAGAAGCTTCTCGACTCACGCCGTTCGGAATCGGCATTAAACTGTAGGTCCCTTTCACCTATGAGAAAAATAGATCGCACACAACATGGGTGTAACGCCACTAAAAGAAGAAAAGATTCCCTTGGTTGTTGACTGTCAAGCCGAGGCCAGACATTCAGTAATGAGGCAGGTGTGCCCCTGCGCCTATCTCAGGCACGAATGTTTCTTATGAGCTGTTCTATTGTCTTCGCATACACCTTGGTTTTCAAGTATCCCCAAAGAAAAAAAGTCTGGAGGAATCAAATCTGGCGATCTCGTAGGCCAGTCATTATCGCCCTTTTTTTCACACCAATCTTCCAGGGAACTTCATACGCAAAAGGTTGATTGTTTTGTCCGCAGTATGGTATGTCGCACCGTCTTGTTGAGACCAAAAGTGAAATAAGCCTTTTTTACACATTCCTGGGACCACAACATCCATCGATGTCGATCGCCATTTATTGTATTGCCAACTTTGAAGAAATACGGCCCAATGACGGTTTTAGCGCATACACTGGCCCAAACAGGAACTTTTTGACCATATAGCGGCTCTTCGTGAATAATGTGAGGATTTTTGGTGCTCCAGAAGCGACAATTTTGTTTATTAAATGAGCCAGAGAGCGTAAAATGTGTCTCATCGGTCATAAAAATTTGCTGCCAGAACTTTGGCTCAGCATGAATCATTGCAACGATATTTTGTGCGTATCCCAAGCGGCGTGGCTAATCTTGTGGCGAAATCCTTTGAGTTATCTGCACTTTGTATGGAAATAAGTGAACATCGTCGTTTAAAATTCTCCGCAAAGTGGCCCACTGATGTCTAACTGCTGCGAACGGCGCCGATATGACAAACCTGGATCTTCTTGAACACTGGCCTTCACAGACTGAATAGATGAGTTTAAACGCCGCGGACGTGGCCTAGGTTGCTTACGGGGGCTTGCCACAGAACCAAATTGAAAAAGATTCGTGGCCCAACGACGAGTTGTATCTTCTTTGGGCGCAACATGATCACGATATTCTGCACGATACGCAAGTTGAGTTAGCACAATCGAGCGTTAATTTTTAATGGACATTGAAACTATTTCCGCGCGTTCTTTTGGTGTGAAGCGATTCATTGTTAAAATTGTACTGGATTGAAGTTCCCAGAATGCTATGAAAATCGGTTGACAATTGTTGGCGTGCTTGTTACATTAAACGAAGCTTACTCTTGAAGTGTACACATACGACTTCAGCCATTTGAAGCCTGCTTGATTGCCTGTGAAAATTCCAATATCCGTAGTAGATATTACGTTCCACTTCAACCAAGACAAGGCTGAAGAACGCTGTAATGACACGGTCATTTTAGAGTTTGGCTCAGGTTTGATTGCTTGTAGAATACTCCACCGGCCACCCCCGTCTTTGGTTTTTTAACCCATCGGTGTAGAAGTCCACGCAGCTCTTGCGAGGTTGTGCTGGGCGGGACCAATTTCTTCTCAAAGACTGTGGTGGTGGGCTCAATGTGGTCAGAGTTTTCCGCCAAGGTTATCCTGTTGTTCAGGATGGAGGACTGGCCAGTGATGTAGCTCGTTCATTTGGACCTGGCTTTCAGTCTGGTTGCCGTGTATGTGGCTATTTGCTTACGAAGTATGTTGTTTTATCCAGTGCAGTCCACCAGACTACCACTTCATACATTAGAATAGGTCTAACAACTAATAGCCATAGGGTAAGCTTAGGATTGAATTCTCATTTTTTCCCTAAGGCTTTCTTACAGGTGTAGAGAGCTGTAGTTGCTTTTTTTGCACGCTCGATTGTGCTGTCCACGCTACTCCAGACCGACACCTTACATTACTGTATTTTCCCCGTTTTCCGGAGAAAATTTTGAAGGAGCTTCAGTGATGTAGAGCTAAGGGATTCGGCACACACCAAGTCGGCTCCAAGGGTGCGCCACCGTGCGCGGGCAAAGGCGGGACAATCACAGAGGAAATGTTCTGCAGTATCATTCTCCTCTTCGCCACATGTAGCACAGGTAGGCGTCTCACTGATGCCGAGTACATAGAGATGCTTGGCAAAAGTGTAATGGCCCGTGATAACTCCCACAAGCCTTCTGCAGTCGATTCTCCTTAAATATAGGAAGAATGCTACAGATTTTTTGCAGACATCAGGGCATACGCGCTTAGTCATCCTGCAACCAGGACAATCCCTCCATCTACGGTTGTGTGTGTTAAATACACAATCGTTAATGTAGGAATTTACCGTGGCCGCAGGTAGAACTAGAGCGGGTTCAGGTCCTGAGAAGCTCTCCTCTGAACCCATTCTAGCGAGTTCATCAGAGTTCTCATTTCCTGGGATCCCAGAGTGGCCTGGAACCCATACAAGCCTTAATGAATTTAGTCTGCCGACTCTGTTCAAGAAGGACTTGAGTTCAAGCACTAATTTGGAGCTAGTTAAGGGGTTACACACAGCTTTTAGTGCAGCTTGGCTGTCACTACAGGCGCATATGATTTCCCCCTTCCACCTGTGCTTCACAACATAGTGCATGGCCATTAGGATTGCGTATATCTCTGATTGGAAGACAGACGCATACTTTCCTAACGAGAAGTGCAGTCGGATGTTTTCGCGTTCAAAGAAACTCCAGCACCGGACCCCCGCCCAGACCTAGAGCCATCCGTGAAAATGCGAAGACTATCCTTTCCAGGTTCAGTATCCAGCCATAGCCAATCCTGACGCCATGGAAACTCGACTGTGAAATTACGACGCAATAGGATAACGGGCGTCAGAAGGCATGTCCATGAGACAGGGGTCGCAGGACAATTCTTGCGCAAGCACACCGTTATTCCTATGCGAGTTGTATCAAAAGCCATTTCTCTTCAGACGAGATATGGCTTTCAGAGCACAACCTCTGATAAATATATCAAGAGGTGGAAGGTTCATCATAACATCTAGAGCAGCGCCCGGCGTGCTGGGGAAAGCCCCCGTGCAGCTGAACCAAACCGTTCTTTGGAGTTTGGTGAAAGAGGCTACGACGTGTTTGCGTTTTAGTCTGTTCCACCAGACAACCGATGCATATGAGATTATAGGTCTTATCATTGCCGTGTAGATCCAGAGGACCTTTGCCGGCGATAAACCCATGTTTTGTCAAAAGCTCCTTTGCAGTGCCAGAAAGCTGACAGCGCTTTGGTGGTTCTTGACTCAACATGCTTTGAACAGAGAAGCTTACTATCTAAGTTGACTCCTAGATACTTAGCCTCTTTGGATATCGGGATGGAAGTGCCTTTTAGTACCAGCTGAGTAATGTCAGTATTTTTCCTCCTTCTCGTAAAGAGCTATTGATATTTCCCAAATAATATATAGGATTTTCCAATAGCGAATTGACAACTTTGACTTCAATTTCTGAACGCACCCTTTCACTAATCACCGAACTGTCACTGTCAATTTATTCAGTAAACTCAACATTTTCATCATGGTAAAGTACACGAACGAGCAAGGTTAAAAAAAAAAAAAAAGTTGTCACGTCCTTATTGGAAAAACCGATATAATTCTGCGAGGAACCGAGAGATTTTGTCTCACCTTTACGAGTAGCAATCTCAATTCTTGACTAATTACGAATTATCTCTTTCATTTACTTACAGAACGTAATTTCGAAATCAAAAGAGGGCAATAAAAAGCTTAACACTGGACGTGAAGAGTGTTGTTAAAGGGTAATGGCGGCCTCCACTCAAGGAGAAATACGAGTGGGTCCCGGCCACCAGGTAAACGATGTCTATGTACGTACATAACTCACAAAATTCACGGTAACAAATTCTGAATCAAATTCAAAATTTTTCTCTTCTCTTCTCCTCCTCTTCCTCCTCGTTTCTACTATCTTGAGTTTTCTATTTTTTGTTTTATAATATTCAAACGAATGAATACTCTCGTATTACACCGAGTTTTTCCTTGAACTTTTCTTTTCCTTTTTATGACTTACTGTCAACTAGTAACAGTCGTTCAAATCGATGCTTATACTTGATGTTTTGCAATTTTAACATCTGCAGTCTATATCAAAATGTACTTAGTCCGAATGCGGTTTTTTGGCTCATAAACAATCGAACGATTGTGCATTTTCGTGTAGATTGCAGGGTTCATTTCGTTCGTTTTTTGTTTTTTTTCAATTAGAGTAAACTACAATCCTGTTTCTTCCTTTCTCTATTTGGTTGTATTTCATAATTGGCTTTTGATAATTTGCAATTCTAGACAATTTTGTGATGATGTTACAAATGTATTCAGATTGAATCATGCATATTTATCTGTTTTCATTTGATTTTATTTACATTTATGCCTTATTTGAGCTGTACATAGTAAGAGGGCTGTTGTATTTAATTTTACTTTTATTGCCTTTTATTACTTTTTATTTTTGCTTTTGTGTTTTTGTGAACGAGAGCGTTATAGAGTGGTGAAAGTAGAGTAGAATTAGAAAAGGAGAAATGAGTTAGTTGTTGTGTGAACGTAAATAAGCGTGGAGATCAGTGAACAATGAAGCTTTACTCATTACTCTTACCCATAGATAGGAATGAAGGTTCACCTTGTTTCAGGTATTTTGTGTGGCTTGACATATCGGGTTTATCCAATAAGGACTTGACAACTTTTTTTTTTTAAATAAAACGCAAACCATTTGAGTTATTTCAAAACTTTATTATCGGCTTGAAGTACAATCAAAAGGTTTATAAATGAAACTCGACTTCGTTCATATGGCCACCGCGGGCACATTTGCTGCGGTCGATTCGTTAGACCCAATTTTCGATGACTTGGTCACACATTTTGGCCGGAACGGCCGCTATTTCGCGTTCAATGTTGGCTCTGAGCTCTTCCAACGTCGTCGGCTTGTTGGCATAAATCAATGACTTAACGTAGCCCCAAAGAAACTAGTCTTGTCCTTCTTAATGGGCGCTACAGTTCGGGGTGAACCTGGGCCTCAATTAACATGCCCCTCCATCTAGCACGATCTTTCGCTAGCCTTTTCCATTGCCGCACACCCAGTTGGCTGAGGTCCCCTTCCACCTGTGTGCGCCATCTTAAGGGCGGCCGTCCTTTGCTTCTTCGTCCCTCAGGGTTGGATTCAACGACTTTCCGGGCTGGAGCTGTGGCGTCCATTCGCTCTACATGGCCCAGCCATCTTAGGCGTTGAATCCGTAGACGCCTGACTAGGCTCGCCCGTAAAGTTCGTGGCTGAATCTTTTCCTCCATCCCCCGTCTGCGTTTATAGGCCCGAAAAGCACATGCAAAATCTTTCTCTCGAACCGACCAAGAGCCTCCTCATCCGCTACAACAGGACCGGGATGATAAGGGTCTTATATAGAGTCAACTTTGTCGTTCGGGAGAGGGCTCTATTACTCAGTTGTCTCCTGAGCCTAAAGAAACAGCGATTGGCAAGAGTGATTCTGCGTTTGATTTCGGAACTGATGTCGTTGTTCCAGGTAACTGCGGAGCCAAGGTAGACGAAGTCCTTAACTACCTCGAACTTATATCTGCCTATACAAACGTTCTGGCCGAGACGTCGGTGTTGAGCGTCCTTTTTTGATGACAGCATATATTTAGTTTTGCCCTCGTTTACCGCCAAACCAATTTTCGCCGCCTCCATCTCAATACTCGCAAACGCCTCATTGACATCTCGCTGTGATCTACCTATTATGTCAATATCGTCGTCGTATGCAAGGAGTTGCGAGGATTTGAAATAGATTGTGCCTCTTGTATTGGCCAGTGATTTTTGCACAATCATTTCCGATATGATGTTGAAGAAATCACACGATAGCGCATCGCCCTGCTTAAATCCTTTTTTGACATCAAAACTATCGCTAAGGTGTTCACCGATTCGGATGGAGCAGCGAGCATTCTCCAAAGTCATCCTGCATAGTCTGACGAGTTTAGCAGGTATGTCAAAGGTAGACATAGCGTTGTATAGCTCATCTCTAATTACGCTGTCGTATGCGGCTTTGAAGTCGACAAAAAGGGGGTGAGTGTCGACTTGAAATTCATTGGTTTTTTCCAGGATCCGCCGTATCGTGAAGATTTGGTCGATGGTGGACTTCCCTGGCCTGAATCCACACTGATAAGGACCTACCAGCTTATTTACAAAAGGCTTCAAGCGTTCACACAAAACTGCAGCGAAGATTTTGTAGGCGATGCTAAGGAGACTTATTTCTCTATAGTTGGCGCTATAGCGGGGTCTCCTTTCTTGTGGATCGGGCATACGATGCTGCGATTCCATTCCTCGGGCTTGCTTTCCTCTGACCATATCTTACAGATGAGCTGGTGCATGCTCCTGACAGTCCGTCTGTGCCAGCAGCTTTATTCGACTTGAGCTTCGATATGGCAATCTTAACTTCGTCGAGGTCAGGGGGACAGAATTGTCTGCGGTCTCCGTCGATTAGAAATGGATCATTCTGCCTGACAGCGGTATATTGACTAACATCGCCGTTATACAGTCTGCAGAAGTGGTTTTGCCATATTCTCAGCATCGACTGCGGTTCTACTACTAGGTGTCCGTTCTCATCCCTGCAGGCTTCCGTTCTGGCTTTATAACCTTGGCATGTTCGCTTTATCTGTTGATAAAACTTTCGAACGTTAAGCCTGCAGTAACACCTCTCCAAATCCTCAATCGCGCGCTTCTCGTGCTCTTTCTTCTTTCTTCTAAGAATCTTATGCTCCTCCCTTCTTTTTAACTCGTAGAGCTCACGAGCTGCTGTATGAATCCTCCTGCACTCGTCATCGAACCAGCTGTTTCTTCGTGGTGGAGCCTTGAAACCCAAAACTTCGGATGCAGAGCTTTTCAGGGCTTGTTTGCAAAGGCTCCACTGCTGTTCTATTGATAGTGTGGAGGATTCCGGTGTATTGGAGAGCTTAAGGGAGACGCGATCGGTAAAAGCACGAGCGGTTTCTGGCGATAGTAGCTTTCCGACGTCATAACTTTGTATTCTTACTCTACACGGTTGCGTTCGTGCTATCCGTAAGCGCATCTTGGCTACTACAAGATAGTGGTCCGAGTCGATGTTAGCCCCTCGGAAAGTTCGAACATCAAGAATAGTGGAGGAGTGTCTGACGTCGATCGCGATATGATCAATCTGGTTGGTAGTCGATTGATCAAAAGACCACCAGGTGCCTTTGTGTATATCGAGGTGCGGGAAGCGCGTACTGGCTAGAAGGAGATTTCGCCCCGTAGCAACATCAATCAGCCTGTGTCCGTTATCGGAGGACACCACCTCCGTGTAGGCTGTGTTTGCCAATGACTCGTTCAAATGTGCTTTCCTTACCCAGCTTAGCATTGAAGTCTCCTAGTACAGTTTTGATGTATGAGGTTTGAGTGATGATGTAGTCAAATCCATCACGAAATTGGATTGCGTTTTGGATGTGATTCGTTGGACCCGATTTTCGATGACTCGGCCACACATTTCGGTCGAAACGGCCGCTTTTCGCGTTCAATGTTGACTCTGAGCTTTTCCAACGTCGTCGGCTTGTTGGTATAAAACCAATGACTTAACGTAGCGTGACTTGAGATAACACGCTCATCAAACTTGCTCTTCAATAAATCGATTGTAACGTGTGCTATGTGGCTTGTGGCACCATCCTGTTGAAACCACATGTCGCCCAAGCCCATATCTTCCAATTCGGGCCAAAAATAATCGGTAATCATGGCGCGATAACGCTGTGGCCATTCACAGCAACGTGGCGATCGTTATCGTCGACGAGAAAATATGGCCCAATAACGCCGCCGGCATGCAAACCGCACCAAACAGTTACATATTTTTTGTGGATGAACTGGTGATTCGTGAAGCACATGTGGATGTTCACCCGACCAATAACGCATATTTTGCTTATTTACAAACCCACCGAGCCAACAATGAGCTTCGTCACTGAAGATGATTTTGCGATGAAATTCATCATCTTGGCGCATCTTCTCCAGAGCCCAATTGGAGAACGTACGTCGTTTCAAATGATCCATCGGCTTCAAGCTTGATCTTATATGGGTGTAAACCAAGATCCTTACGGAAAATACGCCATAATGTGGTCTGAGCGATGCCCAATTCTTGAGAACGCCGTGGAATTGACTGATTTGGATCGTTTGCTTCGGACGCCCGAACGGCAACGATATTTTCGACACTTCGACCAATCCGTATTGTCTCATTGACACGGCAACATCACACAACGAATACGTAGACTCTAATTTTTGCACTAGACTTGTTATTGCCCGTCTACTAGGGCGACAATTACGACCGAAAATTGGAGTTAGCGGTCTTAAAGTTGCGTTCAACGACTCCGATTTTCGGTAGAAAATTTTTATAATTTGCGGACATTGGTCGTTTGTGTACTTTACCATGATGAAAATGTTGAGTTTACTGAATAAATTGACAATGACAGTTCGATGATTAGTGAAAGGGTGCGTTCACAAATTGAATCCAAAGTTGTCAATTCCCTATTGGAAGACCCTTTATATGGTGCTACATTAAGCGGCCCACAGACAGGCTACGAATTGATTGGATCTGTTTGAAGTCATTTCGCCACACACTTGTGGATCGGTATACGTTCCTCATTTCACGCTGATCGCCGTCGAGTAAAGCGGGCCACATACACGCTACCGATCGTAAATTCTTGGAATAACATCATCAACCGCGCCACACACAAACATATTTGATAACTTGCGATCTGATGCAAACTGCCTGCCACGCACACACGACGATCTGTTTGAACCGCAACCGATCCATTCAATCCGTATCCTGTCTGTGGGCCGCTTTAGAATTGTCGTAGATTGTAGCAGGTTTTAGATTATGATGGTCCTATAAAACTACCGTCTACCTGACGACGTGGTATCTGTTTAGTGTATGCCTAGATCTAGTCTTATTTTATCACTTTCAGTGCAAGAGACAAAATAAACGGCAAATTGTATTCCTAGCAAGGTTGAAAGCACCAGGCCGAAGGATAATACGTGGTTTGACTTCAGCTGCAAAGAGGCTATTGGGCTCAGGGAGCTAAATTTTCGGGACTAAAAGGCAAACAGATCTGAGGAAAACCGAAAAAAGTACATACGAGCCAGAAATGACTGCAACACCCACATTCGACGGGTTAGATTTCAATCCGACCAAAAATTAAGACGTAGAATCCTCCAATGTCTCAAAGGTAGCAAAAGTTTCTGGTCGTTAGTAAAAACGTAAAATACTCAACTACGTCGTCTATACCGACGCTCATCCACAATGACATTCCAGCTGTCACCCCCTTAGACAAAGCTAACCTACTTGCTGCCCATTTCGCAACCAGTTCTCAGCTGCCAGCCTGTACTTTGTCTCCACCTGTACTAGAGTGCGTAAATTCCACCATGGGACCAATCCACTTCCGCACTCGTACAGTCGCAAGGGTCGCTGGTCCAGATGGTATTGCCCCAATAGTTCTGAAGAGGTGTTCTTCTACGTTGGCAAACCACTGCGTAACCTTTTTCACCTTTCCTACTCGTCTGTGCTCTTTCCGAGTAGGTGGAAAACAGCATTGGTCCAGCCTGTACCCAAAAAAGGCAAATCATCTTCTCCCTCCAACTACCGGAGTCTGCCTCGAACAACAAATCCGCATCCGAATATTTTCTCTGTAGCAGTTTCCGTAGTAGATACCACAGTTTTTCATCCGCTTTTTGCCTGGCCCATCCCATCGCACTTCTTGGAGCGCGGTAATGTCTGTCTTATAGCAGTCCAAAGAGCGCCTGGTCTGGGACCTAACGTTCCAGGTGCAGATCCGGCATTCGTTTCCTTTTAGGCGTTTGCAGGGGTCGTCAACATGTAATCCGTCCGTATCCGAGGCTGTTGGTTGTCTTTGAACAAATATTTAATTTACGCGATAGGGATGTTAACCCTAAGCGCAACTCCCACCTGGTGGAACAGGTTCCCCTTTCCCCAGGAACAAGGACGCCCGAAAGCACTATTGGAAGTTAGTCTTGAACAGGAAGGGTACGCTGTGATCGCCTATGCGGATGACATTGCTATTGCCGTCACAGGAAAATTTCCCAGAACTCTATGCGACCTTATGCAGAGTGCACTACATACAGTAGAAACCTGGACACGATACTGTGGACTTGGAGTGAACTCAAAGAAGACCGATCTAGTACTGTTCACTAACAAATATAAAATTCCGTCCCTCAACCCACCGAGGCTGGGTGGAACCCAACTAACAATCAAAGAACAGGCTAAATATCTAGGCCTAGTCCTTGACAGGAGGCTGAATTGGAAACCCAACATTCTTGATCGTAGTGGACAGGAGGTGGGGTCTCCAACCAAGCATTATGTACCTACCCTCGGGTACCTAGAAACACCAATAAGTACGGTAAAGCACATGATAAAGCTTCAAACCATAGAGGAGACCAACCTCCAATGGAATGAGAGCAATATCGGCTTTATCACCCAACAATTGTGGGCTAAGTTAAACTTAGGACAAACCAGGGACCTGGTGGCAACCAAAAGGGCAACCTTAAGTACTCTAGTGGGTGTCATTACATGTCACTGCACCATTGGAAAACACGCCGCCAGACTGGGGCTACCCTACAATGACTTCTGTCGCGGCTGCATGGACGAGGAGGAGGAGTAATCAATACACCATCTCTCCTATGGTCATGTCGCTCTTTTGCGAATCGCAGGAGGATTTACCTCGACGCGTCCTTCTTCGACAATCTAAGTGAGCTAGCAAACCAAAAAGTAGCTCAACTCCACCGCTTTATTAGAAGCACCTAGTTCCTAGGTAGCGGATCAGGGTAACCTGATCCAGGTGGTATCACAATGGGCCGGCTTCGGCCTAAGTGTGGCTTATGCCTACCACGTCAACCTAACCTAGTCTTTGTAGTCGATTCAATGTTGTTCTCCTTTTAAGCTACTTAATGCTTTTAACCTTCATTGCTCTCCTTCATTAAAGCATACATTCACTCACTGAGTTTGTTATACATTTTCAAATATCGTCTTCCATTGAGTACATTCTGTCCATGGAAGGTGATAAATAAGTTTCAATTGAGCAACATCATGTGCTTCGTTCCGTCGACAAAAAAAAAACCAATAAATAAATCTATTTTATGCAAGGCAAATAGGTATAGGCAATTTATAGATAGTGCGAGTATCAATCATGCTACTTAATCTACTAAGCAGTCAAACTGCTGCTGGTGCTGTGCTATCCATCGCGCGATCGAGTTATAAATCACAGTTTTGTATTCGATTACATTGACCTCTATAATATAGGCGCAATATTTTCCTATAAGCCTATGAAGGCCAAGCGATAAAGCTCACCGCATAGAGAGTAAGAGAGCGTACGAGTTCATGTACAGTGGTGTTCTCATAAATAGCACACCCTTATTCAAATATGTATTTGCTTGCAATACACTCTGTACTTACAAACTCTCCTGTGCCATAATATCCCAAGGTAGTACCGTTATGAATATGAAAAAAGATACCGTTAGGTTTTCCTGGTTTTGCAATCGTAAGAGTTGGTGATCATTGCAAATTGGGTGTTCATATAAATAGCACATATCATGGTGTGTCAGAAAAAAAAATATTTTTCAGTGATTAAGGGAGGTTAGTGTGAATCTTTTTAAGGATAGCAATAATTACACTCGAGGACGCCGTGGCGCAGTGGTTAGTGTGTTGGACTCTGACGCACGATGAGCGAGTTCGGATCCCGATAACACCGACGCCATCGAATATTTATTTCGCGGCGTTCCTCTTCGGCGGGGTACTGGCAAAAGCCCCCGTAGTATACTTGCCGCCGTGAAAAAGCTTCTCGACTCACGCCGTTCGGAATCGGCATTAAACTGTAGGTCCCTTTCACCTGTGTGAAAAATAAATCACACACAACATGGGTGATTGAGAGAAGCTTGGCTCTGGTCCTTCATAGGCTGTAACGCCATCAAAGAAGAAGAATAATTACACTCATTTCCTACACAAATAGGAGTATTTAAAATGGGCAGAGGGAAGCATTGCACGGAAGGAAGGAGGCAAATAGTCGGTACCATGATACGGGATGGAGAGACTATTTCAGAGGTGGCAAGGACATTAAGGTGCTCTAGGAAGCTTGTTCAAAATGCAATGAAGGTCATACGGTAAAGCCAGGATTATCCACAAAATCAGTGGCAGCGACCTTTTCATAGCTTCCCGGGAGATAAAGGTCCTTATTGTGAGTGTCGATAGTCGATCGATAATCGACAATTGTCGATTGAAAGTGTTGGTATTATGAATCGTTATAGCAATTGATACTTGTCGATTTGACAGTCGTTCGTAGTCGATTGGAAATTTGCAATCCATGGTTGGTATTTCACAATTTAATTCCGAACAAAATGTAAGTTTCTTAATGGAAAAATAACACTGAACGAATAGTAAAATAAGAAATATCTTAGGGCAAAACTAGTGACAAATAAAAAACAGATGGAGATCATGGTTTCCTATATGGAACTAATGCCTGACCTTTTCATGTTGCGTATTAAATAAGCTTTCCAACGAACTTCCTT
Organism: Eumerus sabulonum; assembly: GCA_951905685.1. Classification (NCBI taxonomy): domain Eukaryota; kingdom Metazoa; phylum Arthropoda; class Insecta; order Diptera; family Syrphidae; genus Eumerus; species Eumerus sabulonum. The sequence continues at coordinate 10,958,925 of OX645061.1, read as the reverse complement.
CAGGATCCCTATATGGAGTCATTAGATATGGTTTTAATGCGTACCTAGCATCTCCTAAAATTAATAGGAATTAGCTATCAGTAATAAAAAAAAAACCGGCCAAGTGCGAGTCGGACTCGCGCACGAAGGGTTCCGTACCATCTGTATATATAAATATGAAAGAGACTATGTATGTACTATCTTCATGATGAGATATAGTTGATCATCAAAGTGTCCATTGAATTCAAATCAATTACCTTACTTGACAACAACGATGTGAAAAGGCGAATAACAATAATGGGAAATATGGGAAAAAGGTTTGCTGCTAGGATTAATTCATTAAAGACACAAACGAGATCAAAACTGGGAAGTTTGCTACTGGTTGTGGGATATTGTCGACTAACCTCAGTTCAGTATGGAGACCAAGAGATTTTTTGGATGAAAATCATGTCTGTTGTATGGGAGCCCCCCTTAAATATTCATTTTGTTCTGTTTTTAGTATTTGTCGTGGTAGCGGCAACAGAAATACATCATCTATGAACATTTCAACTCTCTATCAGGGTTCATGAGATACAGCCTGGTGACAGACGGACGGACGGACAGCGAAGCCTTAGTAATAGGGTTCCGTTTTACCTTTGGGTACGGAACCCTAAAAAGGGAAATTGAAGAAGAAAAATATGAACTAATTCTGATCTGAAACGGATGCTTACATTTTTTCTTCCAGTTGAAAAGGGTTTGAGGAATCCCTGATTTTTCTCCTTTTGTGAGCTATTTCTGATAACTCTATCTGAGTAGAATCGGAATCCGAATCACTTAGAAATAATTCGGTCGATGTCATTATTTTATCGTATTTATTAACAGAAAATTTCAAAAATCAAAACTAGGTATACCGGCTATTATTAACGAAATATGTACGTCAAACGCATGTCAAATGTATGTCATTCACAATAGGGTGCTCTTTATTCACAATAGCGCCGTTCACCCCATACGATTTGTCTATACGATTTGCTTGATGACTCGTGTCTGTACTGCCAATCGTCAATGTGAACGCTCCATAGTCGATACGATTTGTAGTATGAAGTTCAGAATTTTCGACTTTTTGCCTTGCTTGTGTGAGTGCCCGTGTATGTGTAAAAGTCAGAAATTATACTTCCGTACGTTTTTCACTTTTTTTGTGATTTCGAAGGGTGAACATCAGCGGACAAAGGCGATATGACGACGAATTTAGTGACAAGTTATGGCATTTCCAAGCTTGTAGATGTAATAATAGACTATTGTTGGCGGGATTGGTGTCTACTTCCGAGCTTCGGATATATGTATGTAGCTGGCTTAAATTGGTAGTGGTCAGCAAAACTCTAAATCTTGTGGTTATAATTCCAAAAATATTTTCTACTACACGCCACCACGATACTTCCACTTGGGAGCCGCCAGGACCGACGCCAGGCACCGAGATACCGACCGCCAGTTGCGGAGGCTCCTGTTTCTCGTGGTACCAGATTATAGCTACCGGTGGAGCTTCGCGATCGCAAGGTCACTTTCAGATGAGTTCCGCAAAGCTCGAGGTCTAGCACCTCACCCTAGAAAAACTCCCAACTTTGGAGCAAGGCAGTACTCCAGCGCCTCGCCTCTTACGACAGGCATGCCTTTTATTCTCCCCATTTTGTAACAACTCAGATGTATATTTAAAAAAAAAAACAGGGGTAACGATATTCACGACACAAATTCTCTCTCACAAATGAAATCTATCAAACTTGCAGTATAGTGTGAACGCTACGTACTTTTGATTGTCAAAAAAATCGTATGGTGTGAACGGCGCTAATCACTTAGAAATAATTCGGTCGATGTCATTATTTTACCGCATTTATTAACAGAAAATTTCAAAAATCAAAACTAGGTGTACCGGCCATTATTAACGAAATATGTACGTCAAACGCATGTCAAATGTACGTCATTCACAATAATGTGCTCTTTATTCACAATAATACATTTATTTGTCGATTGAGTTACACAATACCAAAACCAGATTCAATCGACGCAATCGACCGTTGTCGAGTCGATCGCTGATCGACACTCATAATAGGGGCAAAAGCAACAACTACATGACCAACACAATATCCAAATATCAGCCGTAACTGTAAGTCGCCGCTTAATGAAATTCCAGCTTCATGGAAGATTCGCCAGGAAAAAAACCCCTTGTCTCAAAAAAAAAAAAAAAAAACCGAAAGAGAAGACTTATTTTCGCAAACGCTCACAGAAGAACTAACCCTTGTACTTTTGGAAAAATATCTTGTGGAGCGACGACAGCTTGGGATCAGATGGCAAAAAGTATGTGCGAAGGCCAATACTAGATACACCATTAAGACTGTCAAGCGTGGCGGTGGGAGCATAATAATGTTTGCGGCGATGCCATGGCATGGCGTTGGACCAATTGTGAAAATAAATGGCATTATGGATCAACATCAGTATAAGAGACTGCGAGGACTCTTTTCTTTTGTCGCAGTAGTTTTTTCTCCTCCCTTCTTCTGGCTCGGTACTCTTCTTGCGCTACCCTGGTTTTCCTCTGCAGCGCATTTTGATACGCCTCGTCGGTTGCTGCCTTTTCTGCTCACACTCGCCATCATACCACGGGTTTCTTGTCGGGGGTGGTAGGTATCCTAAGGTGGTTTCGGCTACTTACGGAATGGCTGAGCGGCAATGCAGCCACATGCAGCTGCTCCCTGTAGACTCTGGTAACCTCCGGTGTGCTCAGGCGCCCAATGGCGAACCTCCTCCTGATGGACTGATGCAGCTTTCTGACATTGGACAATCGAGCTCCGAATCTTGCTGCTAAAAGGAAGTGGTCAGAGTCGACATTTGCCCCTCTGAATGTTCGCACATCCAGGATGTTTGACAAGTGCCTAGCGTCAATGAGCACATGGTCGATTTGGTTGGCGGTTCGACCGTCCGGAGATCGCCAGGTTACTGTGTGGATTCGCTTACGAGGGAATCTTGTACTATTTATCACCGCATTACGATCTTTCGCAAAGTCCGTGAGTCGGAAGCCGTTATCTGTTGTTGTATCGTGGAGGCTGTGCTTTCCGATCACTCCGCCAAGGGTGTTTTCCTTACCGATTTTGGCGTTGAAGTCCCCGAGCACGATTTTTACATCGTACTCTGGACAAGCTTCGTAGGCGTTGTCCAGGAGGTCATAGAAGTCCTCCTTGATAGGGTCTTCAGCCTCGTCGGTAGGGGCGTGTGCACATATAAGGCTGATGTTATAAGATCTGCCTCTGATGCGGATCACAGACAGGCGAACACTTATGGGTTTAAGGTCGATGACTTTAACCGCTTTCCCTACACAAATCCGTATCCCAGTAAGTGCAATCTTTTGTGACAGCTGTAATAAATGTCGCAATTTTTCTTCCTCATCATACCGTTTCCTATCCAGCGTATTTCCTGGACCGCAGTAATATCCGCCTTGTACTGCCTAAGGATTCTTTCTAGTTTATGAGCAGCTCCGGGAGTGTACAGGGTTCTGACATTCCAGGAGCATACTCGCAAATCGTGTTTGTAACACCAAGCATTTGTGTCACTCTAAATTTTTTTCTTTTCCCTTATTTTCAAAATAAATGTTACTTGTAAGAAACACTGTAGCCATCCCATAATGTAAATTATAACTATGTATATGTCGAAAGCTATTGTATGTTGGCGTTACAGTCCATGAAGAACCTGAGCCGAGCTTCTCTCAATCACCCATGTTGTGTGTGATTTCATTTCCCCATAGGTGAAAGGGACCTACAGTTTATTGCCGGTTCCGAACGGCGAATTTCGAGAAGCTTTTCATGACAATTTTACTACAGGGAGTTTTGTCAGAACCCCGCTGAGGAGAAACACCGTGAAAAACACGTAAGATGACATGGCTGTGTCGGGATTCGATCCCGTGTCATCGGCGTCAGAGGCCAACACACTACCCACTGCGCCACGGTGCTCTCAAAGCTATAGTAATACTAAATGTACATGGAAGGTTTAGTGATACCAGGTGTATGTGTATAAAATTATATAGTAATAGTAACCGTGTAAGCTATGTGAGTATAAAAGGCCGCGCAAATTTGGAATAATCCTCACTTTTGAGATCGCTTCGCAACCATTTCGACGGTATACTACTGCCATTTGGTATTGAAGCCCTTTCAACGAGAAGCCCGAGTTTTAAGAATTCCCATTGACGGAGGTACACTACCGCCTCTTTGGTTTGAACCTACTAGAATCCTTGGTTGAGTTCTCATTGACGGAGGTACACTACCGCCTCTTGGTTTGAACCTATTAGAATCCTTGGTTGAGATCCCATTCACGGAGGTACACTACCGCCTCTTTGGTTTGAACCTACTAGAATCCTTGGTTGAGATCCCATTGACGGAGGTACACTACCGCCTCTTTGGTTTGAACCTACTAGAATCCTTGGTTGAGATCCCATTCACGGAGGTACACTACCGCCTCTTTGGTTTGAACCTATTAGCATACTTAATCCTTGGTTGAGTTGCCGCCTATTCAGCGGGGTACTGCGTCTTTTCGCATATCCTGCGGTAGAGGGTAAATCAACCTATTGCCTCAAATTGCGATAACCCTTGCCGTAGTTGTAAGGAAATAAATAAATATACGTATAAGCAAAAGATTAACACAATTCCTCTGTGTTTTACTGTCCCTGCGAAGGGATCAACTGAAGAGATTGGTGAGCCCTACCCCCTATCCGAGCACCCTTACTCCAAAGATCGGACAGCGAGAAAAGATCTCGTTACAATTAGCGCCCAACGTGGTTCTAAACGAAAAGATCCTCGTTACATTGGCACCCAACGTGGGGCTAAATGAGAAAGGTCCTCGTTACATTGGCACCCAACGTGGGGCTAAACGAGAAAGATCCTCGTTACATTGGCGCCCAACGTGGGGCTAAACGAGAAAGATCCTCTTTATATTGGCGCCCAACATGGGGCTAAACGAGAAAGATCCTCGTTACATTGGCGCCCAACGTGGGGCTAAACGAGAAAGATCCTCTTTATATTGGCGCCCAACATGGGGCTAAACGAGAAAGATCCTCGTTACATTGGCGCCCAACGTGGGGCTAAACGAGAAAGATCCTCGTTACATTGGCGCCCAACGTGGGGCTAAACGAGAAAGATCCTCGTTACATTGGCGCCCAACGTGGGGCTAAACGAGAAAGATCCTCGTTATATTGGCGCCCAACGTGAGGCTAAACGAGAAAGATCCTCGTTACATTGGTGCCCAACGTGGGGCTAAACGAGAAAGATCCTCGTTACATTGCCGCCCAACGTGGGGCTAAACGAGAAAGATCCTCGTTACATTGGCGCCCAACGTGGGCCTAAACGAGAAAGATCCTCGTTACATTGGCGCCCAACGTGGGGCTAAACGAGGAAGGTCCTCGTTACATTGGCGCCCAACGTGGGGCTAAACGAGAAAGATCCTCGTTACATTGGCGCCCAACGTGGGGCTAAACGAGAAAGATCCTCTTTACATTGGCGCCCAACATGGGGCTAAACGAGAAAGATCCTCTTTACATTGGCGCCCAACATGGGGCTAAACGAGAAAGATCATCGTTACATTGGCGCCCAACGTGGGGCTAAACGAGAAAGATCCTCGTTACAATAATTAATAAAGCTCATATAAACGCACATCAGTTTTCTAAACTTACTTACTTACTTTGATGGCGCTACAGTTCGGGGTGAACCAGGGCCTCAACCAACAAGCCTCTCCAGCCGGCCCGATCTTCGGCCAGCCGCTTCCAGTGCCGCACGCCCAGTTGGTTGAGGTCCCCTTCCACCTGTGCGCGCCACCTTAAATGCGGTCGTCCTCTGCTGCGTCGTCCCTCGAGGTTGGAGTCGAAGACTCTTCGGGCCGGAGCTTTGATGTCCATTCGCTACATGGCCTAGCCATCTTAGACGTTGGATCCGAAGACGTCTAACCAGGCCGATGTCGCTGTACAGCCCGTACAGTTCTTGGTTGAATCTCCTCCTCCATTCTCCGTTTACACAAACGGGACCAAAGATTGCACGCAGAATTTTCCTCTCGAAACGTCCAAGAGCCTCTTCATCCGCTTTTGATAACGTCCAAGAGCCTCTTCATCCGCTTTTGATAGCGTCCAAGCCTCAGCGCCGTAGATGAGGACCGGGATGATTAAGGTTTTGTAAAGGGAAACCTTAGTTTTTCGAGAGAGGGCTCTACTACTCAAATGCCTCTTGAGCCCGAAGAAGCAGCGATTGGCAAGAGTTATTCTGCGTTTTATCTCAGCGCTGGTGTCGTTGCTGCTTGTCACTATCGAGCCAAGGTAGACGAAGTCCTTGACTACTTCAAAAATATAGCTGCCGAAAGTGACGTTCTGACCAAGACGTCGGTGTTGTGCGTCTTTCTTGGATGACAACATATATTTGGTCTTGTCCCCATTTACCCTTAGACCCACTTTCGCCGCTTCTGCTTCAATGCTTGTGAACACCTCATTGACGTCTCGCTTTGTTCGTCCAATAACGTCAATGTCATCTGCGTAGGCAAGCAATTGTGTGGATTTGAAGTAGATCGTACCTCTTGTATTGGCCGCAGAGTCCCGCACGATCTTTTCAAGAATAATGTTGAAGAAATCACATGACAGTGCGTCACCCTGTCTAAAACCTTTTTAAACATCAATGGGGTCGGTTAGTTCACCTCCGACCTTAATGGAGCAGCGAGAGTTCTCCATAGTCATCCTGCATAGTCTGACGAGTTTGGCAGGAATGTTAAAACATGACATGGCTCTGTATAACTCGTCTCTATAAACACTGTTATACGCGGCTTTAAAGTCGACGAAAAGATGGTGCGTGTCGACCTGGAATTCATGGGTCTTCTCCAAGATCTGCCGTAGTGTAAATATTTGGTCTATCGTGGATTTTCCTGGCCTGAAACCACACTGGTAGGAACCTATCAGATTGTCCACGAACGGTTTCAGGTACTTACACAGTACGGCAGAGAGGATCTTGTACGCGATGTTCAGGAGGCTTATCCATCTGTTATTGGTGCAGTCATATGGGTCTCCTTTCTTATGGACCGGGCAAACGATACTGAGATTCCATTCATCGGGCATGCGTTCTTCCGACCATATCTTGCAGATGAGTTGGTGCATGTTCCTAACCAGCTCATCGCCAGCTGCTTTAAACAGCTCCGCGGGGAGTCCGTCTGCTCCAGCAGCTTTATAAGACTTAGGTTTCGATATCGCTATCTTAACATCGTCTAGGTCGGGTGGACGGAATTCTCCTTCGTCTTCGTCCATTGTGAATGGTTCGCTCTGCCTGACGGCGGCATTTTGACTATCATCGCCGTTATATAGTCTGCAGAAGTGGTCCTTCCACAATCTGAGCATCGACTGTGACTCCACTACTAGTTGTCCGTGCTCATCCCTGCAGGCTTCTGCTCTGGCTTTGCCTTTTTTTTTTTTTTTTTTTTTTTTTGAGAATGCTTCTCGTAGGAGCCAGGGTGATCCCCTCAGGAGTCATAACTTCACTGAGAAGGATACGCTTCCTAAGATGGCAGAGAGCAGCACACTCACACAGTATGTGTTCTGCCGTCTCATCGTCCTCAAGACAGAGCCAACACTCAGTTTCAGACGAGAGGCTTATTTTGTTTAGATGATATCTCAGACCGCAGTGTCCCGTTAGATACCTGACTAGTCTTCTGATATCCATCCTATTGAGTTTGAGTATGTTAATAGGGTGCTTGTTCAGGGGTCGTGTAAGTCGTTTAGATTGACGGAGTCCCCGAACGCTGTTCCAAAAGGATAGGTGTTGTAATTTTTCCCACTTGTCTAAGAAGTAATTTATCTTAGACGCGGGAATGCCGCAGAATGGTTCCGGACCTATATACTTGTCACTGGAGCCCTTCCTGGCAAGTTGGTCGGCAATTTCATTGCCCTTGATACCTTTATGGCCTGGCACCCACCAAAGCTTAACATTGGTTCTTTTGGCGAGGTCTTGTAGGGCGTCATGGCATTCCTTGACGGTTTTTGAGTTTGTGCTGTACGAACCCAGCGCTTTAAGCGCTGCTTGGCTATCAGAGAGTATGTTGATGGTTACTCCTCTGATGCCAGTCTCAAGATTTAGATTTACGCATGTTAGGATGGCATGCAGCTCTGCTTGGAAGATGCTGGGACTTATTCCCAGTGCCTTCGAGATTTTGCGTTTTATTCCAAAGATGCCGGCGCCAATGCCGGAAGCCATCTTGGAGCCATCCGTGTACCACCTAAGGCCTTTGACATTTAGCAGGGGATCACTGTTTTCCCATGCTGAGCGGCTTGGGATCAATATCTCAAATCTCTTGTCAAAGGTGAAGGTGTGTGGCAGTGCGTCCGAGACTGTAGTAATCATATCCAGCTCGGGAAGGTGTTGTAATATGGACATGTGGCCTGCGGGTCTACATGGCATATTTGTTCCCGAGCAGAGGATTCTGATTGCACTGCGTAATGCCACCTTTTTGATAAAAAGGTGCAGTGGAGTGAGTCCAATGAGTGCTTCTTGGGCTGCCGTGGGGCAGGTTGGCATAGCGCCTGTGATGCCGAGACACGCTAGTCTCTGAAGGCGTTGAAGCTTAACAATTGTAGTTTTTTGCTCAACTTTTGACCACCATACGGTGGACCCGTAGGTGACGATAGGTCTAACTATCGCGGTATATAGCCAGTGGACTACCTTAGGTTTAAGTCCCCAGGTTTTACCGTAGGTGCGTCGACAGGCCCACATGGCCTTAGTCGCTTTCATGAGTTTATTTCTCATATTGGAGTTCCAGTTGAGTCTACGGTCTAGGTCAATACCTAGATATTTTACTTCCTCTGAAAATCCTATGCGTGTGCCATTTAGTAAGATTGAGCAGGGTTGTACCTTTCTCCTCTTTGTAAATGGGACTAAGATCGTCTTATTTGGGTTAATAGATAAACCCTCTCTGCCACACCAGTCAGAGATAAATTGGAGCGCAAGCTGCATGCGCTCACAGGCAGTGATCTCGCACTTGCCCGTAACAATGACTACTAGGTCATCAGCATATCCGACGACCTCATAGCCCCGAGTGGTTAGCTTGCGTAGTAGATCGTCGATGACTATCGACCAAAGCAATGGCTTTGCCTTGGCATGTTCGTTTTACTTTCTGGTAAAATTTTCGAACGTCGTTCCTGCCGTAACATCTCTCCATGTCCACATCAGTTTTCTAAAACAAAACAAAAAAAAAAACAACCTCTTTTTAGACTTTTGGCACAACATAATGTATGAGAACTTACGGGTGTGCTATTTATCTGGGCACCACTGTAGATGTTTAATTTTAATCGTAAAAAAACTAGTTTAGGTCAGAGCGTCTCCTCGATAGTCCTGCATGCATGATTCACTGAAAGTTCACTGCTCAATGTAAATAGGCAATTAAACTCTACACTCATTAATCATTCATCATGCATATTATATACTAACTGTACATATATATATATATATTAAATGTCTTTTATACGTATACATACATATTTGTTTGGACGATTGAGCCAAACACCATTCAACCATGACTATATTCCCTCAACTAATCAATTTGCTATTTTATAAATCATTAATTTGATCCAAAAAACCAAAACCAAAAAAAAAATACAAAATAATATAAAAAAAAACAACAAAAATACAAAAAAACAATGTTTTGGTGGGACGATGATGATGAACACAGGCAAAACTGCCCGATTATAATCCAATTTCAAGTTTTCCCGTTGATAAAGAAATCGATGAGCGTGAATTAGAAGAGCCACGATGGAGTCCTGGAATAGTTGCCGATGGAGATTTAATAATGTTTGTTCGTGCAGCACGTTCCATGGCAGCATTTCAAGGTAATGTCGCCGCGTCTGTTTTTTTTTTTTGTTTATTCTGATAGAGTATTGCACGTTTAAACGTTTCAAGGATTAGTTTATGAGAATTTCCTTTTATTTATTTTTTTTATACATACCTACTACTTACACCTATAGGCATGTGTGATGGAGGTTTAGAAGATGGTTGTTTAGCAGCAAGTCGTGATGATACTACAATCAATGCACTAGACGTTGTGAGTATTAATTATTTTTTACGAGTAATGTATGTATGTCGATAACCATTGATCGATTGCTTTTTCTTTTTAGTTACATGATTCCGGTTATGATACAGGTACAGCCCTGCAAGCCCTAGTTAAATGCCCAGTTTCTAAAGGAATTGATAAGAAATGGACAGAAGATGAAACAAAGAAATTCATAAAAGGTTTACGACAATTTGGCAAGAACTTCTTTCGCATACACAAGGATCTATTACCGCATAAAGAGACGCCCGAGTTAGTTGAATTTTACTATTTGTGGAAGAAAACACCAGGCGCAAATAATAATCGGCCACATCGTCGACGTCGACAATCATCGTTACGTCGCAATCGTGTTACACGCGCCAGTAATACGCCACCGAAAAAAGAGGATACACCAGAGCCACAGGCTGCTGCCGAATCACGACCGTCGCCCGTTTCGAAGGAAGAGAATAGCTCATTGACCGAAGACGACGTTAGCGAATGCGATAGTGATTCGAGCTTAACAAACAAAAGGGATGAATCACCATCTAGAATGAGGACACGCAATAAACAGCAACAGAATAAAGAACAAGTAGCCAATGGTAAGCGACCGAAACGTGGTGGTACCGAAACACCTGAAGTTACCGATAGTAGTAGCCCAAAAACGCCAACCAAAACGGAGAACAATAATAAACGTAAGCAGGCGAAACAGGATACGCCTAATAAGAAGAAGCGTTCCGACACGGACGGTGATATCACCGATGATAGCAAAGAGAAACGAAAGAGATCCGACAGTCCGGTGGAGAGCATGAACTCAGACAGTCGGCCCGATTCGGTGCTGGACGAAGGAGACAATACAAACGATGCGCCTGAACCGCCACAAATCGTTGGCGTTGTGGGTGGTGTTGGTGTTACATCGAAAGATGTTGATGAAAAGGTAACAGATGATAAGCCGATCGTTCCAGTAGTCGAAAATGCTGTTAAAACCGAAAAGGATCTAGAACAGGATGAGGAGACGAATCAACAAGCACCAGTTGTCGTACAACAGCCACAACAACTCACGGATAAGCAGCCGCCGCTGCTGCCTTCAGTGACAGACGATAGTTCGGCGAGTGGAAAGCAAACAGTAGACGAGCAATTGAACGAAAACGATGTCTCGCAAGAAATGCCCGTACAAATTCCTGTATCTATTCCGGCGACGGAAGAAATGGTCAACAACAGTGGCTACGTTCCCAAAGAACACGAGATGCTCAGCAAGATTGCCAACATGAAGCAAGAGACGTCGAGCATTTCCACACAACAAAAACCAATGTCAGTGCCTCCCGCACAAGCACAAATCCCAGCAATTGGCCAGGCTCAACCGACAGCGGATTATGCCGCCAAGGAGGTATACATTAAGAAAGAGCCAATGGAAGATTCATCCTCGATGGATGCGACATGCAATCAGAACAGCAATGAGCCACAAGATCTCAAAGTCAAAATCGAGGTCAAGAGCGAAGATGCCAAGTCGAATATGAATGTTTCACCTGCCGGCATGCCAGCCGGACACCCGACATCCGTTCTCAACCCGCAGCCTTGTGTTACCGATGCGCCGGAACACAAATACGAAAGCCAACCGCCACCATTCGACGGTCACATTAAATTCGGCAATCCCGGCAACGAGGTCAAATATCCCGGAGATATTGAAATGAAATATAACGACGCAATGAAGTACAATCCGCCGAACGAGGGAGTGCCCAAGTTCCCGCACGAATTGAAATACCCGCCGCCGTGCGAACCCATCAAATACGGGCAGGACGTTCCTGGAAAGTATGAGCTTAAGTATGGCATCGAGCACGGTCTACCACCGAAATCATTCAATGAACCCATCAAAATCCCCGATCTCAAGGCATATCAACAGCATCCGCCGCCGGAGAATCAAATGAAATATCCTCCACTGGGCGGTGATCCAAATCAAAATCCCGTTGCCATGCCGAAGCCCCACTATCAAGCCGACGTACATCCGTTGTCTCGTTCGCCGTACGACGCGAGCATTATGCTGAAATACGGCGATTCAATGACTGCCAAGTATGGGCTTGGTCCACCACCGGGCCATCAGCAGCCGCAGGATTTGAAATATCCTCCCCCGGACGGACCACCGCTCAAGTCGGTCTATCATGGGGAAAATCTTATCAAGAGCAGTCCGTACGAGCAGCAAACAGGTGCAACGAGCGGGAAATATCCGCCGTCGGAAAGCCCGATCGACGCATCGTCGCGGTCCACGCCCAACCAAGACAGTCAGGGTAGCAACAGTAATTCACAGCAGTCACAACAGTTCCATTCACCTCATCCCTCACCCCATATGCCTTCCACTATGCCCGCGGGCATGCATCCTCAGAATTTGGTTTCACAGCATCCGGGAATACCACCTAACTCGTCACTGCATCACCCCACGCCCACTCATCCGGGAATGCTGAACTCGCTCGCGTCACAGCAGCAGTTGCAACAGCATCAGCTACAGCAACAACAGCAACAGCTTCAACAACAGCTACAGCAACAACAGCAGCAGCAACAACAACAACAACAGCAACAACAACAGCAGCAGCAGCAGCAACAGCAGTCACAAAACTCCAATTCGTCAAATATTCCAGCATCCTCAGCGACGGGTGGCATGCTGATGCCGCCGTCATCAGCGCCAAATATTCTGATGCCGCCGAACTCATTGCAGCACCTGCAGCCGGGTACACCGAGTCACCTGCCTCCGCTGCACAGACCGCATCAGGATCTTCCTCCGTCGTTACATCACCCAGGCATCCCTTTATCGCTGCAAGGGCACACGGGTCACGGTATTCCACCGCCACCACAGGGTCATCATCCATCGGCGATGCAACAACCTTCACCGGCTGGACAACAGGCAAATGTGCGGACGCCGTCACCAGCTCAACAGCGACCTGTCGAATCACAAAACAATTCGAACTCGCAGAGCAACAATAACAACAGCAGAGAGCAACAGATGCAGCAAAATCAACAGTCGCACCGGGGATCACCTCTGCCCGGACTGGCGAATCCTCCGCCCGGAATGCTCGGTCATCCGATGCCACTGCATCCGCACATGCACATGCAAGGTCACCCGGTACATCATCCCGGTCACATGGTTGGCGGACCAGGCATGGGCCCGGGCGCTGGTGGACCAGGTACTCCACTCTCTCTTATTGGTACCTCTATGGGCGGCATTCCCGAGTCGGGCATAAGCCGACGAACGCCACCAGTCGGTGGTATTCCTTCATCGGTCTCATCTGCTTCCTCCGCGCAAACGACAACAACGGTGCCATCGTCAGCATTTAGCCGAGCTAGTCCTAGTGTTCAAAACAGTTCAGCACCATCTTCCGGTCCACAAATGCACAATTCTTCGTCTGGTTCTTCCTCACATCGCCCGCCGTCGCCATCGACTGGAAGCAATATAAGTCGACAATCTCCTCTCCACCCAGTGCCACAGAGTCCCCTCGGTCATCATCCGTCAGCGTCCGCGCTATCGGCTGCGGCTGCTGCTGTGGCAGAACGTGATCGTCACGCACTTTTGCGACAACAGTCGCCGCACATGACACCACCGCCGGTGTCCAGTGCATCTGCTCTTATGGCCAGTCCGTTGAGTAAAATGTACGGTCCACAGAGTCAGCGAGGATTGGGTGCATCACCACCACCACATCTGCGACCTGGAGCTTCACCACCAGTGATACGTCATCCACAGATGCCCTTGCCCCTGCCTCTAATCGGTCCCGGTGCCGGAATGTCTCAAATGGGTGTTCATCCGAGTCAAGCGCCCTATCCCCATCATCTACTACATCCATCGATGTTCTACCCGCATCATCACAACCCGTTCAATTCGCCGTATCCCTACCATCCGTACGGGCCAGGTTTCCCAACCGCATACATGAAGCCACCGCCGCCAGGACCTCTCGATCCGGCGGCTGTAATGGCACATCACCAGGGAATTCAACAGCAATCGACGGCACCTAGACCCGAGGAGAGCTCTCATTCTTCTTCGGTCGATAAACAGAATTCACAAAGTATGCAGCACAAAATCAAACCACCCACACCAAAGACGCTACAGGGCAACAATAGTGGCAATAGTGCTAGTTCGACTCCGACGGGCGGTATTGGACCAGGCGGTCCTGGATCAAATGCCGGTGGTGCTGGCAACAGTGGAGTTGGTGGTGGCGGTGGCGGAACACCACAAACACAATATCCAGGTGCTCATCCGGGCTATCCACCACAGCAACATCCTGCGTTCCAGGACAATGCATCAACGCTTGTCAAACCCACCAGTCACATGGATGCTCTACGTGCACATGCGCATTCGGCGAGCACTAACCTCAGTAGTCATCATCCAACAGAACCTTGTGAGTACCTACCCTTGCTTATAACCTGCTCCGTGTGGTAGAGTTTACATTTTATTATTTTTTAGTGCCAATTGACATTGAGCCAGATCCAGAGCCGGAGATTCCAAGTCCAACGCACAATATTCCCCGGGGACCGAGCCCCGAAGCGAAACCCGATGACACCGAATGCCATCGATCGCAATCAGCTATGTGAGTAACCTACACGATGTTTGATCTTCTCGTTGTGATTTTGTCTATTTGTCCTTCAGCTTCGTTCGCCACATCGACAGAGGTGATTACAATTCATGTACAAGAACTGATTTGATATTCAAACCAGTTGCTGATTCGAAATTGGCCCGCAAACGAGAGGAGCGCGACAGGAAAATAGCCGAGAAGGAACGCGAACGACGGCAGGTAAGCAAGCGGCTAACCTATTTTCGAAGTAGTCAAGCCATTCATGTTTTTGTTTTGTTTTAGCAACAACAGCAGCAACAACAACAGCAGCAGCAACAGCAGGCAGCACAACAAGCTGCTGCCCAACAGGCCAAACTCAAAGCCGAGCTGAAACCACCCTATGCCGATACGCCCGCACTACGTCAACTCTCCGAATATGCCCGACCTCACGTTGCATTCAGGTTCGTAATCCAATCTAACTCTATCCCTCGTCACATCCCCCCTGTTTCTTGTTACATTACACCGGGCCCCCAACTTAGAGATCGCCTTACTCTTCTGATTGGCAATCGATCATTCGAACGAACTCAAAATTCAAAAAAAAAAACTGAAAATGTTAACAAGCGACAAACACATACTCTCCCCCCACCCACCATCCACACTCCCATTACTACTAATAGATACTTGTCCGACCGACAATCAACTGAAATCATTTAAAAATAATTTTCTCCAAATCTTATTTTTAAATATTTCAGCCCTGTTGAACCGATGGTAGCACCATATCATCACCCAATGGGGCCAATGTATAGTAGAGAGAGGTACAGTGAATAATTACTTAAAACCAATTGCTTTTCATCTTTCTTTCGTTCTTTGTTTTGTTTTTCTTTGACGAAACGCTTCGTACCACACAATATCATCTTAACCAAAACAATATATCTTGTTCCTCCACATCCCGCTTTCATCTCATTCCAATTAGTCCAATTGCTTCTGTCCGAAATTGAAACGAAAATGAAAAGTGTTTCGTCTTAGTTGTGCAAGCACTTGTAGTACATATTCCTGTTCGGCTTAGTTCATCCATCTATCATTAGCGTATGCATAAGCACCATGAGCTATCAAACATTTTCCTTCAATAACATCCAGTGCCTACTGCATGCCTGTTCTCTTCTAGATAAAACGACGACGTGTCCTTCTAACACCCGCTTCCCATACTTGCTTTTTCAGACTTTCTTTTTTGTTATAGTAGATGCATGCACATACATATGTACATATCCATTCCCCATGCACACAAAACATATACATATCAATAGAACTAAGTAAGGTTTAAGGGTTCATAAGGTACCACTTACTGTCACGGTGTAGCGTTAACGTTAAGCACATTTTGTTCTCCATTTCGTTTACCTAGCCAGAAGACGGAATATACGAGATATGTATCTCGTCAATGAAATTCATTTCTTATAGATCTAAATGGAAGGAAATTGCTAATGTTGTGTAATCCTGACGTTTTCCCTTTTGTTTTGTTTCGTAATTACAGGGAACTGGAGGACCTGAAGAACGCACAGGCAGCTGCTGCTGCTAGTCAGTCTCGATTGGACCCGCACTGGATGGAATACTACAGGATGAGGTGAGTTTCCACAGGTTCTTTTAGGAAATTTCGAACAAAAAATGTTTAGGTCAACGCTCACACTGACACGTGGGTGCTGCTCTTTGTTGGTGGAGCAAATCACGCCATTATAACACTCACAGCATATGGTCAACTGAAATTCATCTTCTGCGTATGCAATATTAAAAGTGCTCGAACGAATTACTACGGACTATAACCAAACCCGGAATTTGGTCGGCTCTCGTCCTATCTAGGACAACCATCCCTGGGAGTAGTTAACGAACATCAACGACCCAAACCACTGCACTCCGTGGGCGTTGTGGGCGTAACACATCATAAGAGAATAAAAAAAACTCTTGAACCTCTGCGAGTCTAAAAAAAAAAATACATTAAGCAAGCTATAGGCTCTGAACAAAATTTTTGTTTTAAGCGATAGGGATGTTAGCCCTAAGCGCAACCCCCAACCTGGAGGGCCAGGTTCCTCTTTCCCCAGGAACAAGGGGTCGGGCCGCTGCACACATTGGTTCACTACCTGGCGGGTGCCAGTATAGCTATCCAGGGGAGGCCACGCGGAGGCTGTGTGTCAACTTGGATTGAGCAGGGACAGAGATCGAAGCTGGCGTTTGCCAAGTTAAACGCGATCAACTTCTTTGCTCTGTTTGCTCGCTCCCTTCTCCCCCAGACTGCAGACTGTAAGCTGCAGAATGGTCCGATTTGGGACAAACATGCCCTGTTTTGTTCGTTAAGTTGTTGCAACTCCACTATGCCTCTCATGGAAGCCCTCAGGATCGTCGTTTTTCGTAAGCTTCTCTTGGCACTAATTTTTCATAAGCAAAATAGTTCGATATGGACAGGAACAGGTGGTTATTTCTTGATATCAATTGCGGGCTGCAAGATGGACGCATTAGAACCTGCCAACCAAGCTACCGGAGATTCTGGTGAGTCATTTTCTATGTGGAAAACGCTTCCAAATCTGACCGCTTCTGGGCAATCTCTTCCTTCTAACGGTCCAAATGCTGAAAGTATGTGTCCGAATTTAGAATTTGAAATAGAGGAGCAGCTCATAATAGATAATCACCTGCCAATCCTACGAAACACACAGTGAATCCATCCTGGCCTTCAATCGTGGTTTGGCCACTGTTTGCACTGGTTCACTGCGTTTCGACTACAACCATTTTCGTTTGAGGTTGTCGTAAGTGTTCCACTTTGGGTCCATTTAGTTGCGATTCGCACATGGAAATTCAGTGCATGAGGTTTTCTTGCGTTACCTCGTGGGGCAGCCACATGCCGAGCGAGGTTTTTTGTACAATGTTTAGCTCTTGGACAGCGCATACATGATAGTCAGACTCGATGATTTCTAAGATTTGAAAGGAAAGAGTCAACGCGTACATTTTCATCGACATTGAGGGAGCTTTTGATAACGCAACAGCGTGTGCAACGCTGCCATATGTCATGGCGTAGATGAAACACTGGTCTTGGGGATCAAAGCAATGCTTGTGGGCTGATGCAGGCCTCGACCAGTGTGTCAAATCTGGCGTAAACAGGGGCTGTCCGCAAGGGGGCGTCCTGTCTCCGCTGTTATGGTGCATGGTGGTCGACTCTCTGCTCTATGCTTCCAATGCCTCTGGAATCTATGTTCATGCCTATACGGATGATGTCGCAATTCTTTCTGTCGGCTCATGCTTAGTGACTGTCCATCTTAAAGCACAGGCAGCGCTAAATGTGACAGATAAGTGGTGCACGTAAAATGGGCTGTCAGTTAATCCTCTCAAGACTTATTTCGTTCTCTTCACGAGAAAGAGGAAAAATATTGGTGTCAGCTTTCGGGCAATGCGAAGGGGCTTATCGCCGGCATCTCATTTATATGCATCGGTTGTCTGGTGGAACAGACTAACACGCAAACAAGTCGTACCCTCTTTCACCTAACTCCAAAGAACGGTTTGTCTCAGCTGTACGGGGACTTTCTCCAGTACGCCGGGCGCTGTTCTAGATGCTGTGGTGAACCTTCCACCTCTTGAAAGTCATGTCTTGTCTGAAGAGAAATGGCTTTTGGTACAACTCGCATAGGAATAACAGTGTGCTTGCGCAGGAATTGTAATGCGACCTCTCATGGACATGCCTTCTGACGCATTGTCACCCGCTATCCTACTGCGCTGTAATTTCACAGTCGAGTTTCCATGACGGCAGGACTTGTTCTGGCTGGATACTGAAGCTGGATAGGATAGGATGGCTCCACGTCTGGGCGGGGGTCCAGAATGGGGGTCTTCATTGAGCGCGAAAACATCCGGCTGCACTTCTCGTTCGGAAAATATGCAAACTTAATGGCCATGCACTATGTTGTGAGGCACAGGTGGAGAGGAAAATGCATATGCGTCTGCAGAGACAGCCAAGCTGCACTCAAGGCTGTGTCCAACCTTTTAACTAGCTCCAAATGAGTGCATGAACTCAGGTCCTTCTTGAACAGAGTCGGTAGACTAAATTCAATAAGGCTCGTATGGGTTGCATGTCACTCTGGGATCCCAGGAAATGAGATCTTTGATGAACTTGCCAGAATTGGTTCAGAGGAAAGCTTCTAGGTCTACCTGCGTCCACGGTAAATTCCTACATTAACGGGTGTTTAATACACACAACCGTAGATGGAGGGATTATCCACGTTGCAGAATGACTAAGCGCGTACGCCCTGATGCCTGCAAGTAATCCGTAGCATTCCTCCTGTCTTTAAGGAGAGTCGACTGCAGAAGACTTGGAGTCATTACGGGTCATTACACGCATCTCTGCGTGCTTGAAATCAGTGACACGCCTACTTGTGCTGCATGCTGCGCGGAAGACGACACTGCAGAGCATTTTCTCTGTGACCGACGTTGTTTGTGACGAATCTCTTAGCTCTACATCACTGAAGCTCCTTCTCATTTTTCTCCGGAAACCGGGGGAAACACATTAATGTCATGTGTCTGTCTGGAGTACAATGGACCAATATTTGGGCCTGAGTGCTCAAACAGATAGCAGAAGCCGTCAACAACAAAAAGGCGTGACGCCTCTTTGACATCAACATGGCTGGAATAAAATCAATGATTGCAGTACCAGGACCGTACACACTATTCACACTTCTAGTCGTCTGGCTTGCCTTTTCGCCTTTATTGAAAAAAACCTGTGAAGCATGTCATATTTCCTCTTTGGGATCATCCATAAAGTACGTCACAATAAATTCGTAGTTTAATGCCGGTTTTGGGTTTTGCCAGTACCCCGCCGAGGTGGGACACCACGAAATAAACATTTGATGGCCTTTGTGTTATCGGGATCCGAACTCGCTCATCTTACGTCAGGGTCCAACACACTAACCACTGTGCCACGGTACCCTCATCAGTTACCAATTGGCTCAAAATATTAGCTAGCACAATGCCTGCCTGCACTCTCAAAGTTTCGTTTTTCTAACTTCAAGTCAGTAGTTCGAAATAATCGTGTTTTAATATAACGCAGTAAATTCGGGACTAAGAGGCACCACTCGTCGTTCCACTCTGTTGAAAGCACTTCTTCCTGGAGCATGTGTTGCAATGTAAATAGCATCCATGTCATGTCCATGTATTTCTGAAACTATAACTCGAAATATATAACTATAACCCCCCCCTCTTATGTAGCATATTATATGAACATCAGTCGAATAGACTTCAGACTTTTCTTTATAGAAGCCCCAATCTAGACAGGAATGCAACATTTGATGCATTCGACGCACTGTCTGATTCCATCCAAAGAATTGTTTCCCTGTTCCCTCGCACTGAAATCGTTTTAGCGGGCGATTTCAATGTACACAATTCTCAGTGGCTTCGACATTCTGGACAGACAACACCCTAAGGAAATTTTTGCTGAGTTAAATCACTTAACTCAACTTGTGAATGAGCCATCACGTATCCCCGATGTTGCTGGTCATACCGCCAACACACTGGACTTGTTTCTTACCTCTCAGCCTGACAAATACACGATCGATGTATTGGAACCCCTAGGCTTGTCTGACCACTGCATGATATCAGCAAAATTCTCGAACTCCCACCATCCAGTTAAAGAAAAAGCTCCTAAGAGAACACTATGGCTATACGAGAAAGCCAACTGGTGCGGCCTTAACAACTTCTTTCGGATCTTTAACTGGTCGTTGTGCTTCCTCGACTACGACGTGGACGCCGCAACTGATATTATCGTAAACATTATCCGAATTGGCATGGCAAATTTTATTCCCAGCAAGACTAAAAGCACCAGGCCTAAGGATAATACGTGGTTTGACTCGAGCTGCAAAGAGGCTATTAGGCTCAGGGAGCTAAGTTTTCGGGCCTACAAGGCAAACAGTTCTGAGGAAAACCGAAAAAAGTTCATACGAGCCAGAAATGACTGCAACACCCACATTCGACGGATTAAATTCCAATCCGACCAAAAATTAAGGCGTAAAATCCTTCAATGTCCCAAAGGTAGCAAAAGTGTCTGGTCGTTTGTAAAAAACGTAAGAAACTCAACTAAGTCGTCTATACCGACGCTCATCCACAATGACATTCCAGCTGTCACCCCCTTAGACAAAGCTAACCTACTTGCTGCCCATTTCGCAACCAGTTCTCAGCTGCCAGCCTGTACTTTGTCTCCGCCTGTACTAGAGTGCGTAAATTCCACCATGGGACCAATCCACTTCCGCACTCGTACAGTCGCAAGAGTTCTTAAAGATCTCGACATACTCAAATCCGCTGGTGCAGATGGTATTGCCCCAATAGTTCTGATGAGGTGTTCTTCTACGCTGGCAAAACCACTGCGTAAGCTTTTTCACCTTTCCTACACCTCTGGGCTCTTTCCGAGTAGGTGGAAAACAGCATTTGTCCAGCCTATACCCAAAAAAGGCGAATCATCTTCTCCCTCCAACTACCGACCCATTGCACTAACGTCCCTTCTTTCCAAGGTCATGGAAACGCTGATTAACCGTCAGCTTATGAAATATCTTGAATCACGGAAACTCCTCAATGACCGCCAATACGGTTTCCGCAGCAACAGATCCACTGGTGATATGATGGCATATCTCGCTGAAAAGTGGAATCACTCGCTTCACCAAGAAGGTGAAAGCAACATTGTTGCACTGGATATTTCGAAAGCATTTGACAGGGTTTGGCATGAAGCCCTTTTGTCGAAAATGCGTGCTTTTGGGATCGATGAGTCTCTCTTTCAATGGATTAGAAGCTACCTTTCGAATCGTTCAATTCAAGTTGTTTTGGACGGATTCAAGTCTGATACTCACTTTGTAAATGCCGGTGTTCCCCAGGTCTCCGTTTTGTCTCCGACACTCTTTCTTATTTTTATAAATGATCTCTTGACTGATACTTCTAATCCAATTCACTCCTTCGCTGACGACAGTACCCTCAGCTTCTCATATTCGTTCACCAGTTTACGACCCTACACTTCGGTTGTAGATAATGAGCGGAAGCGTATGTTAAGCTCATTAAATTCCGATATCGACAGCATCATCCAATGGGGTAAAAACAATAGAGTGGAATTTAGTGCTTCCAAACACAATGCTGCCTCTTGTCGTTAAAGCGTATAAATAACCCGCAGCCATTATCCATGAATGGCACTTGCATCTCAGAAACTGAAAAGCTTTCCATCCTGGGTATGAGTGTTGCTCACAATCTTAATTGGAGCGACCATATATTCAGTGTCGCCAAGAATGCTGCGAAATGCCTAGGATTCTTATACAGATGCAAGAAATATTTCTCACCCTTAGATCTGGCTACAATCTATAAGGCATTCATTCGCCCCAAATTAGAGTTTAACGCTCATGTCTGGTCCGGTGCTTCCAAGACCTCACTGCACCTACTAGACAGAATACAAAAACGAGCCAGAAAACTGATAGGTGACTCCAGCATTACGAAAACATAGACTCGCTGGAACACCGCAGGAATGTTACCTGCCTCTCTGTTTTATCGTTACTACCACCAAAAATGCTCTGATGAAATAGCCAGTTGCATTCCGTCCCTTCAACATTTCTCCCGCAATACACGTCTCTCTAGGAATGCTCACCAATATACTCTGAAGCCCGCTTTCGGACGTACTGTCAAATATAGAGAATCTTTCATTAACCGAACCACACGAATCTGGAACTCCCTGCCGGATTCGGTTTTCCCCCCTCAATGCAACATGCAAGCATTTAAGATCAATGTTCATCGGCATCTCCTCTATTCCTCTTCCTCTCTTCCTTCTGCCCGCACTGTGTCACCGACATAATAAGGTTATTAGACCTTGAGTGCGCGCAAATTAAAAAAAAAAAAAAGACCTTGCGACGGTCTTAGTGTTAGTTAATCCTTACTTACTTACTTAACGGGCGCTACAGTTCGGGGTGAACCTGGGCCTCAACCAACATGCCTCTCCACCTAGCACGATCTTTCGCTAGTCTTTTCCAATGCCGCACGCCCAGATGGTTGAGGTCCCCTTCCACCTGTGCGCGCCACCTCAGGTGCGGCCGTCCTCTATTTCTTCGTCCCTCGGGGATGGATTCAAAGACTCTACGGGCTGGAGCTGTGGTGTCCATTCGCTCTACATGGCCTAGCCATCTTAGGCGTTGGATCCGTAGACGCCTGACCAGACTCATGTCGCTGTACAACCCGTACAGTTCGTGATTGAATCTTCTCCTCCAACCCTCCTCTGTGTTTATGGGACCGAAAATCGAACGCAGAATCTTTCTCTCGAAACGACCAAGGATTTCCTCATCCCCTTTAGATAAAGTCCGTGTTTCTGCGCCGTATAACAGGACCGGGATAATTAAGGTCTTATATAAGGTCAACTTGGTCGTACGAGAGAGGGCTCTACTTCTCAGTTGCATCTTGAGCCCAAAGAAGCAGCGGTTGGCAAGAGTAATTCTGCGCTTGATTTCGATACTGGTGTCGTTCCAAGTCACCGCGGAGCCGAGGTATATGAAGTCCTTAACTACCTCGAACTTATATCTGCCAATATGCACGTTCTGTCCAAGACGTCGGTGGTAAATGTCCTTTTTCGATGTAAGCAGATATTTAGTCTTGCCTTCATTAACTGCCAAACCAATTTTTTTTTTAGTTAATCCAGTCAGGCGAAATGTCTTCTATCTGAAGTGTTGGCATAGAATTTTATTTCTTGTTTTCTGGTAATAATTTCCTTTTTGTCTTTTTTCTTATTTTTTTACAGAGGAATGCATCCATCACAGTTTCCGCTCTACGCGAACCCCGCTGCAATATCACAAATGGAACGGGAACGTCTAGGAATACCGCCACCGCACCACGTAGGCATGGATCCAAACGAGCACATGGTAAGACGACACGTTCCCTCACACAACAATTCAGCAAATTCCTCTTCTGGGAAATATTGTATCAGTGTGTTACGACCACGACCTCACAATTTTATTTATCAATCGTATTTGGAAAACTCAAAATTGCGAAATAACCCATAACATCAAGAACCCACTTACAAAACGAGTCTGCTGTCTATTATCCCCTTAATCGTTATCGTTTATTCCCCTTTGGCTGTTCCCTTTTTTTATTTATATTTTCCCTCTATTTTTTGTTGCCGTTTGATTTGAATTACATTGTATACACTCATCCCCCCATATACATACATTCTGGTTTACTTCATTCAATTCGTAATTGTTTTTTCAATTAACAGCTGTCCCTCTCGCCTTCGGGTGTGGGACAGCAGGTGCTCGGGAATACATTTAACTCAACACACTCTTTTCTTCCTGTTCATTCATTGTCCTTTGTATTTCCTTCTTTTTTATTAACTCAACCATACACCTATTCACATTGCATTATATTAACGCTTGTTGTGACCGTAAGTGACGGAGCGTGCTTACAAAAAGCCTCGCGCTCTTCAGCCCACCGTCTGATGAATGAAAAACTATTGAATGAATGTAAAACACTAAAAAACAAAAACCCACCAAAGAAAACAAGAGAATACAAAACAAACTGAAACAAAAAAATCGCTTTATTGAAACAATTTTCAGATACGATTGACCCGAGAATATCATGCACATTCTCATACTCATTTACATTTGCCTTTGCCTTCACAGCAACAACCGGAGGCCGGATTTCAACTGCCACGTGAGTTTGTATTCAATTTATAAAATCCTTTATTTTACTTAAAGGATCCCCAATCAATGCGTCAACAACTGATGTCTCTCTCTCTCTCTCTTTTCTCTTTCCTGTTTGTGTTTTGCTTTGGCTCCTTAAGCGAATGTTGGACCATATCCGAGACCAAATATGCTTATGCCGAGGGAACCACATTCGGATGTTTTACTTCGGATGTCGTACGCTGATCAGCTTCAGGTTTATCATTAATTATTCAATTATTTTAACGTCATTAATTGCATACATACAGTATTTACAGGCGGCCGAATTTCAACGTCAATCTCTGCATGATCAGTATTTCAGGTAAATTCTTTGATTTTTATTATTATTTACCTTATGTTGTTGGAAATGTAAATGAAGGTTTTGTAAAGCGAAGGAATGGGATAATAAGATTCGTAATATCAAGAGGAAATCGTATGACAAATTTGTGATGTAAAGCCCTGCCTGTGTCTATCTGGTTTGAAATATCCTTTTTATTCGATTGGTATATTGGTTAGTTGGGTGTCCTATTGACACGAGTCACGGCTGACTTAGACTACTAAGGCTGAATCCACACCGAAGACGACAAAACGTTTTTTTGTCGCACGTCAAGAAAACGTTTTTCATTCTAACCCACACCAACCCCAAAAGCAAAATGTTTCCGACGAATTGTTGCGCTTGATGTGGGTTGAAAAAAACAAATTCAGTCATCGTCGTTTGAAATGTCGTCTGATTCAAAATTCTTCTTCTTCTTCTTAGTGGGCGCTACAGTTCGGGGTGAACCTGGGCCTCAACCAACATGCCCCTCCATCTAGCACGATCTTTCGCTAGCCTTTTCCATTGCCGCACACCCAGTTGGCTGAGGTCCCCTTCCACCTGTGTGCGCCATCTTAAGTGCGGCCGTCCTCTGCTTCTTCGTCCCTCGGGGTTGGATTCAAAGACTCTCCGGGCTGGAGCTGTGGTGTCCATTCGCTCTACATGGCCCAGCCATCTTAGGCGTTGAATCCGTAGACGCCTGACTAGGCTCATGTCGCTGTACAGCCCGTAAAGTTCGTGGTTGAATCTTTTCCTCCATCCCCCGTCTGCGTTTATAGGCCCAAAAATCACGCGCAAAATCTTTCTCTCGAACCGACCAAGGGCCTCCTCATCCGCTTTTGATAGTGTCCATGCTTCTGCGCCGTACAAAATAATTATTATAAATTGCGCTCCTTTGCTTGCTTGCTTGCTTTGGTGGCGTAACAGCCCGTGGAGGACCAGAGCCACACTGATAAGCGCCGATCAGGTTATCCACAAACGGTTTCACACAATTTGGCAGAAAAGATCTTATATGCGATGTTAAGGAGACTCATTTCGCTATAGTTGGCTTAGTTATAGGGGTCACCTTTCTTATGGACCGGGCAAACGATGCCGAGACTCCATTCGTCGGGCATGCTTTCCTCCGACCATATCTTACGAATGAGATGGTGCATGCACCTTACCAGCTCATCTCCAGCCGCTTTAAAAAGCTCAGCAGACAGGTCGTGTATGCCCGCGGCTTTATTAGACTTAAGTCTTGATATCGCTATTTTGACTTCGTCTAGGTCGGGTAGACTGAATTCTGTTACATCGTCGTCCATTACTAATGGCTCGTTCTGCCTGACAGCGGTATCTTGTCTATCATCGCCGTTTAGCCATGGTATGTTCGTTTTACCTTATTGTAAAACTTACGGGCGTCTTTCCTGCAGAGGCATCTCTCCATCTCGTCGATCTCACGCTTTCCGTGCTCTCTCTTCTTTCTTCTGAAAAGCGAGTGTTCCTCTCTTCTCTTCTGCTCATAGATTTCGCGAGCAATTCTCGTCCGTCGTTGCAGCATGGCTTTATATGCCTCTTGTTTTGCTGCATGGGCTTGTTCGCGTTTTTCATCGAACCAGGGGTTTCTAGGTGGTGGCGGTTTGAAACCCAGCACCTCTGAGGCAGCGTCTCTGACGGCGCTTTGGCAGTGCGCCCATTCCTGCTCTATTGTTTGTGCTGCTGTGGGCGGAATTTGAGAGAGCTTGGAGGAGACACGATCGGCAAAGATTCTGGCAGTCTCTTGCGATTGTAGCTTTCCGACGTCAAACTTACGTAGTCCTACTCGACTCCCAAGTATCCTTGATATCCTCATTCGTAACTTGGCTACAACAAGGTAGTGGTCCGAGTCGATGTTGGCCCTCGGAAGGTTCGTACGTCGAGAATACAGGAGGAGTGTCTGGCGTCGATCGCAATGTGATCAATCTGGTTGATGGTCGATTTATCAAAACACCGCCAGGTGCCCTTGTAAATGTTGAGATGGGGGAATCGCGTGCCTGCTACTCGGAGGTTACGCCCCGCTAGGAAATCGACTGTCGGGCGGAATGTCGGTAGTTCAAGGTCTTTCCATAGCTAGGAAATACGTTTCCTATACCGAAAAATTGTGCAACACAGATTGTGAATCGGAAGTTATCTAATTACTGATGAAGGCATAAATTCATATAACACCATGATAGCATGGAACATTTGGTGAGAACTACAACCAACTTGAAAATTCAATTGACCCTCTCGAAACCTATCTAGGACAACCACCTCTGGAGAATGGCGAACGAACATCTACGACCCAAACCATCCGAACTCCGCCCAGGTTGTGTGACAAACTAATAAGAGTATGACTCTTGAACCTGCGCGAATTATTAAAAAAAAGAAAGAAGCTTGCCACCATTTAGGCCTGGCTCCGAATGGGGCCCTGGCACACCAAGGTAGGCAATTTCCGAGGCTGCTCTTCTCTCCGCCATCATGGGAGCTTACACTTTGTTAGTCAGATTTGGGCTATACGAAAATTAATTCGCACACTAGACCTGTTGCCCGCCCCCACAATGAGGAGGTCAGCTACCGGGGGTGGCACTGCCATTTTTTTTTTGTTTTTAAATATGAAAAAGTGACTTGAGGAGTTAGGCAACTCGACAAGGCAAGGCAATACATTGCAGCGCCTAATAGCAAAGACGTCCAAGGCTTAGAGGGGATTTTGTTATAAAACAAAATAAAAAGGTTTTCAATAGACATTTCCTTGCAACCATTTCTAAAATGACCCGAAAGTATGTGTGTTTAGCCACTGCAAGTCAAAGATATCAGTCGTTGACTTTAGTGTGTTCTGTTACCTCTGTCAAACGAACATATTGTTACGAAAATGAATTGTCCAGAATAGGGTCCGACCACTGGACTGTTTATTGAATACACACTCTATTATTCCACCTCAGATCAATTATCTTGGCGCTTCGCCTTTATTACAACCTTTTATAACCCTTTATTGCTCACACACACCTTCTTTACACACTTTGTCTCTACAACTCTACAACTGCTTGATTACTTTCACACTGGATTACCGACTTATCACTGAATACTGAATGCCCCCGAGGGCGAGTGTTCCCGCTTATAAAGGATGTTGTGTTTTAGAGTTTTACAACTTTGAAATGGAATAAAGTTGACATGAAAGTTACTTTATTCGATAGATAATCTTCTGGCATTATAATTTAAATATGATTTCTGCCATATAACCGCCACGGCTGGCTCGAACGTAGTCTATCTAATCTGGAGGTCCACTTTCGATGACTTTTTCCAACATTTGTGGCCGTATATTGACAATAACGCGGCAAATGTTGTCCTCCAACTGGTCAATTGTTTCGGGCTTATCGGCGTAGACTAGCGAGTTCACATATCCTCACAGAAAATCTTCAAGCGGCGTTAAATCGCACGATCTGGTAAGGCCAATTCACGGGTCCGTAACGTGAAACTATGCGGTTACCAAACGTTTCCATTAATAAATCAATTGTGGCACGAGCTGTGTGACATGTTGCGTTGTCTTGTTGAAACCACAGCTCCTGCAAATCATGGTTGTTCAATTGATGAACGAAAAAGTCAGTAATCATGGCTCTATAGCGGTCACCATTGACTGTAACGTTCTGGCGAGCATCGTTTTTAAAGAAGTACGGACCGACTATTCCACCAACCCATAAAGCACACCAAACAGTAAGTTTTTGCGGATGTAACGGTGCCTCAACATACGCTTGAGGATTATCATCATTCCAAATACGACCGTTTTGTTTATTTTGACGTATCCATTCAGCCAAAAGTGAGATTCATCGCTTATGAAAATTGGGATCAACGGCAATCTTATTTTGAGCCCATTCACCGAATCTACGCCTTGCTAGGTGATCCTGTGGCTTCAATTCTTGCCCGAGTTGGATTTTGTAAGCATGCATGTTGAAATGCTAAGGTAGGTAGGTAGGTAGGACCGTAGCCTATCCAGAAATGAGAAGAACACACATAGGCCAGGGAGGCCCGTTGTGCAGCTACGAGGGAGTTTAGCCCCTATTCGTGGAACCATTTTGTGCTTCTTAAGAAATTAAGAGGATCAGATATCCCTACTTGCTGAACTTCGGTCAGATCGTTAAGGAAGTAAGATCCCAGGTATCGTGCAGAATGCCGGGCAGGCGCAGAGAAGGTGATGAATGGATTCGATCTCATCCTCGTCTAGACAGCTTCTGCAAAAATCATTCGGAATTATATGTACCTAGTTTTTGCGCGTGACTTCCAATAAGGCAGTGTCCAGTGATGACACCGATGACTTTGTAGATGTCAGTTCCTTTTAGGGAGATAATACTCCTAGTCTGTTGACTGTCAAGCCGGGGCCAGATTTGCCTGATGATGAGGCAGGTTTGTCCCTGAGTTCGTCTCGGCCCTGGCGAGATTTGTAAGATTAAGTTTAATGGTTGCAAAGGGTATTCCCTCACAAGCCACGATTGATTGTAGCGTCGTTCCTTGTTTGGCGAGTGTGTCGGCTCTTTCATTTCCTGGAATGTTCCTGTGTCCCGGTACCCAGATAAGTTGTATGTTGAACTGTTTGGCCATCTCGTTAAGAGATAGGCGACAGTCGAGACTAGTTTTTGATGTGTACACAAAGGACTCCAACGACCTTAAGTCTGCTTGCCTATCCGTGAGAATGCGGATATCCGTGGTGAATATCACGCTCCATTTCAGCCAAGACAAGGTCTCTTTTATTGCCAACAGTTCCGCCTGGAAAACGCTGCAGTGATTTGGCAATTTTAGAGCTTTGTTTAGCTTAAGTTGTTGGCAGAATACTCCACTATCCACCCCGTCTTTGGTTTTAGACCCGTCAGTGTAAAACTCTACGCAGTTTCTGCGGGGTTGAGTCTGGCGAGTCCAGTTTTGTCTGTCCGGGTAGATCGTTGGTAAGTTTTTTCCAAGACTGTGGTGGGTTCTGTGGGGTCTAAGTTTTCTGCCATAGTTGACATGTTGTCCAAGATGGAGGACTGGCCAGTGACATAGCTCGTCCAGTTCGAGTTGGCTTTGAGTCTAATGGCCGTTTGTGTGGCAATTTGCTTGCCGAAAATATCGAGTGGTGTTAGGTCGAGTATCAAGTTAAGCGCAGCGGTTGGTGTGGAGCTGAGGGCCCCGGTAATGCACATACACGCTAACCTTTGTACCCTCTCGAATTGCTTGAGGTATGTTGTCTTGTCCATTTCTGTTCACCAGGCTGTCACTCCATACATTAGTATGGGTCTGACGACCGTGATGTAGAGCCATGGGGTGATCTTGGGGTTGAATTCCCATTTTTTCCCTAGGACTTTCTTGCATGTGTAGAGAGCTATAGTTGCTTTTTTCGCTCTTTCGATTGTGTTGGTCTTCCAGGTTAATTTCCTATCTAGTTTAATGCCAAGGTATTTGGCATTGGATGAATAGTTTAATCTGGGACCAAGGAAAGTAATAGAGCAGTGTTCCGGAATTTTGTGCTTTTTGGTGAATAGCACGAGCTCCGTTTTCTGGGGATTCACCCTGAGCCCGTTGCTATGCGCGCACTTGCAAAGAATTGAGAATTCCGTTTGCATACGCTCATTCAGTGTAGATAGGTATTTACCTGAGGCTGTGATGGCAACGTCATCGGCGTAGGCAACAACGTCCAGGCCTTCTTTCTCCAGTTTGATTAGTAGTTCGTTTACAACTACATTCCAGAGAATAGGTGAGGGGTTCCCTTGGTAACCATTCTGGTGGTTAGTTAGCTTCCCCATTTGGAGTGGAATGCCAAACTAAACTAAAAATAAATCAATTGACAGCTGACAAAATGGCCGCCAGTTAATATAGTGTTGCCAGCTTAAAGTTCTATCTTCTTCTTCTTTGGTGGCGTTACAGCCCATGAAGGACCAGAGCCAAGCTTCTCTCAATCACCCATGTTGTGTGTGATTTATTCTTCACACAGGTGAAAGGGACCTACAGTTTAATGCCGATTCCGAACAGCGTGAGTCGAGAAGCTTTTTCCAGGCAAGTTATACTACGGGGGGTTTGCCAGTACCACGCCGAGGAGGGACGCCGCGAAATAAACATTCGATGGCGATGGTGTTATCGGGATCCGAACTCGCTCATCGTGCGCCAGAGTCCAACACACTAACCACTGCGCCACGGCGCCCTCTTAAAGTTCTATACCTCTAAGAAAACACCCATTATATGTATATTGCTCTCGGTCAAATCTCTCCAATGTTCGCCGTCAGACGTTCCCCTTCAGAAGTCTAGAATGCTTCGTACTCTGGCATAATGTACATATGTATGTATGTATGTTGGCGTTACAGTCCATGAAGAACCTGAGCCGAGCTTCTCTCAATCACCCATGTTGTGTGTGATTTCATTTTCCCATAGGTGAAAGGGACCTACAGTTTATTGCCGGTTCCGAACGGCGAATGTCGAGAAGCTTTTCATGACAATTTTACTACAGGGGATTTTGTCAGAACCCAGCTGAGGAGAAACACCGTGAAAAACACGTTCGATGACATGGCTGTGTCCGGATTCGATCCCGTGTCATCGGCGTCAGAGGCCAACACACTACCCACTGCGCCACGGTGCTCTCTGGCATAATACTGTTACCAAATATTCAATCCGACACCAGGGTTCGCACCACTGGATTGCGATAAACTACAATTGTCTTTTTATCCGAATTAAAACACACACTTTTCTTGTTTCACCACTGATCAATTATCTGTGCAGCTTCACTACTACTTATCAGGCCTGCGATCCATGGAGGATCTGAGCCTGAGCTATAGCTGCCTTCCATCCTTGACGGGCACGCGGCTTCCAGTTGTCAAGACCAAGATGTCTTACATCCGCGATTACTTGGTCTTTATACCGGAGGTTCGGTCTTCCTCTTCTTCTCGAACCAGGAGGCTCGGAGTCGAAGACCCTCCTAGCTGGAGCGTTGATGTCCATGCGCTCGATGTGGCTGAGCCAGTGTAGTCGACGCATCTTTGCCTTCCGGACTACATCCACATCCTTGTACAGCTCGTAGAGTTCGCGGTTGTGTCTTGTTCTCCATTCACCTTCCTCACAGACAGGACCAAATATCCGGCGCAGAATTTTTCCTTCGAAAGAACCCAAAATCAGCTCCGCTGTCCTGCTTATCGTCCAGCTTTCGGCTCCGTACAGCAAGACTGGCAGAATGAGCGTTTTGTAAAGCATGACTTTGGTGTTTCGAGTGAGGAGTTTTGACCCCAGTTGTTTGGACAAGCCGAAGTAGCAGCGGTTGCCAAGGGCGATCCTATGCCGGATCTCCACCGTGGTGTCATTCGTGGAATTTACGTTTGCCCCGAGGTAGACAAACTCCTTAACTACCTCGAAATTGTAGTTGTCAATTGTTATATTTTGTCCCAGGTGGTGAGCGACGGTTTGGTTTTTGCTTGAGAGCATGTACTTCGTTTTGTCCTCATTGATCTTAAGGCAAACTCGTTTCGCCTGTTCTTCAATCGCCGTGAATGCTTCCACAATGCCACGGCGAGAACACGCGATGATGTCGATATCATCCGCGTATCCTAGCAGCTGGATGGACTTGTAAAAGATAGTGCCTTCCCTGTTGACGCCTGCCCGTCGCACTATCTGCTCCAGCACCAGGTTGAAGAAGTCACATGACAGCGCATCTCCTTGCCGAAATCAGGTGCATGTTTCGAATGGTTCCGAGGTCCTAGAGCCGAGTTGCACGGTGCATCGCGTGTTTTTTAGCGTGGCGCGACACAACTGGATCAGTTTTACCGGGATCCCGAATTCGGCCATCGCCCCAAACAGTGCTTCACGATGAATGCTGTCGTATGCGGCTTTGAAATCGATGAAAAGATGGTGTGTATCGATTTGAAACTCTTTGGTCTTTTCCAGGATTTGTCGAAGTGTGAAAATTTGGTCTATAGTTGATTTGCCGGGCCGGAAGCCGCACTGGTAGCTGCCGATTAGTGCGGTGCAAAATGGTTTTAGACGTTCACACAATACGCTGGACAGGATCTTGTATGCGACATTGAGCAGGGATATACCTCTATAGTTCTTGCAAGAGGTAGGATCGCCTTTTTTGTGGATGGGGCAAATAGAGCTGGTATTCCAGTCGTCGGGCATGCTTTCGTCTTCCCAAATTCTGCAGATGATCTGGTGCATGCTCCCTACCAGAACATCGCCGCCAGCCTTGAAGAGCTCTGATGGCAAGCCATCTGAGCCTGCGGCCTTGTTGTTTTTCAGCTTCTGAATAGCTGTGCCGACTTCTTCGATGCTGGGTGGGAGGTGGTGCAGCTTCACCACTTTTATTTATTATCCAAAACCTATTGAACACTTTAAACTTTATTACATACACAAACCTTTATTGAAAGCTTTTATTTTCCCACTGTTTTATCGATTGATCACACCGACTTGTCACACGCTGTGCAATTCCACAAACTGAATGAATGCCGAGGGCGAGCACTTTCTCGAATGTTCGCCGTCGGAAGTTCCCCTACGGAAGTCTCTAGAATGCTCTGACAATTAGCATTACGCCGTTGACAGTTGACATTATTGCATTCTCCGCTTCAAGACAGCTTTCGAACTTCGACAGCGAAATTCGAACTTAACCGTCGGTTTGTGTCTCCGCAACAATACATAAAGCTGCCACAGAGCATTCCAAACTTTGGTAGCGAAATTCGAACACAACCGTCGGTTCGTGTCCGCAACAATATTTATCCTTGATCTTGGCTGCCGAAGTAGATGGACTTTGTAGAAAACACCAACCATTTTTAGAGAAACACCCATTTTTCCTTTACAAATTTGTCACGTGATGTTACGTTTTGTTTACGATCGATTATACCATTCCTTTGTGTTTTTCAATCGCAAAAACAAATAAATATTTAATTGAAATTGATTTGAATTGATTGCATTTAAGCTTCGCGTTCCGAATCACTTCAGTCTGCCAAGCATGAATGTATTTTGTTTTAATTTTCTGAATCAAAACTTTTATCTCTCTCTCCTTTATCTGTTCAATAAGCATACATATATCATATCTAGTATCCCTAAAACCAAAACAGACAACAACAAAGTGAAAAATCAAATTACATTTAAATATGAACAAACAAAAAACAAAAAAACAAAATCTATTCAACAGACAAAGACCGAGATAAACGGGCGGCCATATTAAATAAGGATATCGTTCTTCTACTCTTCTCCTCCTCCTTGTGTTCGTGTGCTCAAAACTGCGCTCGAAAAATCCGAAACAAAAATACAATTTGTTTTCCAAATATGTATTTGTAAAAGTTAGTATTTTCTGTTTTTTCTTCTTTTTTATCACACCACTCCTCTTTACATGATCTATATAAAGGGTCCGCCATATAACGTTTTTTTTTTTTTTTTCAAGTAGTGCTTATTTCGTAAATGGCAACACTTAGCTCATGTCTGATTTGACAGATAATTAGTTTTGTTCTTCCGCTGAACGAATATGGTTGTGCATACGCTTGAACAACGCTGGGAAATATTGCGACATTACTTTGAAAATCATGGTAATGTTGCAGAATGTGCGCGAAAATCGCGTACGGATTATCGAAGAAGAGAAGCACCGTCAGCCCCGTATGTTCGTTATCTTGTGAAAAAAGCGAAAGAAACTGGCATCCTCATCGATAAACCAAAGCGTGAAAAGCCAAAAACAGTGCGTACACCCGAGAATATTGCTGCTGCGGCAGAAAGTGTGCGTGAAGCGCCATCAACATCAATTCACCGTCGTTCTCAACAATTGAACATTTCGGAGACATCATTGAGGCGAATTTTGCATAAAGACCTTGGTATGACGCCATACAAAGTCCAATCGGTTCAGGAGTTGAAGCCAACTGACCAACCAACGCGTTTCCGCTTCGCTAGGTGGGCCTGCGATCGACTTACAGAAGATGCCGATTTTGCCAAAAAAATCATCTTTTCAGATGAAGCTCATTTTGATCTTGGCGGGTATGTAAACAAGCATAATTGTCGCATTTGGGGCACAGAAAACCCGCACGCATACATTGAAAAGCCGGTGCACCCAAAACGAGCCACTGTTTGGTGCGGATTTTGCTCCAGAGGCATAATTTGGCCATTTTTCTTCGAAAACGAGCAAGGAGTGGCCGTTACAGTCAATGGCGATCATTATCGGGCCATGTTGAACGAATTTTTGTTCACAAAAATTGAAGAGGAGGATATTGGCAACATTTGGTTTCAACAGGACGGCGTTACGTGCCACACAGCCGAAGCTACACTCGATGTTTTGCGCCCTGTTTTTGAAGATCGCATTATCAGCCTCAGAGCTGATGTCGTTTGGCCACCTCAGAGCTGCGATTTGACACCGTTGGACTATTATTTGTGGGGTGCCGTCAAAGATAAGTGTTACGCCGGAAAGCCAGAGACAATTGACGCTTTAAAGGACAATATTCGTGAAGCCATTGGTGAAATACAGCTGCACACAATCGATAATGTGCTTAAAAATTGGACCGATCCTGTAGGCTACTGCATGGCCAGCCGAGGCAGCCATTTGAATGAAATATTCAGTAGTTTTTTTTTATAGCATTTTCAGAAAAAAAAAAGTTATTTGGCGGACCCTTTAGTATATATGTACACCTTCTAACCAATCTTTCCTCGCGGAAGATACATGTATTTATAGCAATTGGCAATTTACTAATAACATTTCTCACTAATTTTCTTTCCTCTGTGCTTTCATTTATCGTTTTGTTTTCGTTTTTAAATAACCTTGACATCTTGTTAGGCAACGATCTCTTCCCCGGCTGAGGATTTCGATAGTCTACACAGGGTTCCCTAAATTCTTTTCTATTTTCCTTATTACATATCATTTGTCTAATCTATTTTTGAATAAATTATAAAAGAATTAATTGTGTGCATGATCATGTCTAGTCTCTGGGGGGCTTTGTGAGAGTAAGTATGGGCGGACGCCAGTGTAATAAAATGTGATGCGAACTAATTTTTAGTAAGAAATGGTCTTCGAAGTAAAATTCTCTAAATACAGTGCACAATTTAATTGAACTATTAACTACTTACGCTGACCCCACACCGAAGTCGCACGACAAGACAACGTTTTTCATTCTAACCCACACCAACTCCAACACTTACCGACAAGCAAAATGTTTCCGGCGAATTGTTGCGCTTGATGTGGGTTGAAGAAAACAAATTCAGTCATCGTCGTTTGAAATGTCGTCTGATTCAAAATAAATATTATAAATTGCGCTCCTTTGCTTGCTTGCTTGCTTGCTTTGGTGGCGTTACAGCCCGTGAAGGGCCAGAGCCAAGCTTCAATCACCCACGCTGTACATACAAACATACATACATTTTCAGTGGCCCGCATGTTCCACTAAAAGAGTCGCGGGGGTAATGCGCGCACGCGGGATCTCCAGGCCCCTCGATCCTCCGCCATCGACTCTAACTCGTCAGGAGCTATGTCCAAGCGCACCCAGACGAGTTTTTGGACTTGGTCCAACCACCTCGTCCTGGGTCTGCCAAGCGGTCGCCTGCCTGATGGTATTGCATCCAAGGCACCCTTCGGAAGTCGTGATGATGTCGACATTCATCTCACGAGACCAAATTACCGAAGCATAGCCCTTTCCGTTTGGAGAAGCAGCTGATCAACATTGAGCTCCCCGCGCACTGCCGTGTTTCTCACCCTATCCCGGCGAGTAACTCCCACAACAGCACGAAGAAATCTCATTTTGGCAGCTTGTATTCGCGATCTTATTCTTTCGGTCAATA
Source organism: Eumerus sabulonum (assembly GCA_951905685.1). Taxonomy (NCBI): domain Eukaryota; kingdom Metazoa; phylum Arthropoda; class Insecta; order Diptera; family Syrphidae; genus Eumerus; species Eumerus sabulonum. The sequence goes on along the minus strand of OX645061.1, from coordinate 10,922,617 downwards.
CCCAAATTTTATGACCATAGGTGGGAGTTGGAACAAATACTGAGTTAAAAACCGCTAACTTGGCTTTGACACCAAGCTCGCTCTTCCTGAATACAGATCGTCCAAGCTGTTTCAAAATTGACCCAGCTTGGCCAATCCTGCAGGAAAGCTCAGTATTACTCCTCCCATCACTCGTGAGGAAGACCCCGAGATACTTAAATTTCTCCACCTGCTTCAATGGGACTTCACTATCATGTAGAGTGCATTGGACAGGTGTTCTGGAAATAATCATAACCTCGGATTCGTCCACGTTAATTCTCATTCCAGCATCAGCACATACGGCCACAAACCTATCTGGCGCGCGCTGGATTTCCATCTGGGAGGATGTGAGGACAACTAAGTCATCTGCAAAAAGAAGATGACTTATCCTCAACTCTCCCAATGTGAAACACTCCTCGCCTCGACTGCGCTGCAACATCCAGTCCATATATATAATGAAAAGGAGAGGTGACAAGACGCACCCTTGGCGAAGTCCAACGCCCACGGTGAAAGGTGTTGATTTACTACCGTTAAACCGAACGCAGCTGCTACAGTTTGTGTATAGGGACTCAATGGCGCTCAACAGAGGACCATCAATCCCATACTCCTGCAGAACACTCCAGAGTTTACCTCGCAGCTGTAGATCGGTTTGGCGTACGGATGGATTGGTTTTTGCTTGATAGCATGTACTCCGTTTTGTCCTCATCCGCGTATCCTAGCAGCTGGACGGACTTGTAGAAGATAGTGCCATCTCTGTTGACGCCTGCCCGTTGCACTATCTGATCCAGCACCAGGTTGAAGAAGTCACATGACAGCGCATCTCCTTGCCGAAATCCGGTGCTTGTTTCAAACGGTTCCGAAGTCCTAGAACCGAGTTGCACGGTGCGTCGCGTATTTTTTAGCGTGGCGCGACACAACTGGATCAGTTTTCCCGGGATCATGAATTCGGCCATCGCGCCAAACAGTTCTTCACGATGAATGCTGTCGTATGCGGCTTTGAAATCGATGAAAAGATGGTGTGTATCGATTCGAAACTCGTTGGTCTTTTCCAGGATTTGTCGAAGTTTAAACATTTGGTCTATAGTCGATTTACCGGGCCGGAAGCCGCATTAGTAGCTGCCGATTACTGCGGTGAAAAATGACTTTAGACGTTCACACAATACGCTGGACAGGATCTTGTATGCGACATTGAGCAGGGATATACCTCTGTAGTTCTTGCAAGAGGTAGAATCGCCTTTTTTGTGGATGGGGTGTATAGAGCTGGTATTCCAGTCGCCGGGCATGCTTTCATCTTCCCAAATTCTGCAGATGATCTGGTGCATGCTCCCTACGAGAACATCGCCGCCAGCCTTGAAGAGCTCTGATGGCAAGCCATCTGAGCCTGCGGCGTTGTTATTCTTCATCTTCTGTATGCCTGTGCCGACTTCTTCGATGCTGGGTGGGAGGACAAGGCCTTTGGCTTTCTTGTAAAAGGCTCGTGTCTTATGCTTATCCCTAGACTCCTCGATATCCTTGAGCTGGGAGGGTGCGAAGATTCTTTTCTTTTGTCGCAGTAGTTTCTTCTCCTCCCTTCTTCTGGCTCGGTACTCTTCTCGCGCTGCCCTGGTTTTCCTCTGCAGCGCCTTTTGGTACGCCACGTCGGTTGCTGCCTTTTTCTGCTCACACTCGCCATCATACCACGGGTTTCTTGTCGGGGGTGGTAGGTATCCTAAGGTGGTTTCGGCTACTTCCTGAATGGCTGAGCGGCAACGCAGCCACATATTATTGGCATTTGTGTTCGACGTAGGCATACCGTAGAGTCTTTCGCTCAGCTGCTCCCTGTAGACTCTGGCAACCTCCGGTGTGCTCAGGCGCCCAATGTCGAACCTTCTCCTGATGGGCTGGTGCAGCTTTCTGATATTGCACAGTCGAGCTCTGAATCTTGCTGCTACGAGGAAGTGGTCAGAGTCGACATTTGCCCCTCTGAATGTTCGCACATCCAGGATGTTTGACGAGTGCCTTGCGTCAATGAGCACATGGTCGATTTGGTTCGCCAGGTTGCTGTATGGATTCGCTTACGACGGAATCTTGTGCTACTTATCACCGCATTACGAGCTGTCGCAAAGTCCGTGAGTCGGAAGCCGTTATCTGTTGTTGTATCGTGGAGGCTGTGCTTTTCGATCACTCCGCCAAGGGTGTTCTCCTTACCGATGTTGGCGTTTAAGTCCCCGAGCACGACTTTAATATCGTACTCCGGACAAGCTCCGTAGGCGTTGTCCAGGAGGTCATAGATGTCCTCCTTTGATAGGGTCTTCAGCCTCGTCGGTAGGGGCGTGTGCACATATAAGGCTGATGTTATAAAATCTGCCTCCGATGCGGATCACAGCCAGGCGATCACTTATAGGTTTAAAGTCGATGACCTTCGACCTTAACCGCTTTCCCACGACAAATCCGCATCCAAGTAAGTGCAATCCTTTGTGACAACTGTAATAAATGTCGCAATTTTTCTTCCTAATCATACCGTTTCCTATCCAGCGTATTTCCTGGACCGCAGTAATATCCGCCTTGTACTGCGTGAGGATTCCTTCTAGTTTATGACCAGCTCCGGGAGTGTACAGGGTTCTGACATTCTAGGAGCATACTCGCTAATCGTGTTCCTATTTCGTGCGTTGTCGTCGTCGAGTATTCGTCCGTGTATCCGAGGCATCTTGCTCGTTCATAACTTTTGTGCTTTTTACGTAGGCGGGTTATTAGCCCGCCATACTGGTCGGGGACAGAGTCGACTTATGGAATGTAAAATATGGGAAATTTTAACTATTGGGTCTAAGTTCTGAAACATTTTTTCGACTTATGTTCGACCTACAGCAATTTAAATATCTTTAATTTGATGAGGTGTGCCATATTGTATGTACTATACCTCATCGAAAGTCCTCCGTAAAAGCCCATTAAGGGAGGGTTATAAAATGCTCTGCAAGCCCTTAGAGACTAGACTGAATAAGTAAACGTACTTACATTTATATGCATCTCTTGCTACTTGTTTATTAACGTGTCAACTCTGTATGTTTCGTCTTTATTTCCAGAAATCAATTACGTTAAGCGAATGGCGGGCTCTCCAATGAAACAATACGCAACAATACATTGCATTGGTGATTTGAAATACACGTTTTTCTAAAGAATCTCTAAACCACACTATAAAACAAAACAACAATAAGAAACAAACAATTCTGTATTATTAGTTAAAGCAAAGCGAAAAAACAAAAAGTGCAGGGCGAAGGAAGGCGATAAGGAATTATAACTAATTATTTATATATTCTTGTGAATAGTTAAATTATTTAAATCAAATGATATTTCCATACATCCATTAACAACTACATAGTATTTTAAGTATTACTATTTAATGAACAAAATGCAGAGGAGAAACCCTTATATCATATTTATCAGCAAAACAAACGTTTCACGAATTCGAAAACTATGAAAGTTTATAAAAAGCAAAACTTAGTCTTAGGCGAGTGAACATATATTAACAAATTTATATATATATATATCTAAGGGATCAGTTAAAACAAAAAAGTAACAAATCTATTTAGGGCAGTCGTAATGAGCGTAAAAAGCAAACAACAAAACCATTATTCCGATCAGTTTACAAGAAGTTCTCTTTTGTTTTTGTATAAGCGGGAAAACGAGAAAACAAAAATTACTTTTAAGGACAAACATGTTTTCCTTCGAGAAAAATAAAAACAAACAGCAAACGGCGGATTAACAATTTAAATTCTGCTACTAAAATAAAAACAAAAAAAAAGTAGTACAAAACCAATTTATTAATAATTTTATTAACAAAAAGCAAAATGGGAAAATGGTGACTGTAGGCATGGTGTGCGCGTGTTCATTGTCTTTGTTTCTTTTTTTTTTTGTATTATGTAAATATTGAAAGGAAATAAGCAAATGAGTTTTACATTGATGTGTAGTTGCGTGGAACGGAAAACTGAAAAATAGGATTGCGATTTGAGTATTCAATCCGGACAGGGCTTTTGACTGCTTTTTAAATAAAGTTCGGGTTGAGTTGCTTCTTTCACACTTATAGTGGCGTGCAAAAATGAGTACATGTTTGTACCTAGTGCACTTATTATTGCATAAGAATGTTAATAATAAAGCAAATTCAAAAACAAAGGTAGATCCTGAATTCATGTTCAATTCTAAACAAAATGGCATATCATAACATATTATTAAAGACTTTTTTCTTTGTGGTCCTAACCCAGCACACTAAAGCGGCCTACACACACGCTACGGATCGAATGGATCGGTTGCGATTCAAATAGATCGTTGTGTGTGGGGTAATTTGCTACAGATCGCAAATTTTCAAATGAGTTTGATATTCTTGCATTCGGTAGTGTGTGTGTGGCGCGGTAGAAAATGTTGCGATTCAAACAGATCGCCGTGTGTGTGGCACAGTCTGCTACAGATCGCAAGTTATCATATGAGTTTGATATTCTTGCGATCGGTAGCGTGTGTGTGGCGCGGCTGACGATGCCTAGGAAACGTCCACCCGAAGTTGTTAGAGTGCATCTATGCAGTCTGTTTATATGTTTATGATTGTATTTATGATTCATATGTGCACAAATGTATGTTTTAAAACTGTGAACATCGAATCATAAAATGAAACAAGCAATAAACACTCGCAGGCAGTAGGCAATAGAATTATGAGAACCTCATTCACATATTTGTGAATGCATGTATCTATTTATGAATAAGTTATTAGGATCAGGAACCACTCCTGCATCCACAGTGCACGTTTCTTTTTCATTATCCCTTCTTTTCTTTTTCCACACAAATAAACACCACACAACAAAATTATTTTTTCTCCGCGATCCATCCTTACTCGGCGGCGAACAGCGTGAAATGAAGAACGTATACTGGCGAAATGAGTTCAAACAGATCCTTTCGATCCTTAGCGTGTGTGTAGGCCGCTTAACCTAGAACGGTACAATCTAAAGCTAGAGTTTGTAGCAAAAAGCACATGTGCTCATACTCTCTCTCTCTCTCTCATACACACACACACAGTCTCTCTCATACTCTCTCAGTCATGGTATGCGAATAGAACAGAAGAACAAATTCAGAACAAAAGACAGAAGATAATTGAAAGAAGACAAGAAGAAACTGAATAACAGAAGAATTAGAACAGAAAAAAACAGACAAAGAAATCAAAGAAGAATAAACGAAGAAACTGAAGAACAAAGAAGAATAAGAACAGAAAAAGATAATAACAGACATAAATTGAGTGTTTCACTAGGCCCAGCAAGAGGACGAAGAATTCCATGGCATAATCTGCTGCTTACTCGTAAATCAAAAATGAAAAGCAACAAATTCTAAGAAAAAAACAAAACAAAAACAACTCGGATGTACTCAATTTTGCACTCAAGCGTTGTTCAGTGTACTATCCACAAAAGTATACAATTTTACCATTAGAATTGCATTTATTTGGTTTGTTTATTTGTGCATTATGTATTTTAGTTTGAGAAGTGTTGCATTGCGTGTGGTAAGAACTTTTCCCAGTACATTTTAATTAATAAATTAAAGAATTACAATAATTTGACAGCTTTTTAAGATAAAGATGAAACTCTCAAGAGATGTTAAAGATAATACTGTAGCTATGACAATGAGTGGCTTTTCGACGCGAATGATAGCTAGGCGGCTTAATGTAAGCCCATCAGTGGTCATTAAAGTGCACAAAAGGCGAGGACAACAACTTAGCCACAAGTCAAAGGCCGGAAATAAAAATTAGCGGAACCGGACGCACGATTAATGATGATACAGATGAGAAAGGACAATTTTTTAACACCAAAAGAAGCTTCTATAGCAATAAATAAACCCGTTAGTCGATGGACTGCAAGTAGAGCTTTCCACGACATTGGCTACATCTCAGCGGTCGGTCAGGAAACGAAAACCTGCATTGTCGGCAGAAATGTTAAAGCACGGTTGCAGTTCGCCAGAGAACATAGAAATTGGACAGTAGATGACTGGAAGTGTGTAGTGTGGTCAGACGAATCAAAATTCAAACGATTTCAGTCCGACGGTAAGCAATATTGCTGGTGCCGCCCTGGGGTGACCATCCAAAGGCATCACGTTCAAGAAACAGTGAAGCATGGTGAATGGGGTGTCACTGTGTGGGGTTGTTTCCTATGGTGGCACGTTAGACCACTGCAAAAAATCGATAGAATAATGAGAAAAGAAGATTCTTTGCGCATCTTGCAGACTCATCTTCCCGACTTTGCAGATAGGAGCGCCTATCCTGAAAAGGAAGTCATATTTCAACATGATGGCGACCCAAAACACACGTCCAAAATAATGAAGGAATGGCTTACCAAATAATATTTCCAATTGATGCAGTGGCCAGCTCGAAGTCCCGACCTCAATCCGACTGGGAATTTATGGTCAATTGGGAAGAGATGGGTGGGACAATATCGATCAACCCCAATTAATCTGGAAGATTGGCAGCGAGGGCAACGGGAATGGCAAGGTATTCCAAATGAAACTATAGAAAAATTGCCGGGAATTATGCCAAAACGCGTCCAAAATGTTATAGGTAATAACGGGCTATGGACGAAGTACTGAAAACAAGCTCTATACCTAAAGTTACTTTAAAGTGCAAAATTGAGTACATCCGAGTTGTTTTTGTTTTATTTGTTTTCTTCTTAGAATTCGTTGCTTTTCATTTTTGATTTATATACCATTTTGTTTAGAATTGAATATGAATTCAGGATATACCTTTGTTTTTGAATTTGCTTTATTATTAACATTCTTATGCAATAATAAGTGCATTAGGTACAAACATGTACTCATTTATGCTCGCCACTGTACATATGTGTACAGTGAAGGGAACATAATAGGGACAAGACATCGCAAATAATATTGTAACGCCCCTTTCTACGCAAGACTACAGTACAGCCTCGCTAGTCCGGACACATACAATTTCGGCCATGTCCGAACTATAGGGAAACACTAAAATAAAGTGGGCAACCGGAAACCAAATTAATCTCATATTTGCATGTATGTACATACTTACTTAGGTGGCGCTACAGTCCGTGGTGAACCTGGGCCTCAACCAACAAGCGTCTCCAGCCGGCACGGTCTTTGGCCAGCTGTTTCCAGTGCTGCACGCCCAGTTGGTTGAGGTCTCCTTCCACCTGCGTGCGCCACCGCTGAGGCGGCCGTCCTCTGCCGCGCCTTCCTTCCGGAGTGGATTCGAAGACTTTTCGGGTCGGAGCTGTATCTTCCATGCGCTCTACATGGCCTAGCCACCTTAGACGCTGTATCCGTAGACGTCGTACCAGGCCGATGTCGCTGTACAACCCGTACAGTTCTTCGTTATATCTTCTCCTCCATACATCGTTTGAACAAACGGGACCGTAGATAGTGCGCAGAATTTTCCTCTCGAAACGACCAAGGACATCTTCATCCGCTTTTGTTAAGGTCCGAGCCTCTGCGCCGTAAAGGAGGACTGGGATGATCAAGGTCTTATATAGTGTCACCTTGGTTTCCCGAGAGAGGGCTCTACTTCTCAATTGCCTCTTGAGCCCAAAGAAACAGCGGTTGGCAAGAGTAATTCTGCGTTTTATCTCAGCGCTGGTGTTGTTGTCGCTGGTCATCAGTAAGCCAAGGTAGACGAATTCCTTAACCACTTCAAAGTTATATCCGCCCATGGTGACGTTCTGGCCAATACGTCGGTGTTGTCCGTCTCTTTTAGATGAAAGCAGATATTTTGTTTTACCCTCATTAACCTTGAGACCCATCTTAGCCGCTTCTATCTCAATGCTCACAAAAGCCTCATTAACGTCTTGCTGTTTTCGTCCAATTACGTCAATATCGTCGGCGTACCCAAGCAATTGCGTAGACTTGAAATAAATCGTACCTCTTGTGTTGGCCAGTGACTCTTGCACGATCTTTTCAAGCACGATGTTGAAAAAGTTGCACGACAGCGCGTCGCCCTGCCTAAATCCTTTTTTAACATCAAAGGTCTCGGTTTGTTCATTACCGACCTTAATGGAGCAGCGAGAATTCTCCATTGTCATCCTGCACAGTCGGACGAGCTTGACAGGGGTGTTAACACTAGACATGGCTTTGTACAGCTCGTCTCTATATACGCTGTCATACGCGGCCTTGAAATCGACGAAGAGGTGGTGAGTGTCGATTTGGTATTCCTGGGTCTTCTCCAAGATCTGCCGTAGCGTAAATATTTGGTCTATTGTGGATTTACCTGGCCTGAAACCACACTGATAAGAGCCGATCAGGTTATCCACAAACGGTTTCAGGCGTTCACACAATACGGCAGAGAAGATCTTATATGCGATGTTAAGGAGACTTATTCCCCTATAGTTGGCGCAGTTATAGGGGTCTCCTTTCTTATGGACCGGGCAAACGATGCTGAGATTCCATTCGTCGGGCATGCTTTCCTCCGACCATACCTTGCAAATGAGATGGTGCATGCATGTACATACTACTATAGCTTAAATATACAGGGAAAAGAGTACGTATTTAAAGAGTACCAAAGAACCTGTTTATTTTTGGCTGGAATACTTTATGTACAGTACAGTCGCAAGGGTTCTTAAAGACCTCGACATACCTCGAATCCGCTGGTCCAGATGGTATTGCCCCAATAGTTCTGAAGAGGTGTTCTTCTACGCTGGCAAAACCACTGCGTAAGCTTTTTCACCTTTCCTACTCCTCTGGGCTCTTTCCGCGTAGCTGGAGAACAGCATTTGTCCAGCCTTTATTCAAAAAAGGCGAATCATCTTTTCCCTCCAACTACCGACCCATTGCACTGACGTCCCTTCTTTCCAAGGTCATGGAAACGCTGATCAACCGTCAGCTTATGAAATATCTTGAATCACGGAAACTCCTCAATGACCGTCAATACGGTTTCCGCAGCAACCGATCCACTGGTGATTTGATGGCATATCTCGCTGAAAAGTGGAATCACTCGCTTCATCCAGCAGGTGAAAGCAAAATTGTTGCACTGGATATTTCGAAAGCATTTGACAGGGTTTGGCATGAAGCCCTTTTGTCGAAAATGCGTGCTTTTGGGATCGATGAGTCTCTTTTTCAATGGATTAGAAGCTACCTTTCGAATCGTTCAATTCAAGTTGTTTTGGACGGATTCAAGTCTGACACTCACTTTGTAAATGCTGGTGTTCCCCAGGGCTCCGTTTTGTCTCCGACACTCTTTCTTATTTTCATAAATGATCTCTTGTCTGTTATTTCTAATCTAATTCACTCCTTCGCTGACGACAGTAACCTCAGCTTCCCATATTCGTTTACTAGTTTACGACCCTGCACTTCAGTTGTAGATAATGAGCGGCAGCGTATGTTAAGCTCATTAAATCCCGATATCGACAGCATCATCCAATTGGGTAAAAACAATAGAGTGGAATTTAATGCATCCAAAACACAATGCTGTCTCTAGTCGTTAAAGCGTATAACTAACCCGCGGCCATTATCCATGAATGGCACTTGCATCTCAGAAACTGAAAAGCTTTCCATTCTGGGTATGAGTGTTGCGCACAATCTTAATGGGACCTACCATGTATTCAGTGTCGCCAAGAATGCTGCGAAATGCCTAGGCTTCTTATACAGATGCAAGAAATATTTCTCACCCTTAGATTTGGCTACAATCTATAAGGCGTTCATTCCCTCCAAATTAGAGTTTAACGCTCATGTCTGGTCCGGTGCTTCCAAGACCTCACTGCACCTACTAGACAGAATATAAAAACAAGCCATAAAACTGATAGGCGACTCCAGCATTATCAAAACATTAAACTCGCTGGAACACCGCAGGAATGTTACCTGCCTCTCCCTGTTTTATCGTTACTACCACCAAAAATGCTCTGATGAAATAGCCAGTTGCATTCCGCCCCTTCAACATTTCTCCCGCAATACACGTCTCTCTAGGAATGCTCACCAATATACCCTGAAGCCCGCTTTCGGACGTACCGTCAAATATAGAGAATCTTTCATTAACCGAACCACACGAATCAGGAACTCCCTACCGGATTCGGTTTTCCCCCCTCAATGCAACATGCAAGCATTTAAGATCAATGTCCATCGGCATCTCCTCTATCCCTCTTCCTTTCTACCTTCTGCCCGCACTGTGTCGCCGACGTAATAAGGTTATTAGACCTTGAGTGCGCGCAAATTATTTAAAAAAAAAAATGTAAAAACTTCTTTTCAGCTTCTTCGCGTAACCTCTTTAGGCGAAGAAGATCCATTTGCGATGCATTATTTTCTTAAGCTCACTGAATGGCCCTGACGAATATTTTTCTTGCTTAACTATGTGAAACTTTTGCAACTTCTTTATTTTCATTTTGATCTTCACTGTCATCTTCCTCAACATTTTGTTGTATTACTAAAGCGGACTGGATAATGTCTTCATCGGACAAATCATAAGAGAACTCATTTTGACCAGTTGTCCATTTTCTTATTTCATCCATAGATGTGCTACCATCTGGGTCAATGATTTTAACTTAGCCATGAATTTTATTTAAATCATCAACCGATGAATCAAAATCAATTTTTTGGCGTAACTGTGCAAGTGGTATAAGGTCTTCATCATTCCCTTGGGATCCCAATTCTGGCCATAATATTGACCAACTCTTTTTGATATTTTTCTCTCCAATACCTCTCCAAGCACAATCCAAAAAGATCGATCTTTGGTTAGTTTACCAAAGATTGATTTCTAAAAGAAAACGAAAACGAATTATCAAAGCCCTTTATTGACTACAGTAGGTGTTGACTGTTCGAAGTACAAATCCAAAAGAGAAAGAAGAAAGTGCTGGATCAAAACAAGTACGCGCTAGTGGTGATCGATTACTTCAGCAAGTGGCCTGAGGTGTTTTGCATACCGAACCAGGAAGCGAAAACCATTTCGGATGCATTCGTGAATAACTGGGTTTCGCGTTATGGAGTACCAATGGAACTGCACTCAGACCAAGGGAGAAACTTCGAGTCGTCGGTGTTCAAAGAACTCTGTGACATGCTAGGTATCAGAAAGACGCGGACAACACCATTACACCCACAATCTGATGGCATGGTCGAAAGGTTCAACCGGACGATGGAGGAATACCTGAGAAAAGTCGTCGTCGGAGATCAGAAGGACTGGGATGAACATCTTCCCCTTTTTTTAATGGCATACCGTTCGGCACAGCACAATTCAACGGCAACAACACCCGCCGAAGCCATTTTTGGAACTGATCTCCGACTTCCATCAGACTTGAAGTTCGGCGTGGTACTACCGACAACTAGCGGCAGGGAAGACTTCGTAACCGAAAAGAAGGAACAGCTGAACTCCATCCATCAGTTCATCCGGGAGCGACTGAACTTGGTCAGCGATAAAATGAAGGCGCGATACGACTTGAGGGCGAATACTTCTGGGTACGAGACCGGACAATTGGTATTGCTGTACAACCCACAACGGAAAAAAGGCTTGTGCCCCAAATTGCAATCAGCCTGGGATGGACCATATGAGGTCATCAAGAAACTCAATGACGTGGTATACCGGATACAGCAGATGAGAAACAGACGGGCGAAGTATAAAATTGTCCACGTAGAGAGGTTAGCACCATATTACGGGGAAGGGTCCAAACGCTTGTTCGAGGACGAACAAGTTTAGGAGGAGGGCAGTGTTGCGGAGATGCAAGCGGACCGTTAAGTTCGAAAACTCTCTGGAAGCGGGGATTGGAATGATGTCAACTTCCAAGGGAATTGTCAGAGCGTTCTAGAGATTTCCGAAGGGGAACTTCCAACGGCGAACGTTCGAGACGGTGGACCGAGAGCTATATAAGCGCGAACACTCGCCCTTGACATTCATTCAGTTCGTGGTATAAAACAGCGTGTGACAAGTCGGTGTGATCAACCAAGGTGAAAAGAAAAGCTTTCAATAAAGGTTTGTGTATTGTGTAATAAAGTTTAAAGTGTATAGTAGTGGATAATAAAGTTTAAAGTGGATAGTATTGGATAATAAAGAAAAGTGGTGAAGCTACACAGATAATTGATCTGTGGTGAAACAAAGAAAAGTGTGTGTGTTTCAATTTAAAGAAAAAGGACAATTGTAGTTTATCGCAATCCAGTGGTGCGAACCCTATTTGGTGTGGGGATCGAATAAATTCGTAACAATACTGTTACGAATTTATTCGATCCCCACACCAAATAGGGTTCGCACCACTGGATTGCGATAAACTACAATTTTCTACGTTTTCCCAATTAAAAACCCACACACACTTTTATTTCTTTCACCACAGATCAATTATCTGTGTAGCTTCACCACTTTTATTTATTATCCAATACAATCCACTTTAAACTTTATTACACAATACACAAACCTTTATTGAAAGCTTTTCTTTTCACCTTGGTTGATCACACCGACTTGTCACACGCTGTTTTATACCACAAACTGAATGAATGTCAAGGGCGAGTGTTCGCGCTTATATAGCTCTCGGTCCACCGTCTCGAAAGTTCGCCGTTGGAAGTTCCCCATAGGAAATCTCTAGAACGCTCTGACAATTCCATTGGAAGTTGACATTATTCCCATCCCCGCTTCCAGAGAGTTTTCGAACTTAACGGTCCGCTTGCATCTCCGCAACACTGCCCTCCTCCTAAACTTGTTCGTCCTCGAACAAGCGATTGGATCCTTCTCCGTAATATGGTGCTAACCTCTCTACGTGGACAATTTTATACTTCGCCCGTCTGTTTCCCATCTGCTGTATCCGGTATACCACGTCATTGAGTTTCTTGATGACCTCATATGGTCCGTCCCAGGCTGATTGCAATCTGGGGCACAAGCTTTTTTTCCGTTGTGGGTTGTACAGCAATACCAATTGTCCGGTCTCGAATCCAGAGGTATTCGCCCTCAAGTCGTATCGCGCCTTCGTTTTATCGCTGACCAAGTTCAGTCGCTCCCGGATGAACTGATGGATAGAGTTCAGCTGTTCTTTCTTTTCGGTTACGAAGTCTTCCCTGCCGCTAGTTGTCGGTAGTACCACGCCGAACTTCAAGTCCGATGGAAGTCGGAGATCGGTTCCAAAAATGGCTTCGGCGGGTGTTGTTGCCGTTGAATTGTGCTGTGCCGAACGGTATGCCATTAGGAAAAGGGGGAGATGTTCATCCCAGTCCTTCTGATCTCCGACGACGACTTTTCTCAGGTATTCCTCCATCGTCCGGTTGAACCTTTCGACCATGCCATCAGATTGTGGGTGTAATGGTGTTGTCCGCGTCTTTCTGATACCTAGCATGTCACAGAGTTCTTTGAACACCGACGACTCGAAGTTTCTCCCTTGGTCTGAGTGCAGTTCCATTGGTACTCCATAACGCGAAACCCAGTTATTCACGAATGCATCCGAAATGGTTTTGGCTTCCTGGTTCGGGATGCAAATCACCTCAGGCCACTTGCTGAAGTAATCGATCACCACTAGCGCGTACTTGTTTCCAGCGTTGCTCATTGGGAATGGGCCTGCAATGTCCATTGCGATACGTTCGAACGGTGCTCCAACATTGTACTGCTGCATATTTCCTCGAGTTTTCCTTACTGGACCCTTTGCCTTCGCACACTGTTCACACCTGCGAATGAAACGCGTAACCGACTCATGGCATCCTACCCAGTAGAAACGTCTCTTGATCTTTTCTACAGTCTTGTTAACACCAAGATGACCCCCGCTTGGTCCCTCGTGGTATTCTCGGATGACCTCGTCGATTTGCCCTTTTGGTATTACCAGCAGATCGTTTACAATGTTCCCGTCCTCACTTTCCCAACTGCGGTAGAGGCAACCGTTCTTCAGCTTCAAACTCTGCCATTGAGCCCAGTAAGCTTTCACGATTGGGCTTTCACTGGATATTTGCTGCCAACTTGGTCGAAAACCTCGTTCTTGGTAGTCGATGATGACTGCCAGATCGGCATCTTCTCGCTGCTTCCTTCCGACCTTCTCGGCACTCCAAGCATCTTCTGGCAGCACATGGAAACGACGGATATCGGTGACCTCTTCTTTGGTTTCCGCACGTGAACAATGCCTGCATTCAACGCCGCGAGTTCGGCTCGTTAATGCATCCGCATTTCTATGGCTGCTTCCCTTCCGGTATTCGCGTGCTCTCGCTTGTTCTCCTTTTCGCGAATCAAACCTCGAACGCCTTTTTCTCAGATGACAATTTCTCGCCATGTGCCCCTGCTGGTCGCAGATGTAGCATCTACCCGGGAATGAACCACTCCTACTCGCCGTTGTTGTTCTGGAACTATCCTGATCTTGAGATATGCGCCGTAATTTGATGGAAGGTCGGCATATCAAGAGCGATGTTTCACATGCGAGAGCGCTGGCAACTGTCTCCTTGAAAGATGTCTTCGGCAGGAGAATCAGGCTTCGTTGCGTATCGGGATCCCTTAGCCCTTGGATGAAGGAATCCGTTTTTAGTTTCTCCACCACATCAGCTGGAACATCCGCGTAGGCTAGATGAGACAGCCTCTCGATGTCGGCAGCGTACTGCTGGATGGTCTCGTTTCCACGCTGCTTGCGTCCTTTAAGTTCCAGCTTGTGCATCTCCTGCATGTGCTCACTGCCGTATCTTCGGTGAAGAGCTTCCCATATGGCTGTGTAGTTCCTTCTCTGGGTCTCCGGGATGGTCTGTAGAACGTCAGCTGCTTCACCTTTAAGCGAAATTACTAGAGCGGCCACTCGATCTTCTTCTCCCCATTGATTCCGTTCCGCTGTTGTCTCGAACTGGAGCTTAAAGATGTTAAATGCGCTCGTGCCGTCAAAGTTGGGAGCTGTGAATTTCGATGCTGCCGTCGGTACCACGATTCCTTGACACTGAACGTTCTGGACAGTTTTCTCGAGTTCCAGAACCTTCTTGTCGAACTTCGATTCCAAGGTCTCGATTATCTTTTCCTGGTTATTTTCGAGATCTAGAACCTTCTTGTCGAACCTCGATTCTAGTGTCTCGATTCTCTTTTCTTGATTATTCTCGAGATCTAGAACCTTCTTGTCGAACCGCGATTCTAATGTCTCGATTCTTTCTTCGACGTCCTGGAATCGATCGTTGACTGTCTGCTGGATGTTTCTTAGGCTTTCTCGATTGTTCTCTAGCATCCCTTCTAACGTCTCCAGCTTCTGGCCCAGGGAAGTGGAATTTTCTTCCAACTTTCTACTTACGGCAACGGAATTTTCCTCCAACTTTCTACTTACGGCCGCGGAATTTTCCTCCATCTTTTGACTCATAGCATTAAGAGCCGCGAGAATGTGCTGCATATCGAACGCTGGCTCAGTGGATGTCGACGGCTTCTCCACCCCGAATTCATAACTCTCCCAGTCGACACCTTCTTCCTGCAACGCCGATCGCAGTCTCTCCACCAGGTTGGCTTTACTTCCCACTGTGGATAATTCCCGAGCATCCAGCTCTTTTTTCAGTTGTTCAATTGTCAACTTTTCCAATTTCACCATTTTTTCTATCTCTTAACAATTCACTTTGTGCAATTCACAATTTAAATAAACGTTCTACTCGTTTACTCGCAATCCCACTTCTGACACCAAATGTTACGAATTTATTCGATCCCCACACCAAATAGGGTTCGCACCACTGGATTGCGATAAACTACAATTTTCTACGTTTTCCCAATTAAAAACCCACACACACTTTTATTTCTTTCACCACAGATCAATTATCTGTGTAGCTTCACCACTTTTATTTATTATCCAATACAATCCACTTTAAACTTTATTACACAATACACAAACCTTTATTGAAAGCTTTTCTTTTCACCTTGGTTGATCACACCGACTTGTCACACGCTGTTTTATACCACAAACTGAATGAATGTCAAGGGCGAGTGTTCGCGCTTATATAGCTCTCGGTCCACCGTCTCGAAAGTTCGCCGTTGGAAGTTCCCCATAGGAAATCTCTAGAACGCTCTGACAATTCCATTGGAAGTTGACATTATTCCCATCCCCGCTTCCAGAGAGTTTTCGAACTTAACGGTCCGCTTGCATCTCCGCAACAATACATTATTTTGCCCGGCTGCTCCATTTCCACAAATAATTTTTGACATCTAAGTGCGGAATTGCCATGCCAAAGAAAATTTTTCTATTCATTCAAATTTGATACGATTGATTTAAATGCTGATGATGATAATTTTTATCGATATACACTAATTGGGGGTAATATATTTCCAATTCACTCAAGGGTTTTACAAATTTAAATTAATACACACATTTTATAGTGTTATGAGTGCAATTATTTCATACTGAAGGGAAAACTTTTTAATCAAATCAGGGTCACAATTTTATATGTTCAATAGGCAATAACCTTCCTAATTTTAATGCGAACCCAATGGGAAATAGTGTGAACTAATTTTCGGATCACAAAAGTTGATCCAGATAAAATTTGGATCACGTGTTGTTATTGTAATGCATGTAAACCGTGATCCGGATACTGATACGGATGCATAATAAAAAAACACCTATTGCGTTCCAGCAGAAAGGGTTGACCATAATAGACTTGAGCTTATGTCAGAAGCACCGTGGCGCAGTGGGTAGTGTGTTGGCCTCTGACGCCGATGACACGGGATCGAATCCCGACACAGCCATGTCATCGAACGTGTTTTCGCCGTTCGGAATCGGCAATAAACTGTAGGTCCCTTTCACCTATGGGAAAATGAAATCACACACGACATGGGTGATTGAGAGAAGCTCGGCTCAGGTCCTTCATGGACTGTAACGCCAACATATATATGTATGTTACGTCAGAATCGAACGGAAATCTTATTTAAGTTTCAACGAAAAGTCAAGTTACCCATAATGAACTTAACCCTTTAATGCCCACATGTCTTCTATTTTGGGCACGCATTCTTTGAACAAAAAGTTTTTTCCAACAGAAATATTTTGTAATGATATGTAAGGACCGCCATGTTATGTGGAGCAAGATGGCAGGATCACCATGTAATGATGGATAGGAACTTTTGGATACTGCTGTGGAATTAAGATACATTGTGATTTACCTTAGAAAATGCTTCCTAATAGCGAAAGGGTCGACCTAATAGGGCGTCCGGCGTGGAACGCCACTGGACAGTCAGGGTACCTGTTTCCAGGCACTCCTCGGGAATTAAATTAGACAATGCCGAGTGATTTGGCTTCTAAAATAATTCTGATTTTATTTCGATCATTGTGTTCCTTATATACTGATTCCCGTTAGCATTTCCAACGCATATCGATTTCCAATGATAGGATGTGGGTCGTCATTTTTGTTGTGCTGCACTTAACTCCACAAAGGGTCACTTCACCAGATGACACATTAAGTGATATGCTTCGCATCGAATATCACTGGTGACACACAGTGCAGTGGACGTAGTAATGTTTACGTTCCAATTCCTTCTGCCTGTCTTCATACGGTGTCGGCACTTTTTGGCGAGCGCCGTCCAGTGTATGTGTTTTTGGTGTCACATGACGCTATTATGTGGTGTGCATTACGCAATGTGAGGGAAGTGTTTTGTTATGACGTTATTATCTAATGTGTAGGAAGTGTTTTGTTTTGGTGGTTACACTACAATTTCAAATTTCGTGCGAATAGTTTTAGTAGGTTTTACGATACAAGCGACACTTTTTGCACCGGTTGCCACTTGAGACCAACTGCTTTTGGAAGCTTAAAATTCAGTTGAGTTTGCGCCGCAAGACGATACGCATTTTTTGTGAATATACGATTTTCAGACATATTTTTGGTAAATCGGTCGAATCAAACGCTGAAAAAATTATTTCCGTGTTTATTGTTGTGTCGGGAAAGTGATGTGAGGGTTTAAAATAAAAAATTTAAAAAAAGAAAAATCATAATTTTTTTTTGATTTTTAGTTCGTACCCAAAATGGCACGGGCGAATTAAATCAAGATGAACGAACAAGTAATATCGGAATCAAATTACAATAAAACCAAAACACAAGTTGCATTCGCGGATCGTCTTTATTGACTAACTTACAGAATATCGTATATCGGTTGACCCAATGTTACCTTAACATAAAGAAAATGCATTTATGCATTAATTCAGCAACAACTTAGGGTTGTTGCTCAACCTACTTAAATATATTGATGCAGCAAATTATGTCGAAACGACTTAGGCTACACGCACAGTGATGCGAGAGTGCGATGCGATGCGAGAAGCGCTTGCTGGCGATAAAACTGTTCACATGCATCCTTATGTACGAGCGCACAGTGGAGCGATTTTCGATGCGTATCTCGCGAGATTCTCGCAAGCTTATCGCAAACTTCTCGCAAGCTTCTCGCACACAAACTCTTCTGGTCACTTTTTCAAGCGATTCTGTGCGAGTAGTATTCATTGTTGTTGTTGTTCTGATGCAATTTCATTTGTGGTCGAAGTGTGGTAAAATGTTCTTTCATCGTTCCTTAACTGTGGATATATAAAGGGTTTTCCAATAGGGAATTGACAACTTTGAATTCAATTTGTGAACGCACCCTTTCACTAATCATCGAACTGTCATTGTTAGTTTATTCACTAAGGTCAACATTTTCATCATGGTAAAGTACAAGAACGAGCAGCGTCTGCAAATTATAAAAATTTTCTACCGAAATACGGAGTCGGTGACCGCAACTTTAAGAGCGTTAACTCCAATTTTCGGTCGTAATTCTCGCCCTAGTAGTCCGGCAATAACAAGTCAAGTGCAAAAATTAGAGTCCACGTATTCGTTGTGTGATATTGCCGTGTCAGCGAGACAACGGGTTGGTCGAAGTGTAGAAAATATCGCTGCCGTTCGGGCGTCCGTAGCAAACGATCCAAATCAATCAATTGCACGGCGTTCTCAAGAATTGGGCATCGCTCAGACCACATTAATGCGTATTTTGCGTAAGGATCTTGGTTTACACCCATACATGATCAAGCTTATTTAAGATTTGAAGCCGATGAACCATCTGAAGCGACGTACGTTCTCCGATTGGGCTCTGGAGTAGATGCGCTAAAATGATGAATTTCATCGCAAAATCATCTTCAGTGACGAAGCTCATTTTTGGCTCGATGGGTTCGTCAATAAGCAAAATATGGGTTATTAATCGGGTGAAAATCCACATTTGCTTCATGAATCACCACTTCATCCACAAAAATTACTGTTTGGTGCGATATTTTTCATATTTTTTCGTCGACGATAACGATATTCACTTACTATGAATGGCCAGCGTTATCGCGCCATCATTGCTGATTATTTGTAGCCCGAATTGGAAGATATGGACTTGGACGACATGTGGTTTCAACAGGATGGTGCCATAAGCCACACAGCACACGTTACAATCGATTTATTGAAGAGTAAGTTTGATGAGCGTGTTATCTCAAGAAATGGGCCAGTCGAATGGCCGCCTCGTTCGTGCGATTTAACGCCTCTAGACTATTTTCTTTGGGGATACGAAGAGCCCAATGCCAATGTGTGGCCCAGTCATCGAAAATTGGGTCCAACGAATCGACCGCTGGAAACGTGCCTGCGGTGGCCCTATGAACGAGGTCGAGTTCCGTTCATAAAGGTTTTCGATTGTACTTTAAGCCGATAGTAAAGTTTTTGAAATACCTCAAATGGTTTGCGTTTTATTTAAAAAAAGTTGTCAAGTCCTTATTGGAAAACCCGGTAAATATAAACTTTTATTTAAAAATTCTTCGCCTGATGATGAATACATCGCAACAGAACAGTACAGAGCAGCTTTCACTGTGCGCACTATATCGCACCTCGCATCGCATCTCGCATCGCTTCTCGTATCGCTTCCCGAATCGAATCTCGCATCGCATCGCATCTCGCATCACTGTGCGCGCAGCCTTAGGGTTGTTGTCCAACATAAATGTGCTGATCATTATGTCGCAACGACTTGGGGTCGTTGTTAGACATATTAATTAATGGAGGTCACCGTGTAGATATGTAACGCGCGCAAAATCGATTTTCGCAACGAAGAAGAGTTGACGGCATACGTGAATCAACAAGAAAGGTCTGATAATGAATCCGGCGATTTTTCCGAAGACGATAGTGGCATAGATCCCGAATTTGAGTTCGAAGCTGCTTTACACGAATGAATCGTGAAGATGATGGTGACGAATTTGGTGTGCCCTCACATTAAAAGACACGAAACGTTGCAGCTTCCGCTGACGAAGCAGATTTTCCCAACTTTGCTAGCTACGTTGCTGTAGCTAGCTGTGGCAATGAAGCATTGGATCAAAGTGGTCGGTGGTCAGATATCCTAGCTTACGAATGTACTGGAGTGATGCCACCTTTTTTAAACCGATAAGCGAAAGCATGCCACGAAATCGATACGAAAAGATTCGTCGCTACCTCCACTTCAATGACAATGCGAGTCAACCGAGGAACCAAAATCGGCCATCGAATGAACAGACAACGACTTCGAGCGCAGAACCGATTGCGCGAAGCCAACGATTGAGGAACCGTCTTGAGATGCGACAACACAACATCGAAATGCTCGGTCCAATTTCACAAAACGTTCAAACCTACGATCGGATATACAAATTGCGCCCGTTGATGCATGCGTTGAAGCGAAACTTCAAAAAAGTTCCAATGAAAGGAACGCTATGCGTTGATAAGCAGATGTGTGCCACTAAAATTGCTCATTTTCTCAAATAATACATGCCAGAGAAGCCTCACCCATGGGGCGATAAGCTTTTCCTACTATGTGACAATAGCGGCTTCTGTTATTGTTTTGAGATATGTTCTGGTGATGGCGATCACCGTCGTGATGGTGAATCCAATTTAGGCGCTTCAGCCAATATAGTTATTCGTTTAGCTCGCGACATACCACACTTTGTTGGGCACACCATATTTTTCGACAACTATTACACATCCATTCCACTTCTTGTTTACCTTCGCACTCAAGGCATATATTCGTTTGGAACGATTCGCCGCCAGCGCATTCCACAGTGCAAACTTCCACAAAAGTTCGATAATCGTGGTGACAGCACTGTATATGTGGCTTCGTATGACAGCATCGATGTTTCAATAGTCGTACGGAGCGACAACAACGTTGTTTGTATGGCTTTCGCGATAGCTGGAATCAAACCATATTTATCGTTTGATGAAACGGCAGCGACAACAACTCCAACTGTTCAGCATTTCAACAAAAAGTCAATTTCGGTGGAATCAGTTGAGTGCCCCAACGTCATACACAATTACAACAAATACATGGACGGCGTCGATCTAATGGACGAGTGCTTGGGTCGATGTCGCATCAAATCACGCAGGTGGACATACCGCCTTTTCTACTAAATGTGCGATATGGCCATCATCAACGCTTGGATATCATATCGACGCCACTTCGATTGTACGGTACAAACTACGAAGTCAGTAAAATTGTACGAATTTATCATGGAAATTGACACTTGTCTTACGAAATACGGCATACCGTTGGCACGAAAACCTGATCGCCCATCGAATTTGGAATCGAAAATCGCAGCCAAGCGGGGTCGAGTGAATGTTGCTCCTTTGCTACCGAAGGATGTACGGCTAGACACAATCGGCAACTTGCCGAAACACGCTACAACTTGACATCGATGCAAAAAAACCTGGCTGCGACTCACAAACTCGATACGTTTGCGGGAAATGTCAAGTTCATCTGTGCCTTAGCAGTGACATGGACTGTTTTGTGGAATTTCACACAACTTGAGATGCGCTGCCTGTCTTTTCTGATCAAAATTTCGTTTTTTATTAAATCATTTTCACATAATTTTTTTCGATTACTTTTAACAAAAAATTTCTTCCAAACAAACGCACTTTTGAATTTTTTTGTGAGTTGTGACCAGCGTGCCCAATCAGGCACACACTACCTGAAATTACCGATCGCATACCCAGGTGAGTTACTGCCTGGACACAATTAGGTCGCGGTCGCTGTCTCGGTCGCCTGTTAAAAGTTAAATATACGTAAATCCTATAACGTAAACACACTGATGTCGCGGTCGCTGTCTCGGTCGAAGGGTGTGTCGCGCGAGTTGGCTAACTGCCTGAACACAATGAGGTCGCAGTCGCTGTCTCCGTCGCAGTCTCGGTCGCGGTCGGCATTGCTGTCGCTAGGATTCACAAAATCTCACCCACAATGAGGACGCTTTGTTATGTCAAATTTTAACAGCTATTTTCACCTTTGCCATATACAAGGTGTCTCAAAAGAAAGTTAACATTTGTTTAGCTTATTGCGTGATCGCAATAAATCCGTGGGGCGCGGGAGGTATGTCAATCAGTAGCCTGGCTCTTGGGAATTCACTCGCTATGGAGCGTTTCTCGGCTGCAGACTGCGCGTTGTGCGTGCGAGAGTTTTACAAAAACGGTGATTCGGCGACTGTGGCACGTAGAAAATTCTGCAATATTCTCACATTCGAAAATGGGTAAAAAAGTTTGACGAGACTGGTTCAACACTAGAAAAATCAACCAAAATCTGGACGGCCAAGGTCATCGATAACGTAAGAAAACCTAAAGAATGTTAATCAGTCTGTTCGCAGTGATCCCGACCTTTGGAAGCGCGCGGAACTGTAATGATGAATTTTGCTGTTAGATTAAACGGCTGTTGGAAGTTTCGATAATTCCAATTTCCCCTTCACCAGAGCTTTCGAACTTCGACAACAATATTGTTGCGGTTGAGTTCGAATTTCGCTGTCGAAGTTCGAAAGCTCTCTGGAAGCGGGGATTGGAATGATGTCAACTTCCAATGGCGTAATGCTAATTGTCAGAGCATTCTAGAGATTTCCGAAGGGGAACTTCCAACGGCGAACATTCGAGAAGGTGCGCCGAGAGCTATATAAGCGCAAACACTCGCCCTTGACATTCATTCAGTTTGTGGTATAAAACAGCGTGTGACAAGTCGGTGTGATCAAACAGTGTGAAAAGAAAAGCTTTCAGTAAAGGTTTGTTTGTGTGATAAACTTTAAAGTGGATAGTATTGGATAATAAAGAAAAGTGGTGAAGCTGCACAGATAATTGATCTGTGGTGAAACAAGGAGTGTGTGTGTTTTTAATTCGGATAAAAAGGACAATTGTAGTTTATCGCAATCCAGTGGTGCGAACCCTATTTGGTGTGGGTTGAATATTTCGTAAAATTTGGTGCCAGAAGTGGGATTGCGAGTAAACGAGTGGAACGTTTATTTAAATTGTGAATTGCACTAATAAAATTGAATTATTAAAAGAGTGAGAAAATGGTGAAATTGGAAAAGTTGACCATCGAACAACTGAAAAGAGAGCTGGATGCTCGGCAATTATCCACAGTGGGAAGTAAAGCCAACCTGGTGAAGAGACTGCGATCAGCGTTGCAGGAAGAAGGTTTCGACTGGGAGAGTTTTGAATTCGGGGTGGAGAAGCCGTCGACATCTACTGAGCCAGCGTTCGATATGCAGCACATTCTCGCGGCTCTTAATGCTATGAGTCAAAATATGGAGGAAAATTCCATATCCCTGAGCCAGAAATTAGATCAAAAACTTGAGGAAAATTCCGCTGCCGTAAGTAGAAAGCTGAAAGAAAATTTCACTTCCATAAGCCAGAAACTGGAGAAACTTGAGGAAAATTCCGCTGCCGTAAGGAGGAAGTTGGAGGAAAATTCCACTTCTCTGAATCAGAAGCTGGAAGAGATGCTAGAGAACACTCGAGAAAGCCTAAGAAACATCCAGCAGGCCGTCGACGATCGATTCCAGAACGTCGAAGAGAGAATCGAGACACTAGAATCGAGGTTCGACAAGAAGGTTCTAGATCTCGAAAATAACCAGGAAAAGAAAATCGAGACACTGGACAAGAAGGTTCTGGAACTCGAGAAAACTGTCCAGAACGTTCAGAATCAAGGAATCGTTGTACCGACTGCAACATCGAAATTCACAGCTCTCAACTTCGACGGTACGAGCGCGTTCAACATCTTCAAGCTCCAATTCGAAACGACAGCGGAACGGAATCAATGGGGAGAAGAAGACCGTGTGGCCGCCCTAGTAATTTCCCTTAAAAGTGAAGCAGCTGGCGTTCTACAGACCATCCCGAAGACCCAGAGAAGGAACTACACAGCCATATGGGAAGCTCTTCATCAAAGATAGAGCAGTGAGCACATGCAGGAGATGCACAAGCTGGAACTTAAAGGACGCAAGCAGCGAGGAAACGAGACCATCCAGCAGTACGCTGCCGACATCGAGAGGCTATCTCATCTAGCCTACGCGGATGTTCCAGTTGATGTGGTGGAAAAACTTAAAACGGATTCTCTCATCCAAGGGCTAAGGGACCCCGATACGCAACGAAGCTTGATTCTCCTGCCGAAGACATCTTTCAAGGAGACAGTTGCCAGCGCTCTCGCATGTGAAACATCGTTCTTGATATGCCGACCTTCCATCAAACTACGGCGCATATCTCCAGACCAGGATAGTTCCAGAACAACAACGGCGAGTAGGAGTGGTTCATTCCCGGGTAGATGCTACATCTGCGACCAACGGGGCCACATTGCGAGAAACTACCGTCTGCGGAGAAAGCGTTCATCCAGCAAATTGCGTCGTAGTTCCAGAGCAACGACAGTGAGTAGGAGTCGCTCGTTCCCAGGTAGCTGCTATATCTGCGACCAGCAGGGGCACATTGCAAAAGACTGTCGTCTGCGGAGAAAGCGTTCTTCCAGCAAATTGTGGCGTAGTTCCAGTGCAACAACGGTGAGTAGGAGCCGCCCGTTCTCAGGTAGATGCTACATCTGCAACCAGCAAGGGCACATGGCGAGAAATTGCCGTCTGGGAAGAAGGCGTCCGAGGTCGGATTCGCCAAAAGGAGATCAAGAGAGAGCACGCGAATACCAGAAGGGAAGCAGCCATAGAAATGCGGATGCGTTAACGAGGCGACCTCGTGATGTTGAATGCAAACATTGTTCACGAGCCGAAACCAAGGAACAGGTCATAGACATTCGTCGTTTCCAGGTGCTGCCAGAAGATGCCTGGACTGCCGAGAAGATAGGAAGAAAGCAGCGAGAAGATGCCGATCTGGCAGTCATCATCGGTTACCAAGAACGAGGTTTTCGACCAACTTGGCAGCAAACATCCAGTGAAAGCCCAATCGTGAAAGCTTACTGGGCTCAATGGCAGAGTTTGAAGCTGAGGAACGGTTTCCTCTACCGCAGTTGGGAAAGTGAGGACGGGAACATTGTAAACGGTCTTCTGGTAATTCCAAAAGGACAAATCGACGAGGTCATCCGAGAATACCACGAGGGACCAGGCGGGGGTCATCTTGGTGTTAACAAAACTGTAGAAAAGTTCAAGAGACGTTTCTACTGGGTAGGATGCCATGAGTCGGTTACGCGTTTCATTCGCAGGTGTGAACAGAGTGCGAAGGCAACGGGTCCAGTAAGGAAAACTCGAGAAAATATGCAGCAGTACAATGTTGGAGCACCGTTCGAACGTATCGCAATGGACATCGCAGGCCCATTCCCAACGACCAATGCTGGAAACAAATACGCGCTGGTGGTGATCGATTACTAGCATGTCGCAGAGTTCTTTGAACACCGACGACTCGAAGTTCCTTCCTTGGTCTGAGTGCAGTTCCAGCGGTACTCCGTAACGCGAAACTCAGTTATTCACGAATGCATCCGAAATAGTTTTGGCTTCTTGATTCGGGATGCAAAACACCTCAGGCCATTTGCTGAAGTAATCGATCACGCGCTTCTCGTGCTCCTTCTTTTTTCTTGTCAGAAGCGCATGCTCCTCCCTTCTTTTCTGTTCATAGAGCTCGCGGGCAGCTCTCGTCCGTCGATGCAATGGGGGTTTCTCGACGATGGTGGCTCGAAACCGAGTATATCTGAGGCGGCCTCTCTAATGGCTTTCTGACAACGACTCCATTGCTGTTCAATGGTTTCTATAGATTGCATCGGGACTTGAGAGAGCTTGAGGGAGACTTGATCGGCGAAGGTGCTGGTGGCCTCCTGCGATTGTAACTTTCCGATGTTAAATTTTGGTGTTCTTACTCGACTCCATTGATTCCGGGAAATTCGCATCCGTACCTTGGCTGCAACAAGGTAATGATCCGAGTCGATGTTGGCTTCTCGAAAGGTTCGGACATCTAGGAGGAGTATCTGCCGTCGATCGCAATGTGATCAATTTGGTTGACTGTCGATTGATCGAAAGACCGCCCGGTTCCCTTATGGATGTTGAGGTGTGGGAATTATGTACTTGCTACCACAAGATTGTGGACCTAGTCCGGAAGGCAAAAATCCGTCGAGTAGGTACAATGGCTCGGCCACATCAAGCGCATAGACACCAACGCTCCAGCTAAGAGGGCATTCGAATCCGAGCCTCCTGGTTCGTGAAGAAGGGGGAGACCGAACCTCTGGTATAAAGATCCAAGTGATCGCGGACCCAATAGAACTTGGTCGTTCCTATTGAAAGCTGCGTGCCACCAAGGATGGAAGATTCGATTAACTCAGACCCAAACCCTCCATGGGTTACTGGGCTGACAAGTAAGTAAGTAGAGGTGCCAAACCGCTAAAGTCAATTGGTAGTTGAATGGGTTAACGATGGATGGACGAGGACAACCCCTGAATTGACTTTCACAAGATTGCAATGGACAGGTCCGACTCTTGGGTGTTTCGGAGCTCGTACACATAAGTAATAAACGTCTCGCTTGAATCTCATTTTCTTTTTATTTCTTATTTTAATACAAAATCCTTAACAACTCGGAAATGCGGTGGTGTTCAACCAAGTTGCCTAACAAATCAAATTACAAAACGTCGACCAAACGCCTTAGGACAAATCTAAAACGATTCAAATCTGTCGATATTTCATCACCGAAGAAATGAAACAAATACGAAAGGGGGGATAGAGGAAAAATGGAGAAAGTCTGCTAGAAGGAAAGCGAGTCTTGTGTTTTGAAACTTCCCCAGGCACCAGTGGTAGGTGCTTAGTGCTTCTTGTTCTTGTTGTATTTCTCGTATTTGCTCTTGGATGAATGCCATAAGATCAATGGCAGAGCCAATGAGGGCAGAGTCATGATGGCGAATGCGACCCAATCGAAGAAGTGCGATGAGAAACGTTTGTTGAATTCGGTTAAGTTGACAATGCCACCCTCACCAGGCTCGGAGCTGATTGCCAATTGGACCTATGTATAAAGTAAAGTGGTAGGGTGAGGAGGAGTTGTGCTTTCATGGGACTGGAATTGTTTTCTTACCTTTGTGGACTCCTCAATGGGTTTGTAGCTTAGCTCGGCAGCGGTAAAGTTGAAATATCCGTAGGACTTCGGCCGAACGACTACTACGTGAGTGTAATTGGTTTGGGGCGCAATGCGGTCTATAGTTGCGACAACTTTTCCACCGACTATATCAAAGGCTTCCGGATGGAATCCATTGTCCATCATATACACATTGACGGCAGCACCATTGCCCACATTGTAGATGGTGTACTTGACCACCAAGTCGCTTTTCTCCACTAGGTACTTGTTCATAATCTGTTTGGAGACCAACAGGCGTGCACTGGTCTCATCTTCGGATGATAGACAGCAGTTCATCATACCCAATAGGGCTACGCAAAGCAGGCTGAATTTGTACATTCTATAAAGAAGGGAGAGACGATCCGATTGGATGTAGTGGTTAATGAGATGAAATGCGGCACTTTGTTGACGTGGATTGAGGTTGGTTGAAAATCTCAATGAAAATCGCGGAAAACTTGTATAGTTCACTCTAATTGGAAGAAATTACTCACTTGAAGGTGTTTTCGGAGGATAAGCACGATGGAATCAGTGATGAGATCGAAGATTTACGCCAATTGGAAGCAATGACACGACGACGACGGCTTTAAACGCACCACGGGAGAAGACAAGTGACAAGTTTGTTGGAAAAGAAAGTGTTGGGATTGTGGTTTACTTGGCTGACTGTGACGTGACGTGTAAACTTCGTGCATCAAAACTGTCATGAGCGCATGACGTTTGTAACAGCGCCATCTAGGAGTTCAGTAGGATTGTCTATTTCAGACACGATTTCGTTTATGTGAGAGCTTCTTGTTCTCTTCTTAAAAACGATTTTTCCTAACGTCCGCTCGTTAAACGTTCTCAATGGCAACTTCGATGGCAAATAAAGAGGGAATTCGATTCACGAAAACAGTTTGAGGGATCCTACGGCGCCTATAGCGACTTTTTGAACTCACCCATTGGCAGATTTGACAGCTAGTCGTTTGTTTATAGTTTGGAGATTCTCAAAAATCCCCAAAAAACCTTCTTAAAAACCATAATTTACTGGATACGATGGAGCCAAAGACGAAGGGGCCATCCAAAGACCTCCCGAATCCATTCGAAGGTACTTGTCACCCACTGATCCTTACGGCAGGGGATCAAAATACCACAACCAACGTTCGGGGCTGACAATCGGCACAATGACCTTTAAGCGTCATTGAGGGAAAAATTATCAGTAAGAGCAGCAGTGGTGGAAATATATTTGGAGAAGTGCTCGCGAGCGGTTGATTCCGCACATTCAGTTCGAGACAATTGTGAATTTCTAGCCGATTCAGACGACAAGTGATACGTGATGGCCCTCAGTGCGACAACAGTACAAACTACCCCGTATGAGGGTCAAAAACCTGGTACCAGTGGTCTTCGCAAGAAGGTATACGTACTCTGCATCTCCTTGTAGGCAACATATAACCCCGTTGCTTTAGGTCAAAGTGTTCACCCAGCCAAACTACACGGAGAACTTTGTCCAGAGCATCCTCGATGCCAATGGCAATGCAATGGTCGGATCACTTCTGGTCGTCGGCGGTGATGGACGATACTATGGCAAGCAGGCGGTCGAGATAATCATCCGAATGGCTGCTGCCAATGGAGTAAGTTTACTCGATGCAGTGCTCTGATGGGATTCTAAAACTACTCATTTTCACTTTTCGATTAGGTTTCAAGGTTGCTAGTTGGCCAGAATGGAATTCTCTCTACACCGGCGGTATCTAGCCTGATTCGCCATAACAAGGCATTCGGTAAGTGCATGCACTTTACGACCGTTAAGTGTTTACCGTAGAATCACCGAGTGCTTTGACGTAACGAGCTGAACTAGTTTACTAACAACAAAGCTCTTAAGCTTCGGTTATCTTGACGATTTTGCGGAAAGATCATATGGAGGTCAAGTTGTGTGATACGACGTCGAACGAGTGATAGGCGTTTGTTTAGGGTTGTGAAAAGTTTGTCGTCAATTGACACATCTCTAACGTCTTGAAAGCTTTTCGATGACGTTGGGATTGTTGTGCGAAAATAGATTCGGGCGGACATGCTTCAGGGGGCTTGGCAAACGCACACTTTGGCCTATTCGTTCTATAGTAAACGCCATTCTTTTGTGTTTTTTCTTCAAGGTGGCATCGTACTTACCGCCTCGCATAACCCCGGTGGTCCGGAAAACGATTTTGGCATTAAGTTTAACTGCGAGAACGGCGGTCCAGCACCGGACGGTGTCACGAATAAGATTTACGAGCTCACAACTGCCATCAAAGAGTACAAAATCGTCAACGGACTACAGATCGACATCAGTAAGGTCGGCACCAACACCTATGAGGTAAGAATCAAACCGTTTTATGGCTCCCTAAACTCTTGCATTCCTGTTTCTAGGTCAATGGCAAGCCATTCACTGTTGACATCATCGATTCCGTGGCGAACTACGTTAAGCACATGAAGGAAATCTTCGATTTCACCAAACTGCGTGACTATGTGAGTGGCAAGGCAACTGGTAAGCCACTAAAGATGCGCATCGATTCGATGAACGGTGTGACAGGCTCCTATGTGCGTGCGATTTTCCTAGAGAATCTAGGCGCCTCTAACGATAGTGTCGTGCACACAACGCCACTTGAGGATTTTGGTGGAATCCATCCGGATCCGAACTTGACTTATGCCAAGGACTTGGTCGATGCTGTCGCTAACGGGGACTACGACATTGGCGCCGCATTCGATGGCGATGGCGTACGAAACTCCTATTCGCGCTGTATACTTGTGCCCACTACCTAACGTTTTTTTTTTTCTCCTTCTCTCCCCATCTAGGACCGTAACATGATCATTGGCCACAAGGCATTCTTTGTAACACCAAGCGATTCGCTTGCTGTCATCGCCCACTACCTCGAAGCAATTCCGTATTTCCAGAAGAATGGAATCCAAGGATTCGCTCGTAGTATGCCAACAGCATCGGCTGTAGATCTCGTCGGAGCGAAATTGGGCAAAGAAGTATTCGAAGTGCCCACAGGATGGAAATACTTTGGCAACCTGATGGACGCTGGTCGTCTCTGCCTCTGTGGCGAGGAGAGTTTCGGCACTGGATCGAATCATATTCGCGAGAAAGACGGCATTTGGGCCGTACTCGCTTGGCTATCAGTGATGCAACACACCGGCAAGGGAATCGAAGAGATTTTGAAGAGTCATTGGTCGATCTATGGCCGTAACTACTTTACTCGCTACGATTATGAAGAATGTGACTTGGATGCATGCAATCAAATGATGGCAACCATGGAGGCTACCATAACCAATCCGGCTTTTGTCGGTAAATCATACTCTGCCGGTGGGAAGACATACAAAGTGAAGTTGGCGGACAACTTTAGCTACACCGATCCGGTTGATAAGTCTGTGGCCACAAAGCAGGGATTGCGGATTGTCTTCGAGGACGGCAGTCGTATTGTAATGCGTCTTAGTGGAACTGGAAGCTCTGGCGCTACCGTACGGTAAGCATAATCAGCTTTTATCCTTTCTTCTCCGCTTTCAATGTGTTCTTTCGCAGTCTCTATATCGATTCCTATGAGAAAGACAATGTCCTTGGCAAGGCAAGTGAAATGCTCAAACCTCTGATTGATATTTCGCTGGAAATCTCGCAACTACCCAAGTTTACCGGCCGTAATGCACCCACTGTTATCACATAACCTCACCCGACCCAATGTCAAGCCGCGACGTAGAGGATGACTACGTTAACACGCCCATTTGTCGCTCCTCTTGGATCTAATTTGTTTCCTTTTCTGCATTTTATGTCGATCTGGTTGTTAAGTCGAGAAATGGATTGAAAATTCAAATAAAATTCGTTAAAACCGTAACCGTATATCGTTTTCTGTACAAAAATTCACTTTAGGATTTCCCTGAGAGAGAATCGAATTGATTGAGAATGACCATTGGAATGTGCTCCTCCAGCAGTGCACGTGGTACCTTGCCGATACGAATGAATTCCTCCAGGTAACGTAGAGTTGTGCTGCATTCGACGCTAATCTCCTGCTTTGCACTGTAATTAAAGGCAAGTTTAGTGGACGACTATGGCACAAGGATCATATCTCACCTCAGACCGGTCTCGGCTAGCGAGACCACGTACTGGCAAACGTACTTGACATACAAATCGAGGACGTTTCGATGGAACTGATTCAAAATCGTTAGCAATCCGATAATGAGTGCGATGCTATCGATGTGTTCTTTCGTGCTCTTCGACGTGAGCAAATTCAAATTCTTCGAGAATTGGAACTTGGCGATATGCGATATGGTGAAGAGGAACAGGAAGAGGGATATGTGGTGTGAGTTCTTGGTCAGTGTGAAGACCTGCTGCAGTGGATCGTAGTTCCCACTGAACTCAAGATATGCATTGAGTTCGGAGAGAATTTCCTTTCCCGGTTCGGGCTTGCTCTCGTTTTGTTGCGCTTCCCGTAGGTCGATCAGGAGAGCTCTAAAGAAAATCGTTCATATCCGATTTAAAAGGTAAAATTCTACGTACAAACCTATTCAGAGCGTCCAATGAAGCTTCGAGGTTCTTCGAGTTAAACTTGCAGCTCTTGTTTAGCTCGTAAGCAATTTGCTGTCGCAGGATTTGCTTGTGTCCCGTGCGAACAAACCAATCGAGTATGGTCGGCCAGACTTTGATCCATCTCGTCGTGTAGGCTGCAAAGAACTTGACCGGGCTCTTGATCACCGAATTCTCATCGAGTTCACGTGTGAGCGCGTCGAGCGCTTCAACCCACATTTTGTCGTTGGTCATGTTCTTCTGCATCTTGTCGAGATTTGTCTTTAGATCCGAAATGAACATGTACGAGTAGAGACGATCGAGACCGACCAGACCGGCAGGACCGATTGCCTCGCGGACCTTAATGAAGAACCTCGAATCGAGAATTTCCTTATGAGTTTTCCTATCGTACCAGGTGGCCTTCAAGTCGAGATAGATTGTCGTCTTTGGATCGGTATACTGCAGGATTTCTCTAGCTAGGCGGCCGATGAAATTATTCGACGTAGTGTTGCCCGGGATGGGAGGAAAGTTGGGAATGGGAATCGTAGTGCTCTGGTACGATGATTGCCAGTCGAGGACCTTGTTTCGAAGGAATGCATTGCATTCACGTTCCACGTTGTAGTGAATGATACGCGACATTTCCTGTTGAAGGACCTTTAATCCGTGAATGTTCAAATAGTCTTGGATGTACTCGAATGAGCGTCGATAGCCGTCCATGATTTTCGACAGCTGAAACAGCTTGTTCTCGAGGTCGCTGGTCTTCCCTTTTTGGCCGAAGATCAGACCGACATTTAGGGCATTTGCCAGGTTTTTGACGAGCTCCTTTCGTATTCCGTCCTCGAGCAATTGCTTGGGATCGAGTTCAATCACGCCAACTAGAGTCTTCTTCATCATGAGTATACCCTCTGTGAAGACAGCAATTGAGTAGGTTAACTTGGCCACCGTGTATCGCTCCTCATATTGAGCGTATTCCCTTAACTTGTCCTTTTCGAGTCGCGTGGGAATCTCCTTGATCACTTCCGTCTGTAACTGAATGATTTCGGCTAGAATGCTAAAAATCGTGTGCGGAATGATCTGAACCACTTTTCGGATGTAATTTGCCAGTTCCGTGCTGTAGTACTTGGACACTGAGATCAGATCCTCACTCTTTGCCTGATTTATGCGGAGCAGTGGGATTTCTAAGGCACTAGCAAGCTTGAGGAAGGTTGCCCTTAACTTGATCACTAGCTTCGGTTGCTTCTTAATACTCTCTTGCATGATTTTCGTGTAGTCCGAATCGATCGTGCGCCAGGCGTAGCTCAGATCACTGATTAGTTGGATATTGATCAGCACATCCTCTTTCACGTTGATCACCTGAATCATGCTGGTCAGGTAGTCTCTTGTTTCCTGGAGGTATTGCTTGATTTGCATATTCGATTGGAGGTTGTGAAATTCCTGGACCTCCTCGAGCGCCTGGATGAGTTGAATAATCGTCCTCCCCGAATTGTTCGGGTTGTCGGTCTTTAGTTTATCGATTTCCTTGCCGATCTCAGCAAACCATTGCTTTAGGTTCGGGTTCTTCTCGATCTTGGACAACGGACGGCTGCCCGAGAATGCTTCACTGAGCTCGTTCACCCGGTCGAGTGCTTCCTTTTTGAAGCTATCCCATCGTTTGTCCTTCTCTGTTATGATATCTTTCAGAATATCCTTTACAATCAGCTCTAGTTGGCTGCAGTTTAGGAGCAATTGGAAGATCTTTGCCCTCTTGAACTCGCTCTCGGTTTGGACGAGTTCGCATATCTGCTTGTGGCGCTTGCCGTGACCCATTTCCATAATCGGAGCGCTAGTATGCAGGATGTACCACCGAAGCACCACGTTGCAGTCACGAATCAAGCCAATGATCTTCGTAATGGCTTGAAGTGCGAAACTCTCGGTGAGGATGCCCTCTTTAAGGATGTCCTGCGTTTGGGAGAGAACCTTCTTTAGTTTCTCGTTATGCAGTAAGCAGAAGCCTTTAACGGAGTTCGTCTCAACGACCGGATTGAGAGCGGCTTTTGCAGCTTTAAAGTGATCCCATGCATCGACGAGATTGACTGTTATTCCCATGTAAACCGGCACCACCCAATTGTCGGAGAAGAATTTATCCGTGATTTCGCGCATTTGAGCGACTTGATTTGTGATGATTTTCGGGGAAAAGTACAGGCAGACGTATAGCATTCCGGCTTGATTCGAGAGAGCCGTGGATCGGTGATCGGGATGAGGATAGATGGACATTTGGTTGTAGATGTCGTCAGACCGTAGGCGTCCGATTACCATGTCCACGAAGGTTTGATCGAATGTAAAGCGACTAAAGGTAAATTTAATAGAGACAGAAGGATGGAAGGTGGCATCATGGGTTTACCTGAAGTAGCTTTCGGGGTAGTTGGGCACCGGCTTTGCATTCGGAGCCGTCGAGAATCCCGTCGATCTTAGTAGTGTACATACGTCATCGATGTTACTGTCCCCATGGGTTCGTGCTGCACTGTACCGGTAATAGGATATGAGCAATCGTTCTCTGATTAATCCCGGGATGTGTAGATCCAGGACAAGCAGGATTACGCCAAACAAATAGAGAGACTCGCACTGAAGAAGGAAGACAAAATTAAGAGGGAGTTTCTGAGGCGGAAAGTAAGTACCATAAGCTGTTTTCCCTCCTCGTCCTGCAATACGGACTCCAGGGTTTGCTGAATGTAATATCCGCGGTTCAGTTCGTCGATGAAATTTTTCAAATCCGACGCATATTGGTGAGTACTCTCGAACGCCAAATAGAATCGAGTCAACAGCTCCAAGTAGTTATCGCGAAACTCCTCATCAAGGTCTTGTAGGGTCTGGAAACGATAAGAGAATAGCATGAGTGGGAGACTTGTGGTTAAGGGGGGAAACCCGCGTACCGGATTATCTTCAATTTTCTTGTCGTGGGCTTCTGCAACGCGTAGATAGCTGAAATCCAAGATGATATCGCCGTACTTTTGCTGATCAGCCTTCGTCTCAAGCCTAGAATTAGGGGCGAAGTGAATTAAGGCCGAAATTGTGGGTGGCACTATGGGCTACTTGAACACATCCGGTATGTAGTCCTTCAGTCGTAGGATCTCGGCGATGATTGAGTTTCCCATCGACACTATCTGGAGCAGATTCTGTCCGCAAAGGTTGTTTTCTGCTAGAAACTCTGTCATTTCGGTGGAGAAGGAAGAAAGTTTGTCTTTTTTGTAAACAAATCGGATGGGAAATCGACTTTTGACAGTAGGAGAGAAGTCCCCAATGGGGTACAGGCGACGCAAAAACCTTTGGTCCTCTCTATCGACTTATTATGCGGAAACGAAACAGATGTGACACGCATATAGACAGCCAGTTTGTATCGTAAGATTTACCAAAAGAATATAGCGGTGGGTGGACATCGTTTTTTCAAAGAAAATCTATTGGCTGCTGACTGCAAAAGTAGAAAACATTCGTCAGCTACTGTACCGCTGTCAAATGCAAGTCCAATTACACCAGTTGCTCGCTCCACCTCCACACTGTCACTTTCTGACGTGAATTGTCTTTAATCTAATCTTTGCGCACCCTTTGGACCATTCCAATCACTCCAATCATACGAAAAGGATGTCGTCGCATCCAGGTGAATTGTACTCTGAAATTACAACTTTCCTTTTGGAAAAAGTAGAGAAACTGCTCATCGTTAAGATAAATAATCCAAAGAAGAAGAACTCATTGGATCGCGTTGCCTATCTAAACCTCACAAAGGTGCTGCAAATAGCCGGTGAAGATGATGCAGTAACAGCAGTCGCGATTACGGGTGTCGGTGATTTTTACACGTCGGGGAATGATTTGTCGATTGCAAACACAAACGTGGATATGGACCAGTATTTACGGGAATTGAACATTGTTTTGAAGAATCTGACTCGTGCGTTCTACCAGTTTCCCAAGCTCCTGGTGGCTGTTGTGAATGGACCGTGTATTGGCATAGGAATGACGACAGCGGCGCTTTGTGATGTTATTTATTGCACAGATAATGTAAGTATATCATTGGCAACTTGTTATTTGTGTTTTATCTAGTGATTTTGTCGTGCAGGCATATTTCCTTACACCATTCACGAAGCTTGGTCTGTGCGCTGAGGCGTGCTCGTCATACACATTCCCTCTGTTACTGGGCAAATCCAAGGGATCCGAGCTTCTTCTACTCAGCGAGAAACTAACAGCAGAAGAAGCTCTTCGGTATGGCTTCGTTTCGGATGTTGTTAAGCCCGAGGAGTTGGATACACAGATTTGGCCAAAGTTGGCGAAATATTCGCAACTTCCGCCGGGTGCTTTGGTGGCCGGTAAATCATTAGTGATCAAGGCCCATCAGTCGCAGTTGGAAAATGCACTACAAAACGAAATCGAGGAATTGCAAAACAGATTCTATTCCGATGAATTTTTCAACGCAGTGGTGCAGTTTAGGCAGAGAAAATCAAAGTTGTGAATTTCTCCCCTCAACTTGACTACAATACAGGCATATGCGCACTTATATACTTTGAAATAGATTAAGAATGGTATGGTTTTAAAAGGTGATCGATTCTTTTTTTATTGGGTCTTTATTGTGTTTCAACCTTATTGCATGAGAGACTTGTCTGTTGCATAATGTCAAATTCAAATTGACAACCGAACGAATGTGACAGTGACAGCAGAGATAAATAATCCCTGGTGACAGTGGGACATTGGGTCGAAAACAATTTACAAATCGTGTTCCTTCGTAGTTACTTAAATAAAAAACACACTAAACACGTATTCTGTCTTACCAAAATGGGTAAGGTGAATAAAGCCAAGGCGTTGAAGCAGAAAATTGCCAAACGAATGGATGTTGGTAAGAAACAAGTGACAGCGATTTCGTCGAAAATTTCATTTAAAGCCAAGGAGAGATGTTCCGACCAAGTATTGCTCGTGTCCAAGACTCCAACAGTCACTCCACTGAAGAAACATAAGAACAAGAAGGAAAAGCTTCGTCTTAAGCACAAGAATCTAATAAACAAATTCATGGAGCAAAGGAGAGAGAGAAAAAAGGAAATTGCGAAAAAGAATCGCGAGAAGACTGCCGTTGTTGGCGACATGCAGAAACTTAAGGATGCATTACCCTCCTTGGACGAGCTATTCAAGCTGAAACGTGATAACTTGAAGACTGGACTGGACGAGACACCAAAGGAGACGAAGAAACTTAACGTGAAAGAGAAGATACGACAGAAGAAGAAGCAGTTTGTTAACCGGGTAAATTCATTCGAGAAACTCTTGAAGGATCCTGACTTTAGAAGTGATCCACGGGACGCAATAGCATATCATATAAAATATACTAATGGTTTGATTGAGTAAATCGTTTGTGTTTTATTTGAAAATTGCAGCGTCAGTCGTTTCTCGATCACTTTCTGGACACGTGTATTCTGCTGGCCATTTTAGCTATTCTTGGTTCCGTCGCCCTCTCTAGATCTGACCAACCGTCAAAGTTCCTTGTTTACAATTGATCAGCGGCCATAGCATCGTCCCATATCGGGTTGAGCGTTTTGTCTCTTTTTTATTCTTCTAGCTAGCCTACCCTAACGGGGCGCCGTCAGAGACGCTGCCTCAGAAGTGCTGGGTTTCAAACCGCCACCTCCTAGAAACCCCTGGTTCGATGAACAATGCGAGCAAGCCCATGCAGCAAAACAAGAGGAATATAAAGTCATGCTGCAACGACGGACGAGAGCTGCTCGCGAAATCTATGAGCAGAAGAGAAGAGAGGAACACAGCTTCTCAGAAGAAAGAAGAGAGAACACGGAAAGCGTGAGATCGAGGAGATGGAGAGATGCTTCCGCAGGAATAACGCCCGGAAGTTTTACAATTAGGTAAAACGAACATGCCATGGCTACAAAGCCAGAGCGCCGGCCTGCAGGGATGAAAATGGAGAACTGGTAGAAGAACCACAGTCGATGCTGAGGATTTGGAAAGACCACTCCTGCAGACTGTATAACGCGATGACAGGCAAGATACCGCTGTCAGGCAGAACGATCCGTTCGTAATGGACGACGATCCGTCCACCCGACCTAGACGACGTCAAAATAGCGATATCGAGCCTTAAGTCTAATAAAGCCGCGGGCGCAGACGGTCTGTCTGCTGAGCTTCTTAAGGCGGCTGGAGATGAGCTGGTAAGGTACATGCACCATCTCATTTGCAAGGTATGGTCGGAGGAAAGCATGCCCGACGAATGGAACCTCAGCATCGTTTGCCCGGTCCATAAGAAAGGAGAACCCTATAACTGCGCCAACCATAGGGGACGTATTGTGTGAACGCCTGAAACCGTTTGTGGATAACCTGATCGGCTCTTATCAATGTGGTTTTAGGCAAGGTAAATCCACAATAGACCAAATATTTACGCTACGGCAGACCTTGGAGAAGATCCAGGAATACCAAATCGACACTCACCACCTTTTCGTCGACTTCAAGGCCGTGTATGACACCGTGTATAGAAACGAGCCATAAAGCCACAAGCCACGTCTAGTTTTAACATCCCTCCCAAACTCGTCCGACTGTGCAGGATGATAATGGAGAACTCTCGCTGCTCCATTAACGACGGTAATGAACAAACCGGGACCGCTGATTTTAAAAAGGATTTAGGCATGGTGACGCCCTTTCATGCAACTTTTTCAACATCGTGCTTGAAAATATCGTGCAAGAGTAGCTGGCCAACACAAGTGGCACGATTTATTTGCGTAAGCCGACGACATTGACGTGATTGGACGGACACAGCGAGACGTCAATGAGGCCTTCGTAAGCATTGAGGTAGAAGCGGCTAAGATGGGTCTCAAGGTCCGGGAAAATTCAAGCTTCTCAGGCGACCCGGCGCGTCCCCAGGTGGCGGATAGGGGAAGGCCACGTAGTGTGGTAGGGGTCATCGCTACCCCGCGGACCAAGAGCACTTATATTCCCAAGTCAAGGTGGTTGGAATACTTGCCGAGGACTGAATGGTGCAGGGAATTCAAAAATGTGCATCGCGAACGTACGATCCCTATGTGATACCGGGCGCCCTCACATAGTAAGCCTTACATCTACATGGGAGCTCTGTAGACGTTGACCCCCAATTCCCGCCATACTCGTGGGTCCAATACATGTATAAACAACAAAAACAAAAACAAAACACTAACGGAGTCGGAGGAAGAATACCTCCTCCGCTCACCAGTACACAAAATGGAGACAGATATATAACCATAGAATCATTTCCAAATCCTGTTACCACGCTCCTGTCTAATAAGACGGACAACCAAACTGCTCAGGCACCAAATGGTCCAAGCACTAAAGTTGCAGTGGTCAGCGACGCCAAAAAACCTCGGCAGAAATATGACTATTTCACCGGGGCCCAAAAGCGACGAACTGCCGCACTGATCCGGGACAGGATAGAGCCCGAAGAGGCGAGACGAAAAGAAAAGCAAGATATGCTCTCGTGCTTGCGGAAAGAGAAGCAAACAAAAACTCAGACTTGCCAAATCCCAAACGCAACCGATCTAACGACAACTCCCTTGTGGAGAACACTTCGAAGAAGAGTCGACCACACACAGAGACACTAAGTAGCTCATGTGCCGGCAAACGAAATGATCGCCCTGGATCCGCTGGTGAAGCTAAAACAAAACCCACTAAAAGAACTAGTGGAGGTGCACGAGAGCGTACGGAAGCACCCGAGCCATCCTACCGGGATGCCATTGCTCGGTGCAAAGTCGCTATCATGCACTCGCAACACCCGCAAAAGACCCTAACTGATAAACAAATAAAGTTAGTGAGGAAGAGCCTGCTAGAGAAAATGGACAAGGCAGATAAGAATTATCCTGCCCTGAGATTCGAGGCCACCTCAGCCAGAAACGGATGGCTTTCTATCACCTGTCACGATACAGAAACCAAAAATTGGCTCATGTCGTCGATAGAGAAGATTAAGCCATGGTAAAACGCAGATCTGGGTGCAACTCAGGGCAATGACATTCCCAACTTATACACCTGCGTAACATTCGTCCCCGAAGCCGATTACCTTGCCAAGGACACCTTCCTTATGCGCATAATGAGGCAAAATGCGAACATTAGCACTAAAGGATGGAGAGTCCTCAGGATCGCCAAGGAAAAAAGCGGTGGGGACCAAGTAACCTTTGCCATTGATGGGGCATCCAAAGACGCCATCGTGAAGCAAAGGTTCAAACTGTTCCTCAACTTCTCCCAGATCCTAATCAGGATCAAGGGAATTCCCAGGCAGGCAAAGATAACTGCGTACAACAAAACCAAGGACAGGGCACAAGCCCATCCGAAGTGCGATGCCCAAAGTTCACTGGCCATGCCCAGGAAAGGAAGTGAGGAACTCGGCGTGCATAAGCCAAGCCAGAGAGCAACAACTATTGCATCTGGTGATAGTGAATCAGCCACAGAGGCAACGAAAGTACGCCAAACGTCAAGGCTGCCTGAAGAAACTACTCGGGCAACCAAGATTTCAGGGGTCAGCCCTATGGTTGTACCAGTTACTAACACTGGCGGCCCTGCCAGTATCTCGCTTAATCCACTATGTCGGGATTAAAGTGCATCCAAATAAATCTACAGCATGAACGGCCGCGCCTGCGGTACTGAGCCATAGATTTAACAAGGAGCACTTCGATATAGCCTTTATCCAGGAACCTTATACGATCAAAGACCAGATCAAAGGACTATCTGGTGAGCTGCTCTATGACTCCACAAATGATGGACGACCTAGAGCTTGCATAATGATTAATAACACCATTAAAGCCATTCCCATTTCAGAATATATGAATAAGGACCTGGCAGCTGCCATTATTCAGCTATCCACTGCGGAAAGTAGGTCAGCCTATCTAGCGGGCGACTCTACCCATCTCAGCTTCACACCACTGCAGGATCTCCTAGAATTTATGAATTTATTTGCAAGAACAACCTCAATATCATAAGCCGGGGAAATAGTCCCACCTTTGTGAATAGAATTAGAGAAGAGGTACTAGACCTCACCCTAACCACACCGTTCATAGGCAACTCTATCCTAAACTGACATGTCTCAACAGAAACATCGATGTCAGATCATCGACAGATCTGTCTTGGCATAAAAGTAGGAGATAGAATTACCAGAACATACAGACAACCGAGAGCGACAGACTGGGACACATATAGCCTAGAAATCGCACAATCGATCGGAAACTGTCCCAATAGCATAAGAGACATAAACTGCCTCGAACTCAGCTGTGACAGCCTTAATGCTACCATCCTATCTGCCTTTCACAACGCTTGCCCAGAGAAAGTCAAGTCAGGTAATCGTACCACTCCGTGGTGGAACAGTAATCTGGCCAAGCTATGAGCACTGACCAGAAAACTGTTCAACAGAGCTAAACGGACTGATGACTGGACACAGTACCGTGCCTCACTCGCCAACTACAACCAAGAGATTAGAAGAGCCAAAAGAGACTCACGGAAAAAAATCTGCAGTAGTCTATCAGCATATAGAGCACCGCCCGCATCCACAGAGTTCTCGCCAAAGAGCACACTAACTAAATTGGACTGTTGAGGAGAGCAGATGGCACTTACGCGGAGAGTGGTACAGAAGTATTCAACATTTCAGCCAGTACGCACTTTCCAGACTCCAAAATCATTCCCTCTAATCTCTCTAACATACCTCCGCAGATCAAGACAACTAGACCCAACAGGGAGGTCTAGAAGAGAGCACGAACAATTTTCCACGAGGGAAGCATAAAATGGGCCATTAATTCTTTTGACCCGTAAAAATCCCCGGAGGAGAATGGCATCTTCCCAGCCCTCCTTTAGAAAGGAAGTGCGCTAATTAGCCCCATGCTCATCAACATCTTTAGAACCAGCTATGCATGGGGAAACATACCAACGAGCTGTACAGAGGTAACGCTAAAATTCATTCCCAAAGTAGGCCGTAGACCCACAGACCTGCCTAAGTCCTACAGACCGATAAGCCTTACCTCTTTCTTCCTAAAAGCAATGGAAAAAATTCTGGATAGGCATATCAGGGACGGTGCCCTGAAAAGATCACCATTTCACAAAAACCAATACGCCTACCAGCCTGGTGAAGCGATAGAGTTCTCAAAAGAAGTCAAATATCTAGGGATAACTCTAGACGAAAAGCTTACTTGGAACTCTCACATTACAAAGACTATTGAGAAAGCCAGGATCTCTTTATGGACCAGCAAAATTTCACTGGCAAAAACTGGGGCACAAACCCCAAAATGACCCGCTGGCTATATACAGCAATCACCAGACCAATTCTCACATATGCTGCGCCCGTCTGGTGGCACAAAACAAAACAAGCAACAGTGCAAGATAAGCTCAACAAATTGCAAAGACTGGCTTGCATCTGTATCACCGGGGCCATGAGAACAACCCCCACAGCAGCACTAGAAGTCATCACAGACCTGCCACCTCTTCACCTTCAACTGAAGAAAGAAGTAATGGTCTTCGCCCGTAGACTGATCGTGGAGGATGACTCTAACTGTAGGCTCTTTCACCCTGATATCCTTACCGGAATAAACAGGTATGAAATCCTAAAGATATCTCTCACAGACAACTGTCTCCCCAGATACAACTTCAGCCAAAACTACAAGGTCACATTCCCCAACCGACAAAACTGGGAACAGGATAGACCCTCCTTCAATCGTGGATCCTACGTGTGGTACACAGATGGCTCCAAAACGAACGAAGGCGTTGGGGCTGGAGTATACGGAGCAAATACAGGCACATGCATCTACGTCAGCATGGACAGATATGTATGTTGGCGTTACAGTCCATGAGGAACCTGAGCCGAGGTTCTCTCAATCACCCATGTTGTGTGTGATTTCATTTTCCCATAGGTGAAAGGGACCTACAGTTTATTGCCGGTCCCGGCGAATTTCGAGAAGCTTTTCATGACAATTTTACTACAGGGGGTTTTGTCAGAACTCCGCTGAGGAGAAACACCGTGAAAAACACATTCGATGACATGGCTGTGTCGGGATTCGATCCCGTGTTATTGGCGTCAGAGGCCAACACACTACCCGCTGCGCCACGGTGCTCTCCAGAGAAAATATAAACAGAAATATATTTAACAAAAACATTTACATTATCCCTGATAGCAAAGCCGCACTTCTGGCCTTAAAGAGCTATGAAATCACCTCCAAACTGGTATGGGACTGCCTACAGCTACTTCACCAGCTGGCCAGCACAAACAGAGTTCATCTCATTTGGATACCTGGACACAGCGGCCATACCGGCAACGAAAAGGCGGACCTACTAGCTAGGAAAGGCTCTGCATCACCATTTATGATGCCACTGCCTTTCTGCGGCATACCCATCAGCACCAGCAAATGCTGAATAAACAATTGGTCAAGGAACACGACGGATCACTACTGGTTACAAACGAAAGGTAGCAGACAAGCCAAGTTGTTCCTCCCAACTACATCTCTCAGTAGAACGAAACAACTCCTCATGCTCTCGAGGAGTCAGATTCGCTTAATCACAGGTTTCCTTACTGGACACTGCCCAGTCAACAAACACCTCAAAACGATGGGCATCATACAAGATGACACTTGCAGAATGTGTAATGAAGACGAAGAAACAGCAGCGCACATACTATGCCAC
Source organism: Eumerus sabulonum (assembly GCA_951905685.1). NCBI lineage: Eukaryota > Metazoa > Arthropoda > Insecta > Diptera > Syrphidae > Eumerus > Eumerus sabulonum. The sequence continues at coordinate 10,879,290 of OX645061.1, read as the reverse complement.
TGTAACTGCCTTGTCAGTACACGTCATCGTCAATGAGGCAAGTATCATCTTGAAGCAGAAGAAATCGCTGCTAGCTCACTCAAAAGCATACTAAGTTTTATCACTAACTCAGGATTTTTGAGTGAACTGTAGGTGGGGGACATCACAATAGGCCCACTCGTGGCCGCAGTGATCAGGCGACTTTATCCCACCCCCGTACCCTCTCTAACTTTAACTCTGGGTCTCAAAGTTAATGAGGGTAAAACCAAATACATATCTGCTTTCATCAAAAAGAGGCGGTCAACACCGACGTATTGGCCAGAACGTCACCATGGGCGAATATAACTTTGAAGGGGTCAAGGAATTCGTCAACCTTGGCTCACTGATGACCGGCGACAACAACACCAGCGCTAAGATAAAACGCAGAATCACTTTTGCCAACCGGTGTTTCTTTGGGCTCAAAAGGCAATTGAGAAGTAGAGCCCTCTCTCGGAAAAAGAAGGTGGCACTATATAAGGCCTTGATCATCCCAGTCCTCCCAGCAGATGAAAATGCCCTTCGTCGTCTCGAGAGGAAAATTCTGCGCACTATCTACGGTCCCGTTTGTTCAAACGGTGTTTGGAGGAGATGATTTAACGAAGAACTGCACGGGTTGTACAGCGACATCGGCCTGGTACGACGTCTACGGATACAGGGTCTAAGATGGCTAGGCCATGTAGAGCGCATGGAAAATACAGCCCCGACCCGAAGAGTCCTCGAATCTACGCTTGAAGGAAGGCGCGGCAGAGGACGGCCGCATCATTGGTGGCTCACGCAGGTGGAAGGGGACCTTAACTAAGTGGGCGTGCGGCGCTGGAAACAGCTGGCCAAAGACCGTACCAGCTGGAGACGCTTGTTGGTTGAGGCCCAGGTTCACCACGGATATAAGTAAGCACGGTCTTTGGCCAGCTGTTTCCAGCGCCGCACGCCCAGTTGGTTATCACATTTGCTATTTTAACCAACTATGTAATTTGCTACATTGAGAGCACCGTGGCGCAGTAGTGTATTGGCCTCTGACGCCGATGACACGGAATCGAATCCCGATACAGCCATGTCATCAAATGCGTTTTTCACGGTGTTTCTCCTCAGCGGGGTACTGACAAAATTCCCTGTAGTAAAATTGTCATGAAAAGCTTCTCGAAATTCGCCGTTCTGTCCCTTTCACCTATGGGAAAATGAAATCACACACAACATAGGTGATTGAGAGAAGCTCGGCTCTGGTCCTTCATGGGCTATAACGCTAACATACCTACATATGTACACGTAACTTGCTACAGGGGAGGAGGGAGCGAGCAAACAGAGCAAAGAAGTTGATCGCGTTTATCATGGCAAACGCCAGCTTCAATCTCTGTCCCTGCTCAATCCAAGTTGACACACAGCCTGTGCAGCGACTCGACCCCTTATTCCTGGGGAAAGAGCAACCTAGCCCTCCAGGTTGGGGGTTGTGCTTAGGGGTAATATCCCTATCACGGTAAAAAACAGTTGTTCCAAAACAACCACAAGCCTCGGATACTGACGTATATAAAGCTGACGATCCCTGCAAATGACTAAAGGACTTGAGAGTCTGCAGGCAGCATGGATAAGATCCAAACTCGTAAAACTCTGCAAAGAAGGGTTAGAAGAGATATCGAATGTAAGCGAGGTGACCCTCTGCTGGGTACCTGGCCAAGTGAATATCTCTGGAAACGAGAGGGCGGACGAGCTAGCTATGCTGGGATCAGGTGCAAGCTTCGCGCAGATCGCAACCGAAGCCAAAACGCCACTCAGAGATAGAGACGAAGCTATTAATGAAAGCCAATAAGCGATCTCACATAGATACAAGCGCAACGGCCAGATCGACTTGGCCCGTCTATAATAAGAAAAGAACAGAAAATCTGCTGAAGATCATTGGTGGAAATATTCGACTGGCAGTCGGTACCCTCACTCGGCACTGCATGCTATCTTACAATGCAGCTCGACTAGGCCAACCTTACAATAACTTCTGCGGAAGCTGCAGGGACGAAGAAGAAATTGAATCCATTCGTCACCTGTTATGCGAACGCCCGGCGCTAGCCCAAAAAAGAAACGCATTCCTAGGAAGACACTTCCTTTCGGGAATAGGGGAGGTAAGTAACATTGGGCTGAACAGAATACTAGGATTCTTATCCTCGTCTGGATGGTTCAGCTCAACGTAAAATGTCTAGGTCTCAAGGAGATAATTGAGCACAATGGACTCCACGTAGTCTAGGAGAGCCTTGACTTTACGTCAGTAGGGCACCAACTTACCTAACCTAACACCTAAAACTCCGGCAAAAAGTCTTAAGCTTTGGGGATGTAAGCGAACATTAGCTTGATATGCGCTCAGGACCCAACCGAAGAAAAGGACGATCGACAGAACCTATGCCCAATGCCCCAGCTACGTCACAAAAATAGTTTAAGGAGATTTCAATGCGAAATTGGGCAAAGAGGACATATTTGAGTAGATCAGGGGGAAATATAGGCGCGATCTCCTTCTGGCTAGCACACGATTCCCGCATCTGAATATTCACAAGGGAACCTTGCGATCACCTAATTAGACTACCACCAATCAGATTGATCACGTTGCGATCGACGTCAGAAACTCCTCCAGCATCCTAGATGTACGAACCTTCTGAGAAGCCAACATCGACTCGGGTCACTACCTTGTAATAGCCAAGGTACGAATGAAGATTTCAAGCATACCACGCAGTCATGCCAGCTCAGCTTAAAAGCTCAGCAGACAGGCCGTCTGCACCCGCGGCTTTATTAGACTTAAGGCTCGATATCGCTATTTTGACTTCGTCTAGGTCGGGTGGACGAAATTCTCTTACATCGTCGTCCATTACGAACGGATCGTTCTGCCTGACAGCGGTATCTTGTCTGTCATCGCCGTTATACAGTCTGCAGGAGTGGTCTTTCCAAACCCTCAGCATCGACTGTGGTTCTACTACCAGTTCTCCATTTTCATCCCTGCAGGCCGGCGCTCTGGCTTTGTAGCCATGGCATGTTCGTTTTACCATATTGTAAAACTTCCGGGCGTCATTCCTGCGGAAGCATCTCTCCACCTCCTCGATCTCACGCTTTTCGTGTTCTCTCTTCTTTCTTCTGAAAAGCGTGTGTTCCTCTGTTCTCTTCTGCTCATAGATTTCGCGAGCAGCTCTCGTCCGTCGTTGCAGCATAGCAGCATAGCGGTTTGGAACCCACCACCTCTTAGGCAGCGTCTCTGACGGCGATCTGGCTATGCGCCCATTCCTTCTCTATTGCTTGTGTTGCTGTGGGCGAATTTTGAGAGAGCTTGGAGGAGACACGATCGGCAAAAATGCTGGCAGTCTCTTGCGATTGTAGCTTTCCGACGACAAACTTACGTTATCCTACTCGACTCCTAAGCATTCTTGATATCCTCATTCGTACCTTGGCTACAACAAGGTTGTGGCCCGAGTCGATGTTGGCCCCTCGGAAGGTTCGTACGTCGGGAATACAGGAGGAGTGTCTAGCGTCGATCGCAATGTGATCAATCTGGTTGGTGGTCGATTGATCAGGAGACCGCCAGATACCCTTGTGGATGTTGAGATGGGGGAATCGCGTGCTTGCTACAAGGAGGTTACGCCCCGTTAGGAAATCAATTAGCCTAAGTTCGTTGTCGGATGTGGTGTTATGGAGACTATGCTTTCCTATGATAGACTCAAATATGTCCTGTTTGCCCAGTTTTGCGTTAAAATCTCCTTAAACTATTTTTGTGACGTAGCTGGGGCATTGGGCATATGTTCTGTCTAGGAGATCGTAGAATTCTTCTTTGAGTCAATCGTCCTTTTCTTCCGTTGGGGCGTGAGCGCATATTAAGCTAATGTTTCCAAATTTAGCTTTGATGCGGATTGTTAGGAGGCGTTCGCTTATATCTCGGGAGCTTAAGACTTTTTGTCTGAGTCTTCCTCGAATAACGAATCCGCACCCGAATAGGCGCTGTTTGTTCTCCTTGTAGCAGATCCCGTAGTAGATGTCGCTGTTTTTCATCCGTCTTTTGCCTGGTCCATCCCATCGCACTTCTTGGAGTGCGGTTATATCTGCTTTATAGCAGTTGAGGGTTTGCTCCAATTGATCGCCTGGACCCGGTCTGTTAAGGGACCTTACATTCCAGGTGCAGACTCTCAAGTCCGTTAGTCGTTTGCAGGGATCGTCAGTTTTCTATCCGTCCGTATCCGAGGCCTGTTGTAGTTTCGGAACAATTAAGTTTTTACGTGATAGGGATTTTACTCCTAAGCACAACCCCCAACCTGGAGGGCCAGGTTCCTCTTTCCACAGGAACAAGGGGTTGGGTCGCTGCACACATTGGTCGACTACCTGGCGGGTGCCAGGGTAGCTATCCAGCTACTTAATTATGCTACAATAAAGCTCCCTGGTGGTTAGAGCGTCTCAAGCAAGGAATTCTTTAAACCAAACTCATGTGAGAGTGAGAGCAACTCCACTGCGTGGTTATTATCATTCATTCCCTGCTCATCCGACAGACAGTAAGCTCTAATACACCTGGACATTTTTCGTTTCCTCAAACCTTCAACAGAATAATGACTTCCATGTCCAAGGAGACAAAAGAACTTGTCCGGGTTTGCAAATTTATGCATAACTCCTGAACTGCTTCTGCTTTTTGCTTGATAGGCAACGTTGAAAATAAACACCAACTGCTTGGATCCTTTGCATTCTGTTCAATCGAAACAGAGCCCACTGGAAACACATGTAAGAAAGGTGTCCTGTCGATGAAATTAGTTCGCTTTGCTGACAAGTCAAAAGGGAGATTTAAATTTACATATGATTTCGGTCCTCCAACTCCCATTGGGGACGGGGACAACTTGGACACATATGCATAGCATTGAGGGCAGGGCAGAATATTTCTCAGAATATTAAGGAATAAGCTTTCGGAATCCATTAGATTAATTACATAAGTCCGTAGTACCTCATTGAATTTCTAATTTCTCCTAGTCCCCATCTCTGTTTTTTTAAACAAAATCCTTGAGAGACACCCCTGAATTCTAATCAAAATATCAAAATCACAATCTCCGAGTCAAATTATCTTGATTAAATGCCCCCACCTGCTGCACAAAAGAGGACACCGAACCAAACCACGCCAAAAGAAATAAAGTAGTAAAACCCTTTTACCGTCACGCACGTAACATAAATTAAGTCATTCTACCAAGTCGGGACAATTAAATCTCGTCCAAGAGACCGAACCAAAAGACAAAACACCAGCATTTACCAGGTTCCCGGCCAGGACGAAACGAAAAGTTAATCATAACGAATAAAATCCATAAAACTCCTGCAGCAGGTAAGGTTGCACACAAGCCCTTTGCCAAAGAGCAACCATCCAACCAAGCAATCCTTCCAAGGAAATGAATACACACTCCTTATCCTCGGGTTCCATCAAGCCGTAAGCAGTTGATCCTTGCGTCGTGACACTATACAGCAAACATGAGTACACATACAAACTCGTATGTACCTAACCGGATTGAGTACTATCCCATCGAGGAAAAAAAAACAAAAATGAAAAACCAAAAAAGCACGGAGCATCATCAGCGTCACTTTTGCCACCAAGCTCAAGGATTAAAATGAAAAATTTCATTACATCGTTCCAGTAGAAGGAGGTTGAGGAAAAGGTGGCGACATTCATTCCCTATCGTACGACTTAGAGGGATCGGGGATAATCAAAGCCAGGTAATAACCAGACCTCACCTCAAGGTGCGGCTAGACAGGATGAGAACCATGTGTGCATGCGGTACACCTTCGCACGTTCATTTGTTACAAAGCTCACCGACAGAAGTGCAGACGCATGATATGGAATCCGACAAATAACCGACCAACACCCAGCAGGCAAGGAAAGGAAAGGAAATCCCTCATGTTACTGCGATCGTCTCATCCGCATGTTTCCCATTTTCCTGTTAATAATAAATCATCTTGCAATTTACAAGTTTTCCAACAGATTAGGAGTTTTTCCTTCTCTTTGGTGCCTGGTCTGGGATGGAAGATGGAAGATGGAATCATGCCATTACTACACGAAGATGCTAGTTTTTCCCTTTTACTTACCATCAGTGCATCATGTGGTATACAAGTGGCGGTGTAGTTTAGTGAAGATGGCTTCCTTGAGAGGCGAGGATGTATGTACATATGTAGGAGTAGTACACTGAGGGCGATTCCATCTGGCGTTGTGGGGATGAAAAATGATATGGGAATTAGCATTCGCAGTTCTTTTTCCTTCGTTCTTCGGTGATTTCTTCCACGCTGGCCATAGCCATGTTGATGATGATGGTAATGGTGTTGTTGGGTTGGCGATGATGGAGGAGCTGAGTGTGCAAGAGCGAAAAGTCTTGAATTATTGGATTTTAATAGAAGCTTGATTGTGAAATGTTATGAAAGCGTCGAGTGAAGTTAAGTGCGGGGCCATAGAACGTTGTACTTAATTTGTAGAAAGAGCACTCGCTGGTAAAGGGATGAGTTTTTAATGGTTAGTGTTTAACGTAGCGCGGTTCTTAGTTTTCGCAACCAATCCTGTTGATCGCCTCAACTTGGAGTTCTACAACAAAAGCGATTGCAACTTGCTTGCTTGCTTATCAGGCCAGCGATCTATGGAGGATCTGAGCCTGAGCTATAGCTGCTTTCCATTCTTGATGGTCAAGACCAAGATGTCTTACATCCGCGATTACTTGATCTTTATACCGGAGGTTCGGTCGAACCAGGAGGCTCGGAGTCGAAGACCCTCTTAGCTGGAGCGTTGATGTCCTTGCGCTCGATGTGGCCGAGCTATTGTAGTCGACGGATCTTTGCCTTCCGGACTATATCCACATCTTTGTACAGCTCGTAGAGTTTGCGGTTGTGTCTTCTCCTCCATTCACCTTCCTCAGAGACAGGACCAAATATCTTCCATTCGAAAGAACCCAAAATCAGCTCCGCTGTCCTGCTTATCGTCCAGCTTTCGGCTCCGTACAGCAAGACTGGCAGTATGAGTGTTTTGTAAAGCATGACTTCGGTCTTTCGAGTGAGGAGTTTTGACCCCAGTTGTTTGGACAAGCCGAAGTAGCAGCGGTTGCCAAGGGCGATTCCATGCCGGATCTCCACTGTGGTGTCATTTGTGGAACTTACGTTTGCCCCGAGGTAGACAAACTCCTTAACTACCTCGTCTATTCTGTTTTTCAATTGCCGTGAATGCTTCCACAATGCCACGGCGAGAACACGTGATGATGTCGATATCAACCGCGTATCCTAGCAGCTGGATACGCTATCTGCTCCAGCACCAGGTTGAAGAAGTCACATGACAGCGCATCTCCTTGCCGAAATCCGTCGCATGTTTCGAATGGTTCCGAGGTCCAAGAACCGAATTGCACGGTGCATCGCGTGTTTTTTAGCGTGGCGCGACACAACTGGATCAGTTTTACCGGGATCCCGAATTCGGACATCGCACCAAACAGTTCTTCACGATGAATCAATGAAAAGATGGTGTGTATCGATTCGAAACTCGTTGGTCTTTTCCAGGATTTGCCGAAGTGTGAACATTTGGTCTATAGTTGATTTGCCGGGCCAGATGCCGCACTGGTAGCTGCCGATTAGTGCGGTGCAAAATGGTTTTAGACGTTCACACAATACGCTGGACAGGATCTTGTATGCGACATTGAGCAGGGATATACCTCTATAGTTCTTGCAAGAGGTAGGATCGCCTTTTTTGTGGATGGGGCATATAGAGCTGGTATTCCAGTCGTCGAGAGCACTGTGGCGCAGTGGGTAGTGTGTTGGCCTCTGACGCCGATGACTCGGGATCGAATCCCGACACAGCCATGTCATCGAACGTGTTTTTCACAGTGTTTCTCCTCAGCGGGGTTCTGACAAAACCCCCCGTAGTAAAATTATCATGAAAAGCTTCTCGAAATTCGCTGTTCGGAACCGGCAATAAACTGTAGGTCCCTTTCACCTATGTGAAAATGAAATCACACACAACATGGGTGATTGAGAGAAGCTCGGCTCAGGTTCTTCATGGACTGTAACGCCAACATACATACATACATTCCAGTCGTCGGGCATGCTTTCATCTTCCCAAATTCTGCAGATGATCTGGTGCACGCTCCCTACTAGAACATCGCCGCCAGCCTTGAAGAGCTCTGATGGTAAGCCATCTGTGCCTGCGGCCTTGTTGTTCTTCAGCTTCTGAATAGCTGTGCCGACTTCTTCGATGCTGGGTGGGAGGACTACTTCAGCGGCTGGAGTTAGGATTTCCTAACTAACTCCCTACCACTCTCTCTTGGTCATGCTCGTTAAGCAGCTGCTGGAAATGCTACTTAAATACATCCATTATTCCCTGAGGGTCGGGAATCCTTGGTCGTCGCCCGTCACGCTTATGATCCCCTTTTGAAGCACCGCGATTAAATTTCTTTAATATTCGCTTTAAACTATAAGCTGTAGGTCCCCTACACCTATGGGAAAATAAAATCACACACAAAATGGATGACTGAGAGATGCTATTCTTAGGTTTTCCATGAGCTTTAACGCCACATACACTACAAATAATAAACGTGTTACTGCAACACACCAAAAGGTGTGTTTTCATCTTAGTCATTCCTAATGCGATTTCTTTTCTTTGGTGGCGTTACAGCCCATGTAGTATCAGAGCCAAGCTTCTATCAAGCCTACCTACTGTTTAGTGCCGATTCCGAGCGGCATCAGTCGAGAAGTATTTGTATAGCAAGTATACTACGGGGGCTTTGTCAGTATCCCCCCGAGAAGAGACGTCGCGAAATAAACATTCGATGACGCTGGTGTTATCGGGAACCGTAAGATTTTGTCAACATTTTTCGCAGAAAACAATGAAAAAGAGACTCATCTTTAGTCCTCGCTGCATTTGTTGTGAAGCAACACCATGATGATCATGCCTCCGGCTTGAGAGATCAATGTTTTTGCTTTTTGGTGGCTGCTGACACGGAGATTTGAAGTGTGTTAACCATTACGTTATAGATCCAACTCGCAAATAACTTTCCGGCAAGGTTGCATATAGTTAGGAGTTTTTATTCATGACGCGCAATAGAACGTGTTATAGCTTAAGCACGAGTAAGTGTCTCAATTTTAAGGATCAAACGTGTTAAGCGGCACACTTAATCTTAAAGTGTGTCGAACGACACACTTGCTGCGTGTTGCTCAACACACTAGCATTTGGAGTGTAGATAAATACTTTAAGAGGATTAGTGGTGCGAGGGCTTTTCTTATAAAATAAACCAGGCTGTGGTCGTTCAGCTGAAGAAATGGAGTTAGGATTTGATCACAATAGCACAAGTATTACAAAAGAAGCGTGGCTCCGTAAACACTCATTACCAGTGGTTCGCCTGAAATACAACATACACTCAGGCCCTAAAGGCAAACACTATTGTTCTGGTTAGCAATACCTTGCCAAACATGCCAAATTGTTTTTAATATTATTGATTTAGGATTTGAATAGCCGCAAAGCTAGAAAAGAGTCACACACTCCAGAAACTCCCCTCATGAGAATCAATTTAATTACAACCACACCACTTGACCGTCACACCAAAACTCCCAAGGCCATAAGCTGCTTATGTCGAACACAAAAGAGGATGAGCCGCAACAAACTTGCCTTAATTAAAGATACAATCATCCAAAGCAAAAATCTTCACACTCCATTGCCGGACATGTGTTTTACTAGTTTAACTTAATGTTTCTCCTCACAATTGATTCATGGCAATCCATGGAAGAAAGTTTTTCTTTTCAGAAATAGAAAGTTGGTCCAATGCCGACGACGAAGAAAAGTGGAAAAGCATTTTCTCATCGTTGTTTTGGTCCTTGAAAGCGAATTAATTTCTTCTTTCTTCGTGGTCACCATTGTTCGTGGGAATTGTTAAAGCTGCCTCTCAGACAATGGAGTGCTGAATGGACTTTCAAGTGGTAAAGTGGCCGGGAATGTTTTATTTCTGGGCGATATTCCTACACCTGCCTTGCCACAATGGACCCAAGTCTTACAGCCTGTTGTTCGACACTTTGAGTGTTACAAGGATTTCTATTTACGTAGCCTGCTTACGTGTTGGGAGAAGAGGTGTCTAGCCATAACAGACTGCATCTGACATTTATTCTTGGGTAGTTTCATTCGAAAGTTCCTAGAAATGATTTGAGCATCCCGACAACAATGCAGATTCCCTCTGTCGGCTGCGGCCATTACCAGAGGCAGAGATCCAAGCATCCATGTCCACGCTATCTTCAGCTAATTCTTTGGTATTGTTAAGCGAGAAACGGCAAATTACAAAAGTGGTTTGCTAAAGTTATAAATTCAGTTGTCATTTGGCATACTTGGACCGGACAATGAGTCGAATAGCAAGGCTACTCCTATGTATTCAGTCCATCCGTTCGTCCTTTTGGTTCAAATCAGATATTTCGTTTGAGGGAAAGTTTTGTCTGCGGAATAGTCCTCTATGTCCTGCTCGCGGGCAATGAGATAAGAGGCTTTGTTTACATTTCTGTGAAAATTTTTTTGTTTTGTCAACAATGTCTGTTCTTTGTTGTTGTTGTGCACTATCATGTTTGCTGGAAAAGTTGTCAGGAAAAAAATTAATATTTTTTCACGCCAATGTGCATGAATGAACAATTGTTATTCTTCTCCCTCTCATTCTGTAGAATCCTTTTGTTTGTTGAATTTTGTTATTAAAAAATTATTTCATCGACCGGGTGGTGGCCGACTGATAGAAACGACGATGCGATCATGTTTGCCTTGGCTATCAAGGAATTCTCCAAATTCAAATGGTTTTACTCACTCCATCAATACAAATCTAGATGCTACTCCTTTAGAGGTTTAGCTTCAATATTTTCTCATCGCCACCCCTAGGCTTACAAGAATGGAACTCCATGCATCGTTTTGACCGGTTGATCCAATTGCCAAACATATTGATTAGGACAATAATGTATCCAACACAAAAGGGAGCTTACTAAGTCATTGCTGGGCTCTAAGTATAAAATCACATTGCTCACAATGGACAGTCTGTTGTTTCCTAGAAGTGGCTCCTATCTGGATCTTATACTGCCTGACTCGCGACTGAGACTTGCTGATACGAACTAATGGTCTACGAACTGTTTACAAACCCTCGAATACGACAGTGATCATTGTGGATTTATCCATAATCCAAATCCTGACGAGTTTACAGATTACAGCAAAGCCTGTCAACCACGTCTTGCCCACTGCCTGACAAATGTGAAAAAAATCAATCCTAAGCTAGTGGCATCCCCACAATTAGGTCCTAGCTGTCGTTCTCCGCCTCACCTTCGCCGTCAGTCATGTCGACAGAAATGTTTTCCGGGTCAGCTTCATCATTCGCCGCATCGTCGTCCGCCCCGATGAGTCCCTCGTCCGGTAACTTACACCACGGTTTGTGCTTGTCCGAACTCACCACCGAGCTAAACCGTCGTTGATTCCTCTGCATACCTGGGATGTCCTCGACAATATAACGATCGTTGGGTACCCCATTGGTTATAGTGTAGAGTCCTCGGTAAAGCGGTTCTACCTTTTGGGAACCGCCAGTCGGGGCTGGTTCCTGTTCGATTATGACTAGATCGTCCACCTTGTACCCAGATGTTTTACGGTGTTTTAAATCGTACCGCCATTTCTCGCTAGCCTGACCCCTCTCGATGTTTCGCAGGGTCCTCTTCCCCTACTTTGGTACAGTTGGTTGAGGTCCCCTTCCACTTGTTTGCGCCATCTTAAGAGCGGCCGTCCTCTGCTTCTTCGTCCCTCGGGGTTGGATTCAAAGACTCTCCGGGCTGGAGCTGTGGTGTCCATTCGCTTTACATGGGCCAGCCATCTTAGGCGTTGACTCCGTAGACGCCTGACTAGGCTCATGTCGCTGTACAGCCCGTAAAGTTCGTGGTTGAATCTTCTCCTCCATCCCCCGTCTGCGTTTATAGGCCCAAAAATCACGCGCAAAATCTTTCTCTCGAACCGACCAAGGGCCTCCTCATCCGCTTTTGATAGTGTCCATGCATCTGCGTCGTACAATAGGACCGGGATGATAGGGGTCTTATACAGAGTCAACTTTGTCGTTCGGGAGAGGGTTCTATTACTCAATTGCCTCCTGAGCCCAAAGAAACAGCGAGTGGCAAGAGTGATTCTGCGTTTGATTTCGGAACTGATGTCGTTGTTCCAGGTCACTGCGGAGCCAAGGTAGACGAAGTCCTTAATTACCTCGAACTTATATCTGCCAAATACAAACGTTCTGGCCAAGACGTCGGTGGTGAGCGTCCTTTTTTGATGACAGCGTATGTTTAGTTTTGCCCTCGTTTACCGCCAAACCAATTTTCACCGGCTCCATCTCAATACTCGCAAACTCCTCATTGACATCTCGTTGTGATCTACCTATTATGTCAATGTCGTCGGCGTATGCAAGGAGTTGCGAGGATTCGAAATAGATTTAGCTTCTTGTATTGGCCAGTGATTTTTGCACAATCATTTCCAATATGATGTTGAAGAAATCACACGACAGCGCATCGCCTTGCCTAAATCCTTTTTTGACATCAAAACTATCGGTAAGGTGTTCACCGATTCGGATGGAGCAGCGAGCATTCTCCAAAGTTATCCTGCATAGTCTGACTAGTTTAGCAGGTATGTCAAAGGTAGACATAGCGTTGTATAGCCCGTCTCTAATTACGCTGTCGTATGCGGCTTTGAAGTCGACAAATAGGTGGTGAGTGTCGACTTGAAATTCATTGGTTTCTTCCAGGATCTGCCGTAGTGTGAAGCATGTCCTACATATCCATTTACCTAACGACGCCTAAACGTGAGTGGCATTGGCCTACGGTAATACGATCGCACTAGCCTTGATAGTGGATTGCACCAGTAATATGTGGGAACGTGGGATTGCATCAGCCGACAGAACACCTGGGACAAGCATAGGCTGGGCAGGCAGGACGGTAATTAACTTGACAACATCATTGTAACTTAGAAACCTAATAAAGTTCTCTAAAATGGAAAAAGGGCGTTTTCGTGTAAGTTGAGCGGTTGGGAAAGCGCCTAGGCTGCCGTTCGCGATTTTTTAAAGGATTCTGTAAAAGGAATACATACCCTCACTCGTATAATGATCTTTCCTAAAAATCTTCTACAGAGTGAATGCTGTGCACGATGGCGAATCGTCTCATTCGGATCGTCCTCGACACTGCGCCCCACAATGGTAATAACTTCTGCTGTTCGCACCGCTTGTCGCCTTTGGGGATGCGTATTATCCGCTAGGTTGTACGTGGTGCGGAAATGATTCACCGGGCTCCGAATAACTTGCTCAGGTGGACGATTATGCCGACCGTAATATGGACGTAGCGCACGGCGTTTGGAGAACCGAACCGTGGTTTTCAAAATAAGTTTTCACAATTTGCACGCGTTGTTCTGACGTTAATATATTCACTGTAAAATGGCTAAACGTTCTATCCAGGTATAGTGATTCTCCCTGGCTGGTACTATCCACATATCAACTTTCAGCTGTCAAAATGGCAATTTGCAGAAACAGTGCTACCAGTTGAAAAACCTAGAGTCGAAAGCGTTTCATACCTCTTTTACTCCAATATTGAAGCCACAAATAGTGAACTCTTCAGTAATTCACTTGACGCTATATTTCCCCATTTCAGATGATTGCCATGTACTTCGATTTTTTTATATTTTATTCTGACAATCCCCTAACTGAATTTCATCAGCCAGCAGTCGATTAAGCCGCTGAAGGCTTTGACAGCCTTTATCACTAAACCAATCTGACAATCACATCTGTCGACTAAAAACTACCTTCGATCATTACGACAAACCCTTCTCTTAACTAATTCCTCTCGAATTAATAAATCATTAGATGTCATTATTCGAAGAAAGCACAACAAGTATATAAGCAAAACAAAATAAATCTGAAATTTCACTGCCAATCCGACGAAATTGCGCAGTCCATTAACCATGCTCTCAAAATCGAATAGTCCACTTCATCTCCTATAGCCACCATCCCTTGTTGGAAAACAAAACCGGTTCAGAGGGTGAAAGTACATAATCATAAAAAAATGACTAGAGCAAAACCAAATAATTCATAATCCATTTAAAAATTAACAACAATAAGTAGATCCCATTGACGTTGGGTCCTCCCGAGGGAGGCAGTCCTTTTACCTTCACAGAATAACATACCAACAACAACGGCAGGACCGAAACGAAACCCTAACTCTTATTCATTCATTACCCACTTGAGGATTGCTAAACAATACCCTTAAACCCTATGATTCATTTATTTACTAAACTTTTCGCCTTCCTCACCTGCCTTAGGATCTCACTTTACCACCTTTCGTGTCCATTGCCCTAAGATAACTACCCGAGGAGTAGCAATCTCTTTCTCTCTCTCTCTCGGTGTCTGTGTTGTTCAGAGCCCCCTCACTCTCATTCGTAATCTTACCTAACACCTTTCCATGTCGTTATGTTCCCAAAGCAATACTCAAGTAACAGCAACAATAACCTCCTCTGTCGTTCCTCTAACCCACAGTTGGCCAATGCCCATTCTATTTTCCACAATATCGTCCTTTCTACTTCGCTGGCCTATTGTACTTAAGAATTGCCACTTTGAATTACCGCCAAGTGGTTGGCCAGAGGTTATCCTTTGCCAGCTATAACGCCCCGCCGACCGACGGGAGCCTGAAAACGAGGTGGTAGGTGAAACTTTTCTCACCTGTTTTCTATGTCCTTTTTGGTTTTTCTTATTTTTTTTTTTTTTTTTTTTGACTTTTTTTTTTCGTATCCTTCTTTTACCTAACTTTTCCCAAACGTGGCGACGAATATATACGGTTGGGTGTGGACTTATTTAGCATACGGATCCAACCGATAGGCTAACATAGCGACGAAATATTATCAGTTCATCCTTGTCGCGGCGGATTCGGGGGACCATGAATTCGCTGACAAGGACACCGTCAACGTTTAAGCTTGATATACGACGCGACAAACTGCAGTTCTAGTCATTCCCCTTGGTTACTTAATCACTTCGCCTTAGAGTCCTTCTTTTTTTTTTTTTTGTTTCTGTTTTGTATTTTGTCACTTCATCCAGAAATGAGTAATTCGCGACTAGGTAATTGAAGAAGTCAAGAGTGAAATTGAATTACCCCCTCCCCTACGGAGGCACCAAAATCAAAATAAAAACAAATCTCTCCATTCATGTATTCATCCTGAAAATCGAAGTAAGAAAATCACGAGCATGACTCCTTTAGCTCGAGTACCTACTCCTTGTGACAACATTGTCTCAGCATCGGTAAGGACACGTTGTTACATTGTCTTTCGACACATGGCGATGGTAAGGAAACTTGTTGACGACATCAAAAAAGTTTTTTTTTTTTCTGCCTTCCCTCGAATCCTTTTTTGATCCTTAAGTGAACAAAAATAAGATTTCGGTGTTCTTTTTCCATCGTACACCCCCATAGTGGGGGTGGATTACGAGTACTTCGTGGGCTTGAGATAAATTCCCTAGAGTATGGTTGCCGACACATCATTATCCTTAAACTACTTCACACACACATATGTACGCCTTCCATCCTTATGTACCACTAAGAATTGGTTATCGAATTACATTAGTTGTAACTTCTTCACAGTTGTTGTCCTTCGTCCTTGTGCTGTTGTTTTTCAACTTACCTTTGACATAGCATTGATGTTCCGCCATCATCCGCTATGGTATCATCGGTACGATGCTACCATGGAAACAGTTTATTATAGTTACCTTGACAGGAATTGAGATCCACATAGATGTTTCGTCCTTTTTTTGTTTTCGTTCAAATGCGTAATCGATCTGACACAGAAGCAGTAAAGCGTAGACTTTCCTTTCATTTGTGGTGTCACAGTGATGTTATGTACTTGAGGACCGAGGCAACTCCTGTACAGGACACAATGTTTGATTAATGTGCCGAGAGGGGATTGCTTTTTCTTATAGAATGAATAGGATTGTTGTAAGGATATTAGGGTTCTACGTGGACTGTATTTGATCGGATGAAGACATTTCATTTTATGGTTTCTGTGATTTGAGAATGATGGCAAGTGGGTTGAATGTCACAACTTGTGACCACTGCAGAATGGTAACTTTAATCACGTGGAAGGAGTTTGATTCTAATACAAAGGAGTAGTAGGAGATATGTATGCCAGGATCTGATGCAACAAATAACTCTTTTGTATTATGAGGGTAAAATGAACTACAATGGTTGATCTAAGGTAATCATCATGGACCGGTAAAAGGATATTAAGAAATTTCGATTGTGAGATAAGACGTGAGTATGTCTCTCGGAAGTTTACCCCATCCAGCGGCCCACCAGGTTCGTATTTATGTATATTCGTACCTTTGTACTAAAAAAGAATGCTTACATTCTAACAACGTTTGCATGAATTACTGCCTAAGGATATAAGCTCCATCAAGATGTCGCTCGGTGAATCCGAGCTGAGCTGAATATATTCATCATGGGGGCGTTCTGGACCGGAGAGGAGGCCAGCTACTTACTTACTTACTTTTCAGGCCAGCGATCCATGGAGGATCTGAGCCTGAGCTATAGCTGCCTTCCATCCTTGACGGTCCCGGGCACGCTGCTTCCAGTTGTCAAGACCAAGATGTCTTACATCCGCGATTACTTGGTCTTTATACCGGAGGTTCGGTCTTCCTCTTCTTCTCGAACCAGGAGGCTCGGAGTCGAAGACCCTCTTAGCTGGAGCGTTGATGTCCATGCGCTCGATGTGGCCGAGCCAGTGTAGTCGACAGATCCTTGCCTTCCTTATCTTCTTCTCCATTCACCTTCCTCACAGACAGGACCAAATATCGGGCGCAAAATTTTCCATTCGGAAGAACCCAAAATCAGCTCCGCTGTCCTGCTTATCGTCCAGCTTTCGGCTCTGTACAGCAAGACTGGCAGTATGAGTGTTTTGTAAAGCATGACTTCGGTCTTTCGAGTGAGGAGTTTTGACCCCAGTTGTTTGGACAATCCGAAGTAGTAGCGGTTGCCAAGGGCGATTCTACGCCGGATCTCCACTGTGGTGTCATTTGTGGAATTTACGTTTGCCCCGAGGTAGACAAACTCCTTAACTACCTCGAAATTGTAGCTGTCAGTTGTTATATTTTGTCCCAGGTGGTGAGCGACGGATTGGTTTTTGCTTGACGGCATGTATTTCGTATTGTCCTCATTGATCTTAAGGCGAACTCGTTTCGCCTGTTCTTCAATCGCCGTGAATGCTACCACGATGCCACGGCGAGAACACGCGATGATGTCGATATCATCCGCGTATCCTAACAGCTGGATGGACTTGTAAAAGATAGTGCCTTCCCGGTTGACGCCTGCCCGTCGCATTATCTGCTCCAGCACCAGGATGAAGAAGTCACATGACAGCGCATCTCCTTGCCGAAATCCGGTGCATGTTTCGAATGGTTCCGAGGTCTTAGAACCGAGTTGCACTGTGCATCGCGTGTTTTTTAGCGTGGCGCGACACAACTGGATCAGTTTTACCGGACCAAACAGTCCTTCATCATGAATGCTGTCGTATGCGGCTTTGAAATCGATGAAGAGGTGGTGTGTATTGATTCGAAATTCGTTGGTCTTTTCCAGGAATTGTGGAAGTGTGAAAATTTGGTCTATAGTTGATTTGCCGGGCCGGAAGCCGCACTGGTACCTGCCGATTAGTGCGATGCAAAATGGCTTTAGACGTTCACACAATACGCTGGACAGGATCTTGTATGCGACATTGAGCAGGGATATACCTCTATAGTTCTTGCAAGAGGTAGGATCGCCTTTTTTTTTGTGGATGGGGCATATAGAGCTGGTATTCCAGTCGTCGGGCATGCTCTCATCTTCCCAAATTCTGCAGATTATCTGGTGCACGCTCCCTACCAGAACATCGCCGCCAGCCTTGAAGAGCTCTGATGGTAAGCCATCTGAGCCTGCGGTCTTGTGGTTCTTCAGCTTCTGAATAGCTGTGCCGATTTCTTCGGTGCTGGGTGGGAGGACTACTTCAGCGGCTGGAGTTGGGATTTCCTCGGTCCCTACCACTCTCTCTTGGTCATGCTCGTTAAGCAGCTGCTGGAAGTGTTGCTTAAATACATCCACTATTCCCTGCGGGTCGGTGACAAGATTACCCTCGCAGTTTCGAAGAGCCAAGGTGCCCTTTTTGAAGCCTCCTGTAAGGCCTTTGGCTTTCTTGTATAAGGCTCGTATTTTATGTTTATCCCTAGACTCCTCGATATCCTTGAGCTGGGAGGCTGCGAAGATTCTTTTCTTTTGTCGCAGTAGTTTTTTCTCCTCCCTTCTTCTGGCTCGGTACTCTTTTTGCGCTGCCCTGGTTTTCCTCTGCAGCGCCTTTTGGTACGCCTCGTCGGTTGCTGCCTTTTTTTGCTCACACTCGCCATCATACCACGGGTTTCTTGTCGGGGGTGGTAGGTATCCTAAGGTGGTTTCGGCTACTTCCTGAATGGCTGAGCGGCAATGCAGCCACATATTATTGGCGTTTGTGTTCGACGTAGGCATACCGTAAAGTCTTTCGCTCAGCTGCTCCCTGTAGACTCTGGCAACCTCCGGTGTGCTCAGGCGCCCAATGTCGAACCTCCTCCTGATGGGCTGGTGCAGCTTTCTGGCATTGGACAGTCGAGCTTTGAATCTTGCTGCTACGAGGAAGTGGTCAGAGTCGACATTTGCCCCTCTGAATGTTCGCACATCCAGGATGTTTGACGAGTGCCTTGCGTCAATGAGCACATGGTCGATTTGGTTGGCGGTTCGACCGTCCGGAGATCGCCAGGTTGCTGTGTGGATTCGCTTGCAAGGAAATCTTGTGCTACTTATCACCGCATTACGAGCTGTCGCAAAATCAGCGAGTCGGAAGTCACCGTATTATGGGTTACCTCAAAGTCCGTAAGTTGGAAGTCGTTCTCGGTTTTCGTATCGTGGAGGCTGTGCTTTCCGGCTACGGTTAAGGTCCGCGATTACGATTTTGACCTCGTACTCCGGACAAGTTCCGTGTTGCATATGATTATTCAATAGGCATGTATGAAAGTAAATGAATTTAACACTAATATCCCTTTTATACCAAACTACTAAATATTAGTTTTGAAATCCAGGCCAGGCACATCCTTGACCTGAAGTATCAACAGACAAATTACAAGCTCAAGCAAATTTATAGCAAACGTGTTATGTGGTCGTTACTATTACATTCTCGGCAAATTTGCCTGATTTGTCCCCAAAGGATTATTTCCTCTGCCTGTTAAACGAAACATGAAGTTTCTCTTCATCGGCAAAAATCTTTTTTCTCTTCCCAACTCCCCGAACGAATGTTTAGAAATTTCCTTTCCGAAAATTATTCTCTTTACATGTTATCCGGAAACTAAGAGAGCAAGCCGTTTTCGGAGTCAGAAAGTACGAAAAATCCCCTAAAAGGATGTTCTCATTCAAAAGGACATTTCTTCCGTAAGAAGCTTTCACAACACTTTGGCTATTTTAAGTGACTACAGGATTTCAGGTGCTGTTAGTTGACATCTTACGATTAAACTCATCGGAAGGCTGAGGTTGGTTCAGCGCCTCGTGTTTTAGAGAACTTCTTCTTCGACCGGCTTTACGAAACATATCCTTTCAGTACAATTCATCATCAGTTGGGCAGTGTAAGGATTGAGTGTTATATTTTCATATCCGCGTGTGCAGTGTGCGTGTCAAATTAATTCAACAAAAAATATTTATTCAAAACAAAAAAAAAAGAATTTTTTCGTGTTTGTAAAAGGACTCTAACCGAGGCAAGTCCTTCGTATTTAAGGTTAAAGTAGTGGTAATAGAGTAAAAAAAAAAACAAAAGTGTAGAAAAACCACATTGCCTGACAGGATATTCCTATGCGGGCTTCCATATCCTTGTGTACTGTTAATGTAATGGAAATGTATACAGTGAATAATTAACACCGATCCTTTTCCCGTTCCCCTCTCTCGCGGTCTGAATCCTTTGCCGTTTTTATTTCCATTTATCCCCTTACTTTATATGTGTCATTCGCACTTGCCTCATAACCTGGTGGAGTGATTAAAATGAACAAAACAGCCCATAAAACGAAGTGAAGCATATTAGAACAAAGTATTGTAGGTAGAAAGGACTCGGGCAACACGAGCAAAAATAAGAAAAAAAAGGACATTCAGAGTCCTTGAACAAGGGGGAGGAAGAAAAAGTAACCAAAGCCAACCAATATTACCCGCATAGGCTATCTTAAAAATAGATTTGCCCTTTACGTTTCGTCCATCGTACTTGATGTGACGGCAAGGAGCGAAACTCTTTCGACACTATACGACCATACGACGATAGTCCTTCCCTCCCTTTTCGGTCGATGTTGACAGTTATTAGTCGAATATTAAATATTCAAAGTGCTATGGAAATTTAATGTTCAAGTCATCGTATAGGCAGGTGAAGCGGCGGCGGTGGAATCAGGCGCATAAAAAAGGATACCAGAGGCGGAGCACAACAAGAAATTTAATGTAAGTACCTGCCTTTAAGTTAAGCACTCTTGGGACGTTGTCGAAGCACGTTGTGATGTATAACTGCGAGCCGAATGGGTTGGATCTGTTTTGAGGATCAGGTTTAAGGATAAAGTTGGAAGTTTTTGAATTATTCAAATGACGTTACGGTATGCGCGATTGCTGCATTGTCCTTAGAGTTTCTTCTTCTTCTTTTTGTTTTTTTGTTGCTACTATGGCCTTGTGGATGCATGTATTACTATAAGTGCAATGCGCCTACAACTATTGCAGCCGTCATCGTCATCGTCATCTTCATCTGCAGAGGTACTTCGTGTCTGGGATCCTTGCGCGAGGTTCTACGATACGAATAGGGCAAACAATGACTATAGCAAAGAGAGAATAGAAATATGAGTGTTCGCATGGATATATAGGAATATACCCGCTTTTCCAACTCCCAGGGGGAGAACGCCAGGCAATGAGTAGTAGCGACAAGGCATAATGGATTGGATATACATATGTATATCCAGCAGGATTTAGTGTAGAAGAAGTCAGCTGCTGGAGGTTGATTTTTCAAGTGTGATGGCTTTGAGACAGTGGAGTTTTAAGTGTCAAGGATATGAAATATGATTGCTTTTGTGCTGTGACATTTGTTGTCTTCTGTTCATTTCTTCAATCCTGCTTGTGGTCCTCTACTCTCATTGTCCTCTATGTTGTTGTACGCCCACTGTTTCGCTTAGGTACGAGCTAGAATTTGCTTTATATTGTGCTGCCAGGAAATATGGAATTTTTTCTTTATTTCAACAAAGAAATGAGATCAGGGTCTTTGTGGCAGGACAAAAACCATCTTTCGTCTTTATGTTTTCTTTGAGCTGTTGAGTTCTTGTCATTTTGTGGTGGCCTTCGCTCTTGCTTTTGAATATGGGCTTCGAGTGTTTATATGATTTCCATTCATCGAGGCACGTACCACTACTGTACATATACTGTATCTCCTCGAGCATCATTCATAGTGGGCTTCTAGCTCTGGTGGGAAGTATTGTCAAGTGGGTGACACGTGCCCTGATTAGCTGCGGCCAAGTGGGGTTCAATTGTTTAGCCCGGAGCTTCTCGATAATTAGGTACCTACAACTTGTTACGTTACGAGCAGTCCATTGTCCAATCGTCCAACAAAACCCATTGACATGTATGAGTACATATACTCGTATGTGTGTTGCAGTGATTGATTAGGTACCAAAGTGCTCATAGTAGCCGTCAAAGACACTGCTTCTGACATTACTTCCATGTCCTTGTCAATTAATGGGTAATTTGTTAAACAACGTCCATTTGTACATTTCAGACCTTAGTCATCACTGTCATAAATGTGAATGATTATCCTTACACGTAAAGTGCGTTAAGCTAAATGGAAACGTTAGTAATTGGGTTCATGGATAGAAAAATATCGTTTTGGTCATTAACTTAGATTTTTTAAATTTAATTTTTAATCGCTTAATGCGAATGGAAGTGACGTTTGGTGCTTTTAAGTCTTGTGAGGCGTGAGTGCTGTATAACTTTTCAAATGTCAGCCTTCGAGAAGATAGAATAAACAAGAGCTAATAATGCTTTGTCTTCTCTGGAATCAGCAACGTATTGCAAAGGATGCCTAGTGGACATTTGTCAATTTTGAAGTAAAATAAATAAAAAACTGAAAATTGTGGGAAGATGTACAGATGACGCCCGTTTCTTTCCAGGCACTCTTTCACTAGTTGTGAGTTATTCCTTCTGGCATGCATTTTTTGTCGGCGATTGTGCTGATCGCTGCTTGGTCATGCGTTGTTGTTATAATACGAGTTCATGTCAACCATTCGGGGGGGCTTCACTGATGAACCGAAAACGTTGCTAAATATTCTGTGTAAACAAAAAGAGGGTTTAAACATATGTCATTTAAACGTACAGAGCATAAAAAACAAAATAGACCACCTACGCCTCCTGTTAGATGGTAGCAAGGTTGATATTATGTGCTTATCGGAAACTAGGCTGAAGCCGGAGATGTGTTCGGATCTTTAGCGCCACGTAAGTGACTAAGCTGAATTGATTGGTTTTAAAAAAAAAAAAAATGTGTTATGTGATGGTGTAAGGTGATTAAGAGGCCGACCTGCTCAAAAAACTCCTCACAAGCATAAGCACTTTCTCTCAGAGATCAAACAACCTTGTCGATCGATCTAGGAAGCATTCCATAGAAGTGCTTTGCTCTGGATGAGATTCCCTCCAATTGTTTGGAGGTTCGATAGTCAAAAAAGCACACAATTTCAAAAGTTGATAATTCTCTGCTTGCCATTCACCATTATTTAAAAAACAAATGGTCCTCTCAATACGTAGAGTCTAATTTCGAGTGACTTTTCGGTAGTCCTTAAGGAATGGTGTGGAACGTATTCTATTTATTTATTTATTTACTTAATAAACGTCTATAACAGACTATGAAATTCTACTATTACAATCATTAAATAAAACTTAAGATAGATAGAATACAGCATCTAAATTCTTCTCTAGATACATTTGCAAAGAAATCAACATTCGTGCAGATCAAGTTAGCTTCTCGGATGCAACGCGTAATGGGCTCATTACAGCCGTAATTTGTGCTATGGGGATATTCAGTGTGTCTTGTCGGGATACGTAATGAGAATAGAGATAAGATATTCGGACATTTTATGTGATAAGATAGGACATCTCTCACAAACATTAAAGAAAAATACCTTCGACGGCTATAGAGCGATTGCAAACCAATTAAACAGCACCTGGTTCGATATGATGGCACATCCATATCCCATCCTAACTTGTACATAACATCGCGGGTGAAATGTTTTTGGACACGCTCAAGGCGATCAGATGTATTCTTATAATAAGGGTTCCAAACAAAGTTGCAGTACTCGAGCAAGGACCTCACCAGTGACACGTACAATATTTTTAACGAGTAGGGATCTGACAATTCCTTGCTGTTCCTTTTGATGAAACCTAGCATTGAGTTGGCCTTGTTTACTATATAATCAACATGCGGCAGAAATGAAAGCTTGCGATCAAAAATTACGCCAAGGTCCCTTTTGTTTTTAAACTCCTTCAAGAGTTATATTATCAATGCAGTAGTTGAATTCTATTGTTGTTGTTTTTCTACTGCAAGAAAGAGCTTGACACTTGGAAACATTTAGATGTAAATAGTTAGCTTCGCAGCAATGCGCAAGACTAGGTATTCAAGTCCTGCTAGAGGAGCTGACATTCTCTTTCCGAAGTAGTCTTACGAAAAAGTTTCAGATCATCGGCATAGAGAAGGCATGTCGAGTATTTAAATGTTTCCGGGATGTCATTAATAAATAACAGGAAGAGCAGTGGTCCAAGATGTCTTCCTTGTGGCAGATGGTACCGACATGCTGTGAGAAAAGCAATTGTTAATTTTAACTGTTTGAGTTCGACTTGTAAGATACGATTCCAGCCATTTGAGTAAACTGGAATGAAATCCAAAACACGATAACTTATATAGAAGTACCTTGTGGTTGACTCTGTCAAAGGCTTTGGCAAAATCAGTAAATATTATATCAGTTTGAAGGTTATCTTCAAAACCGTTGATGATATAATTTGTTGCTAAACACAAATTAATTGTAGTCGATTTTCCTGATACAAAACCATGTTGGAAGTCCGAAATATGTTCCTTAATACCAAAGAAGATCTTGTCATAAATGTTTTTTTCAAAAAGTTTGGGAATTGCTGATATTTTACAAATCGGCCCGTAGTTAGTAATATTTTGTTTAGAATCAGATTTAAATATTGGAGATACATATGAAATTCTCCAGCTGTCAAGAAATTGACCGCGTTCTAGGGAAAGAAATAGGAAATGAAAACTTTACAATTGTCTGCCTTTATCGCTTGCATGAGAACAATTTAAACAAGGATATATTTATTTATCAAATGGGTGATTTTCTTTTGGGTATTAAATCGGAGAACTTACTGGTTTTAGGAGACGTAAACATTGATATTTTAGAAGTTAACAAAGACTCCTACAAGTACTTACTTTTAATGTCGTCCTTTGGGCTTAAGTCCATTATCAATGAACCTACGCGAATAACAGATGAAAGCGTGACATGCATAGGCCATGTATTCGCAAGATTCCATAAGAACTTTGATCATGAAATATACAGTGATGTTATGGATTGTAAAATTACAGACAACTGTTTAGTAAAAATACAGGTAAAACGTTCAATACAACATAAGATATGAACTGACCGATACACTCCACTCAAGGCAAGAAAAACAATTGATTTCAAAAAATGAAACAAGAGCTTAAAATTTGAATCTTGGGAACAGGTATATGGAGAAGAAAACCCTTCGTTAGCTTATAATATTTTTTCGAATATTTTAAAATCTCATATCGAACATTCCACCGAAATTCAGTCCAGGCCATTTAATAGATCCAAGTCTAAGCAACTTTAACCATGGATTACAGCGAATCTAGTAAGGAAGATTGCTAAGAAAAACTCGATGCGTAGGAAATGTAAACGTAGCCCTGAGGACCAAATACTCAAGAAAAAGTTTATGAAACTTAGTCAGGGTGTAAAAAATGAAGTAATGATATATCGTGATAGGTATTATTTTAGAAAGTTTCAAAATTGTCGAGGTGATGTTAAAGGGGAATGGAGGGTAATTAATAATATTCTTAGCAAGCACATTAAAAGGGAAGAAATACATGAAATCGAGGTCGAGAATAAAACAGTTGCAGACCAAATTGACATTGCTAACGCGTTTAATAAATATTTTGTGTCTGTCGCCACTGAGTCAAAACCTCGCTCACCTCAGACAGATTGTAGGTGTGACCTATTTTCAGATGTATCTTGTGATGTTTTCCAAGTGGAAAGTTTTGCCTTCCAACTAATTACTTCAAACGAAATTCATAAATGTATCATGTACCTGGATAACAAACAATCGAGTACCTCTGATGATATCACAAATTGCCTTCTTAAACGTATTGCATTTTATATTACAGATATATTATCTCACATATTTAATAAGAGTGTGAATTGTGGTATTTTTCCCAAATCTCTAAAAGCTTCCTCTGTTTAAAAAAGGCAGTCGAAAACAAATGAGCCATTATAGACCAATATCCTTACTCCCTACGTTCTCCAAACTATTTGAGAAGTTAATGAAATGTCGCTTTGTGTCATTTTTGAAAAAAAAGCTGGATTTTTTAGTGAAAAACAATTTGGATTTCGCGAAGGAATGTCAACAGAAAACGCCATTTTAAAATTATGCAGTGAATTATATTCGGGTTTAAACAACAATAAAAACACACTAGCTTTATTTATTGATATGACAAAGGGGTGCAATCTACGACTGGTTTACTTCGTATCTAGCTGAAAGGTCTCAACGAGTTAAACTCCAAAATATTTTCAGTGAGGAAATGACACTCGTCACCCGTGTACCACAAGGTTCGGTTTTGGGACCACTCTTATTTCTGATATACATATATAAATTCAATATTTGAACAAAATTTTATTCACTCTGCTGCATGTGAGACACTAAGCATGTCCTTGCATACCTGTGGTAGGAGAAATTTTAAAAAAACTATATCATGTCTGTTACTCGTAACATGTTCATGCTAAAACCATATTGTTCAAAGAATTTGTTGTTAATGATATATTACGGTCTCGTACACTCGAAACTTCAGTATGGTATAACGAGTTGGAGAGGAACTTATTTTAGCACCATTGAACCTCTCGTGATAGCACAGAAGCATATAATTAGAATTATTTGCAATAAAAGCAGAGTAGTTACAAGCTGGCCGCTGTTTCAGGATCTTCGTATATTACCTCTTCAACATCTTTACGTTTATAAAGTTCTTAAAATGTTTTACTTTCGCAGTGGTTTTACTTCAGCAATCAGAAGCTCGAATCTATACAGCTTAAGAATTAATGATAAAGTTCTTATAAATGTCCCAAAGTCAAAAAGAACTCATTACTCGAACTTTTTCACAATCACTGCTCCTAAGCTTTTCAATAAACTTCCTTACGATATTAGAGTTTTAAATGTATGTAACATCTTCTTAAACAAAGTTAAATAATGGCTCTTCAAAATGGATAACTCAGAAGTCAAAAACCTGTTGGTCAATATTGTTTAAACTTGTACTAAAAATTAATATTAAATATCAAACTTGTTATTCTTTTATTTTTTCAAACCATTTGCTCTGTTGCTTTTAACGTTGGATATTAAAATGCACATAAATTCTAAATTTGTCTTTTAATGTAAAAAACAAAATCACTTATCTACTTATAAGTATGTATGTATATGCGACCTACCCCACAATGTATCACTAGGGTTTTAAGGGTCGTTCGCCACTAGCCTTACAAGTCTACAGAACGATATCCTATTTATCTTTCATTATTGTATTGGATTAAACTAGATGTAAAATGTTTGTAAAATGAAAAGATGAATAAAAAAAAAACAGGATTATAGATATATGCTAGAGGTTTAGCAAGGGCTATTGCGCAGGACTTTAAAAGAATTGGTGGAAAGCCATCAGGTCCTTGTCTTTTAATCACATCCAATTTCGCCAGTGCATCTCTAACTTCGGATGTACTAATTGTAACCGATCCAATATCGCAATGGTTAGAACCGTGCGGTAAT
Organism: Eumerus sabulonum; assembly: GCA_951905685.1. Lineage (NCBI taxonomy): Eukaryota > Metazoa > Arthropoda > Insecta > Diptera > Syrphidae > Eumerus > Eumerus sabulonum. Next base: position 10,852,176 of record OX645061.1, on the reverse strand, counting down.
TTATTTGAGGGAACGGAGTCTATTGAGTAAACGGTTTTAAAATAGGATGCAAACAAATTACAGATTGATGAAAGATCACTAGCAAGAGTACCAGAGAAGACCATGCAGCTTGGAAGACCCATTGAATTGCGTTTGGAATTAATAGAGTTCCAAAAGAAACTGCTATTTCTTTTTAAATTAGATCTAACCGTTAGTATGTAGTTGCGATAAAGAAAATCACTAAGACATGTAAATTCACGGTGTTTAACAAAATAGTTTTCCCCAAAGATTGAATTAGATTGAAGTCGTCATCGGGAAACACATTTCAGCAACATCAGCACCAGCAGCTCCCCCGGTGGCGTCATCAGCAGCAGCAACAATGGCATCGGCAACAGCGGCATCGGCAACATTATCAGGAGCATTAATTGTCGATAAGCCATCGTTGTTTATATACAAATTACAACTTTTTGTGGCGCATTAGCTAGCGTTTCGCTGGCAACACGGGTAATGTGGACTTTCGAGGCTGTAACTCACGCTAGCTTATCGACTTAGACGAGTGGTTCGATGTATCCACATATCGCATGGTTTAGCTGGCTTCCTCACCGGTCCAGAACGAGTGATAAATTGTGCACCGAACTCATCTCTCAGTTCGTCCATTGATTTAATGATTTCCCTACTATGAGGAACGTAGCGCCACCTTGCTGGAGCAAGGTTTATTTCAGCCTTAAAATTCTTTAAGTGGTAGTAACAATAGCCAAGATGCGCTTACGGATATCACGAACGCAACGGAGTAGAGTAAGAATACAAAGTTATGACGTCGGAAAGCTACTATCGCCAGAAACCGCACGTGCTTTTACCGATCGCGTCTCCCTTAAGCTCTCCAATACACCTCAATCCTCCACGCTATCAATAGAACAGCAGTGGAGCCTTTGCAAACAAGCCCTGAAAAGCTCTGCATTCGAAATTTTGGGTTTCAAGGCTCCACCACGAAGAAACACCTGGTTCGATGACGAGTGCAGGAGGATTCATACAACGAAGCAGGATGCATATAAGGCCTCGCTGCATAAAAGAACAAGAGCAGCTCGTGAGTTCTATGAGTTAAAAAGAAGGGAAGAGCATAAGCTTCTTAGAAGAAAGAAGAAAGAGCACGAGAAGCGCGCGATTGAGGATTTGGAGAGGTGTTACTGCAGGCGTGACCTTCGAAAGTTTTATCAACAGATACAGCGAACATGCCAAGGTTATAAAGCCAGAACGGAAGCCTGCAGGAATGAGAACGGACACCTAGTAGTAGAACCGCAGTCGATGCTGATAATATGGAAAAACCACTTCTGCAGACTGTATAACGGCGATGTTAGTCAATATACCGCTGTCAGGCAGAATGATCCATTTCTAATCGACGGAGACCGCGGAGAATTCTATCCCCCTGACCTCGACGAAGTAAAGATTGCCATATCGAAGCTCAAGTCGAATAAAGCTGCTGGCACAGACGGACTGTCTGCTGAGCTCTTCAAGGCAGCTGGGGATGACCTGGTTGGGAGCATGCACCAGCTCATCCGTAAGATATGGTTAGAGGAAAGCATGCCCGAGGAATGGAGTGTCAGCATCGTATGCCCGATCCACAAGAAAGGAGAACCCTCTGATTGCGCCAACTATAGAGGAATAAGTCTCCTTAACATCGCCTACAAAATCCTCTCTGCCGTTTTGTGTGAACGCCTGAAGCCTTTTGTAAATAAGCTGATAGGTCCTTATCAGTGCGGATTCAGGCCAGGGAAGTCTACCATCTACCAAATCTTCACACTACGGCAGATACTGGAGAAAACCAATGAATTTCAAGTCGACACTCGCCACCTATTTGTCGACTTCAAAGCCGCATACGACAGCGTAATTAGAGACGAGCTATACAACGCCAGACTATGCAGGATGACTTTGGAGAATGCTCGCTGCTCCATCCGAATCAGTGAACACCTTACCGATAGTTTGGATGTCAAAAAAGGATTTAGGCAGGGCGATGCGCTGTCGTGTGATCTCTTCAACATCATATTGGAAATGATTGTGCAAAAATCACTGGCCAATACAAGAGGCACAATCTATTTCAAATCCTCGCAACTCCTTGCATACGCCGACGATATTGACATAATAGGTAGATCACAGCGAGATGTCAATGAGGCGTTTGCGAGTATTGAGATGGAGGCGGCGAAAATTGGTTTGGCGGTAAACGAGGGCAAAACTAAATATATGCTGTCATCAAAAAAGGACGCTCACCAACGACGTCTCGGCCAGAACGTTTGTATTGGCAGATATAAGTTCGAGGTAGTTAAGGACTTCGTCTACCTTGGCTCCGCAGTGACCTCGAACAACGACATCAGTTCCGAAATCAAACGCAGAATCACTCTTGCCAATTGGCAATTGAGTAATAGAGCCCTCTCCCGAACGACAAAGTTGACTCTATATAAGACCCTTATCATCCCGGTCCTGTTGTACGGCGCAGAAGCACGGTCACTATCAAAAGCGGATGAGGAGGCCCTGGGTCGGTTCGAGAGAGAGATTTTGCGCGTGATTTTCGGGCCTATAAACGCAGACGGGGGATGGAGGAGAAGATTCAACCACGAACTTTACGGGCTGTACAGCGACATGAGCCTAGTCAGGCGTCTACGGATTCAGTGCCTAAGATGGCTGGGCCATGTAGAGCGAATGGACAACCCCGAGGGACGAAGAAGCAGAGGACGGCCGCCCTTAAGATGGCGCACACAGGTGGTAGGGGACCTCAGCCAACTGGGTGTGCGGCAATGGAAAAGGCTAGCGAAAGATCGTGCTAGATGGAGGGGCATGTTGGTTGAGGCCCAGGTTCACCCCGAACTGTAGCGCCCACTAAGAAGAAGAAAAAGATGAACAATAGTCTAACCACTTTTCGTCAATTTTCTGTGGTCTACGAATTCACGACGTAGTATTGACATATCCATGAAATGAACTTCTCCACTTTGATTTTCGACGATTGCCTACTTGTCGTCAAAATTCATGGCCAAACTCACCCGATTCCAGGAACCATTACTCCACCGCAACTCAAACATCGCACAACCAACCTACCCAGTCAAGGCTTTTTATTTATTCACTGGTTTATCCTCGGTTTGCTATGAAAACATTTACGAAACCACTTCCAACTTGTCAGCTTTTCCTATGTGCGTATGTCACGTGTCAACCACTTTAGCACAAATCATCATCAGTCACGGTTGCCTGCCAAACGGGTTCGTCTTATAAATTTGAAAGTCCCTAAGGCATATACGTATATCAAGGAGCTAAAATGTAGTTGCCTCCGTGCGTCGTCGTCAAATAAATGCGAATGGTTCCGCTACCACGAATAGAAAAATAAATTTTATCCACGCATATTCAGGCAGAGTAAGGATATAGATATGTAGATACATATGTATGTAGGTATCTATAAAAACGAGAGCGAAAAAAAGTATCTTAATCAAACGCATGACTGGTTTCGCTCGGCAGTCATAAGGGGTAAAAATATTAGTAAACTTACGAGTGCGTCTGGATTTTTTTTTTTCCTGCTTCCTCGAATCCTTCTTTCAGCTCTCCAACTCTATGCGGTTCCAAAACGAAGCCGACATTCCCGAAGAGTAGGAGGAGGAAGAGGTCGAAGAACGGTTGGCTAAAATAGAACCCACATCTTTACCACTGTACTCGTATGTAGATATTCCACGATATGTACTCCTTCGTGTACGGATATGTGCTCCATGATGACGGTTCACCATTTCAGTTTGTTGATTTTCGCTGGAAATATATTGCAACGTTCTCTGGTGTGTTGGTAAGATTTCACTCAGAATCAAGCACAGGCGATACAGTAGGACGTGGTGTAAGCTTAGATACAAAGATGTAACGAACGTTTTCACTAGTTAAACCCGAAGGTATCCATGGTAGGACAGGGTGAAGAACGCGAGCATTTCGCACGTTTCATTGTGTCGGAAGAAGTGCGAGTTGATGAGCTACAAACTCAAGTGTGTCTGGGAGTCGCATCAATTCTTTAAGAAATACATACATACATACGGCCTCGGTGGAAGACGTTCATCAAGTTGATCACTTGTAATTTGTTTAAGTGAAATTGATTCCAGGAGGGAACCAACCGACTGAAGGATGTCAAGTCGAATTTGTCTGTGATTTTTCTTAAGTTAACAAAAGTCATCGGCAACAGTGTAATTGGGTTGAAGTCACTGTCTAGGGTGTCATCCTTTATCATGACGACCCTATATGGTGAGTGTAAGACACACCTTCGATTTCGATTGTATTATACTTAGATGTGTGCTTGACTTCTGTGTTTTCTGTCGGAGACCTTTGCCACCTACTGAAACACTTGCCCTTTTTGGAATAAAAAAGTGGAGATGCTTCACTGATATAGGTCTCCCAGAGGTGCCACTTAATGCGAGCATGGTCGCGACAATCGTAGAATAAATTATTCCACCGTGGCATCCTCATCAGCACATCTAGTGAATTTGGATGTCTCTCTGCAGCAGACCATGTTAAAGTGTTGCTCAGCCATGGTGTAATGGCACATAATGATGCTTTCAAGCCGTCTGCTTTCAATATTCCTTGGGAATAAACAAAAAGGCCGCGATTTTTCTTTTTGCACACATTAAGGCTTATAGTCACCGTCGGCCTACCTCCAACACTAGACTTTTATGAAAACGTCCTTTACCACCGAGATAGACCACTCTTTGGAGTGTGTAGAACAAGACTATAACGTATTTGCGCGACAACCTGTTTCACTAGATAAATGACGAGATTATGGGTCTTATCGTGGCGTATAAATCCAGATAATCCTATATCATTCTAAAAGCACCACTATACTGCCAGAACTCAACGAGGCCTGCTTTAACTGAAACACATTGGATGACTTTAAGATTTTTTTTTTTTTTTTATGTTCGTCGAAGACTTCTGCTATCTGTTGGAGCACTCAGACGCAAGTACTGGTCCATTGTACTCCAGGCAGACAGGCAGACGTTTTTCGGAGAAAAATGAGAAGGAGCTTCAGTGATGTAGATCTAAGAGATTCGGCACGTCGTCGGTCGGTCCCAAGGGTGCGCCACCGTGCGCGAGCAAAGGCGGGACATCCTCCTCGCAACATGAAGCACAAGTCAGCACATCTCAGTGATGTAAAGCAGGCAGAGATGCTTAGCAAAAGTTAAATGGCTCTTAATAACTCCCACAAGTCTTCTGCAATCAATTCTCCTTAAGGATAGTAGGAATGCTGCGGACTTTTTTCAGGCATCAGAGCATACGCGCTTAGTCATCCTGCATCCTGGATATTCTCTCCATCTACGGTTGTGTATATTAAGCACCCAATCGTAAATGTAGGAATTAACCGTGGACGCAGGTAGATATAGAGTGGGCTCAGGTCCTGAAAAACTCTCCTCTGAACCCATTTCGGCGAGTTTATCAGAGATCTCATTTCCAGGGATCCCACAGCGACCTGGGACCCATACAAGCCTTAGTGTATTCAGTCTACCGACTCTGTTCAAGAAGGTCTTGAATTCACGCACTACTTTGGAGCTAGTTGAAGGGTTGGACACAGCTCTGAGTGCTTCACCTGTGCTTCACAACATCGTGCATGGCCATTAGGATTCGGTATATCTCTGATTGATAGCCAGACGCATATTTTCCTAACGAGAAGTGCATTCGGATGTTTTCGCGCTCAAAGAAGACCCCAGCACCGGACCCCGCCCAGACCTCGAGCCACTCGTGAAAAGACTATCCTTTCTAGGTTCAGTATCCAGCCAGGGCCAGTCCTGACGCCATCGAAACTCGACTGTGAAATTACAGTGCAATAGGGTAACGGGTGTCAATGCGCCAGAAGGCATGTCCATGAGACAGAGATCGCAAGGCATTTCTTGCGCAAGCACATTGCTTTTCCTGTGCGATGTACCAAAAGGCTCTTTTCTTAAGACGAGACATGGCTTTCAGTGGACACCTTCTGATAAATATGTTAAGGGATGGAAGGTTCACCACAGCATCTAGAACAGTGTCCAACGTGCTGAGACAAACCGTTCTTTGGAGTTTGGTGAAAGAGGTTACGACGTGTTAGCCTGTTCCACCAGACAACCGATGCATATGGTATGGGTCTTTACATTGCCATATAGAACCAGAGGACCTTCGCCGGGGATAAGCCCATGTTTTGCCAAAAGTTCTTTTGCATTGCCAGAAAGCTGACAGCGCTTTGGTGGCTTTCGAATCAACCAAACTGACCAAAGAAGCTTACTACCTAAGTCAACTTCCAAGAACTTAGCTTCCTTGGATGCCGGTATGGGAGTGCCTTAAGTACCAGCTGAGTCATACCAGCATTTTTTCTCTTTCTTTTGAAGAAAGTCGTCGGCTCATACTTAGCGCCTGTCCGTCTCCGCCTGTGCTTGGAGACGGACAGGCGCTAAGTATGAGCCGACAGTGGTGTTTATGGCTTAACGTGGACACCTGCCAATTACGGCCTAATTCCATGGTGGGCTTACCCACATGTCGGAACCAAATTAAGCGTTGGTCAGCGCCCCAGGGCAGTACAAGTTCCATCCCGGTTGCAATTGAATGAACATGTTGAGGCTCCTGTCTCCCGTGGTACCAGAACATAGCCCCAAAACTTGAGGTCTGGCATCTCTCCTTCCGTCGATTCCTGAGTGTGCCTAGGAGTTCAGGACACTCGCCACAGCCAGCCCCATTAAACCTATTTGTTACATTAACTTGCAACTTCATTGACATATTGTGTCTCACCGTTCATGGCTGGGCTTTTATTGAAATGGGCCCCCAGCCAAGTCCATTGACACCATTTAAATACCAAAAAAACTTTAGTTTAGAAGACTCAAGGAAGTTGTTTAGATATTTGCAAACCTTTAGCCCCTTACCTCCCAACCCTGGATCTAGACAGCACTCCGACACCTCAATTCCGCATAGGCCTGGGCATAGATTCCAAAGGCATTGAGAGCATCAAGCAGAGAGTGTACCAGCTACGCCGCGTTGTTTTTATCCTTTCACTTGCAGTTTCCCTTGAAGTAGTGTGCAACGAGCCGGTGTCTGGGATCTGATTTCCCGGGAAATGAGTCTCAAGCAGTAAACTTTAGACTCAGTAAAGGTAACAACAGATGATCTGAGTGCATGCAGCTTTGTACCCATTTTTTCCGTTTGAGGACTTTAACCAACTTGCTAGTCGCACTTAGAGACTTGTTCTTCTCGCAGAAGGTCCTATAGGAATCATTTTTCAATTTTACGAATAAGCTTCTTATGTGTATTCCTTCTACTTCGACCGATAATTGCTCCAGTTATCTTCCGAATTCGGTTTGAGCGATCTATTCTGGAAACTTCTGGCTTCCCTGCGAAGACTTTGGAGCTCGGCATTCGACCAAGGAACCGATTTTCTGTAGGGAAGTTTGCTGACAGGACATAGCAATTGGTAAAGGCGCTATTTAGGTTATGAACGGCGTTCTCTACCTATTGTTTCGCTCTAAGTTTAGGTAGGGCCTGCGTGCACATCTCAAGCTCCTCTCTAAACCGCACCCAGTCCGTCCTTCTCGGATTCCGTTTAGATTGCAAAGAAGAGATCCCACAACCTAGTCGGAACTCGATATATTTATGGTCCGACAGCGTAGCATCAGGCAAGACTCGCCAGTTAGTGATGTCCTTCACATTTCTCTTGGATAGGGTCAGGTCAATCACCTCCTGTCGTCTTGTCGTAACAAACGTTGGTTGAGAGCCAACATTGTTGATGGTAAGGTCAGACGAGAGAATGAAGTCTGAAAGACGGTACTGCATTTGCTGCTCTCCCGGGCAGTGTTTTGGGCATCAGCATCGCAACACAAGATGAGACCAATCTTTCTGGCTTCACAGTACTCCACGAGTTCAGAAACTTCCTTCCGTGGTGAATGTAGTATCGAGTCGTAGAAAAAGTAGGCAGACGCAACGAGGTAGTGTTCTATTACTCCGTGCGTTTTGTAGCTTACTCTAGCAGCCACTAGATCTTGTCCACAAAAGTGTCCAAGTTTGGTTGCCAATAGTGATTTCGATGAGGCAGACCCTAAGCCTCTCGGATCGTTCATCATAAGGAATCGTAGAATCACGTATACAACCAAGGCCACACAGGTGTTCACCCACGGTTCTTGAATGGATAAAACGTGGATACAACTGCATGCAATTCTACTACTTAAACGAGCGGTAGCAGCCTTGCAATCCTGCGGAATAATCTGATTAGTCGGTTATTACACAGCGCGTGTTTACCAAAGATTGTAATAAGTGCGAAAGAGAGTCTTGTTATAACCGGCTTGGAAATCATGGATTCATACTGCAGGGCACGTCCCATCATTCGACTTATTGACATGGAATGGAATAAGATCCTACCAAGGCCGAAGTAGGAACGTGAATCGTACGCAGATTTCAGAATCGCAACAGAGGCATCATCCATCTCTACAACCAGAGTAGAATCCTCTTTTTTCAGACAGCCCTTACTCTTCCTGTAGGAGTAGATAAGCCAAGCCCTCGTGTCAAGCCATGGATTCTTTGTGCATAAAGGCGTCAGCACATCCACCTTATTTCCAGGCTTTACCGGAATTCGGCAGATGCCGCGCGTTACTTTCGGGAGACTACTCGGTAGGTCGCAGTTCCGAGAGGAGACATTTTCGGCACCATGTTCCTGATCCAGGCCAATGTCGGGTATGAGAAACAGCTCACCACGAAGGTGCCACAGAAATCTATTGCCGAAGCTAGCTCCGATAGATGATCCCGCAGTCTTTGCAATCTGCGTCGGTCATTTTACTGTCATTGCCAACCTTCCCCGATCCTGACCTTTCAGAGGAGCTGGCTGCCTCTCTAAAAGAGGGGCTGCTTTTCTCGATTCCTTGCGGTGCTTAAGATCTCCTTCTCGGAGGATGAGGTTTTGCTTTGTGATGTGGCCGCGGTTTTTGGCTTTCTTCGTTTTGATCCTTATGGGTCGCCACATCTGTCTTTGGACTCCGATTTCCCACTGCACCGCCGGAGAAGGGGGCATCACACACTCTCTCCCTAGCGAGCCTGTACTTGGCCTTTGTGGGCGCCCTTTCCTTTTTCGGTTTGAACTCCTGCTTCCTTCGGACGCTGCTCTGGACAGCCTTGTCGGTTTGAGAGTCGCTAACACCCGTAACAACCTTGCTTTCTGTGTTCAGAGTCTGGCTGTCAACACCGACACCTTTTTTGGTGGCAGCGCCGACCATAGCAGGATCCTGAATGGTTCCGGCCCTGTCAGTTCGGGAACTGATCACGCTCTTATTGGGTGGTTGAACCTTCCCAGTAAGAAGAAGAGAGTTAAAGGCCTAGCCTTTTCTAACCGCCGACATTTTCTGCGCTGCGCACCTCCGAGAGGGGTAAGGACCTCATCGGAGGCGGTTGGATCGGTTTCGGTAGGAGATACCTCCGTCGACCTAAGCCTCTTAGCTTGTTCCTCCGAGGTTTAGACTCGACTATTGCGCCCTCGCCTTTGTCAGCCTCTTCTCGCAATTTTCGGCCAAGCATCTTTCCCCTTCTTTTTTGGTACTTAGCAGTGCATTCAGCAGTATGTCGCAATTCTGGGGTGCGTTCAACCTTTGCGGTTTCCCGTGCCACGCCATCGTCGGTATCGCCTCCGCTGGATGCACCGATCATGCTCAGTCCGACCAAGTGGTCAGGCAGTGAAATGCAGGAGTCGGTGTCGTTCTGGGCTGCCAGAGAGTTCGAAATTAATTTTGGGGCCTCTAGAATCCTTGCTCCGGCCGCGATCAAAAAGATCCCAGGTAGATTTCCGCTGTTGCGGGTGCCACCTGGAGTACTGCTATCCTTTTGGTTGTCCATTGATTTTTTTTTTGGGTCTTCGAATATTAGTTAGAGGTCTACGACCTCTTAAACCCCCCGCCACGACAAGGCGCCCGAAGAAGGAAGGATGACTTTAAGATATTTAGCGTAGAGACGAAGGTAAGCGTAAGTTTGAGCATAGTTTCTAAAAGCCCTAAGATGGTAGAATCACTGTGGTTAGACGTGAGCTACTTGTATCGGTGGATTTCCGTACTAACAGTAGTATAACACACAATCGTCCTGTAGCACTTAACGTTTCGTTTCTCTTCCATTAAAAAGTTGATCAGCTGTGCCAATTGAATGGAACAGGACATTTCGAATGACCAATCGCATTAAATTGAATTTACGAGTAATTCCCTAATTGCAAATGAAAGAAATGAATGGATCCTAAGAGACATTCAAGGACCTTTTTTGTTTACCTCTACCAGAGTTGGATACCCTCATCCGCAGTCAAGTTGAATGCAATTTTCGACTCCTGAGTATCCTTTCAATGTGGAGTATTCAGAGTAAAATGCTTATGCAATCGTTTCTAATCGATATTGAATCCTTAAAAAAAGAAAAACAAAATCTACGTTTGCACACATTCCTCATAAGTGTAGTTGCCTTGGATGGCTGGAATTTTGTCAGGACATATCGGGCAGGTGGCTTTCGTAAGGAATTGCTTACTCGAATGATTTCATCCTTCATCATCCTGATTATGAACTTCATTGAGTATTCTAACTGGGTCGGAGCTATTTATTAATTTATTTAAGCTAATTACAAGCTACTCAAATTCTAAACTTAAGTATTAGGTCAACGAAAGGAACTCATCCTAGGAAAGAATATGGTAGGAGGATTGTGGCGGCAGGTGATGGTGAGTTAGAAAGGCGGAGAGCAAAGGTAGATTATTATATGGACCCGTAAAGAGACTTTTTAATGGAAGGTGTAGATAAGAGAGGGCGATGTGGAGCAATGGTTAGTGTGTTGGACCCTGACGAACGATGAGCGACCTCGGATTCCGATAAAACCAACGCCATCGAATGTTTATTTTGCGACGTCCCTCCTCGGTGGGGTACTGGCAACGCCCCTCGTAGTATACTTTCCATGAAAAAGCTTCTCGACTCGCGCCGTTCGGAATCGGCATTAAAACTGCAGGTCCCTTTCACCTGTGTAAAAAATAAATCACACCCATCATGGGTGATTGAGAGAAGCTTGGCCTAGTTCCTCAATGGGCTGTAACACCACCGAAGAAGAAGTAGATAAGTGAAAGTCGAGGGATAATTCGTGGCCGTAGTTGGTTCGATGACGGGGGAATTGAAAGAGCGGTACAGACCTTAAGCGGTTACTTTTTTTTCATAAGGCGCTTACTTACTTACTTTGATGGCGCTACAGTTCGGGGTGAACCAGGGCCTCAACCAACAAGCCTCTCCAACCGGCCCGATCTTCGGCCAGCCGCTTCCAGTGCCGCACGCCCAGTTGGTTGAGGTCCCCTTCCACCTGTGCGCGCCACCTTAAATGCGGTCGTCCTCTGCTGCGTCGTCCCTCGGGGTTGGAGTCGAAGACTCTTCGGGCCGGAGCGTTGATGTCCATTCGCTCTACATGGCCTAGCCATCTTAGACCTTGGATCCGAAGACGTCTAACCAGGCCGATGTCGCTGTACAGCCCGTACAGTTCTTGGTTGAATCTCCTCCTCCATTCTCCGTTTACACAAACGGGACCAAAGATTGCATGCAGAATTTTCCTCTCGAAACGTCCATGAGCCTCTTCATCCGCTTTTGATAACGTCCAAGCCTCAGCGCCGTAGAGGAGGACCGGGATGATTAAGGTTTTGTAGAGGGAAATCTTAAATTTTCGAGAGAGGGCTCTACTACTCAATTGCCTATTGAGCCCGAAGAAGCAGCGATTGGCAAGAGTTATTCTGCGTTTTATCTCAGCGCTGGTGTCGTTGCTGCTTGTCACTATCGAGCCAAGGTAGACGAAGTCCTTGACTACTTCAAAAATATAGCTGCCGAAGGTGACGTTCTGACCAAGACGTCGGTGTTGGGCGTCTTTCTTGGATGACAGCATATATTTGGTCTTGTCCCCATTTACCCTTAGACCCACTTTCGCCGCTTCTGCTTCAATGCTTGTGAACGCCTCATTGACGTCTCGCTTTGTTCGTCCAATAACGTCAATGTCATCTGCGTAGGCAAGCAATTGTGTGGACTTGAAGTAGATCGTACCTCTTGTATTGGCCGCAGAGTCCCGCACGATCTTTTCAAGAATAATGTTGAAGAAATCACATGACAGTGCGTCACCCTGTCTAAAACCTTTTTCCACATCAAAGGGGTCGGTTAGTTCACCTCTGACCTTAATGGAGCAGCGAGAGTTCTCCATAGTCATCCTGCATAGTCTGACGAGTTTGGCAGGAATGTTAAAACATGACATGGCTTTGTATAGCTCGTCTCTATAAACACTGTCATACGCGGCTTTAAAGTCGACGAAAAGATGGTGCGTGTCGACCTGGAATTCATGGGTCTTCTCCAAGATCTGCCGTAGTGTAAATATTTGGTCTATTTCATAAGGCGCTAGTGCTAACAAATAGCATGAGGCACTGCGAATTTTCTAGATCTATTGCGCCTAGTAGCCGATAAGACGAGGAGCTTTTCCACTTCCTTAATATACGTATTCGAGAATGTCTCTCGTAGGAGCTGAGGTGATCCCCTTAGGAGTCATCATTTCACTCAGAACGCTACGCTTCCTCAGATAGCACATAGTATGTGCCCTGCAGTTTCTTCGTCCTCAAGACAGAGTCGATACTCAGTTTCAGACGAGAGGTTAATTTTATTGAGATGATATCTCAAACGCCAGTGTCCCGTAAGGCCAGTCTTCTGCTATCTACTCTATCAAGTTTGAGGGCATTAATAGAGTGTTTGTTCAGGGGCCGTATGAATTTTTTCGATTTACGGAGTCCTTGAACGCCACTGGTCCAAAAAACAGGTATTGCGATTTTTCCCACTTTTCTGAGAAGAAGTTAATCTTAGACTTGGGAATGCCGCAGAAAGGTTCGGCACCCATGTACCTTTTGCTGGAACCTTTCCTAGCGAGTTGATTGACGATTTCATTGCTCTTAATACCTTTGTGCAATGGCACCCACCAGAGTTTGACCTTATATCTTTTGGCAAGGTCTTGTGGGGCATCATGTCTTTCCTTAATGGATTTAGAGTTTGTGCTATACGAGCTCATCGGTTTAAGCGCTGCTTGGCTATCAGGGAATATATAGATAATTCCTCCTCTTATGCAAATCTCTAAGTTTAAATGGACGCATGTCAGGATGGCATATAAATCAGCTTGGAAGATACTAGGATTCATTCCTAGACCTTTTGAAATCTTCGATGCCGGCGCCAATGCCAGAAACCATCTTGGAGCCATCAGTGTACCACCTAAGGCCTCTGACGTTGAGCAAGGGATCATTGGTTTTCCAAGCTATGCGGTTTGGGATAAATATCTCAAATCTCTTGTCAAGAGTGAAGGTGTGGGTAATGCGACCGAGACTGTGGTAATTATATCCAACTCAGAAAGATGTTGCTTGATGGACATGTGCCCCTTGGGTCTAAATGGCAAGCTTGTTCCCGAGCGAAGAATTCTGATTGCACTACGTATTGCAACCTTTTTAATAAAAAAGGTGCAGTGGAGTTGGTCCAATCAGTGCTTCTTGAGGGGCCGTAGGACAGGTTGGCATAGCGTCTGTAATGCCGAGACACGCTAGTTGAAGTTTAACGAATAACGTTTTTTGCTCAACTCTTGTCCACCATACCGTGGACGCATAGGTGATGATATGTCTTACTATCACGGTATATAACCAGTGGATTACCTTAGGTTTTAGTCCCCAAGTTTTACCGTAAGTGTGTCGACAGGCTCACAAGGCCTTAGTCGCCTTTGTAAGTTTGTTTTTAATGTTGGAGTTCAAGGTCAATACTTAGATACCTAACTTCTTCTGAAAATCCCATGCTTGTACCACTTAGAAAGATGGAGCAGGGCTGCAACCTTCTCCTCTTTTTAAAGGGGACTAAGATTGTTTCAATTGGGTTTATCGATAAACCTCCTCTGCCACACCAATCAGAGATGAACTGAAGCGCAAGTTGCATGCAATCTCGAGTAGATCGTCGATAACTATAGAAGAGAAGGGGTGAAATGACTCCGCCTTGTGGACACCCCTTAAACGCCGATACTTTCACCGAGACCTCTTCGGATGTGGCCGATATAACACGGCTATTTAGCATCGCTCTTATCCAATGATTAGTGGGACAGTCTACACCTCTGCAGAATAGTGTAGTGGTGATCGAGTGATAGCCAGTATTGTCGAAAGCCCCCTCAATATCGAGGCAGGCGTAAATGGCGATCTTCTTTTGTGTCAGCCGGAGTAGATATTATGCTACAAATTTTCTTATCATTAGCTTAAATGGACAAGCTGGAGTTATTTACGATAAAGTCCGCATCATTAACGGTTGGGACAAAAATTATAGGACCGAGATGGCTGCCTTGTAGGATGCCGGAAGAGGCAATGATGTGGTCCGAAATTGAGTTTCTGAAAAGTACGATTTAGACCAAGCGAGAATTAAGGGTGGGAGGCTTAAAGCCTCGTGTTTGAAACAGAATGGCTTAACTTATCGAAAGCTTTGCTGAAGTCGGTAGTAATAACATCTACTTCACTGTCTTGCTCCAAAGTCAAAAGCGTTTGGGAGACAAATGGAAAGATATGTATGGTTGGGAGACCGTCGGGACCCGGAGAGAAATCGTCTTAGAGATGGTTTATCTTGTGATGTACCATGTCTTCGTTCATGTCAATAAAAGAGAGAGATGTCTGGGCGTATTTGCCCATGCAGCTACAAATGAAGGGATCGGGTTTTTTACTACAGTCATTGAATGAGTGGCTATGTTAGGTTAGTGGTTGGCATACGCCACACGTCGGCCGAATTTGGCCCATTGTGATATCACATGGATCATGTTACCTAGATCCGCCACCTGAAAACCAATCAGTGCTTCTGATGAAGATATGGATTCGAGTTATTTTTATACCTGCTAAACTCACTTAAGCTATTGTAGAAGGACACGCCGAAGAAGATATTTCTACGATTTGCAAAAGTGGGGCATGAGCAGAGGAGGTGGTGAATTGATTCCTCTTCCTTCCTCTTCCTCCTCATCCATGCAGCCGCATCAGTGGTCATTGGCAGGTAGCCCTAGTTTGACGACATGTTTTCTAATAATGCCGTGACCTGTAAAGATACCCATTAAAGTACTTAAGGTCCCCATTTTGGTTGCCACAAGGTCCCTGGTCCGTCCAAAGTTTAGCTTAGGGTAGATTTGTTTAGTGATAAAGCCGATGTTACTTTCGTTCCATTGAAGATTGGTAGCCTCTATGGTTCGAAGTTTTATCATGTGCTTTACCCAGCTTATTGGTCTTTTTAAATTCCTGAGGGTTAGAAGACTGAGCGTGCTTGACCCTAACCTTGCGAGTTAATCGGCCGCACAGTTTCCTGGAATATTCCTATGCCTATGCCACAGTAGTTTTTTTTATATTGAACTGTTCAACCATGTCGTCTAGAGGTAGGTGGCAGTTGAGAGATGTCATTGATTTGTGGGTTACCGCTGCCGGGGATTTTGCATTGATACTAAGCCATGCAAGGACCTCCGCTATCGCTCTGATTTCCGCTTAGTACACACAGCAGTTGAGGTTAATTTCCTTTGAGTAGACCCCACTACTTACACCTGTCTCCATTTTGGAGCTGTCGGTATAGAGGGTTATCCAGTCCTTCAGTCCCATTCCTTTCGGGATGGAAAGATAACTTCGAAGTTATTGGTGAAAAACCCGTGTCCATGGGTACTTTGAAATGGTTGAAAATGTTGATATGGCCTATCCATAGGGCCGCGCAGACAGCAACTTGTTTGCTAAAGAGGTCCAATGGGGGGAGATGTAGTAGAATGTTTAGGGCCTCCGTGGGGGTCGATCTAATCGCACCACTTATGCAAATGCTGGCCGATCTTTGCACTTTCCTCAGAAGGTTGCGATAGGCTGCCTTGTCCAGAGAAATCCACCAAACTACGTCAAGGATTAGGCCGAGGTATTTGGCTTGATCTTTAATTGCTAATTGGGTTCCTCCTAGTCTCGGTGGTTGGAAGGGTGGAATTTTATATTTATTAGTAACCAGTACTAGATCAGTCTTCTTGGGGTTCACCCCAAGTCCACAGTACTAGATGACATAGAGTGTTGGGGAATTTTCCTGAGGCGGCTATAGCAATAACATCCGCATAGGCGGTCACAGCGTACCCTTCCTTTTCTAGCAAAAGTAGTAGTTCGTTGACTTCTACGTTCCAGAGGAACCTGTAGTGTACCTCTGTTGATCATTCTAGTTGAAACGGCATCAGCTGAGTTGGCTTTAAGGACACTGTCTGTTGGTCGTTGTCATATCAGTTCTACCGCTGATCCCGTTACACCCAGATCAGTCAGCGCTTTGGTGACGGCCCATGGTTCAACATTGTTAAAGGCGCCCTCAATATCGAGAAAGGCCCCTGGGGTATATTCTTTTTGTTCCAATGACCTTTCTATGATGCATCTTTGATCTTCTCCAGAGTTTGTAGAAGAAAAGAGGTAAGGTTAATAGGTCTCAAGTCCTTTACATACGTGTGGTAGCTTTTTCCTGTCATGGGTATGAAAATGACTTTGGAATGCAGGATAATGAGAGGCAGCTATTAAAAATAACTACAAGCCGGCCTGGAGGCCTGTATGGTTCAAAGCTTTTTAAGGCCCAAAGGACACTATTATTTGTGACCAGATTTCGGGTTCGCTATTAGGAGAACACTCTCGGTTGGATAGGTCTTTGTTAGAAGTGTCTTAACCGAGGCACTACTGCCTGGAAAATGCGTGTTCAGGAGGAGTTCCGTACAGGAAGTCGTCCAGGAAGCTTCATTCTGCATTACGTGGCTTGGCTTGTAAGGGGCTATAGCCAGAATTTTCCTTATTCTTCAGGCTTCGGGGGCCGCTTTGATATCCTCGTATAGTTCTTCCAAAGGCCTTTTGACCTTTCTGGTCGCTGCTTTCAAGAATTTGAGCGCTTTCTTAGAGGAGTCCCAGTCCGTAGTCTTTCCTAAGGGCGAAGTCTTTCTCATTACTCCACCAGCGGGGTTTGGGTTATCCTCTGGGGGTGCTGATCGCACAAAATTTGAATGGTGCTCTGTTGAGAGTGACTAAAGAATGTCACATGGTTTTGGAGTCGTCGGAGGAAATTTTATTCAATTTAAGGGTGGAAGGAAACTCGTCAGATGTTTTTCTTAACGTTTATGAATCGGTAGAAATGTCTGGGATCAACAATAAGAAACGCCTGCATTCCTTCGAGAGGGTATAGAAGCGTAGGAAGGCCTGTTGGTACTCCACATAGCCGGAGGAAGAATTGGAGATTAAATACTTTTTTGTTTTTCTTTAGAGACTCGCGCAGGTTCAAGAGTTTTTATATTCTCTTATGCTGTGACAGACACACAACCTAAACGGAGTGCAGTGGTTTGGGTCGTTGATGTTCGTTGACTACTCTCAGGGGTTGTTGTCCTAGATAGGACGAGAGCCGACCAAATTCCGCGGTGGTTATAGTCCGTAGTAATTCGTTCAAGGACTTTAGTATTGCGTACACAGAGGATGAATTTCATTTGACCATATACTGTGAGTGTTATGCCTGCAGCAGTACGTCTGGTCACTTTCCATTCACAACTACGTTGCATACTTTTTGTCCGTATAGGAATTCCTTTTTCTTGGCTATGAAGCGAATTTGAAGTATAGACTTTCCGCTCGGCGGTCGATGATGTTAACCACTGCACCACGGCCACCCCCGTATCAAGGAGGTGACTAGGAACAATTTTCCCGAGAAACGCGTGGAACAGATTGGATTAGAAGACAGTGTGGAAAAATTCTAGTTCAACGGCAGTGGGTTATGAGAGGATAATTAGGTGAGTCTTTTGGTTACTTATTGGAATTGCCTATAAGATATAAACAACACTCGTTTCCTGTTTAAGTGGCTTGCTGTTCAGGAAGGAAGGCGTGACGGATGCCATGTCCTTATGTCTCTACCTTTCATTTTCCCTCATGCTGCTCCTGCTTTCAAGGAGGCTCATATCATATCTGATGACGAAGGAATCCCTTGAAGATATTTACTTATTTATTCTCGTGTAAATATGAATGCGTGTATTCCTTTATTTGGAGTACTCGTATTGCTTCCATTCCCAGAAGCTCCTCACAAGTAATTGCGGTTGTGGTAATCTGTAATTGAAAATGTGTTGATACATTTTAAATACACTAAGTGGAACTGGAGATATACGAACTATATACTCGTATACCGTACATTTTGTAATGGATTTTTGTTTTTCCGCTTCAAATGAGGCGCATTTGTCAGTCCTTTCTTTGTATCCTTGTTTGTTTAGCGCATAACACGTGTACTATACATTGTTAACTCCCTGCCTCCGGCAGGATTATACGAGCCACTAAAATCGACCAAAAACTGCTCTCTCACTCGGTTGCTGGGATGAATAAACTCAAAATAATAAATTAAGTATATGGAGACCCACATCTATCAGTATCAATTAGTCCTTCCTTATTGTTTCCCCCACAAAGCCAAACTAACATAGAATGCGTGTTTCCAGGATCTCTGATAGATACCCATCATGACAAAGATACTATGTATGTATGTATGTATATACATGTAATCAGGAAAACAACATGTTAAGCTACAGACAATAGCAAAGTTAGCAAACCTTCCTAAATCCCTATAAATAGGGGTTACAGAAACATATTTATAGTTTTATGTGACAATTATTGAATTAACGCTTGTCAACTACGGTCTCAAGTCGTTGCAGATATGTGCTAGTTAGCTGGGTAGCGACGTGACAGGATACAAATCGATGCGATTTAAGCCATATCCCTATGGGACAGTGCAAACATACATGAAGGGATGATTTTATTAATCACTGGGATAAAATTTTTTGGGTACAACTTTACGAGTCATTGTTGGGAGAAGATGCCACTTGGAGTAGTTCTGTGTTCTTTAAAGCTGGAGAAAGGTGAACGGTATGACGCCAGGTCAATAAGGACCAGAGACATTAGTGGAAAATTATTGATTTTATTAAATCCTTCCAAAAAAGTGCGATTTAAAGTCTCAACTTGTACTCTTTACTAGAAGGCACAAGATCCCGGACACATGTCCAATCACTCTACTCGGTACTAGACTAACCTATTCTTCTAGTGCCTAATATCTTGACGTTATACTGGACAGGAAATTAACCTGAAAAGGAAATACTACCGAATGAGCAAGAAAAGCATCCATAGCTCTCTCATAGCAAGAGAGCCTTAGGGAAAAAAGGGGCTTCAGCCCCAAAATGACTATATGGTTGTTCATCGCAGTCGTTAGACCTATTCTTTTGTACGGTGTTTTACGGTAGTGGATTGCACTAGAGAAAACAACAAACAAAGCTTCTTGTTCTTCCTATCGGGAGCTACAGATCGGGGTGGACCTGGGCCTCAAGGAACATGCCCTTCCAACTAGCACGATCTTTTGCTGGCCTTTTCCATTGCTACACATCCAGTTGGCTGAAGTCTCCTTCTACCTGCGTGTGCCATCTTACGTGCGGCCGCGAATACAATTAAAAGTGTTTGAAATTACGTAATAGCATTCAATAAGGCAGTTTTGCATATATTTCGAGTTTGATTAAAATCAACTACATCATCATATAAATTATAATTAAGACAAGCGGTATTAATTGGATTGAATCGAGCATAATTAAACCTATGTTTAGAGATATATAAGAAATCATGTTGTTTGGGTCGCAGGCTGCGCGAAGGTGCATATATTTTAATAGAAGAAAGGAGATCCGGACAACTAATATGTCCAACGATTATGTCCCTAGCGAACATTGCCGAATAGTATACTCTCCGCTTGCTTAGCTCCTTAAGACTTATCAAAGCACATCTGGCATGATAAGGGGGAATAACTGAATTCCAATCTATCTTGCGCAGTGCAAACTTAGAGAATCTCTTTTGGATCTTCTCAATTCGGTTAGACCTATTTAAGTAGAAGGGGTTCCACACTACACAACAGTATTCCAATACTGACCGGACTAGAGTAATATACAGGGTCTTCAGTGCATAAGGATCTTGAAAGTCTTTCGTGTTGCGAGATAAGAAACCCAACATAGAGTTCGCTTTAGACACAATGTAATCGATGTGCATCGAGAATTCAAGTTTCTTGTCGAATATTACGCCCAAATCTTTTTGCTCATTAGGTCTAATCAGGATGCTGTTGTTAAGGGTGTAATCAAAAACAATGTCGGTAGATAACCTAGAAAAGGTCATTACCGAGCACTTACTAATGTTAAGGTGTAGTCCATTAGCGTAGCACCAATCAGTTAAACTATTAATGTCATGTTGTAAATCCGCAGCGTCAGAATATGTCGATATCGACTTAAAGATTTTCAGGTCATCAGCAAATAGTAAAGAGTTAGAATTTCGTATATATAAAGGTAAGTCGTTTATGAATAAAAGAAAAAGGAGTGGGCCTAAGTGACTGCCTTGAGGAACTCCTGAATAATTAACAATTACTTTGGACAGCGTAGTACCAATACGTACATATTGTGTACGACCAATGAGATAGCTTTGAATCCAGAGCAATAAGTTGGAGTGGAACCCAAGAAGACGAATTTTCGAGATCAGCACATTGTGCTGAACGCGGTCAAATGGCTTCGAGAAGTCAGTGTAGATAGTGTCGACTTGGCAATGGCTTTCCATATTTTTGATTACATAATTGGTAAATATTACCAGGCTAGTTGCCGTGGATCTACCAGTAACAAAACCATGCTGGAATCCAGAGATGTGATTGTGTAAAACAGAATAAAGCTTTTTCTTAATGATAGCTTCAAAAATCTTGGGGATGAGTTGAAGTTTGGCAATGGGCCTATAATTTTCAACAGAATTTTTGGAGCCAGCTTTATGGATAGGTACAATGAAAGAAGATTTCCAGCGGTTTAAGAAATCTCCGCTACTCAGCGACATATTAAATATTATGCAAAGAGGTTTAGCTAATGACCAACTACAAGATTTTAAGAGTAACGAAGGCAAGTCATCAGGGGCGATACTTGCACTGGATCCAACGGATGACAGTTCCAAGAAAACATCATCTTCAGTAAGTCCAAGAGACCTAAGATCCGTTACAGGGGGCATGTTACGGGGATTGCTACAATAATCGATGTTAACATTTATAAAGTTGGATTGGAAAAGAGGGCAAACATATCACAAATCGTATTTAAATCGTTACTAGAGGCTCCATTAAAGATCATGGTATTAGGAAGACCGACAGACTTGCGTCTAGAGTTTAGAAATGACCAAAAATATTTACTGTCGTATTTTATCTTGCGCTCTATGGAAGAAATATATTGTTGAAAGGTGAAACGTTTTAAAAACTCGTATTCCCTCCTAATTTGGCGGAACCGGCCATCGAAAGACTCTGAATCTCTGCTGGATTTATAAGTTCTAAGCATAGTGTTTTTAAGACGCGATAAACTTTTAGTAAACCAAACGGGTCTATTGGAATATTTATTACGTTTCAGGGGAGTGAATCTTGCAACATAAGATTTCAAAATATTCAAAATATCTTCAAACATGGCATATGCATTTTCTAGACTACCGGTTGGAAGGATTGAGTGCCAATCAACTTGTGATAAAGCATTATTTATTAGGGTATAATTGGCAGGTAGAGAAGTTTAAGTATGTTTCTTGGGGTCTTCCTCGCGAGTGATGAGAGGAGTAATACTGAGCTTTCCTGCAGGATTGGCCAAGCTGGTCAATTTTGAAAGCTTGGAAGATCTGTAATCAGGAAGACCGAGCTGGGTTAGTTAGCGGTTTTTAACTGAGTATTTGTTCCAACTCTCATCTATGGTCATGAAATTTGGGTATTGACCGAAAGAATAAGATCGCGAATACAAGCTGCCAAAATGAGATTTCTTCGTGCTGTTGTGGGAGTTACTCGCCGGGATAGGGTGAGAAACACGGCAGTGCGCGGGGAGCTCAATGTTGAGCAGCTGCTTCTCCGAACGGAAAGGGCTATGCTTCGATGGTTTGGTCACGTGAGACGAATGTCGCCATCATCACGATTTCCGAAGCGTGCCTTGGATGCAATACCATCAGGCAGGCGACCGCTTAGCAGACCCAGGACGAGGTGGTTTGACCAAGTCCAAAAACTCCTCTGGGTGCGCTTGGGCATAGCTCCTGATGAGGTAGAGTCGATGGCGGAGGATCGAGTGGCCTGGCGATCCCGCGTGCGCGCATTACCCCCGCGACTCTTTTAGTGGAACATGTGGGCCACTGAAAATGTATGTATGTTTGTTCATGCAGAGAAATAAATTGCAAATTCGTAAGGAAGGCGCCAATTGGAAGCGAGATTGATTATGTATTTGTAGAAATATTATGTAATGAAAACAAAATCTTACTGGGCTCAGTGTACAGGCCGAGAAACAATATAGATACAACAATGATTATAAGAGTCATAGATGATTTATCTTTTATGTCACCATTTGTTATCGTTGTAGGCGACTTTAACAGCAACATACTTAATGATTCATCTCTGGTCTACAATATGAGCTCTTTAAATCTTTTTCCAGTAAATACATCATCACCCACACATTTTACTAGCTATAGCAGTACTCTTCTCGATGTATTTTTTGTCAGCCATCTGTACAAAGTTCTAAATTTTAATCAAATCTCAGTTCCTGTCTTCTCGTATCACGATTTAATCCATATGACTTTCCAATGTGATCCTTTGATTTCAAGTAGAACCATAAGCTTTCGCGATTTCAGACATATAAATCTGCGTCTGTTGGAAGAAGATTTAAAGAGAATAGAGTGGTTTCGGGTTTATGTAATGCCTGCTGTTGACGAACAAGTCTCGTTCATTCAAGAAAACTTAAAAAACTTATTTGAATCACACGTCCCATTAGTTACAAAGAATGTTACAAGAAATAACGTTCCATGGTTCAACACTCATATAAAAAACTGATTTTCGATCGCGACCAGGCTTATAAATGTCGGAAACGTTTTCTATTAAATTTGTTGTACAATGAATTTAAAAGGTTGAGAAATAAGGCAACAACTGAGATACGCGAAGCAAAGAAAGGTTATTTTACCCCACGATTGGACCCCTCTCAAGCTGGTCACACACTTTGGAAAAACCTACGGGTCATTGATATTAGCAAACAAAAGAATAGTACATAAGAAAATATTGACTGCAATGAACTCAATAGGAAATTTTTATCTCTTCCAAGTCTAGAAGTCATCGATGATATAATGGCCTTATCATATGAGAACAAGCTCTTTTCATTTCCATGTTTTAGCTACTCACCAGTAGATGAAGCAGACGTCTTAGAAAGCTGCATTCGTGTAAAATCAAATTCAATCGGACTTGATGAAATTCACCCGGTTTTCGTTAATGGTATACTTCCGTACATTCTTAAATATATAACACACCTTTTTAATACAATTTTTTCGTCGAATGTCTTTCCTTCTGCTTGGAAACAAGCAAAGATTATACCAATTCCAAAAAATCAAAATGAGTTTAGACCTATTGCCATTCTACCATTTTTCTCCAAGGTCCTGGAAAAGATAATGAGTACCCAGATAAGAAAATATTTAACTGACAACAACTTAATATGCATAAATCAGTCTGGATTCCGTCCGAAACACAGCTGTACTACAACTCTTATAAACGTTGTTTTAGACATAAGGCAAGCTGTTGACCGTGACAATGTTACTTTCCTCATTCTCTTGGATTTTTCTAAGGCGTTTGACACGGTCAGCCATAAGCTCCTGTGTAGCAAGCTTGTTAACCAGTTTAATTTCTCTTTGCCTTCGGCAATGTTAATACAGTCATATCTGAGTTTCACCTCTCAGGCAGTTGTGGCTAATCGCTCCGTGTCTGAATTTCTCATGTTGAGCAGAGGGGTTCCACAGGGTTCAATACTGGGTCCGTTATTGTTCTCCATGTATATTAATGATCTGCCTCTTTGCCTGCAAAACTGTCAAGTCGATATGTACGCTGATGATGTTCAGATACGGAAAAGTTTTCCCCCTGGTTTGGTCGAAGTAAATGAGGATTTAATCAATGTTCATAGTTGGTCACAGAAAAATGGACTCTGCGTAAACCCACTTAAATCCAAATGCTTGGTAATTTCAAGAAAGTCCATTGTCACGTCTGACTTCCCCAAAATATACTTAAATAACAAGCAAATTGAGTTTGTTGAATCTGTCAAATACTTAGGTATAACCTTTACAAAGACACTTTCTTGGAGGGCTTCGTTTACTGTGGAGCAATTATAAAATAACACCCTTTAAAACGCATATTATCTTGGCCAAAACATTACTCATCACTATAATGCTTTATGGCTGTGAACTTTTTTACAATTGTGATTATGAGTACAAGTATAAACTTAATGTTGCTTACAATAATATAGCTAGGTATATCTATGGATTAAGAAAATACGATCACATTTCTCACTTTTCTAAATCAATATATGGCGTTACTCTTGAAAATCTGTTCAAGCTTAGAACGTTAATTTTGCTGAATAATGTTTTGCAAACCCGTCAACCACCTTACCTTTATAACAAGATACGCCAGTCGCGATCTCTTAGATCTTTGGATCTTGTACCATTTCGCTATGCGTTTTTAATATCTGAGCGCCAATTTTTTATAAACGCGATACGTCTGTGGAACTCTCTACCCCGATCCTTAAGGATGATAAGCTGTACTAGGCTATTTGGGATGAGACTCAAGGAGTATTTGGAGACATTAAGGTAGTGATTTTTTTTTTTCTTTTCTTTTCACATCTTATTTTCTTTAACTGTAATTTTCAAAGTTAAAATTATACATATTGTATATTTTTTGTTTTCCTATTTTTCTTTTTTATTTTGTTTTCTCTTTTTAATTTGCTTTTGTTGAAACTTATTCCTTACAACACCTCACGTATATTAAAAAATTAAATAATTAAGCTTATACTATCTAAGAAGATATTGTATCTTATTGTATAAGTCTAGACCAATAAATATATGAATATGAATATGTTCGTATGTACAGCGTGGGTGATTGAAGCTCGGCTCTGGCCCTTCACGGGCTGTAACGACACCAAAGCAAGCAAGCAAGCAATGGAGCGCAATTTATAATTATATTGAATCAGACGACATTTCAAACGACGATGACGGAATTTGTTTTTTTCAACCCACACCAAGCGCAACAATTCGTCGGAAACATTTTGCTTGTCGATAAGTGTTGGGGTTGGTGTGGGTTAAAAAAACGTTTTGTCGTCTTCGGTGTGGGTTCAGCCTAACGCAACAAAATACGTGCTCGTCTACGACATTGAAAGCACCAGAGGCTAATAGAGTCGTTCAAAAGACACTCAACCAGGAGCAGCTATTTCATCGAATGGGGAATCGTCAACTTTGATGGCCTGGAAACGTACATAATACGAATGTCCTCGTTAAGTTCGCCGAAGCATGCTGTAAATGGCTAGAAACATGCCCAATACACTTCCGTTTCCTTTAAATAACTCAAACAACTTCTCAAAAGACTAAATCTATAAGAAGCTTACCCTCAACGTGTTCTTTACTTATAAATACTTCGGTGCTAAATATAAACATTTACTCGTAACTATCTAAAGAACTCCAAGGACATTTCCTATGCCACACAGACAGTTCATATTTAAGTTTCTCTTTATTACAGGTAGGTAGGTTGTACTAATTAAAGCAAAGACAAATAAAACCCCGGAAGAATGTCTATACTCTTTGTCCAAGAAGTATGTTCATTTAGGATCACAATCATCATCACCATCATCCGTGCTCCCCGAGAACTCCGGACACTTAAGAAGCAGTCCATCTGCTGTGTCTTCTACAACTGCCGCTTATCAGATGACCGTTCAAACGTGGCGCCTCTGGCGAGCAGCACAAGGCAATTTCATGCGACCACCTAAAGGTATAGAAACCTTCATATATCCCCAGTGCCATTTGATTTAAGGAACTTGCCTTGCCTTCCCCGTCGGGCATAAAGTGTCATTATTTGCACAATTTGAAATATGTAGTATTATGTATGTGTGTATGTGCGACTGGTCCTAATTCTCTTCACCATTCAACAAATGTTTCCACAACGTCTGGAAAAAAGGAAGAAGAAGAGGGAAAAACTTCCACAAAGTCTTGGTCCTTTGTGAATGTTTCGTTTAATTTTTGTTTTTTTTTTTTTTTTTTTTGTATACGATAGCAAGGACGACGGGAATAAAAAAAAGGACTAAAGCACAAAATCATTGTGTTTCTTTGGGTGCGTACGTTTGCGTTTAATAACTTTTCTTGTAGGACACGACCATTTGTTATTCAAATTGCCAATCTGATATATTATCATTCGTTCCGCTATAAATCCATTAGAAAGCTTAAAATATGATTTATTTCCCCCAAAACCCCCCGCGAAATTTCAGTTTCGTTTTTGCTCTTGCTTCCCAAACAAACAATTTTAAATATTTATAAACATCAGAGTTTATGTAGTGATAGGAGAGCTGGAAGAAGAGGAGATTAATGTACAAATAAGCAGAAAATTCCATTATCCTTGTTGTAATATATGTATCTATGTACGACTGGTACATACGTACATGCGTACATAGGTGCACATATGTACATGTTTCCTTTCTTTCCATGTGTCCCTTCCAAATAGCTAAGTTGGTTGCGTGTGGGGTTTGGCGAGTATGGCACAACTCGGTGCGTCCTTAATAAACATCAGCCGAAGCGTAAACAGAGTCAAATCCTTAAAAAAACGACTTCCTCCCTGTGCCTCTTGTTTTTTGTTTTCATTCCTTTTCTACTTGCTCAGTTCTATGATGGTTGCGAATTCTGTTAAGAAAAATATCCGAGCATCAACTAATGCAAAAGGCATTACTTGCCCTCAGCTATACCGCCGTCTTTATAGTCCTCCAAGCAATAGTGGGGACAGCAGTCACAATCGTATTGAAGGCGAATACAAAAGGCAACGACAACGCATTCTTTGTCCATGTCCCCTCATTCGATAGACCGACAGCACGCGGTGGCAGACTATAGTCCTTCCATTCCTCCTTTTTTCATTGGTACTTTATTCTACGAATGTCGTCCTTTTGCTCTTTGCCATTCTCGTATATATTCGTTACGACATTGCGGCAGACAAAGCATTTCCGTTTCCGTTTGCAATCTCTCGTCGTTCGGCCCCCACTTCGGTGGCTGTTACTAAGCGTTGAATTGCGATTGTAGCATGTTAGCTCTATAAATCCCTTAACAGAATTACCCGGCGTTGAATGTTAACGCATTAACGTTGTGTGTATACTCGTACCCATTATTAACTACAAACCCAATGGCGAACAGTCTCACAAGGACACTAACCATCGAGGGGAACCCATAATAGACCGACAGACAATAGGATGAACACAGACCAAAAAATGTACTTTCTAAGAGGCTAGCCGCTTGCCGAGTGTCCAGCTCGTTGGATATCGGACTCTCCTCGAATGAAAACCATTCGGTGTGTATTAAATGCGTGTCATTCCTCGACAGGATAGCAGGAAGACGAAATTGCCCACTATAATACTTAGTCGAGATAATAATTTTATCCCGAAACGATTGAATGCCGTTCACGTTAATCGGAACTAATGGTAGGGAATAGTTTCTCGGGGGACGAGTCAAATAATAATGGAAGAAGGAGGTTATGATCCTTACACTTGGCTGAAGCCTGAAGGTTCAAGTTCGTTCCGTGTAATATGCTATCGCTAACTGATTAGATAGTTTTCTTTGAAATTGGTTTATTTTCGGCGATAGACATACATACGTATGTATTCATGGAACGTAAAGGTCATTGGGATCCTGACTATGCCCGAGATGGCTTCAGTTCCCGAATGTACTTTTGTGTTTATGGGCATTGTCGTCGACGGATGGAGAATGATGTAATTATAGCTTGATAATGTCGTCATTCGGATAAATGAATCTTTTGCGTACGTGATTAGAATTGAGTGTTATAAGGATCCATATTTTTCGAAAATTTGCCAACGAAACCATTGTGCTTGAATAATTGGCCGACTTGATTCTGAAACAAGAATTGATTAGAGCGGTATAAGATGGACCCGAAATAGGTACAGTGCTGTACGTCAAATGTTGTGAGCTTTGTTATAAAGGTACACCACGAGGTGGCGTTCTGCCACCCCTCCTGTGGCTCCTTGTGGTCGATGGAATGGTCACGATTCTAGAGGCGGATAGTTTTAATGTCACGGCCTACGCCGACGACAGTGCCATCTTAATTTCTGGATAATTTCCGCAGGTCCTCAGAGATAGACTAAGTTATGCACTGATGTTAGTTGATAACTGGGTCAAGGGGCGAGGCTTGGGAGTAAATCTGTCGTAAACAGAGACAGTACTATTCACAAGGAAAAGTTCTGTATCAAGATGTACCTACCCCCGTATGAATGGTTTCTATCTGATACCTAGAAAATCTGCCAAATATCTTGGCATAATCTTGGACTCTGGATGGCAAAGGACTAACAAAGGCTTCGTAGGGTTAGCATATATCCGACGGATGCTGGCCTGCTAACAAACGAGAAGAGCCACCGCAGTCGAACATCTTGGGGCACCGTTAGTAAGTCCCATCCCCATCTCCTCGTGGTGCCATCTGGCGATTTCCTATGAAAGTTGCAGAC
This sequence comes from Eumerus sabulonum, assembly GCA_951905685.1. Taxonomy (NCBI): domain Eukaryota; kingdom Metazoa; phylum Arthropoda; class Insecta; order Diptera; family Syrphidae; genus Eumerus; species Eumerus sabulonum. The sequence continues at coordinate 10,823,637 of OX645061.1, read as the reverse complement.
GGGGAAAGGCGAATGGCGAGCCTCCGGCACCAAAAAACAGGATTAGTCGATTGGGCTACGGCCTAGTAAGCCGTAACTGTAAAAAAAACCACAAACTCCGAAAGCACCACAAGCCTCGGATATAACGGACCGGATTAATGTTGACGACCTTTTTCGCAAAAAACGAAAAAAGGCTAATGATCTTAGGCTCTGTACGTGGAAAGTTAGGTCCCTAAACAAGCCACGTGCGGCCGAATAACTTGCGGACGCCCTGGACCGCTATAAAGCGGACATAATCGACATCCAGGAAATGCAATGGAATGGGCCGGGCAAAATGCGGATGAAAAACTGCGAAATCTACTACGGTGACTGCTGTAGGGAGAGAAGACAGAGGCTATTTGGATGCGGATTTGTTGTTAGAGGTGGGCTAAGGCTTAGCTTCCAGTATGTGAGTGAACGCCTTTTAACGATCCGCGTCAAGGCAAAATTTTGTAATATCAGCCTCATATGTATCCATGCCCCTACGGAAGACAAGGATGACTCCATCAAAGATGATTTCTATGGTCTCCTAGACAGAACATACGCCAAATGCCCCAGCTATAATACCAAAATCGTACTAGGAGATTTTAACGCTTAGCAGGGTAAAGAAAGCATCTTTGAACGAGTCGTCGGCAAACACAGCCTACATGACACCACATCCGACAATGGACACAGGCTGATCGACTTCGCCACGGGAAGAAATCTTCATTTAGCTAACATATGCTTTCCGCGCCTCTATATACATAAAGGCACCTGGCGGTCTTTTGATCAATCGACCACCAACCAGATTGATCACATCGCGATCGACGTCAGACACTATTCTTGATGTTCGTACCTTTCGAGGAGCGAACATCGACTCAGACCACTATCTTGTAGCCAAGATACGCCAACGGATAATACGAACACCGCGAAGTAGAGTTAGAACACCGAGCTATGACATCGGAAAGCAACTATCGCCAGAGATCGCCAGTGCCTATGCCAACCGCGTCTCCCTCAAGCTCTCCGTTACACCTCAATCCTCCACTCAGTCAGTAGAGCAGCAATGGAGCCAGTGCAAACAAGCCCTGAAGAGCACAGCAACGGAAGTGTAGGGCCTTAAATCTCCACCACGACGAAACACCTGGTTCGATGACAAGTGTAGGAGGATACATGCAGAAAAGCAGGAGGCATACAAAGCCTCATTACACAAAAAGCAAGAGCGGCTCGTGAGCTCTTCTAGCCTAAAAGCAGGGAGGAACATAAGCTTCTCAAGGAAGAAAAAAAGGAGCACGAGAAGCGTGCGATTGAAAACTTGGAGAGGTGCTACTACATGCACGACGTTCGAAGATTTTATCAACAGATAAAACGAATGTCCCAAGGCTATAAAGATCGAACGAGAATGAGAACGGACACTTAGTAGTAGAATCGCAGTCGATACTGAGAATATGGAGAAACCACTTCTGCAGACTGTATAACGGCGATGACAGCCAATATACCGCTGCCAGGCAGAACGATCCATTTCTAATCGAAGGCCGCAGAGAATCCCGTCCCCCTGACCTCGACGAAGTTAAGATTGCCATATCGAAACTCAAGCCGAATAAAGCTGCTGGCGCAGACGGACTATCTGCTGAGCTGTTCAAGGCAGCTGGGAATGACCTGGTTAGGAGCATGCACCAGCTCATCTGTAAGATATGGTCAGAGGAAAGCATGCACGGGGAATGGAGTCTCAGCATCGTATGCCCGATCCACAAGAAAGGAGACCCCCCTAATTGCGCCAACTACAGAGGAATAAGTCTCCCTAACATCGCCTACAAAATCTTCTCTGCCGTTTTGTGTGAACCGCTGAAGCCTTTTGTAAATAAGCTGATAGGTCCTTATCAGGACTATTCAAACTACGGCAGATCCTGGAAAAAAACAATGAATTTCAAGTCGACACGCACCACCTATTTGTCGACTTCAAAGCCGTATACGACAGCGTAATTAGAGACGAGCTATACAACGCTATGTCTACCTTTGACATACCTGCTAAACTCGTCAGACTATGAAGGATGACTTTCGAGAATGCTCGCTGCTTCCACATCATATTAGAAATGATTGTGCAAAAATCACAAGCCAATACAGGAGGCACAATCTATTTCAAATCCTCGCAACTCCTTGCATACGCTGACGACATTGATATAATAGGTAGATCATAGCGAGATGTCAATGAGGCGTCGAAAATTGGTTTGGTGGTAAACGAGGGCAAAACTAAATACATATATGCTATCATCAAAAAAGGACGCCTACCACCGACGTTTTCGCCAGTGGTTTGTATTGTCAGATATAAGTTCGAGGTAGTTAAGGTCTTCGTCTACCTTGGCTCCGCAGTGACCTGGAACAACGGCATCAGTTCCGAAATCAAACGCAGAACACCTCCTGCCAATCGCTGTTTCTTTGGGCTCAGGAGGCAATTGAGTAATAGAGCCCTCCTCCGAACGACAAAGTTGACTTTATATAAGACCCTTATCATTCCGGTCCTGCTGTACGGCGCAGAAGCATCACTATCAAAAGCGGATGAGGAGGAAAGATTTTGCGCGTGATTTTCGGGCCTATAAACGCAGACCGGGGATGGAGGAAAAGATTCAACCACGAACTTTACGGGCTGTACAGCGACATGAGTCTAGTCAGGCGTCTACGGATTCAACACCTAAGATGGCTGGGCCATGTATTCAATACTCGCAAACGCCTCATTGACATCTCGCTGTGATCTACCTATTATATCAATGTCGTCGGCGTATGCAAGGAGTTTGCGAGGATTTGAAATAGATTCTTCCTCTTGTATTGGCCAGTGATTTTTGCACAATCATTTCTAACATGATGTTAAAAAAATCACAAGAAAGTGCAGCGCCCTGTCTAGATCCTTTCTTGACTTCAAAACTTTCGGTCAGTTCTGCACTGATTCGAATGGAGCAGCGAGCGTTCTCCAGAGTCATCCTGCAAAGTCTGACGAGCTTAGCAGGAATGTCAAAAGTAAACATGGCGTTATATAGCTCGTCTCTAATTACGCTCGCGTATGCGGCCTTGAAGTCGACAAATACGTGGTGTGTGTCGACTTGATATTCATTGGTTTTTTCCAGGATCTGCGGTAGTGTGAATATTTGGTTGATGGCGGACTTCCCTGGCCTGAAGCCACACTGATTCAGGCTTCAGGCATTCACACAAAACGGCAGCGAAGATCTTGTATGCGACATTAAGGAGACTTATTCCTCTGTTGTTGGCGCAGTCAAAGGGGTCTCCTTTTTTGTGGATCGGGCAAACAGTGCTGAAACTCCATTCCTCGGGCATGTTTTCCTCTGACCATATCTTACAGGTGAGCCGCTGCATGCTCCTAACCAGCTCAACCCCCAGCTGCTGTGAAGAGCTCAGCAGGCAAGCCATCTGCGCCAACAGGTTTATTCGACTTGAGTTTCGACATGGCAATCTCAACTTCGTCGAGGTCAGGGGGACGAAATTCTCTGCGATCTTCGCCATTGAGAAATGGGTCATTTTGCCCTACGGCGGTATGTTGGCTTCCATTGCCGTTATACAGTCTGCATAGGTGTTTTTTTTTCAAATTCTCAGCATCGACTGCGATTCTACTACTAGGTGTCCGTTCTCATCCTTACAGGCCTCCGTTCGGGCTTTATAGCCTTGAGACATTCGTTTTATCTGTTGATAAAATCCTCGAACGTCGTGCCTGCAGTAGCACCTCTCCAAGTTTTCAATCGCACGCTTCTCGTGCTCCTTCTTTTCTTCCTTGAGAAGCTTATGTTCCTCCCTTCTTTTAAGCTAGTAGAGCTCACGAGCCGCTCTTGTTTTTTTGTGTAGTGAGGCTTTGTATGCCTCCTGCTTTTTCTGCATGTATCCTTCTACACTCGTCATCGAACCAGGTGTTTCGTCGTGGTGGTGCTTTAAGGCCCTACACTTCCGTTGCTGTGCTTTTCAGGGCTTGTTTGCACTGGCTCTATTGCTGCTCTACTGACTGAATGGAGGATTGAGATGTATCGGAGAGCTTGAGGGTGACGTGGTTGGCAAAGGCACTGGCGATCCCCGGCGATAGTAGCTTTCCGATGTCATAGCTCGGTGTTCTAACTCTACTCCGCGGTTTTCGTGTTATCCGTTGACGTATCTTGACTACTACAAGATAGTGGTCTGAGCAGAAGCCTACAACAAAAACAAAAAACCTTAAACGTTGGTTTAATTTTTAAAAATCAAAAAGAGTTCATAGTGCTCTTCCAAATGTTTTGATTCTGGCGAGCCAGCGGCGACATCAGGCATAGTCAGGCATTGGTATAGTAATAGTCTGACGAAGATACGATTTTCATAGAATTATAAATATTCAAAAAAGCGGCTTATCACATCAGAGTTTCAAAACCAGAAAAAGAAAAACCTTCCCCCGAGGTTATATTTAAGTAAAACCATCTGTCTCTTTCGAAACAACCATTCATGGACGCTCTCACAAACCGCCTTTCCAAATATGATTCATGAAATAAGATCAACAAAACGAATGACTTGCTCCAAGGAAGTCAGGATAACACAGATTCCTTCTCGCCAAAAAATCGAGTCTAACCGAATTTCCCAACTTGAAAGCGTACATGACTGAAAGCCCGACATAAATATGATTCACACGATGAAAGTTGAGGACCATTCGCCCCCGTACATTCCATCCCTTAATGTGAAACCCGACTTTCGACTACACAGTAAATGCAACCCAACTCAAACTTTTTTCCACTGCCCCAACAAGCTTTAGTAAGTCTGTGTCTAGATCTGGTGCTGGAACAAAATTAATGGAAAACCAAACAGAGGGTCTTGACCCCACATCAAGCATCTTCACTTCAGCTACCAACGATTTTATGTATTGTAATAAACGATACAAATCTAAAAAGTAATCGGCCCACTCCCCTGAAGCCCATGCTCAGTCATACGGTGAGGCACGAACAATAGAGCTCAAACAAGAAAAATCGAAGGACATGCATAACTTGGCAGTGGACCTGTGCTCGGTTGGGTTTAAGTCAATTACGCTCGGAAATTACCAGAACAAGTGGTAAGTGGTAAAAGGCGATTTCCCTGGAACCTAATTTCTCACGTACGAAATTTAAAGCCGGCTTCCCCTCGCTCAACGTTGCGCCTATTAACATGTGTCTCACCCTCACCCACTGCTTCATATGTATGTATGTCTATCAGCAGCCACACCACAATCCTTTTGAACACTCCAGAGTAAGCAGACATGCCTGTATGTATCCTAAACGAAGCGGCATGACGGCGTTTTCGAGACTGAAAAATTAACTCGCATGGTGGGGTGCCCAGGATAAGGAACTGAGAACGTGTGTTCGCCTTAATTCCATTTGAATGTTAATGAGCCACTCTGTTTTTATTAGACTACATATTTGATGACGGTTGTAGAATTAAATTGATAAACATGTGAGCGTGGCGCTCCTGTGAGGCGCAAACCTTCTAACTCCGTATTTGTTACTTATTCGGTTTCTTTCTGTAGCCTTCCAATCGTGCTTGTCCTTTTCGATTCCCTTTTTGCCCGTCACCGTTTGTCGACTTTAATATCAATTCTCTGGAATCCTTTTCCAATTTGAATGACTTCATTTGCCAGGACTACTCGTATTTCGATTTTTCATAAGTTAATTACGTGTCCTTAGGGCGGGTTGTTCGCCGTCCATCGCCCGCTCTTAGATGTCCTTCGTCCAATTGGATGACAGGCACATACGATTGAATATTTTAAAGCACTCAATTGAAATTGCTCTAATCCCCATACATGTGGACGACTGAGCATATGTAGATTGATTGGCTCTACTATCACCGCAGGATCACTAGTATCTGTTTACGTTACTTTCAATCATTCATTAATTCGTCTGGCATCCTGATCTTGGTTGTTTCAATTGTTGATTCTAATGAAGACATTTTGCAATCTATCCTGCCCCATAGCACTCCGCTTGGGTATGTGTAACAAGAAGTAACAACTGACTGGGGATTACGTGACCCCGAAGGGAAACAAAGAGAAATCCTTGGATGGAAAAAATCCTTGTACCTACATACATACATATACACTTCGTGTTTTGTGTTCCTTCAAGGATCTTAAAGGCAGGGTAATGCACGCGATTCGTTGTTTTCACAGTCGCGACGCGATTTTATTATTTCCAGAATACCGAAAGCCAAAATGAAGCCACAAAACGTATCCTGCGACACCCAACGCCAGCCGATAGCTTATAGATGGCGATGACGAAAAAGCGAAAAGCGAGAGAGAGAACGCGGAGGTAGACTAAAGGACTTGTGGACAGTTTTTAATGTAGGATAAGGATGGATCAATGTTACGGTTACACAGATTATGCTGTTCCAAGCGTGACAAGCAGACAAAGTATTTTGGAGCCTTTCTCATTCAATTCCCCCGGTAAAAAAAGGGCAAAATGTAAACCAAAAAAAGAGCCGCCAGAGGAAGAATAGAAACAGATTATCTACGAGCTTAGTTTGGCAGAGCGAAAGCGTGACATTAGTCGGGTCGATGATGGAGCCTTTAAGTGACTTGGTGAGGAGAATCTGCTAAATTGAAGTGACAACTTCAAGCGGTTTCTCATGAATTCTCATTCTATTTCATCGCTGCTATTTTACCACCTATTTAGGCATAATTTTACATTCGAATGCGTGTAATGGCTTGGATTAGGTGCGAAATGATGTTAAGGACGCTGCGGATGGTTAGTGAAGTAGCAGGCGGAAGTCTTAATAATTTTGGGGCTTAAGCACACGGAAGCCTTAGGGGCCATTTACAGATAATGTAAATTGCTGTCTTAAGCTCGTGTAGGTATTTGCTCAATGGGGTGAGGGCTCAGGAATATGGGTAGTTTAAACGTGGGTATTTGTAAGGTTATGTATCACCCTCGGGATTAGGTTAATGGTTAACTTCATCGTATAGCGCGCTTATTCTAACGCCATAAATACTTGATAAACGATAATTGTCATCTCGCGGGAAAAACCATTTTTAGCTAAAATGTGTACGACGTTTGTTCAAAAAGTAAGGTGACTTTGTGGGACTTTGGCTCAATTTTCTGTGCAAAATAGAATAAAGTTCTCTAGCGTACATGAAACCTTAATTGCGGTATTTGTGTGACCTAATACTTACTTACTTAGGTGGCGCTACAGTCCGTGGTGAACCTGGGCCTCAACCAACAAGCGTTTCCAGCTGGCACGGTCTTTGGCCAGCTGTTTCCAGCGCCGCACGCCCAGTTGTTTATGGTACCTTTTCACCCGTGTGCGCCACCTTAGATGCGGCCGTCCTTTGCAGCGTCGTCCCTCGGGGTTAGATTCGAAGACTCTTCGGGCCGGTGCTGTGCTGTTGATTTGGTCTACATGGCCCAGCCACCTTAGACGTTGGATCCGTAGACGTCGTACTAGGCCAATGGTTGAATCTTCTTCTTCGCTCTCCGTCAACACAAATGGGACCGACGAATGTACGCAGAAACGGCTAAGGGTCTTTTCATCCACCTTTGATAAGGTTCAAGCCTATGCGCAAATGAGGACCGGGATGATTACGGTTTTATAGAGGGTCACCTTAGTTTTCAAAGAGGGAGCTCTACTAATCAGTTGTCTTTTGAGCCCGAAGAAACAGCGGCTTGCAAAAGTTATTCTGCGCCTAATCCCAGCGCAGGGATGATTAAAGACTAACAAAGGCCTCGCAAGGGGAGCATTTGCCGACGGATGCTGGTCTGATAAAAAAAGTGGGTGAGCCTCTGCAGCCGAACACCATATACACCATAGCTCAGTTAGCCAGAGCCTACTTTCACCTCCTCGTTGTACCATCTGGAAATTTTCTGACCATGGAAATTACTAACAAAGAAAGATTAATGTCGGTTGGGCTATGGTCGGGCAAACCGGAATCGAAAAACCCCACAATTGATCAGAAACAACCACAGGCCTCGGATAAAACGGACCGGAATAGTGTTGATAACCCTTGCAAAAGACCAAAAAAGGACAATGATTTTCGGCTCCGGTCCTGAAATGTTAGGTCCTTAAACAGACTACGTTTATGCACCTCAGCCGAACAACATGCGGACGCCTTAGACCGCTATAAAGCGGACTTAACCGCCATCCAGGCAATGCGATGGAATGGAACGGATATTAAGCGGATGAAAAACTACGACATCTACTACGGCGACTACCATAGGGAAAGAGGACAATGATTCTTCGGATGCGGATTTGTCGTTCGAGGAGGACTACGACAAGAAATTCTAAGTTTTCGGCAAGTGAGCGAACACCTCATAACGATCCGTATCAAGGCTAAGTTTTTCAATATTAGCCTGATCAACGTCCACACCCTCACGGAGGACAAGGATGACTCCTCCAAAGATAAGTTCTACGATCTCCTAGAAAAAACGTATGCCCAATGTCCTAGCTACGAAATCAAAATTTTACTAGCAGACTGGGTACGCAAACCACCGTTGAAGAAGTCAACGGCAAACACAGCCTACACGATACCAAATCCTATAATGACACAGGCTGATTGATCTTTTTGAAGGGCGAAAAGTCCTTCTAGCCAGTACGCGCTTCCGGCACCTCGATATACACAAGGGCACCTGGCGCTTGCCAGATGAATCAGTCAGTAACCGATTGATCACATCGCGATCACTATTCTTGATGTTCGAATTTGTATTAGCCAAGATGCGCTTACGGATATCACGAACGCACTGGAGTAGAGTAAGAAGACAAAGTTATCACGTCGGAAAGCTGCTATCCCCAGGAGCCGTCTCTTTTGCACTTTCCATACACCTCAACCCTCCATGCAGTCAGTAGAATAACAGTGGAACCAAGCATGCTCTGAAGAGCACTGCATCTGAAGTTTTGGATTTCAAGGCTCCACCACGAAGAAACACCTGGCTCGATGATGAGTGCAGGAGGATTCATACAGCGAAGCAGGAGACATATAAAGCCTAGCTGCAGAGAAGAACAAAAGCAGTTCGGGAGCTCTATGAGTTCAAAAGATGGGAGGAGCATAAGCTTCTCAGGAGAAAGAAGGAAGAGCACGAAGAGCACAGAAGTTAAAGACTTCGTCTACCTTCGCTCCGCAGTGACTGGTAGTGGAACACTCTTGCAAATCGCTGTTTCCTTGGGCTCAGGAGCCAAGTGATTAATAAAGTCCTCTCCTGAATGACACTGTTGACTCTATACAAGACCCTTATCATCCCGGTCTTGCTATACAGCGCAGAAGCATGGAAACTATGAACACAGACGGGGGTTGGAGGAAAAGATTCAACCACGAGCCTTACGGGCTATACAGCGACATAAGTCTGGTCAGGCGTCTGCGGATTCAGCGCGTTAGATGGCTAGGCCATTTAGAGTGAATTGACACCACAGCTTCAGCCCGCAGAGTCTTTGAATATAACCCCGAGGGATGAAGAAACAGAAGATGGCCGCACTTAAGATGGCGCACACAGGTGGAAGGGGACCTCAACCAACTGGGTGAGCGGCAGTGCAAAAGGCTAGCAAAAGATCGTGCTAGTTTGAGGGGTCATGTTGGTTGAGGCCAGGTTCACCTCGAACTGTGCTAACCAAAACTTATGTTTGCTCTACGTAATATCCGCACTGAGTCTATTTAAGGCATAAAAGAAAAGTTGATCCTTAAATAAGGGAAATTTTTTGCTCTTTGGTTTTTCAGGGTTTCATTTTTGACCACTTACCAAGGACTTGTGAATTGTGTCATAGTTGTAAGTATTCAGTTAATAATGCCATTTTGTGGCATCTATGAGATACAGGCTTCTATACTGTCTTAAATAATCAACTTACTTAATGACTTACTTACTTATCAGGCCAGCGACCCATGGAGGATCTGAGCCTGAGCTATAGCTGCCTTCCATCCTTGAAGGTCCCGGGCACGCTGTTCTAGTTATCAAGACCAAGATGTCTTACATCCGCGATTACTTGGTCTTTATACCGGGGGTTCGATCTTTCTCTTCTTCTCGAACCAGGAGACTCGGAGTCGAAGACCCTCTTAGCTGGAGCGTTGATGTCCATGCACTCGATGTGGCCGAGCTAATGTAGTCGACGGATCTTTGCCTTCCGGACTACATCCACATCTTTGTACAGCTCGTAGAGTTTGCGGTTATGTCTTCTTCTCCATTCAACTTCCTCACAGACAGGACCAAATATCCGGCGCAAAATTTTCCTTTCGAAAGAACCCAAAATCAGCTCCGCTGTCCTGCTTATCGTCCAACTTTCGGCTCCGTACAGCAAGACTGGCAGAATGAGCGTTTTGTAAAGCATGACTTTTGTCTTTCGAGTGAGGAGTTTTGACCCCAGTTGTTTGGACAAGCCGAAGTAGCAGCGGTTGCCAAGGGCGATTCATTTGTGGAATTTACATGTCATTTGTGGAACTTACGTTTGCCAGGAGGTAGACTAACTCCTTAACTACCTCGAAATTGAAGTTGTCAATTGTTATATTTTGTCCCAGGTGGTGAGCGACGGATTGGTTTTTGCTTGACTGCATGTACTTCGTCTTGTCCTCATGGACCTCAAGACCAACTCGTTTTGTCTGTTCTTCAATCGCCGTGAATGCTTCCACAATGTCACGGCGAGAACACGCGATGATGTCGATATCATCCGCGTATCCTAGCAGCTGGACGGACTTGTAGAAGATGGTGCCTTCCCTTCTGACGCCTGCCCGTCGCATTATCTGCTCCAGCACCAGGTTCAAGAAGTCACATGACAGCGCATCTCCTTGCCGAAATCCGGTGCATGATTCAAACGGTTCCGAAGTCCTAGAACCGAGTTGCACGGTGCATCGCGTATTTTTTAGCGTGGCGCGACACAACTGGATCAGTTTTCCCGGGATCCCGAATTCGGCCATCGCGCCAAACAGTTCTTCACGATGAATGCTGTCGTATGCAGCTTTGAAATCGATGAAAAGGTGGTGTGTATCGATTCGAAACTCGTTGGTCTTTTCCAGGATTTGTCCAAGTGTGAAAATTTGGTCTATAGTTGGTTTGCCGGGCCTGAAGCCGCACTGGTAGCTGCCGATTAGTGCGGTGCAAAATGGCTTTAGACGTTCACGCAATACGCTGGATAGGATCTTGTATGCGACATTGAGCAGGGATATATGTACCTCTTTAGTTCTTGCAAGAGGTGGATGGGGCATATAGAGCGGGTATTCCAGTCGTCGGGCATGCTTTCATCTTCCCAAATTCTGCAGATGATCTGGTGCATGCTCCCTACCAGAACATCGCCGCCAGCCTTGAAGAGCTCTGATGGCAAGCCGTCTGAGCCTGCGGCCTTGTTGTTCTTCAGTTTCTGAAAAGCTGTGCCGACTTCTTCGGTGCTGGGTCGGAGGACTACTTCAGCGGCTGGAGTTGGGATTTCCTCGGTCCCAGCTGCTGGAAATGCTGCTTAAATACATCCACTATTCCCTGCGGGTCGGTGACAAGATTACCCCCGCAGTTTCGAAGAGCCTGGGTGCTATTTTTGAAGACTCCTGCAAGGTCTTTGACTTTCTTGTAAAAGGCTCGTGCTTTATGCTTATCCCTAGACTCCTCGATACCCTTGATCTGGGAAGCTGCGAAGATTCTCTTCTTTTGTCGCAGTAGTTTTTTCTTCTCTCATCCTCTGGCTTGGTACTCTTCTTGCGCTGCCCTGGTTTTCCTCTGCAGCGCCTTTTGATACGCCTTTTCGGTTGCTGCCTTTTTTTGCTCACGCTCGCAAAGGCAGTGGTCCGGGGTGGTAGGTATACTAAGGTGGTTTCGGCTACTTCCTGAATGGCTGAGCGGCAATGCAGCCACATATTATTGGCATTTGTGTTCGACGTAGGCATACCGTAGAGTATTTCGCTCAGCTGCTTTCTGTAGACTCTGGTAACCTCCGGTGTGCTCAGGCGCCCAATGTCAAACCTCCTCCTGATGGCCTGGTGCAGCATTCTGACATTGGACAGTCGAGCTCTGAATCGTGCTGCTACGAGGAAGTGGTCAGCGTCGACATTTGCTCCTCTGAATGTTCGCACATCCAGGGTGTTTGACGAGTGCCTTGCGTCAATGAGCACAGGGTCGATTTGGTTGCCCGTTCAACCGTCCGGAGATCGCCAGGTTGCTGAGTGGATTCGCTTACGAGGGAATCTTGTGCTACTTATCACCGCATTACGAGCTGTCGCGAAGTCCGTGAGTCGGAAGCCGTTATCTGTTGTTGTATCGTGGAGGCTGTGCTTACCGATCATTCAGAGTACGATCTTAACATCGTACTCCGGACAAGCTCCATAGGTGTTGTCTAGGGGGTCGTAGAAGTCCTCCTTGATAGGGTCTTCAGCCTCGTCGGTAGGGGCGTGTGCACATATAAGGCTGATGTTATAAAATTTGCCTTTGATGCGGGTCACTGCCAGGCGATCACTTATAGGCTTAAAGTCGATAACCTTCGACCCTAGCCGCTTTCCCACGACAAATCCGCATCCCAGTAAGTGCAAACTGTTGTGACAGCTTCAGTAGATATCGCAATCTTTTTTCCTCCTCATACCGTTTCCTATCCAGCGTATTTCCTGGACCACTGTAATATCCACCTTGTAGTGCGTGAGGATTCTTTCTAGTTTATGAGCAGCTGTGGGAGTGTACAGGGTTCTGACATTCCAGGAGCATTCTCGCGAATCGTGTTCCTTTTTCATGCGTTGTCGTCGTCGAGTACCCGTCCGTGTATCCGAGGCATCTTGGGCATTCATAACTTTTTATGATTTTTACGTGGGCGGATTGTTAGCCCGCCGCACAACCGCCATTCTGGTCTGGCTTTTGTCGCTGCATACGTTTGTTCACCTCCCAACGGTCGTTGAAGAGGCTATCCAGAGGGCGCCGCGAGGAGGCCGTATCTCAACTTGACTCGGGCATTTAAACAGGTTGAGATCGATCAACAACTTTACCCTGTATGTTCGAGCCGAATATTATTAATAGTAATCTGTTAAGTGTGCGGGGACGCCGTGGCGCAGTGGTTAGTGTGTTGGACTCTGACGCACGATGAGCGAGTTCGGATCCCGATAACACCGACGCGATCGAATGTTTATTTCGCGGCGTTCCTCCTCGGCGGGGTACTGGCAAAACCTCCCGTAGTATACCTGACATGAAAAAGCTTCTCAACTCACGCCGTTCGGAATTGGCATTAAACCGTTGGTCCCATTCGCCAGTCACACACAACTTGGGTGATTGAGAGAAGCTTGGCTCTGGTCCTTCATGGGCTGTAACACCATCAAAGAAGAAGAATCTGTTAAGTGTACCACTTTTAGTCGCAACGATTGAACAACATGTTTACGCGCAAAGATGAAGGAAATAGGCCATTCAGTGGCTTAATTAACTTAGACCCTTTTTTGTTTTTTTGGAAAGAAGGATTAAGTAACCATCGACTGGTTGGCAAGTTGTCACGACTTAATTAGGCTCCCACCCTCCTCGTTTACTCAAGAAAGGAACTTTCAATTTACATATGTATATCAAAAATGGAACCGGCACAATGCTAAAAAGAAATTACTTCTCGTCATTCGATTTCTAAAAATATCACCAAAACCTAATGCAATAAGACAGGACCGAAACCAATTCACTTCAACGCAAGCCCATTGAAGGAGCCAAACACGAAATTGAATTCACACTCAAATCACATCATCTGCCTTCAGAAGCAACTAACCTTTGTCACCTTGCCCAAAACCCCAGGATATGTAGGGTACAAGGTAAATTATTCCATTTGGCAAATTGGATACCAACCTCTTCACCTCTGCCTCCAGTCACTCTTGAATAGATTAGAATTAGGTGCTTGTCTACCTTATGAGAAGGAACTCAAACGAAAAAGTCATTCTTACCATGCTCATTATCCAATTACCAATTCCACGAATCCCAGCCTGACTCCTCGGTTCGGTTCATTGACTACGCAAAAGAGGAAAGCCAAAAAAAAAAAACAAACGAATTGAAGTACAAGCCAACACCTTATGCAAACAATTTAATAACTTGTAAGTCCTTTGCTCCCAGATCCTTCCCTGGATATGGAGTCCCATTTCGTTCTTGTTTCGTTTTCTTGTTATCCGAGCCTCTGTCAATCCGGTAACAGTGACATTACCCCCTAAATGACGTATTAATATCCGCCTTGGAACAGTTGGAGGAAAAAATGTTATTTCGAATGAACAGCAACCAAAACCATTGACTAAATGAGAATACGAGGACGAAGGGAAAGAAAAAGGACGAAAGCTCTCAGCCTAATGTCATCCGTATCCGTAATTTTCCACTCCGCCCTTTTCAAATGAGGAATACAAAATGAAAAGGGCCAAAAAAGTCCTGAACAAGGATTTGAGGATTTCAAAGGATCCTAGTAGTAACTTGGAAAGTCCTGGTTGTGTCATAAGAAAAAATGAGACATTCATACCAAGGCAACCATTTCGAGGTGCACCTTTGTCTTCAAGCATAATTTTAATTTCTCTTCTCCCTGTCGACTTTTGCTCACGTCCCAGCAAACAGGATCTACTCTAATCCTGGCGACAATTTTTCAGTATCTTTTCACTGTACCCCCATCGATTCTCTCCCGTTTGAAGTGAGTTGTCTTAGCATACCGCGTGCCCAGGGGAGTCGTCAATAAAGGCAAGAACTAAACTAAAAAAAGACGAAAAAGGCAAAGGACGAGATATCCTTTTCGTTCTAATATTTGTTTGGAAAATATTTTAATTCCATGTAGTATCGCCACTAACAGTCCATTTAAGATGTTTCTGGGACAACAACTCAACTAAAGCGGGCAAAAAGTGAAGGAAAAGTTGTCGTCACTCTTTTTGCTGCCCCACTAGAAAGCCAACCTTGCGAATTGGTGCCGAGTTGAAAGGAGATGGGAAAGGATTTTTATTTAGGTTAGCTCTCGCTTTGGTATGGACCGATTCTATTTAGTTTGGATTATGGTGGTTCTTTAAATTTGATTAGATGCCATTAAAGTTGGAAAGAGGCAGTGATGGGACGTTGTTGGGGAAGATCAAAGCATAATAGCAAACGATTGTGACTTTCGACTTCTTGCTTTGTGAATCCACTTTTCTATTGTCCAGTGATGTTATTAGCATAGACCGTGAGTTTAGGAAAGTTGTTCTTATTTGTTAGAGAGTTGTTCATGAATAATTCATACTAGAACTAACAGAACACTTTTAAGGCTTGACAACCATTGTCGACTATTAGCAGAACCCAGCCGCCCAAAGCTGTTAACTTATTTCGCTAGGAAAACGGTTTCATTTAGTTTCGTTTGAACAGCAATTAATTGAGGCTAATTCGGTCAATCAATTTTATTTGCGTTAGTCCGTCTGGCACCCTAAGTATCCTTGAGTAGTCTGCTCTTTTCAAGTCTGCTTTACAGACTTTACACTTTATTGCTTACACACACTTTACAATTACACCACAGATCAATTATTTGGACGCTTCATCTTTTACAAAGTTTGTGTCTACATCTCGCTAGATCGCTTGATTACTTTCACACTAAATATTGACTGATCACTCGTTACTGAATCCCGAACTGAATGTCCTCGAGGGCCAATGCATCCACTTTCTCGAATGTTCGCTGTCAGGCGTTCCCCTTCGGAAGTTTCTAGAATGCTTTGGCATTCAGCAGTATGCCGCTGAACGTTGCCATCATTTCCTTTTTAGCTACAACAGAGCATTTCAAGCTTTGACAGCGAAATTCGAACATAATCGTCGGTTCGTATCCGTACCAGTATCTTCGCTGTCTTCTGACAGCAAACTTTCATCGACTTTCTCAGTGATTTGCCGACTTGCCAACCAGAGCGAGGTACATCTTTGACACCAACGTTTTCGGTACGGAATCAAGTTAACCACCACACAACATTCTCACTATACACTTCACAAATTTTTCAGTATGTTTTTGCAGCGTTTTAAAAGAGTCAGGTTTGTGCTGCTCATTACATGGACCTCAACAGCATCTAGAGAAAAGAAACCGCGAAGACTTCAAATGTGATCCATTAATTTTTCGGGTCATCGAAACTCATCCGATATGCATTTCTCTGATTAGCTTTAAGCATTTCCAGGGTTATCAGAACGCCATCAGAGAGGTCGCCACAGATGTACTCGGTTTCAATCCACCACCTTCGAGAAACCCCTGGTTTGATGACGAATGTAGACAGGCCCATGTAGAGAAACAAAATGCATACATGGTAAAACGAGCATGCCAAGGCTATAAAGCCAGAGCAGAAGCCTTCAGGGATGAGCACGGACAACTAGTAGTGGAATCATAGTTGATGCTCAGATTGTGGAAGGACCACTTCTCCCGACTGTATAACGGCGATGATAGTTAAAATGCCGCCGTCAGGCAAAACGAACCATTCACAATGGACGAATACGAAAGAGAATCCCGTCCACCCGACCTAGACGATGTTAAGATAGCGATATCGAAACTTAAGTCTTATAAAGCTGCTGGAGCAGACGAACTTCCCGCGGGACTTTATAAAGCAGCTGGCGATGAGCTGGTTAGGAACATGCACCAACTCATCTGCAAGATATGGTCGGAAGAATGCATGCCCGATGAATGGAATCTCAGCATCGTTTGCCCGGTCCAAAAGAAAGGAGGCACCTATGATTGCGCCAATTACAGATTGATAAGCCTCCTGAACATCGCGTACAAGATCCTCTCTGCCGTACTGTGTAAGTGCCTGAAACCGTTCGTGGACAATCTGATAGGTTCCTACCAGTGTGGATTCAGGCCAGGAAAATCCATGCGCGTTTATAGAGACGAGCTATACAGAGCCATGTCATGTTTTAACATTCCTGCCCATATCGTCAGACTGTGCAGGATGACTATGGAGAACTCTCGCTGCTCCATTAAGGTCGGAGGTGAACTAACCGACCTCTTCGATGTTAAAAAAGGCTTAAGACAGGGTGACGCACTGTCATGCGATTTCTTTAACATCATTCTTGAAAAGATCGTGCGGGACTCTTCGGCCCATACAAGAGGTACGATCTACTTCAAGTCTACACAATTGCTTGCCTACGCAGATGACATTGACGTTATTGGACGGACAAAGCGAGACGTGAATTAGGCTTTCGCAAGCATTGAAGCAGAAGCGGCTAAAGGGGGTCTAAGGGTAAATGGGGACAAGACCAAATATATGCTGTCATCAAAGAAAGACGTTTAACACCGACGGGGGATGGAGGAAAAGATTCAACCACGAACTTTACGGGCTGTACAGCGACATGAGTCTAATCAGGCGTCTACGGATTCAACGTCTAAGGTGGCTGGGCCGTGTAGAGCGAATGGACACCACAGCTCCAGCTCGGAGTGTCTTTGAATCCAACCCCGACGGACGAAGAAGCAGAGGACGGCCGCACTTAAGATGGCGCACATAGGTGGAAGGGGACCTCAGCCAACTGGGTGTGCGGCAATGGAAAAGGCTAGCAAAAGATCGTACTAGTTGGAGGGGCATGTTGGTTGAGGCCCAGGTTCACCCCGAACTGTAGCGCCCGTTAAGAACAAGAAGGAGAATACTACGACATGGTGGTGTAGCTTAGAGCAATCGTTGGCAAAGTCCCCTATTAACCTGAACCGGATAATATGAAATAGGAAAAGAACTAAAGCCATAGCACATGGAAGCAGCTAACTAGACATCTGCATTATGGTCGAGCTACCAATAGTTAAATAACCTAACCCAGTTACCTATGAACGTTAGCGGAGTCTTCGGTTATTAAGTTCAAGGCAAAAATCGTGCAACGAGATAACTAACAATACGCTAAATGCCATTCCAGCCAGCATGCCTCCTTCATATAATTGGTAAGTTACTCATACCAGGGTACAGAAATAAAAAAGACAATAACAAGCCCTGAAGGCAAAGCTGGCAAAGCTCAGTATCCTCCAGTGCACCTACAACAGTTCATGCCCCGTGTGTGGTAAATGATGTTCAGCCGATTCCATTACTCTTCCGATGACACAAATGTTGTGTCAGTAAGTTCAAATACCCCATAAAAAGGGTACAAGGGTTTCCCAGCTTCTGGCTATTGTGCTTAAGTGCATGATTAATGATACGCAATTTACCTAGCCCTCCATCCGAAAACTGTCCTCTTGATCCCTCCTCATACCCGGTGTCAAGGATTCTATATATGTATAGATGTACTCCCTCGGACAATAGGTTATTGAAAAATGGGTCAGAAAATGAAAAATAATTGTACCCTTCGGACAGTAGACACCATCGACTCACAAATTCATTTATTCGATCCCTTACTGACGCGAAGCTATTGTCGTTGTCCTATTTTCAGACAGAATCCACCAATTGTGCTAAATCGTAGACCCTTCATCCACTACATTATTAAACTGATAAGCTGTGCATCATTTTTATTGCACCAATCTTATGTATCTTTCGTGGTGTTGTCCCAGTCATGTTCTGGTCTCAATCTCGCACGTACAGAATCCTTTGCAATTGTGTCTGTCCTGGCAATGATGACGAAACATCCTGAATCGAGGTCACTCTCCAATCAATCCTTGATTTTCACCCCGAAATATAAATTTCTCTTTGACTTCGCCACCAGACGTACGAGTACATCCAATCCAATACATGTGTGGCAGGTCCTGCTGCTGAACTTGTGCAATTCTAGAATTGGCGACTGCCAATCATTCCACTGCACCACTTGGCGGAAGGCACAAAAAACTCAATCGATTTTTCCATCTCACTGCCCGTTTCCTTGATTGCCACTAGAAAGAAAATCCATCTATCTGCCATGTACCACTTCTGCTTCAGGTCATGTGTATGACCCTAGTCCGGGAAGGACTATCCTTTGATTTGAGCTATTTTTAAAATACTGATATCTCTGACCGCATTTTCGAATAGATTACCGTGCCGCGAGGGAATGCAATCATGCAACATGGCTCGTGAAAGTCCCAACTCTAATCATAGAATGGATGTATGTACATGTGTATAACTCGACCCTACCTAGGACCTGTAACAAAGCATCAATAGTGCAGGAAGTACCAAATGACACCGCAAACAATCGCCATGTTGTTTTAACACCAGCGAACCATGTAACTGATGCTTCCAGCTGCATTCTAAATCCAATGCATCCGTTGCATCCTTTACCTTCGCTACTCTTTACATCCTAGAGCCTTTTCGAGTCGATTGGATGGCCGGGTTTCGTACAAGCATGTCGTTGGGACTTGTGTAATTTTTGTATGTCACGAATACGTAACTAAGCGCGCCGTAGATACGTTATGGCGAATACGTACGAGGATACGAACAAAGTTGTCAGAAAAAAGGATTTTGAAAAACAAAGTGCAGTGGGACACAATGGCGTGGGGATGGAAATGAGGGAACTGAAGAGTGGAAATAGCAAAATGAACAGAGCGCACTCGGGGCGCGTGGACAGAGGGAAGACCATAGGGAATTACATCTAAATTGGCTTATTGAAATCTAGAGATACGTGATATTAGTTTTTAAAGGATGACAGGCAGCAGGCGCTACTGAGTGTGGGAGTGTTGCTCTCGCTCCATTGTGTTGGCATGATTGGAATACGAAATGGAAATCGAGTCCTGTCCTCACGTCCGACTCAATGTTTTGTTATTGCTGTCAGTTTAACATATTCATTGGCATTCTTATGATTCGAAATTACTTTCCGTATTGTGACAGATTGAATCTTATTTATGATTCATGGCTCGGCTGTTGTTGTACATTTGACCTCGATCCAAGGACGTGGAAGGAGGATGCGCAGACAGACCTACGGGACCACTATGACCACTTTAACAAGTGCTTATCCTAATTTGATTATGGGTGTGGGCTGGAAAGGGTTCTGGGATTAAAACCACCATCTATGTCCCTAGTACTCGTACCAAGCATTTTTACGATTGCTCTAAGTGAAAAACTTCCCTCGAACTCATTACCCCTTTCAATCGTTCCACATACTCTCCTTCGTCTACGACCGATTGCAAAACCTTGTTTTATAGCTCACTCTATCTCAGTAGATAAGCGCGGATAGCTTATGAATGTTTCATTAATTCTTCAGCTTTCGTTACTTGCAAAAACTCGTAAAAGGAGTTGAAAGGATGTTGACGAACAAATACGTAAGCAAATGAAGTAACGTCTCAAAGGACTTGTGACGATGGCAAGCCCATAATCCAGTCCGAGATGATGTCGAGCAATGAACAAAAAAGAAATGCCAAGCCTTAAAGGGTTTCCAGGGAGTAAAGTCATGAAAATCCTATTATCCTGTGTCGATTGTTTGTCGGATTGTCTTGTTGGGATTTGCGAAGGACAATGAAAAGTTTCTTGAGTTAAATATTTAATGGAGGGTCGAATGGGTCGAATGGGACTGCTTGGTTGGTTTGAGGTTGTTGAATTGGTAGTTTTGTAATGACTTTTGTAAGTTTTGAATATTTCGTGGACCACAAAGAATGTCGTCACATTTTATCTTCATGTCGTTGCTGAACTGTCAGCGCTGGAAGGAATTTATTTTGCTACGTCGCCTTATAATGAGTTAAGCATGCTTGCACAAGGTGTGCTATTGGACTGGGAATTGGTTTCATGACTTTTACTTCAGCAAAAATACAACGAAAATCCATGCACCTGTCATCCAATCAAGTGAGCACAAGTATAAAAAGCACATAAGAGTGCATGCTCTCGGCGTTCAACAGATATTGGACTGTCTCAAGGACATGCACATAAGCTGACTTCATTGAAGTTCGAAGTATATGTGCTTCCATAACGTTATATTTCATGGGCTGCAATCGACTAC
The DNA here is from genome assembly GCA_951905685.1 of Eumerus sabulonum. NCBI lineage: Eukaryota > Metazoa > Arthropoda > Insecta > Diptera > Syrphidae > Eumerus > Eumerus sabulonum. The sequence continues at coordinate 10,802,929 of OX645061.1, read as the reverse complement.
GGACTGGCGGACACATCCACTCCGTAGAATTAATGTTCCACTTACGGACTAGTGCAGGTTTTGAGGTTGGTTTCTAACTTTTTCTTCTTTGATGGCCCAACAATCCTTGGTGAACCTGGTCCTCAACTAACACGCGCCTCTAGCCTTGGCTAGTTGTTTCCCGTGCCGCGCTCCTTTCCACCTTACACCTGTGTGTGCCACCTTAGATTCGGTCGTCCTTTGCTGCGTCGTCCCTCGGGGTTGGACTCGAAGCCTCTTCACAGCCATCTTAGGCACTGGATCCGAATGCGTTGTACTTAGCCGATGTCGCTGTACAGCACGTACAGTTCTTCGTTGGATCTTCTCCTCCAAACTTCGTTTATACGAACCGGAGCTTAGATTAAACGCAGAATTCTTCTCTCGAAATGACCCAGGGGCTCCTCATCTGGTTTCGTTAAAGTCCAGGCTTCTCGCCATAGAGGAAGACCGGGATGATTAAGTTTTTGTATAACGCAACCTTGTTCTTTTGAGAGAGTTCTCTATTTCGCAATTGCTTCTTTGAGCAATTCTGCGTTTTGCCTCAGCACTGGTGTTGTTGCCACTGGTCATGATTGAGCCAGGCTAGATGAAGTCCTTGAGGGCGTCGTGGAGCAAAACTCTGGCGCGCGATGAGCGAGTTCGCCATCGCATGTTTATTTCGCGGTGTCCCTCCTCGGAGTGGTACTGGTAAAATCCCCCGTAGCATATTTACCATGAAAAACCTTCTCGACTCACGCCGTTCGGAATCGGCATTAAACTGTAAGCCCCTTCCCCCTGCGTAAAAAATAAATCACACACAAAATGGGTGATTGAGAGAAGCTTAGCTCTGGCCCTCCATGGGCTGTAACGCCACCGAAGCAAGATGAGGTCCTTGAAGTACTTCAAAATAATAGCTTCCAAGAGTGACATCTCGACCAAGACGTCGGTGATTGACGTCTCTTTCCAATGAGATCATATACATATTTGGACTTACCCTTATTGATCTTAAGTCTCAGCTGCTTCCGCCTCAATGCTCACTAAGGCCTCACACACGTCTCGTTGTGCCCTTCCAATCACGTCAGTGTCATCCACGTACGCAAGCAATCACGCAGACTTGAAATAGATCGTACCTCTTGTGTTGGCCAGTGATTCTTGCACGATATTGTTGTCTTGTCTAAAACCTTCTTTAGCATAAAAGGTCTCGGTTAGTTCGTAACCGACCTTAATGGAGCAACGAGAGTCGTACATTGTCATCCTCCACAACCAGAAGAGTTTGGCAGGGATGTTAAAATTAGACATGGCTCCGTTTAGCTCCTCTCTACGCGCACTGTCGAAAACTATTAAAGAAGGTGCCACTGATGTGCTGAGTTTTACGACACCACTGCACAGGAAAAACCCGTGGTTTGAAGACGAGTGCAGGCAGTACTTAAGCAAGATGGCTCTAAAGAAATGTTGCGTCTAAAGACGAGAGCTGTTCGTGAGCTCTACGAACAGATAAGGAGAGGTGAGAACCGGCTTCTCAAAAAGAAAAAGAAGGAGCACTAGAAGCGAGCGGTCGAGGAGATTGAGAGGTATTACAACACGAATGAAGTCCGGAAGTTATACCAAAAGGTAAGTCAGCTGTCCAGTGGCGCAAACCACGGAACGAGAATGGACAACTTGTAGTAGAGGTGTAGTCGATACTGAGAATTTGGAAAAATTATTTGTGCAGACTGTGAAACGACGAGCAATACTCAAATACCGCTGTCAAGCAGAATGTCCTACTCAACTTGGACGATGATAGACAAGAATTCCGTCCCCTCGACTTTGACAAGGTCAAGACAGCGGAACTGTTTAAAGTAGCATGCAAAAGCTCATCTGTAAAATATTGTCGGAGGAATGCATGCCCGACAAGTGGGATCTCAGTGTCGTTTGCCCGATCCACAAGAAAGCAGACCCCTATGACCGCGCCAATAACACGAGAACCAAACTCATTAATATCGCACACAAAATCCTCTCTGTTTTGTTTGAGCGCCTGAAACCATTTATGGATAACCTGATCGGCTCTTATCAGTGTGGTTTCAGGCCAGGTAAATCCACAATAGATCAAATGTTTACGCTACGACAGATCTTGGAGAAGACCCAGGAATACCAAATCGACACTCACCACCAAACTTGCGTACGTACATTCGTCAAACTTACGTACGTACATTCGTACAACAAGGTAGTGGTCTGAGCCGATGTTGGTTCCTCGGAAGGTTCGTACGTCGAGAATACTGGAGGAGTGTCTGGCGTCGATCGCATTGTGATCCAACTGGTGGGTGATCGATTGATCAAAAGACCGCCAGGTGCCCTTGTGGATGTTGAGATGGGGGAATTGTGTGCGTGCTACAAGGAGATTACGCCCAGTTGGCAAATCGATGAGCGTAAGTCCTTTGTCGGATGTGGTGTTATGGAGGCTATGCTTTCCAATGATCGAGTCAAATATGTCCTCTTTGCCCAGTTTTGCATTAAAATCTCCTAGGACTATTTTTGTGTCGTAGCTGAGGCATAGGTTCTGTCTAGGAGATCGTAGAATTCTTCTTTGAGTCGATCGTTTCCAAATTTAGCTTTGATGCGGATTGTTAGGAGGCGTTCGCTTATATCTCGGAAGCTTAAGACTTTTTGTCTGAGTTTTCCTCGAATAACGAATCCGCACCCGAATAGGCGCTGTTTGTTCCCCTTTGTAGCAGTTTTTCATCCGTCTTTTGCCTGGTCCATCCCACCGCACTTCTTGGAGTGCGGTTATATCTGCTTTATAGCAGTTGAGGGTTTGCTCCAATTGATCGCCTGCACCCGGTCTGTTAACGGACCGCACATTTCAGGTGCAGACTCTCAAGTCCTTTAGTCGTTTGCAGGGGTCGTCGGGTTTGTATGCCTCCGTATCCGAGGCTTGTGGTTGTTTCGGAACAAGTGGGTTTTTACGTGATAGGGATGTTACCCCTAAGCACAACCCCCCACCTGGAGGGCTAGGTTCCTCTTTCCCCAGGAACAAGTGGTTGGGTCGCTGCACACATTAGTTTACTACCTGGCGGGTGACATGGCAGCTATCCAGGGGAGGCCACGTGGAGGCTGTGTGTCCACTTGGATTGGACAGGGACAGAGATCGAAGTTGGCGTTTGCCATGTCAAACGCGATCAATTTATTTGCTCTGTTTCCCCCCCCCCCCCATGTGATTATGTACTGTCCCTCTATTACTGGAGAGGTCTGAGTTCTCTGTATTTGATTTGAATTTTGTATTTCAGAGCAACCTGGGAAGTGCGTGTTAAGGAGAAGATGAAGTTTTGCTTCTTACGATGTTGTCCATACTCCTAGAGTATTCAGCTAGGAGTCGAAGGATCTTTTGAGGGTCTTTTTCTTAGTCTGGAGGCGTCTGAGATATCTTTCAGATTGCTGCAGAAAAGCCTCCATGATTTCCTCTGGGATTTTTATAATCTCAGATTGATTTTTTGTACAACCTCCAGTCTGTGTTCCCGGTGCTCTTCACTTTGTCAAAGAGTCTACGACACACTTTCCGGAGACGATTTCTTCTTGGGTTTGTGTTTTGCACAGCTGGTATTTCGTGCGTTGCCCATTGTCTGTGTTAGGATATCGACCAACGTGTCTATATTCGATGGAGAGTGTGGACGGTCAGAATTGCCTACCAGTTCCTCATAACAATTCCAGTCTATTCTCCTTGGATTTGCAGGAGAGCTGATTGGAGAATGGACTGGTGTCCAGAACTGAAGTTGCTCAGTAAGTTCTCCGTCCAATTAGTATACACAAAACTTTATTACCGAATATTATAGAAAGCTATTAAAGTCGTACAAAAATCATCCTTAAATCATTGACTGTTTATGAATACTTCGAGCCATTGATGGTGAAGGACACGATAAGCCTACAGCCAAACAAAAAACCCAAACAAGCAAACTGTTCTCGATTAAAAAAGTTTAACTAAAGGCTACGAGACCGGATAAAATGATTTACATAAGAGCATTAAAAAAATTCTTCAGAACGTGTCACAAGATTCAGAGGGAAAAAAGCCAATTGGGATGCAATCAATTGATGCAGTTGGTGTGAGATAGCGCAATGTGAGATATGTAGTTCACAGAATTCGCAGAGTGATCTGCGAAAGGAAATGGGTTGTTGTACACAAGCGAAATTGAGGTGGAACAAGCCCACAACTTGTGTAGACTTAATCGATTTGTTTAATCAATTGTTCGTTGATTGGCAAAAAACACTTTTCGATTCAAATACCTGAAACTCGAAAGCCTTTTATAGGTGCTCGTTGACTTAAACCTTTGTTATGAGGACCGCTGGATTTGGTCAGCGCAGGTATAAAAATCGTATTATCGGCGCCGACGCCACAGCACATTTTGGTGAGCAGCGAGAGCAATGTAAGAGGTGAGTCCCTAGTAGAATTTCTAGTAGATACTAACGTAGAAGTAGCTGGTAGAGGCAAAGAACATAGCTTCCAAGATTCTGTAAGGAGGGAAGTTCTGGTCTTCACACTACTAACAAAATATCTCATATCATGAAGGAATGATGACACGGCTCTAAGAAAGCCTCCTTTTCAGACCACAACCATATTAAATTCGAGCTAGCTATGGGTCCTTTGTAGTGGACAGATCACCTGATTTGGAATATGTACAAATCCCTACTTGACAGTAAGCTATCAAGACTACACGTAAATACTAATACCCCTCAAGAACTTGGCACCTCTGTCGAATTCCTTGCGAATGCTGCCCTTTGAGAGTAAAGAATACCACAAAAACTGTAGCTTACGTTAGGTTAGGTTGTACTGGTTAGCATATGCCACACGTAGGCCGAAATCGGCCCATTGTGATACCACATGGATCATATTACCTAGATCCGCTACCTGAAAACCAATCAGCTATTTTTATATCTGCTAACTCACTTAAGTTATGATAGAAGGGCACGTTGAGGTAAATCCTTCTGCGATTCGCAAATGAAGGACATAAGCAGAGGAAGTGGAAAATGTATCTCTCTTCCTCCTCATCTACTTGGCGGCATGTTTTCCAATAGTACAGTGGCCTGTAATGACTAAGGTGCTTAAGGTTGCCCTTTTGTTTGCCACAAGGTCCCTGGTTCGTCCTAAGTCTTCCTTAGGCCAGATTTGTTTAGTGATACAGCCGATATTACTGGTTCGCAGTTTTATCGTACTTATTGGTGTTTTTAGATACCCGAGGGTTGGAGGATAGAGGGCGTCGTGGCGCAGTGGTTAGTGTGTTGGGGTCTGACGCACTATGAGCGAATTCGGATTCCGATAACACCAACGGCGGCGTAAACTATAGGCCCCTTTCACCTGTGTGAAAAATAAAAACACACACAACATGGGTGATTGAGAGAAGCTTGGTCTGATCCTTCATAAGCTGTTACGCCACCAAAAAAGGAGAAGAAGGTTTGGAAGACTGAGTGTGCTTGACTCTAACTTTCCGAGTTCGTCGGCCGCGCAGTTTCCTGGTATATCCCTATGCCCGGGACCCCACAGTATTTTTATGTTGAACTGTTCAGCTATCTCGTCTAGAGATAGGCGGCAGTTAAGAGTTACCGCAGCCTGGAATTTTATCCCAGGTTGGCTATTCGTGCAAATGGTAGTATCCTTAGCGGATATTACATTGCTGAAGCCATGCAAGGTCCTCCGTTATCGCTGCACACTGCAGTGATTTGGGTGTCTAATTGATAGGTTGAGGTTAAGCTCCTTGGAATAGGCTCCACTACCTATAACCGTCTCCATCTTGGAGCCATCGGTATAGAGGGAAATCGAGTCCTTCAGTATGACTTTCCTTTCAGCCCATTCCTCACGGGATGGAAAGATAACTTCGAAGTTCTTAGGGAACACGTTCTGCGGAATGGTTTAGTTCGTGTCCAAGGGTACTTCGAAATGGTTAAGAATGCTAGTATGGCCTTTATGTGATGTGGGCCATTTTCCTATGCCCCTAATACCTAGGGCCACGCAGGCAGCACTTGTTTGCTGAAAAGGTCTAATGTTGGGAAATATAGTAGAATGTTTACGGCCTCCGTGGGGGTCGATTTAATCGCGTCACTTTTGTATATGCTGGCCGGTCTTTGCACATTCCCCAGAAGGTTTCGATAGACTGCCTTGCCCAGAGCAATCCACCAATCTACGATGCCGTACAGGAGGATGGGCCTTATGACTGCTGTATAGAGACTTTGCATAATGCTTGGTTGTAGACCCCACTTTATGCCCACCACTTTCTTGCAGCTGTACTGGGGAGTGGTTGTTTTCTTGACCCGATCAAGAATGTTGGGTTTCCAACTCAGTCTTCTGCCTAGACCAAAGTGTTTAGACTGATCTTTGATTGCTAATTGGGTTCCTACCAGCCTCGGTTGGTTGAAGGGTGGAATTTTATATTTATTTGTTAATAGTACTAGATCAGTCTGCTTGGAGTTCACTCCAAGTCCACAGTTCTGCGTCCAGGTTACTACTGTATGTAGTGCTGTCTGCATTAGATCACTTAGAGTGCTGGACAATTTTCCTGCTCTAGCAACAGTAGCAATTCATTGACTACCACGTTCCAGGGGAGAGGAGAAAGTACTCCATCTTGTGCTGTACCTCTGCTGACCATTCTAGTTGAAACGGCACCAGCAAAATTGGCTTTGACGACTCCTTGTCTTAACAGTTGTCGAACCAGTTCTCTCACTGATCCCATTACACCCAGATCAGTCAGCGCCTTGGGGACAGCCAATTATTCAACATTGTTAAAAGCGCCCTCAATATCGAGAAAAGCCACTTAGGGTGTATTCCTTGTGTTCCAATGACCTTTTTATGGTACTAACTAGCAAGTGGAATGCTGTTTTCACCGATTTGCCTGTGTGCGTCTACTATCTTCTGTAGAATTTTGGGTAGAAAGGAAGTAAGACAATATGCCTCAAGTCATTTGCATACGTGTGGGGGCTTTTACTTGCCTTGAGTATGAAATCTGTGCCTTGGTGGAACTCTAAACTGATTGAACTAAGAAGGTCAGGAAAATAAGAGTTCAACAAGGCTAAAAAGACAGGTAACTGGCAGCGTTATAAGGAGGCCAAATTAGACAGGGATAGTGGTCGAAAATATTAGAGGTTGCCCTTAAGGGGGTGTCTTATCGCCACTTTTATGGTAAATTCTAGTAGACGAACTTCTCTATGTATTTACTAATAATGGCTTCATTGCCGTGGGCTATGTTGGCGATATATAATCGTTGAAGCCAAACATGAAGCAGTCCTAGGAAATCTCATACAAAGAGTCTTGGAAATAACTTGGAACTGGTGCGATGAAAAAGGACTTTTTCCATTAACCTCAGCAAAACTAACATCAAATCAAACCCTGCATTGCATTAAAGGAAGAGGTTAAGTTACTGGGAATAACACTGAACCAACAACTCTCTTTGAATGTACACATAAGCAATATGTACTCGAAGGCCATCAAGACCCTCTGGTCCCTAAAACAACTTGTAGGCAAAACATGAGGACTAAACCCAAAGGACTGTTGTATGGTGGAAAAAATGTGAACAGTGAGGTGCTATGAACAAGCCCCCTCTGAACGTATTCTTATTTTATTCTATCAAAATGTAAGAAGCCTCCGTTCATTGGTCCATCTTAACTCTCAAATGCTTCCCTATGAAACCAACCTAATAAAACGAAGGTCCCCGCAATGCCATTGGAATGATTTATATTCCGATAGTGAACGGGTAGAGCGGAGATTTGTTCTCCTGGTCGTGGTTTGGATGAGTTTTTCCTGAAAATCTGCCCCATATTTTGATCCGGTAGTACGAGCACAGAACATGCCGAGCACGCAGGACGTTCACATGACATCACAATAGAAGAAATGGCTAATTTTTTTTTTTTTTTTTTTTTTGCATTTTAAATTCATTTTATTTCAAAAATCTTATAACTATCTTACATGCTAGACAAAATGAGTAAAACTAGCTTATAACATAACTACATTCTATGCCTTACTGACCCCAAGCGGGCGCTCTAAAACAATCAATATTCTTACACTATGTCTTTCGACAGCTTAATATTAACAATGACTAACTTAGTTTAATTACATTTTTTGCCGAGAAAACTTTTAATCAAAAAACTCAGCATATTATCGGGTTTTTGTGGGTTATATGTATAAAACTTAAAACTAACTAAAACTAACTAGCTCTACCTTAACCTATCTTAATTAAAATGTATATACAAGATTATATACTTTATATATAATACGTATATACATCTTTTTTTGATTTTGATTTTATGATTTTTTTTGTTGTTTTTTGGTTTTATAGTTTTTTTTTTGTTTTTATTGTTTTTATTAAAAGGAGCCCAACACTTATACTACCTTATGCCCTACCTTAACCTACCCTAGCCTACCCTAGCCTACCCTACCCTATCGGAGTCCGCCAATGGCGTTCGGCGAACCTGCCTTGAAGAGGCTGTATTAACTGATTCCACGACGGAGTCCGTTAGCCACCAAAAGCGTTGATGCTGTCGGACAACGTCTTCTCTATCTCGGCGAGAAACCGATCTACTGAACCTGAGGCGCTCGGGCTCACAGAGCACGACGTCAGGTTCGTAAAGGAGCCGCCGCTCCACAGAATTACGGGCCACATGGAAGATTAGCGGTACCGCCAATCTATCCTGGATCAGCCCACAATTATCAAAGTAAAGAAATGCTTCCGGAGGCACAAAGCCATTCAGACGCACTTTTTCATAATACATAACATTGGGGTAGTAAGCCCCAGAGATCAGGTTATTGGTCGAAGTCATTGCCCTTGCAACGTGACCTCGAATCAGTTTAATCAGAAAGTTATCTATCCGTAAAATCCTTGCCCTATCGTATAGGACCCCGTTGGGATAGAACTTTCTGTACTCAGACTCTGGTGTTCTGTGTAATCCAAGACAAGTCCTCAGACATTGTCTCTCAAACACCCGAATCCTTTCCATTAAGCTTGCGCTCACATTAAACCAGACGGGACATCCATAGGCAATCATAGGCCTGATTAAGGCCATGTAGCAGATTACCTTCACCCTAGAATCAAGTTGCCTGCAGTGAAACAGCCATCTTGTCAGGGCGAAAGCGCCCCGGGCTCTTTCCAGAGCAGCATCCACATTTTTGTTAAAATACAGATACTGATCCAGCCAGATCCCGAGGTATCTGACTACACTTTTACTCGCCAGTGGACGCCCGTCCGGTCCGATGATTGCGAATTTTCGCCAATGTTTTCTAGTGTCCCTAGAAGAAGAAATGGCTCACATGGTGTTGAGTGATCGGATGAAAGTTCATGAGATAGTTGAATGATACCATGGTAATCGTCGGTGTCGTGCTTGATGATGGTGGTCCAAAAACAGAATTTTTACACCACCACACGCCAGGAATAAAATGGACTCCAGAAAAGGCGGAAATGGTTTAGGCGTAATTTTCTGGAACTCTCCAAACCGTAATCTTCAATGGCTGCCCTTGCACAGGCCATATTTTCCCAGGCAGCTGTCTTTCCCCTGATGGGGCGACCATAGAAGACTCATCCACCAGCGGATCGACTCTAGAAGGGCAGGCAGCTACATTCCAGTTACTATAAATATCTAAGCAGTTGCTTATCTACGGTCGATCGCTCTTTAGGTAGCCAGGAGACCATATGTGGCCAACAGCTTTTCATCCACTTCCGGGACGTGCGTCGCTGGGATGTGAAGCAGTATCTCTCCAACTAAGTAGGCTGGTGTCCTTCGAGTAGGGATTAGAATATACCCGAGGTAAGGCATGCCTATCGGTAAATCCATCATTAGATTAACCAACACCTGGGCTGAATTGAGGTGTTAAGCGACCCGTGCCGAGAATTAGCTTGGCTGGGAGCCCAGTATAAAAATAGCGAATACCTGGCGACCTCCGGATTAGCTAGCCATATCTGTCTACTGCTAATCTCCGGACAGACGGACCATCCTTTGTCCGCTACTCGTGGGAATCTAATGGAAAATAACAGGTTTTACGAATTAGACCCTTTTGGAAGAAGCTCAAAGACCTCAAGATCCCCTCCGTCGGGATCTACGAAAGAAATCAAGCTTTCTGAGCTAAGGAACTCCTCACGCGGAAAGTTCCACCTTCCAAACTATTCTGATCTTCGCATGAAGCTATGTACGTAATATGGAGCTTCTTTGCGAAGAGGTGAAAAGGAAGTTAAAAACTCTAAGAGCACGATGGGAGACCGTAGCCGCGAATCGGCTTAACTGTTCGGATAATGTAAATGATCACACGAACGAATATGACGCTGTTGTATGGTGGGAAAACTGAGCAAAATACAAAGACTAGACAAGACTAGACTAGACTAGACAACTGGACCAATGAGTACTACTCCGACGGCAGAGATGGAAGCAATACTGAACATTCCACAATTACACACTGCCAAAAAGGCTGAAGCTGCAAAACAAGCCTTAACTTTACAGAGAACCTATTATAAAGAAGGAGACCTAGGTGGGCATTTAGAGATTCTTAAAAGGGAGGACAATATTTGGGAGCTGACCCGAGTGAGTGATCTGATGTCTCCTGAGTTGAACTTTAAAATACACTGCGAAGTGCTCGTACCAAGCAGAGGAAAATGGATGAACGATAGAGCCCAGAAAAGGTTCGCTGATGGGTTGAAATCCGGAAGCAATGTAGGGGCTGGAGTGATAGGACTAGGATGCAGACGCCTTGGGAATGTCACAAGATACTAAACAAACTAGCCTTGTAACAGACTAAAGCTGATTTGGGTGCCAGGCCATGAAAACCATGATGGCAATGAAAAGGCTGACATATAAACTAAGAAAGGTGCTCAGGTATCTTTCATAGGGCCTACCCCACTTCAACCTACACCTACACAAGTGGATCATAAAACAAAGGAATCAAAGAAGCCAAAGAAGCTCTGGAACTTAACAATGCCGATCTAAGAGTGCTGTCATCTTTACAAATTGAGTCCAAGGAGCGTACATTAACTGTATGGCCAAGCCACGTCCGAGAAAAAGTCTGATTGACAAACAAAGCAACAGTAACAGGGAAAGATTTTCAAGAAATCCCATCTAGAGACGTTGTTAAATTTCTGAAGACAGCACTTAAACCCTTGACCATGGAAGGGGTATAATAGACGTCTATGGTCGCAGTACTAGTGTCCTAATGTGTGATAAAAAATATCTTACGTTCTCTTACTCCATCGGGTATTTTTAAATCTTAAGAGCACTTTTGACTACACTTCGTGCGCCTACGAGGGATATCAAATTTACAGGACCCTTTCATTCCCACTTGAAGCAGGTGGCATATTCACATGCATCCCTTTCGTCTCTTCAAGCTTCCTGCTCTATGCAAACTGAATATTATTATTTTCCATTACATTTGAAATCTCTGACAATATGTATGAGTACATCTCGATAAATATTTGATTGCCCTGCTTCCGGCTTGAATTGTTCTATTGGTTGCTCTACTACGTTCATCGATGCATAAAATACGAGCACTAAGGACAAGCGCTAGTAGTCAAAAGGGATCCATTATTCTTTCGAAATGCTGCTTCCTTCTTAACCCACATCAGAGTAGAAATACTAGTGGCATGGAACGGAGCATTACACATAACACATAACACACATTAGCTGGAAATCATGTGGCCCAAATACGGATTTCGGATTCGGGCAAAACCGGAAAAATCCATTTAAGCATCAATCTCGGTTGCCGAGCGATTGTTTACCTTCTATTCGAACCAAATCATGCGGCAGGCTACACACACGACACAAAACAAATTGTGCACAACATAATCTAAACACAACCTTTGTCGGGTAGGAAAGAAGAGAAGGAAAGAAAGGATGTTCAAAGGACCATTTGAGCTACTGAAGGCCCGTACAATATCATCAATCACATGCGAGTGAAAAGGACGAGAGAGTGGTAAAACCAACGATACCCAAGGCAGTAACTAAATCAAAATCAGTTGCCCTCCATGGTAGCTAATAGATATCTATAAGGATGACAATAGCTCGCATGTTTCGACATTTTCACATTCCCATATTCGCCTTTGCATATCTCAATTGGTTATGTACTCGTGAAGGGATAGCACGATGGCATGGTGCCACGATGACACCATGACACGATGACAAAATGGCATATTCGAGAATACTTGCCAGATGATACTTGAAACATATTGAAGGAACAGGGAATCTCGCATCACCCGCCCCATCACGATAGCAACGACAGCAAACGACAACGATGACGACAGTTCGAAGTGAATTGCTCTTCAAGTCGTTTGTAATCCTTCTTATCCAGGACACTTATTTATACTATATGTAGGTACAAGTGTACGTGTATGGATTCGCCGTCGAAACCGGATGAGACAACAATTTACTTTTTAATAAACTCAAACTTGTATCCGTGAAATTCTGCTATTCGGTATCTATCGACATCCGAAGCAATATTCGCTAATCGCATTTATGAAGTTATTTTCTAAAAACATACGTGTATGACAGCGATGATCTGAGGAGGAATCACGAATCGCCCTTGTGATCAGGTTAACGAGAACAATTGCTTCCCGTCCGCCCGTCTCCTTGAAAGCATATATTCTGTTCGTGATGATATGCCTCGCCTCCATGAGTCGTCTATCATACGAGTGATGTAACGCGTTCATCCATTTTGACGTGCTTTCATGCTTACGGTTTCGTTCTGATAGGGAATCAAACAAGCCACACGAATCTCGCCCGAAGGACTCCCGGGAGTTGGAGGTTTGTTTTCAATTTAATTTGTCTTGTAAGTCCTTAAGTTCCCTGTCGGCGAGCAGTTTTTCTGCTTCGCACATTATGAAGAATCTGATAAACAGATATACTCACATGTAGCGGACATGAGCTATGGCGTATCCAACGACGCACGCTTGGCGAGAGAGCTATAAATCTAGCCACGCGGAGAATTTGGGAAAACTCAAAGTCCTGTTTTGAGGTACAATAATAAATCAATTTGTCCCATTAATTGGACAGATTCCAAGAAGCCGAGGCTACAGGAGCTGGTTGCGCCGCCCTCAATCACTCTATTGCGAGCACTTATCACAGTTGAATGTTAATTACTTGGAGACATGGAAATTTATTGGCTGAATTTGGATACCTTGGACGTTGTGGAAGTGTACGAGCATTCGATGGTTTTGGAATTTTCGAAAACGTTCATTAAAGGTGTTTTGTTTATCCTTCGAAAACGTATCGTTTTCTTTTGGTCGCTCTTTAGTTCTTTCTCATCTTTTGACAACTTCATCGTGCTTGAGTGGATGCTTGTCCTGGAAATTAAGATGTTTCGTCGGTTGATGGCTGCTGCTTTGTTGCTAACCACATCGGTTGCAAAAACATTGATTTATGTGACAGCGATTCCGAGTGACACTTAATTACGCCGTTTTGCTTGATTGCGGGTTTTTCTCAAACAGTCGAAGCCATCGGAGCGAAGACACGACTTCGAAGGAGGTGCAGAGAGTAATGGAGACGTCTTTAGGCCATTAAGGCATAAGAAGCTGTTTTTACGTTAATTAATCGACATGGGGGTGCCGTATGAGACATTTAAAGCTCTGCAAGGCTCGAGTAGCGTTTGATGTGGTTTGGGAGTTTTTTTTTTTTTTTAGGTTAATTAGAGGAGTCATACGTCCTTATTATTAAGGATACGCATAAAGCGCTATGGTAATTTGGAAAGTAATGCCATAAACCCTGTATTTTGATGTGTTGAAGGGTAATTTCAATATAAAGCCTTTGAGCTGTGCTGGGTGACTTGAAACGAGTAAACGTCTTTTCGAAAATGGTAATATTATAAAAGTTCATCACATATCAGGGAAACCGATCGATTGGTTAGGTTAAAACATGTCCAGGAACACGTTCTTCTTCTTTGGCGGCGTTACAGCCCATGAAGGACCAGAGCCAAGCTTCTCTTCAATCACCAATGGTGTGTGTGATTTATTTTTCACACAGGTGAAAGGGACCAACAGCTTAATGCCGGTTCCGAACGGCGTGAGTCGAGAAGCTTTTTCATGGCAAGTTTACTACGGGGGGTTTCGCCAGTACCCCGCCGAGGAGGAACGTCGCGAACACATTGGGCAAAGATAATTCTCCATCTGTCTATAATACTTACTTACATAGATGGCGCTACGGTTCGGGGTGAACCAGGGCCTCAACCAACAAGCCCCTGCAGCCGTTTCGATCTTTGGCCAGCCGCTTTCAGTGCCGCACGCTCAGTTGGTTGAGGTCCCTTTCCACCTGCGCGCGCCACCTTAAATGCGGTCGTCCTCTGTTGCGTCGTCCCTCGGGGTTGGAGTCGAAGACTCTTCGGGCCGGAGCTGTGCTGTCCATTCGCCCTATATGGCCTAGGCATCTTAGACGTTGGATCCGAAGACGTCTAACTAGGCCAATGTCGCTATACAGCCCGTACAGTTCTTGGTTGAATACCTTCCTCATCTCTCCGTTTACACAAACGGGACCAAAGATTGCACGCAGAATTTTCCTCTCGAAACGCCCAAGAGTCTCTTCATCCGCTTTTGATATCGTCCAAGCCTCAGCGCCGTAGAGGAGGACTGGGATGATTAAGGTTTTTTAGAGAAATACAGTAGTTTTTCGAGAGAGGGCTCTACTACTCAATTGCCTCTTGAGCCCGAAGAAGCAGCGGTTGGCAAGAGTTATTCTGAGTTTCATCTCAGCGCTGGTGTCGTTGGTGCTTGCCACTATCGAGCCAAGGTAGACGAAGTCCTTGACTGCTTAAAAAATAGAGCTGCCGAAGGTGACGTTCTGATCAAGACGTCAGTGTTGCGCGCCTTTCTTTGATGACAGCATATATTTGGTCTTGTCCCCAATGCCTTCAATGCTTGCGAACGCTTCATTGACGGCAGAACTCGGCCTCTTGCAGACCACAACTTGGCGAATTTCGCATCGTGACTTGAGCCTGTATCCGTACAAAATTCAACTGATTCAGGAGCTGAAGGTAAATTAGCATAGAGAACGACTATCCGAATGTCCGCTGAATGTGCTCGGGTCCAGTTGTAAACTGACCCTAGGTTAGGTTAGGTTAAGGTGGTTTGCTTAGCCACACGTAGGCGAAGTCGGCCCATTGTGATACGACATGGATCATATTACCTCGATCCGCTACCTGAAAACCAATCGGTGTCCGGATGAAGCGATGGAATTGAGCTACATATTTTTATATCTGCTAACTCACTTAAGGGTGCCGTGGCGCAGTAGTTAGTGTGTTGGACTCTGACGCACGATGAGCGAGTTCGGATCTCGATAACACCAACGCCTCCGAAGGTTTATTTCGCGGCACCCTCCTCGGCGGGGTACTGGCAAAACCCCCTGTAGTATAAATTGCCTGGAAAAAGCTTCTCGACTCGCGCCGTTCGGAATCGGCATTAAAACTGTAAGTCCCTTTCACCTGTGAGAAAAATAAGTCACACACACCATGGGTGATTGAAGAGAAGCTTGGCTCTGGTCCTTCATGGGACCGGGTTTGCTTGATCCTTACACAGTATTTTTATGTTGAACTGTTCAGCTATCTCGTCTAGAGATAGGTGGCAGTTAAGGGATGTCTTTGATTTGTGGGTTACCGCAGCCTGGAATCTTATCGCAGATTGGCTATCCGTGCAAATGGTAGTATCCTTAGCGGATATTACATTGCTCCTAAGCTATGCAAGGGCCTCCGTTATCGCGATGATTACGGATGATTTGGGAGTCTAAATGATGGGTTGAGGTCAAGCTCCTTGGAATAGACTCCACTACCTACAACCGTCTCCATCTTGGAGCCATCGGTATAGAGCGAAATTGAGCCATTCGGTATGGCTTTCCCTTCAGCCCTTAGCGAACACATTCTGCGGGATGATGTAGTCCGTGTCCATGCGTACTTCCAAGTGATTAAGAATGCTATTATCGCCTTCATGTGATGTGGTCCATTTTCCTATGGCCCTAATCCGTAGGGCCACGCAGGCAGCACTTGTTTGCTGAAACGGTCTAATGATGGGAAATGTAGTAGAATGTTTAGGGCCTCCGTGGGGGGTTGATCTGATCGCGCCGCTTATGTATAAGCTGGCCGATCTGTGTACTTTCCCCAGAAGGTTGCGATAGACTGCCTTGTCCAGAGCAGTCCACCAGACTACGATGCCGTACAGGAGGATGTGCCTTATGACTGCTATATAAAGCCAGTGCATAACGCCTGGTTGGAGACCCCACTTTATGCCCACTACTTTCTTACAGCTGTAGAGGGCAGTGGTTGCTTTCTTGACTCGATCGAGAATGTTGGGTTTCCAATTCAGTCTCCTGTAAAGGACTAGGCCAAAGTATTTAGCCTGATCTTTGATTATTAATTGGGTTCCACTCAGCCTCGGGGGGTTGAAGGGCGAAATTGTATATTTATTAGTAAACAGTACTATATTGTTATATAATGACAATGAATTGCGTTTCCACCCGTTTGCAAGAATTGCATAGAAAGTTCCATTTCCCACACTTGGTGTTTGTACCCAAACACCGCGTGTGTTATGGAACTTTCCCCAGCCCTTTCTCCAACTCTCCACCTACTCTCCACCTTGATCTTCTTAAGAAGATCTTGATTGGAGAGTCATCACTCTCTAAGTTCGGCAGTCGTTGTGGTAGGTCAAATAAAGAAAAAGCTTAAAGTTAACATTGTGTTTTATTTAAACGATCGTAAGCAAACTATTATAAAAGTGGCGCAGTCGGAAAACTCTGGTGGCTATAACAAATAAAATAGTGTGATAAAAAAACCAACATAAAAAACTAGAACTTGAAATAAAGATTTACCGTGTTACAAAAAAGTGTTGAACTCCACGTGAAGTGGGACTCTTTAAAGCACGCGTGTTTCAATTTAAGATCAGTGTTTTTGTTGTATGTTGCACAGAAAAAAATAAAGCCACCTTGTTTAAAAAAACTCCCAACCGTAAACGGGAAAAACGACAATACCAGTGCAAATAAATAAAATCGGTCAGTGTGAAAAAAAAAAAAAAAAAAGTGACGTCATATTTAAGCACGCCACGCCATGTCCAAGTAAGGCCATAGCCATGCAATAGACGCCATATTAAGAAAAAAAAACCAAGCCAAGCTCGAGTAAGCGACGCTATCTTGAAAAAAAAAAAAAAAAAAGACGACGCCATCTTTAAACAGTGTACGACATATCCATGGAAGTGACGCCATATTTCCCCAAGCTACGTTAGTTCCAAGCAAGTAACGCCAACCGAAAAAGAAAAAATTCGAGAGGAAAAGAAGAAAAGTATGTACCTTAATAATCGATCATTATGGAAGCTTTAAATTTAGCAGATAGATTTAGAATTACTTTAGATTTAATAAATAAAATTCCTGAATTTAATGGAAGTAGGGATTGTTTAATAGATTTCCTGGATAGGGTCGATTCACTATTACCCACGCTAGAAGCATTCGACGGGAATACGATTGCAATTTTTACGGGTTATATTAAAGATAAAGTTGTAGGGAAAGCTAAAGGTGAGCTCCAAAAACATGGAAGGATAACTTCCTGGAATTTAATGAAGGAGATTTTAATAAATAGTTTTGGAGAAAACACTTCGGTTGACAAATTAATCGACGAAATTAGGACAGCGCGTGTTGTAACGACAATTGAAGATTTTTACCACAACATTAACAACTTCCTAAGTAGAATTAATAATATATATTTGTTAGGAAATAATCGAATTGATCAACCAATGATCGATTCTAATAATAGGATTGCCTTAACGGCTTTTATAAACAATTTGCCAGAACCCACTAAGTCCATAATATTGAGTCGAAATCCGACATCTCTAAACCAGGCGTATAAGATTATCGTTGAAATCAATCACCAATTTTATGGGCCTAGTAGTGCAAGAGCTCAAATTGAATCAAGGCAGAGAAACCAAAACAACTTTGGTCACCAGACGTACAACACACAACCCACTGGGAATAGAAATAGTTATTTCGGTAATCGCACGCGACAAAACAAAGACAGCAATCGAAATGGACAATCAAGACAATACAATAACGGACATTATGGTAACAACGGAACACAAACAAGACAATATAACACTAGTGGACAACAGAGACAATACAATAATTACGTTCGCAGTGGTCAGTTACCACAGGATAACATGTACATACAGAGTGGTCAGTCACATCAAACAAGACGGACTAATAACGCTGAACCCATGGACATTACACTTAATGAACATGGATCATATAACAATCAAAATGCAACGATTCGCTCAAATTTTTCCAATAAATCGCCAAAACAACTTCCCTATATAAAAATAAAAACCGCCCTAAGACCTTTAAGATTTATTATAGATTGTGGCGCAGAGTACAGCATTATCAACCAAAATTTATGCAATCCAAAGTGGAAAATACCTCCTAAAAGTCACACCATTAGGGTACTTGGCCGCAATATCTTTACAAACACAGAATACAGAATCCCTTTATTTAACGAGTTCAATAGAAATAATTGTTTTGTCAACTTCCTAGAATTTCAATTCCATGATTACTTTGACGGCTTGATAGGTAACAATATTCTGCTCCCACTGAATCCAGTTATTGATTATAAACACCGAACCTTAATCACAGACGAAGCAAACATCCCCATTTACTTCAATGAAGATGAGGAAGCTTATTCTCATCGTTATCACAATTATGAAACCTTAAACGTGCTCTGTGTTGAAGCATTCGAATACCAAATAAACAGTAAGGTTTTCGCAAGTCATTTGAATAATTCTGATTCTTTCAAACTAAAAACCCTAATCTATTCCTATAAACCAATTTTCTATAAGGAGGGCGACTCTCTGACATTTACCAGCAAAATAAGACATCAAATTAATACCAAAAACGAAATCCCAACATACAGTAAACTTTACCGCTATCCTGAAATCCATACAAATGAAGTTGACAAACAAATAAAAGAAATGTTGAACGAGAAAATAATTGTGCCCAGCAATAGTCCTTACAATTCGCCGCTTTGGGTTGTCCCCAAAAAGGCTGACGAGTCCGGGTCAAAACAATGGCGAATTGTTATTGATTATAGGAAATTGAACGAACAGACAATAGAGGACAGGTTTCCGATGCCCAACATTGAGGAACTTTTCGACAAACTTGGCAAGTGCAATTATTTCTCAACAATAGACTTGGTCAAAGGGTATCATCAAATAGAAGTTGAACCCCGTGACAGAGCCAAAACTGCGTTTTCCACCAAATCAGGACATTATGAGTTCCTTAGAATGCCGTTTGGGCTAAAGAATGCCCCAGCGACATTTCAAAGGTTGATGAATAGCGTACTAAGTGACTACATCAATAAGATTTGTGTAGTTTACTTGGACGACATACTGATATTTTCAACAAGTTTCGAAGAACACCTCGATTCGCTTAAGAAAATATTCCAGAAACTCAAAGAGTCCAATCTAAAAATCCAAGTAAATAAGTGCCATTTTGCGGAATTGTCGACAAACTTCTTATGACACATTATCACTCATAATGGAATCAAACCTGACCCAAATAAAATCAAATCAATAATGAAAATTGAACTACCAACTAACGTTAAAGGTATCAAGCAATTTCTAGGAATAACCGGGTATTACCGGAAGTTCATTCAGGATTATGCCAAAGTTGCTTATCCTATGATAAAATACCTTAAAAAATCCGAACGCATCAATGTCGCAAATACCCAATACGTAAAAGCATTTAACAAATTGAAAACCTTACTCACATCTGAACCTATTCTTCAAAGCCCTGATTTCACTAAACGTTTCATTTTAACTACTGACGCATCGCAGTATGCACTAGGGGCTGTGCTAAGTCAGAACAACCACCCAATCTGTTATGCTTCGCGTACACTCAATAACCATGAGCGCAATTATTCTGTTATTGAAAAAGAGCTCCTCGCCATAGTCTGGTCCGTCAAGTACTTCAGAACATATCTGTATGGACGAAAGTTTACAATTCGTACAGATCACAAACCCTTAACTTGGCTAAATGGTATCAAGGAGCCAAATATGAAGTTACAGCGGTGGAAAATTTTTCTGAACGAATATGATTTCGATATCGAGTACCTTAAGGGGAAAGAAAACTGCGTAGCTGATGGCCTTAGCAGGTGTATCAAATATGAAAATGAACAAAACAAACCAGGTTCAAGTATTAGCGAAGAAGTTAATCTTCAAGGTTTATTTAATAACGAGGCGGCTTCAAGCAGTAGTTTCAATAGTAATGAAGAAGTTACATCCCTGACTACTAAGACCAGAAATAATAACAAAGATGTTATATCCACTGGTGCTACCGTTCATAGCGCAGAGGAAGACGACTCTCGGCATATATACATTACTGAAAAACCTGTTAACTTGTTCAAAAATCAAATATATTTAAGTTATGGTACAGAAGAAAAAATCACTATGAAAATCGTACATAAAAAAATTCAAAATAACATTCAACTAGACAAAAAGAAAGATAATTTGCTAAACATTATGAAAGGTTTTCTGATTAATAAAGGTCTATATTGCATCTATTGTGATTTCATGCCACTCTTCTTAAGATTTCAAAAATTATACGTCCAGTACTTTTCGATGAATAACAATTTAAGGTTGCTAAGATCATGCATTAAATTGAAAGATATCACAGACAGAAACGAAATTATTACCATAATCCAAAACGAGCACATAAGCAAAAACCATAGGGGAATAAACGAAATATTTTTTGAACTGAAAAAGTTGTATTTTTACCCAAACTTACAAGTTGAAATTCAAAAATTCGTTAATAACTGTGAAGTTTGTAATATTGCTAAACACGATCGACAGCCTTTGAAAATCCCTATGCAAGTTACAGAAACACCTAAACATTTCAATGACATAGTACATATCGATATTTGGTTCCCTGAAAGAAAAAAATGTATTTAACAACTATCGATAAATTTTCTAAATACGCGACTATTCATTATTTAGAAGACAGGACCTGGATATCTATTTTAAATGCAATTAAGCAAAGAATTCAATTTTTAGGAAGACCAAATAAAATTATATCTGATGGTGAACCTTGCATAGTACACTCAGCAGTCGAACAGTATTTAAAAGAAAATGATATAATGTTCCATAAAACAACAGCTTCTCTTAAAACAGGCAACGCAGATATTGAGAGGTTACATGGAACGCTGAACGAGCATTTAAGAATTAAGAACGCAACCAAAGACAGATCGGAATTAGACGAAAAGTTGTTTAACATAATTAACATCTACAATTCTACTATACATTCAACAACTAAACATCGACCTATCGACTTCATTTGTAAGAATTTGAGTAAAAAAGATATCGCCATGTTGTCTGCAAAGTTAAAAATTGATAAAGAAGCTAGAACTAACAAAAGAAACATAAAAACAGATTCTTGTCTAAATCAATGTATGAATATAGTTAAAAACCGGACCGTCGTCAAATGTAAGCCAAAGTACAAGAAATTGGCGAAATTTTCAGTAGAAGGTAATTATGTTGTCGACAATTCCACAAAAAGGAATACAAAATATTACAAAAAACAACTGAAACGCAAATATAAATATCAGGATACATAATTTTATACCATAGTTTACAGTTCAATATCAATTCAATTTGAAAAAAAAAAAAAAAAATTCTTTTTCCATTTCCCACATTTCTACTATACTTCTCGTTCCATCTTACTTCCGTTTCTCTATTCTGTTTTTCCAAATCACTTCTTCCTTTTTTTTCTCAAATTCATAAGATAGGTAACTTTAACTTGCAAGGGCAATGAAAATACGATCGAGCGAAATATCAGATGCAGGGGTACGTTCTTGAGTTGTGCGTCCAGAGTTCAGTGCACAGTCCGTCTGTTTATGTGGGCGTGATCTATTGAGCTTTGCTTATACAATTGCCTTCGAATACGAAGTTAAATAACATTTTTTTCTGGTACTAAGTTTCCTTCCGTGTTGAGATATTTTCAGATAGTTTTGATAAAATGCTTCTAGTTTGGGAAATAGTACTGTACCCTTTGAAAAAGTTAATTTTAAGAAAAATGACAACAGAAAAATGTAAACTGAATAGTCTTAGCATCTATATATGTAATATGAATCTACTATCTACAAACAATTTCAATGTAAATAACAAAAATTGAATTGAGGCACATTTATTTATTGTAATTAAAGCCACACACAGAACATTTTTAAATCACGATTTTGTAAGGAAATGAATGAATTTGACGAATAAAATATACTGTCAAGAAGAAATAAAAACACGTATTCTTAAGTAACTAAGTCAATAGCAGTAAGTTATATTGAGCTAATATTTGTCAATCAATATTATAATAAGTGTTGAATTGGAGAAAACATCAAACATTAAACTAATACAATAATAATAATTTTTGGGGACCAAAAATTCTTGGGGGTGGAGGTGTTATATAATGACAATGAATTGCGTTTCCACCCGTTTGCAAGAATTGCATAGAAAGTTCCATTTCCCACACTTGGTGTTTGTACCCAAACACCGCGTGTGTTATGGAACTTTCCCCAGCCCTTTCTCCAACTCTCCACCTACTCTCCACCTTGATCTTCTTAAGAAGATCTTGATTGGAGAGTCATCACTCTCTAAGTTCGGCAGTCCTTGTGGTAGGTCAAATAAAGAAAAAGCTTAAAGTTAACATTGTGTTTTATTTAAACGATCGTAAGCAAACTATTATAAAAGTATATAAGTCTTCTTGGCGTTCACCCCAAGTCCACAGTACTGCGTCCAGGTTACTACTGTATGTGGTGCTCCCTGCATTAGATCACTTAGAGTGCTGGGAAATTTTCCTGAGACGGCTATAGCAAAGTCATCTGCATAGGCGGTCACAGCGTACCCTTCCTGCTCCAGCAGCAGTAGTAGTTCATTGACTACCACGCTCCAGGGGAGAGGAGAGAGTACTCTGCTGACTATTCTAGTTGAAACAGCACCAGCGAAGTAGGCTTTGACGACTCCTTGTGTTAGCAGTTTTCGTAAGAGTTATATCACTGATCCCATTACATCCAGATCAGTCAGCGCTTTGGTGACGGCCCATGGTACAATATTGTTAAAGGCGCCCTCAATATCGAGGAAGCCACTAGGGTATATTCCTTGTGCTCCAGTGACCATTCTATGGTGCTTACTAATGAGTGAAGTGCTTTATCCGTCGATTTGCCTTTGTTGTAGGCATGTTGGTTATCCGATAGCCTTCCTGAGATATAGCTGTATCGAGTTGAGTTTTTAGTAAAAAAGAAGTAAGACTAATAGGCCTTAAGTGATTTGCATACATGTGGGAGCTTTTGCCTGCTTTGGATATGACATTATTGCTGTTTATCAGGTTGCGAGCACGCTCGAAGGAGCGTGATTCATTGCTGCCCGGAAAGTGTGCGTTCAGAAGAAGTTCCAGGGCTTCCGTGCTGGAGGTCATCCCAGAGCCATCATTACGCATGACGCGGTGACTTGGGTTGTACGGGGCCGAAGTCAGAACCTTCCTTTTTCTTTAAGCTTCGGAGGTCGCCTTAATATTTTCGCAGTAGTTCCTCCATGATTGCCTTTTGGCCTTCCTATTGTTGCTTTGAATGCTCTAAGTGCCTCCTTATAGAAGTCCCAATCCTCTTGCAAGCGGCAAGATTTTGCTTTGTTGAAGAGCTTTCTGCTCTCCTTCCTGAGGCTATCTCTTTACTCCACCAGGGAGGTTTGGGATTACCTTTAGGGGTGCTAGCCGCACAAGATTTAGATAGTGCTCTGTCAAGAGTTCCTGTCAACTCGTCGTTTACTAAGCTGGCTAGTTCCGCAGAGTTGTGCGGATAGGCAGGGTGTTTTTCACCTATATAGGGCTCAACATAGGTACTGTATTTTTGCCAGTCAGTCCTCCTGTAGTGCCTGAAAGGAGCTAGGGTACTGACATGGTTGGCTACGTTGAATTGAATATAGCAATGGTCAGAGAAGGAGTGCCCTTTTTGGACTTTCCGTTCCCTGACAAAGGTTACATCAAGGACTCCTTGTCTGTTCTTGGCGATGAAAGTTGGTTCACAGCCATTATTACAAACGATGAGGCTAGTATGTAATAAATAATTAAACAGTGACTCACCCCGATCGTTGATGTTGCTGCTGTCCCATATCGTGTGGTGTGCATTTGCATCACACCCTATGACAAGTCCGGCAGTTGCTAGCTCTGCATCCTAAACTGACCGTAATTTTCAACGAAAAACATCTTCCTCGGTAAATGGGTACGTCAACAAACAAAATTTTCGAATTCAGGGCCATACCAATCCACATGAGATCCAAGAGCATTCAATGCATGTCGGAAAAGTCACGGTTTGGTGTGGACTTTGGGCTGCCAGCGTTATTGGGTCATATTTCTTTGAGAACGACTTTGACCAGGACATCACCGTTAACAACGAGCGCTATAGGTCGATACTTACCATAGGTTTGCACACCATCGACATGTGTTTTCTTCAAGAGGACAGCGCTACGTGCGGCACAGCTCACGCCAAATTGGACATTTTGCACGAGCACGTGAAGATGATGTGAACTGACCCTAGAGATCGTGCGATTCGACCCCGCTAGATCTTTTTTTTTGGATTTTTAAAAGTCGCAAGTCTATGCGAATAAGTTACAAACCATAGCGGCTCTCAAAGTCAACATAACCCATGCTATCGGCTAAATTCAGCCTGATATATGCACCAGAGTCTAATTAAGTCTATTAAAGTCTATTAAAGTCGCGGGCGCAGACAGCCTATCTGCTGAGCTTCTTAAGGCGGCTGGAGATGAGCTGGTAAGATGCAGGCACCATCTCATTTGCAAGGTATGGTCGGAGGAAAGCATGCCCGACGAATGGAATCTCAGCATCGTTTGCCCGGTCCATAAGAAAGGAGACCCCTATAACTGCGCCAACTATAGGGGAATAAGTCTCCTTAACATCGCATATAAGATCTTGTCTGCCGTATACCTGATAACCTGATCGGCTCTTATCAGTGTGATATCAGGCCAGGTAAGTCCACAATAGACCAAATATTTACGCTACGGCAGGTCTTGGAGAAGACCCAGGATTAGCAAATCGACACTCACCACCTCTTTGTCGATTTCAAGGCTGCATACGACAGCGTGTATAGAGATGAGATATATAAAGCCATGTCTAGTTTTAACATCCCTGCCAAACTCGTCCGACTGTGCAGGATGACAATGGAGAATTCTCGCTGCTCCATTAAGGTCGGTAATGAGCAAACCGAGACTTTTGATGTCAAAAAAGGATTTAGACAAGGTGACGCGCTGTCGTGCAACTTTTTCAACATCGTGCTTGAAAAGATCGTGCAAGAGTCACTGGCCAACACAAGAGGTACGATTTATTTCAAGTCTACGCAATCGCTTGCGTACGCCGACGACATTGACGTGATTGGACGGACACAGCAAGACGTCAATGAGGCTTTTGTAAGCATTGAGGTAGAAGCGGCTAAGATGGGTCTCAAGGTTAATGAGGGTAAAACCAAATATCTGCTTTCATCTAAAAGAGACGGACAACACCGACGTATTGGCCAGAACGTCACCATGGGCGGATATAACTTTGAAGTGGTCAAGGAATTCGTCTACCTTGGCTCACTGATGACCAGCGACAACAACACCAGCGCTGAGATAAAACGCAGAATCACTCTTGCCAACCGCTGTTTCTTTGGGCTCAAGAGGCAATTGAGAAGTAGAGCCCTCTCTCGGAAAACCAAGGTGACACTATATAAGACCTTAATCATCCCAGTCCTCCTTTACGGGGCAGAGGCTTGGACCTAAACAAAAGCGAATGAAGATGCCCTTGGTCGTTTCGAGATGAAAATTCTGCGCACTATCTACGGTCCCGTTTGTTCAAACGGTGTATGGAGGAGAAGATATAACGAAGAACTGTACGGGTTGTACAGCGACATCGGCCTGGTACGACGTCTACGGATACAGCGTCTAAGGTGGCTAGGCCATGTAGAGCGCATGGAAAATACAGCTCCTACCCGAAGAGTCTTCGAATCCACTTCAATAGGAAGGCGCGGCAGAGGACGGCCGCATCATTGGTGGCGCACGCAGGTGGAAGGGGACCTTAGCCAACCTTACAAACAAAAGTTTCTCAGTAGGACCTAATTCAATTAGCGAGATAAGACAGTTTCTTTCAAGAAATTTCCAGACGAATTAATGAAGAGGGAGCGTCCTAACAAAGAACCCACTCGTCAGCCTCCACAACGCGATTTCCTACCATTTTTGTTAACAAAACGTACGCCTTGCCAACGAAATCAGATTCACAGTCACCGGTGGGTATTCGTTATAAAAACTTATTCACGAGTCGCTTTCATGTCGCACGCCTCATCGGTCACATAGAAAATCGCTTTCAATTAAATCTCATAATACCTTACCGGCTTCCAGGGACGCTCATTTGCCTATTCAAATTAAATATATCAAATCATCCGAGCACCCTCCGTGTCGTTTCAAATCCTAACGAATCCTCTCCTTTCAGAGTTTTCAGGTTTTTTAAATAATTCATTCATAAGAGCGCAAGCGTTTCATTAGTCTGTTCTCCATTTAATCCCCTCGTCCTACTCAGCAAACATGAAACATTTTATTATCATTGAACCATCGTGCCATTATGGTTACCCTATTCATCAAAATCAAAATCACGACGAGCGCAGATCACAAAAAAGGACAAAAAGAAAAAAACTTGTATATGAACAAAACACCAGCTCACTGCAGCAGCCCAACAAGGATCAGGAGTTAAACAAAATGAGAATAATAATGTTAAAAAAAAACTGGGTGGACGCCCAGTGTTAACATTCCATTCAGAGGAATTTAACTAAGTGTCGAATCATTATTTTTAATGAGACTCTTCATCCTGTTATGAGGAAAAAAGCAACTCTGTCGAGTGGGGTACATAAAAGCGGAGGAGGTCCTTATGAAAATATGCAAAAAAGAAACAAAAACAAGAAGCGGAACTTCTCTGTACGATTTAAGGACAGTTGGCGATGCAGGAGTGTCCTTGTGAAGGAATGAAAGGCGACACTAGCGTGTCGTGGATGAATGACATTTAAATGACAACTTAACAAGGTTGCTTGGATGCATCAAGGATCAACAGAGCACGAGGACCGACCATCATAACGGCCACATTGAGCAGTGCCCGAGAATCTGTTTGCTAATTAGCTGGAACAACACATTGTCCGGTAGAGGATTCTTTGTAGCATGGGTCATCTGGTATTTGGTGGAGTAGTGAAACAGTGATATATGTACAGGTGGATACGGACAAAAGACATGACTGAGGCGCGACCACAAACCCGGGTCACATGAACCTGATTCTTTTGTACGAATGCCGGCAGTTCCTGTTGACCATGAGTTAGGATCTTGTTTCTCTTTCGTTTTCCGTCGTTCCTTTGTACTAATTTCCGAAACGACTCGGTGACTGATGGCCGCGCGTCACAAAAGCAGCAGGGAACGGTGTCCTGTAATTTGTCCCTCTGTCTCAGTCACCTAATAGCCGACAATTACGTTCCGGCCTGTTGTTGAACGTATTGTGGCCCGATAGACTTGGCAATGCGCCAACTTTGCTGTGTGAGTGAGGACAATTGCTTACTTGCCTGATTATATTCGGAATACGAGTGTGCCAAATTAGATATGACCTCACTCGGAAAATTATATTTGTATAACGGTGTAGAGCAGTCAAAAAACACGCAAGGACCTCTTTATGGAAAACCAGTCAATCAAAATAAATGTCAACTTAACCCTTCCGCTTGGTTCCTATAATTTCATAATTCTTCCTCTCATCGCTATCGTCGACAAATGGGTCTTCACTTATTAGCTGTGATAACGCCTCCCCTTACCTTCCCGCCTTTTTCTTCCTCTATTTCTATTCAACTTATGTTCATTCCATTATTCACTGTCCTCCGGCACGATACGATTTCCGCTTTCTGTTTATCCATTTCTCTGACTTTTTTCCTTGAAACATCCTTCAGTAGTCTTTCATTAGCCCTTCGGGAACATGACCATTGTTCGCTCTATGTCTGTCCGCGTTGTCTAATGATTTCATTAAAAATGAATGAACGTCTATTAAGAAATTCAATTAACTTCAATTTAAATGCCAATTAATTGGCATCCATCCTAAGGACAAAGCGACCGACTGTCAAATGCGCCAGTATTAGCGTTTTTCATTATGTCGTATACACTCTGAACGAAGGATGCTTGACAGAAGAATTTTTCGTCGCTTGGGATGAAAGTGAATGGAATTCTTTCATTTGATTTGTCCACGTCGAATTGGTGGTGATTAATCGGCGATGGGAGACGACTATTATGAGTGACTACTCGTAATCATCAATTAAGGTCTTGGGACTCGGGTGTTTTTTTGTCAAGGAAAAAAAGGATTACCCGTCATGACGGCTTTCAAAGTCTCCGCGGAATTCAATTTACGATTAATTTTTTTTCGGAGAGAGCAACAGGCACTAGCAGCACAATTACGTTATAACGAGCATTTTTCAAATAATAAATTGCAGAGGAAACGAGCTTGTCGAGGAATAGTTGGAGAACTTTAACCACAAGAGAATTGAACAGCAAAAAAGTGGAAAAAAGTTCGAAACTTTTGAGGCACTTTCGCTGGAATAGTTCTTCGTTTACGAGACAAGGTTGTTGGGAAAATAAAAGTGTTGGAAGACAAACAAAAACAAAAACAAAGAAGTGAAACAGTACTTAAGGATAAGTTTACAAATACAGAGAAAGGACCGTAGATGAAATATATCTCAAAGATACATATATATTTTTGGATAGTTTGGGATGGGTGCCAATATTCACGTGTTGCTAAAACTGCACTGACAGTTAAAGACCCAAGGCCCAATACACACGGAGCAACCGGAAAGGAACTAAGACGATTAGCAATTCGGGTTACAAACCAGTTACGAATTCAGCGGAGACTTGAACTCCACACACGAGGAAACTCATCACCGATCCAAGTCTCAGCTGCCTCTAGCGAAGTATAGTGCCCAATTAGGTAGGTGGTGGGTGGAGGCATCTCAGCCGAAAACGAATAACTACTCGTGGATGGGCATGAGGAGGGAGGACGCGTGGATTCGGCTGACAGTATATCACCCATAACATCCAAGGTCTTCCTGTTGAATTGTCGCACTTGACGATCATCCATTTGCATTAGATCTGGAAGCATGTTGAGAAGGAACATCATCAAGGCTTCCTTTCTGGGCTCTGTAGCCACCTGCCTGCCACTGGCCAATGAAGTCGCCTTTTTACATTCTAAATATGCGATGAACGCTTTATCCACATCATAATTCTTCGCAGCACGCTTCTTTTTTGGTATTGGCTGTTCGATTGGCTCGGACTGGTGATCCCGATGCTGTGGCAATGCGGATGTTGAAGACCCTGGAGGTGGTTGTGGGGATGGTGATGGAATTTTAAATGGTGGGTCGTAATCATCCCCATCATCCCCTACGGAAAGTCCTTCCTCCGCCTGTTGTGGCTTCGACAGATTTCCAGAATGCTTTCCCAGTGCCTTAGGAGGGCATGGGCTCGGACATATTGGGTAAAGTTGTTGACCGCTCTAAACCTGGCGAGATGCCAGCAACGATCCCTGTTTAAATGCCCGGGTCAAGTTGACATACGGCCTCCTCGCGGCGCCCTCTGGAGGTGAACTAACGTATGCAGCGACAAAACCCCACCAGAATGGCAGTTGTGTAGCGCGCTAACAATCCGCCCACGTAAAAAAAAAAACAAAGTTATGAATGAGCAAGATGCCTCGGATACACGGACGCATACTCGGCGACGACGACAACGCACGAAAAAGGAACACGATTTGCGAGTATGCTCCTGGAATGTCAGAACCCTGTACACTCCCGGAGCTGCTCATAAACTAGAAAGAATCCTCACGCAGTACAAGGCGGATATTACTGCGGTCCAGGAAATACGCTGGATAGGAAACGGTATGATGAAGAAGAAAATTTGCGACATATATTCCAGCTGTCACAAAAGGTTGCACTTACTGGGATGCGGATTTGTCGTGGGAAAGCGGTTAAGGTCGAAGGTCATCGACTTTAAACCTATAAGTGATCGCCTGGCTGTGATCCGCATCAGAGGCAAATTTTATAACATCAGTCTTATATGTGCACACGCCCCTACCGACAAGGCCGAAGACCCTATCAAGGAGTACTTCTATGACCTCCTGGACAACGCCTACGGAGCTTGTCCGGAGTAAGATATAAAAATCGTGCTCGGGGACTACGACGCCAATATCGGTAAGGAGAACACCCTTGGCTGAGTGAACGGAAAGCACAGCCTCCACGATACAACAACAGATATCGACTTTCGACTCACGGACTTTGCGACAGCTCGTAATGCTCGTTATGCTCGTGATAAGTAGCACAAGATTCCCTCGTAAGCGAATCCACACAGCAACCTGGCGATCTCCGGACAGTCGAACCGCCAACGAAATCGACCATGTGCTCATTAACGCAAAGCACTCGTCAAACATCCTGGATGTGCGAACATTCAGAGGGGCAAATGTCGACTCTGACCACTTCCTCGTAGCAGCAAGATTCAGAGCTCGACTGCCCAATGTCAGAAAGCTGCACCAGCCCATCAGGAGGAGGTTTGACATTGGGCGCCTGAGCACACCGGAGGTTACCAGAGTCTACAGGGAGCAGCTGAGCGAAAGACTCTACGGTATGCCTACGTCGAACACAAATGCCAATAATATGAGGCTGCATTGCCGCTCAGCCATTCAGGAAGTAGTCGAAACCACCTTAGGATACCTACCACCCCCGACAAGAAACCCGTGGTATGATGGCGAGTGTGAGCAGAAAAAAGAAGCAACCGACGAGGCGTACCAAAAGGCGCTGCAGAGGAAAACTAGGGCAGCGCAAGAAGAGTACCGAGCCAGAAGAAGGGAGGAGAAAAAACTACTGCGACAAAAGAAAATAGGAGTCTAGGGATAAACATAAAACACGAGCCTTTTACAAGAAAGCCAAAGGCCTTGCAGGAGGCTTCAAAAAGGGAACCCCGGCTCTTCGAAACTGCGAGGGTAATCTTGTCACCGACCCGCAGGGAATAGTGGATGTATTTGAGCAGCATTTTCAGCAGCTGCTTGACGAGCATGACCAAGAGAGAGTGGTAGGGACCGAGGAAATCCCACCTCCAACCGCTGAAGTAGTCCTCCCGCCCAGCATCGAAGAAGCCGGCACAGCTATTCAGAAGCTGAAGAATAACAAGGTCGCAGGCTCAGATGGCCTGCCATCAGAACTCTTCAAGGCTGGCGGCATTGTTCTGGTAGGGAGCATGCACCAGATCATCGGAAGCATGCCCGACGACTGGAATACCAGCTCTATATGCTCCATCCACAAAAAAGGCGATCCTACCTCTTGCAAGAACTATAGAGGTATATCCCTGCTCAATGTCGCATACAAGATCCTGTCCAGCGTATTGTGTGAACGAAAGTGCTTATACGCCAGTCTTGCTGTAATCAGCCGAAAGCTGGACGATAAGCAGGACGACGAAGCTGATTTCGAGTTCTTTCGAAAGAAAAATTCTCCGCCGGATTGGCAAATTAGTTGCCAATTCGCATCGCAATTTTCGGTTGCTCCGTGTGTATTGGGCCTAAGAAGACTTCGCCGAAACTTTATTTATTCTACGGCTCAGAAAATTTCATAGTCAATTTCATGGCGGTAGCAACGAGCACGCTTATACCCTTAGATGGCGCTACAGTCCGGGTTACACCTGGGCCTCACCCAACAATCCTTTCGAGCTAGCACGATATTTTGCTGTTTCCATTGTCGCCCCGTTGGTTAAGGTCCCTTCCCACCTGTGTGCGACACCTCAGATGCGGCCGTCCTTTGCAACGTCGTCCTTTCGGCTTGGAGTCGAAGACTCTTCGGCCCGGAGCTGTGCTGTCCGTTCGCTTTATATGGCCCAGCCGTCTTATACGTTGGATCCGTAGACGTCTACCTAGGCCGATGTCGTTGTATAGCCCGTATAATTCGTGGTTCAATTTTCTCCTCCATTCTCCGTCATCACATACGGGACCGAAGACTGTAAGCAGAAATTTTTTCTCCAAACGACCAACGTCCGTTTTTGATAAGGTCCAAGCCTTTTAGTGTGCCCCTGGTGTAGTGGTAAACATCACCGACCGTCGAGCGGAAGGTCTGTAGTTCAAAGCTGTTCCATAGTCAGTAGTGTACGGGAAAAAATTACGCAACACAGGTGTTGTGAATGACAAGTGATCAAACATACTGATGAACGCATAACACTCACAGTATATAGTCAGACTCGGTGTACGCAATTCTAATATAACACCATAAGTGCATGGAAAAGGTGCCGAGCATTACAATCAACGAGAAAACTTAGCAAATTGTTCACGAATGGCTTTAGACGTTCACACAGAAGAGAAGACCTTATACGAGACGTTCAGGGGACTTCTTCTCCTATAGTTGGTGTAGTTATAGGGGTGTCCTTTCTTATGGACCGGGCAAACGACGACGAGACTCCATTAATTGGG
Organism: Eumerus sabulonum; assembly: GCA_951905685.1. Lineage (NCBI taxonomy): Eukaryota > Metazoa > Arthropoda > Insecta > Diptera > Syrphidae > Eumerus > Eumerus sabulonum. Next base: position 10,770,463 of record OX645061.1, on the reverse strand, counting down.
TATGCTTTCTTCCGACCATATCTTACAGATGAGCTGGTGCGTGTTCCCAACCAAGTCATCTCCAGCTGCTTTAAGTAGCTCAGCAGACAGACTTCAGTTTTAATATCAAAATCTTAACCTCCTCTAAGTCGGGTGTACGGAATTCTTTCTCATCTTCGTCCAGTGTGAATGGTGCCTTCTGCCCGACAGCGGTATCTTGACCACCAGTAACGCGCACCCAAGTTGTCTAATGACATCGAATTGGAGCAAATGGTCAAGAAAACCCACTGTATTCTGTTGAATGATCGCCGCATTAGGGTTTGTGAGATAGTTGAGATTGTAGCAATCCATATGAAGATTTCGAAGGTTTAAAACATAAATTTGGAACTCCCCAATCGCAGTTCAAGTCTAATTGTACGGCCTTTGAAAGGGCCATGGAAATATCCTCCAAAACCTCGTGTCCAGTCAAACACAGCAAGAAAACGTTCCCACCGTGGTGGAATGAAGATCTTCTTGATCTCAGGAAAATCACGAGCGACATTTTCAATATCTGCCACAGACACAACTTTTGTAAACCCTAAAAAGACTGCCTTCAACTCTACAAAAAAGGCAATCACTAAAGCCAAGTCACAAGCTTGGGTAGGATACTGTAAATCTATTGAAACCCTAAATGATGCTGCTAGGTATTGTTAAAGAATGATTGAAATTTGTATTTATGTTAACTAATTAATGAATTAATTATTTGTTATTGATTTGCTATGAATTTTGAATATTATACAATTTACATGCATTATATAATAATTCTTAAAGTTAGCGTAAGCCAAATATGGAACTATTACTCTATTGTTAAATGTTATACGCATCTATGTACTCGCACAGAAGAATTTGCTCAGCTATTGTTATACGTAACTGTAGGATCGTACGTTTATGCCGCGGTTATGTAGGTATTACTTATCGCTATCGACATCTAACACCAAGGGATCATCGGACACTCACCACTCACTTCTTCGCTAGCAACCATCCCGGGAGGTACTATCGCGTCGCGACCGGCTTTGTATTCACTTTGTACATATTGATAGAGATTAATTATTCGAAATACAGTCCACTTGTAATTAATCGTTTTGTTTTGTTAATCTCCATCAGGTATCATTTGGTAAAACCCTGTCCTGGGATGACATTAATTCAATCATTACGAACGAAAGTATTCCCTGGCCCATTTGTAGTTTCTCTCCCTATAAGTCACCAGGTTTCGACGTGGTATTACCTATAATGCTTCAAAAGAATTTGGATTAGGTTATACCCTGGCTAACGGTAATCTACTGAAGCTCGCTTATACTCAGTTACATTCCTCAGACTTGGAGAAGATTTCGGGGTCGTTTTCATCCCGAAGGTTGGCAAGCAGGGGCATGAATCTGCTTAGGATTTCAGACCTATTAGCCTCAAATCCTTCGGTTTCAAGACAGACAGGCCACTGAGACCGCTCTGCAATCACTCTAGGCACTTCAAGCAGTTCACTCTAGCTACTTTGTTAGAAATAGAAGGAGCTTTTAACAACGTCCATACTGAATAGATCCAAGAATCTCTCATAATGGCATGTGTATAGGATTTTGTTCATTCAGGCCAAGACGGGAAAAACCATTATAGCCAAGACTATAGACATAGGCATAGGGGGTCTTATCGTCTCTACTATGGCTCATGGTTATAGACAAAATCCTGAAAACTTTGAGAGATTCGGAATTAAGGCATTCTATAAGCCAAGCGCCTGGCCCGAAGGATGTGCCATAGCGTAAATCCCAGTAAAACGACCTTTAACCTCCCCCTATTCAACAACTAGACTGGGAGTTACCCCAGATCTAACGCTAAATTGGAAGCTAAACATAGAACATCGGGCACGGATAGCATGTGTCGCTTTCTACGCTTGCAGCTGAACTTTTGGCAAAAGGTGGGGACTCCGGCCCAAAATAGTACTGTGGTTGTACACAGCCGATCTATACCCCATCAACCCCTGTGGTGGCCTGCTTTAAGCAAAACATACAACATTACCAAACTTAGCAATGTCCAGAGTTCGGCCGGCATTGTAACAGGTGCCCTTCGGTCCAGCTCGACCGAAGCACTCAACGTACTCCTAAAACTCCACCATCTGGACCTCCACATTAGATATCTTATAAGGTGTTGGACCAGGTACCTGAAGATCTGGCTACGACCTCAACCGACTTCTTGTCACCCACAACACAACCTAAAAAATGTGGTCTAGGTGCGACCTGCTAGGCCCATACGACAAACTTTCCAGTGGGAAAAAGGGAAACACCCATTTAATTTAATTTTTTTTTCACTTTTAACCCTCGACGCAAAAAGAGGGTGTTATAAGTTTGCGGTGTCTGTGTGTCTGTCTGTGGCAACGTACCTCCTGAACGAATGGGCCGATTATGATGCCTTTTTAGTTAGGAAAGCTAACTTGATCGGAATGTCTCTTAGCTACAATTTGTGAAGGTCTGTTTAGGTGTTTTAAGGTCACTAACTCTTTTTGTTAGCTGCGGTAGGATTCTTAGACGAATAATGGGTAATGTATCGCTTCTCGTCCCATCACCGCAATTAACCAGCATTGGGCGCGGTTAGTACTTAGATGGGGAACGGCTTGGGAACACCGCGTGTTGTATATTTTCATTTCTAACAAAAAACCGTCGAACTTACTCAGTTCTAGATTGTAATTACGCGTGGAATGAGCCCGATCTCATGTCAATATCATCTTTGGTTCTCGGGATAATCGAGGCGAACATTCTGTACGCACATACGCACACGCGTACATACACACACATCTTCTGGTGATATTGAAACGTGGAGATATGTCAAAACTTGGAATTCGCAAAATCGGCCCCATTACAACATTTTTCCACAAGTTAACAATGCGGCCCAAGTCCATTCCTCATCCAGGATGCTTTGGAAAAATTAACTGCGCTTTACGATCCGTCAGGTAGCGTTTTCTACCAACGGCCGGAAAATAGAGGGCGTAGTCGGCTCAGGTATCTTCTCAGTGGAACTAAATATCTCCAAATCATTTCGACTTCGGGACTCTGCTTGTGTGTTGCAAGCGGAACTACAAGCGACTAAGGAAGTTTGCAAGATACTCACTCTTTACCCCATTACTAAGAGAGACATAGCCATTTGTATTACCACAAATCAGCCATCAAAGCTCTCGATTCATACACCATACCATCCAGTGTAAAGGCGAAATCACCTGTGGAAGCGATTCTTCAACATCACTCTCTTCTGGGCTCCTAGGCATAGCAACATAGAGGGAAATGAAAAAGTTGATGCGCTGGCAAGGCCCGGCTCTACCCTCGATAGTTCCCATACGGTGGCAGTATCCCCTCCCATAGGACTGGTCAAACGACAAATTTTTCAGCACTTCCTGCCAAGGGCGAACTCCAGATGGAGCACCCTGCGTTATTGTGTCATGCTTTTCTATAATACAAAAAAGACTCACGACCTAACTAACAGAACTCGACAGGAGATTGCCAGAATCGTAGCTATCAGAACTGGCCATTGGCCGGTTGCGATCACGCCATCAACTTAGGTGTCCCATTTAACACAAGCTGCCGAAGTTGCAAGAACCCGCTGGACAAGGAATCTCTTAAGCATTTTCTATGCGAATGCCCGGCTCTAGCAAGAACCAGACAGCGCACACTGGACAAAGCCTCCTTTGGCGACATGTAACATGGAATTTTCATTCAATTTCTCAACTCCACAGGATAGATTTGAAACACAAATCGACACACTAGGCCACTTGCGTGGTGGCATATCAAAACTGTACACACGCGCTTATTGGGCCTTGATATCATGCGGCCACTCCTACCTAACTACCTAGATGACAATTCAAAAGCAAAACACATCCTCATGTGCCGTAAAACAAGCTCAAATGCTCTGTTCTCCGAAAAGTCGATAGATTTGGATCTTCCTCGACATGCCACTAATGGCAGCCACGTTTTCTGCAGGGTATGCATTTCACTTTTGGATAGATCTTAAAACTTCTCAATTGTCGCTAGTCCCTTCGAAGTTTTCAAGTCCGGAGCACGGACAAATTTACTAGAAAAATTGCCGATTTTGCTCTTCCTAATCAATAGAGCCACCCTTTACCAATAATACATAGTTTGGCTAGTTTGGCTCATATCCTTACACAAACAGAACCTTGCTACCATCAACAAACGTTAGGTATTAATTACCTACCGAAAGATACACATTTAAGCAGCCTCTTATGGACAATTCAATCCGAATCCGATACCCATCGAATTCGACACGAACTTGCCCGTCCTATTCATGTCTTTTTATTGCTCTTCCACCCCGTCCAATGTATCCTGTCCAAGTACTTCATTGAAACTTGTTCCTTCGACGTCTACATTTCTCTTATTTGTTTACACTTTTAAACCCAAAATATCCCGAAACTTACCCATTTCAAAACTGACAAACTTTTCCCATTTGCACGCTATTATAACTCATGTCTCGTCCTCAACCACGGCACTCACACTTGGCCACCCGTGCACTGGCGCCGTGGAACGAAATCAAATAACACACAACAGCCAGTCATTAATTACCTGCGGAATTACTGTTAATTTGTTCGCACCCGGTTAAAAGTCAAGCACCGCTCCTAGGTCACTCCTTCAAAACAGCCGCCATTATCATTTTGAATGTTTCCATTATCCTGTGTCGTGGCTGCTGGGATGGCGTTAAAGCCCAACCAATCAATCAACATTTTATGCTGGCGCCGCTGACACTCGAACCATCCCAAAGAATCGATAAGTATCGGATACAAGTTTCCCTTATCCCAATTTCAGGTCGCTCTCATCTCACTCACTTGATCTGTGCCTGCAGGATGCTTCATTAATCGACAGGGAATATACTTAGCTTGAGTTCAATGAAATTCATAACACACTCTCGTCCCGGGGGCATCTTTCGAACCGCACACGCATGCATATATGTACTTACGGATATGGGAGTGTATGTACTCCCTCCCAGCTCTTTAGCTGAATCGTCGCCTGGCGCTGGTTGCCGCTGGCTCATCGTCTCCGTTTGCATGACGAACTAAAGCAAAGTTAATTTAACCAATAACATGTGATAGGCCTTCGTCCTTAGGAGGACCATGAGGTGGTGTGTATGTGCACACGTTGTGGGCCTTATTTCGATAAAGAATAAAAGAGAAAACCATGGTTTACGGCCAAGTGTAAAGGTATTCAGGGCCTCAGGGCCCTTGACCCAGGGTATGTACATAGGTAGCTCGGTGAAGGGTAAGCATATCGCCTTTTGAGGTACTCACGAACGAGTAGTAAGTGGCAAACAAGATGTCGAGGCGTTCAAGGCAGTTGAGTCAGTTGCGCTCGAGGCTCTATAGCGAACTAACATCGTCGGGTGTGGGGTGTATTGAAGTGAGGTTAATCCAAGCGAGAAACGAGTGAATATTTTCGCCGTCCCTGTTACCGTTGTACGAAAGCAATTTCCTCTATTCGAGTTTTTTTATGTGCCTTTGTATCTTTTCGTATTTTTTTCTTTTGCACTTGCGTTGGCGGTCTCACGACGTCTTCCCTGGGGGATAGTTACCTTCTTTCCATCAGAAGTTATCCTGCTTCAGCAGTTTTTTCCTCCCTATTTCTCAGACAATAATAAATTTGTGAGATAGAGAGGAGTATCTTTTTTTATGGTGTTTTTTGGCTTTTCTTTTGTATCTCATTCAGTTACATGGAAATATCCGGTTTTGATAAAGTTTTCTTGTCTTCGTTCTCTTCTTTTTTTATGTGATTCTAGAAGATGCTTGTACTCCTGCCACTGATTGGGATACTTTTCAATAGTGTGCTGAATTGGGCCGAGGCAAATGTGATAGGTGTCAAGGACGTTAAGGTAAGACTATTGTATGAGCACGGTACTAGTGGTATTCTGGCTAAATTGTAATCCTTTAATCAATTTCTCTTCGTTCTCTTTGTCTTTTGCTCTTTGATTTTTACTATTTTCAGCACACAACCGGAGGATACTATCCTGGTAAGTAACGAGATTATTTTTATTTTCCTCGACGGGATGGGTCTGACGTGGATCATTATCATAACAACTTTTGTTCATACAAAAAGGTACCTGACACGATGACTAGAATGCCATTATACTAATAGGAAACTCGAGAGGGGGTCTTTTCATTGTCTTTCATTACCGGAAAGGATGTGTTCCAGGCTGCACTTTGTCTAGTTTTCTATTGGATATTCTATTTGGTTGATTTTTGACCAGATAGCTTTGTATATCTGGCCCTTGGTCGTTCAAAGAGGAAGATTCTGTGGATGACTTTCGATCCAAATTTTTGAAAACATGGAATGAAGGAAAAACTGCAACGAAGAACTACATTAGATTGACTTTATAAGGATGTCGATACCTATGCATGACCGCTCATGACCGATTTGCACCTTCCAGGCGTGCATGATCATTGGACTATTGGCAGGACACTGCCACGTCTCTCCAAAAGCTTTAGAAATTCTGTCGATGTTCTTGTTAGTATTGGAAGCCTTATCTACTCACCGAAGTCGCAAACCAAGCAGATTGATGAGACATCCGATTACTTGGGTTTCAATCTTACTGGATATAGCTTAATGCCATTATTCGTACTACATTATGCTCATGCCGTTTAAGCCCGTAGTGACATCGCTTACCAATCTCTCCAATAGCTATTCCTCTACCATAAAATTAAATTTCGCATGGCCAATACCCATACTCTCTAAACACTCCCTTTACTCCTGTTTCCTGTACAGAAGCCCTAATCTAAACAAGAAGGCAGCGTTTGAAGAGATCGACGCACTGTCTAACTCCATCCAAGGACTTGTTTCCCTATTGTCCTTATCTTAAAACAGTTTTAGCGGGCAATATACACTATCTCTTTGGGCTTCAACGCTCTGGACACACAACACCCGAAGGAAGGTTTGTTGAACAACTAGTATTGGCCACTGCGTACATTTTCGTACCCTCACTATCCTATTAGATACAAAGTTCCGGAGAAGTCGAGTTTAATGGGTCATTAAACAACGTGTACATCGCCACTGATACTGGCGCAAATATTATCCGAAATGGCATGACAAACGGTGTTCCCAAAAGGACTAAAAGCAGTAGGCCAAAGGATAATGTGTGGCTGGATATAAACTTTAAAGTGGGTAGGTAAGGAACCATGTATTCGAAAATTGAACTCAAAAGGACAACATTACAATTCCAATTCGACCAAAAACTGAGGCGTAGAGTTCTTTAATGTTCCAAAGGTAGGCAACATTTTTGGTCATCATCGACCTCTTCGTCTATACTAACACTCACCTAAAATAATAATTTAAATGTTAATCCCATGGACAAAGTTAAATTTTCTGCTGCCCACTTCTCAGTCAGCTCACAGCTCCTTGTTGTACTGGAACAAATTTGCTTTCAAACTCTTTAAAGACCTCCACAAATCAATCCAATCAGGTGGTCCAAACGCAATTTCCCCAATAATACCGAAGGTGTCATTCGTTACGCTAGCGAAACCGATGTGTAGATAGAAATCACCATTCGTCCAACCCACTCTCAAAAAAGGCGAACCATCCTCTCCTACCAACTCCTGACCCAATACACTAAACTTTTTAAGTCTGACATCCATTTTTAAATTTTGATGTTGGTGTTCCCCAGGGCTCCGTTTTTTTTCTGCCAAACATTTTCTCATTTTTATACCTAATTTTTTCCACTTCTAATCCAACCTATTTCTCCCCTTACAACCATATCCACAGTTTCATATACTATTCATTCACTTCCCCACGACCCTGCTTTTGTTAGCCAGCTAACGTGACCGCTAGCCTTCCAAAACTAGCCACCAGCGGATTAACCTGGCCGGCAGCCAACAAACCTGACCACCAGCCAGCTAACCTGGCCACTCGCCAGCTAACATGGCCACCAGCCAGCTAACCTGGCCACTCGCCAGCTAACCTGGCCACCAGCCAGCTAACCTAGCCACCAGCCAACTAACTTGGCCATCAGACAGCTAACCTGGCCACCAGTCAGCTAACCTGGCCACCAGACGACCAAACTGGCCACCAGCCAGCCAAACTGGCCACCAGACAGCCAAACTGGCCAGCCAGCTAACCTGGCCTCCAGACAGCCAACCTGGCCAACAGGCAGATATCCTGGGCACCAGCCAGCTAACCTGGACACCCGCTAACTAACATGGCCACCAGCCAGTTAACCTAGCCACCAGCTAACCTAGCCACCAGCTAACCTAGCCACCAGCTAACCTAGCCACCAGCTAGCTAATTTGGCCACCAATCAGCTAACCTGACCATCAGTCACGAAAAACTAGCCATCAGGTAGTTAATCTGGCCATCAGCCAACTAATATGGCCACCAGCCAGCTTACCTGACCACCAGACAGCTAACCTAGCCGCCAGGCAGCTAACACACCTTGGCCACCAGCAAGCTAACTTGGCCACCAGCCAGCTAAATTGGCCACCAGCCAGTTAACCTTGCCACCAGTCAGCCACCCTGGACATCAACCAGGGAACCTGGGCACTAGCCAGCTAACCTGGGCACCAGCCAGCTAATCTGGGCACTAGCCAGTTAACCTTGCCACAAGCCAGCTAACCTAGCCACCAGCCAGCTAACCTAACCTAGCCAGGAGACCTGGCGGTCTCCTGATCAATTATCTATTAATCAAATCGATCATACTGCGATCGACGCGAGACACTCCTCCAGCATCTTGGATGTCTGAACCTTCCGAGGAGCCAATGTTGACTCAGATCATTACCTTGTTGCAACCAAGATACGTAGACGGATATCACGAAAACTGCGGAATCGAATAGGACCAGCAAAATTTGACGTCGGGAAGTTGCAATCGTAAGAGACCGCCAGGACTTTCGCCGATCGTGTCTCCCGTAAGCTCTCTCAAGAGTCGATGTAAACTGTACTAACAATAGAACAGCAATGGAAATGTAGTCTAAGCGCCATCAGGGATGCTGCCTCTGATGTATTAGGTTTCCAGCCACCACCTAGGAGAAACCCTTGGTTTGATGACGAGTGTACGTTGCATGGACGAACCAGAGCTGCTCGTGAGCTCTATAAGCGGAAAAGAAAGGAGGAGCATGCGCTTATCAGAAGGAAAAATGTGGTCTAGGTGCGGCCCGCAAGGCCCACACTGCTAGCTTCCCACTGGGAAAAATGAAAACACCCACTTAGTTGAATTCTTTTTTTTTCATTTTTAGCCCTCGACGCAAAGAGAGGGGTGTTATAAGTTTGACGTGTCTGTGTGTCTATCTGTCCGTCTGTGGCATCATAGCTCCTGATCGAATGGACCGATTATGATGCTTCTTGGCTTCTTGGAAGCCGAGAAGGTTCTTAGCTACAATTTGTGAAGATCTGTTCAGGTGTTTTAAGGCCATCAGCTTCTTTCTTAGCTGCGGTAGGCTATGTATACTTAGGTCGGGCTTTCCTAGTTTCAAAGACATAAGCTTTTTGAATTTCTCATACAAAACACGGATTTGACTTGTTTTAGTTCCATCCTTGACCTTGAAACGTGGAGATACACACATATGTATGTCAAATTTTGGAATTTGCAAAATCGGTCCCCTTAACAGGCCCTTGTTGGTATTCGTTCCCGGTTGTTTTGATGGAGGCTGGATGATAAGATTCAACCAAGAACTGTACGGGCTATAAAGCAACCTCGACCTCGTACGACGTCTGAGGATCAAGCGAATGGATAGCACAGCTTTGGCCCGAAAAGTCTTCGGCTCTAACCCGGAGAGACGAGTTGCAGCTGACAGCCGCACACAGGTGGAAAGGGTACTCGACCGACCAACTGGGCACGCGACACTTGAAACAGCTAGCAAAAGATCGTGCTAGCTGGAGAGGCTTGTTGGTTGATGCCCAAATTTCCCCCGAAACTGCAGCCGCATAAGTAAATAAGTCGCGGATCCATATCACAAAATCGATTGGACCCCTATTGAATCAGTCCAAAAAGTACTGCAAAGAAGAGTTTTCGTATACCTAACTCTGTGTACGGGTTCTCACACCCTTTCTTCCGACTTTTAACGATTTTGAGAGTGATAGAAGTGGTTGATGTGACCTGTATAGAGACATTGTCTCAAATCATTATCCTCAGACTTTTTGCGCTGTTCAGGTCATTCCCTGATCCCTAAGTGGGGAGCTCATACTTGAGTTTATTCGGTTTTTTAACAGCATGTAGTTTTATTCCAATACTCCTGGAATTATGGACGCATGAAACAGGTCATCTGCTTAACGGACGTAGAGTTCTATCATAACATTTAAACTCTACGAGCTGTACAAAAATAGAAGCCCACTCAAACGACTGAGATTCATCGAAGGGATCAAACCCATTCAGCAAGTTATTCATTGGAAATAAATGTTGCGTATACGGCACCATGAGCTGTTTTAAATGTCTCCCCCCGATATACCGTGGCAGTTGAAAGCAATCCCATTTCCCAGCACCTCCAATCCGACATTAGGAAAAGGTTAACGACGAAAAAGCCTATTTCCTTAAAACTCTTTCACAAATCGCCTACCACTTGCACTTATAATAGAAAACAATCCCCTAAAACCCCCTTGAAGCTTGTTATCCGTGGGTAGGAAGTATCTTCATTACGTTGGGGCCGAATATGAAAGCCTAGTACCCGCCTCTTGCTGTAGAATCATAAATGGTCGTCGGTCAAACGACGCATAACCAACGTCGTACGAGCGCATCGGGGAAGATATTTTGAAATGATTTTTTCAGTCCACAATCCTGTTCTATGAAAGGATATCACTTTCGTAGCACTCACAGGGATTTCCAGTGTTCTACACGTTTTTCATTCCCCAACGAAGAGGGAAGAGCCTAGAGAAGGATTTTCCCGCAATTCAGGCTCTAATTGATGCGTAATTTGGCTTGCTGATAGCCGTACACTGGCATATGCTCCAGTCGTATGCTTGTGTCTGTTTTTCTGTGTGCCATACGGTGTGGTGTTTTGATTTCAGGTTTTAAGGAACTTCAAGTAATCACACCTTTTAGCCAAAGGAAGAGTTTATACTTTGAGTGGTTGGATGATAGGCAGGATTCTTCTGCTTTGCATAAACACCCATATGTCACGCGCAGATATACGTACTCGGAATATGCAGAGAAGCGACGAGTAAAAGGACTCTGTATCGCGGTCATGTTAGGCGCATATTCACTGTGCATGTCCTGAATACCGGATGTTGGGCGATTTTTATCACAAGGGAGCAGGAAGTCCTTTGTCGATTTACCTTACCCCCCAAGGAAAAAGGATCAAAATAATAATAATATCAAGTGACATAGCTACGGAGGAAACTTACAGCTTCCACAGTTTCCCATATGACAAAGTGTCCCGTGCCTTCAACATTCCGTAAACATTCAGATAACACGTACCAAAGACAGGATGCCGACTTTATGATCATCATGGGGGTAATATACGCTCGAAGACAAGTCACTCAGGGGCTTTATGGCCATCGTATAAACAACAAATTGGCTAACAAATTCCGTCGGACAAATTTCTTTTCCACATATTCTCCGTGAGCCTTTATGACAGGACTATAAACACTATCGTACTTAGACGTCCAAATAGTTTGATTAACTCGACACAAAGGACCATTGTCCTTGCAAGTAGCAAGCACACGGGGATGTTTATGAACGGGACATTTCTCTGACAGACTGGGTGCTTTACTTGCTGGATAATCTCACAGAATAAGATGCCATTCGAGCTAGGAGTTTATAATTAAATCAGATGACGAGGACGACGGACAAAAGTTTATTGAAAGAAATTAAAAGTCGGACGGAGTTTTTTGGAGTTTTGAGGTCTAAGGATAACGTGTTTATCAGCGAGCATGGGCGAGATAGTTAATAATTTCATTATGACTTGGAAGAAGTTCCTTCGATCGTCCGTGTTTTATGACTTTGAATCCTGTTTTGTACCGAAACAGTGCTTGAGAGTTGGAAGTTTTTATGACGAAGTTAATGACGCTGTTTGTGACTCTCGGACATGAGCTGTTATTGAAGTGATTCAGGGCTTTAGTGTCCTATTAAAATCGTAGTTTATGATAGGGGTTAAGTGCCCGAAAGTTGCTTGTAGTGGTCTTTCCTCTACTTAGCTGTACGCTGATTTTATGGTTTCCAATCGGCTAAGCAGGGATTCTGACGTGAGTTCTCAGCAGAGTAGTCAATAGCCATTGGTAGTACATCCTCTTCAGAAAACTCCTTTGGTAAGACTTACAATACCGTAATCCCGCGATTACTCCAAACTAATTACACTTCCCATAATAGGACATTCATATATACGGGTTCAATCCCTCTTTTTTTCATGTCCCTTCAATTTTAATCCGTTCCAATCACAACGTCGGCGTTCGCCAAAAAGGCAAAATTCAGTCAAAATTCAGCGAAAGTCCTTACTAAACCCACCGCTTCTACCAGTTCATTTAAGTCAGCCATCAACAAGCGAGACATCCGAAACCGAAATGAAAAGACCAAAAGAATGACGAAAAGAAATCCCATCAAATCCCCATACACACATCTAGAATAAATGACCTCACAACATCAACAACATCATGTCCATCCAGGAGAGAATAGAACACGTCTCACACGTCGAATGTTGAAAGCACCATCTCACCATGGGGCTACCCAAAGTAGCATAAAAAGATACCCACAATGACCCGACATCCATGTCCTACAAAAAGGATAATCCGTAAGCATTGGTGCGGGGGTAAAGGTTTCTCTACTTGCCATATTAATCTGGGATCCGACCCACCTGTGTGAAGGTAGTAAAAATAGATAGTACGTAGTTAGGTAGCTGTGTAAGTAGCCGCGATTTGAAAGCCATCCACACCAGTTATGACACGCAAATGAATGTCTACACCCATGCTGCCTTGCCCAGAAAGCAGCGGGTGGCAAGGATACTAAAAAAAACAAACACAAAACCATGCTCTATGTAAATTGAGGTTTTCAGATCTTTTTTTCTTACTTTCGAGATACAAAGGTCTTACCTTATCGGGTACTACCCTATTGACATCGTCAGCATCCTTACGGCTGCCTCTCTTACTCTGTGCTAGTGTATGAGGCGATATAGGTCGACTGGAGGTTTCTATTATCACAAAGTGGTTGCAATATGATTAAACTCGTGTTGAGCAGTACTACCTTTCACCCCGGGTCGGTGGTCGGTTTTTCCTCTTTATCTAGTACATCACCTCCACCCGGTAAAAGATGAAAGGTTCCTTTATCCTAACTGTCAGTCAATTACGACTCCTCGGCACGGTTTTTCCATCCAGAGACAGGAAATTTGATTTCTCAAACCGATGATAGCCTCGATAGCCTCGGCAGGAAGAAAGAAGAACGAGACTACATAGGGCATGTGACATGATTACACGGACCTGTGGCGTTGATTGCGAGATTGACAATGTCCTGTAACTAACACCTTAACAGACGGTGATAGTGTCCCTTGGGGATTAAATGAAAACAAAATTAAAAAGTGTAAATTGAAAACTGTTCTGTACTCTATCTAGTCTGTTCGGACTGAGTCTGGAGGGGGAGCAGAGGTACTTTCATGGATGGATTTATGGGCACACGGAGTGCTAGTGAAAGAACATGGAATCATCAGCTTGCGATAGCACTGGGGATTGTTCCATTTCCCGTATTTCTTTCTTTTCGCCACGGATTCATGGATTTATGGAACGCACGTGCGTTAAGATGATTTAAATTCTATCTGGACGTTTTTATGACTTGACTACACACGACGCTTTGATCTCTGGCAAGGCACTTTGGGGACTAAGGCGAGAAGTGAACTCCCATACTATATATTGGTGAGAATAAATTATGATCCTGTCTCTCAGTCTCTGGCTCTCTTTTGGGCTCGGTGTGAAGAGATAAATTTCGTTAAGTGACAAAACGAGTGATTTATTCGAGGACGCGAGTTCACTATGGATGAAAAGCGTACGAGATGTGACAGCGTTTGGCGTAATCGAGTTTTTGGGGGAAGTAATTCTGGAGATTTGAAGCAGATGCTTGTTACCGAATTGCTGGTGGTTATCTTTCAATAGATTGGATTTAGTGCCCACTGTACGCGTGACGTATCAACTATGGTCAATGGAATTTATGAATGGATGGGGCTAGGACGTGGAGATAAGGTTGTGAACTGCATATTGTAATTTTCTCTTATGGGAGTCAGTGGTATGTAACAGACCTCTGAAGGGCTCAAGTGGAATCGGGTGAGGTTGGTTGGCTGTGAGAAACGGCAATTTGACATTTTAAGTGGCAACTGTCTGTGGAGAACTTACAGTAGATCTATGCAAAAAAACATTTTTGGGCAGGACGTCAAAGGATCAAACGCAATACTATCAAAAGTTAACTTGGAGTAATGAAATATATCAGGGGTGGGCTACCAAGTGTTTTTTTTTTTTTTGCCAATCATAGAATTTTTTGACACTGACAGCTGTTTCCTTTCCCGCTCGAAATCTTGCCAGCGAAACGAAATAAGTCGCTTTACGCTTGAACAGCGTTGGGAAATATTGAAAACCAATTTCCAAAATGAGCGCTGTGTAGCTCAAACCGTGCGCTTTTGAAAAGAAGTTTTGGACGAAATGAAGCACCCACCGCGACTGCTGTACGCGAGCTTGCGCAAAAAGTTCATGTGACTGGTACGCTAGTGGACAACACCCATGGTCCCCGTCGTCGTACGGTGCGCACGGATGAGAATGTGGCTACTGTGACCGAGAGTCTGACACACAATTTACGAACATCAACTCGGCGTCAACTGCTCAAAGTTTTACGCACTAACCTGAGGAGAATTCTGCACAAAGATATCAGATTATTCGCTTACAAGGTCCAAATGACTCGGCAATTGAAGGCGCGCGACTATTCGCTTCGTTATCGTTTCGCAGTTTGGACCAGAGAGCAGCTTGAATTGGACAACAATTTTCATCTCGGCGGTTACATTAACAAGCAAAATTGCCGCATCTTCTTCTTCTTCTTAGATGACGCTACACTTCCGGGTGAACCGAGGCCTCAACCAACAAGCCTCTCCAGCCGGCACGATCTTTGGCCAGCTGCTTCCAGTGCCGCAAGCCCCGTTGGTTAAGGTCCCTTTCCACCTGTGCGCGCCACCTTAGACGCGGCCGTCTTTTGCGGCATCATCCATCCGGCTTGGAGTCGAAGACTCTTCGGGCCGGAGCGGTGATGTCAATTCGCTCTACATGGCCCAGCCTTCTTAGACGTTGGACCCGAAGACGTCGCTGTACAGCCCGAACAGTTCTTGATTGAATCTCCTCCTCCACTCTCCATTTACACAAACGGGACCAAAGATTGCACGCAGAATTTTCCTCTCGAAACGCCCAAGAGCCTCTTTATCCGCTTCTGACAAAGTCCAGGCCTCAGCGCCGCAGAGGAGGACCGGGATGATTAGGGTTTTGCAGAGGGATACCTTAGTTTATCGTGGGAGGGCTCTACTACTCAGTTGCCTCTTGAGCCTAAAGAAGCAACGGTTGGAAAAAGTTATTCTGCGTCTTATCTCAGCGCTGGTATCGTTGCTGCTTCTCACTATCGAGCCAAGATAGACGAAGTCCTAAACTTCAAAAATATAGGTGTCAAAGGTGACGTTCTGACGTCGGTGTTGCACGTCTTTCTTTGATGACAGCATATATTTGGTCTTGTCCCCATTTACCCTTAGATCCACTTTAGCAGCTTCTGCTTCGCTCGCTCGCTTTGTCCGTCCAGTAACGACCTTGCGTAGGCAAGGAATTGTCTAGACTTGAAGTAGGTCGTACCTCTTGTATTGGCCGCAGAGTCCCGCACGATCTTTTCAAGTATGATGTTAAAGAAATCACATTACAACGCGTCACCCTGTCTAAAATATTCCTTAACATCGAATGCCTCGGTTAGTTCACCTCCGGCCTTAATGGAGCAGCGGGGACTCTCCATAGTCATCCTGCACAGTCTGACGAGTTTGGCAGGGATGTTAAGACATGACATGGCTCTGTATAGCTTGTCTCTATAAACACTGCCGTACGTGGCTTTAAAGTTGACAAAAAGATAGTGCGTCTTCGCACTATTTCATGGGTCTTCTCCAAGATCTGTCGTAGTGTAAATATTTGGTCTATCGTGGATTTTCCTGGCCTGAAACCACACTGGTAGGAACCTATCAGATTGTCCACGAATGGTTTCAGGCGCTTACACAGTACGGCAGAGAGGATCTTGTGCGCGATGTTCAGGACCCTTATCCCTCTGTAACTGGCGCAATCATAGGAACCGGGCAAGCGATGCTGAGAGTACATTCGTCGGGCATGCATTCTTTCGACCATATCATGCAGATGAATTGGTGCATGTTCCTGATCAGCTCATCGCCAGCTGCTTTAAACAGTTTCGCGGGAAGTCCGCCTGCTTCTGCAGCTTTATAAGACCTAAGTTTCGATATCGCTAACTTAACATCGTCTAGGTCGCGTGGACGGCACTCTATTTCGTCTTCGTCTATTGTGAATGGTTCGTTCTGCCTGACGGCGGCATTTTGAGTATCATCGTCGTTATACAGTCTGCAGAAGTGGTCCATCCACATTATCAGCATCGACTGCAGGCTTCTGCTCTGGCTTTATAGCCTCGGCTTGTTCGTTTTACTTTTTTGTAGAACTTTCGAATGTCGTTCCTGCAATAGCATCTCTCCATCTCCTTGATCTGGCGCTTCTCGAGCTCCTTGGGCCTGTCTGCACTCGTCATCAAACCAGGGGTTTCTTGAAGGTGGTGAAACCGAGTACATCTGAGGGGGCCTCTCTAATGGCGTTCTGACAACGTCTCCATTGCTCTTCTATGGTTTGTGCAGATTGCATCGGGACTTAATAGAGCTTGAGGGTACTTGATCGGCGAAGGTCCTGGCGGTCTCTTGCGATTGCAGCTTTAAGACGGTAAATTTTGGTGTTCTTTCTCGACTCCGTTGGTACCGAGAAATTCGCATCCGTACCTTGGCTTCAACAAGGTAGTGATCCGAGTCGATGTTGGCTTCTCGAAAGGTTCGGACGTCTAGGATGCTGGAGGTAGGCCTGCCGTCGATCGCAATTGATTGGTTGTCGATTGATCGGGGGATCACCTCATCTGGGGCTCGGAAAACCCGGACATTATTGTGACAGTTTGGTGCGGATCGTGGAGTGGTGGCATCATTGGAGCATTTTTCCTCAAAAATGAGGCTGGGAACAACGTTTCGATGAACTGTGGGCGTTAACCGCCTTTTTTTTTTACTGTAATTGAAAACACGTATTTGGACGACCTCTGGTTCATGCAGGATGACGCGCCATGCTACACAGCCCAAGCGACAATAGATATTTTGCGCACCAAATTCCCAAATCGTGTTATCAGCAGTCTTGGGGGTGTCAATTGACCGCCTCGGAGCTGCGATTTGACCCCTTTGGCCTTTTTTTGTGTGGGGAACCGTGAAGGACCGATGTTATGGCAACAATCCGGAAACGATTCTAGCACCAATGTCATCCAAGCAATCCGTGAGCTACAGCCCGAAACCATCAAAAAGGTCTTGGAAGATTGGGGTAACAGGATGCGCTACTGTGCAGGCAGCCGAGGCAACCACTTGAACGATGTTGTATTTCATGACTAATGGGAGTGTTTGTTCTTACTAACAAAGCAATAACGCGTGGGAAACATTTAATTTTGTTCATCGTATCGCATTTTTAAAAACGAACTTGTATTTGGCCTACCCTCCTAGCACATGAGCAAACGATTTTTAGCCATAACTATCCTTAGTGGAGTTTTTATAAGAAAAACTGACTGAAGTACGGATAAATGGATCAACTATCCGATGGAGAACTTGACTGATCGATGGACTGAAGGATAGATAAAGTGACTATGGATAGACTGACAGACGGATAGACTTACTGATGGATAGGCAACTGATGGATAGTCCCGAGAAACGCGACCCCGCTTTTGCAAACAATTAAAACTGAATCAGGCATTAAAACTACCTGACCATTGCAGCATCTTCCAAGCGGAGCTGCTAGCAATAAACAAAGTCCTGTCAGGGCTAAGGTGGAACGTGATATCAGTCAAAGTTGCTCGAATCTTCACTGACAACCAAGCTGCCCTGAAATCGCCGGAGTCTTATGCCTCAAACCTCGACTGCCGTCTATCTCTTAACGATATGGCTGAAGAGTTTACCCATCACCTCTCATGGGTACACATAGCAACATTTCAGGAAATGAAAGAGCTGTCATGCTCGATGGCATACGCTGGTTCACCACTAGCAGCCATTAAACTACAGCTAACGAATCAAGCCACGGCTGAGACGAATCTGAGATAGTTCCAAGGGCATACCTGGTCACGACTTGACCGACAGAGAGCCACCGAACTAATCTTCCTTAAACGAACCGACATCAGCATGATAATTGGTGTCATCACTGGTCACTGTCTTATTGGCAGTCATGCACAAAGACTAGGGACAGCTTCTGCGGAAGCTGTGAGAACGAAGACGAGGTTGAATCATTCAATATCTGCTCTGCGTCTGTCCGGCCCTCTGTCATATCAGGAAACGATACCTAGGATTCTGGTTCCTTAATAATCTGACTGACGTTCAGCAGTTAAGGATAACTGAAATTCTTAATTTTGTAAGAAGTACACAGGGCCCATCTGGCCTAGATGTGTACTCCCCCTTTCCTGGAGGCTACGTATTACCTACCTACCTACCCACCTAACTGATAGAGAGACTAGCTCTAAATTAATTGACTGACTGTTGGGGAAACTATCTGGAGAGACTGACTGATGGATAGACTGAATGACGGACATACTGACTGATGGATAAACTGGTTGATGAATAAGCTGTCTGATGGAGAGACTGACTGACGGATAGACTGGCTAATGGATAAACTGACTGATGGACAGACTGATTGACAGGTAGACTGACTGAAGTACAGCCTGACTGATAGATAGACTGGTTGATGGATAAACTGACTGATGGATAGACTAACTGAGTTCTAGCTGCAATCTGCCAGATTATGCAGGCCAACTTCAACGTCTTAAGGACACTGTCAATTTTAATGAAGTTAAATTCTATCTAGTGTCGGTGGAAGTTCAAGAAGCAACGTGAAGAATTATAGAGTCAGCCCACATGGATGAAAAAGGGCAACTTGCAAGGATAGTATTGTGTTCACCTTTTGAAGCCCCATCTCTACGCACATAATTTTTTTGTCCGATCCCCAACAAAGGACACTGAATTTTCGAGCAATAAGCCTGCAGATCTAGATGCCGCCTTGGCGCAGTGGTTAGTGTACTTTACTCTGGCAAAACCCTCCATAGTATACTTACCATGCAAAAGCTTCTCGACTCACGCTGTAGGTCCCTTTCACCTGTGGTGAAAATAGATCACACATAACATGGGTGATTGAGAGAAGCTTGGCTCTGGCTCTTTATGGGCTGTACCGCCACCATACTATCTACTGGAAAATAAATCGCCTCCACAAGGGAAAGAAAATGGAAACCCAAGATCCTTATATATAGCTTCATGATAGGATGGTAAACACGTTATTTGGAAAATGTTCAGTACCAATTTAGAAATCCTACAAATTGGTAAAGTCGTAGTTCTTATTTCACGAAGTGGCTGGGTTAAAAACACATTTGCCCCTCTTGATTGCGGCGGATCCCTTCGAACTCATACATTTCTAGGCCAAAATGCTTTACCAGAAAATCCACATTGGAAATATGGTTCCACAAAACACAACATTTTCGAATTAATTGAATTCCAAAGGGTTTGCTCTGAAATACTTATTGCGATCCATGTAATACTCCTGCACTTTCGCAGGATTCTCCTTTTCCACCAAGCCGCACTTGGATCACAACCCATTAACTAGTCAAGAATGAATTCCCTTCGCCCATCCGGGGTTCCGACAACGTTCTGCTATCCTGCCGGCACGTTCGTCCTCTTATTCGGAAAATCCCCCGAGCAAGTGCATGCATAAACGGCGAAACATCTTACAACGTTCTCGAAGATAATTGGCAACTCTTGAGACAAGAATCCGTCGTACCCAAACTCATGTCCTTTCACTTCGACTCTTCCGTCTTTCCCTCTTGACTTGTTCTCGTTTTGCCATCCGCCGCCTACCCCCTGTTATCCGTGGGATAAGGTATCGGCAGACGAACAATTTCCGGATCGAATAGAATGCCAATGACTTCTTTGCCTCCGTCTCTTCCGGATTGGATGTCGATTACAAAAGGATTCCCTTGGGTAATACGTACTCGAATGTCACTTGAAAGCAGCACTTATGTCATCAAGGATTACGAAGAAGTCATAAAGGGATGACAGGAAGGCAAATAGGGAAGAAAGTTTAAGACAAAGTTTCATTACAAATTCATCGGACGCTTTTGGGGGGGCTCCGATGTACTGCCGGTGCTCCCAAATTGACCAATTAGGAAGTTTCGCAAGGAAGAGACCAATAATATTCAATTGTTGTGGCCAGATCGGTTGTGCGCGACTAGAACCGGGTGCTCCAATCGATGTCTTTCGGAAGAGGCACTTGAATGATTCTCGTGCTTTAAATGTTGATGAAATTCGCTGGCTATTTTCCGTTCTAGTGTTGTGCAGTGATGAAATTGCATCCACTTGTCCGGGGCGACACTCATTAGACGGATGGGCAACTGCTGTGTTTTTCTTATCCCGTCAGGAAGGGCATTTGCATACTATTGTCATATGGTGTAATAAATGTTTTATTTCGTCCTTGCATTTTTCTGTTTTTCTCTTTTCATTGTTGCGCCGATGGTACCGGGTATGGTGACGACAACAACAGCGAATTGCACAGTGGGAAGCATCACCTATTCACATGGACAGACATTCAAATTGGATTGTAAGACACAATGTGTCTGCGAGGTAAGATTTATGAAGCCATTTCGAGTGGGCAAAAGCTGCTTTAGTGTGTAATTTTTGTTTTTGTTATCCTTCTTTCCACATTAGACATTCCGCCTTCCTAGTCAGGGATTGTCCTTAAATGATTCTCTTCCGCACGGGTGGTGAGTCAGTCATCCTACCCCAAGCTAGTCAGTTTTCGCGCAATGGCTTTAAATGTTTATGAGTTTTCCTTGGATCCTGGATGCATGCCACGAGAATTGCATCTTTATCCTTATTGCTTGCTTGCTATCATCCGTATCCTGGCAAGACTCCTGCGGTTTGTTAAAGTATCGTGGAAACTGCATATTCCGCCAGATGTCTGACTCGTAGTTTGTTCGCTCACTCGTTTAATCCTCCGAATCCTCTTTCTACTCATTCATCCTTCGTCCTTGTAGTCTATTTCGTTCTGTTTTTTTGCGTTTAACGTCGATGTTTGTTTTGAATTTGGTTTTGCCCGAACTCAATTTGTTTGTTTTTTGATTGCAGAACGGACGACATGCTTGCTCGTCGCTGTGTCCAAAGGAACAGCTGCCGGCGCCGGAGGATACGATTTCATGCAGATCGCCACGTCTTGTCGAAGTGCCTGGCCATTGCTGTAGAATGTGGCTCTGCGAGAATCCAACAGCTGACGGTATGTACTCGAGTTTCTGTTCTTTCATTTTTGTTTTTTGGCTCTGCGTTGTGGACCGGAATGGACTCTAGAGGGAGCCTAAAGGAAAGGCACGTACTGCTAGTACAAGGCACATTCATATGCATGAGGTTGGTGAGGTGGACTGGTAGTTCATTGGTATGACGAACATATGGTTTTGCTTGGGACATTCTGCGTTTTATGATTCAGTGTTAGGTTAGGAATACGATATTTTCGTAACCTCAAACTCGCAATTGTTGGTCGGAAAGGGGAACAGCGGGCAGAACCTGGCAAGCGGTTTCGGAGTTTTATGATGCCTTTCTCCTGGTCGCATGCAATGATGACTGATGGTTCAATTCAGGTTGATTATGTTGTCTGGATGCTAGTTTTTAGGGTTTTCTCTTCGAATATACATACATAAGTGAAATTGAATGAGTGAATGCGATTCATATCGCCTCGTATGTCTAATAGGATGACAGGGTTTGCTAAAGGATTGACCTTAATAGAAAGATGACTTCGCCAAAGATGAGTTCTACGATCTCCTAGACAGAACGTATGCCCAATGTCCCAGCTATGATATCAAAATTGTACTAGATGACTTCAATGCTAAGCTGGGTAAGGAAAGCATCTTTGAACGAGTCATCGGTAAACATAGCCTACACGACACCACATCCGATAACGGACACAGGCTAATTGATCTTGATACGGGGCAAAATCTCCTTCTAGCCAGTACGCGCTTCCCGCACCTCGATATACACGAAGGCACCTGGCGGTCTCTTGATCAATCGACTACCAACCAAATTGATCACATCGCGATCGACGTCAGACACTCCTCCACTATTCTTGATGTCCGAACTTTCCGAGGGGCTAGCTACTTTCGCCAGAAACCGCTCGTGCTTTTACCGATCGCGTCTCCCTTAAGCTCTCCAATACACCTCCAATCCTCCACGCTATCAATAGAACAGCAGTGGAGCCTTTGCAAACAAGCCCTGAAAAGCTCTGCATCTGAAGTTTTGGGCTTCAAGGCTCTACTACGAAGAAACACCTGGTTCGATGACGAGTGCAAGAGGATTCACACAGCGAAGCAGGATGCATATAAAGCCTCGCTGAATAAAAGAACAAGAACAGCTCGTGAGCTCTACGAGTTAAAAAGAGGGGAGGAGCATAAGCTTCTTAGAAGAAAGAAGAAAGAGCACAAGAAGCGCGCGATTGAGGTTTTTGGAGAGGTGTTACTGCAGGCGTGAAGTTCGAAAGTTTCATCAACAGATAAAGCGAACATACCAAGGTTATAAAGCCAGAACGGATGCCCGCAGGGATGAGAACGGACACCTAGTAGTAGAATCGCAGTCGATGCTGAGAATATGGAAAAACCACTTCTGCAGACTCTATAACGGCGATGTTGGTCAATATACCGCTGTCAGGCAGAATGATCCATTTCTAATCGACGAAGACCGCAGAGAATTCCGTCCCCCTGACCTCGACGAAGTTAAGATTGCCATATCGAAGCTCAAGTCGAATAAAGCTGCTGGCGCAGACGAACTGTTTGCTGAGCTCTTCAAGGCAGCTGGGGATGACGTGGTTGGGAGCATGCACCAGCTCATCCGTAAGATATGGTTAAGGAAAGCATGCCCGGGGAATGGAGTCTCAGCATCGTATGCCCGATCCACAAGAAAGGAGACCCCTCTGATTGCGCCAACTACAGAGGAATAAGTCTCCTTAACATCGCCTAAAAAATCTTCTCTGCCGTTTTGTGTGAACACCTGAAGCCTTTTGTAAATAAGCTGATAGGTCCTTATCAGTGCGGATTCAGGCCAGGGAAGTCCACCATCGACCAAATCTTCACGCAGATCCTGGAAAAAACCAATGAATTTCAAGTCGACACTCACCACCTATTTGTCGACTTCAAAGCCGCATACGACAGCGTAATTAGAGACGAGCTATACAACGCTATGTCTACCCTTGACATACTTGCTAAACTCGTCCGACTATGCAGGATGACTTTGGAGAATGCTCGCTGCTCCAACATCATATTAGAAATGATTGGGCAAAAATCACTGGCCAATACAAGAGGCACAATATATTTTAAATCCTTGCAAGTCTTTGCATACGCCGACGATATTGACATAATAGGTAGATCACAGCGAGATGTCAATGAGGCTTTTGCGAGTATTGAGATGGAGGCGGCGAAAATTGGCTTGGCAGTAAACGAGGGCAAAACTAAATATATGCTGCCATCAAAAAAGGACGCTCACCATCGACGTCTTGGCCAGAACGTTTGTATTGGCAGATATAAGTTTAAAGTAGTTAAGGACTTCGTCTACCTTGGCTCCGCAGTGACCTGGAAAAACGACGTCAGTTCCGAAATCAAAAGCAGAATCCCTCTTGCCAATCGCTGTTTCTTTGGGCTCAGTTGACTCTATATAAGACCCTTATCATCCCGGTCCTGTTGTATGGCGCAGAAGCATGGACACTATCAAAAGCGCATGAGGAGGCCCTTGGTCGGTTCGAGAGAAAGATTTTGCGCGTGATTTTTGGGCCTATAAACGCAGACGGGGGATGGAGGAGAAGATTCAACCACGAACTTGACGGACTGTACAGCGACGTGAGCCTAGTCAGGCGTCTACGGATTCAACGCCTAAGGTGGCTGGGCCATGTAGAGCGAATGGACACCACAGCTCCAGCCCGGAGAGTCTTTGAATCCAACCCCGAGGGACGAAGAAGCAGACCACGGCCGCACTTAAGATGGCGCACACAGGTGGAAGGGGACCACACCCAGTTGTGCGGCAATGGAAAAGGCAAGCAAAAGGTCGTGCTAGATGGAGGGGCATGTTGGTTAAGGTACAGGTTTACCCCGAACTATAGTGCCCGTTAAGAAGAAGAAGAAGAAGGATGTAGGACTTAAGGGCCATCCGGTAAGGCTTGGGGTTTAGAAAACTCTGTCCCTGACTTAAGAGTCATCAGAATGATATTTTTTTAGGCATCGAAAGCCTCCTCACAGGCGGTTGCCTATATGTTTACGTGCCTTTGTGGGCGCATGTACATACACATCTGCGTATATCTGCCTGTCTGTCCGTTTGCGTAGGTATACTTCGGAGTACAGCTGCGTAGCCGCTCACGTCTACTCTGTTGGTTCCTGTGTGCTCTCCCTCTCTCTTCTCTCTCGCTTTAGTCTATCCAATTCTTGGCATATGCCCTTAGCATAAGCACTCACATGTTTTCGGATTTCAGCATGCGATTTACTCAATTCTCCGGAGTCGGAGTTTATCCCATACTGCTTGCAATGCATCTCTTTGTAGAAGGACTCGTGGGCAGTGAAAATTACGTGCTCCACAGCTTCGGGGACATTACTGGACGATGGACAAGGGGGGAATCATCATTGCCATATTTGTACAAGAATGACCGGAAACAGCCTTGTCCCAGTTACGTGAAGTAAAAGTTAACTTCACCATGTCTGCTGTTTATCCAAGTCACTATTCTCGGAATAAGGCGGTCAGTTCAACGGCCCTTAAATGAAAGGCCCCAGCGTTGTTGCCGCTCATTTAGGAGACATCACGATACACAAGGAAACCGTGGAACCCACTTGAACCATGTCTTATTCCATACAGAATGTCGTTGACAT
The DNA here is from genome assembly GCA_951905685.1 of Eumerus sabulonum. NCBI lineage: Eukaryota > Metazoa > Arthropoda > Insecta > Diptera > Syrphidae > Eumerus > Eumerus sabulonum. The sequence goes on along the minus strand of OX645061.1, from coordinate 10,745,350 downwards.
GCCTATTAGAAAACCCTTTACCTAGTGCCTGTCTGCCATGTTCTTTCTAGAGAACTTGCACTGCAAATAGTGCATGTTCAGGTCGGAGCTGTACTTTCGATGCGCCCTACACGGCCTAGCCACTTTAGACACTGTATCCGTAGACGTCGCACCACGCCGATGTCGCTGTACAACCCGTACATTTCTTCGTTAAATCTTCTCCTTCATACTCCGTTTGAACAAACGGCACCGTAGATAGTGCGTAGAACTTTCCTCTTGAAACGACCAGGGGCATCTTCATCCACTTTTGTTAAGGTCCAAACCTCTGCCCCGTCACCTTGGTTTTCCGAGAAGGGGCTCTACTTCTCAGTTGTCTCTCGAGCCCAAAGAAACAGCGATTGGCAATAGTGATTCTGCGTCTTATCTCAGCGCTGGTGTTGATGTCGCCGGTCATCAGTGAGCCAAGGTAGACGAATTCCTTGACCACTTCAAGGTTATATCCGCCTATGGTGACATTCCGGCCAAAACGTCGATGTTGACCGTCTCTTTTTGATGAAAGCATATTGCATATTTGGTTTTACCCTCATTAACCTTGAGACCCATCTAAGCCGCTTCTACCTCAATACTTACAAAGGCCTCATTGACGTCTCGCTGTGTCCGTCCAATCACGTCAATGTCGTCGGCATGCGCAAGCTATTGCGTAGACCTGTAATAAATCGTGCCTCTTGTGTTGACCAGTTACTCCTGCACGATCTTTTCAAGCACGATGCTGAAAAAGTTGCATGACAGCGCGTCACCTTGCCTAAATCCTTTACCAACATCAAAGGTCTCGGTTTGCTCATTACCGACCTTAATGGAGCAGCGAGATTTATCCATTGTCATCCTGCACAGTCGGACGAGTCTGGCAGGGATGTTAAAACTAGACATGGCTTTGTATAGCTCATCTCTATACACGCTATCATATGCAGCCTTGAAATCGACAAAGAGGTGGTGAGTGTCGATTTGCTATTCCTGGGTCTTCTCCAAGATCTGCCGTAGCGTAAATATTTGGTCTATTGTGGATTTACCTGGCTTGAAACCACACTGATAAGAGCCGATCAGATCAACGGTTTCAGGCGGTCACACAATACGGCAGAGAAGATCTTATATGCGATGTCAAGGAGACTTATTCCCCTATAGTTCGCGCAGTTGTAGGCAAACGATGCAGAGATTCCATTCGTCGTGCATGCTTTCCTCCGACCAGACCTTGCAAATGAGATGGTGCATGCACTTTACCGCCTTAAAAAGCTCAGAGACAGGCCGTCTGTGCCCACGGCTTTATCAGACTTAAGTTTTCTTCTTCTTTGGTGGCATTACAGCCCATGAAGGACCAGAGCCAAGCTTCTCTCAATCACCCATATTGTGTGTGATTCTATTTTTCACACAGGTGAAAGGGACCTACAGTTTAGCTGCAGCTTTTTCTAGGCAAGTTATACTACGGGGGGTTTTTCCAGTACCCCGCCGAGGACGGCGTTGGCGTTGGTGTTATCGGGATCCGTATTCGCTCAGAGTCCAACATACTAACCACTGCGCCACGGCGTCCTCAGACTTAAGTCTTGATATCGCTATTTTGACTTCGTCTAGGTCGGGTGGACGGAATTCTCTTTCATCGTCGTCCATTACGAATGGATCGTTGTGCCAGACAGCGATGTCTGTCTGTCATCGCCGTTAAACAGTCTGCAGAAATGGTCTTGCTAAGTCCTCAGCATCGACTGTGATTCCACTACCAGTTCTCCATTGTGATCCCTGTAGGCCTCCGCTCTGGCTTTGCAGCCATGGCATGTTCGTTTTACTTTGTTGTAAAACTTCCGGGCGTCATTCCTGCGAAAGCATCTCTCCATCTCCTCGATCTCATGTTTTCCGTATTCCCTTTTCTTTCTTCTGAGAAGCGTGTGTTCCTCTCTTCTCTTCTGTTCATAGGTTTCGGGAGCAGCTCTCCTCCGTCGTTGCAGTGTGGCTTTATATGGTTCTTGTTTTGCTGCATGGACTTATTCGCATTGTTCATCGAACCAGGGGTTTCTAGGGGGTGACGGTTTGAAACCCAGCACCTTTAAGGCAGCGTCTCTGACGGCCCTCTGGCATTGCGCCCATTGCTACTCTATTGATTGCGCTGCTGTGGGCGGATTTTGAGAGAGCTTGGAGGATACACGATCGGCAAAGACTCCGGCAGTCTCTTGCGATTGTAGCTTTCCGAGGTCAAACTTACGTTGTCCTACTCGACTCCTAAGCATTCTTGATATCCTCACACGTACCTTGGCTACAACAAGGTAGTGGTCCGAGTCGATGTTGGCTCCTCGGAAGGTTCGTACGTCGAAAATACTGGAGGAGTGTCTGGCGTCGATCATAATGGTATCAATCAGGTACCCTTGTGGATATTGAGTTGAGGGAATCGTGTGTTTGCTACAAGGAGGTGACGCACCGTTGGGAAATCGATTAGCTTAAGTCCGTTGTCGGAAGTGGTGTGATGGAGGTTATGCTTTCCTGTGATCGACCCAAGTGTGTCCTCTTTGCCCAGTTTTGCATTAGAATCTCCTAGAACTATTTTTGTGTCGTAGCTGGGGCATTGGGTGTATGTTCAGTCCAGGAGATCATAAAAGTCATCCTTAAGTCGATTATCTTTTTCTTCAGTGGGGGCGTGTACGCATATTAGGGTGATATTCCCCAGTGTACTCTTGATGCGAAATGTTATGAGGCGTTCGCTTACATAACGATGCTTACGACTCTTAGTCTAAGTCCACCTTAAGCGCTAACCCAAATAAGCGTTGCTTGTTTTCCTTGTAACAGTTACCGTAATAGATATCACAGTTTTTTGCCTGGTCCATCCCATCGCTCTTCTTGGAACGCGGTAATGTCTGCCTTATAGCAGTCCAAAGAGTTGACCAGTAGTCCGGCTGCACCTGGTCTGTTGAGGGACCTAACCTTCCAGGTGTTCGTTCCGGAATTCCTTTCCTTTTTGACGTTTGCGGGGGTCCTCAACACGTAATCCATCCGTATCCGCGGCTATTGGTTGTTCCTGAACAAAATGTTGTTATAGGCGATAGGGATGGAGAGCAACCTGGAGGGCTACGTTCATCTTTCCCCAGGAACAAGGGGTCGGGTCGCTGCACACATTGGTTCACTACCTGGTGGGTGGCAATACAGCTATCCAGAGAAGGCTGTTTGTCAACTTGGATTGAGCAGAGATCGAAGCTGGCGTTTGCCATGTTAAACGCGATCTACTTCGTTGTTCTGTTTACTCGCTCCCTCCTCCCCTATATCTACCAAGTACATAGTTCTATTCACACAGTCTGAAGACGTTGTCATGAACCTTATTTTTGACATTCCGCTACCCTGGCCCATGCAAAAATGTTCCGCCTTCCTAGTAACATGAACTCTCACAACAACCATTCCATACTGCTCTGCCCGATCTATAGTTGAGCTACTAGGCACCAAGGACTCACTCACTATTTAGATGTATGGTTAGTAAAAGAATCGAGTTGTAACCTCGAGTATCAAAGAATTGTGTGGTGGATCTCCATGGTCTTAATAATCGTTTCTCCCCCTATAGTCATCGTTTGTTTACTGCTTCATGGCCCATAAATCCTAAAAAGTTTCGTATGGCCCGTATCAAAGGACTACAGGAAATGGCCCTAATGTCATCAGAATGACATGATCAACATAATAAACAAACTTTTGTCAATAAAACCTTATAGGCACCGTCAGGTATTCTACAGCAAATGCTTTCCTGTTTCCGTTCACCATGGATTCAATTACTCTTGGCAGTAATTCACACTTACCACCTGCCACCACACACAGGACTTGTAGTACGTTCGTGAAAGTGCAGTTGAAAGTAAAAGTTTTCTTTTTTTTTTCTTTATTTTACCATTCAGTCACCGCCACGTGTCACAATACATCGTCCAGCCCATGGACACCGTGCTCCGAGTCGTGCGGCATTGGAATATCAACTCGAGTGACTAGCACAACGGCCGGATGTCACAAGTTGAGCAATATCCGGCTCTGCGAGAACCGCAAATGTGATGACAATAAATTTAGTAATCTAGTCGATAGTAGCTTTGCAGAAACGCACGAGCATAGAATAAGGGTAAGTTCTAGATACAAAATCAATAAAAATGCAAATACGACTGCCATGATGGGATAAATCATGAAAACTTTGTTTCGGATACAGAAAGGACACGAGTGCCGGAGTATGCAGAGATTAGGTCCGGCGAGAATTCGCCTGGGACCATGTGTCTCGAGGAAACTGTATCGTCCGAAGACATGCGGACGATGTCATCATTCAAACAAATGTTGTGTGCCTTCTGTGTCAACTACAATACAAGTGAGTAGCAATAGTGTAGTGTGAAGAGACTTAATCAACATTTGATTTGACTATCTGTTTTATCCTTTTCTTACGGATCGTAGGTTGAAGTTTTATGTCCATTGAAAGCAGGCGACCCCTTTAGCTATGCTGAAAGTGGCCAGGATCTATGGGACAGCCAATCACTGGAGCCAATCGACCAGGAAATGCTGCAGTCCAGGCAAATTCAAATCGAGAATAAATTCATTGCGGTTCAGTGGGTCCTTAAATGTGAATGCAGAGCGAATGTAAGTACGATTACCTTTAGTTTTCCTCCATTTTTGTTGTTATTGTTGTCGTTTAGCACAGTCAGTGTTCTGGAGTCAATCGAACATAGCGACAGTGTTCTTTTCGCGCCCTTATCTATAGAATCCTCGAGTCAGTCGATTCGATTGTAATGAAATGGATCTCAAGCATCTGGAATGCAATAATAGATTTTCACTTTTTCAATTTCATCTTGTGCTTCAGATGCATTTTCTGCCGAATCATTCAATCTGTGAGATAGATAGATGTCGGTGGCAGGAAAGAGCTTGAGCTCAAGGTTAGTTACAGCGAGTTGCACTCGGATTACAATCGTCGTCCTTCGGAGCACTCTACCGTCCTTCGCGAGACATTAACTACGCTCCTAGAGCACTTGTGCTTAGTAACAGTTGCATCTGTTACTGACAGTAGTTGTTAGCCCGCCGGGTGAAGGTTGGCCCGAGGTCCGACAGGGTGGGACAGGAGCAAATATCAATTTAAAAGTCATTAGATGCAATAATTATTTTCTTTTTCCTTTCCCATCGTATACGAGGACGGGCGGCATCTGCTAAATGCTTTGTCGTCCTTTGATATGCATCAATGTGAATTGGTATTTCCTTGAGCTTTGCGTTGCCTTTTTCGTTTTCGGCAGAGGGTAAGAAGTTTCTCAAGTGTTTGGTGGTAATAAGCAAAAGGAATTGTTCTCATTTGATGCAGCCACAAAGTCACTTAAGTGCTTTGTGTAGTTGTAAGATGTCGGAAAATTGCATCCTGCCGGTGTGGTTGACGATAATGCGTGTAAGGACGTTGTAATTTCGGTTCCTACGTGTTGTGTGAAGAGCATAGCTTCGTCCTTACCTGATGAGTAAATGTTTGCCTTCACGGTGTAGGTCTTAATTGAAAAAGGAAACTCGCCTACATGCCGTAGTCGTACCGTACCTCCACAAATCCCTGAAGAAAATTTCTATTATCCACGAATATTTCGCGCCCCATTCCACATAATCCCAGATTCAGAATTGATTCGCACCTTAATCCGTTCTTACTGCTCCACTACTCAAGCTGAAAATCCATTCCCCAACCTTTCAATCCGGTCCTCGGTTTTCTAATTAATTTAGCAGCACGCTACAGCCGAGGGCTGTCGTCAGAGAGCAAACACCACCTGATAACTACCATGTGCGCCTATACAGCTCACGAATATCCTTCGGATTCACTGCCATTCAGTGGTGGTGTAAGATATCCGCGAAATATGTACTACTTCGGTCTTACGTTGGTTTGTTCTGAATTATTGAGTCCTTGATCCATTTCGTCGCAAATCCTTTTGTGCTATTATCTGAAAAAACAATGGCATTCGCTGCAGTTCATTCGTTACGAAGAATTAATGCAAAAACCGATCGATCTGGAACCATACCACATTGAGGTCGTCACCTCTAGTGGTCGTCTGTCTGGTGTAACAACCGCTAATACCCTGCAATGGCAATGAGTTGAATTTTTCATATTTCCACTGTTGCATTCGAGTATCTGTATCTGTATACTGGTAACTGTCCGAATGCGGATGGAATATGCCAACATGGGTACCGGTAATGACTGGAACTCATTACATGGTCGTTATCCTAGCTACGAGTGGGGAGATGGTTGGTTCCTCGAGGCGCATTAGAGGCGAGGACGGTCGACCGGTTACGTTGTTTATGATGAGTTGCTCGACGGACACTTTATGGCTGAATGTTGCAGTTGTCGGGAGTGGAGTCTGTTAATTAAAAAATACAGAATGGAATTACAGCAAATGGTAGTGGATAATGGGGCAAAAAGGATTCAAAATATGCTTGTGGTGAGTGGGGTGGATGGGAAATGGAAAGAAATGCAATTGCTGATGGCGTGACAAGGCATGGGAGTGGTTGTTAAAAGGTGATTTGTAGAATGGATGGGAAACAGTTGTTGCATGCATGGCGTGGAGAAGGAGATTTTAGTCACTACTCCAAATGGGAGACGATGACTCGCTGAGTGCGGGAATGTTTTTTTAATTAAATTATGTGAGTTAGTGTGAATTAGGGTACTGTGGCCCACTGGAACTTTTGAATAAATATGTACGAGTATACGGGGCTAGAGATGGGATAGTATGGGTTGCTATGCTTGGCAATGGGGGCAGCTTTTTCAAATACGCAGAGACAAATGCAACTAGTTGGGATTAATAGGTTGAAAATGAGTTGGTGTTAATGGACGAGTAAATTACTTATTTATTTAAAGCTGAAATCCGGCGATCAGATACTGTTAGATGTTGGGGCTGGCCATAATGCAGTGATAAACATCACCGACTATTGAGCGTAAGGCATGTAGTTCATGGTCTGTCCATAGCCAAGACATACAATTCCTAAACGGGAAAAACACACCCCGACACCCCGCGATCTTGACAAACACCAATAGCTGCGTGATCCACAAATCAAGAAAAACTCATACCCACCTTGGTGGAACGCAGCTCTAAGCAAACTCCGCAAGGACTGTCGAAGGCTCTTCAATAAAGTAAAGAGCACAAAAAGCGACAGAGACTGGCGCCTGTACAGAGACTCACTCAGGGTGTATAAGCAAACTCGGAGGAAAGAACAAAGAAAGTCTTGGAAACTCTTCAGCAGCAATGTGGAGACAATTTCAGACGCCTCCAGGCTGAGGAAAATACTCTTGAAAGATCCACTAACTCCGAGTTGTACAAAGGGACTTTGGACAACGTCTGAAGAAGAAACACTTAACCTTTTCTTCAATACGAAATACGCACTTCCCAGGCTGCTCGCAGGACTCAGTGCAAACGCGAGGAACTCATCTTTCCTCCGCGATAGAGGGATAGTGAATTATGTGGGCGTTAAAATGCCTTAAGCCCTTTTAATCGCCCTACCCCATCGAGCTTACACAAGCTACGGAATTGACTATACCATGGCTCAACCAGGACCAGGGCCTCAACCAATAAGCCTCTCCAGCCGGCACGATTATTGGCCAGCCGCTTTGAGTGCCGCACGCCCAGTTGGTTGAGGTCCATTTCCGGACGGTCCCTCGGTCGCTCTACATGGCCTAGCCATCATAGACGTTGGATCCGAAGACGGCTAACCAGGCCGATGTCGCTGTACACCCCGTACATTTCGTGGTTATGTCTCCTCCTCCAATCTCCGTTTACATAAACGGGACCAAAGATTGCACGCAGAATTTTTCTCTGGAAACGCGTAAGAGCCTCTTCCCAGCGCCGTAAAGGAGGACCGGGATGATTAAGGTTTTGTAGAGGGATACCTTAGTTTTTCGAGAAAGGGCTCTACTACTTAGTTGCCTGTTGAGCCCAAAGAAGCAGCGGTTTGCAAAAGTTATTCTACGTTTTCTCCCAGCGATGGTGACGTTTCTGGTTGTCACTACCGAGCCAAGGTAGACGAAGTCCTTGACTACTTCAAAAATATAGTTGCCGAAGGTGACGTTCTGCCCAAGACGTCTGTGTTGCGCGTCTTTCTTTGCTTACGAACGCCTCATTTACGATTCGCTTTGTCCGTCCAATGACCAAGAGAGAGTGGTAGGGACCGAGGAAATCCCAACTCCAGCCGCTGAAGTAGCCCTCCCACCCAGCATAGAAGAAGTCGGCACAGCTATTCAGAAGCTGAAGAACAACAAGGCCGCAGGCTCAGATGGCTTGCCATCAGAGCTCTTCAAGGCTGGCGGCGATGTTCTGGTAGGGAGCATGCACCAGATCATCTGCAGAATTTGGGAAGATGAGAGCATGCCCGACGACTGGAATATGCTCTATATGCCCCATCCACAAAAAAGGCGATCCTACCTCTTGCAAGAACTATAGAGGTATATCCCTGCTCAATGTCGCATACAAGATCCTGTCCAGCGTATTGTGTGAACGTCTAAAACCATTTTGCACCGCACTAATCGGCAGCTACCAGTGCGGCTTCCGGCCCGGCAAATCAACTATAGACCAAATTTTCACACTTCGACAAATCCTGGAAAAGACCAACGAGTTTCAAATCGATACACACCATCTTTTCATCGATTTCAAAGCCGCATACGACAGCATTCATCGTGAAGCACTGTTTGGGGCGATGGCCGAATTCGGGATCCCGGTAAAACTGATCCAGTTGTGTCGCGCCACGCTAAAAAACACGCGATGCACCGTGCAACTCGGTTCTAGGACCTCGGAACCATTCGAAACATGCACCGGATTTCGGCAAGGAGATGCGCTGTCATGTGACTTCTTCAACCTGGTGCTGGAGCAGATAGTGCGACGGGCAGGCGTCAGCAGGGAAGGCACTATCTTTTACAAGTCCATCCAGCTGCTAGGATACGCGGATGATATCGACATCATCGCGTGTTCTCGCCGTGGCATTGTAGAAGCATTCACGGCGATTGAAGAACAGGCGAAACGAATTGGCCTTAAGATCAATGAGGACAAAACGAAATACATGCTGTCAAGCAAAAACCAATCCGTCGCTCACCACCTGGGACAAAACATAACAATTGACAGCTACAATTTCGAGGTAGTTAAGGAGTTTGTCTACCTCGGGGCAAACGTAAATTCCACAAATGACACCACAGTGGAGATCCGGCGTAGAATCGCCCTTGGCAACCGCTGCTACTTCGGCTTGTCCAAACAACTGGGGTCAAAACTCCTCACTCGAAAGACCAAAGTCATGCTTTACAAAACGCTCATTCTGCCAGTCTTGCTGTACGGAGCCGAAAGCTGGACGATAAGCAGGACAGCGGAGCTGATTTTGGGTTCTTTCGAAAGAAAAATTCTGCGCCGGATATTTGGTCCTGTCTGTGAGGAAGGCGAATGGAGAAGAAGACACAACCGCGAACTCTACGAGCTGTACCAAGATGTGGATGTAGTCCGGAAGGCAAGGACCCGTCGACTACACTGGCTCGGCCACATCGAGCGCATGGACATCAACGCTCCAGCTAAGAGGGTCTTCGACTCCGAGCCTCCTGGTTCGAGAAGAAGAGGAAGACCGAACCTCCGGTATAAAGACCAAGTAATCGCGGATGTAAGACATCTTGGTCTTGACAACTGGAAGCAGCGTGCCCGGGACCGTCAAGGATGGAAGGCAGCTATAGCTCAGGCTCAGATCCTCCATGGATCGCAGGCCTGATAAGTAAGTAAGTAAGTAAGTTTGTCCGTCCAATAACATCAATGTCATCTGCGTAGACAAGCAATTGTGTAGACTTGAACTAGATCGGACCTCTTGTATTGGCCACAGAGTCCCGCACGACCTTTTGAAGAATAATCTTAATGAAATCACATGACAGTGCATCACCTTGTCTAAAACCTGCCAAGTATACTATAGGGGGCTTTTGCCAGTACACCGCCGAAGAGAACCCCGAGAAATGAACATTTGATGGCGTTGATGTTATCCGGATCCTAACTCGCTCATCGTGCGCCAGAGTCCAACACACTTCCCACTGCGCTCCGAAGCCCTGTGTCATATGGTGCTCTAAAATCGACCAAAAGATGGTGTGTGTCGACCTGAAGTTCAAGAATGGTTTCAGTCGTTCACACCCCACGGCAGAGATAATTTCATTAATTAAGTAAATTCTGCATACTTGGCTTACCATTCACAGAAAGCTTGAAATTTCCGAAATTCTGCAATTTTTCCCACGGTAGCCGAATAACCAGCTCCTTAGGCTTTAGTTAAGGATGCCGACAGTTTATGTAGACGCCTGACTATGACAAGAGTATATTCAATACGAAAATGCCGTTTACACAACCAGCCCAATGCCCTTTCTCCGTTATCAGTTCGATGGAACCTGTCCTTTCCGCATGAAAAAATCCGCTGTCCAAGTTTCACTATTAGCTACAATTGCAAGCCCAACCTTAACTTAAGCTCTGCCATACTTATCTCATTTTTAAGTCTATTTCTGGTGGTTATTTCTCAAGTGCCTCAGGGTTCCATGTTATCTTCTATAACTATAAGAACATATTTATTAGTCTTCTAATCTTCCGTTAGGAGGGCGGAGTGTTTAGGGTATTGGACTCTGACGGATTCCGATAACACCAACGAAATGGAATGTTTATTTCGCTGCGACCCTCCTCGGCGGCGTACCGGCAAAACCCCCCGTAGTATTTTTGCCATCAAAAAGCTCCTCGACTCACGCCGCTCGGAATCGGCTTTAAGCTGTAAGTCCCTTTCATCTGTGTAAAAAAATAAATCACACACAACACGGGAGATCGAGAGAAGCTTTGCTCTGTGCCTGCATGGCAAATAACACCACCAAAGCAACGCAGCCTTCCCTTAGGACTATTGTATAGTTTTTTCAAAAGTGCTTTCTCCTAGCCGACGACAACTCAAGGTTTTTGTTCAATTCCTCATCATATCTAAATCGTGTCAAAGTCAATGGCATGGTGATAACAAACGTGTGTCCACGGGAGCTCACGAATGCAACTCTTGCTTTACACGTTTCCCTTATCGTATTTTATGAAGCGATACATACATACCTACAGCCGATTGGTTACCTATATTTCAATAAGATTTAAAAAATGCTATCTTAATGGCTTTTTATTGCTTAGATATCACCACGGTATAAGTCGATAAGCCGCCGTGCCTCGCGCCATCCGCTCTCGACAGCACCATGTACGGTTGAGTAGAAATGTGTACTGGTAGACTCGCCGGCAAATTGCAAAATCGGACGCCCACTGGAGCTAACTACTGGTTCGGCCAAGGTACGTGCACCTGTCTTCAATTCATCGGACAGCAACGACCGATATGTGTAGGATCCACGAAAGTTCGGGTTAGCATGCCACTGTGTACGGAGAAAGTTTTTCGGTTTTGGGACGTCAAATGATAAGAATTTCTTAAACAGCCACAAAATTCCATTCAGAACTTCGTCATCTGGCAGTGATTCCATATGTCGGGCATGGGGACCAATTGTCCACCCAGCTAGGATCCTCGGCTGGTAACAAACTCTGAAGAATCCAAAGACACTTTCAAGCCAAAATCGATCAGAGTTCCTTAACTCAGTCAAATCATCGTCCGTCCAGAGTAAACCAAATCCAGTCCAATCGTCAGGTGCGAATGGGACACAAAACTCCAGGTAAAACTTATCGACAGTTCCCAGATTCAAGCCTTCAATTGCTCTGCACTTTGCTCTTGGCAACTTCGGAACAAACATTTTCTCATAATTCTCCTTTAAAACACCTAAGGATGCTGTGCAAATCACGTGATCTGCTTTTGTGATTTCTCCGTTCCGTAATTTGATGATGACTTTATCCTGTCCACTGGGATCCCATGTTATCCGCTCAACTCTCCTATTCAACCGTATTCGCTCCTTCAACATTCCTAACTCATTCGATTCCGTTGACTTCATGAGAAACCGTAGGAGTTGAATGAATCCTTTATCCTTCCAGTTCAGAAGCAACTCACCCTCACACAACCAATACTCCAAGTGTCCTTGTCCGGAAACCTCGAACAAATTATCGGATGCCTCAATGAAATTCTCGAATTTCTTGACATTATCGAAGAACTCTTTGGCCACAATTCGATCGATATCACTAAACTCCGGTCTACTGAGTTCGCGGAAGAACTTTTCCGTCAGATATGTCCCCAGGGAACCCTCGAATCCGACTAGTTCCGTCTGGCGACTGTGTTTTGTGTCGTTGGCTATTGACTGCAATCGACTGCTCACCGAATCACTTAGGACTTCCTCATTCGATCGGATGCATTTGTATTCATCGTAGATGGTTCCATTCGAGTCGAGCAGATCGAGGTGTTGGACCATTTCATAGATGACATTACCCTTTTCGCCGTGACACCACTGGGCGCCCAGGTCGACGACGTTGTCGGCAAACGGTACGGTATGAACACGTCCGCCAATACGGTCTTCTGCTTCGAGGATAATAACGTTCTGAAAACCAGCTTCGAGGAGTTTCGTGGTAGTCGCGATTCCTGCTGCCCCGGCGCCAATCACCACAACTTTCGCTGTCAATTGACTCATTTGTTAACGGACGTGTGAACCGCGTAACTATTCGCGTGACGAGGAGATATGGTATGAATGTTCCCAACGCGGGTGTCGAATTTCACAATCGTTTTCAAATGGTCTTCCTGGTTTATATCTCAAACGATTAAGAAACAGCACATTTCAATTTAGTGAATGAAAAATGTGTTTTTTTCATAACCACTTGTACGGAGGAGTGGAAATTGTGATTCGGAATTTTAGTCATAACTCGGGAACTGGCCACACTGCGTCGTTCGTCAACATCTTTCCAGAAAGGGGGCCCTTTCTTTCAGTTTTCATCAAAGGCTGCCGTCGACAGCACGTTTTGTTTGTGTGTGAAATCTTCTGAAAAACCTTCGGAAATCCTCCGAAAATTTCAGGTAGCGAATGAAGACGAATGCATGTCGAAAACACATGTGCTTGAATGGGCAAAGCGGTTCAAAAGGGCCGTGAATCTGTAGAAGACGATCCACGTGAAGGAGCTCCCGCCACCTTTCTAGCAACCGGAAGAAAACCCAACGCCAGTGGAAGTACTAATCCCACCATCTAGCTTAAGGGAAGTCAGCTCGTCAGTCAGCTGAAATGCAACATAGCTGTTGGCCCAGATGGTCTTCAGGATGAGCTTTCAAAACCGATGGTGATATTCTGGTAGGGATCATGCACCAGATCATTTGTCAAATCTGGGAGAATGAAAGCATGTCCGACGATGGGCACATGTACCATCTCTATCTGCCCCATATTCAAAAAAGTCGACCCTTTGTCTTGCACCAACTATCGAGGCATAATCCTACTCAATGTCACCTACAATACCCTATCCAGTGTACTATGTGAACGATTTAAGCCCTTAAGCACCACACCAATGGGCACGTACCAGTGTGGCTTCCGTCCTGGCAAATCGACTATAGACCAGATCTTACGTTACTCAGATCCCGGAAAAACCGAGAGTTCTACAGGACAATCGTAGACGTAGACGTTGCATTACTTCAATATTTGAGCCCGTGTGACCAAATAGATACCATAGTTTTGAAGGTACGTAGTTTGTTGTCCATTGAGGCAATAAGTGATGCTCTCTAAAACCGAATTGGTAATTCGACATACAACAAACACACAGAGTAATGGATAAAATTTCAAGTAATCAAGAATAGAAAATGCTACTCGACAGTCTTCCTTGTAGTATCTAAAGCTTTTGATGAGGTTTGGCCCATGGGACCGTTTTACAAGCTCAGTATAACCTGACTAGATTTTTACCCACTACTTAAGGGCTAACTCGACCAGTGTGATTCCTGTATAAAATACGATGACGGAAGTTAAAGTTTATATATCGTTTAAGCTGGCGTCCCTTAGGACTGTGTACTGAGGCCATATTAGGCCACTGGAAAGACAACTTCTGCAGACTGTATAACGGCGAAGGCAAAACAGATCCCGCTGTCAGGCAGAATGACCCTTTCACAGCGGACGATGATAGCAGAGAATTCTGTCCCCCCGACCTGGACGAAGTCAGGAATGCTTTTTCTAAGCTTAAGTCCAACAAAGCTGCTGGAGTAGAGGGATTACCTGCCGAGCTCTTTACAGGCGCTGGAGATGACCTGGTTGGGAGTATGCACCTGGTCATCTCTAAGATATAGTCAGAGGAATGCATGCCCGATGAATGAAATCTTAGCATTGTTTACCCGATCCACAAGAAAGGAAACCCCTCTGTCTGCGCCAACTACAGAGGTATAAGTCTTCTGAACATCGCTTAGCAAATCTTCTCTGCTGAACTGTGTGAAGGCCTGAAACCGTTCGTTAGTAAATTGATTGGTCCATATCAGTGTGGTTTCAGGCCCGGAAAGCCGACTATAGATCAATTATTCACACCGCGGCAGCTCCTAGAAAAAATAAACGAGTTCCAGTCGACTTTAAGGCTGCGTACGATAGTATAAATAGAGAGTTTTGACATCCCTGCCAAATTCGTCAGATTGTGCAGGATGACATTGGAGAACTCCCGCTGCTCCATAAGGGTCGGAAGCGACCTAACCGATACCTTTTACGTCACAAAAGGTTTTAGTCAGGTCGACACGCTATCGTGGGACTTGTTCTTGAAAGGATCGCTCAAAACTCACAAGGGGCACCATCTTTTTCAAGTCGGTACAACTGCTCGCATATGCCGATGACATTGACATAACTGGACGAAGCCAGCGAGATGTAATTGAGGCCTTTACGAGAATTGAGATGGAAGCGGCTAAAATGGGACTGGCGGTAAATGAGGGCAAAACGAAGTGTATGCTGTCGTCGAAAAAGGACACGAACTACCGGCGTCTTGGCCAGGGCACACATATTGGCAGGTATCATTTCGAGGTAGTCAAGGACTTCATCTACCTAGGGTCCGCAGTGACATGCAGCAATGACATCAGTGCCGAAATCAAACGCAGAATAACTCCTTCCAACCGGTGTTTCTGGGCTCGGGAGGCAATTGAGAGGCAGAGCCCTCTCTCGAAAAACCAAGGTCACCATATACAAGACCCTTATCATCCCGGTTCGGAACCTTACTGAAGGCGAGAGAGGAGGTCCTTGGTCGTTTTGTGAGAAAAATTCTGCGTACGTGGAGGTCTTCTCCTCCTAATAGTGAACTGTACGGCTAAGATGGCTAGGTCATGTTGAGCGCATGGAAAACACAGCTCCGGTCCGGAAGATCTTTGAATCCAAACCCGAGGAGCGACGCGGTCGATATTGTATCTTAATGTGCAGGTGTTCGCAATATATGAAATAAATAAATAAATAAAATGTATATACTTACTTGTCTGGTTAGAAGCTTAAGTAGCCTAGTTAACAAACCGCACACGGGAATCGAGCTACATCGCACCGGATACCGGTGCCGCCGTCCTACAACTGATGACACTGCGAATTGGACGACGGGACAGTGACTTCGAGTGGAAAACATTTTTAGGTTTAGAGTTAGTTCTAAGTGTTCTAAGTGAGCAGCAAGTAAATAAATCCTTGTACGAAAACGCAAAGCAGTTCTTCTTTGATCGGATATACTAAATCGATCGGCCGGAGGGAGGCAGTAGCCTCGCAGTCCGCATTTTTTTTGGATCCCTCGAATAGGGAGCTTTAAGTAGCCTTGTGATAGCATAGTCGGAACTACGACGTAAAACAAACCAAATATTCAAGAAAATATAAATCCTTTAACACAATAACGTACAACGTTTTCCCATTTGTAGAATAAATTTGAAATGTGCTTCCCAATTATGCCCGTTCCCGCATTTATAATTGCTATTATGAGTTTTGCTTGCTATCCACCTCTTTCGCTTTCCTTTGCATATCTCCTCCCAATAACATTTCCCTGATTATACCGCATAGCTTCCATAATCAAAGGTTAAGGCAATAAAATGCTAATCGATAAAGTCGAAAAGATTACGTAAAGTCATCAGCTTAGTTTGGATACAGTAAAAGCCGTATAAGGTGGCCGTGGTTAAGGTTATCTCAAAATCTTTTAGTTTTGTTACGCAGGCGGCCGCACGCTGCTGCCAGTACTTCTCCGAGGGCTCTACTTCTCAATTGCCTTTTGAGCCCAAAGAAAGAACGGTTGGCAAGAGGGATTCTGCGATTTATCTCAGAGCTGGTGTTGCTGTCGCCGGCCATCAGTGAGCTACGGTAGACGAATTCCTTGACCACTTCAAAGTTATATCCGCCCATGGTGACGTTCTGGCCAATACGTCGGTGTTGTCCGTCTCTTTTAGATGAGAGTAGATATTTGGTTTTACCCTCATTAACCTTGAAACCCATCTTAGCCGCTTCTACCTCAATGCTTACAAAGGCCTCATTCACGTCTCGCTGTGTTCGTCCAATCATGTCAATGTCGTCGGAGTACTCAAACAATTGCGTAGACTTGAAATAAATCGTACCTCTTGTGTTGGCCAGTGACTCATGTACGATCTTTGCATGACAGCGCGTCACCTTGCCTAAATCTTTTTTTAACATCAAAGGTCTCGGTTTGCTCATTACCGACCTTAATGGAGCAGCGAGAATTCTCCATTGTCATCCTGCACAGTCGGACGAGTTTGGCAGGGATGTTAAAACTAGACATGGCTTTGTATAGCTCTTCTCTATACACGCTGCCTTGAAATCGACGAAGAGGTGGTGAGTGTCGATTTGGTATTCTTGGGTCTTCTCCAAGATCTGCCGTAGCGTAAATATTTGGTCTATTGTGGATTTACCTGGCCTGAAACCACACTGATAAGAGCCGATCAGATCAACGGTTTCAGACGTTCACACAATACGGCAGAGAAGATCTTATATGCGATGTCAAGGAGACTTATTCCCCTATAGTTGGCGCAGTTATAGGGGTCTCCTTTCTTATGGACCGGGCAAACGATGCTGAGATCCCCTTCCTCGGGCATGCCTTCTTCCGACCATACCTTGCAAATGAGATGGTGCATGCACCTTACCAGCTCATCTCCAGCCGCCTTGAGAAGCTCAGCAGACAGTCCATCTGCGCCAGCGGCCTTATTAGGCTTAAGTCTTGATATCGCTATTTTGACTTCGTCTAGGTCGGGTGGACGGAATTCTCTTTCATCGTCGTCCATTACGAATGGATCGTTCTGCCTGACAGCGATGTCTTGTCTGTCATCGCCGTTATACAGTCTGCAGAAGTGGTCTTGCCAAATCCTCAGCATCGACTTTGATTCCACTACCAGTTCTCCACTTTCGTCCCTGCAGGCCTCCGCTCTGGCTTTGCAGCCATGGCATGTTCGTTTTACTTTGTTGTAAAACTTCTGGGCGTCATTCTTGCAAGAGCATCTCTCCATCTTCTCGTTCTCACGCTTTCCGTGTTATGTCTTCTTTCTTCTGAAAAACGTGTGTTCCTCTGTTCCCTTCTGCTCATAGATTTCGCAAGCAGCTCTCGTCCGTCGTTGCAGCATAGCTTTATATGCCTCTTGTTTTGCTGCATGGGCTTGCTCGTGGTGACGGTTTGAAACCCGGCACCTCTGAGTCAGCGTCTCTGACGGCGCTCTGGCAATGCACCCATTCCTGCTCTATTGTTTGTGCTGCTGTGGACAGATTTTGAGAGAGCTGGAAGGAGGCGTCAAACTTACGTTGTGCTACTCGACTCTTAAGCATTCTTGATAGCCTCATACGAACATTTGTACAACAAGGTAGTGGTTCGAGTCGATGTTGGCTCCTCGGAAGGTTCGTACGTCGAGAATACTGGAGGAGTGTCTGGCATCGCTCGCAATGTGATCAATCTGGTGCTCTTATGGATATTGAGATGGGGGAATCGTGTGCCTGCTACAAGGAGGTTACATCCCGTTAGGAAATCGATTAGCCTAAGAGCCTAAGTCCGTTGTCGGATGTGGTGTTATGGAGGCTATGCTTTCCTATGATCGACTCAATTATGTCCTCTTTGCCCGGTATTGCATTAACATCTCCTAGAACTATTTTTGTGTCGTAGCTGGGGCATTGGGCATAGGTTCTGTCTAGAAGATCGTAGAATTCTTCTTTGAGTCGATCGTCCTTTTCTTCCGTTGGGGCATGAGCGCGTATCAAGCTTCTCTTCATCTTTTGGTGGCGTTACAGCCCATGAAGGGCCAGAGCCAAGCTTCTCTTCAACCACTCATGGTGTGTGTGATTTATTTTTCCGTCAGGTGAAAGGGACCTACAGTTTAATGCCGATTCCGAACGGCGTGAGTTGAGAAGCTTTTTTCATGGCGACTATACTACGGGGGGTTTTGCCAGTACCCCGCCGAGGAGAGACGCCGCGAATTAAACATTCGATGGCGTTGGTGTTATCGGGATCCGAACTCGCTCATCGTGCGTCAGAGTCCAACACACTAACCACTGCGCCACGGCGCCCTCATAGCATATCAAGCTAATATTTCCAAATTTAGCTTTGTTGGGGATTGTTATGAAGCATTCGCTTACATCCCGGAAGCTTAAGACTTTTTGTCGGAGTCATGAATAACGAATCCGCATCCGAATAAGCGCTGTTTGTTCTCCTTGTAGCAGTTCCCGTAGTAGAAGTCGCAGTTTTTCATCCGTGATTTGCCTGGTAACTCCCATCGCAGTTAAGGGTTTGCTCCAATTGATCGCCTGGGCCCGGTCTGTTAAGGGACCTCACATTCCAGGTGCAGACTCTCAAGTTCTTTAGTTCTTTGCAGGGGTCGTCAGCTTTGTATTTGTCCGTATCCGAGGCTTGTTGTCGTTTCGGAACAAGTGGTTTTTTACGTGATAGGGATGTTACCCCTAAGCACAACCCCCAACCTGGAGGGCCAGGTTCCTCTTTCCCCAGGAGCAAGGGTTGGGTCGCTGCACACATTGGTTCACTACCTGGCGGGTGCCAGGGTAGCTATCCAGGGGGGCCACGCGGAGGCTGTGTGTCAACTTGGATTGAACAGGGACAGAGATCGAAGCTGGCGTTTGCCATGTTAAACGCGATCAACTTCTTTGCTCTGTTTGCTCGCTCCCTCCCCCCCATGACCATTAGTCATAAATGGTAATTAGGTAACTAGAACAGTGAAAGACCAAGCAGTAACAAAATTACTCGTTTTTTATGCATTTTGTGTGCTCTCCTCGCCTGCTGGTAAGAATGTATGTGCACACGGCTGGACGCTTGTGTCCCTCAATGTAAATTGCGTTATTTCCCATCAAGAGAACCTATAATGGTCACTCAGCAGGCAGTGGGTAAAGCGCTGGGGACCCATCGATGTCGAGTCAGAAAATAATGTTACGTACACGCGACCGTGTGCGGCGCAAAGTCATCAAAATCAGCTGTAACACGCCACCCTCAGAGTAAAACGCTTCAGTTTCTTAAAGGCCTTCGAAAGCACCGGTTCCACTTGCAGAACCTGAAAGAAAACACCCAGGAGAACGCCGTGGCGCAGTGCGTAGTGTGTTGGCCTCTGATGCCGATGACACGGGATCGAGTCCCGCAACATCCCTGTCATCGAACGTGTTTTTCAGGGTGCTTCTCCTCAGCGGGGCACTGACAAAAGCCCCTGTAGTATAATTGTCATGGAAAGCTTCTCGAAATTCGACGTTCGGAACCGGCAATAAAACTGTAGGTCCCTTTCACCTATGGGAAAATAAAATCACACACAACATGGGTGATTGAGAGAAGCTCGGTTTTGGTCCTTCATGGACTGTAACGCCAACAAACATACATACAATGACAAATGATTGATAGTTAGTTGTGACTACTGAATAATGACGAATTTAGTCGTGACCATCTTCGGTGACCAAGGACTAATTTAGTAATTAGTCTGAAGTGAAGTCGTTCATGAGTACACACTCCAAAAAGTAATTTTTTCATTGAAATTAGATTAAATTACATTTGTCTGAACGACACCTAGTAATTGTTGTTAAAGATACAGGATGGGGATACAGTGATATTTGTGGCCAATGCCTTACAAACTCAGGATGGACAGAAAAGTTGATTAACATTACCAATTATCATACCTCTGTATTAGAGCTCTCTATTGCACGTGTAATCGTGTACACGTGTAATTGAATTGTCCGCGTAGGAACACGTGTATTTATTTCTACACGTGTATTTAGTTTTACACGTGTATTTAGTAGAATACGTGTAATTCCACTACAGCCATAAATTCAAGAAAACCTTTGCTAGAACAGAAAGAAGCATTTGGTTTAACGCGATCATTTCGGCCAGTGTCTGATGGATTTCTTCCATTCTTTCAGATGTGCAACTCATTGGTCTCATTTTAGTGTGCTACAGATCAGTACTGATTGACACGGTACGGCAGAAATCTGTATGTCAACATTAACCGCTCAACAAGCCATGTAACTTTCATCAACACAGAGAAAAACAACAATACTTGGGCTCACTTGGGACTAGCCAGTTGAATTATGAAAGAGGAGCAAATCTTTCTCTATTTACACGTGTATTAAGAGCGTACACGTGTAGACGTTTAAATATTTCTTTAATACACGTGTGAACGTGACACGAGTACACGTGTAATTAAATACACGCTTGAAATCGTGAGCTCTACTATGTATGCATGATTTTTTTTTGACCTTTTAACGCTTAATAGGGTATACATTGAGTACAATAAAGGAACGAGGTGGTACACTAAACTTAAGATTGGAGGTCCACTGGCTTGCGTCCTTTTAATCGTCTTCTTGCGTTCATTTCCGGGTCCGGTAAGTTTCGTAATTCGTTTTCGGGTGGTAATATAGTGAGATTTGATGTTTTCTGCTTAACGCTGGTTATCTTGAGATCGCGCTGCAGGTCCTCATTAGTAATACACCACGGTGCATTGACTATCGTCCGTAGGATTTTTGTTTGTAGTCGTTGGATAATGTTTAAGTTTGTCATGCAGGTAGTGCCCCAGATTTGGATCCCGTAGGTCCATATGGGTTTTATTATTGTCTTGGATATAAGGAGTTTTCCACCTGCGTGCGCCACCGCTGAGGCGGCCGTCCTCTGCCGCGCCTTCCTTCCGGAGTGGATTCGAATACTTTTCGGGTCGGAGCTGTATCTTCCATGCGCTCTACATGGCCTAGCCACCTTAGACGCTGTATCCGTAGACGCCGTACCAGGCCGATGTCGCTGTACAACCCGTACAGTTCTTCGTTATATCTTCTCCTCCATACACCGTTTGAACAAACGGGACCGTAGATAGTGCGCAGAATTTTCCTCTCGAAACGACCAAGGGCATCTTCATCCGCTTTTGTTAAGGTCCAAGCCTCTGTGCCGTATACGAGGACTGGGATGATCAAGGTCTTATATAGTGTCACCTTGGTTTTCCGAGAGAGGGCTCTACTTCTCAATTGCCTCTTGAGCCCAAAGCAACAGCGGTTGGCTAGAGTGATTCTGCGTTTTATCTCAGCGCTAGTGTTGTTGTCGCTGGTCATCAATGAGCTAAGGTAGACGAATTCCTTGACCACTTCAAAGTTATATCCGCCCATGGTGACGTTCTGGCCAATACGTCGGTGTTGTCCGTCTCTTTTAGATGAAAGCAGATATTTGGTTTTACCCTCATTAACCTTGAGACCCATCTTAGCCGCTACTACCTCAATGCTCACGAAAGCCTCATTGACGTCTCGCTGTGATCCACCTATTATGTCAATATCCACCTGCGGCGCACGCAGGTGGAAGGGGACCTCAACCAACTGGGCGTGCGGCACTGGAAACAGCTAGCCAACGACCGTGCCGGCTGGAGACGCTTGTTGGTTGAGGCCCAGGTTCACCACGGACTGTAGTATATAAGGAGTTTGTTTTCTGTGGATCTTCTTCTTCTTCTTCTTCTTCTTCTGTGCCGTACAGTAGGACCGGGATGATAAGGATCTTACATAAAGTCAACTTTGTCGTTCGGAGGAAGGCTCTATTACTCAATTGCCTCCTGAGCCCAAAGAAACAGCGATTGGCAAGAGTGATTCTGCGTTTGATTTCGGAACTGATGTCGTTGTTCCAGGTCACTGCGGAGCCAAGGTAGACGAAGTCCTTAATCACTTCGAACTCATATCTGCCAATACAAACGTTCTGGCCAAGACGTCGATGGTGAGCGTCCTTTTTTGATGACAGCATATATTTAGTTCTGCCCTCGTTTACCGCCAAACCAATTTTCGCCGCCTCCATCTCATACTCGCAAACGCCTCATTGACATCTTGCTGTGATCTACCTATTATGTCAATATCGTCGGCGTATGCAAGGACTTGGGAGGATTTAAAATATATTGTGCCCCTTGTATTGGCCGGCGAGTTTAGCAGGTATGTCAAGGGCAGACATAGCGTTGTATAGCTCGTCTCTAATTACGCTGTCGTATGCGGCTTTGATGTCGACAAATAGGTGGTGAGTGTCGACTTGAAATTCATTGGTTTTTTCCAGGATCTGCCGTAGTGTGAAGATTTGGTCGATGGTGGACTTCCCTGGCCTGAATCCGCACTGATAAGGACCTATCAGCTTATTTACAAAAGGCTTCAGGTGTTCACAAAAATCGGCAGAGAAGATTTTGTAGGCGATCTTAAGGAGACTTATTCCTCTGTAGTAGGCGCAATCAGAGGAGTCTCCTTTCTTGTGGATAGGGCATACGATGCTGAAACTCCATTCCTCAGGCATGCTTTCCTCTGATCATATCTTACAGATGAGCTAATGCATGCTCCTAACCAGGTCATCTCCAGCTGCCGTGAAGAGCTCAGCAGACAGTCCGTCTGAGCCAGCAGCTTTATTCGACTTGAGTTTCGATATGGCAATCTTAACTTCGTCGAGGTCAGGGGGACGGAGTTCTCTGCGGTCTTCGTCGATTAGAAAGGGATCATTCTGCCTGACAGCGGTATATTGACTAACATCGCCGTTATACAGTCTGCAGAAGTGGTTTTTCCATATTCTCAGCATCGACTGCGGTTCTACTACTAGGTGTCCATTCTCATCCCTGCAGGCTTCCGTTCTGGCTTTATAACCTTGGCCTGCAGTAACACCTCTCCAAATCCTCAATCGCGCGCTTCTCGTTCTCTTTCTTCTTTCCCCTGAGAAGCTTATGCTCTTCCCTTCTTTTTAACTCGTAGAGCTCACGAGCTGCTCTTGTTCTTATATGCATCCTGCTTCGCTGTGTGAATCCTCCTACACTCGTGATCGAACCAGGTCTTTCTTCGTGGTGGAGCCTTGAAACCCAAGACTTCGGATGCAGAGCTTTTCAGGGCTTGTTTGTAAAAGCTCCACTGCTGTTCTGTTGATAGCGTGGAGGATTGAGGTGTATTGGAGAGCTTAAGGGAGGGGCGATCGGTAAAAGCACGAGCGGTTTCTGGCGATAGTAGCTTTCCGACGTCGTAACTTTGTATTCTTACTCTACTCTGCTGCGTTCGTGATATCCGTAAGCGCATCTTGGCTACTACAAGATAGTGGTCCGAGTCGATGTTAGCCCCTTGGAAAGGTCGAACATCATCTATTTGTATAAATAAATTTTCGTTTTATGAATTTTATAAAAAACCTTAAATCCTTTTTCTACCATTGCATCTAACCCATTTCATTTCCTAATTCCAGGCGGAGTATTGTAACCAAAGCAATAATAATCACACAACAAGCCATTCGCACCACGACTTGACCGCAAACCGGCAAAGGACTCACTCTCATGCTCATATCCATGCCCGCACATAGCACAACTTTCATTCCCGTCGACGAACAAAGCACACCGTACAGCAGCACAGCAGTAATAGTCAAAACCCTTTGAATATTTAGAGATTACTGAGGAAAAGGGGAGAGGGGAACGCCGAAGAGAAGTGAAGAAAAAAGGTAGAAGAGTGCTTGTAGGCCGACCATAAGTACCGTGGTGTAATTGTGGCTTTCACTAACGCAAAGCATACTCGTCGTTCCACAATGAACAATCGACACAGAGAGAGAGAGGGAGAGGGGGAGATGATAGTCGGATACAGATACGCTGAAGTGGTCAATAGTAATACCAACAACAACAACAACAACAATGAGGATAACAACAGAGCAGTAATAACGCAACGGGCACACAGGAACAGGATACTAGGCTAAGTACTAGTATTACAAGACAAAATAACCCATTGCTCGGAATGGAAGGACACTCGTCCGTTCCAGTCATCAAAGGATCAAGTACAATAGAGTGCGAGTACTTGTGACCACAATTGGTCATTCGGCTTTCCACTGATTCCACCCAGAAGAGGATCGTGGTCAAGTTTTCATTTCATTCGTATGATACATTTATTCAAATACTCTCTTACCTATTTTATGGCTTATTACTATTCTTTGAGGACGAAAGGGTAATCCTTTTCGTCACACACACGCACACACACACACACATACATGTCTAGGAAGAGTATCATCAAAAGGGACGAAGGCCTTATACATATGATGTGTTGGTGTTAGCTGGTGGTTGATGGTTGTTGGTCGATGGGTTTTCCGGAGTAGCGCCGTTGAACTTCGGTGATGATGATGAGATTTTCGAGTGTCGGTTAACCGAGGATACGCCATGCGGTAAGTTTTTCGGTTCCACATACATATTAAACTGCGGATCGGATTCGGGGGGGAATTCAATGTGGTTAGGTGGGGTCTACAAGCACTAGATTGATTGATTTTTTGATTTCCAACAGGAAGTTTGGTTTTTCTTCCTTCTCTCTCTCTCTCTCTCTCTCTCTTTTTCGTTTTATTATATCGTCCTTTTGTCGTAATGGTGCTTTGTTATATCCACACGCAGCAGCAAGCAACAGAAGAATAATCGTATTCACAACAAAACATATCCGTTTCGAAGGGGGGGAGTTCGAGCGACGAGGCGGATCGAAAACAGATACAAAAGCCAATAAAGCTAGATGAAATGAGAACGAATCCCCTTTTATCACCTTTTTATTAAAGGGCACAAAGTGAACAACACAAACATATCTGAGAGTTAATGAAGTTACACACATACACACATACACACTTTAAAATAATAGTTAAAAGCAAAACCAAAACTTGACGAAGTGGTGTGGCATTTTATAATAATAGATGAAGATACGAATACGTTTCAAATAATAATAAAAAAACATGTATCCTAACTTGAACGAGTTGAGGATAGCACAACGGATAAATATACGTATTAGCGGATTAACCCTAGGCTATAAGTTATCGTGTATAAAACGCTAGAGATACATAAATATAGATTCCACAGAAACGTAAACCGAAATTGAATGTAAACAATACAATACCAAGAGAAAGCGTGTAAAGATCTAAATTAATGTAATCCTTGAATAAATTAACATAATTTGTATGTTTCTCCCTAATTGTAAGGAGGCGCGGTCCCCGCTTGAGCAGGTAGGTCTTAAAACCTTTCCAATCCGTCTATCAAACGTAAAAGTTTTTTAATTTGAACTTGATTTTAAAACTGATTTACTCAAACTGTTTTGCAATGTCCTTTGTATCTGTATTCAATATGTTGCAAAATTAATTAAAAAACTGTCTCCCGTGTTACCGTGAACCTGAGTTTGTATTTAATTTTTTTTCGAAAACTTATTTTTTAATTAAAATACCTGTCTCCACCAAAAAAGACTTACCGTGGCTCAAAGTCAAAATGGAACAAGGCGAAAAGAAAGAATAAAAGAAAGATTTTAGCTTATAGTTTTGAAAAGTACAAAATACTAGAACGAAACCAGTTTGGATTTCAAGGAAATAAAATCACAAACAGATTACTTGGCGACTTCACGAACCAAATATATAGCAGCCTTGACAAGAACCACAACATCATTGCAATGTCCATTGACTTCAAAAAAGCATTTGACACATTAAATCGCGAAAATATCATTAAACAACTCGAAAAAATCGGTATACGAGGGGGGATCTTCTAAAATGGTTTAAAAGCTATCTTAGAAATAGAAGATCATCTTCTTCTTCTTTGATGGCGCTACAGTTCGGGGTGAACCAGGGCCTCAACCAACAAGCCTCTTCAGCCGGCCCGATCTTTGGCCAGCCGCTTCCAGTGCCGCACGCCCAGTTGGTTGAGATGCCCTTCCACCTGTGCGCGCCGACTTAAATGCGGTTGTCCTCTGCTGCGTCGTCCCTCGGGGTTGGAGTCGAAGACTCTACGGGCCGGAGTGTTGATGTCCATTCGCTCTACATGGCCTAGCCATCTTAGACGTTGGATCCGAAGACGTCTAACCAGGCCGATGTCGCTGTACAGCCCGTACAGTTCTTGGTTGAATCTCCTTCTCCATTCTCCGTGTACACAAACGGGACCAAAGATTGCACGCAGAATTTTCCTCTCGAAACGTCCAAGAGCCTCTTTATCCGCTTTTGATAACGTCCAAGCCTCAGTGCCGTAGAGGAGGACCGGGATGATTAAGGTTTTGTAGAGGGAAACCTTAGTTTTTCGAGAGAGGGCTCTACTACTCAATTGCCTCTTGAGCCCGAAGAAGCAGCGATTGGCAAGAGTTATTCTGCGTTTTATCTCAGCGCTGGTGTCGTTGCTGCCTGTCACTATCGAGCCAAGGTAGACAAAGTCCTTGACTACTTCAAAAATATAGCTGCCGAAGGTGACGTTCTGACCAAGACGTCGGTGTTGTGCGTCTTTCTTGGATGACAGCATATATTTGGTCTTGTCCCCATTTACCCTTAGACCCACTTTCGCTGCTTCTGCCTCAATGCTTGCGAACGCCTCATTGACGTCTCGCTTTGTTCGCCCAATAACGCCAATGTCATCTGCGTAGGCAAGCAATTGTGTGGACTTGAAGTAGATCGTACCTCTTGTATTGGCCGCAGAGTCCCGCACGATCTTTTCAAGAATAATGTTGAAGAAATCACATGACAGTGCGTCACCCTGTCTAAAACCTTTTTTAACATCAAAGGGGTCGGTTAGTTCACCTCCGACCTTAATGGAGCAGCGAGAGTTCTCCATAGTTATCCTGCATAGTCTGACGAGTTTGGCAGGAATGATAAAACATGAAATGGCTCTGTATAGCTCGTCTCTATAAACACTGTCATACGCGGCTTTAAAGTCGACGAAAAGATGGTGCGTGTCGACCTGGAATTCATGAATCTTCTCCAAGATCTGCCGTAGTGTAAATATTTGGTCTATCGTGGATTTTCCTTCCCTGAAACCACACTGGTAGGAACCTATCAGATTATCGACGAAGGTTACCCTTCTAGGGTTAAATAAAATAATTAATTTTCTTACTCGAGTACATACATATATAAACTATTATCTTTCATTAAATCCTTCACTCCGTCTTGCTCCATTTTATCTTTGCGCCACTGTACCTACTACATCCTCGATCTCTAAAAACAAAAAATAAGAGAAACTAAAAGCAAAAAGAAATATCCTTCGAAAAACCGATTGTACATTTCAAAATTAAAAAAAAAAAACCAAAACTCTATATGTAGATCCCCAACTGCGTACATATTTACGAATAAAATGATTAAATATTTATCAAATAAAAATAAAATTATTTGTGGTCTATTCGCAGGTGGGCGGTGGTAATTAGATTAAATTAAATATACATTTATGGAAATGATTTTCAATGTAAAATAAAAAACAAAAACTAAAATATCATACATTCGTAGGTGTGTAAGATTGTATAAAAGAATAAATGAATATTTCGTATGTAATTTTTGAAAAATAAAAGGGACGACATGGAAAGTCATTTAAGCACAAAGCAGGTATATCGCTGACTTTTTCTTTCTTCTTCTTCTTAACGGGCGCTAGAGTTCGGGGTGAACCTGGGCCTCAACCAACATGCCCCTCCAACTAGCACGATCTTATGCTAGCCTTTTCCATTGCCGCACACCCAGTGGCTGAGGTCCCCTTCAACCTCTGTTCGCCATCTTAAGTGCGGCCGTCATCTGCTTCTTCGTGCCTAGGGTGGTGTCCATTTGCTCTACATGGCTCAGCCATCTTAAGCGTTGAATCCGTAGACGTCTGACTAGGCTCATGTCAGCTCGAAGTTCGTGGTTAAATCTTTGCCTCCATCCCCTGTCTCCGTTTAAAGGCCCGAAAATCACGGGCAAAATCTTTCTCTCGAACCGAACATGGGCCTCCTCATCCGCTTTTGATGGTGTCCATGCTTCTGCGCCTTACAACAGGATCGGGCTGATAAGGGTCTTATATAGAGTCAACTGAGCCTAAAGAAACAGGGATTGGCAAAAGTGATTCTGCGTTTGATTTCGGAACTGATGTCGTTGTTCCAGGTCACTGCGGAGCCAAGGTAGACGAAGTCCTTAACTACCTCGAACTTATATCTGCCAATACAGACGTTCTGGCCGAGATGTCGTTGGTGAGCGTCCTTTTTTGATGACAGCATATATTTAGTTTTGCCCACGTTTACCGCCAAACCAATTTTCGCTGCCTCCATCTCAATACTCGCAAACGCCTCATTGACATCCCGCTGTGATCTACCTATTATGTCAATATCGTCGGCATATAGATTGTACCTCATCGCACTGCCTAAATCCTTTTTTGACATCAGAACTATCTGTAAGGTCTTCACCGATTCGGATGGAGCAGCGAGCATTCTCCAAAGTCATCCTGAAGTTGACCAATAGGTGGTGAGTGTTGACTTGAAATTCATTGTATTTTTCAGGATCTGCCGTAGTGTGAAGATTTGGTCGATGGTGAACTTCCCTGCCCTGAATCCGCAGTGATAAGGACATATCAGCTGCCTTGAAGAGCTCTGCAGCAGCTCTGCTCTGCGACAGCAGCTTTACTCGACTTGAGTTTCGATATGGCAATCTTACCGTCGTCAAGGTCAGGGGGACAGAATTCTCTGCGGTCTTCGTCGATTAGAAATGGATCATTCTGCCTGACAGCGGTATATTGACTAACATCTCCGTCATACAGTCTGCAGAAGTGGTTTTTCCATATTTTCAGCATCGACTGCGATTCTACTAATAGGTGTCCATTCTCATCCCTGCAGGCTTCCGTTCTGGCTTTATAACCTTGGCATGTTCACTTTATCTGTTGATAAAACTTTCGAACGTCATGTTTGCAGTAACACCTCTCCAAATCCTCAACCGCGCGATTCTCGTGCTCTTTCTTCTTTCTTCTGAGAAGCTTATGCTCCATTTAGGAAGTAACCAAAACCACCTTAGGATACCTACCACCCCCGACAAGGAACCCGTGGTATGATGGCGAGTGTAAGCAGAAAAATTCAGCAACCGACGAGGCGTACCAAAAGGCGCTGCTGAGGAAAACCAGGGCAGCGCAAGAAGAGTACCGAGCCAGAAGAAGGGACTGCGAAAAAAGAAAAGTCTCTTCGCAGCCTCCCAGCTCAAGGATATCGAGTAGTCTAGGGATAAGCATATGACACGAGCCTTTTACAAGAATGCCAAAGGCCTTGCAGGAGGCTTCAAAAAGGGCACCCAGGCTCATCAAAACTGCGAGGGTAATCTTGTCACCGACCCGCAGGGAATGTATGTTTGTATGTTGTTGGCGTTACAGTCCATGAAGGACCTGAGCCGAGCTTCTCTCAATCACCCATGTTGTGTGTGATTTCATTTTCCCATAAGTGAAAGGGACCTACAGTTTATTGCCGGTTCCGAATGACGAATTTCGAGAAGCTTTTCATGACAATTTTACTACAGGGGGTTTTGTCAGAACCCCGCTGAGGAGAAACACCGTGAAAAACACGATCGATGACATGGCTGTGTCCGGATTCGATCCCGTGTCATCGGCGTCAGAGGCCAACACACTACCCACTGCGCCACGGTGCTCTCAGGGAATAGTGAATGTATTTAAGCAGCATTTCCAACAGCTTCTTAACGAGCATGACCAAGAGAGAGTGATAGGGACCGATGAAATCCCAACTCCAGCCGCTGAAGTAGTCCTCCCACCCAGAATCGAAGAAGTCGGCCATCAGAGCTCTTCAAGGCTGGCGGCGATGTTCTGGTAAGGAGCATGCACCAGATCTTCTGCAGAATTTGGGAAGACGAAAGCATGCCCGACGACTGGAATACCACCTCCATTTGCCCCATCCACAAAAAGACGATCCAACCTCTTGCAAGAACTATAGAGGTATATCCCTGCTCAATGTCGCATACAGGATCCTGTCCAGCGTATTGCGTGAACGTCTAAAGTCATTTTGCACCGCACTAACCGGCAGCTACCAGTGCGGCGTCCGGCCCGGCAAATCGACTATAGACCAAATTTTCACACTTCGACAAATCCTGGAAAAGACCAACGAGTTTCGAATCGATACACACCATTTCTTCATCGATTTCATAGCCCCATACGACGGCATTCGTCGTGAAGAACTGTTTGGTGCTATGGCCGAATTCGGGACCCGGGGAAAACTAATCCAGTTGTGTCGCGCTATGCTAAAAAATACGCGATGCACTGTGCAACCGGATTTCGGCAAGGAGATGCGCTGTCATGTGACTTCTTCAACCTGGTGCTGGAGCAGATAGTGCGACGGGCAGGCGTCAACAGGGAAGGCACTATCTTCTACAAGTCCATCCAGCTGCTAGGATACGCGGATGATATCGACATCATCGCGTGTTCTCGCCGTGGCATTGTGGAAGCATTCACGGCGATTGAAGAACAGGCGAAACGAGTTGGTCTTAAGGTCAATGAGGACGAAACGAAGTACATGCTGTCAAGCAGAAACCAATCCGTCGCTCACCACCTGGGACAAAATATAACAATTGACAGCTACAATTTCGAGGTAGTTAAGGAGTTTGTCTACATCAGGGCAAACGTAAATTCCACAAACGACACCACAGAGGAGGTTCGGCATAGAATCGCCCTTGGCAATCGTTACTACTTCGGCTTGTCCAAACAACTTGGGTCAAAACTCCTCACTCGAAGGACCAAAGTCGTGCTTTGCAAAACGCTCATGCGCCAGTTTTGCTGTACGGAGCCGAAAGCTGGACGATAAGCAGGACAGCGGAGCTGATTTTGGGTTCTTTCGAAACAAAAATTCTGCGCCGGATATTTGGTCCTGTCTGTGATGAAGGTGAACGGAGAAGAAGACATAACCGCGAACTCTACGAGCTGTACAAAGATGTGGATGTAGTCCGAAAAGCAAAGCTCCGTCGACTACACTGGCTCGGCCACATCGAGCGCATAGACATCAACGCTCCAGCTAAGAGGGTCTTCGACCCCGAGCCTCCTGGTGCGAGAAGAAGAGGAAGACCGCACCTCCGGTATAAAGACCAAGTAATCGCGTATGTGAGACATCTTGGTCTTGATAACTGGCAGCAGCGTGCCCGGGACCGTCAAGGATAGAAGGCAGCTATAGCTCAGGCTCAGAGTCTTCATGGATCGCTGGCCTGATATGTAAGTAAGTAAGCAAGACCAATAAGCCTGTGTTGCCGAGAACGCGTTTAGAGATGCTTTGCTTTCCGAGCTTAGCATTGAAGTTTACTAGTACTATTTTGATGTCATAGCTTGGACATTGGGCATATGTTCTTTCTAGGATATCGTAGAACTCGTTTTTAGTGGAGCCATCCTTGTCTTCCGTGGGGGCGTGGACGCAGAAGTTAGAAAATGTAGTCTTGATACGGATCGTTATGAGGCGGTTGCTCACAAGTCGGAAGCTTAGGATCTTTTGCCTTAGTCCAACTCGACCAACAAATCCCTATCCGAACAATCGTTGTCATCTGTCCCTATAGCAGTCGCCGTAGTAGATGTCGCAGTTTTTCATCCGCTTTATACCCGGTCCATTCCATTGCATTTCCTGGATGGCGGTTAAGTCCGCTTTATAGTGGTCTAGCGCATCCGCAAGTTGTTCGGCTGCACGTTACGGCTTAACAGGCCGTAGCCCAACGGACTAATGCTATTATTTTTTTTTTGGCTCAGGAAGCTCGCCATTCACCCTTCCCCGTCTGTAGTTTCCATAGGGAATCGCCAGATGACACCGCGAGGAGGTGGAGATGGGACTTACTTTAGCAAGCCAGCATCCGTCGGATAGATGCTACCCCTACAAGGCCTCTGTTAGTCCTTTGCCATCCAATTAACACGATTAAGAGCCCTATTCTTAGACAACCTCAGTCAACTAGCAATAGTTCGTTAAAGCACTTCATTGTAAACTAAATGCAAATGCTGGAACAATGGAACCTTACCATCCTACTTGTAACAGACAGCAAACCTTTATCTACTCTTGACACTTTGATTTAATGGGTAGTATATTGGCTTAAGGTCGGCTACACTTAAGCTTCAATAAACCATCGCTAAAGCCTTTGAAATGCCAGATATTTCAGTTCAACTCACAGAATAGTGTGGCGTCAAATCGAAATTGTTCGGGCATTGCAGGACAAGCGATACTTAAAGCTTTGAGTGCCCAGTTCAACCCCTATTTACACCCATATTCAATATAACAACGGTTTTACTCCACTCCTCCCCTGATATGTTATTTCAATAATTTAATTTCCACCGGACACATGTCTTTACCAAGAACAAAATAAAAAATTTAAACAAAATGCTTAACACAATTACCGTGTTAAACTCACTAAAAAGGCACAATGCCCAGCTTAGGGCGGACAAAGGACGAAAAAAATCCCAAGAGTCGGATGCCTCAGAGGACGACAGGGCCATGTTGGTCAGATCGTTTACGCGACTCAGCACGTAGACATCCCCGCCTGTCATACGTTTGCCCATTCCCTCCTCTGAGTAATTTGTTGAAACAATATTTGCCGACGTATTTCCATCGCATCGTAAATGGTTAATGTCCTCCGTACGAATTATGTGAGATATGTTGTATACACATACAGGCACATCCGTGTAAACAGGGCCATTAAGGTCACTACCATGGCGAACACATTTTGCTGATAATTGTGACCAAATGCGAAAATCATCTTTGCGATAAGCCTGGGGCCGAACTCAATGTGGTGCTTAAGTAAGCAGATGGATATGTATCTTATACAATCAAAAGGACTTAAAGCAGAGCGTAGGCGGGTAGCGTCGATGAGTCGTTGAAATTTCGGGTATTTTACAAAATGGATTTAGGAACATGGGAAGGGACAAAGTTCTTTACTGACCTGTACGCTCTGAATGGAATGGGCACCCGGACACGGTTAGGGGGCCTAGTATGGTGAAGGAAATAAATTTTATTGGAACTTTAACTGTCGGCTGAGTGGATCAATAATTCAATCGCAGGTAACATCGGCGTCAACACTACAGGACATGTCCCTCGATTTGTAGTATCTTTCCTGAGTTTTTGTTCGTTTCCTCCTTTGTTTCCTTTACACACTTCTCCGTGTTTACTCCTTTTCCGTTCGTTAGCCTGTTACTTTGCGGCTTGTCGGATTGTCAATTTATTGGTTTGTCCTTTCATCATCGAGTTTGCGGTCACATTCGTGCCGATTGACACTCGAAAAAAGGTTAAAGCTACCGACGACAACGAAATGGAAAGAGATTGGAAAACCTAACACGTGTTTGACCAGTTCTATAGGTCGCTATAAACTGTTAGAAGTTAGTGACAAAGTGCCAAAGTGTCTTTTTTTGCTGTCCGACATTCTCATTTCCTCTCCTATCAACGGAAGCAATTAAAAGTTATCCGATAATCAATGGAATGCCGTAGTAGAAACTTAGAATCAATTTTATTGCAATCTGAGTCATGCAAAACGTACCTAGGTGTCCTGTGAGATTACCGGGTTTAGTGGGAAATTGCATCTGAACACCTCATACAAAAGGCGCTCCAGGGAATAAAAATAAAAAAAAAAGGTGTCATTGCATGGGATTCGCATAGTCTATGCATGTCATGTGTTCAGGCAACCACAGCAACACCCTGGCCATAAGCACTGACCGCAGTAGTTTGCCAGATGGGCAGTTGCCTACTGTCATCAGGTGACGGTCACTTTCTGACACTGATGGTTCGAATGTACGATTCCTAGGCAAGACCATTAATCATCGTGACATCCGCTGCCTCAGGACTACGGTTTGCCTTCATGACGCCAACCTATCGAGAATGAGATTGAGATACCAAAGAATCGTCGTTTCCTTTATCGATCATCATGCGCCAGGCGCAGACATACGGACAAAGGACATCTGAGACTGAATTCAAAAGTTACGAATAGTAACTCGTTTGCCTTGACTCCGGACATGTTAGATTCAAAATTTCTCACATTCCAGTCACCCTAAAAGTCATGTGAGTTCACTCGAGTTGAAACCTATTTCCGAGGGGCTCCTGACCTAATTAAACATTTTGCAAAAACGCTAGATTACTTCTCCTCTTCATTCGTCTCTTCCTTGATTTCGTTTCCTTTTTCTCCATTTTCACAATTTTGACAAGCAACTTGCTAATTGAAGTGGAAGCGCTTTGTATGTACATATGGCGCCGAAGCCATGCGGAGCAGGAGGCATGTGGAATTCGATAACAATTCAGTGAGACACTAATGAGAACGGACATACTCATTAGTGGAGTCATTTATATTTCATAATTTGATTAAGATAAATAGAAACTGCACCTTTCGCGTATTGGCGTGGAAAGACCTTAAGGAATAGGAAAGTCATACAATTTGGAGAAGGGCATGGGTACCCTTTTTCGAGAGTTTAATATGTATAGCTGATAGAACAAATCATTGAACAAATTGGCCATAGGTGGCGGGCAGCTTAAAAGCTTATAAGCCAACCGTATGTATACTAGGCCATAACATGTGGTCGCCAGCACGACGGCCTACCAGGCCACCATAGGTAGCCGGCAGCTCAACAGCTTACCAGGCCACCATAGATGGCCCGCAGCTCATTAACATACCAGGCCGAAATAGGTGGCCGACAGCTCGATAGCTTACCAGGCCACCATAATTGGCCGGTAGCACGACAGCATACCAGGCCAACATAGGTGCTTACTAGGCCACCAGAGGGGGCCGGCAGCTTGACAGCATACCAGGCCACCATAGATGGCTGGCAGCTCGTCAGGTTACTAGGCCACCGCAGGTGGCCGGCAGCTCGACAGCTTACTAGGCCACCATAGGTGGCCAGCAGCCCGATAGATTACCAGGCCACCATAGGTGGCCGACAGCTCGATAGCTTACCAGGGCACCATAGGTGCCCGGCAGCTCGACAGCTTACTAGGCCACCACATGTGGTCGCCAGCACGACCGACGGCCTACCACGGTAGCACAACAGCATACCAGTCCACTATAGGTGGCCGGCAGCGCAACAGCTTATCAGGTCACCATAGATGGCCGGCAGCTCGACAGCTTACCAGCCCACCATAGATGGCCGGCAGCACGACGGCTTACCAGGTCACCATAATTGGCCGGTAACACGACAGCATACCAGGCCAGCATAGGTGCCCGGCAGCACGACGGCTTGCCAGGTCACCATAATAGGCCGGTAGCACGACAGCATACCAGGTGGCCGGCAGCATGAGGGCTTACAAGGTCAGCATAATTGGCCAGTAGCACGACAGCATACCAGGCCAACATAGGTTTTTACTAGGCCACCAGATGGGGCCGGCAGCTTGACAGCATACCAGGCCACCATAGATGGCTGGCAGCTCTTCAGGTGGCCGGTAGGTGGCCGGCAGCTCGACAACTTACTAGGCCACCATAGGTGGCCGGCAGCCCGATAGATTACCAGGCCACCATAGGTGGCCGACAGCTCAATGGCTAACCAGGCCACCATAAGTGGCCGGCAGCTCGCCACCTTACCAGGATCGTCGCCTAACACGTTGCCAGGCCACCATAGATGGTCGACAGTTCAACAGCTTACCAGGCTACCATATGTGGTCGGCAGCCCAATATCTTACCAGGTCACCATAGATGCCCGGCAGGTTGACAGCATACCAGGCCAGCATAGGTCTGACAGCACGACAGCTATGTGGCCGACAGCTCGATAGCTTCCCGGGACACCATACGTAGACGGCAGCTCGACAGCTTACAAGGCCACCAGATTTGGCCGGCAGCTCATCAGCATACCAGCCCACCATAAGTGGCCAACAGCTCGACAGCTTACCAGGCCACCACAGATGGCCGGCAGCTCGACAGCTTACCAGGCCACATTAGGTGCCTGCAGGTGGACAGCTTACTAGGCCACCATAGGTCGCGGTCAGCTCATCAACATACCAGGCGACCATAGATGGTCGGCAGCACGACCGCTTTCCAGGTCACCATAATTGGCCGGTAGCTCGACAGCTTACCAGACCACCATAGGTGGCTAGCGGCTCGACAGCTTACCAGGCCAGCGTAGGTGGCCAGCAGCTCGACAGTTTACCAGGTCACCATAGATGGCCGGCAACTTGACAACATACCAGGCCACCATAAGTGGGCCGTGGCACGACAGCATACATATCAGCAGCAGCACGACCGCTTACGAGTTTACCAGGCCACCATAGGTGCTTACTAGGACACCAGAGGTTGCCGGCAGCCCGGCAAATTACCAGGCCCATGTAGGTGGCCAGCAGCTCGACAGCTTACTAGGCCACCATAGGTGGCCGACAGCTCGGTAGAATACCAGGCCACCATAAGTGGGCCGTAGCACGACAATATACATAAGTGGGCCGTAGCACAACAACATAACAGGTCACCATAGATGCCCGGCAGGTTTACAGCATACCAGGCCAGCATAGGTGGCCGACAGCACGACGGATTACCAGGTCACCATAATTGGCCGGTAGCACGACAGTACTCTGTTCGGAACGTTGCGGAGATGATACCACTGTTTGATCCTAAGGCTTACGATAAACCGTCCTCCGATAGAAGGACACGAAAGCTAATCGATACACAGAGGGTCTACGCCTTGGATAAGAAACTGGTGCTCATGGCCGCGACTACTAGACTGGTGGGAGCAACAAAGTTGTGGAGCCGTGACACAACGGTCGAGTCCCTAAGAGAACTATTCTCAGGACAATGCTATCATTTTCCGGCGGTGGACGACGATGCAAATATGCACGACATGCTGCGGGAAAGAAGGCAACACTCCGGCGAGGACACGGAGGGATATATATTCGAAATGAGCATGATAGCGTCTCGGGGACATGTGCAGGAGAGCACCCTGGTCAGGCACAGGCGGAATGCCAGGAAGCCTTGCAAACGCTAAGGGTAACGTCGGTCAACGACGTTGTCAACAGGGTTTGCTGGGTGATGGGGCTAAGGAGTAGCGGGCGGAGGACCACCGGGTCAATACGTAGAGAGACGGTGCAGCGGGAGGGTGAACGAGGGGCCGGCGGCGGAACCAAAGGAACCATCAATCCGGGCACTACAAGAGGGATTGCCCGACCAGAAAGGCGGGTCCGAATACGTAAAGGGTATCGAGTCAGGACCCGACGAGATACATAGGTCCACCTAGCTGCTGTTAAAGGAGAGCAGGTTCGAATACACATAGGACGCAGTGGTGAATGTGTATCAAGACACAGCACACAGAGTGATTGCGTCACCCTTTGCGGAATCAAGTACGTAGACGATCGGAGACGATTGAGCGGATTCGGAAGAGGAGCGTCCCAGACAATAGATAGAGTGTACGCCGAGGTAGCAGTAGATGTGAGGTCCTGATAGTGCCAGAAGAAAGCCAACCGTATCCGATACTAATGGGGCGGAAGTCACTGGATCAACCGCGGGTGAAAGTGGTGAAAGCGCACACTTGCTTATCAATCACATGGCGAAGACACCTACTGCGCTATTAATGGCAGAAGGGGGCGTCGAAACCAGAAGGCGGAGTGAATTATCGATAGAGGACGTGAAGGCAGAGACACGTGAAAAGGACGAGGAGTACGATGATGAAAGTTCGGGAGACAGGTCCACCGATGAGGACTTTAAACCGAACGAGAATGAGTCCGAGGTCGCTGATGAGTACGATAGTAACATGATTCCTCAGATGATAGCGATGCTAGTGGCGGCGGTGGTGGTGGTGGTGATGGTGGTGATGGTGATTCGCCCAAAAGGAAGGAGAAAAAGAGGGAAAAGAAAGAGCACAAGGAGAAGAAAGGAAGAAGGGAGAAGAGGGTCAAGAAGGCGAAGAAGAAGGATTCCAACAAGCCCAAGCGGGCTACGACCGCCTTCATGTCGGCAACCAGCGGAAGAGGAACGGAAGGCGGAGATGGCCTCCGCACAAATCTTGAACGTCACCATCTCCAACGAGGATTGGGTGGCGACCATCCAATGGCAGGACCCGAATCTGAGGAGAATGATAACCATCCTAAAGCGGACCGAGATGACACAGGAGAGAAAGCAGCTGCAAAGAGACTACGTGGTAGGAGGGTGGCGCTTATTCCGAAAGCTAGGCGAAGCGGAGAGGTGGGTCATCCCAAAGGGAATTCTATAGAGAATCCTTAAATTGTGCCACGATGACGCAGTACACTTAGCAGACTGTCTGTTGTAACATCAAATGCACGCGGGTATACAAATCCGCGCCACAGGCTGCTTCGGGTCAGTCACTCAGTCATCGCCCGCATAAACGCACAGCCTCTCCTATCCTTTTACACAGTTGAATAATTGTACATATGTTGGCGTTACAGGCCATGAAGGACCTGAGCCGAGCTTCTCTCAATCACCTATGTTGTGTGTGATTTCATTTTCCCATAGGTGAAGGGGACCTACAGTTTATTGCCGGTTCCGAACGGCGAATTTCGAGAAGCTATTCATGACAATTTTACTACAGGGGGTTTTGTCAGAACCCTCACCGTGAAAAACACGTTCGACGACATGGCTGTGCCCGGATTCAATCTCGTGTCATCAGGATACTTATTCCAAGAGCGGACTATCCTATTCAGGGTGCCGACTAGAGACTTTTTCTTGTTCGAGTCTACGAGCGGAGATGAATAAATAATCAAAAGATACTCCTCACAGCGAAAGCATCCAACCGAGCTGACGCTGGACCATTTACTTTGTCCTTTCATCCTTTGCTCTTTGATATGGAAAATTACTACTTCACTAAGAAACCTGGCTCACTGGACTGCTTAAATACTCTTCCAATTCCCTAATTGACTTCTTTAGTCAACAAAAGTATTCAAATCGTTGAATTTACTAATTCGCTTTGCATCTCAATCAGGATTCCTAACCATCCTTACTCTTCTCCTGATTTCTTTAGCGAAAAAGGCAACAACCCCATTCTCTTCCCTTCGATATTCATGACACTCATCGAATACCATTATTGCCGCAGTTAATGGCTTTCTCTTGTCACCAAACACTAACATCGCCACTAGGTACCATTAGACAACCAATGTCCTTCAAATTAATCCTTTTCACTCTACACACGTGGGCGTATACGTATCCTTTGTCATTCGATTCGTATGCCCACTTCAATCGTTCATTTCAAACTCTCGAATTCAGCAATTGACCTCATTTCCAATCTAATTATGTTCACACTGGAGTGGCAACGTGAGTGTTCCATTTATTTGAGAAGCACTTATCACCATTGGCGTCATCGGGCCATGCCTCTCGACCGTGTCGACCTCGGTAACCTTCTCTGGCTAGCGATGCATAGGATTCCTTAATCTAATTAAGTACATCTCGATGTCCTTTGATCACAGGCATTCCAATTACTGTCGATTCCTTTGAGGAGCTGAGGAGCTTGTGTCCATTGACAAATGCAATTCTTTTCTTCTTCTCCTCCTCCTCTTCCTCAATTTTTTTTTTTTAATTTATTTCAATTTCCTTTTTCTTATAAAAAATTATAAAACAAAATTGTACACATCCTTAGAACTAGTTATGTGACACACGACGAAAAAACAGAAACAACGACGATGATAGCGATGGTGATGATGACTGTCACTGGCCCTTGGACAGCATCAATATATTCAGAAGTTAGATACCCGGATTGATGCCGTCCAACCTATTTGTACAATAATAACTACGAGTGGCGGTGCGAGTCGCAGCACCGCCGCCGCTAGTCAATCGATGTGATTCGACATTGATGTGGCCCCATTCTGTAGCGACTGGATGTAGTCATCCCATTTGCTCGACCACTTGTCCATAGCCACGTCCTTCTCGTCGTCGGTCATGGCACTGTATTGAATCGAATTGATGGCCAGTTTTTTGAGTAGCCGTAAGTCAGCGTGTCCCGATGCAATGCCCAGGAAGGCAACGTAGAAATCGTGAGACAATGGTGTGGCACGCCAGAATGACGGATCATCGGAAGAGATAACAACTGGATAGCTGTCGGCAAAGAAATGTGAGCATGGATGATTACGCAAATCGGTCACCAGCTGTAGAACTTGATTCGAAATCGGATTCACCTCGACAGCAATGTCATGTTGCTTGAGCAAATTGAGGACGGCAGGATGTTTGATGAGAGCAAAGCCGTGTCCGATGCGTTTGGTACCGAGTAGGACGGCATCGATAAGATTCTCATCGACTGTCGAACCATACCAATTCGTTTCGCCGGCATGGAAGTAGAAATTAATGTCATCGGGTACGTCGAGTATTTGCGGTAGGAAGTCGATCAACGGTTTGCCCATTTCCTCCTGGCCGACCAAATCGAAACCGGCAAAGAAGTCCGGAAAGCGTTGCTGCAATGAAATAATAGATACATTACGGGAATTGATGGACAAGAGTGCGGTACTCACCTTCAGTTCAACGGCTGTCCTTATGTATTCGG
Organism: Eumerus sabulonum; assembly: GCA_951905685.1. NCBI lineage: Eukaryota > Metazoa > Arthropoda > Insecta > Diptera > Syrphidae > Eumerus > Eumerus sabulonum. The sequence goes on along the minus strand of OX645061.1, from coordinate 10,704,907 downwards.
TTACATTGATGCCCTCGACGTGCCTAATTGGTGCGTAGATGAGCTTGGCTCCGATGAATTCCGGATTTGTAGCTTTGAACGACCGCAAAGTTTCCTCATAAAGGCGTGCCGTATCGATATTGGTGTAGGCCGTCCCATCCAAGTCGTACAGCTGCAATAAAATTTGAAATTCAGTACTCATTCAAAAGACATGAACGGAAGGCTTTATAGCTATGACAAGCAATGATGGTCGTAAAAATCCATGTGACCCTCACAGCTATTGTGAGGTCCGAATCTGATTAATCAGCTGCTGATAATGATTGGAGATGGAAGCTGTCAATTGACGTCGACAAATGAGCTACGTTAGGTGCGCCTATGGAAACCATGATTCGTGGGCTTGGTAGCCAATTTTACAGTATCTCATGCCTCTATCGCAAGTGATAAAACAAATGCTGACGTATGTACTCGTATATACGGTGTATGACGCGTCCGAGTATGGAGCAGGTGATTTACCCAAAAAATGTGGTACGACTTACAGGAAATCGTTCTATCCATTTTTCCTCCGACCGAGATGATGCCAACTACTCCTTGGTATGATTGAATCTAAAAATCAAGGCTGTCATCATCCATCATGGTTATCATCACGAAGGCCGACCTACAAGAGATGCTCGTATAACCCATATTTCTATATCAGGGTGTTTGTCAGAGTGCTTTTATGGCACAAAGCTGTGCTCCAATAGAGAACATACCTTATGGAGTGTCCATATAGCATCCAATAAGTGATTTCCACTTTTTGTATAGTACAAATGTGCATCTTGTCGAAAGGAAGCGAATGCTCTTGAAAATCTCATAAGTAAAATGTCATTGAAATGCTGGAAAGGTCCTTGTAAAACTGAATGTTCTTGTACATACTTTGTTCCAACCAAACTTAGGTGTAGACATCATTGAGATGTTTCCTTCTGTTGATGGACCACCGAGAGCAGTGATGAGTGTACATTCAGGGCCTTAAGAACCTTACGTAAGACAGTTATATGCTTAGTTTAGGGTAGGTTGAAATATAGTCAACGTGTCAACGTTCTAGTCAGTTCGATGTTATTTCAAATCAAAGTCGACAAACGCCTTCCCATTTGTGACATCATGGGTAAGTACGTACTACGAAACAGTTTTCCACTTCGTACATATGACAAACTGAGGAATAGATTACACGTAGGAGGAAGGAGATGAAATTTAGACGAAAAAGGGGACCGAAATGACAACCTTGAGGAACACCGTGTGTCCATATGTAGCTTCAGATAAAAAAAATGTTAAAAAAGGGGGCGATTAAGGGGACATCGACATTCTACAGAGCAAGACAGGAAATCGTTTGAGGGAATCTAGGAAATATTTCACTTCTTCGTGGGACCATCTGGATATTTGGTCCTGTCTGTGAGGAAGGTGAATGGAGAAGAAGACACAACCGCGAACTCTACGAGCTGTACCAAGTTGTGGATGTAGTCCGGAAGGCAAGGACCCGTCGACTACACTGGCTCGGCCACATCGAGCGTATGGACATCAACGCTCCAGCTAAGAGGGTCTTCGACTCCGAGCCTCCTGGTTCGAGAAGAAGAGGAAGACCGAACCTCCGGTATAAAGACCAAGTAATCGCGGATGTAAGACATCTTGGTCTTGACAACTGGAAGCAGCGTGCCCGGGACCGTCAAGGATAGAAGGCAGCTATAGCTCAGGCTCAGATCCTCCATGGATCGCAGGCCTGATAAGTAAGTAAGTGGGACCATCTGGAAATTTTGGACTTAAGTCCAACAAAGCTGCTAGAGCGGACGGACTAGCTGGCGAGCTCTTTAAGGCAGCTGGAGATGACTTGGTTGGGAGTATGCACCAGCTCATCTGTAAGATATGGTCAGAGGAATGCACGCCTGATGAATGGAATCATAGTATCGTTTGCCCGATTCACAAGAAAGGAGACCGATTTCTCTGCGCCAATTACAGAGGTATAAGTCTCCTGAACATCGCTTATAAAATCTGTTGCACTATGTGAACGCCTGACACCGTTCGTTAATAAATTGATTGGTCCATATCAGTGTGGTTTCAGGCCCAGGAAGTCCACTATCAATCAATTATTCACACTGCGGCAGATCCTGGAAAAAACCAACGAATTCTAGATCGACACCAACCACCTGTTTGTCGGCTTTAAGGCTGCATACGATAGCATAAATAGGAACGAGCTATACAACCTAGTCCTAGTCATGTCCCTGCCAAATTTGCTGCTCCATCAGGGTCGTAAGTTGTAAGCGACTTGACCGATGCCTATTATGTCAAAAAAAGTTTTTTGACAGGGCGACATGCTATCGTGTGGCTTTTTCAATAAGGTCCTTGAAAGGATCGTGCAAAACTTACTGGTCAATGCGAGGGGCACCATCTTTTTCAAGTCCGTACAACTGCTCGCATATGCCGATGATATTGACATAATTGGACGAAAACAGCGAGATGTCATTGAGGCCTTTACGAGCATTGAGACGGATGCGGCTCAATGCGCGGAGCGGCGGCGACTCGATGTTCGTGGTGAGGTCCCAACTGAGGCCCGTATAGCCTCAATATTCTCATCGGACCATCACGTACGCTCTCTCCCTTTATGACTGGCATTGCCACGATTACCGATGTCCAAAAATTGTTGGTGCAAACGCCTAATGGTCATGTGAGAAGGCGCGCGTTTCACTTTAAATTTTGAGCGGTACGCTCGTTGGGTTTTCATAATTGAGAAACTGTTTTGACAGCGTGTTTTTGTGGCGTGCACTGTTCCATAGTAAGAATTCGCAAAGACTAACGCTTTGAATGCGGGCCGTCACAATCAGTTCTGCCAATCGATGTCAAATTTATTGGGTTGCCTGATGCTAACACTATAATTGGGCCACCAGTTACTTGAGTTACATTTTACACAATAACGATATTCCTGTATTAGGTTAGGTAAGGTACAAGTGGTTGGCATACCACAAGGATCATATTACCCTGATCCGCTACCTGAGAGCCAACTGGTGCCTCTGATGAAGGGATGGAGTGAGATATTTGTAGATCTGCTAGCTCACTTAGATTTTCATAGTAGGGCGCGCCGAGGTAGCTCATCCTGCGATTCGCAAAAGAAGGACATGAGCAGAGAAGGTGATGTATCGATTCCTCCTCCCTCTCGTCCATGCAGCCGCGGCAGAAGTCATTGGAGGGTAGTCCTAGTGTGGCGGCGTGTTTTCCAATGATGCAGTGACATGTAATGACAACCACCAGAGTACTTAAGATTGGCCTTTTGGTTGCCACTAGGTCCCTGGATCGTTCTAGGTTTAGCTTAGGCCAGATTTGTTTAGTGATAAAGCCGATATCCCCATTGGAGGTTGGTCGCATCTATGGTTCGAAGTTTTATCATGTGCATTACCGTACTTATAGCTGTTTCTGCGTACCCGAGAATAGGAAGACTGAGTGTGCTTGACCCTAATTTTGAGAGTTCGTCGTGAACCTGGGCCTCAACCAACAAGCGTCTCCAGCTGGCACGGTCTTTGGCCAGCTATTTCCAGCGCCGCACGCCCAGTTGGTTAAGGTCCCCTTCCATCTGCGTGCGCCACCGATGATGCGGCCGTCCTCTGCCGCGCCTTCCTTCCGGAGGGGATCCGAAGACGCTTCGGGTCGGAGCTGTATTTTCCATGCGCTCTACATGGCCTAGCCACCTTAGACGCTGTATACGTAGACGTCGTACCAGGCCGATGTCGCTGTACAACCCGTACAGTTCTTCATTATATCTTCTTTTCCATACACCGTTTGAACAAACGGGACCATAGATAGTGCGCAGAATTTTCCTCTCGAGACGACCAAGGGCATCTTCATCCACTTTTGTTAAGGTCCAAGCCTCTGCGCCATAAAGGTGGACTGGGATGATTAAGGTCTTATATAGTGTCACCTCGGTTTCCCGAGAGAGGGCTCTACTTCTCAATTGCCTCTTGAGCCCAAAGCAACAGCGGTTGGCAAGAGTGATTCTGCGTTTTATCTCAGCGCTGGTGTTGTTGTCGCTGGTCATCAGTGAGCCAAGGTAGACGAATTCCTTGACCACTTCAAAGTTATATCCGCCCATGGTGACGTTCTGGCCAATACGTCGGTGTTGTCCGTCTCTTTTAGATGAAAGCAGATATTTGGTTTTACCCTCATTAACCTTGAGACTCATCTTAGCCGCTTCTACCTCAATGCTTACAAAGGCCTCATTGACGTCTCGCTGTGTCCGTCCAATTACGTCAATGTCGTCGACGTACGCAAGCAATTGCGTAGACTTGAAATAAATCGCACCTCTTGTGTTGGCCAGTGACTCTTGCACGATCTATTCAAGCATGATGTTGAAAAAGTTGCATGACAGCGCGTCACCTTGCCTAAATCCTTTTTTTAACATCAAAGGTCTCGGTTTGCTCATTATCGACCTTAATGGAGCAGCAAGAATTCTCCATTGTCATCCTGCACAGTCGGACGAGTTTGGCAGCGATGTTAAAACTAGACATGGCTTTGTATAGCTCATCTCTATACACGCTGTCGTATGCAGCCTTGCAATCGACAAAGAGGTGGTGAGTGTCGATTTGGTATTCCTGGGTCTTCTCCAAGATCTGCCGTAGCGTAAATATTTGGTATATTGTGGATTTACCTGGCCTGAAACCACACTGATAAGAGCCGATCAGATTATCCACAAACGGTTTCAAGCGTTCACATCAATGCGGCAGAGAAGATCTTATATGCGATGTTAAGGAGACTTATTCCCCTGGTGCATGTATAGGGGTCTCCTTTCTAATGGACCGGGCAAACGATGCTGAGATCCCATTCCTCGGGCATGCTTTCCTCCGACCATACCTTGCAAATGAGATGGTGCATGCACCTTACCAGCTCATCTCCATATCGGCTGCGACTCTACTACCAGTTCTCCATTTTCATCCCTGCAGGCCGCCGCTCTGGCTTTGTAGCCATGGCATGTTCGTTTTACCTTATTGTAAAACTAACCACTGCGCCACGACTCCCTCCGAGAAAATATAAACAGAAATATATTTAGCAAAAACACTTACATTCCCTCTGACAGCAAGGCTGCACTTCACCTCCAAACTGGTATGGGACTGCCTACAGCTACTTCACCATCTGGCCATACCTGGACACAGCGGCCATACAGGCAGCGAAAAGGCGGACCTACTAGCAAGGAAAGGCTCTGCATCACCATTAATGATGCCATAGCCTTTCTGCGGCGTAGCCATCAGCACCATCAAATGCTGCATTAACAATTGGTTAAGGAACATGACGGATAACTACTGGTCACAAACGAATGGTAGCAGACTAGCCAAGTTGTTCCTACCAACTACATCTCTCAGAAGAACGAAACAACTCCTCATGCTTTCGAGGAGACAGATTCGCTTAATGACGGGTTTCATTACTGGACACTGCCCAGTCAACAAACAGCTCAAAACGATTGGCATAATGCAAGATGGCACTTGCAGAATGTGTAATGAGGACGAAGAAACAGCAGAGCACATACTGTGCCACTGTAACTGCCTTGTCAGTACACGTCATCGTCACTTAGGCAAGTATTATCTTGAAGCAGAAGAAATCGCTGCTAGCTCACTCAAAAGCATACTAAGTTATATCACTAACTCAGGATTCTTGAGTGAACTGTAAGTGGGGGACATCACAATAGGCCCACTCGTGGCCGCAGTGATCAGGCGACTTTGTCCCACCCCCTTATCCTCTCGAACTCTCTAACTCTATCGCTATCAGTCAAGTGTATGTAGTAGCCGAGCAAGGTTAATAGATATCCGAATTCCTAAAAACCAAATGAAAAATTTCTTCCCACACGAGGCTTCTCCACTTTGTTTTCGCAGCTGTTTTATTGCTGTCTACAATGAAGAAATTCAATTTAATGATTTCCTTTCATCCTAAGCACTATCCAGCTTTGTTTACAAGGAAAATAGCTGAAGCCATCACACGCTGTCCGACTGTATTTTTCACGCCATTCACCTTTCATGCCAATACCGCGTTAGCAAATCGAAATAATAAGCTTTAGCACAGGGAAACAATAACACAGGAAATCAACAAACATAACTTGGAAATCAACAGCTCATTCATAACTTGGCAGAACTAGTGGTAGCGCTCCGACCATTTGCTTTCGTATCTGTGAGGTCATAAACCAAAATTGCTTTCGAGATTACGCCTTTTATAAAGAGAGAAGAAAGATTGATCACAAAGATAAAACTCACCACGGGTAGAGTAGTGCGAAATTCCAAGTAGAGCACGCCGTCCTCGTAGAACTCTTTCAGTGCCTGATAGAAGTACTCGCCCCAAACCGGCGCATACATCAGCAATCCGTCGATCAGTCTAAAGATCTCCATAAACGACACCCACGCGGCATTGTTATCCTCGAATTTCTCCTTGGGATACAGGGACATTCTCAGCATCAGATAGTTGTCAAAATTCTTTGCTCCACGATCCTCACGCACCTTGGCCGTCAACTCCCACGTACAACTTTCCTTATTTGGCGGTTTCTCTTTCGAGAACAGGAAGCGGATTGCCTCGCGTTCACTATCACTGCACAGCCACAAATCTGCCTTATACGTCAGTGTGACGAGATATTCGGTACTGCATAACGCTGTGTCATGGGCATGCAACACGGCACCCTTAGGCATTCGTCTGAGGATTTTAAACAGTTCCGATTGGCTAATGTTCTTCAGCACACTGAAGAGATGTTGCGATGGATTGAATAGATGAGGAACCGTCAAGCCTTCATCGAATTCTTTGTCTTTTGCCATCATGATCACTTTGTTGGCGATCTCTTCATCGCTATTCAACTCGATATCCGAACCGAGAATCCTGGATTCTTCAGCTTCGACCAGCTCATTCCTCAGCTTGTTGTATTCCTCGAGTGACGGTCGATTACTCCGGCCTCGCTGAACGATCACCGGCTGACCGAGGCCATTCGAATGATAGAGTGATCGTCTAACAACACGTAGACGATTGGTTTCATTGAGCGGCGTAGAATAAACGAACATAAACGTATACACGATTACGACGCAAAGAAGAACGACAATCCCCGATAGACGATACATTTTAGACTGCAGACGAGTGGCTAGCTAGCCGCCTTGATATTTCCTTCGTTATCTGAAAATGGAATCAAATATACTTGATTAGCTATCAGGTAGCAGAATATATACGTACACGTTCACCTAGTGAATAAGACCGTCATACACGTATTGGCAAAAGCTTGTGATGATCGCGTCTCAAAAATCTGTGTTGAAAGGACGATAAGCCCTAATCTTGATTAGATTTACTTGGAAACAATGAGTGGATTGATTCGGTGGTGCTTCATTATGATAATAGTCATTGGTAGCACGGTAGTTCGGGATTATTTTAGCCTCAGACGTGATCATTTCAATAGAGTCACAAACTATGATCAAGATCGTGAGCACGCATAGCAATGAGGGCGCGTGTGGCAGCTTTTTGAGCTCACCGCTGAATGAAGCGAAGATTTGAATTGACAACGTGACGTTGATATGAGTTCTGTGAGATCTGAAGGCTTGCCTTAACGTTTGTTTTTTTGTTCTCCACTGACGGGTCTAAAACCAAGGACGGGGTGGGTAGTGAGTCTTCTGCAAACAACTTAAGCTGAATAAAGCTCTAAAATTACCAAATCACTGCAGCGTTTTCCAGGCGGAACTGTTGGCAATGAAAGAGGCCTTGTCCTGGCTGAAGTGGAGCGTGACATCCACTACGAATATCCGTATTCTCACGGATAGCCAAGCAGCCTTAAAGTCGTTGGAGTCCTATGTGTACACATCAAAAACTAGTCTCGACTGTCGCCTATCTCTCAACGAGATGGCCGAACAGTTCAACGTAAAACTTATCTGGGTACCAGGAGACAGCGACATTCCAGGGAATGAAAGAGCCGACACACTCGCCAAACAGGGAACGGCGCTACAATCAATCGCGGCTTGTGAGAGAATACCCCTTGCAACCATTAAACTTAATCTTACTAATCTCGCCAGAGCCGAGTGAAACCGGAGATGGACTCAGGGACATACCTGCCTCATCACCAGGCAAATCTGGCCCCGGCTCGACAGTCAACGGACAAGGAGTATAATCCCCCTAAAAAGAACTAACAACTACAAATTTATAGGTGTCATCACCGGACACTGTCTTTCTGGCAGTCACGCGCAAAAACTAGGTACAGATCCGAATGATTTCTGCAGAAGCTGTCTAGACGAGGAGGAGTTCGAATCCATTCACCAACTTCTCTGCACTTGCCCGGCATTCTGCACAATCAGGAAACGATACCTAGGCTCTTACTTCCTTAAGGAACTGACAGAGGTTCAGCAAGTAGAGATACCTGATCTTCTTAACTTCTTAAGAAGCACAAAATGATTCCACGAATAGGGCGCTAAGCCCCCTCGTAGCTGCACAACGGGCCTCCCTGGCCTATGTATGTTCTTCTCATTTCTGGGAAGGCTACGATCCTACCTACCTACCTGCCTGTTCTCCATAATTCCAAGCGTCTCGTGGAATATACATACTTTTGTCCTCTGTTGTTGTCAAGGACGTTTCAAATTTAATTGGAATCTTAGACTTCTTTTTTTTTTTAAGGCTTCTGCTATCTGCTGGAGCACTTAGATGCAAGACACCTGGCTTTACTGTATTTTCCCCGTTTTCCGGAGAAAAATGGGAAGAAGTTTCAGTGATGTAGAGCTCAGAGATTCGGCACACACCACGTCGGCTCCAAGGGTGCGCCACCGTGTGCGAGTAAAGGCGGGACAATCACAGAGGAAATGCTCAGCAGTATCATCCTTCTCGCAATATGCAGCACAGGTAGGCGTCTCACTGATGCCAAGCACGTAGAAATGCTTGGCAAAAGTGTAATGGCCCGTGATGACTCCTACAAATATGCTGCAGTCGATTCTCCTTAAAGACTGGAGGAATGCTACGGATTTCTTGCAGACACCCAATCGTTAATGTGGGAATTAACCGTGGACACAGGTAGACCTAGAGCGGGTTCAGGTCCTGAGAAGCTCTCCTCCGAACCCATTCTGGCGAGTTCATCAGAGACCTAATTTCTTGGGATCCCAGAGTGGCCTGGAACCCATACAAGCCTAAATGAAATTAGTCTACCGAATCTGTTCAAGAACGACTTGAGTTCAAGCACTAATTTGGAGCTAGTTAAGGGGTTGCACACAGCTTTGAGTTCAGCTTGGCTATTACTGCAGACGCATATGATTTTCCCCCTCCACCTGTGCTTCACAACATAGTGCATGGCCATTAGGATTGCGTAAACATATCTCTGATTGGAAGACAGACGCATATTTTCCTAACAAGAAGTGCAGTCGGATGTTTTCGCACTCAAAGAAGACCCCAGCACCGGACCCCCGCCCAGACTTGGAGTCATCCGTGAAAATGCGAAGACTATCCTTTCCAGGTTCAGTATCCAGCCATAGCCAATCCTGATGCCATGTAAACTCGACTGTGAAATTACGGCGCAGCAGGATAACGGGAGTCAGTGCGTCAGAAGCCATGTCCATTAGACCGGGGTCGCAGGACAATTCTTGGGCAAGCACACTGTTATTCCTATGCGAGTTGTACCAAAAGCCATTTGTCTTCAGACGAGACATGGCTTTCAGAGCACACCCTCTGATAAATATACCAAGGGGTAGAAGGTTCATCATAGCACCTAGAGCAGCGCCCGGTGTAATGGGGAAAGCCTCCGTGTAGCTGAGACAGACCGTTTTTTTGGAGTTTAGTGAAAGAGGCTACAACGTGTTTGCGTGTTAGTTTATTCCATCAGACAACCGATGCATTTGAGATTATAGATCTTATCATGGCCATGTAGATCCACAGGACCATTGTCGGCGATAAACCCCATGTTTCTCCAAAAGCTCCTTTGCTTTCCCGGAAAGCTGACACAACTTTGGTGGTTTTTGACTTAATATGCTTGCTATCTAAGATGACTCCTAGATACTTGGCCTCCTTGGATATCGGGATGGAATTACCTTTTAGTACCAGCTAAGTCATATTAGTATTTTTCCTCCTTCTCGTGAAGAGAACGACATCGGTCCTAAGAGAATTGACCGACAGCCCATTTTTAGTACACCAATCATCGGTCACATTTAGCGCCGCCTGTGCTTCGAGACGGACAATCGCTAAGCATGGGCCGACAGAAAGAACGGCGACATTATCCGCATAGGCCTGGGTATAGATTCCAGAGGCATTGAGAGACAGGACGCCACCTTGCGGGCAGCCCCTGTTAACGCCGGATTTGACACCCTGGTCGAGGCCTGCATCAGCGGTCAGTGTCCTTTGCACAAGCATTGCTTTGATCCACAAGACCAGTGCTTCATCCACGCCATGATGTCTGGCAGCGTTGCACATGCTGTCAAAAGTTGTGTTATCAAAAGCTCCCTCAACGTTGATGAAAATGAACAGCGCGTACTCTTTCCTTTCGAGCGCGCATTCAATTCTCCCAACTAGGTTCTGAAGCGCAGTCTCGTAGGATTTTCCGCGCTGGTAAGCATGTTGCATCTTCGAAAGAGGGTGCATTCGAAGGGCAACTTTGCGCATGTGCAACTCTACCGTCTTTCCATGCTTTTCAGCAGGAAGGATGTTAGACTAATTGGTCTGAAGCTCTTGGCAAGTGAGTAGTCCTATTTTCATATTTTGGGAATGAAGACCATTTACTGTGCGCCAAGGAATGGGTAGCCAGTGCTAGACTAGCAGTGAAAATTATTTTAAAAGTAGGAAGCGGCTGCCTTATACCTTTTTGCAGGATAACAGGATATATCCCGTCAGTGCCCGGCGATTTGAAGCCATCGAAGGATGCCACAGCAAATTCAATAGCATTAGTTGTAACCACGGGGACGCAATATGCCAGCTACGCCGAGTTTTTTTCATCATTTCAGTTGCAGTTCCCCTTGAAGGAGTGTACAACGAACCGATGGCGGACTGATTTCTCAGGAAATGAGACTGAAGCAATAAACTAAGTGTTTCCGCTTTAGACTCAGTAAAGGTACCATCCGATTTTCTAAGTGCACCCAGCTTCGTCGGTTTTCCCCGGTTAGGGACTTTAACCAACCTGCTAGTCGCACTCAGAGACTTGATCTCTTCTCAGAAGGTCCTATAGGAATCGTTCTTCTATTTACGAATATGTTTCTTATATTCTTTCTGCTTCGACCGATACTCGTTCCAGTTATCTTCCGAATTCGATTTGAGCTATCTATTCAGAAGAATTCTGGCTTCCCTGCGAAGGCTTTGGAGCTCGGCATTCCACAAGGGGACCAATTTCCTGCAGGGAGGTTTGCTGACAGGACATGCGAGTTCAAAACAACTGGTGATGACGCTATTCAGATTATGAACAGCGTTCTCTACCAATTGTTTCGTTCTAAGTTTAGGTAGGGCCTGAGTGGATCTCTCAAGCTCCTCTCTAAACCATACCCAGTCCGCCCTTCTCGGATTCCGTCTAGGTTGCAATGAGTTGCCGATAATGAGTTCGATATAATGAGGCTGACCCTAGGCCTTTCGGATCGCAAATCATAAAGAATCGTAGCTCCACGTATACCCCCAAGGCCACATAGGCGTCTATTCCACACCCACGGTTCTTGAGTGGATACAACGTGATGATTTGTACTACTGCACGCAATTCTACTACTTAAAAGAGCAGTAGCAGCCTTGCAGTGCTGCAGATTGATCTGTATATAAACTATCCTGACCTTTTCAGAGGAGATAACCGCTGAGGAGATAGAGGGCTGAATCTCTCGACTCCTAACGGTCATTTGGATTTCCTTCTCGGAGGAAGGGGTTTGGCTGTGTGATCTGCCTGCCCCCAAGGAGCTACCTTCGCCTTCTGGCCTATGCTTTGATCCTTCTGGGTCGCCACATCTGCCATTAGTCTCCGATTTCCCACCGCCCCACCGGAGAGGGAGGCATCGCACACTCTCTCCCTAGTAAAGCTATCCTTAGCGGCGGTCATCCGTTTGCGGAAGATTTTACCTTTTTCGGTTAGAGCTTTTGCTCCCTTCAGACTCCGGTTTGGGACAGCCTTGCCAGTTCGAGGACTGCTAGGACCCGTAACGACTTCGCCTTCTGCGTTTGGAGTCTGCCTGTCGGCCCCGCCACATTTTTCGGCGGCAGCGCCGGCCATAGCAGAAACCTGAAAGCTTCCGGCTCCGTCATTACGGGAACTCATCACGCTCTGACTGGGTGGTTGAAACTTCCCAGTATGCTAAAAGTGCAGACATGCTTATGCCTCCTTCAGCAGCCTTTCCCAACCGCCGACGCTTTCCGAGCTGCGCACCTTCGAGAGAGGGGTGGAGATCAGAAAGGAGCGTCGTACCGTCTATTTCGGTACGAGATACCTCCATCGACTTAACTCTCTTAACTGGTTCCCCCAGAGGTTTAGCCTCGACCATTGTGCCTTCGGCTTTGTCAGCCTCTTTGCACAATTTTCGGGCACGCCTCTTGCCTCTACTTTTTTGGCACTAAGCAGTCCATTCAGCAGTACGTCCCAATTCTGGGGCGTGTTCCACCTTTGCGGTTTCCCGTGCCGCGCAATCGTTGTTGTCGCCTCCGCTGGATGCACTGCTCATGGTCAGTCGGACCAGGTGGTCAGGCAGTGAGCCGCAGGGGCAGTGTCGTTCTGGGCTGCCGGTGGTATTGAAATTGAATGCTGGGGTCTCCAGAATCCTTGCCCCGGCCGCGATCAAAGAGATCGCGGGTGGATTTCCGCTGCTACGGCCACCACCTGGAGTACACCTCTATGACCTCTTAAGCCTCCCGCCACGAAAAGGCGCCCGAAGAAGGGAGGCCGAATTTTAGGCTACTACTTCGAGAACTTTCTGACCATATTAGAAGGGACTTCTCCATTACAATTTTCTTTTCGTTAAAAAATCCAACTTACTTACGTACTTTCCAGGACAGCAATCCATTGAGAATCTGCGCCTTAGTTAATATGGCCATCCATCCTTGGCGGTCCGAGCAATATCAATATCGTTTGCGTAGCCCAGCAACTGGACCGATTTGTAGAAGATAGTGCCTTCCGTGTTGACGTTGGCCCGCCACACTATACGAGATTGAAGAAGTAGCATGACAGCGCGTCTCCTTGCCGAAATTCGGTGCAGGTTTCAATAGGCTCGGAGGTTCTGGAGCCGAACTGCACGGTACATCGAGTGTTTGTTAGAGTGGCTGGACACATCCGAATCAGTTTTCCCGGGATCTCGACCATCGGCCATCGCGTTAAATAAGACTTAAAAGCTAAAATTTCAGTCGTCGGGCATGCATTCATCCTCCCAAATTCTACAGATGATCTGATGAATGCTCCCTGCCAGAAAATCGCCTCCAGCTTTGAAGAGCTCTGATGGTAACCCATCCGAGCCCATGCGGCCTTGTTGTTCTTCAGCTTTTTGATAACTATGCCTACTTCTTCAATGCTATAAGTAGGGACAACTTCGTTGACCGGAGGCGAAATCTCTTCGTCCACTACCACTATCTCTTCCCCATGCTTGAATATATCTACTATTCCCTGCGGGTCGGTAACAAGATTGTTCTCGGAATTTCGAAGAGCTGGGGTGCCGTTTTTAAGGTCTGCTGCGAGGGTTTTGGTATTTTGAAAAGGGTTCTTATAGCGTTTACTCAAGGACTCTTCGATATCCTTGAGCTGGGAGGCTGCGATGATTCTCCCCTTTCGCCGCAGTGTTTTTTTTTTCCTCCCTCCTTCGGACTCGGGATCCCTCGCACGCTGCTCGTGTTGGCGTTTGTGTCCGACGTAAACATACTTGCGAGTCGTCCACTCAGTAGCTCTCTGTAGTCTCTGGCGATCTCTGCTTCCAATGTTGAATCTCCTTTTGGTGGGCTGATATGGCTTTCCGACATTGGAAAGTCGTGCTCTGAGTCTTACTGCCACGAGGAAATGGTCAAAGCCGACGTTTGCCCTTCAAAAATAAAATGCGAGGTCAACGCTTTCCGAGTAGGCTATGTGACCAACGATTTTTGTTGCAAACAAGACGAATAACATGTTTTTGAGATGCAAGAAAAGGGATAATTATTAGTGAGTACCACCCAACGAAGCTATGCCATACTCAAGTTTAGAGTGCACTAAGCCATAATAAAGGATGCCGAAGGACTAACAAAGGCCTCGTAGGAGTAGCATCTATCCGACGGATGCTGGCCTGTTAAAAAGCGAGAAGAGCCAACGCAGTCGAACATCTTGCGGCACTGTTAGTAAGTCCTATCCCCACCTCCTCGCGGTGCCATCTGGAGATTTCCTATGGAAATGGCAGACGGGGAAGGGCGAATGGCGAGCCTCCTGCGCCAAAAAACGAACGCGAACGCCTCATAACGATCAGTATCAATGCTACATTTTTTAACATCAGCCTGATCTGCGTCCACGCCCCCACGGAGGACAAGGATGACTCCGCCAAAGATGAGTTCCTAGACAAAACGTATGCCCAATGTCCCAGCTATGATATCAAAATTGTACTATGAGACTTCAATGCTCAGCTGGGTAAGGGTAAGCATCTTTGAACCAGTCATCGGTAAACATAGCCTACACGACACCACATCCGATAACGGACACAGGCTGATTGATCTTGCTACCGGGCGAAATCTCTTTTTGCCAATAACGTGCTTCCCGTACCTCGATATACACAAAGGCACCTGGCAGTTTTTTGGTCAATCGACTACCAACCAGATTGATCACATCGCGATCGACGTCAGACACTCCTCCACTATTCTTGATGTCCGAACTTTCCGAGGGGCTAACATAGACTCGGACCACTATCTTGTAGTAGCCAAGATGCGCCTACGGATATCACCAACGCAGCGGAGTAGAGTAAGAATACAATGTTATATCCGAAAGCTACTATCGCCAGAAACCGCTCGTGCTTTTACCGATCGCGCCTCCCTTAAGCTCTCCAATACACCTCAATTCTCCACCCTATCAACAGAACAGCAGTGGAGCCTTTGCGAACAAGCCCTGAGAGGCTCAGCATCCGAAGTTTTGGGCATCAAGGCTCCATCACGAAGAAACACCTGGTTCGATGACGAGTGCAGGAGGATTCACACAGGATGCATATGAGGCCTCGCTGCATAAAAGAACAAGAGCAGCTCGTGAACTCTGCGAGTTAAAAAGAAGGGAGGAGCATAAGCTTCTCAGAAAAAGGAAGAAAGAGCACGAGAAGCGCGCGATTGAGAATTTGGGGAGGTGTTACTGCAGGCGTGAAGTTCGAAAGTTTTATCAACAGATAAAGCGAATACGCCAAGGTTATAAAGCCAGAACGGAAGCCTGCAGGGATGAGAACGGACAGCTAGTAGTAGAACCGCAGTCGATGCTGAGAATATGGAAAAACCACTTCTGCAGACTGTGTAACGGCGATGTTAGTCAATATACCGCCGTCAGGCAGAATGATCCATTTTTAATCGACGAAGACTGTAGAGAATTCCGTCCCCCTGACCTCGACGAAGTAAAGATTGCCATATCGAAACTCAAGTCGAATAAAGCTGCTAGCGCAGACTGCTGGATTGTCTGCCGAGCTCTTCAAGGCAGCTGGGGATGACCTGGTTAGGACCATGCATCAGCTCATCTGTAAGATATAAGACAAGAAAGGAGACCCCTCTGATTGCGCCAACTACAGAAGAATAAGTCTCCTTAACATCGCCTACAAAATCCTCTCTGCCGTTTTGTGTGATTGCCTGAAGCCTTTTTTAAACAAGCTGATAGGTCCTTATCAGTGCAGCTTCAGGCCAGGGATGTCTACCTTCGACCAAATCTTCACACTAGAGCAGATCCTGGAAAACCAATGGGTTTCAAGTCAACACTCCCCATCTCTATTTGTCGACTTCAAAGCCGTATACGACAGCGTAATTAGAGACGAGCTATACAACGCTATGTCTACCTTTGACATACCTGGTAAACTCGTCAGACTATGCAGGATGACTTTGAAGAATGCTTGCTGCTCCACCCCAATCGGTGAACACCTGACCGACAGTTTTGAGGTCAAAAAAGGATCTAGGCAGGGCGATGAGGCACAATCTATACGCCGACGATATTGACATAATAGGTAGATCACAGCGAGATGTCGATGAGGCGTTTGCGAGTATTGAGATGGAGGCGGCGAAATTTGGTTTGGCGGTAAACGAGGGCAAAACTAAATATATGCTATCATCGAAAAAGGACGCTCACCATCGACGTCTGGGCCAGAACGTTTGTATTGGCAGGTATAAGTTTGAGGTAGTTAAGAACTTCGTCTACCTTGGCTCCGCAGTGACCTGGATCAACGACATCAGTTCCGAAATCAAACGCAGAATCACTCTTGCCAATCGTTGTTTCTTTGGGCTCAGGAGGCAATTGGGTAATAGAGCCCTCTCCCGAACGACAAAGTTGACTCTATATAAGAGGCTTATCATCCCAATCCTGTTGTACGGCGCAGAAGCATAGACACTATCAATAGCGGATGAGTAGGCCCTTGGTCGGTTTGAGAGAGAGATTTTGCGCGTGATTTTCGGGCCTTTAAACGCAGACGCAGGATGGAGGAAAAGATCCAACCATGAACTTTACGGGCTGTACAGCGACATGTATCTAGTCAGGCGTCGACGGATTCAATACCTAGGATGGTTAGGCCATGTAGAGCGAATGGAGAGAACGTCCATTACGGCCACATATAAGGTGGAGCACACGGGTGGAAAATGACCTTAACCAACTGGGCGTGCGACACTAGAAACAGCTGGCAAAATATCGTGCTAGCCGGAAAAGCATGTTGGTCGAGGCTCAAGTTCACCCTGAACTGTGGCGCCCGATAAGAAGAAGAAGAATAATAAATGGTTTGGGTCGTTGATGTTCATTCCCTACTCTCCAGGGGTGGTTGTCCTAGATAGGATTCGAGAAGAACTCGACTGAATTTTCACGTTGGTTGTAGTTCTCAGCTAATGTTCCATACCATTATGGTGTTATATTAGTCCTGCACTCCCCGTGAATTGCTCTAATAATTAAAGTATATAAGTATATACATATGTACCTACATAAATGCGAACGAGTCGCAACGTCTATCACCCGGAAATCGTTGAAAAAATCACGCAGCGCACAAGCAACCGACTAAATTAAAATTGATTACAATAACTATACTCCACTTATCTCCAGCGGCTATTTTTAGATAATCTGCGTTCGAACATCGACGCGTAAATTGAATCTAAAAACCCTACACCGAATGAGATACTATTTTAATGAATGGCCATGCACATGTACTTATATTCCAGCGAGCTAATCACTCGTTATCATGTCCATTCGAACCAACCAGCCATGAAAACATCAACAGAACTTGAAAAACAACAACAAAAAACAACAATTTAAGAAAAAAACAACAACAAGTGATTGTTTATAAGTAATTATTCGAATCCGATTTGTTTGTTTATTGTTTTGAAATTGATTGCTGCGATTTACGTCAATTAAAACTTAGTTGGTGTTGCGTCCGTCAATGGTTTGTATGTTGTGTTGATGGGGGAATTCGAAATACAATTCTGCAACATTCGTGGGTTAAGAAAGAATTCCTTTGCCACGTATGCCCATCTCCCTCGCTACAAACCGGCTGTTTGGGCACTTTGTGAAACACAGGTTGTTGAAAAGTCCGATCCCTCGATATAGCTTAGTGCCATTATTCGTTTCTCACCGCGGTCTCGTCATCTATGTCCGTAGTGATATCGTTTACCAGCTGCTTCCGCAGTATAACCCAACATCCACCTCGGAATTCAATCTCTGATGGTTGAAATTCACTCTTCGTAAGCACACAATTCACTACTGTTTTCTTTACAGAAGCCCAAACCTGGACAGAGACGTCAGGTTCGACTCGTTTGATGCACTGTCCGACTCCATCAAAAGAATAGTTTCCCTGTTTCCTCGCACTGAAATCGTTATAGCGAGCGATTTCAATGTTCGCAATTCCCAGTGGCTTCGACATTCTGGACAGACAACACCCGAAGGAAGGTATGTCGAAATTTTCGCTGAGTTGAATCAATTAACAGAGGGCATGGGCTCGGACATACAGGGTAAAGTTGTTGATCGCTCTCAACCTGGCGAGATGCCAGCACCGATCCCTGTTTAAATGCCCGGGTCAAGTTGACATACGGCCTCCTCGCGGCGCCCACTGGATAGCCTCTTCAACAACCGTTGGGAGGTGAACAAACGTATGCAGCGACAAAACCCCGACCAGAAGGGCGGTTGTGCGGCGGGCTAACAATCCGCCCACGTAAAAAAAAACAAAAGTTATAAATGAGCAAGATGCCTCGGATACACGGACGGATACTCGACGACGACAACGCACGAAAAAGGAACACGATTTGCGAGTATGCTCCTGGAATGTCAGAACCCTGTACACTCCCGGAGCTGCTCATAAACTAGAAGGAATCCTCACGCAGTACAAGGCGGATATGACTGCGGTCCAGGAAATACGCTGGATAGGAAACGGTATGATTAGGAAGACAAATTGCGACATTTATTACAGCTGTCACAAAAGGTTGCACTTACTGGGATGCGGATTTGTCGTGGGAAAGCGGTTAAGGTCGAAGGTCATCGACTTTAAACCTATAAGTGATCGCCTGGCTGTGATCCGCATCAGAGGCAGATTTTATAACATCAGCCTTATATGTGCACACGCCCCTACCGACGACGCTGAAGACCCTATCAAAGAGGACTTCTATGACCTCCTGGACTAAGCCTACGTAGCTTGTCCGGAGTACGATGTAAAAGTCGTGCTCGGGGACTTCAACGCCGAAATCGGTAAGGAAAACACCCTTGGCGGAGTGATTGGAAAGCACAGCCTCCACGATACAACAACAGATAACGGCTTCCGACTCGCTGACGTTGCGACAGCTCGTAATGCGGTGATGAGTAGCACAAGATTCCCTCGCAAGCGAATCCACACAGCAACCTGGCGATCTCCGGACGGTCGAACCGCCAACCAAATCGACCATGTGCTCATTGATGCAAGGCACTCGTCAAACATCCTGGATGTGCGAACATTCAGAGGGGCAAATGTCGACTCTGACCACTTCCTCGTAGCAGCAAGATTCAGAGCTCGACTGTCCAATGTCAGAAAGCTGCACCAGCCCATCAGGAGGAGGTTCGATATTGGGCGCCTGAGCACACCGGAGGTTGCCAGAGTCTACAGGGAGCAGCTGAGCGAAAGACTCTACGGTATGCCTACGTCGAACACAAATGCCAATAATATGTGGCTGCATTGCCGCTCAGCCGTTCAGGAAGTACGAAACCACCTTAGGATACCTACCACCCCCGACAAGAAACCCGTGGTATGATGGCGAGTGTAAGCAGAAAAAGGCAGCAACTGACGAGGCGTACCAAAAGGCGCTGCAGAGGAAAACCAGGGCAGCGCAAGAAGAGTACCGAGCCAGAAGAAGGGAGGAGAAAAAACTACTGCGACAAAAGAAAAGAATCTTCGCAGCCTCCCAGCTCAAGGATATCGAAGAGTCTAGGGATAAACATAAAACACGAGCCTTTTACAAGAAAGCCAAAGGCCTTGCAGGAGGCTTCAAAAAGGGCACCCAGGCTCTTCGAAACTGCGAGGGTAATCTTGTCACCGACCCGCAGGGAATATTGGATGTATTTAAGCAGCATTTCCAGCAGCTGCTTAACGAGCATGACCTAAAGAGAGTGGTAGGGACCGAGAAAATCCCAACTCCAGCCGCTGAAGTAGTCCTCCCACCCAGCATCGAAGAAGTCAGCAGAGCTATTAAGAAGCTGAAGAGCAACAAGGCCGCAGGCTCAGGTGGCTTGCCATCAGAGCTCTTCAAGGCTGGCGGCGATGTTCTGGTAGGGAGCATGCACCAGATCATCTGCAGAATTTGGGAAGATGAAAGCATGCCCGACGACTGAAATACCAGCTCTACTATATGCCCCATCCACAAAAAAGGCTATCCTACCTCTTGCAAGAACTATAGAGGTATATCCCTGCTCAACGTCGCATACAATAATCGGCAGCTACCAGTGCGGCTTCCGGCCCGGAAAATCGACTATAGACCAAATTTTCACACTTCGACTAATCCTGGAAAAGACCAACGAGTTTCGAATCGATACACACCACCTTTTCATCGATTTTAAAGCCGCATACGACAGCATTCATCGTGAAGCACTGTTTGGGGCGATGGTCGAATTCGGGATCCCGGTAAAACTGATCCAGTTGTGTCGCGCGACGCTAAAAGACACGCGATGCACCGTGCAACTCGGTTCTAGGACCTCGGAACCATTCGAAACATGCACCGGATTTCGGCAAGGAGATGCGCTGTCATGTGACTTCTTCAACCTGGTGCTGGAGCAGATAGTGCGACGGGCAGGCGTCAACAGGGAAGGCACTATCTTTTACATGTCCATCCAGCTGCTAGGATACCCGGATGATATCGACATCATCGCGTGTTCTCGCCGTGGCATTGTGGAAGCATTCACGGCGATTGAAGAACAGGCGAAACGAGTTGGTCTTAAGATCAATGAGGACAAAACGAAATACATGCTGTCAAGCAAAAACCAATCCGTCGCTCACCACCTGGGACAAAATATAACAATTGACAGCTACAATTTCGAGGTAGTGAAGGAGTTTGTCTACCTCGGGACAAACGTAAATTCCACAAATGACACCACAGTGGAGATCCGGCATAGAATCGCCCTTGGCAACCGCTGCTACTTCGGCTTGTCCAAACAACTGGGGTCAAAACTCCTCACTCGAAAGACCAAAGTCATGCTTTACAAAACGCCCATTCTGCCAGCCTTGCTGTACGAAGGCGAAAGCTGGACGATAGGCAGGACAGCGGAGCTGATTTTGGGTTTTTTCGAAAGAAAAATTCTGCGCCGGATATTTGGTCCTGTCTGTGAGGAAGGTGAATGGAGAAGAAGACACAACCGCGAACTCTACGAGCTGTACCAAGATGTAGATGTAGTCCGGAAGGCAAGGATCCGTCGACTACACTGGCTCGGCCACATCGAGCGCATGGACATCAACGCTCCAGCTAAGAGGGTCATCGACTCCGAGCCTCCTGGTTCGAGAAGAAGAGGAAGACCGAACCTCCGGTATAAAGACCAAGTAATCGCGGACGTGAGACATCTTGGTCTTGACAACCCAGGGCCGTCAAGGGTGGAAGGCAGCTATAGCTCAGGCTCAGATCCTCCATGGATCGCTGGCCTGATAGGTAAGTAAGTGAATCAATTAACCCAGCTTGTGAATGAGCCATCTCGTATTCCGGATGTTGCCAGTCATATCACCAACACCCTGGACTTGTTTCTTACCTCTCATCCTGATAAATAAACTTTGAAAGTATTATCTCCTCTAGGCTTGTCCGACCACTGTGTCATATCAGTTAAATTCCCATATTCATTCCACACAGTTAAGGAAAAAGCTCCAAAAAGAATACTATGGATATATAAGAAAGCTAATCGTTGTGGCCTTAACAACTTCTTTCGGAGCTTTAACTGGTTGTTGTGCTTCCTCGTCAACGACGTGGACGCCGCAGCAGATATGATCACAATCATTATCTATACTGGCATAACCACTTTCATCCCGAACAAGGTACAAAGTATTAAGCCGGAGGATAATGCGTGGTTTGACTTGAGCTGTAAAGAGGTTATTAGGTTGAGAGAGATAAGCTTTCGGAATTATAAAGCAAACACTACTGAGGAAAACCGAAAAAGGTATATACAAGCCAGAAATGACTGCCACTCCCACATTCGACGAACTAAATTTACACGACCAAAAACTTAGGCGTAAGATCCTACAATGTCCCAAAGGTAGCAGAAGTTTTTGGTCTTTCGTCAAAAACATCAAGAACTTCGTCTCGTCGTTTATACCCACGCTCATCCACAATGACATTCCAGCTGTCAAACCCTTAGACAAAGCCAATCTGCTTGCTGAACATTTCGCAGCAAACTCACAGCTTCCCAGATCATCTTTGTCTCCGCCTGTTCTGGAGTACGTTAATTCCACCATGGGACAAATTTACTTCCGTACTCGTACAGGTGCGAGGGTTCTTAAGGAACTTGACATACACTGGTCCGCTGGTCCAGATAATTCTGAAGAGGTGTTCTTCTACGCTGGCAAAACCACGTAAGCTTTTTCACCTTCCCTATTCTTCTGGACTCTACCCGAGTAGGTAGAAAACAGCATTTGTCCAGCCCATTCCCAAAAAGGCGAATCTTCTTCTCTCTCCAATTACCGACCCATTGCACTAACGTCCCTTCTTTCCAAAGTCATGGAAACGCTGATAAATCGTCAGCTAATGAAATATCTCGAGTCGCAGAAACTCCTCAATGACCGACAGTATGGTTTCCGCAGCAACAGATCCACTGGTGATTTGATGGTATATCTCACCGAGAAGTGGAATCGCTCGCTCCACCAGGCAGGTGAGAGCAAAGTAGTTGCACTTGATATTTCGAAAGCGTTTGACAGAGTTTGGCATGAAGCTCTTTTCTCGAAAATGCGTGCATTCGTGATCGACGACTCTCTTCTTCTATGAATTAGAAGCTACCTTTCGAATCGATCAATTAAATGCTGGTATTCCTCAGGGCTCCGTTTTGTCTCCGACACTCTTTCTCATTTTCATAAATGATCTCTTGTCTGTTACTTCCAATCCAATCCACTCCTTCGCTGACGACAGTACCCCCAGCTTTTCATATTCGTTCACTTCTTTACGACCCTGCACTTCGGCTGTAAATAGTGAGCAGCAGCGTATGTTAAGCTCATTAAATTCCGATATTGACAGCATCATCCAATGGGGTTAACACAATAGAGTGGAATGTAATGCTTCCAAAACACAATGCTGTCTTCTGTCGCTAAAGCGTAACACTGACCCATTGCCATTATCCATGAATGGCACTTGTATCTCTGAAACCGACAAGCTTTCCATCCTGGGTATGTGCATCAGTGACAACCTTTGTTGGAACGATCACATATTTAGTGTCGCCAAGAATGCCGCGAAATGCCTAGGTTTCCTATACAGATGCAAGAAATTCTTCACACCCACCGATCTGGCTATCATTTATAAGGCGTTCATTCGTCCTAAATTGGAGTTCAACGCTCACGTCGGGTCTGGTGCATCTAAGACCTCACTGCACTTACTTGACAGAATACAAAAGCGTGCGATAAAACTCATAGGAGATTCCAGCATCACAAACTCATTACACTCGCTGGGTCACCGTAGGAACGTCTCCTGTCTCTCATTGTTTTATCGTTATTTTCACCATAAATGCTCTGATGAAATAGCCAGTTGCATTCCGCCCCTTCAAAACTTCCCCCGCGATACACGTCTCTCCCGGAATGCGCATGAATTCACTCTGAAGCCCGTTTTCGATCGTACTGTCAAATACAGAGATTCTTTCTTCGGTCCCCCCCCCCCCCATACAATATGCAGACATTTATGACCAATGTCAATGGGCACCTCCTCTCCCCCTCCCTGTTACCGTCTGCTCGCACAACGTTTAACGTTATAAGGCCTTAGCCTTGAGTGCGCGTGGGTCCATAAAAAAAAATCGTCACGCGCTTGTGACGTCAGTATGTACATTCATACATAATTGGTTAAAATATCTGCAGTTATACTCGGATACATTTGCCGGTGTGTCGGGTTAAAAGGCTTCCAACACATCGTGTCGTCGCTCATTTTGCAGTAATTACCAAAGCGTTTTGCATTAGCAAGATTAAAGGAATGAAACGGTAGGCAATTCTACTTACAAACTGCAAGGACACTGTTAGGTTTTTCCCATCATCAGCAAGCACCATCTCCGCGTCAGCTAAGGAGGAAATGTTCATAAAACACACGAAGCAAAGACGAAGGAGCATACTGCTACGTCGAGCAACTGTGCAATTTAAATGCAAATGCAAACGGAACGTAATTTCCTGCCACTCCTGCCACATTAGTCGTGTCCTATCTGCAACAACCTTAAAGATATCCTTCTATGCGCTTCGCCTTCCTCACTTCATTCCGTGAGGTAAGCTGCTCGCTTAGATATTTGCCACCCAACGTTGTAACGTTGCATCTATTCGCTGTGCTATCTGCATGAATGGGTTTTTGCCGGAATGACAATACGAGTATGCACGCACAAGATTACCCCTGAACACCGGTTGCTAGGAGCCGTCTTCTGCTTCCTATACCATATAGTACATCTGGACATTCCATTGAGACACCAAACAGCGCTCACATAAGTTCGCTTTGTTTTGAACAACAATCTCTCAGTTTAGTTGATTTCGAACGCTGTCGATTGCATCGATGGTCTCGAGGATTCGATGATTCGAGAATGCAATGGCCGGAAAGACAGAGTAGTGGAAATAGTGGATTGTAAGCGCGACTGGGCAAAGGTAACAAGGCAAAGAGGAGAACGATACTTGATACTTGAGTGCCGGAAATTTGCCTATCCGTTCAGCCGTTGGGGCTACACTACAGTGAAGATATCCTTTTTCACATAACCGGATACTTACAGAACGGGCAAACATTCTTCTGCTTTTTGTTCGTTTTTTTTTAAATCTTTTTATTTTCCATCGGATTGAAACGAAGGGACTTCCTTAATCGGCAGAGTGGAATTGGATGGAGTCATTGTTTGCTCTCACGATTTGATTGAAAATCCTTCCGTAGTAAGCTTGATTTGGTATTATTAAAATATAGCGCAAACAGCAACTTTTGTAAGGGTACTTACGATATCAGCTACCTTGATACACGCGGCTCACAATAAAGACGAATTGACGTATCACGATTTAGCCCTAGTATGTTCTTGAATGTTTGGTCCTTTAACAGACCGGGTGCAGGCGAAAAATTGGAGCAAACCCTCAACTGCTGTAAAGCAGATGTAACCGCACTCTAAGAAGTGCGATGGGATGGGCCAGGCAAAAAACGGATGAAAAACTGCGACATCTACTACGGGAACTGCTACAAGGAGAACAAACAGCGCCTATTCGGGTGCGGAAGACTCCGACAAAAAGTCTTAAGCGAACGCCTCATAACAATCCGCATCAAAGCTTAATTTGGAAACATTAGCTTAATATGCGCTCACGACCCAACGGAAGAAAAGGACGATCGACTCAAAGAAGAATTCTACGATCTTCTAGACAGAACATATGCCCAATGCCCCAGCTACGACACAAAAATAGTCCTAGAAGATTTTAATGCAAAACTGGGCAAAGAGGACATATTTGAGTCGATCATAGGAAAGCATAGCCTCCATAACACCACATCCGAAAACGGACTAAGGCTAGTCGATTTCCTAGCGGGCGTAACCTCCTTGTAGCAAGCACGCGATTTCCACATCTCAATATCCACAAGGGAACCCGGCGGTCTTTTGATCAATCGACCACCAACCAGATTGATCACATTGCGATCGACGCCAGACACTCCTCCTGTATTCTCGACGTACGAACCTTCCGAGGGGCCAACATCGACTCGGACCACTACCTTGTTGTAGCCAAGGTACGATTGAGGATATCAAGAATGCTTAGGAGTCGAGTAGGACTACGTAAGTTTGACGTCAGAAAACTACAATCGCAGAAGACTGCCGGAATCCCTGCCGATCGTGTCTCCTCTAAGCTGCCGCCCACAGCAGCACAAACAATAGAGCAGGAATGGGCGCATTGCCAGAGCGCCGTCAGAGACGCTGCCTCAGAGGTGCTTGGTTTCAAACCGCCACCACCTAGAAACCCCTGGTTCGAAGAACAATGCGAACAAGCCCATGCAGAAAAACAAGAGGCATATACAGCCATGCTGCAACGACGGACTAGAGCTGCTCGCGAAATCTATGAGCAGAAGAAGAGAGGAACACACGCTTTTCAGAAAAAAGAAGAGAGAGCACGGAAAGCGTGAGATCGAGGAGATGGAGAGATGCTTCAACAGGAATGACGCCCGTAAGTTTTATAATAAGGTAAAACGAACATGCCATGGCTACAAAGCCAGAGCGGCGGCCTGCAGGGATGAAAATGGAGAACTGGTAGTAGAATCACAGTCGATGCTGAGGATTCGGAAAGACCACTTCTGCAGACTGTATAACGGCGATGATAGACAAGATACCGCCGTCAGGCAGAACGAGCCAATCGCAATGGACGACCATGAAACAGAATTCAGTCCACCCGACCTAGACGAAGTCAAAATAGCGATGTCAAGACTTAAGTCTAATAAAGCCGCGGGCTCGTCTGCTGAGCTTCTTAAGGCGGCCGGAGATGAGCTGGTTAGGTGCATGCACCATCTCATTTGCCAGGTATGGTCGGAGGAAAGCATGCCCGACGAATGGAATCTCAGCATCGTTTGCCCGGTCCATGAGAAAGGAGACCTCTATAACTGCGCCAACTATAGGGGCATAAGTCTCCTTAACATCGCATATAAGATCTTCTCTGCCGTATTGTGGGAGCGCCTGAAACCGTTTGTATGGTTTCAGGCCAGGTAAATCCACAATAGACCAAATATTTACGCTACGGCAGATCTTGGAGAAGACCCAGGAATACCAAATCGACACTCACCGCCTCTTCGTCGATTTCAAGGCTGCATATGACAGCGTGTATAGAGATAAGCTATACAAAGCCATGTCTAGTTTTAACATCCCTGCCACACTCGTCCGACTGTATAGGACAATGGAGAATTCTCGCTACTCCATTAAGGTCGGTAATAAGCAAACCGATATCCTTGATGTTAAAAAAGGATTTAGGCATGGTGACGCGCTGTCATGCAACTTTTTCAACACCGTGATTGAAAAGATCGTGCAGGAGTCACTGGTCAACACAAGAGGCACGATTTATGACAGGTCTACGCATTGCTTGCGTATGCCGACGACACTGACGTGATTGAACGGACATAGCGAGACGTCAATGAGTCCTTTGTAAGCATTGAGGTAGAAGCGGCTAAGAAGGGTCTCAAGGTGAATGAGGGTAAAACCAAATATCTGCTTTCATTTAAAAGAGACGGACAATACCGGCGTATTGGCCAGAACGTCGTCATGGGCGGATATAACTTTGAAGTGGTCAAGGAATTCGTCTACCTTGGCTCACTGATGACCAGCGACAACAACACCAGCGCTGAGATAAAACGCAGAATCACTCTTGCCAACCGCTGTTTCTTTGGGCTCAAGAGGCAATTGAGAAGTAGAGCCCTCTCTCGGAAAACCAAGATGACACTATATAAGACCTTAATCATCCCAGGCCTCCTTTGCGGCGCAGAGGCTTGGACCTTAACAAAAGCGGATGAAAATGCTCTTGGTCGTTTCGAGAGGAAAATTCTGCGTACTATCTACGGTCCTGTGTGTTCAAACGGTGTATGGAGGAGAAGATATAACGAAGAACTGTACGGGTTCTAGAGCGACATCGGCCTGGTACGACGTCTACGGATACAGCGTCTAAGGTGGCCAGGCCATGTAGAGCGCATGGAAAATACAGCTCCGACCCGAAGAGTCTTCGAATCCACTCCGGAAGGAAGGCGCGGCAGAGGACGGCCGCATCTAAGGTGGCGCACGCAGGTGGAAGGGAACCTTAACCAACTGGGCGTGCGGCGCTACAGCTGGCCAAAGACCGTGCCGGCTGGAGACGCTTGTTGGTTGAGGCCCAGGTTCACCACGGACTGTAGCGCCAACTAAATAAGTAAGTAAGTAATGTTCTTGAAATAAATTAATAAATTTGAACAAAAATTCCATTTTTGATGCTTTTCGCCCCCAAGTCACGTCATTTTTCTTAAAGAATTTTGTCAGACTGAATACGGCCATATTCATCATCAAAGCTGAATATACGTGGAGCAAAACTACTGATAAAAACAGAAAATAACAAAAAACGACTAACAAGGGCCTCGTAGGGGTAGCGTATCCGACATGCGCTAGCCCGTAAAATAGCAAGCAGAAGCCACTGCAGCCGAACATCTAGCAGCTCTGTTAGTCGGCCCTATTTCCACCTCCTCGTGGTGCCATCTAGGGATTTCTGTTTGAAATCGCGAACGGAAAAGGGCGAATGGCGAGTTTCCTGCGCCACAAAACAGGATAAGCGTCGGTTAGGCTATGGCCCGGCAAGCCATACCTGGAAAAACACCAACAAGCCAAAAAACCCGAAATGAGCCTCAGATACAAAAAAACGGACGGATTGACCGATGACGACCCAGGAGACAACCAAAGGAAAAGGAAAAATGATATTCGGCTTTGTACGTGGAATGTAAGGTCCTTCAGCAGACCACGTGCAGCCGAACAATGCGCGGAGGCCTTATACTGTTATAAGGCAGATATTACCGCAATCCAGGAAATGCGATGGGATGGACCGGACAAAAAGAGGATGAGAAACTGTGATATCTACTACGGCGACCGCTACAAGGAGAGAAGACAACGCATATTTGGATGCGGATTTGTTATTAGAGGTAGATTTAGGCAAATAGTCTTGAGCTTCAGGCATGTAAGCGAACGCCTCAAACAACTGGGGTCAAAACTCCTCACTCGAAAGGCCAAAGTCATGCTTTACAAAACGCTCATACTGCCAGTCTTGCTGTACGGAGGCGACCCCCCTGCGGGCACGGGGTTAGAATAGTCCCGAGGTAAGGCATGCCTGTCGTAAGAGGCGACTAAAATACCATGCCGGGATACTAAGAGATCTACAATAACGAAGGTGGGAAAGGTGGATGGATCAGATGGAGGGGTATTCTTCAAATGCCTTTGCAGTTGAACCAATGGTGAAGCTCGGCTCTCCTCTGTACCCCATCCTCCTATGATCGCCGGTAAGTTATAAAAAGTGGATAAGATTCCGGTCGGAGTGTTCTGAAATCCAAGCACACTCAGAATTGAAGGGAGGTGAGCGGACAGGCTCGAGTTTTTTGTGGAAGCTCATCTGTAAGTGACCTCGGTTGCGAAGTAAAGACCAATCTACTTGAACAAAATTGGTACCACGGGGACAGGGGTGCCCCGGGAATATACGGTTACTTTTAGTAGTAAGTCATTCGCCGTATGTTACTGTCCTGTCGGATGAGGAAGGATTCGTGGTGGCTGTGGTTATCCCAACATGCGGGAACATATGGTATCTGGCGTAAGCATATCCAATGCGCCAGATGCAAGAGGTGTCGTTAGCTGGCGTTTCGACTTGTCTAATGCGTCAGGTATAAGAGGTGTTGGTAGGCCTCGGTCTCCATCAAAGGCGGTGAACATGCCACAAACATGTTCACTAATTGAACCATCGTAGTTTACTAGGTTGGGGCAATGACCAATGCTTGTCTTGGTCCCGATTGTGGGTAGGCCCACCGTGAGATTAAGTTTTAAATGACAGGTGCTCACGTTAAGCCAATCCATAATTTCTGTATGGAGCCGAAAGCTGGACGATAAGCAGGACAGCAGAGCTGATTTTGGGTTCTTTCGAGGGAAAAATTCTGCGCCGGATATTTCCGGTCCTGTCTGTGAGGAAGGTGAATGGAGAAGAAGACACAACCACGAACTCTACGAGCTGTACAAAGATGTGGATGTAGTGCGGAAGGCAAAGATCCGTCGACTACACTGGCTTGGCCACATCGAGCGCATGGACATCAACGCTCCAGCTAAGAGAGTCCTCGACTCCGAGCCTCCTGATTCGAGAAGAAGAGGAAGACCGAACCAGCGGTATAAGGACCTAGTAATCGCGGATGTAAGACATCTTGGTCTTGATAACTGGAAGCAGCGTGCCCGGGACCGTCAAGGATGGAAGGCAGCTATAGCTCAGGCTCACTGTACACTCGCGGAGCTGCTCATAAACTAGAAGGAATCCTCACGCAGTACAAGGCGGATATTACTGCGGTCCAGGAAATACGCTGGATAGGAAACGGTATGATTAGGAAGAAAAATTGCGACATTTATTACAGCTGTCACAAAAGGTCGCACTTACTGGGATGCGGATTTGTCGTGGGAAAGCGGTTAAGGTCGAAGGACTTTAATCACATAAGTGATCGCCTGGCTGTGATCCGCATCAGAGGCAGACTTTATAGCACCAGCCATATTTATGTGCACACGCCCCTACCGAAGAGGCTGAAGACCCTATCAAGGATGACTTCTATGACCTCCTGGACAACGCCTACGGAGCTTGTCCGGAGTACGATGTAAAAATCGTGCTCGGGGACCTCAACGCCAAAATCGGTAAGGAAAACAACCTTGGCGGAGCGATCGGAAAGCACAACCTCCACGATACAACAACAGATAACGGCTTCCGACTCGCTGACTTTGCGACAGCCCCTAATGCGGTGATAAGTAGCACAAGATTCCCTGGCAAGCGAGTCCACACAGCGACCTGGCGATCTCCGGACGGTCGAACCGCCAACCAAATCGACCATGTGCTCATTGACGCAAGGCACTCGTCAAACATCCTGGATGTGCGAGCATTCAGAGGGGCAAATGTCGACTTCGACCACATCCTCGTAGCAGCAAGATTCAGAGCTCGACTGTCCAATGTCAGAAAGCTGCACCAGCCCATCAGGAGGAGGTTCGACATTGGGCACCTGAGCACACCGGAGGTTGCCAGAGTCCACAGGGAGCAGCTGAGCGAAAGACTCCACGGTATGCCTACGTCGAACACAAATGCCTATAATATGTGGCTGCATTGCCGCTCAGCCATTCAGGAAGTAGCCGAAACCACCTTAGGATACCTACCACCCCCGACATGAAACCCGTGGTATGATGGCGGGTGTGAGCAGAAAAAGGCAGCAACCGACGAGGCGTACCAAAAGGCGCTGCAGAGGAAAACCAGGGCAGCGCAAGAAGAGTACCGAGCCAGAAGAGGGGAGGAGAAAAAACTACTTCGACAAAAGAAAAGAATCTTCGCAGCCTCCCAGCTCAAGGATATCGAGGAGTCTAGGGCTAAAAATTAAAATACGAGCCTTTTACAAGAAAGCCAGGAGGCTTCAAAAAGGGCATCCAGGCTCGTCGAACCTGCGAGGGTAATCTTGTCACCGACCCGCAGGGAATAGTGGATGTATTTAAGCAGCACTTCCAACAGCTGCTTAACGAGCATGACCAAGAGAGAGTGTGTTAGGGACCGAGAAAATCCCAACTCCAGCCGCTGAAGTAGTCCTCCCACCCAGCATCGAAAAAGTCGGCACAGCTATTCAGAAGCTGAAGAACAACAAGGCCGCAGGCTCAGATGGCTTGCCATCAGAGCTCTTCAAGGCTGGCGGCGATGTTCTGGTAGGGAGCTTGCACCAGATCATCCTCAGAATTTGGGAAGATGAAAGCATGCCCGACGACTGGAAAACCAGCTCTATATGGCCCATCCACAAAAAAGGCGATCCTACCTATTGCAAGAACTATAGAGGTATATCCCTGCTCAATGTCGCATACAAGATCCGGTCCAGCGTATTGTGTGAACGTCTAAAACCATTTTGCACCACACTAATCGGCAGCTACCAGTGCGGCTTCCGGCCCGGCAAATCAACTATAGACCAAATTCTCACACTTCGACAAGTCCTGGAAAACACCAACGAGTTTCGAATCGATACACACCATCTTTTCATCGATTTCAAAGCCACATACGACAGCATTCATCGTGAAGAACTGTTTGGTGCGATGGCCGAATTCGGGATCCCGTTGAAACTGATCCAGTTGTGTCGCGCCACGCTAAAAAAACACGCGATGCACCGTGCAACTCGGTTCTAGGACCTCGAAACCATTCGAAACATGCACCGGATTTCGGCAAGGAGATGCGCTGTCATGTGACTTCTTAAACCTGGTTCTGGAGCAGATAGTGCGACGGGCAGGCGTCAACAGGGAAGGCACTGTCTTTTACAAGTCCATCCAGCTGCTAGGATACGCGGATGATATCGACATCATCGCGTGTTCTCGCCGTGGCATTGTGGAAGCATTCGCGGCAATTGAAGAACAGGCGAAACGAGTTGGTCTTAAGGACAAAACAAAGTACATGCTGTCAAGCAAAAAGCAATTCGTGACTCACCACCTGGGGCCAAATATTACAATTGACAGCTACAATTTCGAGGTAGTTAAGGAGTTTGTCTACCTCGGGGCAAACGTAAATTCCACAAATGACACCACAGTGGAGATCCGGCATAGAATCGCCCTTGGCAACCGCTGCTACTTCGGCTTGTCCAAACAACTGGGGTCAAAACTCCTCACTCGAAAGACAAAAGTCATGCTTTATAAAACGCTCATACTGCCAGTCTTGCTGTACGGAGCCGAAAGCTGGACGATAAGCAGGACAGCGGAGCTGATTTTGGGTTTTTTCGAAAGAAAAATTCTGCGCAGGATATTTGGTCCTGTCTGTGAGGAAGGTGAATGGAGAAGAAGACACAACCGCGAACTCTACGAGCTGTACCAAGATGTGGATGTAGTCCGGAAGGCAAGGATCCGTCGACTACACTGGCTCGGCCACATCGAGCGCATGGACATCAACGCTCCAGCTAAGAGGATCTTCGACTCCGAGCCTCCTGGTTCGAGAAGAAGAGGAAGACCGAACCTCCGGTATAAGTAATCACGGATGTAAGACATCTTGGTCTTGACAACTGAAAGCAGCGTGCCCGGGACCGTCAAGGATGGAAGGCAGCTATAGCTGAGGCTCAGGTCCTCCATGGATCGCTGGCCTGATAACTAAGTAAGTAAGTAATTAAGGCAGACAGCTATGTTTAATAATGAGGAGCCTGGTGGTCCCTGGGGAACAGGGTACTGTACAAAACCCAGAGAGGCCCGTAGATGTCGCAATAAGAAGCTAAAATTTTACAATAACAAACATTTTAGAAAACAGAGCGTATCTGAAAAGTAGGCATTCCCTTTTCTCTCCCTTAAAACAAATCCTAAAATCGTACTGCTTACAAGAAAAAACCTTTTCTTGTTTCGTGTCAAAAATCCAAAAAAAAAAAATCCAAAAAAGCTAAAAACTCTTAGCACTCCAGATACACACACGTCAGTGTCTTCTGTCACTTTCAATTTGTTCTGCTAAATTTCAAATTTCAAATTTGTTTAATGTCTTTGAGATTTTGTGGTAATTTACTGAAAAATTTCACACATTTACCAACATGGACGCCTATAATAAATTCGTAAGTAACCATTAGAGCATATAGACATTAATAGGGCACTAATCTGGCGTTAAAACAATTGATCTAGCGATCGGATTTCTGTAGCGATGTAGATCAAGATGTAAGTATTCCTTGCTTACTTAGATAAGTTTAATTAAACAAAGTTTTTTCTGTTTCATTGCGATACAACTCCAAGTCCAGCAATTACCAAAATCAAAACCCGTGCAGAAGGCCTGATAACGATACCCAGGTATAATGTACCGAGCCATGTTGGGTTTTCACTTTTCATTTAAAATATTTTAAATTTTTTTTTTCTTTAAGAATGAATACTACGATCGATCAAATACCTTCCGATCTTACGACAGACCAGCAGCTTTTCGGCCTGCTTTGGAAATACCGTATCAAACTCCTCCGGGATCTTGTACTACTAGCTCTCGGTCCTATTCTCAAAGCCCGCGAAGTCGGCAGAGTGTAAGGATTGTTATGTGTATATTTGCGAAAACCTTGACACGTCTGGTAATTGTTGTTCAATTTAAAGGGCTACACAAGTAATCTGCCGCCTACACCAGAGGAGCCAGCG
The DNA here is from genome assembly GCA_951905685.1 of Eumerus sabulonum. NCBI lineage: Eukaryota > Metazoa > Arthropoda > Insecta > Diptera > Syrphidae > Eumerus > Eumerus sabulonum. Next base: position 10,671,360 of record OX645061.1, on the reverse strand, counting down.
GTCCCTACGGATCGCGCACCTTTGATCGATTTTGTTGGATATTCCTGTCCAGTGCGGCTAAGGCGAAAGGTTTTTTGTTTTTTTTTTTAAGAAAACTCTAGTGTGTAAGTGGCAATTTCGGGCCTTTTTGATTTTAGGAACCTCCTGCAGGGAGACAAACCCAATCTATGATGGCCCAAGTTCCACAATCAAGTGCACCATGCAATGTTCCGCAAAAGTCTCCAGATGTATGACCATTCTTGCCCTTAAAGATAATAGATTTCAAGACTACAATGTCGTTGTTCATTTGTTTTTAGGTTGCAGACCTAACACCTCTGACACAGTATTCAACGAGTTTTTATGAAAATTCACCAACGCCACCGATCCGTTTTGTAAGCATGACAACAAGGTACCTATCTAGACGAAAGTCTACTTACTAATATCCAATGTCTAGGTATCGGGTATTCAAAAATGTGGAAGAAACCTAGTAGACGACGCTCAAGATAACAACTACACAGTGTACCCTACAGTTTATCTTCCTGGAACGCCAGAACCACCCACAGAATACGTGCGTATAGATTCCATTGTCATAGATAACCGATATTATTTGTGTTGTTAGGTATCGGAAATTTCACGGCATGGAGACGATATGGTCGAATGCGTCTTACCCCAAAAACGCCGCGAACCTGTAAGTCGATATAAACGCGATTTCTGATTTTTCTGATCACATCACACTGAATGCCTCCTTTCAGGTGGAAGAACTCTCTGTACGAAGCCAGACAATTTACCTTCCTCCCTCGCCTGAAGTTCAAGCACCTCCAGCTCAACCTTGTCCACCTTGTGATCAAGTGCCCTATGTACGTATTTGTGTCAGAAATATCGATTGTTAGTGTCCTTTTCTTATTTCCAGATATCCCCTATTCCTGCATCTGGAGGGGAATGCTTTACTCCAAATCAGGATAATACTTTTCGATCTTTCTTCAAAGTAGGAGAGCCCCGACCACCAACAGCATTTCCTTTTAGTGTCAACCTAGACCCCTGTTCGGCGGAGACAGCCGATTCGTGGTTTCAATCAGGAGACTCAGCAGATCCATGTGCGCAGGTTCGTCATTAATGCCATTTTTTCTGCCTTAATGATCCCAAACCAAACAGGCACCTTGTCAAGCGGAATGCGATGCCGGAGGTGGAGCGCCTCCCGATATTAACGCTTGGGTAATGGACGCTACAGAGGGACACGGTATGGCAAGACCAAGAATTACGGAACCACGATTTATATCAGCTCCTCCAGTACCTAGAATTCGCGAACAGAGGGTAGCTTAGTGACTTTTCTTTTAACCTCTGTTTTCCTTTCTAATACCAGTGTCAACCTATAGCCATTGTTTATACCCATACCACCTGCAGCCAGTACACCGATGGAACCCGAAGCACCACCTGAGCCAAGATCATATCAAAAGGCAATACGACTTCAGCCCCCTGTTGCAAAGAGTACGGCTTATGAAGACTTATGTGCACCGGGACCTCCTCCAGTGCTATGTGTTGCACCACCAATCGCACGTAGCACACCATACGAAGATGCCTATAACCGACAACCACAGTCGGCGCCTGTAAGTCATCTCTATTGTTTTCGCAGCTTATTTGAATCTAAAATATTCTAGTGTCCGGCAATACCTGAATCTCCCAAGTATGCATACAATGTGTCCCCGGACCAATATGTAACGTCGATTTGTACCCTCTTTTGATTTCGTTATGCACAGCACTTTATTTTCAGGCTCAACGCGACTACCAAGTGGATGCAAAAAGAAGGTTACAGTTCTCGGCTGACAGTAGACCTTGTGAATCTCAAACCTATGAGGTGAAATCTATCTATTGATCTTCTGTTAAACTTTGGTCGCTTCATTTATTTATTTTTTTAGGAATCCGATCCATTTTCTCCGGAACAGGATCCTGGCGGTCAACCTTGTCAATTTCGAAACTATGAGGTGAAATCTACATATCTACTGGTCTTGTGCTTAACATTGATCGTTTCGTTCTTTTTCCCCCAATATGCAGGATTCCGATGGACGTTCCCGGGCACGGGCTCCTGGCGGTAAACGTTGTCAATTTCAACTCTATGAGGTAAAATCTATCCACTGATCTTCCGCATAACATTGATCGTTTCGTTCTTTACAGGAACAGGATTCCGATGCACGTTCTCCGGCACAGATTCCTGGCATACAAATTACCAGTGCAACTGGACAGGTAATGGGCATGGATGAAGCTTATGCCGCCCAACCGCCAAGAGATCAGGACGAATGCACTCGAGGACTGTATATGAGTCAAAGCGAAAATAACTACCTTGACGTAGGCCCATCTATTGTGACTATTTCATTTAGGTGATCATCATTTTCTATTTAACTTCAGGTACCTCGCTTAGAAGTGGCACGTCCAGCAGGTGCTAGCCTCTCCTCACGGGTAATTCATTTTTTCCTTTACATCTTCATCTCAATCTTATATTAAGACCGTTCATCATTACAGTGTGTAGATGAACAAAACCTTGATTCAGCTCAACAGGGAACAGTTTGCGAGCTATCCTCGCAGCCTGTAGCAGCGGCAAGTGTTCGTCTGGCAACTCTTAATTCTTGTTATATTCATTGTTTTCCTTTTAGTCTACTCCATTTCAAAGGAGCACATCGGGAGCCGTACAGGTATGTTGCATATCATATCGTAGACTTATATAATAGCTTTGGTCTATTGAAATTTTAGTTTCAGGCGTCGAGTATACAATCGCAAATGCCAAGTTTTCCGTCACAGCAAAGTATACCGCCGCCATGCCAACAAATGCCACGTTCGTGCCTACGGCAACCGTGTCCCAGTTCGAAACAGGAACAGCAAGTGTGCCCCCTACGGGCACCTTGTGGTAGACCTTGTCCAAGGGTATTTACAATTATACATATATGCTCTACAATCTTGTTGGACTAATCTCTCATCTCATCCTTGTAATTTAAGTCGCCAGAATGTCCCCGACTGTCGCAGGAACAATTGGTTCAGTTTCTACAAAACGGTGATCTTAGTCAGATACTAGCCAACGGTAGGTACCTATATTCCTTAGCATACATTTGTCCCCCACTTTATTCCCGATCTCAGAATTATCCGGCACAACGACGCGAAATCCACTCTTCAATATTCTGGTAAAGGATAACTACTGGCCTGGAGTTATCGAAGACTCCGTCAATGGAAAGATCGACTTTAATCGCATTGCTTTCGATGCGGTATTTGGCTGCAATATCCCCGAACATCTCGATGAAGAGCAGGTTCCAATGTCGTTAATCGAAGCGTTCGAGCAAAGGATTCTATTTGAAAAGGAATTACAAGAAAATATGGAAAGACGACGTGAATTCTGCCTAAATGAGCAGAAGAAAGACGTGGCGGCAACTAAAAAGGTCAAAAGCGACAAATCCTTGGATTCAAAGAACGATTTGGAATCTGCTGCAGATGACGACCACAGCGACGATGCGATGTTCTGGTATACCTGTCCTCCATATCTAATGGTAGTTTTTTCTCATTGTTGACTTGTCCATTACACAGGATTCATCGCGACGAGCTTAAGCTCGCCAGTACGGCTGATATCGATATGAGTGCTAATATCCGTGATCATCCAGAGACTGGCCTCACTCAAGCTCTCGCCTGCCTCTTCCGGGCCGAAAAGATGAACAATTTCGACAAGTTCGTGCACCTAGCTGAAGCTGTGATCCGTACCACTACACCCGATAAGCACGAGAAGGTCAGTACCATCCTAATCCCATCTGTTTATCATAGTATACGAGTCAGTATCTTTGCTGTAGGCTGCCATCAAATCGATGTGCTCCTTGCAAATCGACATGCATAAGGATGAGAAGAAAACCGATCGGACGTATAGACCGCTCGAAATCATAAGCTACATCGGAACCACTAAACTCATGACACAGAAGTGAACCCCATCATGCTCTCTCACTTTCGTTTAGATAAATTCGCCGTCAAATGTCAATTTTTATATTCAAACCAAAGCGTTACCGAATTCACCAAATTCGCCCATCTCAATGCTCACGACTCACGGATTCGAATAACAATAAATCGCAATCGCGTGAAATACACAAAATAATTGAATTAATTGCCAGAAACTGATTTTGAATGGACCTGTGCGCGTATCCGTGCACTACAATGCAATCTTGGTAATTTGATTTTAATAACAGCAAACCGTTAGAGGGGGCAAACCGTCGGCGTTAGCACGACGCTGTTGCTCTGGATCTAGCAAACTTGTTTAGGGTTGCGTTGGTAAAGCCTTTGTTGGTGGGTATGGCTGCGACAACTTCAAAGGATCTGAATGATAGACTGTCCAGCCGAGAGCTTGCCGTGCTCTGAATGAATGGGGATTGTGTTTTGGAAATGTGATTATTCACAAAATAATCGTCGGTTCCCTGAAGCACGCTTATCGGACAAGCGTTTCCGGTTTGCTTATTTCATCTGCATTGTGTCAAGAGATGCAGCAACGAGTAATACTGACTTGGGGAGGGAATTACCCGCAGCACTATGTGTGTCTGTCACATACGTTGCAAGGCTGATGTGTTGGGAAATGAGTGATAAGAAGAAATGAGACGATTAGAGTTTGGTGTGGGTATCTAACTCTATAACGCACCACTGTCTAAATTTGGAAATACCAATGTAATGTATAAGCCATAACCGTAAAAAAACCACAAACTCCGAAACAACGACAAGCCGCGGACCGGACGACCCCTGCACAAAACGAAAAAAGGACAATGACCTTCGGCTTTGTACGTGGAATGTTAGGTCCCTAAACAGGCCACGTGCAGCCGAACAACTTGCGGACGCCCTAGACCGCTATAAAGCGGACATAACTGCCATCCAGGAAATGCGATGGAATGGATCGGGTATAAAGCGGTTGAAAAACTGCGATATTTACTACGGCGACTGCTATAGGGAGAGAGGGCAACGATTGTTTGGATGCGGATTTGTTGTTCGAGGTGGACTAAGGCAAAAAGTCCTAACCTTTCGGCATGTGAGCGAACGCCTCATAACAATCCGTATCAAGGCTACATTTTTTAACATCAGCCTGATCTGCGTCCACGCCCCCACGGATGACAAGGATGACTCCGCCAAAGATGAGTTATACGATCTCCTAGACAGAACGTATGCCCAATGTCCCAGCTATGACATCAAAATTGTACTAGTAAACTTCAATGCTAAGCTGGGTAAGGAAAGCATCTTTGAACGAGTCATCGGCAAACATAGCCTACACGACACCACCTCCGATAACACAGGCTGATTGATCTTGCTACGGGGCGAAATCTCCTTTTAGCCAGTACGCGCTTCCCGCACCTCGATATACACAAAGGCACCTGGCGGTCTTTTGATCAATCGACTAACAACCAGATTGATCACATCGCGATCGACGTCAGACACTCCTCTACTATTCTTGATGTTCGAACTTTCCGAGGGGCTAACATCGACTCGGACCATTATCTTGTAGTAGCCAAGATGCGCTTACGGATATCACGAACGCAACGGAGTAGAGTAAGAATACAAAGTTATGACGTCGGAAAGCTACTATCGCCAGAAACCGCTCGTGCTTTTACCGATCGCGTCTCCCTTAAGCTCTCCAATACATCTGAATCCTCCACACTATCAATTGAACAGCAGTGGAGCCTTTGCAAACAAGCCCTGAAAAGCTCTGCATACGAAGTTTTGGGTTTCAAGGCTCCACCACGAAGAAACACCTGTTTCGATGACGAGTGCAGGACGATTCATACAGCGAAGCAGGATGCATATAAGGCCTCCCTGCATAAAAGAACAAGAGCAGTTCGTGAGCTCTACGAGTTAAAAAGAAGGGAGGAGCATAAGCTTCTTTGAAGATAGAAGAAGGAGCACGAGAAGCACGCGATTGAGGATTTGGAGAGGTGTTACTGCAGGCGTGACGTCCGAAAGTTTTGTTTACAGATAAAGCGAACACGCCAAGGTTATAAAGCCAGAACGGAAGCCTGCAGGGATAAGAACAGACACCTAGTAGTAGAACCGCAGTCGATGCTGAGAATATGGAAAAACCGCTTCTGCAGACTGTATAACGGCGATGTTAGTCAATATACCGCCGTCAGGCAGAATGATCCATTTCTAATCGACGGATACCGCAGAGAATTCTGTCCCCTTGACCTCGACGAAGTTAAGATTGTCATATCGAAGCTTAAGTCGAATAAAGCTGCTGGCGCAGACGGACTGTCTGCTGAGCTCTTCAAGGCAGCTGGGGATGACCTGGTTGGGAGCATGCACCAGCTCATCCGTAAGATATGGTTAGAGGAAAGCATGCCCGAGGAATGGAGTCCCAGCATCGTATGCCCGATCCCCAAGAAAGGAGACCCCTCTGATTGCGCCAACTATAGAGGAATAAGTCTCCTTAACATCGCCTACAAAATCTTCTCCGCCATTTTGTGTGAACGAATGAAGCCTTTTGTAAATAAGCTGATAGGTGCTTATCAGTGCGGATTCAGGCCAGGGAAGTCCACCATCGACCAAATCTTCACACTTCGGCAGATACTGGAGAAAACCAATGAATTTCAAGTCGACTCGCTGTATAGACAGCTATACAACGCTATGTCTACCTTTGACATACCTGCTAAACTCGTCAGACTATGCAGGATGACTTTGGAGAATGCTCGCTGCTCCATCCGAGTCGGTGAACACCTTACCGATAGTTTTGATGTCAAAAAAGGATTTAGGCAGGGCGATGCGCTGTCGTGTGATTTCTTCGACATCATATTGGAAATGATTGTGCAAAAATCACTGGCCAATACAAGAGGCACAATCTATTTCAAATCCTCGCAGCTCCTTGCATACGCCGACGATATTGACATAATAGGTCACAGCGAGATGTCAATGAGGCATTTGCGAGTATTGAGTTCGAGGCGGCGAAAGTTGGTCTGGCGGTAAACGAGGGCAAAACTAAATATATGCTGTCATCAAAAAAGGACGCTCAACACCGACGTCTCGGCCAGAACGTTTGTATAGGCAGATATAAGTTCGAGGTAGTTAAGGACTTCGTCTACCTTGGCCGTCCTCGTCTACCTCGGAACGACATCAGTTCCGAAATCAAACGCAGAATCACTATTGCCAATCGCTGTTTCTTTGGGCTCAGGAGGCAATTGAGTAAAAGAGCCCTCTCCCGAACGACAAAGTTGACTCTATATAAGACCCTTATCATCCCGGTCCTGTTGTACGGCGCAGAAGCATGGACACTATCAAAAGCGGATGAGGAGGCCCTTGGTCGGTTCGAGAGAAAGATATTGCGCGTAATTTTTGGGCCTATAAACGCAGACGGGGGATGGAAGAGAAGATTCAACCACGAACTTTACGGGCTGTACAGCGACATGAGCCTAGTCAGGCGTCTACGGATTCAACGCCTAAGATGGCTGGGCCATGTAGAGCGAATGGACACCACAGCTCCAGCCCGGAGAGTCTTTGAATCCAACTCCGAGGGACGAAGAAGCAGAGGACGGCCGCACTTAAGATGACGCACACAGGTGGAAAGGGACCTCAGCCAACTGGGTATGCGGCAATGGAAAAGGCTAGCAAAGGATCGTGCTAGATGGAGGGGCATGTTGGTTGAGGCCCAGGTTCACCCCGAACTGTAGCGCCCACTAAGAAGAAGAAGAATGTATGTTTTTGGAATAATCTCCCATTTAGGTGGGTCATAGATGGTCCTATCGAAACCACGTTTCATAATTGAATGCCCATCGGACCTTTTGTGGATACCTTATAGAAATAGCCACAGTAACACCCATTCCAGTGGAGTTAAGAGCTTTACTTACCTAGGTGGCGCTACAGTTCGGCGTGAATCTGGGGGTGGCCGTGGTGCAGTGGTTAACATCATCGACCGCCGAGCGGAATAGCTAAGAAAAGTTTCCGTGATTCAAGATATTTCATAAGCTGACGGTTAATCAGCGTTTCCATGACTTTGGAAAGAAGGACAATGCAATGTGTTGGTAGTTGGAGGGAGAAGATGATTCGCCTTTTTTGGGTATAGGCTGGACAAATGCTTGTTTCCACTTACTCGGAAATGGCTCAGAGGAGTAGGAAAGGTGAAAAGACTTACGCAGTGGTTTTGCCAGCGTAGAGGAACACGTTCAGAACTACTGGGGCAATACCATCTGGACCAGCCGATTTGTGTATGTCGAGGTCCTTAAGAACCCTTGCGACTATACGGGTGCGGAAGTGGATTAGTCGCTTGTTGGAATTGATGCACTCTAGTATAGGTGGAGACAAAGTACAAGCTAGGAGCTGGGAACTAGTTGTGAAGTGGGCATCAAGTAGGTTAGCCTTGTCTAATGGGGAGGCAGCTGGAATGCCATTGTAAATAAGCGTCGATATAGACTACGTAGTTGAGTTTTTTTCGTTTTTAAAAACGACCAAAAGCTTTTCCTACCTTTGAGGAGAAGGCAATAAATTTGATTTCGAAGAATCAAAGGTTTTTCAAAATAAGTGCTGTGTCACCTTACTTTTTGGACACAGCATTAAAGCATAAGTGAGGAACTGGATGACCTCAAAAGCGAACATTCCAAGGTTATAAAGCCAAAATGGAGGCCTGTAGGGATGAGAACGGACACCTAGTATGTAGTAGAAGCGCTGTCAGGCAGAATGGTCTATTTCTTAACGACAAAGATCGCAGAGAATTCCGTCCCCCTGACCTCGACGAAGTTAAGACCGCCATATCAAAACCCAAGTCGAATAAAACTGCTGGCGCAGAAAAACTGTCTGCTAAGCTCTGACTGCGCCAACCACAGGAGAATAAGTCTCCTTAACATCGCCTGCAAAATGTTATCTGCCGTTTTGCGTGAACGCCTGAAGCCTTTTGTAAATAAGCTTATAGGTCCTTTTCAGTTCGGCTTCAGGTCAAAGAAGTCCACCATCGACCAAATCATCACACTACGGCAGATCCTGGGAAAAACCAATTTCAAGGTAACACTAACCACCTATTTGTCTACTTCAAAGCCGCATACGATAACGTAATTGGAGACGAGCTATACAATGCCATGTCTACCTTTGACATCTCTGCTAAGCTCATTAGACTATGCAGGATGTCTTTGGAGAACGCTCGATGCCCCATCCGAATCGGTGAAGACCTGACCGATACTTTTGATAGATCGGATTGACAAAAGTCCTGCTGCCAATTTTCGGTGTTGAACTTTCCGATGACTTCATAGATTAGCTTGTCTGCTAAGTCTTAATCAAAAATGTCCTTCCTACCTAGTCGCGCAAGGTTTCTATGAAATAAAAATGAATGGAAGGAAATTCGCGAATATTTAAACGAAATTCCTTTAAACTGAAAATGTCCAAGGAAGTTGAGTTAAAAACTAATTTCCACTGACCTTATTAACAACGTACTCCGTAGCAGCGAAAGATGATTAAAATGGCCTGAGGAATCGCCTGGAATTTAAACTTAAAAAATGAATGATTCTAATGAAAGCATGGTAAAGGATGGCAAAGCCTCGTAGGGGTAGCATCCATCCGACGGATGCTGGCCTACTAAAAAGCGAGAAGAGCCACTGCAGACGAACATCTTGCGGCACTGTTATTAAGTCCCATCCCCACCTCCTCGTGGTGCCATCTGGAGATTTCCTATGGAAATTACAGATGGAGAAAGGCGAATGGCGAGCTTCATGCGTTAAAAAACAGGATTGGTCGGTTGGGCAGCGGCCTAGTAAGCCGTAACCATAGAAAAACTACAAACTCAGAAACAACCACAAGCCTCGGATAAAACGGAGCGGATTAATGTCCCTAAACAGACCACGTGACCGCTATAAAGCGGACTTAACCAAATCGGGTATAAGGCCGATAAAAAACTACGGCATCTACTACGGCGACGGCTATATGGAGAGAGACTCGAGGTGAACTAAGGCAAAAAGTCCTAGGCTTCCGACATGTGAGCGACCGCCTCATAACGATCCGTATCAAAGCTAATTCTCCTTCTAGCCAGTACGTGCTTCTCGCACCACGATATACACAGGGGCACGTGGTCGCCAGATGAATCAATCACTAACCAGATCGATCACATCGCGATCGACGTCAGACACTCCTCCACTATTCTTGATGTTCGAACTCTCCGAGGAGTTAACATCGTCTCGAAACACCATCTTGAAGTAACCAAGATGCGCCTGCGGGTATGACGAACGCAGCGGAGTAGAGTAAAGACACACAGCTATGACGCTGGAAACCTACTATCGCCAGAAACGGCCTATGTTTTTCCGATCGCGTCTCCCTTAAGCTCTCTCATACACCTCAACCCTTCACGCAGTCAACACAGACCAACAGTGGAACCTTTGCAAACAAACCCTGAAAAGCACTGCATCTGAGGTTTTGGGCTTCAAGGCTCCACCTCGAAGAAACGCCTGGTTCGATGACGAGTTCAGGAGGATTCACGCAGTGAAGCAGGAGGCATATAAAGCCTCGCTGCAGATTAGGAAAATAGCAGCTCGTGAGCTTTACGAGTTTAAAAGAAGGGAGGAGCATAAGCTTCTCATGGAAAAGAAGAAAGAGCATGAGATTGAGGACTTGGAGAGGTGCTACTGCAGGCATGACGTTCTAAAGTTTTATCAACAGATAAAGCGAACATGCCAAGGTTATATAGCCCGAACGGAAGCCTGTAGAGAATGGACTCCTCGTAGTAGAATCGCAGTTGATGCTGTGAGTATGGGAAAACCACTTCTGCTGGCTGTATAACGACTGTTGACTAACGGATGTTAGTCAATATAGCGCTCAATATACCGCTGATGAAGATCGCACAAGAGTTAAGATCGCCATATCGAAACTCAAGTCGAATAAAGCCGCTGGCGCAGACGGACTGTCTGCTGAGCTCGTCATAGCAGCTGGGGATGACCTGGTTAGGAGCATACACCAGCTCATCTGTAAGATATGGTCAGAGGAAAACATGGCCGAGGAATGGAGCCTCAGCATCGTATGTCCGATCCACAAGAAAGGAGACCCTTTGACTGCACCAACTACAGAGTAAAAAGTCTCCTTAACATCGTTCTCCGCCATTTTGAATGCCTGTGAATAAGCTGATAGGTCCTCATAAGTGTGGCATTAAGCCAAGGAAGTCCACCGACGACACTACGGCAGATCCTGGAAAAAACCAAAGAATTTCAAGTCGACACTCACCACCTATTTGTCGACTTCAAAGCCGCATGCGACAACGTAATTAGAGAAGTGGACGAATCGTCAGACTATGCGGGATGACTTTGGAGAATGCTCGTTACTCCATTCGAATCGGTGACAACCTGGCCGATAGTCTTGATGTCAAAAAGGGATTTAGGCAGGGCGATTCGCTGTCGTGTGATTTCTTCAACATCGTATTAGAAGTGATTGTGCAAAAATCACTGGTCAACACAAGAGGCACAAATCCTCACAACTTCTCGCATACGCAGATAACATTGACATAATCGGAAGGACACAGTGAGGTGTCAATGAGGCGAAGGCGGCAAAAATTGATTTGGCACTAAGCGAGGGCAAAACTAAACATGTACATGTAGGTATGCTATCATCAAAAAAGGACACTCACGTCTTGGCCAGAACGTTTGTATTGGTAGTTATAAGTTTGGGGTAGTTAAGGACTTCGTCTAGCTTGGCTCCGCAGTGACCTGGAACAACGACATCAGTTCCGAAATCAACCGCAGAATCACTCTTGCCAATCGCTGTTTCTTTGGGCTCAGGAGGTAATTGAGTAACATAGTCCTTTCCCGAACGATAAAGTTGACTGTATGTAAGACCCTTATTATCCCAGTCTTGTTGTACGGCGAGGAGGTCCTTGGTCGGTTAGGGAGAAAGATTTTCCATATGACGTTCGGTCCCATAAACGCAGACGGGAGATGAAGGAAAAGATATAACCACGAGCTGTACAGCGACATGAGTCTATTCAGGCGTCCACGTTTTCAACGCCTAAGATGGATAGGCCATGTACGGCTTCAGCCTGAAGAGTCTTTAAATGCAACCCCGAGGGATGAAGAAACAGAGGACGACCGCACTTAAGATGGCGCACACAGGTAGAAGGGGAACTCAGCGAACTGGGTGTGAGGCAATGGAAAAGGCTAGCAAAAAGTCGTGCTAGTTGGAGAGGCATGTTGGTTGAGGCCCAGGTTCACCCCGAACTAAAACGCCCGATGAGAAGAAGAAGGATTCCAAAGCTTCGAGAATAGCACAAGGGCCTTCAAAAAAGATTGCTTACTTTCGTTGCAGACAAATTCTAATCCCTTCTAAGATCCTCTCTTTCTATGTTTCTTTCCTTCTATCTTCTATGAGATTCAACCTGTTAAGTTGATTCAATTATAAAATAAGAATCGACAAAGTATGTCTGAGCAACCTAAAGCAATTCCGGAGCCAAATCCATGGCTAGATTATTGTTTGTCGAATTTAACAGGACTGTTATGTGAATGGACCTTCTCTCAGCGAGTACAGAGTGCAGACGAACTACCAAATATTCTATCTGAGTGCTTACTGAGCAGACGAAGTCGCTCAGATATTGGTTTACCAACCTACCTACCTCCAAGTAAATTCAAAAGAACGACACTTGAGTCAATAAGCTTGAATTCCTCTGAAGGAAGTAAATCAATCGAATGGAAGAGTTATTTGCTAATCTAAGTCAGGGTAACGATTGTGGATTTAGTAAACACTTTCCTTCTTTGCATTCTTACAGACAATTTATTGTATTCGACTATAGATTACATTCCCTTACGTAAATGCGCATAGCCCCTATAGTACGAGACAAACAAACCCCTTCTTTTAACCCCACGATCAAAAGCGTGGAAGCCATCCAATACGCTGATAACACCTCATTAGTTATATGTATTTCGTACGTACTTCAAGCACAATCACTGTTTTGATTAATTCCAATCAAATCGTGCTAACCCACTACTCAAACAGACCCCTTACCTCGACTGGACTATAATTCAAGCCACTCAGCACTTAATGTTCAATAAAAAGTATAAAAAACGCGCCTTAACTCCTCTCAAATGTATCTCAACACAATTACTCGAACAAAAAAAAAAAAAAAAACAAATCTAAAGCTCACTGTCACTCATTCACTACGATCGCAGCGGCGATCGTGGCGATCGCGGCCATCGGAACAAGGGGTGTTAATTGATAGATACAACCTCAGAAGGTATCAAAATCCAACGTTTTAACGACACCTTTACAATCATGCAGAGGGCATGGGCACCTCGCGGTTACAATTAGAAACGTGTATCTATGGCATTGACAATGGAAAATCGGCAAACTAGTTACTATTACGCGCAAACTAGACCGTAATATTTGTACGACACTTGAACCGGTTGGACAGTCGCGACAGATACTAGAATAAAACAAAATCACGATACTCACCAGTGTATCGCGGCGTTTAAGTGGTCATTCACACTGTATCTACAATTGGAAACTGGAAAAGCGAATACGATGCGCGACGAGCTGTGCCATGAGTCGGTGGAGTATGCAGCACGATCAGTAGATGACGTTGAACTAAGAAAACGAAATACAAAAAAACCGGCATAGCAGTGAAGGCTATTGCGCGTGTGCGAGATGAAGAGGAGAATGAAATCGAATCTTGGGGATCAGATGGCCGTGTTGACTGGTAGATGAGTTGGATCTATACTTATCGGATTTCTGTAAAAGTACATGTGAGTCATGGCAACAAAAAACAATCTATTTGCACTTTGATTTCAGGTGTTGTCCATGTTACTGGTCACTGGACAGTCAGAGAAGTACGTAGTAAATTCAAATTTTTCAGGGAAGCCAATTATGTTACACGAAAATGTGGACGTAGTCGTAACTCCGATATCGCATGAGGAGTGAAACATCGAGGATAGCTTTGTTACAACGAGTCTAACTCCGCTCGTTCCTGAAGATACCTATCATCCCTCATTGTACCTATTTTGTCATTTTGATCTCTCTCCTATTAATGTTCCTAACTCTTACAAATCCGATTTCAAAAATGCAAACTACATACGTTAGTATCTGTTGTAGCGATGTTGAAACTAATATTAAGTCGTCACCGAGAAATTTTTGGAAATTTGTTGAGGCGATGGGTTTCCTTGTCAATCGATTTATAATCCTCGCGAAATCTGCAACATCTTTGTCCCATTTTTTCAATCTATCTACTCGGCATGCAATGATTCCATCAGCTTTCATCGTTTAAATACTTACTTACTTACTTTGATGGCGCTACAGTTCGGGATGAACCAAGGTCTCAACCAACAAGGCTCTCCAGCCGGCACGATCTTTGGCCAGCCGCTTCAAGTGCCGCACGCCCAGTTGGTTGAGGTCTTTTTCCACCTATGCGCGCCACCTTAGATGCGATCATCCCTCGGGGTTGGAGTCAAAGACTCTTCGGGCCGGAACGCTGATGTCCATTCACTCTACATGGGCTAGCCATCTTAGACGTTGGAACCGAAGACATCATACTAGGCCGATGTCGCTGTACAGACCGTACAGTTCCTGGTTGAATGTCCTCCTCCATTCTCCGTTTACACAAATGGGACCACAGATTGCATGCAAAATTTTCCTCTCGAAACGCCCAAGAGCCTCTTCATCCGCTTTTGATAACGTCCAAGCGTCAGCGCCGTAGAGGAGGTCCCGGTCCTCCTGATTAAGGTTTTGTAGAGGGATAGCTTAGTTTTTTGAGAGAGGGATCTACTGCTCAATTGCCTCTTGAGCCCAAAGAAGCAGCGGTTGGCAAGAGTTATTCTGCGTTTTATCTCAACGCCAGTGTCGTGGCTGCTTGTCACTATTGAGCCAAGGTAGACGAAGTCCTTAACTACTTCAGAAATATAGCTGCCGAAGGTGACGTACTGACCAAGACGTCGGTGTTGTGTGTCTTTCTTTGTTGACAGCATATACATATGTATATGTATATGGTCTTGTCCCCATTTACCCTTGGACCCACTTTAGCCGCTTCGGCTTTATTGCTTGCGACGTCTCGCTGTGTCCATCCGAGCTCGCGGGCAGCTCTCGTCCGTCGATGAAGTGTAGCCATGTACATATGCATTCTGTTCCTCTACATGGGCCATCAAACCAAGGGTTTCTCGACGGGGGTGGCTCGAAACCGTGTACATCTGCTGGCGTTCTGACAACGACTCCATTGCTGTTCTATGGTTCATGCAGATTGCATCGGGAGAGAAGTTGAGAGAGACTTGATCGGCAAAAATCCTGGCGGTCTCCTACGATTGCAGCTTTCCGACGTTAAATGTTGGTGTTCTTACTCGACTCCGTTGATTTCGAAGAATTCGCGTCAAGGATATGATCCGAGTTGATGTTGGCTCCTCGAAAGGTTGGGACATCTAGGATGCTAGAGGAGTGTCTGCCGTTGATCGCAATATGATCAATTTGATTGATTGTCGATTGATCGAAAGACCGCCATGTCCCCTTATGGATGTTGAGGTGTGGGAATCGTGTACTTGCTACCACAAGATTATGTCCCGCCATAAAGTCCACTAGCCTTAGTCCGTTTTCTGACGTTGAGTTGTTCAAAGATAGCGTCCTTACCCAGCTTCGCATTGAAATGTTGGTGTCATAGCTGCGACAATGGGCATATGTTCTGTCTAGGAGATCATAGAAGTCGTCTTTATGTCGGTCATCTTTCTCCTCTGTGGGGGCGTGGACACACAGTAAGCTTATATTGCCGAGATTGGCCTTGATGCGGACAGTTATGAGGTGTTTGCTTACATACTGGAAGCTTTAAGACTTTTTTCCTGAGTGTGCCTCGAACAACAAATCCGCATCCGAATAAGCGTTGTTTATTTTTCTCCGTAGCAGTTTCCGTAGTCATCCGCTTTTTGCCTGGCCCATCCCATCGCACTTCTTGGAGCGCGGCAATTTCTGCCTTACAACAGTCCAAAGAGTTCACCAGTTGATCGGCTGCACCTGGTCTGTTGAGGGACCTAAGGTTCCAGGTGCAGAACCGAAATTCGTTTCCTTTTTGACGTTTGCGGGGGTCGTCAACATGTAATCCGTCCGTGTCCGAGGCTATTGGTTGTCTCTGAACAAAATTTTTACTTTAAGCGATAGGGATGTTAGCCCTAAGCGCAACCCCCAACCTGGAGGGCCAGGTTCCTCTTTCCCCAGGAACAAGGGGTCGGGTCGCTGCACACATTGGTTCATTACCTGGCGGGTGCCAGTATAGCTATCCAGGGGAGGCCACGCGGAGGCTGTGTGTCAACTTGGATTGAGCAGGGACAGAGATCGAAGCTGGCGTTTGCCAAGTTAAACGCGATCAACTTCTTTGCTCTGTTGGTGGAAAGCAAATCTAGAATAAAAACTCCGCAAGGAATGTCGAAGGCTCTTCAATAAAGCAAGGAGCACAAAAAACGACAGGGACTGGAGTCTGTACAAAGAATTACTCAGGGTGTATAAGCAAACTCTGAGAGAAGAGCAAAGGAAGTCATGGAAACTATTCTGCAGCAATGTTGAGAGAATTTCAGACGCCTCCAGTTATCTCTAAAAAAAACGGAGTATGGACAACGTCAGAAGAAGAAACACTCAACCTTCTCCTAAATACGCATTTCCTCTTCTCTGGAATGTAGTTACAAATGAACTACTGACCAAACTGGGGAAAGAAGGCCTCGAGATTATTGCCTACGCTGATGACGTTACCATTACCATCTCGGGCAACTGCCTACCCACACTGAATGAATGTATGCAAACGGCGTTCTCCGTACTAAGCAAACACACACAATGGGCTCAGGGTAAAGCCCCAGAAGTCGGAGCTTGTGCTATTCGCCATAAAGCATAAAATTCCGGAAACTTGCCCAATCACTCGACCGGACACCAGGTTAACCTACTCCTCCAGTGCCAAATAACTTGGCATTGTACTAGATAGGAAAGAACAACACAACAAAGCGCGCAAAAAAAGCAACTATAGCTCTCTTTACCTGTAAGAAAGCCTTAGGGAAAAAATGGGGATTTAACCCTAAGCTTACCCTATGGCTGTACGTTACAGTCTTTTGACTTATGGACTAGGGGACTGCACTGAACAAAACAACATACCATAAACAATTCGTGAGGGTACAAAGGCTGGCATGTATGTGCATCATCGGGGCCCTAAGGTCGACCCCAACGGCAGCGCTCAACATGATACATCACCTTACACCACTCGATATACTTGACAAGCAAATAGCCACATATACGGCAATAAGACTAAGAGCCAACTCCCAATGGATGAGCTATGTACTATATCACTGGCCACTCCTCCATCCTGAACAGAGTAGAGACTACCACAGTCTTTAAGAAGCATTTCAGGATAACGTATTCGGACAGACAGGACTGGTCCGGCCAGACGCATCCTCGCAAAGCTGCATGGACAAAGACGGGGTGGCTAGTGGATTATTTTGCAAACAATTAAACCTGAGCCAAGCTCTAAAATTACTGGATTATTACGCCATCTTTCAGGCAGAGCTGTTGGCGATAACGAAGGCTCTGTCTTGGCTTAAGTGGAACGTAATATCCACTACAGATATCCGAATTCTCCCCGATAGTCAAGCAGCCTTAAAGTCGCTGGAGTCCTATGTGTACACCTCAAAAACAAGCCTCGACTCTCGGGTATCTCTTAACGAGATGGCCGAACAGTTTAACATAAAACTTCTATGGACACCAGAACACAGCGACATCCCAGGTAACGAAAGAGCCGACTCACTCGCCAGACAAGGAAACGACACAACAATCAATAGAGGCATATGAGGGAATACCCCTTGTAACCATTAAACATAATCTCATTTCGCCAGGGCTGAGACGAACCAGGGACATACCTGCCACATCACCAGGCAAATCCGGCCCCGGCTCGATAGTCAACGGGCTAGGAGAATAATCTCCCTAAAAAGAACTGACATCTACAAAATCATTGGTGTCATTACCGGTCACTGTTTTATTGGCAGTCATGCACAAAAACTAGGGCTAGTTCCGAATAATATCTGCAGAAGCGGCTTAGACGAAAAGGAGGTCGAATCCATCCACAACCTTCTCTGTGCCTGCGCGGCTTTCTGCACAATCAGGAAACGCTACCTAGAATTCTACTTCCTTAACGACCTGACAGAATAGACTCATGTCGCTGTAAAGTTCGTGGTCTGCGTTTACTTACTTACATACTTATCAGGCCTGCGATCCATGGAGGATCTGAGCCTGAGCTATAGCTGCCTTCCATCCTTGACGGTCCCGGGCACGCTGCTTCCAGTTGTCAAGACCAAGATGTCTTACATCCGCGATTACTTGGTCTTTATACCGGAGGTTCGGTCTTCCTCTTCTTCTCGAACCAGGAGGCTCGGAGTCGAAGACCCTCTTAGCTGGAGCGTTGATGTCCATGCGCTCGATGTGGCCGAGCCAGTGTAGTCGACGGATCCTTGCCTTCCGGACTACATCCACATCTTGGTACAGCTCGTAGAGTTCGCGGTTGTGTCTTCTTTTCCATTCACCTTCCTCACAGACAGGATCAAATATCCGGTCTTTCTTTCGAAAGACCCCAAAATCAGCTCCGCTATCTTGCTTATCGTCCAGCTTTCGGCTCCGTACAGCAAGACTGGCAGAATGAGCGTTTTGTAAAGCATGACTTTGGTCATGGTCTTGGCGGCAATGCAGCCACATATTATTGGCATTTGTGTTCGACGTAGGCATACCGTAGAGTCTTTCGCTCAGCTGCTCCCTGTAGACTCTGGCAACCTCCGGTGTGCTCAGGCGCCCAATGTCGAACCTCCTCCTGATGGGCTGTTGCAGCTTTCTGACATTGGACAGTCGAGCTCTGAATCTTGCTGCTACGAGGAAGTAGTCAGAATCAACATTTGCCCCTCTGAATGTTCGCACATCCAGGATGTTTGACGAGTGCCTTGCGTCAATGAGCACATGGTCGATTTGGTTGGCGGTTCGACCGACCGGAGATCGCCAGGTTGCTGTGTGGATTCGCTTGCGAGGGAATCTTGTGCTACTTATCACCGCATTACGAGCTGTCGCAAAGTCAGCGAGTCGGAAGCCGTTATCTGTTGTTGTATCGTGGAGGCTGTGCCTTCCGATCACTCCGCCAAGGGTGTTTTCCGTCCCGATTTTGGCGTTAAAGTCCCCGAGAACGATTTTTACGTCGTACTCCGGACAAGCTCCGTAGGCGTTGTCCAGGAGGTCATAGAAGTCCTCCTTGATAGGGTCTTCAGCCTCGTCGGTAGGGGCGTGTGCACATATGAGGCTGATGTTATAAAATCTGCCTCTGATGCGGATCACAGCCAGGCGATCACTTATAGGTTTAAAGTCGATGACCTTCGACCTTAACCGCTTTCCCATGACAAATCCGCATCCCAGTAAGTGCAACCTTTTGTGACAGCTGTAATAAATATCGCAATTTTTCTTCTTAATCATACCGTTTCCTATCCAGCGTATTTCCTGGACCGCAGCAATATCCGCCTTGTACTGCGTGAGGATTCCTTCTAGTTTATGAGCAGCTCCGGGAGTGTACAGGGTTCTGACATTCCAGGAGCATACTCGCAAATCGTGTTCCTTTTTCGTGCGTTGTCGTCGTCGAGTATCCGTCCGTGTATCCGAGGCATCTTGCTCATTCATAACTTTTCGGTTTTTTACGTGGGCGGATTGTTAGCCCGCCGCACAACCGCCAATCTGGTCGGGATTTTTTTCGCTGCATACGTTTGTTCACCTCCCAACGGTTGTTGAAGAGGCTATCCAGAGGGCGCCGCGAGGAGGCCGTATGTCAACTTGACCCGGGCATTTAAACAGGGATCGTTGCTGGCATCTCGCCAGGTTGAGAGCAATCAACAACTTTACCCTGTATGTCCGAGCCCATGCCCTCTAAGTAAGTAAGTAAGTCTGCGTTTATAGGCCCGAAAATCACGCGCAAAATCTTTCTCTCGAACTGACGCAGGGCCTCCTCATCCGCTTTTGATAGTGTCCATGCTTCTGCGCCGTACAGTAAGACCAGGATAACAGTTTACCATGATCAACCCTCAAACTTAAGTAGTTGTTAGAGTGGCTCTCTCATATCGCCATCATATTGTAATTCAACGATAGCCCACATGTCAGACCTGAAAGGTATCACGTAGCTTGGAATAAACATCAAATACCTACGAGTATGCAGCATTAAAACACTTCCGTAAATAGGGGATTCCCCTTCTAAAAAAAAGTCGCAGTCATGTGCGTCAGAAAAAAAAATTTAATATGACAATCACGTCGAGCATGAATCAAAAATTGGACAAAACATCTTGTTATGCATAGCACATGACATTCACGTTTTAAGCGAGCGTGGTCGCACGCTTGCCGCACAAACGCTTTGATTCTACACATCGCGGTTTTTTGTCGGTTGGTTCGCGTTCGCGTACAAAGGACGAAAAACACAAGCAAAAAACGGAGACATTGTCACTGTCAAACCATCCATCCACCAGATTTTTTTTGCGGTTTCCGAATTAGAGTCGAGTACCAAAGAATGTCCATAATTTCGACAATGCGGAACGCTACTTTGAAAAGGAGACTGACTGTTGTTTGAAAATATTTTTGTGAAATGTTAAGGGGCGAGATACGCCGGGTGAATACGAACTATCTAACGAATTTTATAAGAATTGCCGCCGGTGCGTCCTGGTATCATTCTATAGAGGAAACCATGCGTCTCTTCTTACAATGCTCAGGGACAATGACAAGCCTCGGATAAGATGTACCAGATTAATGTTGACGACACTTGCAAGAAATAGAAAAACGACAAGGATCTTCGGCTCTGTACATGGAATGTTAGGTCCCTAAACAGACTACGTGCAGCCGAACAACTTGCGGAAGCACTAGACCGCTATAAAGCGGACTTAACCGCCATCCAGGAGATGCGATGGAATGGATCGGGTATAAAGCGGATGTAAAACGATATTTACTACGGCGACAGCTATAGGGAGAGAGGGCAACGATTGTTTGGATGCGGATTTGTTTTTCGAGGTGGACTAAGGCAAAAAGCCCTAAGCTTTCGGCGTGTGAGCGAACGCGTCATAACAATCCGTATCAAGGCTAAATTTTTTAACATCAGCCTGATCTGCGTCCACGCCCCCACGGAAGATAAGGATGATTCCGCCAAAGATGAGTTCTACGATCTCCTAGACAGAACGTATGCCCAATGTTCCAGTCATGACACCAAGATTGTACTAGGAGGCTTCAATGCTATGTTTGGTAAGGAAAGCTTCTTTGAACAAGCCATCGGCAAACACAGCCTACACGACACCACATCTGTTAACGGACACGGGCTGATGATCTTGCCTCGGGGCGAAATCTCCTTCTAGCCAGTACGCGCTTCCCGCACCTCGGTATACACAAAGGAACTTGGCAGTCGCCAGATCAGTCACCCACTGACCACATTGATCACATCGCGTTCGACGTCGGACACTTTTCCACTATTCTTGATGGTCGAACTTTCCGAGGATCAAACATCGACATGGACCACTATCTTGTAGTAGCCAAGATGCACCTACCGATGTCAAAAACGAAGCGGAGTAGAGAATGAACAAAAGGCTAATATCGCCAGAAACCGCCCCCTTAAGCTCTCTCATACACCTCAACCCTCTGCCCAGCCAATAAAAAAACATTGGAACCTTTTCAAACAAACCCTGAAAAACACTGCATCTGAATTTTTGGGGATTCAAGGCTCCACCAAGAGCAGCTTCTGAGCTCTACGAGTTAAAAAGAAGGGAGGAGCACAGGCTTCTCAGGAGAAAGAAGAAAAAGCACGATAAGCGAGCGATTGAGGATTTGGAGAGGTGTTCCTGCACGCAATACGTTGGAAGGTTTTATCAACAGATAAAGCGAACATGTCAAAGTTATAAAGCCAGAACGGAAGCATGTAGGGATGAAAACGGACACCTAGTAGTAGAATCGCAGTTGATCCTGAGAATATGGAAACACCACTTATGCGGGATGTCAACGATGTTAGTCAATATATCGCTGTCAGCAGAATGATCCATTTCTTATCGACGAAGATCTCAGAGAATTCCGTCCCCCTGACCTCGACGAAGTTAAGATCGCCATATCGAAACTCAAGTCGAATAAAGCTGCTGGCACAGGCGGACTAGCTCTTCAAAGCAGCTGGAAATGACCTGGTTAGCAGCATGCACCATCTATAAAATATGGTCAGAGGAAAGCATGCCCGACGAATGGAATGGATTTCCAGCATCGTTTGCCCGATCAACAAGAATGGCGACTCCTTTGACTGCGCCTACAAAATCTTCTCTGCTGTTTTGTATGAATGCCTGAAGACTTTTGGAAATAAGCTGATAGGTCCTTAGCGGTGTGACTTTAGGCCAGGGAAGCCCACCTTTGACCAAATCATCGCACTGTGCGAGATCTTGGAAAAAACGTGAATTTCAGATCGAGACTCACCACCTATTTGTCGACATACATCAAGCCAAATACATCAGCGTAATTAGAGAGGAGCCATACAGCGCCATGATTACCTTTGACGTCCCTGCTAAGCTCGTCTGGCTATGCAGGATGACTTTAGAGAATACTAATTACATATGTACTTACATAGTATGTGTCTTCCAGTTTCTTCGTCCTTAAGACAGAATCGACACTCAGTTTCAGACGAGAGGTTAATTTTATTGAGATGATATCTCAGACCACAGTGTCCCGTAACGTGGCTGACTCATCTCCTGATATCTACTCTATTAAGTTTGGGTAGAGTGTTTGTTCAGGGGCCGTATAAATCGTTTCAATTGGCGAAGTCCTTGGACGCTGTTCCAAAAGGACAGGGGTTGCGACTTTTCCCACTTGTCTAAGAAGAAATTAATCTTACACTTGGGAATGCCGCAGATAGGTTCGACACCTATGTACTTTTCGCTGGAACCTTTCCCGGCGAGTTGAACAGCGATTTCATTGCCCTTAATACCTTTGTGCCCCGGCACCCACCAGAGTTGGACTTGGTTCTTTTGGCGAGGTCTTGTAGGGCATCATGGGATTCCTTAAGGGTTTGTGAGTTCGTGCTGTACGAACTCAGCGCTTTAAGCGCTGCTTGGCTATCAGAGAGTATAAGGAGAGTGATGGCTACAATTCGGCTTGGAATATACTAGGACTCACTCTAAGGGCCTTCGAATTACTCCGATTTGGTCCAAAAATGCCGGCGCCAACGCTAGAAACAATCTTCAAGCCATCAGTATACACACGAAGGCCTTTAACGCTGAGCAAGGGATCACTGCTTTCCCAAGCTGTGCAGTTTTGGATCAATACCTTAAATCTCTTGCTGTGGTAATCATATCCAGCTCAGGAAGATGTTGCAAGATGAACATGTCGCCCGTAGGCGTACACGGCAGGCCTGTTCCCAGACGAAGAATTCTGATTGCGCAACGTAATACAACCTTTTTAGTAAAAAGGTGTAGTGCAGTAAGTCAAATTAGTGCTTCTTAAGCTGCCGTAGGGCAGGTTGGCATAGCGTCTGTAATGCCGAGGCAGCTAGTCTCTGGAGGCCGTGATGATAGATAGATGATCCCGTAAGCCTTAGTCGCGCTCAACAATACGTGCAAATAATAAAATTGATTTATCAGAATGGGTGTTCTGTTCGGGCAACGTTCCGCGCGCTTCGCCCATTTTACGGTCGCCATAATCGTCCTACCGAGAGGTCTATTCGCAGAGTGGTGGATAAATTTGAGTCCACTGGCTTAGTAAAAGATAAACCAACGCCCGTATGTCGACGAAACGCAACATCGGAAACATCGCCCCTACCCGTGAGAGTGTGCAGGAGAATCCGAGGGTTTGCTGAATAGGCTCTGGAGCAGTTGGAAACTGATTTTCATCGAAATATCATTATCAGCGATGAGGCCCATTCTTAGATGGATGGATACGTCAACAACCAAAATCGCCGAATTTGGGACGATACCGATTCACATGAGATCCAAGATCGTCCAATAGATCTCGAAAAAGTCACTGTTTGGTGTGGATTTTGGGCTGGCGGCCTCATCGGTCCATATTTCCTTGTGAACGACGTTGGCCAGGCCATCACCCTCAACGGCGAGTATTATAGCTCGATGATTACCAATTTCTTTTGGTCTGAATTAGATGATATGGACACCAACGACATGTAGTTTCAACAGGACGGCGCTACGTGACACACAGCTCACGTCACATTGGAATATCTGCACGAGCGATTCGAAGGCATGTTCATCTCACGTGAAGGTGATGTAAACTGGCCAACGAGCTCGTGCGATATGACCCCATTCGACTTTCTCTTGTGGGGTTTTCTGAACTCGAAGATCTATGCGAATAAGCCACCAACCACAGGGGCCCTCAAAGCCAACAAAACCCATGCCATCGGTCGAATTCAGCCGGATTTATGCGGCAGACTAATGAAAAGTTGGACATCAGAGATAAGCAAGATCTCTTATTGCTAGTCGGTACGCAAGCAAATCTTTGATTTTTTGGACATGAGCTCCGTCGGTTTAAGTTGATGGTCGTCCGGCTTATTGTCTTCGACAAGCTCTCGGCCTTCTAGGAACTCTTATACCATTTGTAAGCACTTTTTCGACAAACCCTCGTTACCATAGGTTTTCTGCACCATCCTCAATGAATCAGCAGCAGAAACTTCATTCCGCAAACAAAATTTAAAACGATTTCGTTGCTCAACAAATTTGGGCATAAAAGTCGAAAAAATCACCTTTAGCAGCTCACACGTATCTCAAACGGTAGTGAATATTTAGATGTGAGACTTGGCGCGGATGGCAAGGATAGTCCTTACTTACTTCCTTAGGTGGCGCTACAGTCCGTGGTGAACATCGGCCTCAATTAACAAGCGTCTCCAGCTGGCACGGTCTTTGGCCAACTGTTTCTAGCGCCGCAAGCCCAGTTGGTTAAGGTCCCGTTCCACTCGCGTGCCCACCATAGATGCGGCCGTCCTCAGCCGTGCCTTCCTTCTGGGGTGGATTCGAAGACTCTTCGGATCGGAGCTGTATTTTCCATGCGCTCTACATGGCCTAGTCACCTTACACGCTGTATCCGTAGACGTCGTACCAGGCCGATGTCGCTGTACAACAGTTCTTCATTAAATCTTCTCCTCCATACTCCGTTTGAACAAACAGGACCGTAGATAGAGCGCAGAGTTTTCCTCTCCAAACGACCAAGGGCATCTTCATCCGCTTTTGTTAAGGTCCTCTGCACCGTAAAGGAGGACTGGGATGATCAAGTTCTTATATAGTGACAACATGGTTTTCCGAGAGAGGGCTCTACTTTTCAATTGCCTCTTGACCCCAATGAAACAGCGGTTGACAAGAATGATTCTGCGTTTCATCTCAGTGCTGGTGTTGTTGTAGCCGGCCATCAGTAAGCCAAGGTGGACGAATTCCTTGTCCACTCTTTTTGATGAAAGCAGATATTTGGTTTTACGCTCATTAACCTTGAGACCCATCTGAGCCGCTTCTACCTCAATGCTTATAAAGGCCTTATTGACGTCTCGCTGTGTCTGTCCAATCACGTCATTGTCGTCGGCGTACGCAAGCAATTGCGTACACTTGAACTAAATCGTACCTCTTGTGTTGGCCAGCGAGTCTTGCACGATATTTTGAAGCACGATGTTGAAAAGAGTGCATCACAGCGCGTCACCTTGTCTAAATTCTTTTTTAACATCAAAGGTCTCGGTTTTCTCATTACCGACCTTAATGGAGCAGCGGGGATTCTCCAATGTCATCCTGCACAGTCGGACGAGTTTGGCAGGGATGTTAAAACTAGACATGGCTTTGTATAGCTCATCTCTATACACGCTGTCATATGCAGCCTTGAAAACGACGAAGAGGTCTTCTCCAAAATCTGCCGTAGCGTAAATATTTGGTCTATTGTGGATTTACCTGGTCTGAAACCACACTGATAAGAGCCGATCAGGTTATCCACAAACGGTTTCAGGCGTTCACACAATACGCCAGAGAAGATCTTACATGCGATGTTAAGGAGACTTATTCCCCTATAGTTGGCGCAGTTGGACCGGGCAAACGATGCTTTGATTCCATTCGTCGGGCATGCTTTCCTCCGACCATACCTTGCAAATGAGATGGTGCATGCACCTTACCAGCTCATCTCCAGCCGCCTTAAGAAGCTCAGCAGACAGGCCGTCTGCGCCCGCGGCTTTATTAGACTTAAGTCTTGAGATCGCTATTTTGACTTCGTCTAGGTCGGGTGGACGGAATTCTCTTACATCGTCGTCCATTACGAACGGGTCGTTCTGCCTGACAGCGGTATCTTGCCTGTCATCGCCGTTATACAGTCTGCAGAAGTGGTCTTTCCAAATCCTCAGCATCGACTGTGATTCTACAACCAGTTCTCCATTTTCATCCCTGCAGGCCGCCGCTCTGGCCTTGTAGCCATGGCATGTTCGTTTTACCTTGTTGTAAAACTTACATACGTGCGTCATTCCTGTGGAAGCATCTCTCCATCTCCTCGATCTCACGCTTTCCGTGCTCTCTCTTCTTTCTTCTAAAAAGCGTGTATTCCTCTCTTCTCTTCTGCTCATTTCGCGAGCAGCTCTCGTCCGTCGTTGCAGCGTGGCTTTATATGCCTCTTGTTTTGCCTCATAGGCTTGTTCGCATTGTTCATAGAACCAGGGGTTTGTAGGTGATGGCGGTTTGAAACCCAGCACCTCTGAGGCAGCGTCTCTGGCATTGCGCCTATTTCTGCTTTATTGCCTGTGCTGCTGTGGGCGGATTTTGAGAGAGGTTGAAGGAGGTACGATCGGCAAAGATTCTGGCAGTCTCTTGCGATTGTAGCTTTTCGACGACAAACTGACGTTGTCCTACTCGACTCCTAAGCATTCTTGACGACAACAAGGTAGTGGTCCGAGTCGATGTTGGCTCCACGGAAGGTTCGTACGTCGAGAATACTGGAGGAGTGTCTATCGTCGATCGCAATGTGATCAATCCGGTTGGTGGTCGATTGATCTGAAGACCGCCAAAATGTGGATGTTGAGATGGGGGAACCGTGTGCCTGCTACAGGGAAATTATGCTCCTTTAGGAAATCAAGCGAACCATTCACAATGGACGAAGACGAAGGAGGACGGGATTCTCCTTCGTCTTCGTCCACTTAGACGATGTTAAGATAGCGATATCGAAACTTAAGTCTTATAAAGCTGCTGGAGCAGACGGACTCCCCGCGGAGCTGTATAAAGCAGCTGGCGATGAGCTGGTTAGGAACATGCACCAACTCATCTGCAAGATATGGTCGGAAGAACGCATGCCCGATGAATGGAATCTCAGTATCGTTTGCCCGGTCCATAAGAAAGGAGACCCCTATGACTGCGCCAATTACAGAGGGATAAGCATCCTGAACATCGCGTACAATATCCTCTCTGCCGAACAGTGTAAGTACCTGAAACCGTTCGTGGACAATCTGATAGGTTCCTACCAGTGTGGTTTCAGGCCAGGAAAATTCACGATAGACCAAATATATACACTACGGCAGATCTTGGAGAAGACCCATGAATTCCAGGTCGACACGCACCATCTTTTCGTCGACTTTAAAGCCGCGTATGACAGTGTTTATAGAGAGGAGCTATACAGAGCCATGTCATGTTTTAACATTCCTGCCAAGCTCGTCAGACTATGGAGGATGACTATGGAGAACTCTCGCTGCTCCATTAAGGTCGGAGGTGAACTAACCGATCTCTTTGATGTTAAAAAGGTTATAGACATGGTGACGCACTGTCATGCGATTTCTTCAACATTATTCTTGAAAATATCGTGCGGGTCTCTGCGGCCAATACAAGAGGTACGATCTAGTCCACACAATTGCTTGCCTACGCAGATGACATTGACGTTATTGGACGAACAAAGCGAGACGTCAATGAGGCGTTCACAAGCATTGAAGCAGGAGCGGCGAAAGTGGGTCTAAGAGTAAATGGGGACAAGACCATATATACCTATGCTGTCATCCAAGAAAGACGCACAACACCGACGTCTTGGTCAGAACGTCACCTTCGGCAGCTATGATTTTGATGTAGTCAAGGACTTCGTCTACCTTGGCTTGATAGTGACAAGCAGCAACGGCACCAGCGCTGAGATAAAACGCAGAATAATTCTTGCCAATCGCTGCTTCTTCGGGCTCAAGAGGCAATTGAGTAGTAGAGCCCTCTCTCGAAAAACTAAGGTTTCCCTCTACAAAACCTGAATCATCCCGGTCCTCCTCTACGGCGCTGAGGCTTGGACGTTATCAAAAGCGGATGAAGAGGCTCTTGGACGTTTCGAGAGGAAAATTCTGCGTGCAATCTTTGGTCCCGTTTGTGTAAACGAAGAATGGAGGAGGAGATTCAACGAAGAACTGTACGGGCTGTACAGCGACATCGGCCTGGTTAGACGTCTTCGGATCCAACGTCTAAGATGGCTAGGCCATGTAGAGCGAATGGACATCAACGCTCCGACCCGAAGAGTCTTCAACTCCAACCCCGAGGGACGACTCAGCAGGGGACGACCGCATTTAGGGTGGCGCGCACAGGTGGAAGGGGACCTCAACCAATTGGGCGTGCGGCACTGGAAGCGGCTGGCCGAAGATCGGGCCGGCTGGAGAGGCTTGTTGCTTGAGGCCCTGGTTCACCCCGAACTGTAGCGCCATCAAAGTAAGTAAGTAAGGAAATCGATTAGCCTAGGTCCGTTGTCGGATGCGGTGTTATGGAGGCTATGCTTTCCTATGATCGATCTAAATATGTCTTCTTTGCTCAGCTTTGCGTTGAAATCTTCAAGTACGATTTTGGTGTCATAACTAGGGCAAGGGGCGTATGTTCGGTCAAGGAGATCATAAAAATCATCCTTGATCATTGACAAGGGCGCTGCTATTAACCTTAGACAAGGCTTATGCATTTGCATCATAGAACACGATTTCATGGGGATATTACTGAGGGTCTTTTAGCCTATTAAGAAATGGTCTACTCGCTGATGCTTGTTCAGGTATACACTATCTAATCGAGATTGACGACTGTTTTAAGTGCTGCGAGGCTTCAGCTGCTTCTCTTGATTTTTGGCTTCAGACCCACTTTGGGTCCTCAATATTTGCATCGAAATCTTAAAAGGTCTTCCTCGGCAGCGGTCATGCTAGAAAGCAAACTGTGAGGTTAGTAAGATCTTAAATATTTTATTTCTCTATTCTCTTCCATTTTTCTATTTATGGCATAGGTAGTTCCCAATGGGTTGTTTTGATCACTCGCCTTACTTCGCACTGTAATTTCCACGAACCACTTCGCGGCCGCCTAACCAGAACACGTTTCCGTTCTCGTCGAGAGTATAAATACTTTTCTTTTTGCAGCTCTGGGAGAAGCAGCAGTATGCGGGTGTGCTGTACAGTGTACACTACACACATCCCATTGCGGACTGTCCAAAAAAAGAAAACAACTTCCACGAAACACAGATACTTCTCCAATCAATCAGATCCCTTGTGTGATCTAATGGCATACACGACCACACAGTCGGCTTCGCATGTTGTTCCCACTACCTCTGGCAGCAGGCAATATCCTAATTTCGAATTCAATCTATTACAATGCCTATGGCCATTGACGTCGACATTCCCCCGTAAAGGGGCAGATGCTTTTGTACGCTTATCATAATCCTGTTAATGCACTGACAACCCATTCGAACCTAATTACACCTAATGAGTTTCCGGTCGGCCTATGTCGATATTCACTGATTATACACGCTATCGATTCGGCGATGTAAAGCGCCCGAATACACAAAGATACGAGTTCCAAGCCCTGGATGAGGGGTAAATAAAAGTCGAGCCATTCATTCGAAATGAATGCAACGGTATTGCCCGTAGTCCGGTCGTTGTTATCATGGCACTTTAAATGGGCATCTGTCGGATGGTATCTGGCAGCTATTGTTGCCCCAGTGGCATGGCGTATGGCTACTACAGCAGCACATTTTTAACATACACCACAGTGTCGACCATTGTTAGCTGATTGGATTAATTAAGTTAATTGCTAAATCCGCTTTTAGGAGAAGATCAATAATGCATGGCGGCCGGTGTACGAATGCTCGGCGGATAACCACCCCGAGGTGATTGCAGCCACTTTATGGTCCTCATTACACCCGAGTGAGTGATAGTGGATGATAGCTTCCTGTTTGTCTTGTGTTATGGCGGCGGCGGCGGTGGTTGAGCCTGAAACTATAGTCGAGTTGACAAATTGTTAAACAACTCAAGTGGTTTGCGGCCTTGAGCCGTGGACTTAACAGACAAACTTTGGCTGCGAAGTGTATATGTAAGTATACCTCCCACGGGTATGAGCGGAATAAGCAAAAGTAAACACAACAAACACACAGTGGAAATCAGAGAACAAGAAAATGAGAGAATGAAAGCTGGAAGGATTGGGAAGTTAGAGAAGTCATGTGGGCCTACGCGCGGTAAGAGGCCGAGCGAGACCAGCTACCTAGGTAGACAGAGTCACGTTCCTGTTTAAAGCCAAATCAAATTACTTATGCTAATCACAGGCGAGTGTTGCGCCGGCATACAGCGACAACATGATGGAATTCATTTGCGAATTATCCGAACAATGCAAACGGAATATATTAGTTTGTAGCCGTGGGTGCGACATTACACGGCGGATAATGATTCGTGGGATTTTGGGAGGCGATGGAAAGGTGATCTCCCTCCACAACGCACGAGTGACACACGCTTGATGCCGGAGCTGTTTTTCTTGCGATTTGTGATATTGTGGAATCACAGGTATGTATTTAACGGTGTTAAAGAGCTTAAAGTGTAGCTGGAGCCGATATGGCTGTCGTGATTGTTGGGAATGTAAGAACTGTTTCGGTAGGTTCATCTTAAACCCCTTTTGCCATGATGTGGGTCAATCATATACAATTCCTTTTCGCACAATGTGATTTATGTAAGTGGGTTCTTTAGATCGGAATTCATACTCTTGGAGTGTCGTTTTCGGAAAAAGAGAAGGACGATCGACTCAAAAATCCTATGGTCGAAGTGCCAGCTTACTTACTTACTTAAGTGGCGCTACAGTTCGGAGTGAACCTGGGCCTAAACCAACAAGCCTTTCCACTGTCGCTCGCCCAGTTGGTTAAGGTCCCTTTCCATCTGTGTGCGCCGGCAACGAAAAGGCGGACCTTCTACTAAGGAAAGGCTCTGCATCACCATTTATGATGCCACGGCCTTTCCATCAGCACCACCAAATGCTGCATAAACAATTGGTTAAGAAACACGACGGATAACTACTGGTTACAAACGGAAGGTAGCAGACAAGCCAAGTTGTTCCTCCCAACTACATCTCTCAGAAGAACGAAACAACTCCTTATGCTTTCGAGGAGTCAGATTCGCTTAATTACAGGTTTTCTTACTGGACACTGCCCAGTCAACAAACACCTCAAAACAATGACACCTGCAGAATGTGTAATGAGGACGAAGAAACAGCAGAGCACATACTGTGCCACTGTAACTGCCTTGTCAGTACACGTTATCGTCACTAAGGTAAGTATTATCTTGAAGCAGAAGAAATCGCTGCTAGCTCACTCAAAAGCATGCTAAGTTCTATCACTAACTCAGGATTTTTAAGTGAACTGTAAGTGGAGGACATCACAATAAGCCCACTCGTGGCCGCAGTGATCAGGCGACTTTGTCCCACCCCCTAATCCTCTCTAGCTCTAACTCTCTAGATGCGGGCGTCCTCTGCAACGTCGTTATTCCGGGTTGGAGTCGAAAACTCTTCGGGCCGGAGCTGTGCCAAACCATTTCAAACGTTGGACTCGTAGACGTCGTACTAGACCGATGTCGCTGTACCGCCCAACTGTACAGTTCATCGTTGTATCTTCTCGAAACGATCAAAGTCGAGTTAAAGTCCAGGTCTCTGTGCCATAGAGGAGGACCGGGATGATTAAGGCTTTGTACAGTGCAAATTTGGTTTTTCGAGGGAGGGCTCCACTTCTCAATTGCCTCTTGAGCCCAAAGAAGCAGAGATTGGCAAAAGTAATTCTGCATTTGATCTCAGCGCCAGTGTTGTTGTCGCTGGTCACTAGTGAGCCAAGGTAGACGAAGTCCTTGACAACTTCGAATTTGTAGCTGCCAATTGTGACATTCTGCCCGAGACTTGGGTCTTGTGCGTCTTTTTTGGTTGACAGCATATATTTCGTCTTACCCTCGTTAACCGAAAGACCCATTTTAGTCGCGTCTGCTTCAATGCATTCGAACGCATCATTGACGTCCGGTTGGGTTAGTCCAAGTATGTCAATGTTATCCGCGTACGCAAGCAGTTATGGAGACTTGAAGTCGAACGTACCTCCTGTGTTGTCAGTGAGTCTCGTATGTTATTTTCAAGCACGAAGGGGAAATAATAACATGATCATGCGTAACCTTGTCTAAATCCTTTTTTAACGTCGAAGGTCTCGGTTAAATTACTACCGACCTTAATGGACCAGCGAGAGTTCTCCACTGTCATCCTGCACAATCTGATGAGTTTGTCAGGGATGTTAAAACTAGACATGGCGCTGTATAGCTCGTCTTTATACACACTGTCATACGCGGCCTTGAAATCGACGAAACGGTGATGGTTGTCGATTTGGTATTCTTGGGTCTTGGGACCCTATCAGATTATCGACAAATGGTTTCATGCGTTAAAACAGTACGACAGAGATGAACGTATATGCAATGTTACTTACTTACTTACTTATCAGGCCAGCGATCCATGGATGACCTGATCCTGAGCTATAGCTGCCTTCCATTCTTGACGGTCCCGCGCACGCTGCTTCCAGTTATCAAGACCAAGATGTCCTACATCCGCGTTTACTCGGTTTTATACGAGGGGTTCGCTCTTCCTCTTCTTCTCGAACCAGGAGGCTCGGAGTCAAACACCCTCTTAGCTGGAGCGTTGATGTCCATGCGCTCGATGTGGCCGAGCCAGTGTAGTCGACGGATCTTTGCCTTCCGGACTACATCCACATTTTTGTGCAGCTCCTTCCTCCAAAATCAGCTCCGCTGTCCTGCTTATTGCCCAGCTTTCGGCTCCCTGCAGTAAGAATCGCAGTTTGAGCGGTAGCTGTCAATTGTTATATTTTGTCCCAGGTGGTGAGCGACAGATTGGCTTTTGCTTGACAGCATGTACTTCGTTTTGTCCTCATTGACCTTAAGACCAACTCGTTTCGCCGTGAATACTTCCACAATGCCACGGTGAGAACACGCGATGATGTCGATATCAGCCGCTTATCCTAGTAGCCGGACGAACTTGTAGAAGGTAGTGCCTTCCCTGCTGAAGCCTGCCCTGGTGCTCCAGCACCAGCTTGAAGTAGTCACATGACAGCGCGTCTCCTTGCCGAAATTTTTTTAGCGTGGCGCGACACAACTGGATCAGTTTTGATATGTCGAAGTGTGAAAACTTGCTCCATAGTCGATTTGCCGGGTCGGAAGCCGCACTGGTAGCTGCCGATTAGTGCGGCGCAAAATGGCTTTAGACGTTCACACAATACGCTGGACAGGATCTTGTATGCGACATTGAGCAGGGATGTACCGCTATAGTTCTTGCAAGAGGTAGGATCGCCTTTATTGTCGATGGGGCGAAGAGAGCTGGTATTTCAGTCGTCGGGCATGCTTTCATCTTCCCAAATTCTGCAGATGATCTGGCGCATGCTCCCTACCAGCCTTGAAGAGCTCTTGAAGAGCATCTGAGCCTCCGGCCTTGGTATTCTTCAACTTCTGAATAGCTGTGCCGACTTCTTCGATGCTGGATGGGAGGACTACTTCAGCGGCTGGAGTTGGGATTTCCTCGGTCCCTACCACTCTCTCTCTTGGTCTTGCTCGTTAAGCAGCTGCTGGAAATTACGCTTAAATACACTATTCCCTGCGGGTCGGTGACAAGATTACCCTCGCAGTTTCGAAGAGCCTGGGTGCCCTTTTTGAAGCCTCCTGCAAGGAGGCTTTCTTGTAAGAGGCTCGTGTTTTATGCTTATCCCTCGATATCCTTGAGCTGGGAGGCTGCGAAGATTCTTTTCATTTGTCGCAGTAGTTTCTTCTCCTCCCTTCTTCTGGCTCGGTACTCTCCTTGCGTTGCCCTGGTCTTTCTTTGCAGCGCCTTTTGATACGCCTCGTCGGTTGCTGCCTTTTTCTGCTCACACTCGCCATCATACCACGGGTCTCTTGTCGGGGGTGGTAGGTATCCTAAAATGGTTTCGGCTACTTTCTGAACGGCTGAGCGGTAATGCAGCCACATGTTATTGGCATTTGTGTTCGACGTAGGCTCAGCTGCTCCCTGTAGAATCGGGTAACCTCCGGTGTGCTCAGTGCCTTGCGTCAATGAGCACATGGTCGATTTGGTTGGCGGTTCGACCGTCCCGAGATCGCCAGGTTGCTGTGTGGATTCGCTTACTAGGGAAGCTTGTGCTACTTATCACCGAATTACGAGCTGTCGCAAAGTCCTTGAGTCGGAAGCCTTTTTCTGTTGTTGTATCGTGGAGGCTGTGCTTTCCGATCACTCCGCCAAGGGTGTTCTCCTTACCGATTTTGGCGTTGAAGTCCTCGAGCACGATTTTAACATCGTACTCCGGACAAGCTCCGTAGGCGTTGTCCAGGAGGTCATAGAAGTCCTCCTTGATACGGTCTTCAGCCTCTTCGGTAGGGGCGTGTACACATAAAAGGCTGATGTTATAAAATCGATCAACAACTTTACCCTGTATGTCCGAGCCCATGCCCTCTTATTCCCCTATAGTTGACGCACTTAGAGGGATGTTCTTCCTTGTGGACTGGGCAAAGGATGCTGTGATTCCATTCGTCGAGTATGCTTTCCTCCGACCATATCTTACAGAAGAACTGTATGCGCCCTAGCAGCTCATCTCTAGCCGCTTGAAACAGCTTGGCAGACAGGCCGTCTGCGCCCGCAGCTTTATAAGCCTTATCGGCTTAATTTCATCTAGGTCGTGTGGATGAAATTCCCTTGCATCTTCGTCTTTTTTATTGTTCGCGAGTTCGCGAGGTTCAAGAGTTATACTCTTATGATGTTTGTCACACAACCTGACCGGGTGCAGTGGTTTGGGTCGTAGATGTTTGTTCACTTCTCGCCAGGGGTGTTTGTCTTAGATAGAGTTCAAGAGGAACTCGACTGAATTTTCACGTTGGTTGTAATTCCCAGCAATTTTTCATGCACTTATGGTGTTATTTTAGAATTGCAGACAAAGGATATGAGTATGAGGGTACGAGTGAATCATTCTACCAAAACAGGCGTCCGCTCTGGCTAGTTTTTGCCCGTTCGGTTTAGTTTTTCGTTATTCCTGCGATAGCATCTCTCCATCTCCTCGATCTTACGCTTTCCATGCTCTCCTTTTTTCTTCCTTAAAAGCGCGTGTTCCTCTCTCGTTTTCTACTCGTAGTCTACGTAGTATGGCTTTGTAAGCAGTTTGCTTTGCTACATGGGTTCGCCCGCATTGCTCATGAAACCAGGCAATGGCAACGCAATGCTCCCGCTGTTGTTCTGTGGATTGTGCTGGTGTCATCGAAATTTGCGAAAGGTTGAGGGAAACTCGATCGGCAAAAATCCTACCGATGTCCTGCGATTGTAGCTTTTCGACGTTAAACTTTCGTTGTCCATCCCGACTCCGCGGCATCCTTGATATCTTCATGCGTACCTTGCTTAGAATAAGATAGTGATCCTAGTCGATGTTAGCTCCCTGGTAGGTGCGTACATCTAAGATGCTGGGGGCTTGTCTGGTGTCGATCGCAACCTGATCAATCTGATTGGTGGTAGATTAGTCAGGTGATCGCCAGGTTCCTTTCTGAATGTTGAGATGCGGGAATCGTGTGCTACCCAGAAGGAGATTAGGCCCCGCCAGGAAGTCGAGTAGCTGATGTCCGTTTTCGGACGTGGTGTTGTGTAGGCTCTTTTTCCCCGTGATCGACTTAAATATGTCCTCTTTTCCCAGTGTCGCACTAAAACCTCCTAGTACTATTATTGTATCGTAGCTGGGACATTCGCAGTCGCAGTTTCTCATCCGTCTTATGCCTGGTCCATCCCATCGCACTTCTTAGAGTGCGGTTATATCTGCTTTATAGCAGCTGAGGGTTTGCTCCAATTGATCGCCTGCACCCGGCCTGTTAAGGGACCTCACTTTCCAGGTGCAGACTCACAAGTCCGAGGCTGGTGGTTGCCTCGCAACAATTCATTTTTCCGTTATACAGGGTGTCGGGTCACTGCACACAATTGTTCACTATCTGGTGTATGCCAGGGCAGCTATCCAGGGGAGTCCCTGCGAAGGCCGTGTGTCAACTAGAATTGAGCAGGGCAGAGATCGATGCTCTTTGCTATGTTTGCTCGCTCCAATGACAGACTTTTCTGTTCGTATATAAACTTACGTTAATTTATACATACATAACCTCATCTGCGGTATGAAAAACACTTGTTCTCCGACAAGTCTTATGCCATGTTATATCAGAAAATTCGAGAGTCGAACTTCTCCTTTAGACGTTTTGTTAAGCAAGGTAAGTTCGTCTATAAAACGCACAAAAACGTCGCCATTCAGTTGTCGCCTTGGCATACATATATCCCAATGAATTAGCACCATCCAGGGCACTCACTATACCCTGATTAAAGAGATCCCTTACATCAGCTCATTTATATCCTTAAAATATTGACTGACACTCCTATTACGCCCAGTCGCAAGACGTCAATGTTAAATGTAACTCGACACCTTCCAGGAGAAAAATGCTATCCGTTTGACTTAAACACAAATATGTTTGCCAGAGCTCACCACCAATCCCGTCCATTCTCCTAGAGACCGTCCTTAAGGAATTGTCCTCTCCGCCCAAAATTTAATATTCATATAAGCAGACCCTACCCTTCCCTCATTGTCTTCTGGACATTTAACATATGCAGATGATGCCTACCAATCCTACTACCGATTCATATTACGAAACCTTCCAGCCTGTGCTCGCAAACGAGCGATTACACTTAATTGTCGTCGCATGTCTACATCTACTTAATCATTATTCCCCAGAACCCACTTCCGGCCCACAGAAACAAACAGTACACCCACGTCAAACATCCTAAATTCACTAATTTTCCTTAATTGGAATATTATACTGCCGCTTACAGAATCATTCGAATCGAGAGCAGAAACAAAGCGAAGGCCGAAGGATAACAACAACATCCATGTTCAGCAGCAGCATATTTTAAGGGCAGCTACACGGAGCATAGTGCTGGGCAATGGCATCAGCATGACAAAGATCGAAAGGATTCTCTTAGACCGACAGACAGACAGACAGACAGGACAGGACAGACCTTCAACATCCGTGTTTACCCCCGACTCGGACCTGGTTACACCACAAAATCTCCATCAAATCATCAACACCTTCCATTATTGCTTGGCATTCCCATTGCCAGGACAACAGGGTAACATGGGCATAAACCACCCATAAGCCCCCCCACCCCAACACACATCCATGCAGGACAAATTTTATTTAACGGTTATGATAAAAATATTCATGGAATATTCGAGGTTCCACCGATGGGAATGATATGAAGTCCACACTAACGTGCGTGCGTCGTCATCATGCTGTCGGGCGTGTTCGTTCGGCACAAATGTGTGCTGTGCTATGAGGGCGTTTCGTTCGCGTTTCCTTTTTATTTCAGATTGTATCCCATGAAGCTGTTGTGGTGCATTACATTGGATAAGCACGGATGTGGGACTTGGTGAATGGAAAACCGTTGGTCTTAGATGATATGTATGGGGGTTTCGAGCAGATTTAAAATTTATTACCGCTATTTACGTGCGTTATAAATGTGGGTAAACGAGGCTATTAAGAGTTTCATTTCGACGCGACCAGAACTCGGGCTGTCAAGTTTTTCGAGTTTGTCGTTACACTCGAGAAAGGAGTTCTGAGTTGGGATGTGATGATGTCACAGTAGAGAGAAGACGGAACGTGTCCTGTGACCAATCGGTTTTCTCGTGTGAATGGAAACGTATGGTGTTTCGTGGGCTGTGAATGGTTTTTGATTGTTTCTTTTATTGCCTCCTAAGTAGATAAGAGCTGTATACTTGTGCACGAGTGGGAAGGCGCATGATATGCTGAATTGAAAAAACCAAGGCAGTTTTAAAGAGCTCGTGAGTGCTTCTTTAAAAATCTGGTTAAAGGTGTATGCAACAAACAAGTGTGTAGACATTGGTAAAGGGAGAGGAATGAGGCGCATTTTTATTTATTCAAGTTGTTTCCGGAATAGAAAAAGAGACAAGCGTGGCAAGAAATCCCTGGTAACATAAAGCTTTGATGCAATAGTAGAACTCCCTCAAATACAATTAAGTAAACTTTTCCTCAATCGAGATAGACTGGTTGTGCATGACCTGATACCTTGTGTCCCATCTTTCTTAAGCAGTTGTTAATTGTCTGAAGAGACGCAGGAGTAGTATTGACCATAACATTGTACTCGAGGTTATCTGATTTCACCGGACCATAAACCGCGGCCAACAGTGCATTTTTCCGAATACATTATCTTGTATTACAGACAGCTCCTGCTTCAGCTTTTCTAATACTTACTTACTTAGATGGCGCTACAGTTCGGGGTGAACCAGGGCCTCAACCAAAAAGCCTCTCCAGCCGGCACGATCTTTGGCCAGCCGCTACCAGTGACGCACGCCCAGTTGGTTCAGGTCCCTTTACACCTGTGCGCGCCACCTTAGAAGCGGTCGTCCTCTGCTGCGTCGTCCCTAAGGGCTGGTGTCGAAGACTCTTCGGGCCGAAGCGGTGATGTCCATTTGCTCTACATGGCCCAGCCATCTTAGACGTTGCATCCGAAGACGTCTAACTAGGCTAAACAGCCCGTACAGTTCTTGGTTGAATCTCCTCCTCCACTCTCCCTTTACACAAACGGGACCAAAGATTGCACGCAAAATTTTCCTCTCGAAACGCCCAAGAGCCTCTTCATCCGCTTTTGATAACGCCCAAGCGTCAGCGCCGTAGAGGAGGTCCCGGTCCTCCTGATTAAGGTTTTGTAGAGGGAAACCTTAGTTTTTCGAGAGAGGGCTCTACTACTCAATTGCCTCCTGAGCCCGAAGAAGCAGCGATTGGCAAGAGTTATCCTGCGTTTTATCTCAGCGCTGGTGTCGTTGCTGCTTGTCACTACCGAGCCAAGGTAGACGAAGTCCTTGACTACTTCAAAAATATAGCAGCCGAAGGCGACGTTCTGACCAAGACGTCGGTGTTTCGCGTCTTTTTTTGATGACAGCATATATTTGGTCTTGTCCCCATTTACCCTTAGACCCACTTTAGCCGCTTTTGCTTCAATGCTTGCGAACGCCTCATTGACTTCTCGCTTTGTCCATCCGAGCTGGCGGGAAGCTCTCGTCTGTCGATGCAGTGTAGCAATGTATGCATTCTGTTTCTCTACATGGGCCTGTCTGCATCCGTCATCAAGCCAGGGATTTCTCGATGGCGTTCTTTTTGATGGCGTTCTGACAACGACTCCATTGCTGTTCTATTGTTTGTGCAGATTGCACCGGGACTTCAGAGAGCTTGAGGGTACTTGATCGGCGAAAGTCCTGGCGGTCTCCTGCTATTGCAGCTTTCCGACGTTAAATTTTGGTGTTCTTAATTGACTCCGTTGGTTCCGAGAAATTCGCATCCATACTTTGAATGCATCAAGGTAATGATCCGAGTCGACGTTGGCTCCTCGAAAGGTTCGGACATCTAGGATGCTGGAGGAGTGTCTGCCGTCGATCGCAATATGGTCAATTTGGTTGGTTGATCGAAAGACCGCCAGGTCCCCTTATGGATGCTGAGGTGTGGGAATCGTGTACTTGCTACTACGAGATTATGTCCCGCCATAAAGTCCACTAGCCTTAGTCCGTTTTCTGACGTGGTGTTGTGTTGGCTGTGCTTTCCTATGACTCGTTCAAAGATAGCTTCCTTACCCAGCTTCGCATTGATATCTCCTAGAACGATTTTGGTGTCATAGCTGGGTCAATGGGTATATGTTCTGTCTAGGGGATCATAGAAGTCGTCTTTATGTCGGTCATCTTTCTCCTTTGTGGGGGCGTGGACACATAATAAGCTTATATTGCCGAGATTGACCTTGATGCGGACAGTTATGAGGTGTTCGCTTACATTCTGGAAGCTTTAAGACTTTTTTCCTGAGTGTGCCTCGAACAACAAATCCGCACCCGAATAAGCGTTGTTTGTTTTCTCTGTAGCAGTTTCCCTAGTAGATATTACAGTTTTTCATCCACTTTTTGCCTGACCCATCCCATCGTACTTCTTGGAGCGCGGTAATGTCTGCCTTGTAGCAGTCCAAAGAGTTGACCAGTTATCTGGCTGCACCTGGTCTGTTGAGGGACCTAACGTTCCAGATGCAGATCTGGAATACGTTTTCTAATGTCCATTTAAAAAAATGTGCCCCTATGGTTGCTCGGGCTTCAGTTCTTGAACGAAGAGAGCAAATTAGATGTTCCACAGAGCAAGAATTTTCATTAAAAAAAACACCTAAGACCTAAACACCTTTATTACAAATTGGCAAAGCTATCATTCCTGCGGAAGCATCTCTCCATCTCCTCGATCTCACGCTTTCCGTGTTCTACCTTCTACCCTCTTCTGAGAAGCGTGTGTTCCTCTCTTCTCTTCTGCTCATAGATTTCGCGAGCAGCTCTCGTCCGTCGTTGCAGCGTGGCTTTATTCGCTTCTTGTTTTGCTGCATGGGCTTGTTCGCATTGTTCATCGAACCAGGGGTTTCTTTCTAGGTGGTGGTGGTTTGAAACCCAGAACCTCTGAGGCAGCATCTCTGACGGCGCTCTTGCAATGCACCCATTTTGCTCTAATGCTTATGCTGTTTTGGGCGGATTTTGAGAGAGGTTGAAGGCGAAACGATCGACAAACTTTCTGGCAGTCTCTTGCAATTGTAGCTTTCCGACTTCAAACTTACGTTGTCCTACTCGACTTCGAAGCATTCTTGATATCCTCATTCGTACCTAGGCTAAATCAAGGTAGTGGTCCGAGTCGATGTTGGCTCCTCGGAAGGTTCGTACATCGAAAATACTGGAGGTGTTTCTGGCCTCGATCGCAATGTGATCAATCTGGTTGGTGGTCGATTGATCAAAAGACCGCCAGGTACCCTCGTGTGCTTGCTACAAGGAGGTTACGCACCATTACGAAATCGATTAGCCTAAGTCCGTTGTTGGATGTGGTGTTGCTCCTTCATTCAATTCAATTACATTTATGTCAATTCCAAACCGCTATATACGAGTCACTGTTAAAAAAACTGGCTCATGGAATATGACATTTTATCTGTTTACATTTACAAAGATTGTCAATTGGCTTTTTCTGTAAGCCAAGAGCAAAGCGCCAGCAAACAATTAAACATTCGCATTAATTTATTTCAATTCTCATCAAAGTGTTAATTACTCCGATGGGTTATTCAGCATTACCGGATCAGCACTTTATTAAACAAACCACTTTCGTTAACTAGTTTATGCGTCACACATGCTCGAGACACTCCGTCAAGTACAAATGAAAATTAAAATAACGCGAACCGAAATGCATAAATAAATTCAAATAACTATATTTGCCACATGGCTTTAATGGAATTCCAATTAAAAGCAATAACCCAAAATAAAGGACGAATTAATGTGTTTGTCTTTAATATGTGCAGATGTGTGTGTGTTCACAAAACAAATGTCCTCGGGGCCGCACCCCCCTTGACCAATTAGTTGACTTACTCCGTATGTCAACCACTGAACCATTACAGTGGTGTTCTCATAAATAGCACACCCTTATTCAAATACGTATTTGTTTGCAGTACACTCTGTACTTACAAACTACACAGGAGTAAAGCCATCATATTCCAAGGTAGTACGCCGTAGCGCAGTGGTTAGTGTGTTGGACTCTGGCGCACGATGAGCGAGTTCGGATCCCGATAACACCAACGCCATCGAATGTTTATTTCCCAACGTTCCTCCTCGGCGGGGTATTGGCAAAACCCCCCGTAGTATAACTTGCCTAGGAAAAGCTTCTCAACTCACGCCGTTCGGAATCGGCATTAAACTGTAGGTCCCTTTCACCTTACGGAAAAATAAATCACACACACCATGGGTGGTTGAAGAGAAGCTTGGCTCTGGTCCTTCATGGGCTGTAACGCCAGCATACCTACATTATATTTTCTCTGAGGCAGAGTTCTATAGAGGAACACAAGCTTTACAGAAGCAAGAAGAGAGATCACGGAAAGCGTGAGATCGAGGATGGAGAGATACTTCCGCAGGTATGACGCCCGTAAGTTTTACAATAAGGTAAAACGAACATGCCATGGCAACAAAGCCAGAGCGGCGGCTTGCAGGGCTGAAAATGGAGAACTGGTAGTAGAGTCGCAGTCGATGCTGAGGATTTGGAAAGACCACCTCTGCAGACTGTATAACAGCGATGATAGACAAGATACCGCTGTCAAGCAGAACGAGCCATTCGTAATGGACGACAATGAAACAGAATTCAGTCCACTCGACCTAGGCGAAGTCAAAATAGCGATATCAAGTCTAATAAGTCTAAGTCTGATAAAGCCGCGGGCGCAGACGGCCTGTCTGCTGAGCTTCTTAATGCAGCTGGGGATGAGCTGGTAAGGTGCATGCACCATCTCATTTGCAAGGTATGGTCGGAGGAAAGCATGCCCGAGGAATGGGATTTCAGCATCGTTGGCCCGGTCCATTAGAAAGGAGACCCCTATACATGCGCCAACTATAGGGGAATAAGTCTCCTTGACATCGCATATAAGATCTTCTCTGCCGCACTGATGTGAACGCCTGAAACCGTTTGTGGATAACCTGATCGGCCCTTATCAGTGTGGTTTCAGTCCAGGTAAATCCACAATAGACCAAATATTTACGCTACGACAGATCTTGGAGAAGACCCAGGAATACCAAATCGACACTCACCACCTCTTTATCGATTTCAAGGCTGCATACGACAGCGTGTATAGAGATGAGCTATACAAAGCCATGTCCAGTTTTAACATCCCCGCCAAACTCGTCCGACTGTGCAGGATGACATTGGAGAATTCCCGCTGCTCCATTAAGGTCGGTAATGAGCAAACCGAGACCATCGATGTTAAAAAAGGATTTAGGCAAGGTGACGCGCTGTCATGCGACTTTTTCAACATCGTGCTTGAAAAGATCGTGCAAGAGTAACTGGCCAGCGCAAGAGGTGCAATTTATTTCAGTTCTACGCAATTGCTTGCATACGCCGATGACATTGACGTGATTGGACGGTCACAGCGAGACGTCAATGAGGCCTTTGTAAGCATTGAGGTAGAAGCGGCTAAGATGGGTCTTAAGGTTAATGAGGTTAAAACCAAACATCTGCTTTCATCAAAAAGAGACGGACAACATCGACGTATTGGTCAGACCGTCTCCATGGGCGGATATAACTTTGAAGTGGTCAAGGGATTCGTCTACCTTGGCTCACTGATGACCAGCGACAACAACACCAGCGCAGAGATAAGACGCAGAATTACCCTTACCAACCGCAGTTTCTTGGGCTCAAGAGGCAATTGAGAAGTAGAGCCCTTTCTCGGAAAACCAAGGTGACACTATATAAGACCTTGATCATCCCAGTCCTCCTTTACGGCGCAGAGGCTTGGACCTTAACAAAAGCGGATGAAGATGCCCTTGGTCGTTTCGAGAGGAAAATTCTGCGCACTATCTACGGTCCCGTTTGTTCAAACGGGAACTGTACGGGTTGTACAGCGACATCGACCTGGTACGACGTCTACGGATACAGCGTCTAAGGTAGCTAGGCCATGTAGAGCGCATGGAAAATAGAGCTCCGACCCGAAGAATCTTCGAATCCACTCCGGAAGGAAGGCGCGGCAGAGGACGGCTGCATCTAAGCTGGCGCACGCAGGTGGAAGGGGACCTTAGCCAACTGGGCTTGCGGCGCTGGAAAGAGCTGGCCAGAGACCGTGCCAGCTGGAGACGCTTGTTGGTTGAGGCCCAGGTTCACCACGGACTGTAGCGCCACCTAGGTAAGTAAGTACATATAAACGCACATCAGTTATAAAACGAAAACAGCTGAATCTCTTTTCAGATTTTTGGCACAACATAATGTATGAGTACTTACGGGTGTGCTATTTATCTGAACACCACTGTATATTCAAATTCTTAATATTTGACTGGCATGCAAAATGCAATTTGTGAGATTCGCGAAAATATTCAATTAATTAACGGTTTACATACGAGTGTGTACAAGGACACGAGCCGTCGAATGTCATCCAACTATTTTGTGTACATTCGCTCAGGACGAATGCATTCAAATGACCCAGAATCGAGAAAGAAAACCAGAGGCTTGACCACTTTCTTGTTTTCTTTTTCCAATAAATACTCACGGTTTGAAAATAACGATAAAATATTTAAATTATTTTCTGTCGATGACAGTGTCACTATTACGAGTTGTTCGACCGTATGATGGAGTAGCACAAGCACGTTGTGTCAA
This sequence comes from Eumerus sabulonum, assembly GCA_951905685.1. NCBI lineage: Eukaryota > Metazoa > Arthropoda > Insecta > Diptera > Syrphidae > Eumerus > Eumerus sabulonum. Next base: position 10,626,968 of record OX645061.1, on the reverse strand, counting down.
GATGTCATGCGGCGCTCCTAAAGTAAAAACAAAAAACCAAAAAGCCAATAGCAAAAGGTAAATCAAAAAATGAACACAAAACACCACCGCTAAGTGGGACGATCACGGGATTGAGGTATTTACCTGCCATTTGCTGCTATTTGCTATTTATTATTTCATTCGCTTTCATCATTTTATTTTGCTCATCCGGCCTAATGGAAATGCATCGAACAAATACCGCACCGTGCATCGCTGTCCTTGAGTCGACCATTGTCCGTTGCGTGCAAAGTGTTGAAGGCGAGTGCCCGTTCGTAAGCGATGATGGCGCTTGCGGCTAGTCAGCCAAACGATCACATTTGGCGCCACAGCCCGCGAGGAGGCGCAAAAAACCAACAAGCACGAGAAAGCGCAGGAAAAGTAAATAAAAATAAAAAACAGCGTAACAATGTGTGGACACATTCGACGAGGAAGGACATTGGATACTGGGTGGACAGCAGACAAATGGGCTTATTCGGCGCTTTAATTGATTGTCAATAAGGGCTTGGGGACTGACGAACTGTAGAGAGCTTGTAACTCGGTGGCGTACCACTATTGATTGAAATTGGCAGAAGCAGGCAAAAAAAAAAAACATTATTGCTACTCACAGCGGGTTTATTGTTTTTTTTTTTTGTGTTGTGGCAACATTGTGTTGGTATTTGGCTTGTGGCCTAAAATACACACGGCGTTGGCTGCATTTTATTTTGGTATGACGAAAGCTACAAATTAATGATCAACGTGTGGCGAGAGGCGGCTGCTTGGCAGACTAAACTAAATTTGGAAAATCCAAATGACTACAGTCTAGGGAATAGTGGTTTTGGTTAGCCTTTGTTGGCACGAACGGGATTGATTCTTAATTGCATTTGCATAGAAAGTCGAATGGTTAACATATGTAATTGTGGATAGACCGATAGCTTGGCCGCTTATCTGAAAATTGAGGTAATCTGGTATTTAAATCAAAAATTGTTACATTATCCTGTGGTTGTCCTTACACAGTTATAGGGATAACCTAGTTACTCGTATGTTAATGATCAAATAACTGTGGATCAAACTACCAGGGAATATGCTCATAATTCAGTCAATTCAACGGAGGGTAATTGGCCTAAATTTTGAACTAGAGTAGTTTGAAGTTAATGAGTTGTAAATGTGGCACTCATACAACTCATATCGCGATCGGCGTCAGACACTCCTTCACTATTCTTGATGTTCGAACTTTCCGAGGGGCTAACATCCACTCGTACCACTATCTTGTAGTAGCCAAGATGCGCCTACTAATAGAACAGCAGTGGAACCTTTGCAAACAAGCCCTGAAAAGCTCTGCATCCGGAGTTTTGGGCTTCAAGGCTCCACCACGAAGAAACACCCGGTTCGATGACGAATACAGGAGGATTCACACAGCGAAGCAGGATGCATATAAGGCCTCGCTGCGTAAAAGAACAAGAGCAGCTCGTGAACTCAACGAGTTAAAAAGAAGGGAGGAGCATAAGCTTCTCAGAAGAAAGAAGAAAAAGCAAGAGAAGCACGCGATTGAGGACTTGGAGAGGTGTTACTGCAGGCGTGACGTTCGAAAGAACAAGGTTATCAAGCCAGAACGGAAGCCTGCAGGGATGAGAATGGACACCTAGTAGTAGTATCGCAGTCGATGCTGAGAATATGGAAAAACCACTTCTGCAGGCTGTAGAACGGCGATGCTAGTCAATATATCGCTGTCAGGCAGAATGATCCATTTCTAATCTACGGGGACAGCAGAGAATCCTGTCCCCCTGACCGCGACGAAGTTAAGATTGTCATATCGAACATCAAGTCGAGCTGCCGGCGCAGACGGACTGACTGCTGAGCTCTTCAAGGCAGCTGGGGATGACCTGGTTAGGAGCATGCACCAGCTCATCTGTAAGATATTGTCAGAGGAAAGCATGCCCGAGGAATGGAGTCTCGGCATCGTATGCCCGATTCACAAGAAAGGAGACCCCTCTGATTGCGCCAACTATAGAGGAAAATGTCTCCTTAACATCGCCTACAAAATCTTCTCTGCCGTTTTGTGTGAACACCTGACGCCTTTTACAAATAAGCTGATAGGTCCTTATCAGTGCGGATTTAGGTCAGGGAAGTCCACCATCGACCAAATCTTCATACTATGGCAGATTCTGGAAAAAACCAATGAATTTCAAGTCGACACTCATCACCTATTTGTCGACTTCAAAGCCGGATACGATAGCGTAATTAGAGCCGAGCTATACAACGCTATGTCTACCTTTGCCATACCTGCTAAACTCATCAGACTACGCAGGATGACTTTGGAGAATGCTCGCTGCTCCATCCGAATCGGTGAACACCTTACCGATAGTTTTGATGTCAAAAAAGGATTTAGGCCGGGCGATGCGCTGTCGTGTGATTTCTTCAACATCATATTGGAAATGATTGTGCATAAATTACTGGCCAATACAAGAGGCACAATCTATTTCAAATCCTCGCAACTCCTTGCATACGCCGACGATATTGACATAATAGGTAGATCACAGCGAGATGTCAATTAGGCATTTGCGAGTATTGAGTTAGAGGCGGCGAAAGTTGGTCTGGCGGTAAACGAGGGCAAAACTAATTATATGCTGTCATCAAAAAAGGACGTCTTGGCCAGAACGTTCGTATTGGCAGATATAAGTTCGAGGTAGTCAAGGACTTCGTCTACCTTGGCTCCGTAGTGACAACGACATCAGTTCCGAAATCAAACGCAGAAGCACTCTTGCTAATCGCTGTTTCTTTGGGCTCAGGAGGCAATTGAGTAATAGAGCCCTCTCCCGAACGACAAAATTTACTCTATACAAGACCATTATCATCGGGGTCCTGCTGTACGGCGGCGCAGAAGCATGGACGCCATTAAAAGCGGATGAGAAAGTCCTTGCCCAGTTCGAGAGAAAGATTTTGCCGGTGAATTTTGGGCCTATAAACGCAGACAGGGAATGGAGGAAAAGATCCAACCACGAGACTTACGAGCTGTATAGCGACATGGGTCTAGTCAGGTGTCTACGAATTCAACGTGTAGGACAGCTAGGCCATATAGAGCGAATAGACACCACAGCTTCAGCCCGGATGGTCTTTGAACTCTACGCCAAGGGACGAAGAAACAGAGAACAGCCGCACCTAATATGGCGCACACAGGTGGAAAGGGAGCTCAGCCAACTGAGTGTGCGGCAATTGAAAAGGCTAGCAAAAGTTCGTGCTGGTTGGAGGGGCATGTTGGTTGAACCACAGGTTCACCCCGAACTGTAGCGCCCAATAGGAAGAAGAAGAAGGACCTGCGAACTGGCCTCCACGATCCTGGGATCTCCCACTTTTAAACTATTTTCTTTGGGCGTCACTAGTCTATGCCGATAAGCCAGAGACGTTGAACGATTCGGAAGTCAACAACAGTTGCTCGATAAAGTTGTCGAAAATTGGACTTCACGATTGCGCTTCAGTTTACCTAGCTGAGGTTCGCATATGCCCGGCGTCATTTTAAGCATTAATGGCATAAAATTATCTATTAAACAGAGCCTGCAGCCTGTAAGCTTGTATCCGTCAGGTGTGTATGGATTTACTCCTTATTGTCAACTAATTTTGTGTCTATTTGAAACATCACTGTCGAAGCAATATTGCATTTGGCAACACCTACAACAACGACAGAGCAGTCACATTATATCATTACTTATGCTCCATTACGGGGGCCCTGTGGCCCACGTAGAGCCACTGTGTCATTGAGACAAATGAGACATGAGGATCCTTAAGCTTTCCCGATGAACCAATAATCAAATTCACCGGTATGTCAAATATCTCCTCAAGGAACAACATGTCTTGAAGAAAGGCTCGTATCCTAAGGTGGCAGATTACAATACCATCACATAGTATGTATTCCTTCCCTTAGATTGCCTCAAGCCTTCATTTTTTTTTCTAGCATGACAGTCAATCATTACCTTACCTTCGAAATCAAGTTCTGATTTTCGATAGTGTTGATAAAGCGGCTTTTACCAATGTGGCTCAGTGAGCCTTGGCCTCCGACGTTGATGGTGCGGGATTGATTCTCCTCACAGGTTAGGTTAGGTTGTAGTGATTGGCATATGCCACATGTCGGCCCATTGTGATACCATATGGATCATATTACCTAGATCCGCCACCTGAAAGCCAATCCGGGGTTCTGATAAGACTAATGAGTTGAGCTATTTTTCATTTTCCCGCTGCTAACTCAAGTTATGGTAGAAGGGCGTGCCGAGGTAGATCCTCGTGCGATTCGCAAAAGAGGGACAGAGCAGGGAGGTGGTGAATTGATTCCTCTTCCTCCTCATTTATGCCGCCGCGGCAGAAGTCATTGGCAGGCACTCCTGGTTTGACGGCATGTTTCCAATGGTACAGTGGCCTGTAATGACACCCACTAAAGTGCTTAAGGTTTCCCTTTTTTGGTTGCCACAAGGTCCCTGGTGATTCCTGGCCAGATTTGTTTAGTGATAAGACCGATGTTACTTACGTTCCACTGAAGGTTGGTAGCCTCTATGGTTCGAAGTTTTATCATGTGCTTATTGGTGTTTTTAGATTCCCGAGGGTTGGAAAACTGAGTGTGCTTGACCCTAGTCAGTAGCTGAATAGTTCAGACACCTCGTCTAGAAATAGGTAACAGTTAAGAGATATCTTTGATTTGTGGTAACCGCTGCCAGGGATTATATCACAGATTAGCAGATGATAATATCCTTAGCGGATATTACATTGATTCTAAGCCATGCAAGGGCCTCCCTGCAGTTGTGAGCTGAAAAAGGCAGCAACCGACGAGGCGTATCAAAAGGCGCTCTAGAGGAAAACCAGGGCAGCGCCAAGCCAGGAGAAGGGACTGCGACAAAAGAAAAGAATCTTCGCAGTCTCCCAGCTCAAGGATAACGAAGAGTCTAGGGATAAGTATAAAACACGAGCTTTTTGCAAAAAAGTCGAAGATCTTGCAGGAGGCTTCAAAAAGGGCACCCAGGCTCTTCGAAACTGCGAGGGTAATCCTGTCACCGACCCGCAGGGAATAGTGTATTTAAGCATCATTTCCAGCAGCTGCTTAACGAGCATGACCAAAAGAGAGTGGTAGGGATCGAGGAAATCCCAACTACAGCCGCTGAAGTAGTCCTCTCACCCAGCATCGAAGAAGTCGGCACAGCTATTCAGAAGCTGAAGAACAATAAGGCCGCAGGCTCAGATGTTCTGTTAGGAAGCACGCACCAGATCATCTGCAGAATTTGGGAAGATGAAAGCATGCCCGACGACTGGAATACCAACTCTGTTTGCCCCGTCCACAAAAAAAGGCGATCCTACCTCTTGCAAGAACCATAGAGGTATATCCCTGCTCAATGTCGCATACATGACCCCGTCCAGCGTATTGTATGAACATCTAAAACCATTTTGCACCGCACTAATCCGCAGCTACCAGTGCGGCTTCCGGCCCGGCAAATCGACTTGGGAGCAACTTTTCACACTTCGACAGATCCTGGAAAAGACCGACGAGTTTCGAACCCCACCTTTTCATCGATTTCAAAGCCGCATACGACAGCATTCATCATGAAGAACTGTTTTGCGCGATAGCCGAATTCGGGATCCCGGGAAAACTGATCCAGTTGTGTCGCGCCACGCTAAAAAATACACGATGCACTCTGCAACTCGGTTCTAGGACTTCGGAAGCATTTGAAACATGCACCGGATTTCAGCAAGAGATGCGCTGTCGTGTGACTTCTTTAATTTCATGCAGGCGTCAACAGGGAAGGCACTATCTTCTACAAGTCCGTCCAGCTGCTAGGATACGCGGATGATATCGACATCATCGTGTGTTCTCGCCGTGACATTGTGGAGCATTCACGGCGATTGAAAAACAGGCGAAACGAGTTGGTCTTAAGGTCAATGAGGACAAAACGAAGTACATGCTGTCAAGCAAAAGCCAATCCGTCGCTCACCACCTGGGACAAAATATAACAATTGACAGCTACCGCTCAAACCGCGAGTCTTGCTGCAGGGAGCCGAAAGCTGGACGATAAGCAGGACAGCGGAGCTGATTTTGCTGCACAAAGATGTGGATGTAGTCCGGAAGGCAAAGATCCGTCGACTACACTGGCTCGGCCACATCGAGCGTATGGACATCAACACTCCAGAGGGTCTCCAGAGGGTCTTCGACTCCGAGCCTCCTGGTTCAAAAAGGAGAGGAAGACCGAACCTCCGGTATAAAGACCAAGTAATCGCGGATGTAAGACATCTTGGTCTTGATAACTGGAAGCCGCATTCCCGGGACCGTCAAGGATGGAAGGCAGCTATAGCTCAGGCTCAGATCCTCCATGGATCGCTGGCCTGATAATTGTTATTATTAATTAATTATTACACACTGCATTGGTTTGGGAGTCTAAGCGATAGGTTAAGGTTAAGCTCCTTGGAGAAGACTCCAAAAAGACTCCTGCACCCGCCTCCTTCTTGGAGCTACCGGTATAGAGGAAAATCGAGTCCTTCGGATGGAAAGATGACTTCGAAGTTCTTAATAAACACGTTTTGAGGGATGGTGTAGTCCGTGTCCATGGGTGCTTCGAAGTGATTAAGAATGCTAGTATGGCCTTTATGTAAACAGGGCCATTTTCCTATGTCCCAAATCCGTAGGGCAGCAACCTGTTTGCTGAAAAGATCCAATGAAAGTTTCCAGAGATTGTCCAGAGCAATCCACCAACTACAATGCCGTGAAGAAGGATAGGCCTTATGACTATCTCCTCTCAACAGTGAAGCCAAATGACAGCTTAGTCATAAAACTATGAAACTAAGTAGGACAAGTGTTTCTCTTTAGAGGGCTTCTATAGCGGAAGCCTCCACAACTTAACAAATCAAGTAAGTGGCTCCAAAAAGAAAACAAAATAAAAATTGTCAGCCAACCAAAGTTCTGGACATAAGGAGCAAGCTACCTTCCCGCCAGGAGCTGTTTATTTGATGCCTCCAACATAATATTCCATTACGGATATCCTCCGAGGCTAATTTTCAAACCACCCACTTAGCTGCACATACACACATACACACGCTATCCTGAATCCCCGACTACTCGTCGAACGGTCCGTCATAAACATATTATTCAAATTCATGTACCGCACTAGGTAGCGCACTTGGGACATGTAATTCCTTGCCTTTCATAATCTAAGGTTGTGGACCACTAATCCCGACTTATAACCATAGAAAGTCACCTGCAAGGCAACACATATTTCTACACATACGCATATGACCATACACTGGGTATGTGTTGTTTTGAAGGATCTTTGAGTGTAAGTACACCTTTGTGTAATGGCCGTAACTTACCTTTCAAATGAAGTTAATTAAGGACTTAGCCCAATAACAAACAAAATCTCTGTCGTACCCTAAATTACACTAAATTACGGAATGAAGTACAACCCTCCAACTCTGTTGCTCCGCTGGTCCCCGCATCGAGCACATACACATGACTACCTTTGGGCTTAGTTGTGAGGTTTCAAAGGATAACTAACGGAAATCCGCAGAAAAAAGGAAACAAACAGAACAAAACGCAAACACAAAAAGGATAAAAGGGAAAGGTAGTAGAAAAAACAAAAACAAAAAAGTCCAACTACAAACTGGGGTTCCCCATGTACATATGAAGGTACATAGGGTTACGTATAAGGGCGACTTGTGAGGGTAAAGAGACCATTACTCGTAGTGTGGTGGGCTAATTTACCTTACCGCACACACTCGTCATCCGAATCCTTAAAAACTTAAACCTACTTAGTCCTGCGGTTTCTTCTGATGACTGTTTCTCTTCGCAGAGGAAACAACGAAATCGAAATCAAAATTTGGGAAAAACTAAATCCATCTTGAAGTTGCATAATTGATGTCTTTAAATGGTATCCCTGTCCCCTCTGGTGTGACGTCTTCAGAGAGCTCAAGTCCTGGTCGCCGTCAAATTGAATTTATACCAAATGCTTGCAAGTATACTCGTCTCTACGTGGCCATCGCAAGAGTTGGGTGGTGTAGAAAGCCGGATGACCAATTGAGCTTGTAGCCTGGTAACTAAATCATTGAAATCAAAACTGACGTCCATGGACCAGTCAGGATGGTAAGGAGGAAATCCGAACATTCTGAACTTATGGAGATTTTAATGAAAATTTCATGGCGAACCTTCTTAGTCGGTGAGCAATCCGATTAGTGGCAATCGATTTTCGGGTACATATAGTACGTACTCGCACGAGTGAAACGAGCTCGAGTCGTTGTTATTTGTTTAGGGCATCGCTTGGAACGCATTTTACCAATATTAGGTTTCTAGCCTCTCGATATGATTCGGAGTATGCAATGGATCAGCGTTGATTGGATGCACTTTAAGTCTAGTTGAAATGGTTTTGGGAATTAACGTATTGATGAGATAGAAAACATGATTTCGAGCTTAATGGTGCCATTACAAGGCGTACGAAGACGAGAGAGATTATATTTTATGATTTCCTGGGGAATCACATGGGATTTGAGTCATTAGCTTATGCACCTTATTCCGGAAGTCGTTGGTGCCACGCATTTACGATTCATCATGCATCAAGCACCTTTTGTTCTGAATCAAATAGCGAGGAAACAGATTTTGATTTTCGTAGGTCAGCAGTCGGCAGACAGCAAGACCTTAGCCAGCTTCAAGCTGGCATGGTCTTTCGCCAGCAGTCTCCAGTGCCGCACTCCTAAGTTGGTTGAGGTCTTATTCCACTTGCGTTACCAAATTAAACTTAGCCGTCCTCGACCGCGTCGTCCCTCAGGGTTGGATTCATAGACCTTCCGGGCCGGAGCTGTGGTTTCCATGCGCTCTACATGAACTAGCCATCTTAGGCGTTGGATCAGAAGACGCCGTGCTACGTTCATGTCGCTGTATAGCCCGTACAGTTCGCTATTAAGTCTTCTCCTTCACTTCCCATTTATGCAGTTCGGACCGAAAACCGCACGCAGAATTTTTGTCTCAAAACGACCAAGGGCCTCCTCATCCGTTTTCGATAAGGTCCATGTCCCTGCGCCATAAAACAGGACCGGCATGACAAGGGTCTTGTATATGGTCACCTTGGTTTTCCGAATGAGCGTTCTGCATCTCGATTGCTTCCCGAGCCCAAAAACCAGCGGTCGGCACTGATGTCATTGCTGCATCTTGCCCCTCATTTACTGCCAATCCCATTTTAGCCGGTTCCGCCTTAGTGCTCGTAAAGGCCTCAATGACATCTCGCTCGGTTCGTCGAATTGTGTCACTGTCATCGGCATATTCGAGCAATGGTAGGAATCTTAAAAAGATCGTGCCCCTCGCATTGAGCAGTGAGTTTTGCACGATCTTTCAAGGGCGATGTTAAAAAAATCACACGATAGCGTGTCGCCCTGTCTAAAACCTTTTTTGATATTCAAGATCTCGGTTAAGTCGTTTCCGACTCTGATTAAGCAGCGAGAGTTCTCCAATGTCATACTGCACAATCTTCTCAAACCAGGAGGCTCGGAGTCGAAGACCCTTTTAGCTGGAGCGTTGATGTCCATGCGCTCGATGTGGCCGAGCCAGTGTAGTCGACGGATTTTTGCCTTCCGGACTACATCCACATCTTTGTACAGCTCGTAGAGTTCGCGGTTGTGTCTTCTTCTCCATTCACCTTCCTCAGAGACAGGATCAAATATCCGGCGCTGAATTTTTCTGTCGAAAACCAGCTCCGCTAGTCCGCTGTCCTACTTATCGTCCAGCTTTCGGCTCCGTACAGCAAGACTGGCAGAATGAATGTTTTGTAAAGCATGACTTTGGTCTTTCGAGTGAGGAGTTTTGACTCAAGTTGCTTGGACAAGCCGAAGTAGCAGCGGTTGCCAAGGGCGATTCTATGCCGGATCTCCACTGTGGTGTCATTTGTGGAATTTACGTTTGCCCCGAGGTAGACAAACTCCTTAACTACCTCGAAATTGTAGCTATCAATTGTTATATTTTGTCCCAGATGGTGGGCGACCGATTGGTTTTTGCTAGACAGCATGTACTACGTTTTGTCCTCATTGACCTTAAGACCAACTCGTTTCGCTTGTTCTTCAATCGCCGTGAATGCTTCCACAATGTCACGGCGAGAACTAGCGATGATGTCGATATCATCCGCGTATCCTAGCAGCTGGACGGACTTGTAGAAGATAGTGCCTTCCCTGTTGACGCCTGCCCGTCGCACTATCTGCTCCAGCACCAGGTTGAAGAAGTCACATGACAACGCATCTCCACAGCGGTTCTTGCATGAGGTGGGATCGCCTTTTTTGTGGATGGGGCCATTAGAGCTGGTATTCCAGTCGTCGGGCATGCTTTCATCTTCCCAAATTCTGCAGATGATCTGCTGCATGCTCCCTACCAGAACATCGCCGCCAGCCTTGAAGAGCTCTGATGGCAAGTCATCTGAGCCTGCGGCTTTAATATTCTTCAACTTCTCAATAGCTGTGCCGACTTCGTCGATGCTGCGTTGGGGGACTAGTCCAGGGGCTGGAGTTGGGATTTCCTCGGTCCCTACCACTCTCTCTTGGTGATGCTCGTTAAGCAGCTGCTGGAAGTGCTGCTTAAATACATCCACTATTCCCTGCGGGTCGGTGACAAGATTACCCTTGCAGTTTCGAAGAGCCAGGGTGCCCTTTTTGAAGCCTCCTGCAAGGCCTTTGGCTTTCTTGTAAAAGGCTCGTATTTTATGTCTATCCCTAGACTCCTCGAAGATTCTTTTCTTTTGTCGCAGTAGTTTCTTCTCCTCCCTTCTTCTGGCTCGGTACTCTCCTTACGCTGATACGCCTCGTCGGTTGCTGCCTTTTTCTGCTCACACTCGCCATCATACCACGGGTTTCTCGTCGGGAGTGGTAGGTATCCTAAAGTGGTTTCGGCTACTTTCTGGATGGCTGAGCGGCAATGCAGCCACATATTATTGGCATTTGTGTTCGACGTAGGCATACCGTAGAGTCTTTCGGTCAGCTGCTCCCTGTAGACTATGGTCGAATGTCGAACCTCCTCCTGGTGGGCTGGTGCAGCTTTCTGACATTGGACAGTCGAGCTCTGAATCCTGCTGCTACGAGGAAGTGGTCAGATTCGACATTTGCCCCACTGAATGTTCGCACATCCAGGATGTTTGACGAGCGCCTTGCGTCAATGAGCACATGGTCGATTTGGTTGGCGGTTCGACCGTCCGGAGATCGACAGGTTGCTGTGTGGGTTTGCTTACGAGGGAATCTTATGCTACCGCATTACGAGCTGTCGCAAAGTCCGTGAGTCGGCAGCCGTTATCTGTTGTTGTATCGTGGTGGCTGTGCTTTCCGATCACTCCGCCAAGGGTGTTCTCCTTACCGATTTCGGCGTTGAAGTCCCCGAGTACGATTTTAACATCGTACTCCGGACAAGCTCCGTAGGCGTTGTCCAGGAGGTCATAGAAGTCATCCTTGATGGGGTCTTCATCCTCTTCGGTTGGGGCGTGTGCACATAAATATGGCTGGTGTTATAAAGTCTGCCTCTGATGCGGATCACAGCCAGGCGATCACTTACGTGATTAAAGTCCTTCGACCTTAACCGCTTTCCCACGACAAATCCGCATCCCAGTAAGTGCACTCTTTTGTGACACCCGCAACAGGTATCGCATTCTTTTTTCCTCATCATACCGTTTCCTATCCAGCGTATTTCCTGGACCGCAGTAATATCCGCCTTCTACTGCGTGAGGGTTCTTTCTAGTTTATGAGCAGCTCTGGGAGTGTACAGGGTTCTGACTTTCGAGGAGCATACTCGCAAATCGTGTTCCTTTTTCGTGGGTTGTCGTTGTCCACTGATGTGGACCAATCAGTTTATGGGCGAACGGTTTCAGGCGTTCGTATAGTGCAGCAGAGAACATTTTATAGGCGATGTTCAGAAGACTTATACCCCCGTAATTGGCACAGACAAAGGGGTCTCCTTTCCTCTGAATCGGGCAAACGATACTATGATTCCATTAATCGGGCATGCATTTCTCTGACTATATCTTACAGATGAGCTAGTGCATCATCTCCCAACCAGGTTATTTCCGGTAGTCCTCCTCCAGCAGCTTTGTTGGACTTATCATTCCTAACTTCGTCCAGGTCAGGGGGACGGAATTCTCTGCTATAATCATCCGCTGTGAATGGGTGATTCTGCCTGACAGTGGGATCTGGTTCGTCATCGCCGTTATACAGTCTGCAGATGTAGTCTTTCCATATTCTTCTGATAAAACCTTCGAACGTCATTCCTGCGAGAGCATCTCTTCGATCGCGTGCTTCTCGTGCTCTCTTTCTTTTGTTTTGAGAAGCATATGATCCCCTCTCCTCTTCTGCTCATTATGCTGCAGCTCTCGTGCTTCTGTGCAGCGCCGCACATTTTCTGATGTGGTGTTGTGTAGGCTGTGCTTGCCGATAACCCTATCAAAAGCGACTTCCTTGCCCAGTTTCGCAAGCAAACTGGAGATCGTAGAAGTCGTCTTTTGTCTTTTTGAGGCTAATGTTGGCGAATTTAGCTTTGATGCGAATTGTTATGAGACGTTCGCTTACATCCTTGAAGCTCAAGACTTTTTGCCTAAGTCTACCTCTAATAAGAAATCCGCATCCGATTAAGCGTTGCCTTCTCTCCTTGTAGCAGTCGCCGTTAGAGATGTCACAGTTTCCATCGCACTTCCTGGATTGCGGTATCTAATATCTGCCTTATAGCAGTCTAGGGCTTCAGCAGGTTGCTCGGCTGTACGTGGTCTGTTGAGGGACCTAACATTCTACGTACAAAGCCGAATACCATCCGAGGCTTTTTTTGGCTTTCGATTATTATCTAGTTACCACCCAGCAGTTACTACCTTCGAAACACTACACAGCAGTTCAAAAGGGATCTATTCAAGTTCTCCACATGCCCTTACAACCTTGTGAACCAATACCATTTCGAACAGTAACCTCGGATTGCTTCATGGGTTTCCGACAAATTAATAATTCAAAGACCCAGCTTATGTGACCTGTTCGAAATGAGATATTGACGTAAGCGCTTCATGCAAATCGATCTCTTGACACGAGTGATGGGGGAATGGAGTGTTGGTAAACGTAATTAGGGGGCCGGCTATTGAACCCCATTTCTAGGCCTATTTCTGCCTAATTAATTGGACCGAGGTAGTTGCGATTTCCTACAGCCTTCTGCACATCGTGCAAATTGTTGTGTGTTCAGTCAATTCACTCAGAAATAATTGTTTCGAAATACCAGTACGGATTGAATTCAAGTTGTTTTTTGGCTTTGAGGGAAGCAAACAAGTTTAATGAACAACACGCTTGAGCCGTCAAGTTGAGAACGAATTTCGGTTTCTAAAGAAACTATATGACGCGATAGAGACCTCTGCAGGGGAACGTCTGGCGGCGAACACTAGAGCCATTGAACCCATGGCTATATAAGCGGGAGCACTCGCCCTCGGGAGCATTCAGTTTTTGGGATTCAGTAACGAGTGATCAGTCGGTAGTCTAGTGTGAAAGTGATCAAGCCATCTAGCGGGATATAGAGACAAAGGTTGTAATAAAGGTTAAGGGGTGGCCGTGGTGCAGTGGTTAACATCATCGACCGCCGAGCGGAATGTTTATGGTTCAAATTCGCTTCATAGCCAAGAAAAAGTAGTTTCTATACCGCCAAAAAGTATGCAACGCTGTTGAGAATGGAAAGTGACCAGACGTACTGCTGCAGGCATAACACTCACAGTATATGGTCAAACGAAATTCATCCTCTGCGTATGCAATACTAAAAGTGCTTGAACGAATTACTACGGACTATAACCAACGCGGAATTTGGTCGGCTCTCGTCCTATCTAGGTCTAGGACAACCACCCCTGAGAGTAGTGAACGAACATCAACGACCCCAACCACTGTACTCCGTTCAGGTTGTGTGTGTAAACACATCATAAGAGAATATAAAAACTCTTGAACCTGCGCGAGTCTCTAAAAAACAAAAAAAAAAAAAGCGCCCAGATAATTGATCTGAGGTTGCAATAGTAAATGATTCAAATAATATATGTAGCTTCTTCTTTCTCTAGGCCATCTGCCCATGAAGGGTATGAGCCTGAGCTAAAGCCTGCTTCTATCCTCGATGATCCCGGCCACGCTGCTTCCAGATGGCAAGAACAAGTAGTAGTTTCAACCCCAGCAGTCTTGACGGACCACTATGATGTCGGTAGTAGAGCTCACGTTAGTCCCCAGGTAGACAAGCTCTTTAAATACCTCAAAATTGTAGCTGTCGATTGTAACATTTTGTCATGGGTAGAGGGTGACAAATCGGTTTCTGCTCGAGAGCATGTACTTGGTTTTCTCTTTAACCGGATCAGTTTTTCCGGGATCCCGAATTCGGCTATCGAGTTAATGAGTTCTGTGCGATGATTGCTATCCTATGCGGCTTTGAAGTCGATAAAGAGATGGTGTGTATCGATTTGATACTGGTCCTGGTCTTTTCCAGGATTTGTCTTATTTCTTTTTTTGAGGTACTAGTGCTTGGGGCACTGCGACCTGTGTAGATCTATTGTGCCTAATAGCCGATCAGACGAGGAGTTTCTCCACTTCCTTAATAAAGTTGAGATTGTCTCTCGTAACCATATCTACTGTCACCGAGACCTCTTCGGATGCGGTTGCTATAATACATCATTTTAACATTTCCCTAATCCAGTGGTTAGTGGGATGGTCTACACCTCTGCAGTGTAGTGCAGTGGTGATTGAATTATAGACAGTATTAACAAAAGCCATAATCTTACCTCTTTGAACCCAAGGGAGATATGGTCGCGAAAGGATCGCATGCTAAATGTGTTCGAGGCACCCTTGGCATGGTGCAGGTTGCTCTGCAGCCCACGCAGCTCATTCGTTTTTTTGCGACGGACCTTAGTTCTGTATGGCTTATTATTGCCACACCGGAAGTTACCGGCCGGTTTTTTTTTTTTATAATTCGCGCAGGTTCAAGAGTCATACTCTTATTATATTTGTCACACAACCTAAGCAGAGTGTAAGTTTGGGGTGGTTGTCCTAGATAGGATTCGAGAGAAATTCGACTGAATTTTTAAGTTGGTTGTAGTCTGAAGTGACCATATATTGTGGGTGCTATGCCTTCATCAGTATTTTGATCACTTCCTATTCACAACAGCTGTGTTACATAATTTCCGTATAGGGATTGTGTATCTTGGCTATGGACAAACTTTGAACTACAGACCTTCCGCTCGACAGTCGGTGATGTTTACCACTGCACCATGGAAGTTATTTTTTTCGGGAAGGCTTCTTCTTCAACCAGTATGACATCAAGCTCACTCTTTTCTTTTGACCGTAAAATTACTCCTCATCCAAACGACCATGGCGGTGTTGGCACATACAAAGTAGAACAAACCTGACTTGTATATCGATACCTTAAAGTGATGTTTGGGATTCTTACCCAGCTGTTCGATGGAGATTGTTGCTTCTCGACTTTAGGTTCCTCTAGAGACGGATTCTCGAGTCATTACCTGTACTAAGCTTTCGTACTACGGCAAGGTGAGCAAGTTTCGCGCAGGAGGACTTATCTAAGTGTGCAAATTTGGTCTATAGTCGATTTACCGGTCGTGAAGACATACTGGTATGTGCCGATTTGTGTGGTGCAAAAAGGCTTTAAATGTTCACATAGTACGCTGGGTAGAACAGAATTTTATAGGCGACACATGTGGTAGGGTCGCCTGTTTTATGAATAGGGCAAATAGGTCGTCGATCATGGTTCCATTTTCCCATATTCTGCCGATGATTTGAGTTTTGTAGAGCTGGGCCTCAGGCTCTGCATTTGAATGTGCAGTGCCTTGAAGAGCTCTGATGTGAAGCCATCTGGGCTGGCAGTTTTGTTGCACTTCACCCTTTTGATAGCTGTGCCGATCCCTTCAATGCTGTGAATGCATTTGATAGTGCTGCTTAAAAACATCAGCCATTACCTGTGCGTTGGTAACAAGATTATCGTTGTGATTTCGAAGAACTTGTGAGCCTTTTCTGTAACCTGTTACCATGCTTTTTGCGTTTTCGTAAAAGGCCCTTATTTGGGGTCGATCGCGGGACTCCTCTATATCCTTGAGCTGGGAGGCTGCGTAATTTATTTTCTTTAGTCACTAACCACTAGTCTAGTTTTCTAGTTCTAGTTCTAGTTTTTCATTGCAGAGCTTTCCGATATGCCTCGTCGGTTACCTTCTTTTCACTCGATGATTTGTTTCCCATTTGGAGGTTACGACGCACACCACACAATACTAACACGAACTACCACCGAACCGTCATAAATGATCCATTGGACTTGACACCTAGTGAAAGTGGGAAGAAAGGTCGTAGCAACATTCTCCAAAGTTTTTAAGAAGAAGACGTCAATCTTATTGGTTTGAGAGGTGCAGTCTTATTACTTATGCGAAGTTTTGCTTTGGCGGCGTTACAGCTCATGAGAGAGCAGAGACATGCTTATGGGAAGCACTGTACCTTTATTTCAATCCACTATTTTAGGTGCTCTTTCGAATATGCTCCAAAACTCGAAAATCGTAGAATACTCTAAGCAACGTAGCGCCACTGAACTTCAAATTACTACCGCATGTACATACCTCAATAGAGGGCATGGGCTCGGACATACAGGGTAAAGTTGTTGATCGCTCTCAACCTGGCGAGATGCCAGCAACGATCCCTGTTTAAATGCCCCGGGTCAAGTTGACATACGGCCTCCTCGCGGCGCCCTCTGGGTAGCCTCTTGAACAACCGTTGGGATGTGAACAAACGTATGAAGCGACAAACCCCCGACCAGAATGGCGGTTGTGCGGCGGGCTTATAGTCCGCCCACGTAAAAAACATAAAAGTTATGAACGAGCAAGATGCCTCGGATACACGGACGGATACTCGACGACGACAACGCACGAAAAAGGAACACGGCGAGTATGCCCTGTACACTCCCGGAGCTGCTCATGAACTAGAAAGAATCCTCACGCAGTACAAGGCGGATATTTCTGCGGACCAGGAAATACACTGGATAGGAAACGGAATGATGAGAAAGAAAAATTGCTGCCACAAAAGATTGCACTTACTGGGATGCGGATTTGTCGTGGGAAAGCGGTTAAGGTCGAAGGTCATCGACTTTAAACCTATAAGTGATCGCCTGATCCGCATCAGAGGCAGATTTTATAACATCAGCCTTATATGTGCATACGCCCCTACCGAAGAGGCTGAAGACCCTATCAAGGAGGACTTCTATGACCTCCTGGACGACGCCTACGAAGCTTGTCCGGAGTACGATGGGGACTTGAACGCCGAAATCGGTAAGCATCACACACTTGGCGGAGTGATCGGAAAGCACAGCCTCCACGATACAACAACAGATAACGGCTGCCGACTCACGGACTTTGCGACAGCTCGTAACGCGGTGATAAGTAGCATAAGATTCCCTCCTAAGCGAATCCACACAGCAACCTGGCGATCTCCGGACGGTCGAACCGCCAACCAAATCGACCATGTGCTCATTGACGCAAGGCACTCGTCAAAAATCCTGGATGTGCGAACATTCAGAGGGGCAGATGTCGACTCTGACCACTTCCTCGTAGCAGCAGAATTCAGAGCTCGACTGTCTAATGTCAAAAAGCTGCACCAGCCCACCAGGAGGAGGTTCGACATTCGA
The DNA here is from genome assembly GCA_951905685.1 of Eumerus sabulonum. Classification (NCBI taxonomy): domain Eukaryota; kingdom Metazoa; phylum Arthropoda; class Insecta; order Diptera; family Syrphidae; genus Eumerus; species Eumerus sabulonum. The sequence continues at coordinate 10,609,324 of OX645061.1, read as the reverse complement.
CCATAGTCTACAGGGAGCAGCTGAGCGAAAGACTCCACGGTATGCCTACGTCGAACACAAACGCCAATAATATGTGGCTGCACTGCCGCTCAGCCATCCAGGAAGTAGCCGAAACCACTTTAGGAGACCTACCACCCCCGACAAGAAACCCGTGGTATGATGGCGAGTATGAGAAAAAAAAGGCAGCAACCGACGAGGCGTATCAAAAGGCGCTGCAAAGAAAAACCAGGGCAGCGCAAGGAGAGTACCGAGAGTACCGAACCGAAGGGAGGAGAAGAAACTACTGCGACAAAAGAAAAGAATCTTCGCAGCCTCCCAGCTCAAGGATATCGAGGAGTCTAGAGATAAGCATAAAGCACGAGCCTTTAACAAGAAAGCCAAACCCTTGCAGGGGGTTTCAAAAAGAGCACCCAGGCTCTTCGAAACTGCGAGAGTAATCTTTTCACCGACCCGCAGGGAATGGTGGATGTATTTAAGAAGCATTTCCAGCAGCTGCTTAACGAGCATCACCAAGAGAGAGTGGTAGGGACCGAGGAGTCCCAACTCCAGTCGCTGAAGTAGTCCCCCAACGCAGCATCGAAGAAGTCGGCACAGCTATTGAGAAGCTGAAGAATAATAAAGCCGCAGGCTCAGATGACTTGCCATCAGAGCTCTTCAAGGCTGTCGGCGATGTTCTGGTAGGGAGCATGCAGCAGATCATTTGCAGAATTTGGGAAGATGAAAGCATGCCCGACGACTGGAATACCAGCTCTAATGGCCCCATCCTCAAAAAATGCGATCCCATCTCTTGCAAGAACCGGTGTGGAGATGCGCTGTCATGTGACTTCCTCAACCTGGTGCTGGAGCAGATAGTGCGACGGGCAGGCGTCAACAGGGAAGGCACTATCTTCTAAAAGTCCGTCCAGCTGCTAGGATATGCGGATGATATCGACATCATCGCAACAGGCGCAACGAGTTGGTCTTAAGGTCAATGAGGACAAAACGAAGTACATGCTGTCAAGCAAAAGGCAATCCGTCGCTCCCCACCTGGGATAAAATATAACAATTGAGAGCTACAATTTCGAGGTAGTTAAGGAGTTTGTCTACCTCGGGGCAAACGTAAATTCCACAAATGACACCACAGTGGAGATCCGGCATAGAATCGCCCTTGACAACTGCTGCTACTTCGGCTTGTCCAAACAACTGGGGTCAAAACTCCTCACTCGAAAGACCAAAGTTATGCTTTACAAAACGCTCATTCTGCCAGTCTTGCTGTACGGAGCCGAAAGCTGGACGATAAGCAGGACAGCGGAGCTGATTTTGGGTTCTTTCGAAAGGAAAATTCTGCGCCGGATCTTTGGTCCTGTCTGTGAGGAAGGTGAATGGAGAAGAAGACACAACCGCGAACTCTACGAGCTGTACAAAGATGTAGTCCGGATGGCAAAAATCCGTCGACTACACTGGCTCGGCAACATCGAGCGCATGGACATCAACGCTCCAGCTAAGAGGGTCATCGACTCCGAGCCTCCTGAAGAGGAAGACCGAACCTTCGGTATAAAGACCAAGTAATCGCGGATGTAAGACATCTTGGTCTTGATGACTGGAAGCAGCATGCCCGGGATCATCAAGGATGGAAGGCAGCTATAGCTCAGGCTCAGATCCTCCATGGATCGCTGGCCTAATAAGTAACTACATACATACCTCAGGTCGGATACTTTTGGGACTATCATTGTAAAGCCTGAAGATGTGTATACATCAGTTACTCGTGTTTACTCGTGTATTAACCGTCTTCACAAGTTATCAGAAATAGAATTTTATCTCTTATTCAACCTAAACCATACCTTGAAACCATCATTCCATCACGCCCACGTCACTTCCATCTACCACTTACCCTTATTCACTTAATATTTATCCACACCACTCAAAAGACAAATTAACTCACTTTTATTCGTCATCAAAATTCAATTGTAATATCCATCAAATTAGTATTATCCTTTATCCTTCTCACCAAAAATGTCATTCTTCATTTAATCGTCCTTCTTAAAATGGACAGCACATAGACCCGATGTCATTCGGATTGAAACACAATCTTTTCGGCGTGCACAGCTTCGAATATTTCCTCGTCCACACGTTCACATCGAATCGACTCAAACCGAACGTCCTCGTTGTCCACTCTAATAAATCAGGTGCGAATGTGTCATATGTCCGAATGTCCTGCGAAATACAAAATACAAAAAACAGAAACCAAAAAGGACATGTGAGAAATAACACTCAGTACAAAACACCTGGAAGGATAGAAAAACAGATGACAAATGGCTTCGTTTTGAACTTCGTGTCGAGGTGCAAACGGGAAGGCGCCCAACTGACATGAGCATGAGTGTGGTGCGAGCACACATACACATGTACTCATCCATTATTGAATAAGTCGCCGATGTCCTTCGCGCGAAGGCAGTGGAAGGAAAATTTCACTAAACCACTGACGGCGGTGGAAGCGGTGAAAGCAGTGGCAGTGCAGAGAGAAAAAGGATACCACTTTGCAAGCATATCCATTATCCTTAACCGACCTGGTTTCGGGGAGGTAGACTGGTGCTCATACTCTCACTCTTTTCGTATAATTATGCAAGTGACTGTTAGGCACTACATTAGGAGTTGTGGCCTTTTCCTTTCCACGCCATGACTAACAGCTCACCGCAGCAACAGTACCACAAACATCAGGGCACTCACTGTTGTTGTTTAGTGCGGCATCCTGGATTTTAATGAAATTGCAATCAAACCTGTAGGACGGTTGATGGTCGGTGGTCGATGGTCGATGTTATGTCGAGTCACTCACTAGCTTTGCAGTGGGAATGGAATTATAAGGAATCACAAGACTGCGGGAAGCTATTCGTTGTTACAGCAAATTTTCCGGGCGTAATTCACTCAACGTTCTCGCACACGCCATCCAACAGGATGTTGATTAAGTTATGATAGACAGAGAGGAAAGGAGGCATTGGGCTTATTGTTCTAGGTGTATCCTAGCGGAAGGATACAAAGCAGGAACAAAGAAAACTATGACGCGGCCGAGGCGTTAAATGGTAAGTGAGTCATGTTGCCATAATTACTGTGAACGGCCGGCGCCAAAAAGGACTTCTGCCCACTAACAGTGGTTTTGTGGTTGTTTGGCTTTCCGCTGTCCAAATTGGCGTTTCGGCCATTAATTTCACGTTTTCCTTTCTCTGGAGACGATGAAGCCTTTCAAAGTTCGAAGGAGGTACATACATATATTGAAAGACAAGGTCGTCACCTTCAGTGATGTAGGTTAGCATGGCTGGCAAGGCCGAGCTTGGGATGAGGAAGGTGTTGCTGGAAAAGTTTCGCATTATTTAAAGGTCAACTGGTTGTTATGCTCTTGGGCCGATAAGTTCGTTCTTAAAGGGATCGGGCGTGCGAAGGTCAAGCTTGGTGTTTGAATAATGAGATTTTGTGAAGCCAAAAGAGGATATGCATAAAGTGGTATTGTTGGGTAATCGTTATTTCATAAGATTTGTAAAGGATTTTACATCAGTCATTTGAATGAGGTGCACCAATGGTCTACAACGGTTTGGATTAACTCAGGGTTAAGTACATAATTAGATATTTAGAAAACTTTTCTTTCCTAGGTTGCACAGAATCATATGAAAGGACCTTTCAATAAGGACGTGTAGGTACTGAGAGTTCATTGGGGCTTTATCGTTTTTGTCTTTTGACACGAAAGGCAACTCAACATTGCAAGTTACTGCGACAAATAACATGTGGAAACGATGAAGCTTTATTATCAAAGTGGGTATGTCGGTGGTTACAGGCTACAAAACCTGTATCAAGAACCCTAGAAAAGCTGATAGACTTGCACATGCGACACAACTCTGATTCATCGTTGATTTCTAAGGCCAATTACGGAAGAGCTAGAAAATCTAAAAGCAGAGAGGGCCGTAGTAGGGCTGATTGGCGAGTTACGTTCAGCACGTAAAATCTTCTCTAAATGGGGAAGCCATGTAACCACTAGATCGGTTACCAGAGGCACTGCACAAGGGAGGGTGCATCGCCAGGGCCCTAAGGTCTAGTCCAGCGGCGACGATCAACATGCTTTTCCACTTAACTCCATACCACATCCACGGTAAGCAGCTGGCCACAAATACAGCAGTGAAAGGCCGGCTCAAAATGAATGAAGTATGTATTATATATCGCCGGCTTCTATCCTGAACGACAGGATAACCTTGGCAGAGAACTCCGACTACATTGAGCCCACCACAGTCCTTGAGAAAAATGGTCCCGACAAGCGCAACCTCGCTGGTGCTGGGTGGACTTTTACACAAATGGGTCAAGAACTAGGGACGGGGCGGTTAGCGGAGTCTTTTGTAAACAATTTGGTTAGGTTGTAGTTTTTGGCATACGTCACACGTAGGTCGAAGTCGGCCCAATGTAATACCATATGGATCATATTACCTAGATCCGCTACCTGAAAACCAATCAGTGCTTCTGATGAAGCGATGGATTTCAGCTGTTTTCATATGTAGGTATCTGCTGCTAACTCACTTAAGTTATGGTAGAAGGACGCGCCGAGGTAGATCCTCGTGCTATTCAAAAAAGAAGGGCATGACCAGAGGAGGCGGTGAATAGATTCCTCTTCCTCCTCATAGATAGATAGATGGATAGATGTATAGATGACACCCACTTAAGTGCTTAAGGGCGCCCTTTTGGTTGCCACAAGGTCACTGGTCATTCTTAAGTTCAGCTTAGGCCAGATTTGTCTAGCGGGCGCCACAATTCGGGGTGAACCTGGGCCTCAACGAACATGCCCCTCCAACTAGCACGATCTTTTGCTAGCCTTTTCCATTGCCGCACTACCAATTGGTTGAAGACCCCTTCCACCTGTGTTCGCCATCTTAAGTGCGGTCGTCCTCTGCATCTTCGTCCCTCGGGGTTGGATTCAGACTCCCTGAGCTGGAGCTGTGGTGTTCATTCGCTTTACATGGCCCAGCCATCTTGGGCGTTGAGCCCGTAGACAACTGACTAGACTCATGTCGCTGTACAACCCTTAATGTTTGTGTTTTAATCTTTTCCTCCATCACCCGTCTGCGTTTATAGGCCCGAAAATCACGCGCAAAATATTTCTCTCGAACCGACCAAGGGCCTCCTCATCCGCTTGTGATAGTGTCTATGCTTCTGGCAAGAGTGATTCTGCGTCTGATTTCGGAACTGATGTCGTTGTTCGAGGTGACTGCGGAGCCAAGGTAGACGAATTCCTTAACTAGACGTGGGTGGTGGGCGTCCTTTTTTGATGATAGCATATTTCGTTTTGCCCACAATACTCTCAATACTCGCAAACGCCTCTTTGACATCTCGCTGTGATCTACCTATTATGTCAATGTCGTCGGTGTATGCTAGGAGTTGCGAGGATTTGAAATAGATTGTGCCTCTTGTATTGGCCAGTGGTTATTGCATAATCATTTCTAATATGAGGTTGAAGAAATCACACGACAGCGCATCGCCCTGCCTAAATCCTTTTTTGACTTCAAACTATCGGTCAGGTCTTCACCGATTCGGATCGAGCAGCGAGCATTCTCCAAACTCATTCCGCATAGTCTGACGAGTCGTTGACGTCTCTTATGACGCTGTCGGCTTTTATCTCGTCAAATAGGTGGTGAGTGTCGACTTGAAATTCATTGTTTTTTTCCAGTATCTGCCTTAGTATGAAGACTTGGTCGATGGTGGACTTCCGTGGCTTGAATCCGCACTGATAGGGAACTTACAGCTTATTTATAAAAGGTTTGAGGCGTTCACACAAAGTGGCAGAGAAGATTTTGTAGGCGATTTTAGGGAGATTTATTATTCTGTAGTTGGCGCAGTCAGAGGGGCCTCGTTTCTTGTGGATCGGACATACGATGCTGAGACTCCATTCCTCGGGCATGCTTCCCTCTAACCATATATTACAGATGAGCTGGTGTATGCTCCTAACCAGGTTCTCCTCAGTCCATCGACTTGAATTCGACTTATTCGACTTGAATTTCGATTTGCCAGCCTAACTTCATCGAGGTCAGGGGGACGGAATTCTCTCCGGTCTTCGTCGTTAAGAAATGGATCATTCTGCCTGACAGCGGCATACTGACTCACATCGCTGTTGTACAGTCTGCAGAAGTGGTTTCTCCATATTCTCAGCATCGACTGCGATTCTACTACTAGGTATCCGTTCTCATCCCTGCAGTAATACCTGTCCAAATTCACAATCGTGCGCTTCTCGTGCTCTTTCTTTTCTCTTCCGAGAAGCTCATGCTCCTCGAGCTGCTCTTGTTCTTTTATGGCGTGAGGCTTTATATGCATTTTGCTTCGCTGTGTGAATCCTCCTGCACTCGTCATCGAACGAGGTGTTTCTTCGTGGTGGAACCTTGTAGCCAAATACTTCGGGTGCAGAGCTGTTCAGGACTTGTTTGCAAAGGTTCCACTGCTGTTCTATTGATAGCGTGAAGGGTTGAGGTTTATTGGAGAGCTTTAGGGAAGACGCGAACGGTAAAGGCACGAGCGGTTTCTGGCGATAGTAGCTTTCCGACATCATAACTTATTCTTACTCTCCTCCTTTGCGTTCGTGATATCCGTAGGCGTATCTTGGCTACTGGTGCGTGTCGATGTTAAAGAGTTTGAACATCAAGAATAGTGGAGGAGTGTCTGACATCAATCGCGATGGATCAATCTGGTTAGTGATTGATTGATCTGGGGACCGCCAGGTGCCTTTATGTATCAATCAACCTGTCTCCGTTATCGGATGTGGTGTCGTGTAGGCTATGTTTGCCGATGACTCGTTCAAAGATCCTTTCCTTATCCAGTTTAACATGGAGGTCTCCTAGTAAAATGTTGATATCATAGCTGGGACATTGGGCATACGTTCTGTATAGGAGATCGTAGAACTCATCTTTGGCGGAGTCATCCTTGTTTTCCGTAGGGGCGTGGACGCAGATCAAGCTGATGCTAAGAAATGTAGCCTTGATACGGATTGTTATGAGGCGTTCGCTCACATGTCGAAAGCTTAGGACTTTTTGCCTTAGTGCACCTCGAACTGCCAATCCGCATCCGAACAATCATTGTCCTCTGTCCCTGTAGCAGTCACCGTAGTAAATGTCGCAGTTTTTCACCCGCTTTATACCCGCTCCATCCCATCGCATTTCCTGGATGGCGGTTATGTCCGCTTTATAGCGGTCTAGGGCGTCCTCGAGTTGTTCGGCTGCACGTGGCCTGCTTAAAGACCTAACATTCCATTTACAGAGCCGAAGATCATTGTCCTTTTTTCGATTCTTGCAAGGGTCGTCAATATTACCCCGGTCCGTTTTATCCGAGGCTTGTGGTTGCTTCGGAGTTTGTGTTTTTTTACGGTTACGGCTTACTAGGCCTGTTTTTTGGCGCAGGAGGCTCGCCATTCGCCCTTCCCCGAAGGGACCACGAGGAGGTGGGGATGGGACTTACTAACAGTGCCGCAAGATGTTCGACGGCGGTGGCTCTTCTCGCTTTTTAGCAGGCCAGCATCGGATAGATGCTACCCCTATGAGGCCTTTGTTCGTCCTTTGCCATCTTGACTATACTGTACTTCATAGGATCATTTCCGTAGTCAGTCTTCATTTATTTTCACATTAATCTAAGAGAATATAAGGATAGCGGATATTCTTAAATTTGTAAGAAGCGCAAAATGGTTTCATGAATAGGTGGTTGTCCCCCACGTGGCAAAGCCTAATTGTACTCCCCTCATGGAGCACTGTTGATGAGCATTTATCTGTCCTCTATCCGATGTCACCACTTATATTTGTCAGGAATCCAAAACTGAAAACACATTTTGAGATACTTGTCAATACGTAAATCCTTTCAATTGATGCAAAGTGACTTTGTTTCCGAACTACAATATTTCATGACAATCGTGGCATCCTTTACTGAGATATTCGAAACAAACAGCAAGAAGCTCATGGTTGAGAGTCGCAAAGATGCTTATTTCGAGACACCTTCATCAATGTATGTATGTATGTATGGATGTACTTGACAAATATTACTCTACTGCTCTTCCACCGTAACTATGTATGTATGTCAATAAGAAATTCCAACATGACTAGTGCTTCAACTGCTCAAACAAAGTCCTTGATGCGAACGTTATATGTACATATAAGAAGCAAGTTGCTCACCGAAAATCCCATCGACACGACCCCTGTCAACAATCTCTGTCACAAGTACACTAAAAAGCTTTCCACTTAACCGTGCCGATTCTGTCACCGGATCGAAACGAACCGTAACGAAAAAGGCCACAATTAAAAATTCAATAAAACCATTTGCCATCTACTCCTCGTAGCATCCCGCCAGAAAATGATTCCATCAGCATACATCCATCACTGTGCCATTCTAAGGCGGTAACTAGATGCTCCCTCACGCGGTGGTACGAACATGTATACGTACATACATATGTCAGGACGACAGATGGAGTTCGCCCGATTGTGTATCCACCTCGTCAGGGAACCTTCACTCGATGTTGTCTATGCGGTTTCTAACGAACGTGACGATTTCACACAAACATCCGTGCACACTCGCTCACATGAGTATAGTTCCAAGACTCACTTATGCGAACGGAGTACATAGATATGGTAAGCTCTAATGAGGTATACGTCTCTTCAAAGGATAAACGGAATATTATGTACATATCGGTCACTGTTATCCTAGTGCTCGTAGATAATGTTAATTAAGACAAATTTTGACACCGCATTTGACACTAGCGGATGCGACAGGGGGAACACTGGCGGATGTTAGCGTTCGTTGATTGTGCGGCACAAGGACATCCTGGGGTGGGATCACCCCATTAACACTTTATGTATGTTTCTGTCAATTAGCATTTAATTACATTCTTTTCTGGTCGCTGCACTTGAAAACCTAATTAAGGCAATCGAATGCGTGTATTGCACGTCCTTGGCACATCCATTTCGAATATTTTCAATTCGAAATCACCGTCAACGTTAAACTTTAATTGCAAACCGGCCCCGATGAGCCGTAGATTGCTTCTGAAAAATTCAATTACCAACAAATCCGCCATCTGCCCACTAACCGTTTGCCCTCCGATCAAATAAATGACAAGGAAAATCGTGGCGCGGGGAAAAGTTCCCAATTAGCCAAGTCCGATTCGGGAACCTTCGCGTGGAATAAATTAAACGTTTTAGCCCTCGCACTACTACCCGCAAACTTCTACTCGAAAAAATAAAACGAAAACTGAAAATTGAGGAAAAACCGAAGTCGAGGAAAACGAAAAAAGTTTTTTTTTTGTTTTTGGTTTTTTCAGTTCTCCTTAAACGAAGCCCGCCCGAGAAATTAGTAAGCCAAAAAGCCAGAAAGGACATCGTCCTCTATTTGTTACGAAACTACTTTCAATTAAGTTCCTCATCATTATGTGTGTCGTCCACTGTACAGTGTACAGGCCAGTGATTGTTGATTTTGAAAATGGGCTTATAGTCAGGAGCGGGGATGATGTTTTTGCAACAAAAAATGTGGAAAAGTTTCACGTCCTGGCATTTGGCTGCGCTACGAAGTGCAATAATTCTGTTGCCGTCAGTCGAGTGTCATAACTTGAGCTTACGGGGCCCTACTCTCGCTTTATTGCTCCTGTCTATTGCCAGTCGCAATGGGGGGTGACGTTTAAGTGCTCGCAAGTAGTCGTGGCGTTAAGTTGGTTTGATGGGCGGAATTTTCTTGTTTGCCGCGCTTTATAGTGTCGACTTTCTAATGAACCTTTGGCGGTAGCGGATGGGAAAAGTTGAGATAGGAGGGCGTTAAAGGGTAGCTGATATTGACTGTTGACTAAAAAGTTTACTGGCTTGCAATAATCACGAGACTTTTTGTTGTTTCCCTGCTTTTTGGGTATGACGTCAGGGAAGGCTGGGGCTGATTAGTCATTGATCGATTTTTAAGCGAGACATTTGCTCTTTGGATAAGTTCGAAAGTCAGGACCTATATCCCCACTAAAGTGGAAGAAAAATGCTTTACAAAAGTTCTGTGAACATTTTGATTTCTTTTGTCCGCCAAAGGCCATCCCGATATCCAAGGAGGCGGCTAAGTATCTAGGAGTCATCTTAGATAGCAATCTTCTCTGGTCAAAGTATGTTGAGTCAAAACCCACCAAACCACTGTCGGCTTTCTGGCATAGCCAAGGAGCTTTAGGCAAAACATGTGGTTTAGCGCCGTCAAATGTCCTCTGGAGGTACCGTCTACTTCAAGTCCACACAATTGCTTGCCTACGCAGATGACATTGACTTTATTGGAGGAACAAAGCGAGACGTCAATGAGGTGTTCGCAAGCATTGAAGCAGAAGCGGCTAAGGTGGGTCTAAGAGTAAATGGGGACAAGACCAAATATATGCTGTCATCCAAGAAAGACGCGCAACACCGACGTCTTGGTCAGAACGTCACCTTCGGCAGCTATATTTTTGAAGTAGTCAAGGACTTCGTCTACCTTGGCTCGATAGTGACAAGCAGCAACGACATCAGCGCTGAGATAAAACGCAGAATAACTCTTGCCAACCGCTGATTCTTCGGCCTCAAGAGGCAATTGAGTAGTAGAGCCCTCTCTCGAAAAACTAAGGTATCTCCCTACAAAACCTCAATCATCCCTGGACGTTATCAAAAGCGGATGAAGAGGCTCTTGGGCGTTTCGAGAGGAAAATTCTGCGTGCAGTCTTTGGTCCCATTTGTGTAAACGGAGAGTGGAGGAGAGGATTCAACCAAGAACTGTACGGGCTGCACAGTGACTTCGGACTAGTTAGACGTCTTCGGATCCAACGTCTAAGATGGCTAGGCCATGTAGAGCGAATGGACATCAACGCTCCCGACCGAAGAGTCTTCAAGTCCAAACCCCGAGGGACAACGCAGCAGAGGACGACCGCACTTAAGGTGGCGCGCACATGTGGAATGGGGCCTCACCCAATGGGCGTGCGGCGCTGGAAGCGGCTGGCCAAAGATCGGGCCGGCTGGAGAGGCTTGTTGGTTGAGGCCCTGGTTCACCCCGAACTGTAGCGCCATCAAAGTAAGTATGTAAATGTCCTCTGGATCTACACGGCAATGATAAGACCTATAATGTATATGCATCGGTTGTCTGGTGGAGCAGGCTAATACGGAAATACGTCGTAGCCTCTATCTCCGCTGAACAGGGGCTTTCCTCAGCACGCCAGGCACTGCTCTAGCTGCTATGATGACCTTTTACCCCTTGGTGTGTGCTCTGGAAGCCATGTCTCGTCTCGAGAGAAATGGTTTTTGGTACAACTCGCATAGAAATAACAGTGCGCTTGCTCAAAGAATTTCTATGGTGTCAGATTTGGCTCTGGCCACATACTAAACCTGGAAGGACTGTCTTCGTATTTCTGTCGGGCTGCCGTCCCGCGCTGGGGTTTTTTTTCAATGCGAAAACGTCGGACTGCACTTCTCGTTAGGAAAATATGTGTCAGTTTTTCAGTCAGAGATATACGCAATCTTAATGGGCATGCACTATGTTTTGAAGCACAGGTGGAAGGGAAAAAGCATTTGCGTCTGCAGTGACAGCCAAGCTGCAGTCAAAACCTGTGTCCAACCCTTCAACTAGCTCGAGATTAGTGCATGAACTCAAGACCTTCTTGAACAAAGTCGGTAGACTAAATTCACTAAGGCTTGTATGGGTTCCAGATCACTCTGGGATCGCAGGAAATTAATGGGTTCAGAGGAGAGTTTTCCAGGACTTGAACCCGCTCTGGGTACGGCTGCAAAAGACTTGTGGTGACTCCCACAAGGCCATTACACCTTTGCTAGACGTGCTTGGTATCAGTGAGACGACTATTTGTGCTGCATGTTACGAGAAGGATGACACGGCAGAGCATTTTCTCTGCGACTGTCCCGCCTTTGCTCACGCATGATGGTGCACCCTCGGGGCCTACTTGGTTTGTGCCGATCTCTTAGCTCTACATCACTGAAGCTCCTTCTCATTTTTCTCCGGAAAACGGTGAAAATACAGTAATGTGAGGTATCTGTCTGAAGTACAATGGACCAGTGTTCGCGTCTAAGTGATCCAACAGATAGCAGAAGCCAAAAAAACAAAAATACAAACAACAAAAAACGGCCAAGTGCCACAGTTTATCATGGTCGACTGTGACGGTTAAGGGACCTTCCCTGCATGTGCTGTATGTTTGCAACGAATAGGTGAGGCAATTAAGTTCCAGGAAGAATTTGTAAACAAAAAGCCAAGCCAATTAAGTTAGTCGCAAAAGTTTATTATCGAAGTTCACAATAGTCCCCATGGTTACAGCCTCTTTGACTCCATCCTGGGGAATAAAAAAAGTCGCAAGGTGCAATTATAGGGCAACGTTGTAGTATTGCTTTTTCAACAAAAACCCTTGCACAATCAACGAAGAATGGGCCGGCTGATGCAAGATCCAGCCTTTCTTGGCTAGTTGGGACGCACATAGAACGACATAGAGCGCCTGCATAGAACTGAACGACACCACGGTATGGGGATCTTCTTCTACTGATTCACGGCCCTTCTTGGACCACTTTGCCCATTCAAACACACATGTTTTCGACATACACTCATCTCCATACACCACCTGCAATTTGCGGAGGATATCCGAAGGTGCAAACAAAACGTGCCTAGCCTTAGATAAAAACTGAAGGAAATGGCCCCCTTTCTGGACGGATGCTTACGAATAACACCAGCACCCGAGTTATGACTAAGCTCCCGGTCCTTAATTGCCACACCTCGTATGTATTACGGAAATATTTTGGAACATTCGTTTGTAGCAAAAAGTTTCACTGATGCCGAGCATGCAGAGATGCTTAGCAAAAGTGTAATGGCCCGTAATGACTCCGACAAGTCTTCTATTGGGTATTCCCTCTATCTACAATCGTTGATGTGCGTATTAACCGTGGAAGCACGAAACTCAAGGCGTGTTCAGGTCCTGAGAAACTCTCGCCTGACCTCATTCTAGCGAGTTCGTCAGAGATCTCATTGCCTGGGATCCCAGAAAGACCTGGGACCTGGGACCCAAGCGAGGCTTAGTGAGTTTAGTCTACCGACTTTGTTCAGGAAGGCTTTAAGTTCATACATTAAGTTAGAGCTGGTTAAAGGGTGGGCATAGCTTTGAATGCAGCTTGGTTGTCACTGCAGGTACATATATTCTTACCCTTCCACCTATCCTTCACAGCATAGTGCATGGCCATCATGATTGCGTATTTCTTTGACTGAAGGACAGACGCACATTTTCGTAACGAAGTTGGACGTTTTCGTATTCAAAGAAAACTCCAGCGCCGGACCCCAGCCCAGACTTGGAGCCATCTGTGGAAATACGAAGACAATCCTTTCCAGGTTTAGTATATGACCAGAGCCAATCTTGACAGGTGTCATTGCGTCAGAGGGTATATTCATGAGACACGGGTCGTAGGATATTTCTTGCGCAAGCGTACCGTAATTCCAATGCGAGTTGTACCAAAAACCATTTTTCTTGAGGCGAAACGTGGCTCTCAGTGCACAACCTCTGATAAATATTTCAAGGTGTGGAAGATTCATTATAGCAGCTAGAGCAGAGCCCAGCGGCGTGCCCCCGTACAGCTGAGACAAGCCGTTCTTTGGAGTTTGGTGAGAGAAGCTACAACGTGTTTGCGTCTTAGCCTGTTCAACATGCTTTGACCAAAGAAGCTTGCTGTCGAAGATATCTACCAATATTTAGCTTCCTTTGATATCGTCATGACAGTAGTTTTCCTCCTTCTCGGAATGAGAACAACATCAGTCTTGAGTGGATAACCTGACTGCCCATTTCCCGTGATGCACGGTATCGATCACATTTAGCGCCGCTTGGGCCTTGGGACAGACATTCGCTAAACATGAGTCGACGGAGAGAACGGTGACATCATCCGCATAGACCTGGGCATAGGTTCCAGAGGCATTGAGGGCATCGAGCAGAGAGTCTATCACCATGCACCATGACGACGCTACCTTGCGGGCAGCCCCTGTGTACGCCAGATATGACACAATGTCCGAGACCTGCGTCAGCGATCAATGTCCTGTGCACCAGCTTTGACCCACAAAACCAGTGATTCATCTACGCCATGCCGTCAGGCAGCGTTACACTTGCTGTCGAAAAATGCTCCCAAAAGCTCCCTCAATGTCGTCGAAAATACCCAGCGCGTACTCTTTCCTTTGGGGTGCGCATTCTGTCCTCCCATGTAAGTTGTGTACTTAAAGCACTAAATGACTACGTTACGTACGAGGGTGGCTACGTTTTTTTTTTATAATTCGCGCAGGTTCAAGGGTCGTACTCTTATTATGTTTGTGACACAACCTGGGCGGAGTACAGATTGCTTGGGTCGTAGATGTTCGTTCACTACCCTCCAGGGGTGGTTGTCCTAGATAGGATTCGAGAGAAACTCGACTGAATTTTCACATAGGTTGTAGTTCTCAGCATATGTTCCATGCCATATAGAGTACGAATTTGAAGTGACTGTGAGTGCTATGCATTCATCAGTATTCTAGTATTCCCATTCACAACAGCTGCACAATTTTTCCGTATAGGACGGGCTTTGAATTACATGCCTTCCGCTCGACAGCCGGTGATATTTACCACTGTGCAACGACCACCCCCTAATCAAATAATAATCAAATAATTAGAAATAGCTCTATCGTTCTTCAAAATATCCTCCCAGAGGATCCATACATGTTTGCATGCTTGCTTGCTCGCTTGGGTGGGGTTACAGCACATGAAGGGCCTGAGCCAAGCCTCTCTCAATCATTCATGTTGTAGGTGATTTAGTTTTTACACAGGTGAAAGGGTGAAAGGGACTTCCAAAGTCCACCTATTATGTTGGACTCTTGGATCGAGTTCGGATCTCGATAACACCATCGCCATTGAATGTTTATTTCGCGACGTCCCTCTAAGGCAGTGTACTGGCAAAACCCCCCGTAGTAAACGTGCCATGTAAAAGCTTCTCGACTCACTCCATTCGGAATCGGCATTAAACGGTAGGTCCCTTCCACCTGTATGAAAAATAAATCACACAAAACGTGGGTGTTTGAGAGAAGCTTGGCTCTGGTTACAGTCCATAAACTGTAACGCCACCAAAGAACAAGACAGAAAGAGACCTCCGAGGCATGTGTTTGTCTCTGAATTTGTAGTTTTTTTACGATTACGGCTTACTAGACCGTAGCCCAACCGACTAATCCTGTTTTAGGCGCCGGAAACTTGCCATTAGCCGTTCCCCGTCTGTAATTTCGATAGGAAATCTCCAGATGGCGCCACGAGGATGTGAAGATGGGACGTACCAACAGTGCCGCAGGATGTTTGTCCGCGTTAGCATCCGTCAGATACATGCTACCCCTACGAGGCTTTTGTTAGTTCTTGCCATCCAATTGGCAATTGAGTAGTAGAGCCCTCTCTCGGTAAACTAAGGTGGCCCTCTATAAAACTTTGATCATCCCGGTCTTCCTCTACAGCGCAGAGGCTTGAATCTTGTCAAAATTGAATGAAGAGGCCCTTGGTCGTTTCGAGAGGAAAATCCTGCGTACGATGTTCGGTCCCGTTTGTGTTGACGCAGAGTGGAGGAGTAGATTCAACTACAAAATGTACGAGCTGTACAGTGACATCGGACTAGTACGACGTCTACGGATCAATCGTCATAGATGGCAAGGCCATGTAGAGCGAAAGGATAGCACAGCTCCGGCCCGAAGAGTCTTCGGCGGGCGCATATAAGTTTTAAAGCCAATTCCGAAGCGTCACAGAGAGAAGTCGGAGTTAAGTCACGTTTGTCAGCTACAGAAACGATAAAAATTAGCTTTCGTAATAGACATCTTTGAAAGAGCAAGCAAAGCAGGTCTCGATATCGTCAGAATCAATTCTGCCAGTGTTGTATACTAATACGAAACTCAACCTCCTGTCCGAAATGCACACAACATATGTAAATAAATCAAATTCAGTCGAGTATCTAAAGTTCGTAGGGGGGAGGGAGCGAGCAAATAGAGCAAAGAAGTTGATCGCGTTTAGCTTGGTAAAGGCCAGCTTCGATCTCTGTCCCTGCTCAACCCAAGTTGACACACAGCCTCCGCGTGGCCCCCCCTGGATAGTTAAACTGGCACCAGCCAGGTAGTGAACCAATGTGTGCAGCCACCCAACCCCTTGTTATTGGGGAGACAGGAACCTGGCCCTAGAGGTTGGGGGTTGTGCTTAGGGGTAACATCCTTATCACGTAAAAACCCACTTGTTCCGAAGCAACCTCAAGCCTCGGATACGGACGGATACAAAGCTGACGACCCCTGCAAACGGCTAACGGACTTGATGGACCAGGCAAAACACGGATGAAAAGCTGTGACATCTACTACGGGAACTGCTACAAGGAGAACAAACCGCGCCTATTCGGGTGCGGATTCATTATTCGAGAAAGACTCCGACAAAAAGTCTTAAGCTTCCGAGACATAAGCGAACGCCTCATAACAATCCGCATCAAAGCTAAATTTGGAAACATAAGCTTAATATGCGCTCACGACCCAACGGAAGAAAAGGACGATCGACTCAAAGAAGAATTCTACGATCTCCTAGACAGAACATATGCCCAATGTCCCAGCTACGACACAAAAATAGTCCTAGGAGATTTTAATGCAAAACTGGGCAAGGAGGACTTATTTGAGTCGATCATAGGAAGTCATAGCCTCCATAACACCACATCCGACAACGGACTAAGGCTCTTAGGCTAATAGATTTCCTAACGGGGCATAACCTCCTTGTAGCAAGCTCGCGATTCCCCCTTCGCAACATCCACAAGGGTACCTGGCGGTCTTTTGATCAATCAACCACCAGCCAGATTGATCACATTGTGATCGACGCCGGCCCCTTTCCAGTATTCTCGACGTACGAACCTTCCGAGGGGCCAACATCGACTCGGACCACTATCTTGTGGTAGCCAAGGTACGAACGAGAATATCAAGAATGCTTAGGAGTCAGGTAGGACAACGTAAGTTTGACGTCGGAAAGCTACAATCGCAAGAGATTGCCAGAATCTTTGCCGATCGTGTCTCCTCCAAGCTCTCTCAAAATCCGCCCACAGCAGTACAAATAATGGAGCGGGAATGGGCGCATTGCCAGAGCGCCGCCAGAGATGCCGCCTCAGAGGTGCTGGGTTTCAAACCGCCACCACCTAGAAACCCCTGGTTCGATGAACAATGCGAACAAGCCCACGCAGCAAGTCAAGAGGCATATAAAGCCATGCTGCAACGACGGACGAGAGCTGCTCGCGAAATTTATGAGCAGAAGAGAAGAGAGGAACACACGCTTTTCAGAAGAAAAAAGAGAGAGCACGGAAAGCGTGAGATCGAGGAGATGAAGAGATGCTTCCGCAAGAAGCCGTGGTGGCCGTGGTGCAGTGGTTAACATCATCGACCACCGAGCGGATGGTTTATGGTTCAAATTCGCTTCATAGCCAAGAAAAAGTAGTTTTCTATACCGCCAAAAAGTATGCAACGCTGTTGAGAATGGAAAGTGACCAGACGTACTGCTGCAGGCATAACACTCACAGTATATGGTCAAACGAAATTCATCCTCTTCGTATGCAATACTAAAAGGGCTTGAACGAATTACTACGGACTATACCCAACGCGCAATTTGGTCAGCTCTCATCCTATCTAGGTCTAGGACAACCACCCCTGAGAGTAGTGAACGAACATCAATGACCCCAACCACTGTACTCCGTTCAGGTTGTGTGTGTCAACACATCATAAGAGAATATAAAAACTCTTGAACCTGCGCGAGTCTCTAAAAAAACAAAAAAAAAAAGAATGACGCCCGTAAGTTTTACAATAAGGTAAAACGAACATGCCATGGCTAGAAAGCCAGAGCGGCGGCCTGCAGGGATGAAAATGGAGAACTGGCAGTAGAGTCGTGGTCGATGCATAGGATCTGGAAAGACCACTTCTGCAGACTGTATAATGGCGATGACAGACAAGATACCGCTGTCAAGCAGAACGATCCGTTCGTAATGGACGACGATGTAAGAGAATTCCGTCCACCCGACCTAGACGAAGTCAAAATAGCGATATCAAGACTTAAGTCTAATAAAGCCGCGGGCGCAGACGGCCTGTCTGCTCAGCTTCTTAAGGCGGCTGGAGATGAGCTGGTAAGGTGCATGCACCATCTCATTTGCAAGGTATGGTCGGAGGAAAGCATGCCCGATGAATGGAATCTCAGCATCTTTTGCCCGGTCCATAAGATCTCCTACAACTGTGCCAACTATAGGGGAATAAGTCTCCTCAACTTCGCATATAAGATCTTCTCTGCCATATTGTGTGAATGGCTGAAACCGTTTGTGGATAACCTGATCGGCTCTTATCAGTATGGTTTCAGGCCAGGTAAATCCACAATAGACCAAATATTTACGCTACGGCAGATCTTGGAGAAGACACTCACCACCTCTTTGTTGATTTCAAGGCTGCATATGACAGCGTGTATAAAGATGAGCTATGACAATGGAGAATTCTCGCTGCGCCATTAAGGTCAGTAATGAGCAAACTGAGACCTTTGATGTTAAAAAGGGTCTGGCGCTGTCATGCAACTTTTTCAACATCGTGCTTGAAAAGATCGTGCAAGAGTCACTGGCCAACACAAGAGGTACCATTTATTTCAAGTCTACGCAATTGCTTGCGTACGCCGACGACATTGACGTGATTGGACGGACACAGCGAGACCTCAATGAGGCCTTTGTAAGCATTGAGGTAGAAGCGGCTAAGATGGGTCTCAAGGTTAATGAGGGTAAAACCAAATATATGCTTTCCTCTAAAAGAGACAGACAACACCGACGTATTGGCCAGAACGTCACCATGGGCGGATATAACTTTGAAGTGGTCAAGGGATTCGTCTACCTCAGCTCACTGATGACCAGCGACAACAACACTAGCGTTGAGATAAAACGGAGAGTCACTTTTGCCAACCGCTGTTGCTTTGGGCTGAAGAGGCAATTGAGAAGTAGAGCCCTCTCTCGGAAAACCATGGTGACACTTTATAAGACCTTGGTCATCCCAGTCCTCCGTTACGGCGCAGAGACTTGGAACTTAACAAAAGTGGATGAAGATGCCCTTGGTCGTTTCGAGAGGAAAATTCTGCGCACTATCTACGGTCCCGTTTGTTCAAACGGTGTATGGAGGAGAAGATTTAATGAAGAACTGTACGGGTTGTACAGCGACATCGCCCCGGTACGACGTCTACGGATACAGCGTCTAAGGTGGCTAGGCCATGTAGAGTGCATGGAAAATACAGCTCCGCCTCGAAGAGTCTTCGAATCCATCCCGGAAGCAAGGTGCGGCAGAGGACGGCCGCATCTACGGTGGCGTACGGTGAAGACGCTTGTTGGTTGATTCCCAGGTTCACCATGGACTGTAGCGCCACCTAAGTAAGTAAGTAATTTAAAGTTCGCACCGCAGTATAGTCTAAGTAACAAAATGACAGATTCTTTCGCCCCTAGCTTGTTGTTAAAATTAATTAAAACCCCAAAAATCTCAACTAACGAAGCAACAAATGCACACAATAGGAACACAATCATATTCCAAACCGATTCGGCCATCTCGGCCCCCAAAAATTATTCAAATCCCTCTGCCAAAACTACAAACTCATTGACAAAGCCATCGTATGAATAATTACTTTGCCTCAAGGATAACGACTGCACACTGCTCTGGCCCATCCAAACGGACCGAACTTTCGTCAAACCACTTTCAGAAGTTCCATCCACCTCCCCAACTAAGATGTGCTGTGTCCTACATCCACTGCACCCTAATCCAGTTCGAAACTTCTTTTTTTTTTCCCCTCTCCCTCAGCCGCCCGAAGAAAAACTTCAAGGAACTGCATTCATTTAGTTTCGCCAACTCTAGGCAAATTATTATTTGCATTTCATATTATCTCAAGGAATTGTGTGCCCAAGTGCAAGAGTACGATTCTCAAGTCTACCATCAATTCGCCTTCACATCGCATTTGTGTGGACTCGGGAAGTTGTACCTGTTTGCGAGTGTTAAAAGTTTATCCTTGGCCGGTGGCCATTGAAGGACATACAAAGTGTGCTCTTCGTTTCATTCAATTTGTTATCCTGTAAGCACATTTAAAATGAAATCATAGAAAATGATGTTCCTCCCCCTCCCAGGATACAAGTATCTCAGCCAAGGACGAAAAGGAATGAGAAAAGAGAGTTAGAGAGAGAGAGAGATGAAGAAAAAAACGATGATACCTTCATGATTTCGTTTGCGTAAGGACGAAATTGAATTTATTTTTAATTTAATGGTTAAGGACATCAATTTGTTTGCACAACATTCCCGTGTTCCAATTTTACTCTCAATCTCAATGTGAATCTGGACAGAATGCCCGGTACAGTGGCATAAATGACGTCCGAGAATTGCACTCTAAAGCGGATAATTCGTCCGAAGAGGAATGAGTGCGTTTAGGTTAGGTTAGGTATATGGGTGCTCTATTGACGTAAAGTCAAGGCTCACGCAGACTACGCTGAGTCCATTGTGCCCACCTGTTTTGTTTAACCCGTTGATACCTATTCATTTACCGTCGAGCTGAACCAGCCAGACGAGGATAAAAATCCCAGTATTCTGTTCAGCCCGATATTACCTACCTCTTTTAGTCCCGAAAGGACGTATCTTCCCAGGAAAATATTCCTTTTTTGGGCTAGCGCCGGGCATTTGCACAGCAGGTGACAAACGGACTCAATTTCCTCTTCGTCCCTGCAGCTTCTGCAGAAGTCATTGTAGGGCTGGCCTAGTCGAGTTGCATGATAGGATAGCATGCAGTGCCCGGTGAGGGCACCGACTGCCAGTCGAATGTTCCCACGATTGAACTTCAGCAGATTTTCCGTTCTTTTCTTATCATAGACGGGCCAAGTCGATTTCGCCGTTGCGCATGTATCTAGGCGACACCAGCGCTTATTGGCTTTCACCAATAGCTCCGTCTGTATCTCCCTGTAGAGCGCACGGAGTGGTGCTTTGGCCTCAGCTGAGATCTGCGCAATGTTAGCACCCACCCTAGCCAACTCGTCCGCCCTCTCGTTTCCGGAGATATTCATGTGACCAGGTACCCAGCAAAGGGTCACCTCATTTACATTGGATATCTCTTCTAACTTCTCCTTGCAGAGTTTGACGAGTTTGGATCTTATCCATGCTGCCTGCAGAGCCTTAATGGCTCCTGACTGTCAACATAGATGCTGATCCTTTTTCCTTCAATATTCTCTTTGCTGATCAGGTCCGCCGCCTGCTTGATAGCGAAGACCTCAGCTTGGAAGACACTGCATCCATCATCGAGCCTATAGGAGCGATGCATATCCCGAGACTCAAAGTAGACTCCGGCACCTGTGCCAACATCCATTTTGGATCCGTCGGTGTAGAGTGCCAGTTCACTTTCCGTGCGTACCAAATCACGGGCCACATAGGCCTTTTTGATTCTTTCCTCAATATTTTCTCTCCAACTAAGTTTGGAGTCCAGGATTATGCCCAGATATTTCGCAGATTTTCCAGGGATCAGATCTATACCATTCATACGGGGGTAGGTGTATCTTGGTACAGATCTTTTCTTTGTAAAGAGTACTACCTCTGTTTTCGCCGGATTTACTCCCAGACCTCGCCCCTTGACCCAGCTATCCACTAACGTCAGTGCATAGCTTAGATTATCGCTGAGGACCTGCGTAAATTTTCCAGAGACCAAAATGGCAATGTCATCGGCGTAGGCCGTAACATTAAAACCCTCCGTCTCCAGAATCTTGGCCATTCCGTCGACCACAAGGAGCCATAGGAGGGGTGACAGAACGCCACCTTGTGGTGTACCTTTATTTACCCTCACCCTTCCGCATGCTCTCCCTATCGTCGAATTTACTATACGAGTACCCAGCATTTGCCCAATCCAACTGCATACACCCGGGTTTATTTGGGCCATATGAAGGCTGGACACTATTGCCTCGGTACTAACGTTATTAAAGGCACCCTCAATGTCCAGGAAGGCACCTAGAGTGAATTCCTTGATACTGAGCGATTTTTCTATCGTAGAGACTACCCTATGCAGAGCAGTATCCACCGATTTTCCCCTTATGTACGCATTATGTGATTAAGGTTTCGCAATAACATGAGTGCGTTTAGGAGAGAATGTATTCATTCCAAATGGTGAAGATGAGAAATGATGATTTTTCACTTCCCAGTTCGACTGACTGCAAATTGAGATTTAAAGCCCCTGATGACGTGGACATGGATCGATGCAGAAGGATAATAATCATAACGACTTTGGTCTGGTTAAGATTGGATTTTGTTTACGAGTCCTTGCGGAGCGTTTGCTCGGTGGATTGAATTACTTAATCATTTGTTATGGGATCTGGTTATTCGTCCGCTTTTCTCATCTCACTTGGCGACAGAAACATCGTAGCTATCCATCAGGAGCTGAGCTCTGTGACATGACTGGTTTGTATCTGCTTTCAAGAAGACAGGATGTAGAACCAAGCGCGGGATTTTTTTTTTCTGTAATTAAGTGGGTAGGTTGCTGTGCTCCAATTTTTTCTTTTTCTCTTGACAGAGATATATTGTAGCAATTCTTAGTGCGATTATGGAAGTGTTAATTAAGGATGTTCCACTAATGAATAATTTCGGTTTTGTTTTTGTCCTTGATGTTCGGTTTTCGCAATTAATTAAATGCGAGGGATTTTCCTGTCTTCGTCCACCGCCAGTCGCGGAAGAGTTTCGTTTTCCTTTTTCTTTTTAGCTCACAGATGGAAATTTAATACCTGGAAATGGTAAGAATAGATGTCATAAGCTCACCGAAGGAAAGGACGATACGTCATACGTCCGTAAGGCATGGCAGTTGGTAGAAAGCGCCATTCATAACCTGAATACTGCCATCAGCAATTGTTTTGAACTCGCATGTCCTGTCAGCAAACCTCCTTGCAGGAAATTGGTTCCCTGGTAGAACGCTGAGCTCCGCTCAAATCGAATCCAGAAGAGGACTGGAACCAGTATCGGTCGAAGTAAAAAATATATAAAATGGTTCTTATAAGACCTTCTGCGAAGGGATAAAGTCTCTGAGTGCGACTAGCAAGTTGGTTAAAGTCCTCAAACGGGGAAAGTCGACAAAACTGGATGCACTCCAGAAACTTGATGGTACCTTTACTGAGCCTAGAGCGGAAACTCTTAGTATACTGCTCCCTGCGCACTCCTTTAAAGGAAACTGCAACTGAAACGATGAAAACAACTGGGCGTAGCTGGTATATTGTGCCGTGCATAGTAACGTCTGAAACCATTTAATTGGCTATAGCATCCTTCGATGAAAACAATTTTCATTCCTAGTCTGGCACTTGCCTACATACCTATTCCTTGGCGCACGGTGAAAGTAGTCTTTATTCCCAAAATAGGAAAAGAGAAATACTCACTTGTCTAGTGTTTTAGACCAATTAGTCTAACATCCCTCCTGCCGAAAAGCATGGAGAGAATGGTAGAGCTACACATGCCCAAAGTTGCCCTTCGAACGCATCCTGTTTTGGAGATGCAACATGCTTATTAGCACAAAAAATCCTGCGATACTACGTTTCAAAACTTATTTGGAAGAATTGAATGTGCGCCCGAACGGAAAGAGTACGCGCTGGGCGTTTTCGTCGACATTGAGGGAGCTTTTGATAACGCAACATTCGACAGCTGGTGCAATGCTTTTAGACGTCATGTCGTAGATGAAGCACTGGTCTTGTGGATCAAAGCCATGCTAGTGCATAGGACATTAACCGCTGATGCAGGCCTTGACCAGTATGGCAAATCCGTCGTAAGCAGGGACTGCCCGCAAGATGCCGTCCGGTCACCGCTTTTATGGTGCATGGTGGTCGACTCTCTGCTTGATGCTCTCAATGCCTCTGGAATCTATGCCCAGGCCTATGCGTATGATGTCGCCGTTCTTTCTATCGGCTCATGCTTAGCGGCTATCCATCTTAAAGCACAGGAGGCGCTAAGTGTGATCGATGATTGGTGTAAGACCGAAGTCGTTCTCTTCACGAAAAGAAGGAAAAATACTGACATGACTCAGCTGCTACTAAAGGGCACTTCCATCCCGATATCCAAGGAGGCATCTAGGCTATCTAGGAGTCATCTTAGATAGCAAACTTCTCTCGTCAAAACATGTTGAGTCAAAAACCACCAAAGCGCTGTCGGCTTTCTGGCAATGCAAAGGAGGTTTTGGCAAAACATGGGGCTTATCGCCGGCAAAGGTTCTTTAGATCTACACGGCAATGATAAGACCTATAATCTCAAATGCATGCGTTGTCTGGTGGACAAGGACCCGTAACGACTTCGCCTTCTGCGTTCAGAGTCTGCCGCTCGGCCCCGCCACCTTTTTCGGCGGCAGCGCCGGCCATGGCAGAAACATGAAAGCTTCCAGCAAGTAAGCTTCTTTGATCAAGGCATGTTGAGTCAAAAACCCCCAAAGCGCTGTCAGCTTTCTGGCAACGCAAAGGAGCTTTAGGCAAAACATGTGGTTTAGCGCCGTCAAATGTCCTCTGGAGGTACGGTCTACTTCAAGTCCACACTATTGCTTGCCTACGCAGATGACATTGACTTTATTGGACGAACAAAGCGAGACGCCAATGAGGTGTTCGCAAGCATTGAAGCAGTAGCGGCTAAGGTGGGCCTAAGAGTAAATGGGGACAAGACCAAATATATGCTGTTATCCACGAAAGACGCGCAACACCGACGTCTTGGTCAGAACGTCACCTTCGGCAGCTATATTTTTGAAGTAGTCAAGGACTTCGTCTACCTTGGCTCGATAGTGACAAGCAGCAACGACATCAGCGCTGAGATAAAACGCAGAATAACTCTTGCCAACCGCTGATTCTTCGGCCTCAAGAGGCAATTGAGTAGTAGAGCCCTCTCTCGAAAAACTAAGGTATCTCTCTACAAAACCTTAATCATCCCTGGACGTTATCAAAAGCGGATGTAGAGGCTCCTGGGCGTTTCGAGAGGAAAATTCTGCGTGCAATCTTTGGTCCCGTTTGTGTAAACGGAGAGTGGAGGAGTGGATTCAACCAAGAACTGTACGGGCTGTACAGTGACTTCGGACTAGTTAGACGTCTTCGGATCCAACGTCTAAGATGGCTAGGCCATGTAGAGCGAATGGACATCAACGCTCCCGACCGAAGAGTCTTCAACTCCAAACCCCGACGGACGACGCAGCAGAGGATGACCGCATTTAAGGTGGCGCGCACATGTGGAATGGGACCTCACCCAATGGGCGTGCGGCGCTGGAGGCGGCTGGCTAAAGATCGGGCCGGCTGGAGAGGCTTGTTGGTTGAGGCCCTGGTTCACCCCGAACTGTAGCGCCATCAAAGTAAGTATGTAAATGTCCTCTGGATCTACACGGCAATGATAAGACCTATAATGTATATGCATCGGTTGTCTGGTGGAACAGGCTAATACGGAAATACGTCGTAGCCTCTGTCTCAGCTAAACAGGGGCTTTCCCCAGCACGCCAGGCACTGCTCTAGATGCTATGATGAACCCTCTACCCCTTGGTGTGTGCTCTGAAAGCCATGTCTCGTCTCAAGAGAAATGGCTTTTGGTGCAACTTGCATAGAAATAACAGTGCGCCTGCGCAAGAACTGTCCCGCGACCCCTGTCTGATGGACATGCCTTCTGACGTACAGCCGAATTTCTATGGTGTCAGGTTTGGCTCTGGCCACATATTAAACCTGGAAAGGATTGTCTTCGTATTACTGTCGGGCTGTCGTCCGGCGCTGGGTTTTTTTTTCTTTTTTCAATACGAAAACGTCGGACTGTTTTTCAATCAGAGACTTAGGCAATCTTAATGGTCACGCACTATGTTTTGAAGCACAGGTGGAAGGGAAAAAGCATATTCGTCTGCAGTGACGGCCAAGCTGCACTCAAAACCTGTGTCCAACCCTTCAAGACCTTCTTGAACAGAGTCGGTAGACTAGATTCACAAAGGCTTGTATGGGTTCCAGATCACTCTGGGATCCCAGGAAATGAATGTGTTCAGAGGAGAGTTTCCCATGACCTGAACTCGCTCTAGGCCTGGCTGCAAAAGACTTGAGGGAGTCACTACGGGCCATTACACCTTTGCTAGGCATCAGTGAGATGACTACTTGTGCTGGATGTTGCGAGAAGGATGACACGGCAGAGCATTTTCTCTGCTCGATGGTGCACCCTCGGGGCCTACTTGGTTTGTGCCGAATCTCTTAGCTCTACATCACTGAAGCTCCTTCTGTTGTCTGTTCTGTTGTGCTGCATTTGGTATTGAAGAGTCCCTTAAAGTGGAAAAATAAACGATAGCCCTTTGCTTCAAGAAAGCATCTTGAAATATATTAAATCCCAACACGAATGATGCAACCCTTCCACACTCTATTGACACCACGAAAGGAGTGAAATTCTCATTACCAAGACTCGTTCTCGTCGACGTAATTCCATCGCCCCTTACTACGTCCAAGGATTCTCAGTAAAAATGTGCAAACGCAGCGGATACCCTGACGTTCAGCAAACTTTGCATTAATTCACACGTTTCTTCACCAATTCCATTGAACGGAAATTGGAAATTTAACTCTTGAAATGGCAAAATCCGATGTGAATCCGTACGGTACACTACATATGGTCGCATAGAAGACTGTCTGTCGTCCATTGACCGAAACACCCACTTGCTGCCGGCATTGCTCAATGGTACGGATGTGGTCAGTCAATATGGCTGTCGGTGAATATCCGCTGCATAAAAGGAATATTTCATTGTTGCACCATTTCATATGCAACATTTTCCCTTGAGATTCTCTTTCCCTTTTTCACCCCGCAGCACTTTCGAAACATTCCATATTGTATCCAGTTAACGAGAGATATTGTGGCGAAATTTATTTCCCATCGTACGAGTGCACGAGCAAAAGAAATGAAAAATAGGGACACTTTCCACGTCGTTTGTTTCGGTGCAATATATGGCATCTAACGGTCACAAAAGATTTTTATTGTTCTCCAGTAGAGTCCTTTTAACAAGATTTTCGTTGCAAACCAGACTTGGTCAGGAGATTCCCGATTGTCGGTTTACAATACCTGGGAATTGTTTATGCGACCGAAAGACAATGTAACAAAAGTGACCGGACATCCACATCTGCGAGAGTTACTACACCGCTAGGTGGATTTTTACAGCTTTTTCAAAAAGAGATTGTAAGGAAATAATTTACTACAGAGGAGCGAGGAGAGTAGGTGAATTAATCTGCATTGTACACTCTATGAAATGGACTAGAAGAGAAGGACGATTGTAAATTAAGCGCTTTGGTTGAACGCATGTGCAATACTTTCATGGGAGAAATCGCATGACTATCTGCCGAGTCTGGATGTTTTCATTCTCCATCTTCTCATCGGGCATTACAGTTCGGCATGAACCTGGACCTCAACCAACCTGCCCCTCAAACTAGTACGATCTTTTGCTAACCTTTTCCATTGCCGCACACCCAGTTGGTTGAGCTACCTCTCCACCTGTGTTCGCCATCCTAGGTGCGGCCGTCCTCTGTTTGTTCGTCCCTCGGCGTTGAATTGAAAAGACTCTCCAGGCTGGAGCTGTGGTACCCATTCGCTCTACATGGCCTAGCCATCTTAGGCGTTCAATCCGTAGACGACTTACTAGACCCATGTCGCTGTACAGCTCGTAAAACTCTTGGTTGAATCTTTCCTCCATCCTCCGTCGGCGTTTATAACATCGAACATCACACTCAAAACCTTTCTACCGATCAAAGACCTCCTCATTTGCTTTTGATAGTGTCCATGCTTCTGCGCCGAACAGCAGGACCGGGATGATAAGGGTCACCTGTGTCGTTCGGGAGAGGGCTCTATTACTCAATTGCGTCCTGAGCCCAAAGTAACAACGGTTGGTAAGAGTGATTCTGCGGTTGATTTCGGAACTAATGTCGTTGTTCCAGGTCACTGCGGAGCTAAGGTAGACGAAGTCCTTAACTACCTCATACTTACGACTACCAATACAAACGTTCTGGCCAAGACGTCAGTGACGAGTGTCCCTTTTTGACGACAGCGTATATTTAGTTTTGCCCTCGCTTACTGTCAAACCAATTTTCGCCACCTCCATCTCAATACTCGCAGACGCCTCATTGACATCTCGCTGTGTTCTTAGGATCATCTCAATGTCATTCGCGTATGCGAGGAGTCGTGAGGATTCAAAATAAACTGCCCGTCTTGTGTTGGCCACTGATTTCTATACAATCATTTCTAATACGATGTTGAAGAAATCACACGACAGCGAATCGCCCTGCCTAAATCCTTTTTTGACATCAAAACTATCGGCCAGGTTGTCACCGATTCGAATAGAGCAGTGAGCATTATCCAAAGTCATCCCGCATAAGCTGACGAGTCGTCGACGACTCCAATTACGTTGTCGCATGCGGCTTTGAAGTGGACAAATATGTAGGTGGTGAGTGTCGACTTGAAATTCATTGGTTTTTTCCAGTATCTGCCGTAGTGTGGTCGGTGGACTTCCCTGGCCTGAAGCCACACTTATGAGGACCTACCAGCTTATTTACAGGCATTCAAATTGGCGGAGAACGATGTTAAAGAGACTTCTTCCTCTGTAGTTGGTGCAGTCAAAGGGTCTCCTTTCTTGTGGATTGGACATACGATGCTGAGGCTCCATTCCTCGGCCATGTTTTCCCCTGACCATATCTTACAGATGAGCTATGTATGCTCCTAACCAGGTCATCTCCAGCTGCTAAGAGCTCAACAGACAGTCCGTCTGGGCCAGCAGCTTTATTGGACTTGAGTTTCGATATGGCGATCTTAACTTTTGTGCGATCTTCGTTATTGACAGCGGTATATTGACTAACATCCGTTAGTAAACAGTCGTTATACGGCCTGCAGAAGTGGTTTTTTCCATACTCTCAGCATCAGCTGTGATTCTACTACGAGGAGTCCTTTCTTATCCCTACAGGCCTCCGTTCTGGCTATATAACCTTGGCATGTTCGCTTTACCTGTTGATAAAACCTTCGAACGTCAGGCCTGCAGTAGCACCTCTCCAAGTCCTCAATCTCATGCTCTTTCTTCTTTTTCATGAGAAGCTTATTTACCTTATCTGCAGCGAGGCTTTATATGCCTCCTGCTTTACTGTGTGAATCCTCCTGAACTCGTCATTGAACCAGGCGTTTCTTCGAGGTGGAGCCTTGAAACCCAAAACCTCAGATGCAGTGCTTTTCAGGGTTTGTTTGCAATGGTTCCACTGTTGGTCTGTGTTGACTGCGTGAAGGGTTGAGGTGTATGAAAGAGCTTAAGGGAGACGCGATCGGAAAAACATAGGCCGTTTCTGGCGATAGCAGGTTTCCAGCGTCATAGCTGTGTGTCCTTACTCTACTCCGCTGCGTTCGGGATATCTGCAGGCGCATCTTGGTTACTAAAAGACGGTGTTTCGAGTCGATGTTAACTCCTCGGAGAGTTCGAACATCAAGAATAATGGAGGAGTGTCTGATGTCGATCGCGATGTGATCGATCTGGTTAGTGATTGATTGATCTGGCGACCACGTGCCCCTGTGTATATCGTGTTGCGGGAAGCACGTACTGGCTAGAAGGAGAATTAGCCTTGATACGGATCGTTATGAGGCGGTCGCTCACATGTCGGAAGCTTAGGACTTTTTGCCTTAGATCACCTCGAGTCTCTCTCCATATAGCCGTCGCCGTAGTAGATATCGCAGTTTTTTATCGGCCTTATACCCGATCCGGTTAAGTCCGCGTTATAGTGGTCTAGGGCGTCCGCAAGTTTTTCGGTTGTACGTTGTCTGTTTAGGGACCTATCAGCCCACGTACAGAGACGAAGATCATTGTTTTTCTTTCGTTTTTTACAAGAGTCGTCAACAGTAATCCGGTCCGTTTTATCGGAGGCTTGTGGTTGTTTCTGAGTTTGTAGTTTTTCTATGGTTACGGCTTACTAGGCCGCTGCCCAACCGACTAATCCTGTTTTTTAACGCATGAAGCTCGCCATTCGCCTTTCTCCATCTGTAATTTCCATAGGAAATCTACAGATAGCACCACGAGGAGGTGGGGATGGGACTTACTAACAGTGCCGCAAGATGTTCGTCTGCGGTGGCTCTTCTCGCTTCTTAGTAGGCCAGCATCCGTCAGATAGATGCTACCCCTACGAGGCTTTGCCATCCTTTACCATGCTTTCATTAGAATCATTCATTTTTTTATGTTTTAATTTCAGGCGATTCCTCAGGCCATTTTAATCATCTTTCGCTGCTACGGAGTACGTTGTTAATAAGGTCAGTGGAAATTAGTTTTCAACTCAACTTCCTTGGACATTTTCAGTTTAAAGGAATTTCGTTTAAATATTCGCGAATTTCGTTTCATTCATTTTTATTTCATAGAAA
This sequence comes from Eumerus sabulonum, assembly GCA_951905685.1. Lineage (NCBI taxonomy): Eukaryota > Metazoa > Arthropoda > Insecta > Diptera > Syrphidae > Eumerus > Eumerus sabulonum. Next base: position 10,578,955 of record OX645061.1, on the reverse strand, counting down.
ATTCTTGCGCGACTAGGTAGGAAGGACATTTTTGATTAAGACTTAGCAGACAAGCAGATATAGTAGAATCTATGAAGTTATCGGAATATTCAAAGGAAAGGAAAAAGACCCCTCGGCAGGACTTTTGTCAATCCGATCTGTCGCAAGCATCTTTAACATTCGGTACAATCTTCTCAAAGCATACAACGAAAGAGATCGAGATATGTAGACATCCACAACTACTATGCCTTGTCCATTTATCGCACGGCACACAGAAATGCAAATGTGGCCGACATCCTTTGCCATAGCTGCACTTGATGTTGACTGCACAGCGGAAAGTCGTACGTGTGATGTGAGGACATTCTTACTTACTTACTTACTTATCAGGCCAACGATCCATGGAGGATCTGAGCCTGAGCTATAGCTGCCTTCCATCCTTGACGGTCCCGGGCACGCTGCTTCCAGTTGTCAAGACTTTGACTACTTGGTCTTTATACCGGAGGTTCGGTCTTCCTCTTCTTCTCGAACCAGGAGGCTCGGAGTCGAAGACCCTCTCAGCTGGAGCGTTGATGTCCATGCGCTCGATGTGGCCGAGCCAGTGTAGTCGACGGATCCTTGCCTTCCGGACTACATCCACATCTTGGTACAGCTCGTAGAGCTCGCGGTTGTGTCTTCTTCTCCATTCACCTTCCTCACAGACAGGACCAAATATCCGGCGCAGAATTTTTCTTTCAAAAGAACCCAAAATCAGCTCCGCTGTCCTGCTTATCGTCCAGCTTTCGGCTCCGTACAGCAAGACTGGCAGAATGAGCGTTTTGTAAAGCATGACTTTGGTCTTTCGAGTGAGGAGTTTTGACCCCAGTTGTTTGGACAAGCCGAAGTAGCAGCGGTTGCCAAGGGCGATTCTATGCCGGATCTCCACTGTGGTGTCATTTGTGGAATTTACGTTTGCCCCGAGGTAGACAAACTCCTTAACTACCTCGAAATAGTAGCTGCCAATTGTTATATATTGTCCCAGGTGGTGAGCGACGGATTGGTTTTTGCTTGACAGCATGTATTTCGTTTTGTCCTCATTGATCTTAAGACCAACTCGTTTCGCCTGTTCTTCAATCGCCGTGAATGCTTCCACAATGCCACGGCGGGAAGACGCGATGATGTCGATATCATCCGCGTATCCTAGCAGCTGGACGGACTTGTAGAAGATAGTGCCTTCCCTGTTGACGCCTGCCCGTCACACTATCTGCTCCAGCACCAGGTTGAAGAAGTCACATGACAGCGCATCTTCTTGCCGAAATCCGGTGCATGTTTCGAATGGTTCCGAAGCCCTAGAACCGAGTTGCACGGTGCATCGCGTGTTTTTTAGCGTGGCGCGACACAACTGAATCAGTTTTACCGGGATCCCGAATTCGGCCATCGCCCCAAACAGTTCTTCACGATGAATGCTGTCGTATGCGGCTTTGAAATCGATGAAAAGATGGTGTGTATCGATTCGAAACTCGTTGGTCTTTTCCAGGATTTGTCGAAGTGTGAAAATTTGGTCTAAAGTTGATTTGCCGGGCCGGAAGTCGCACTGGTAGCTCCCGATTAGGGCGGTGCAAAATGGCTTTAGAGGTTCACACAATACGCTGAACAGGATCTTGTATGCGACATTGAGCAGGGATATACCTCTATAGTTCTTGCAAGAGGTAGGATCGCCTTTTTTGTGGATGGGGCAAATAGAGCCGGTATTCCAGTCGTCGGGCATGCTTTCATCTTCCCAAATTCTGCAGATGATCTGGTGCATGCTCCCTGCCAGAACATCGTCGCCAGCCTTGAAGAGCTCTGATGGTAAGCCATCTGAGCCTGCGGCCTAGTTGCTCTTCAGCTTCTGAATAGCTGTGCCGACTTCTTCGATGCTGGGTGGGAGGACTACTTCAGCGGCTGTAGTTGGGATTTCCTCGGTCCCTACCACTCTCTCTTGGTCATGCTCGTTAAGCAGCTGCTGGAAGGGCTGCTTAAATACATCCACTATTCCCTGCGGGTCGGTGACAAGATTACCCTCGCAGTTTCGATGAGCCAGGGTGCCCTTTTTGAAGCCTCCCGCAAGGCCTTTGGCTTTCTTGTAAAAGGCTCATATTTTATGTTTATCCCTAGGCTCCTCGATGTGGACATTCACGGTATCATTTTTGTTGTGATGGATAGTGACTCGGACAATCAAATGGAACGGATCTATGTTGACGACCCTTTAAGAAAACAAAAACTAAACAAAGACCTTCGGTTCTGTACGTGGATTGTTAGGTCCCTAAACAGACCACGTGCGGCCGAACAACTTGCGGATGCCCTGGACCGCTATAAAGCGGACATAACCGCCATCCAGGAAATGCGAGGGAATTGGCCGGGCAAAAAGCGAATGAAAAACTGCGACACCTACTACGGTGACTGCTATAGGGAGAGAATACAGAGATTATTTGGATGCGAATTTGTTGTTAGAGGTGGACTAGGGCATAAAGTCCTTAGCTTCCAGTATGTGAGTGAACGCCTTATAACTATCCGCATCAAGATAAAATTTTGTAACACCAGCCTCGTATGTGCCCCCACGGAAGACAAGGATGACTTCATCAAAGATGATTTCTATGATCTCCTAGACAGAACATACTCCAAATGCCCCAGCTATGATACCAAAATCATACTAATAGGTTTTAACGCTAAGCTGGGTTAAGTAAGCATCTTTGAACGAGTCATCGGCATACACAGCCTACATGACTGTGACACAGGCTGATCGACTTCGCCATGGGGAGAAGTCTTCTTTTAGCTAGCACACGCTTTCCGCACCTCGATATACACAAAGGCACCTGGCGGTCTTTTGACCAGTGGACCACCAACCAGATTGATCAGATCGCAATCGACGTCAGACACTCTTCCACTATTCTTGATGTTCGTACTTTTCGAGGAGCGAACATCGTCTCTGACCACTATCTTGTAGTAGCCAAGATACGTCAACGGATAACACAAACACCGCGGAGTAGAGTTAGAACATCAAGCTATGACGTCGGAAAGCTACTATTGCCGGAGATCGCCAGTGCCTTTGCCAACCGCGTCTCCCTCAAGCTCTCTGATACACCTCAATCCTCCACTCAATCAGTAGAGCAGCAATGGAGCCAGTGCAAACAAGCCCTGAAGAGCACAGAAACGGAAGTGTTGGACCTTATATGTAGCTTCACCATGACGAAACACCTGGTTCGATGACGAGTGCAGGAGGATTCACACAGCGTAGCAGGATGCATACAAAGCCTCACTACACAAAAAAACAAGAGCAGCTCGTGAGCTCTACGAGCTTAAAGGAAGGGAGGACTATAAGCTTCTCAAGAAAAAAAGAAGAAGCACAAGAAGCGTGCGATTGAAAGCTTATAGAGGTGCTACTGCAGCCACGACGTTCGAAGATTTTATCAACGGATAAAACGAATATCACAAGGCTAAAAAGCCCGAACGGAGGCCTGTAAGGATAAGGATGAGAACGGACACCTAGTAATAGAATCGCAGTCGATACTGAGAATTTGGAAAAACCACTTCTGCAGACTGTATAACGGCGATGACAGCCAACATACTGCCGTCAGCCAGAAATTATCCATTTCTTAACGACGAAGATCGCAGAGAATTCTGTCCCCCTGACTTCGACGAAGTTGAGATTGCCATGTCGAAGCTCAAGTCGAATAAAGCTGCTGGCGCAGATGGACTGTCTGCTGAGCTCTTCAAAGCGGCTGGGGGTGAGCTGGTTAGGAGCAGGCACCGGCTCATCTCTAAGATATGGTCAGAGGAAAGCATGCCCGAGGAATGGGGTCTCAGCAATGTTTGCCCGATCCACAAAAAAGGAGACCCCTTTGACTGCGCCAATTACAGAGGAATAAGTCTCCTTAATGTCGCATACAAGATCTTCGCTGCCGTTTTGCGTTAGTCTTCACACTACGGCAGATCCTGGAGAAAACCAATGAATTTCAAGTCGACACTCACCATCTATTCATCGACTTCAAGGCTGCATACGATAGCGTAATTAGAGACGAGCTATATAACGCCATGTTTACTCTTAACATCCCTGCTAAGCTCGCCAGACTTTGCAGGATGACTCTGGAAAATGCTTGCTGCTCGATCGGAATGGGTGCAGACTTGTTCGATAGTTTGATAGTCAAAAAAGGATTTAGGCAGAGCGATGCGCTGTCGTGTGATTTCTTCAACATCAACGTCAATACAAGAGGCACAATCTTAACCGGCGCTACAGTTCGGGGGCCCAGGTCTCAACCAACATGCCTCTCCACCCAGCACGACATTTCGCTAGTCTTTTCCAATGCCGCACGCGCAGTTGGTTGAGGTCCCTTTCCACCTGTGCGCGCCACCTTAGGTGCGGCCGTCCTCTATTTCTTCCTCCCTCGGGGTTGGATTCAAAGACTCTGCTGGCTAGAGCTGTAGTATCCATTCGCTCTACATGGCCTTGCCATCTTAGGCGTTGGATCCGTAGACGCCTGACTAGACTCATATCGCTGTACAACCCGTACAGTTCGTGATTGAATCTTCTCCTCCAACCCCCCTCTGTTTTTATAGGACCGAAAATCGTACGCAGAATCTTCCTCTCGAAACGACCAAGGATTTCCTCATCCGCTTTAGATAAAGTCCATATTTCCGCGCCGTATAACAGGACCGGGACAATTAAGGTCTTATATGTATAAGGTCAACTTGGTCGTACGAGAGAGGGCTCTACTTCTGAACTGCCTCTTGAGGCCAAAGAAGCAGCGGTTGGCAAGAGTGATTCTACGTCTGATTTCGGAACTGATGTCGTTGTTCGAGGTGACTGCGGAGCCAAGGTAGACGAATTCCTTAACTAGACGTGGGTGGTGAGCGTCCTTTTTTGGTGATAGCATATTTAGTCTTGCCCTTAATACTCTCAATACTCGCAAACGCCTCTTTGACATCTCGCTGTGATCTACCTATTATGTTAATGTCGTCGGCGTATGCTAGGAGTTGCGAGGATTTGAAATAGATTGTGCCTCTTGTATTGGCCAGTGGTTATTGCACAATCATTTCTAATATGAGGTAATGTGAAGATTTGGTCGATGGTAGACTTCTTTGGCCAGAATCCGCACTGATAAGGACCTATCAGCTTATTTACAAAAGGCTTCAGGCGTTCACACAAAATGGCAGAGAAGATTTTGTAGGCGATCTTAAGGAGATTTATTCCTCTGTAGTTGGCGCAGTCAGAGGGGCCACCATTCTTGGTGGCATACGATGCTGAGACTCCATTCCTCGTGCATGCTTTCCTCTGACCATATATTACAGATGAGCTGGTGCGTGCTCCTAACCAGGTTCTCCCCAGCTGCTTTGACGAGCTCAGCAGTCAGTCCGTTTGCGCAAGCAGCTTTATTCGACTTGAGTTTCGATATGGCAATATTAACTTCGTCGAGGTCAGGGAGATGGAATCGGTCTTCGTCGATTAGAAATGGATCATTCTGCCTGACGGCGGTATATTAGAAGGAGATTTCGCCCCGTAGCAAGATCAGTCAGCCTGTGTCCGTTATCGGATGTGGTATCGTGCAGGCTATGTTTGTCGATGACTCGTTCAAAGGTGCTTTCCTTACCCAGCTTAGTATTGAAGTCTCCTAATACAATTTTGATGTCATAGCTGGGATATTGGGCATATGTTCTGTCTAGGAGATCATAGAACTCATCTTTGGTGGAGCCATCCTTGTCTTCCGTGGGGGCGTGGACGCAGATCCAATTCAGCCTTGATTCAGATCGTTACGATGAGTTCGCTCACATGCCGAACAACAAATCCGCACTCGAACAATCGTTGTCCTCTCTCTATATAGCAGTCGCCGTGGTAAATTTCGTAGCCTTTCATCCGCTTTTTACCCGGTCCATTCGGTTATGGCCGCATTATAGTGGTCTAGGGCGTCCGCCCTGCACGTGGCCTATTTAGGGACCTAACATACAGGATTGAAAATCGTTGTGCTTTTTTCGTTTCTTACAAGCGTTGTCAACATTAATCCGGTCCGTTTTATCCGAGGCTTGTTATTGTTTCGGAGTTTGTGTTTTTTTTTCGATTACGGCTCACTAGCCCAACCGACTAATCCTGTTTTTTGGCGCAGGAGGCTCCATAGGAAATCATCAGATGGCACCGCGAGGAGGGGGGGATGGGACTTGCTAACAGTGCCGCAATAATTTCGTCTGCGGTGGCTTTTCTCGCTTTTTAGCAATCCAGTATCCGTCAGATAGATGCTACCCCTACTAGCCTTTTGTTAGTCCTTTGCACCAGCTTACTTACTCACTTAGAGGGCGCTACAGTACGGGTTGAACCAGGGCCTCAACCAACATGCCTCTCCAGCCGGCAGGATCTGGGGCCAGCCGCTTCCAGTGCCGCACGTCCAGTTGGTTGAGGTCCCTTTCCACCTGTGCGCGCCACCTTAGATGCGGTTGTCCTCTGCTGCGTCGTACCTCGGGGTTGAAGTCGAAGACTCTTCGGGCCGGAGCGGTGATGTCCATTCGCTCTACATAGCCCAGCCATCTTAGATATGGTCGGAGAAAAGCATAACCGACGAATGGAATCTCAGCATCGCTTGCCCGGTCCATAAAAAAGAGGGACCCCTATAACTGCGCCAACTATAGGGGAATAAGTCTCCTTAACATCACGTGCTGTGTGAACACCTGGAACCATTTGTGGACAATTTGATAGGTTCTTATAAGTGTGGCTTCAGGTCAGGAAAATCCACGATAGACCAAATGTTCATTCTGCGGCAGATCTTGGATAAGACCCATGAGTTTTAAAACCGCATATGACAGTGTCTGAGAGCACCGTGGCGCAGTGGGTAGTGTGTTGGCCTCTGACGCCGATGACACGGGATCGAATCCCGACACAGCCATGTCATCGAACGTGTTTTCACGGTGTTTCTCCTCAGGGGGGTTCTGACAAAATCCCCTGTAGTAAAATTGTCATGAAAAGCTTCTCGAAATTCGCCGTTCGGAACCGGCAATAAGCTGTAGGTCCCTTTCACCTATAGGAAAATGAAATCACACACAACATGGGTGATTGAGAGAAGCTCGGCTCAGGTTCTCCATGGACTGTAATGCCAACATACATACTGTAAGTGTTTAAACTGCAATAATTTTGCAGTATAGAAATAATTATTTGCATAATGGGATCACCCTGTTTTACTGTCCGGTACACCTACACATTCGAGGTCAATAGATTGACATCGTTGATAATTGTACTTCTGTAATGTTAGTTGGGCACCGCTTATCTTTTTACATGTTAAAGTTAAACGGACGCCGTTAATATATGTATATAATGATTGTACATTAGAGTTAGTCCAAATAAAACGCTCCAAGTGAACACATCGGTTTTTCCTTTTGGTCACGCCACTACAACTTCAGAAGTGGGATCTACTGTACGCGAGTGACTGTACAATCAATCAATCAATTGTAACAAGTGCGGGTTAATTTATGTACTTATTTATGAAATTTATGTTACGTGTGTTCATTTAATTTACAAATAAAAGTGCGAAATTTCTGTTCCTGAACATTTACGTTAAAATAATTGTTTTTGAAAATGTCTACGCGCGCTTTAAGGTTCATAGCGGCAGCAACTGTACAGCAATTAAAAGACAAACTGGCTGAAATCGGGTTGCCGAGTAATGGAGCAAAATCAGCCTTAAAAATCCGACTCGAAAAGGCACTAGAAGAAATAGAGGATGTTCAAATGGAAACTTTCTTCCCATCAAATATTCTTGATGGAGTCAGCATAGAAGGGGGAACGACAGATCTGGAAGAAGAAACTAGGTCAACATCACGAGAATTGGAACAGCTGAGGGAATTAGTTACAAGGAAGGAAGAAATCGCCACACTCCAAAGAAGCATTGCAACGTCGTGGCAATGTTCGTTTAGAGACATCGAAGAATCGCTACCGACGTTTTCCGGTGACGACAACTATCCCGTGAAAAAATGGATACAATCATTCGAAGATTCCGTCGAGCTGTACAAATTAGAGGAGGCCAAGGTTTTTATTTATGCTCAACGGTTGCTTAAAGGTACAGCCAAGCTATTCCTGAGATCGTCAAGATGCCGTTCGTGGAGTGAATTAAAAACCGCTTTACTTGGCGAATTTCAACAACATACCACGGCAACAGATGTCCACAACGCCTTACGGAATCGGAAGAAAAGACACGAAGAAAGTTACCAGCAATACGTTCTCGCGATGCAGGAGATTGCATCTCTCGCCGACGTCGATGAGCAAGATGTTATTAATTATATTATAAAAGGTATACCCGATTCGATGTTTAATAAGCAAGTATTGCTCACGGCTGACAGCATAACGGAACTTAAGCACACCTTAAGGAAATACGGAAAGATGAAGACAGAATTTCAACCATCCACATCGGGGTATGCTAAGCACTCTAGGACCACAAAAACGCATCTACGCAATATAACGAAGGTGAAGTGTTTTAATTGCAATGAAGAAGGTCATATCATCACCAACTGCCCAAAGCCACGCAGGGAAAGGGGCTCATGTTTTCGTTGTGGACGGAAAGGGCACACCGTTAAAGAATGTCCTCAATCATCTTCGGTGTTAGTGCTTCAAGACGACAAGAAAACGGAGAAATTGCAGAAAACATCATTCCTAGAAGATTTTCAAGGCCTTTTTCAATACAACTTTGGAGGAAGATGTTACTTTTGAAGATGTTAGTTCCTCTATGCATGCTATGACGATGATCGACACCGGGAGTCCTATCAGCTTTATTCAGGAGAAATATGTGCCACCTTACCTGATGTCGACCGAAGGACCTTCATCTGACTTCGTGGGAATCAATAGCAGTCGACTAATCATCCTTGGCAAGGTATTTTGTACAATTAAAGTTAACAATAATTCTACGTATTTATGTTTATATGTTGTTAAGAATGATAGTATGAAAAGTGTAGTAATTCTTGGGAGAGATTTTTTACAAAAGACGAATATTACATTGCAATTGAATGAAAATAATTTAAACTTAAGTGACAATGAAATTCTAAAAGAATCTGATATGGATGTGAATGTGCTTGAAATTTTAAATATCGATACGTGCAATGACCGCGACTCAGAATTTTGTTTGAAAATTAACGAAAACTTAAAGTATAATGAAAAGGAAAAGCTGAAAGCTCTTATTCATGGGAGTATTTCAACAGATCACTTTTCATATGAAGGTTGTAATTTCGAAATGAAGGTAACTTTGACCGACGCGAGTAAAGTTTTTAGTTCCACCCCTAGACGCCTACCACATGCACACAAATTGGAGCTCCGAAAAATACTAGAAGATCTTATCAAAAATAAAGTTATCCGCGAAAGCAATTCACCCTATGCATCACCAATAGTTTTGACGAAAAAGAAAACGGGTGAATTCAGGTTGTGTGTAGACTATAGACAGTTAAATAAGCTAACAGTGAAAGATAATTTTCCCCTCCCGCTCATTGAAGACCATTTAGACAGATTACGCGGCAAAAAGTATTTTTCATTATTGGACTTGAAAAGTGGTTTCCACCATGTTAAAATGTCGCAAGACTCTGTAAAGTACACTTCTTTTGTCACACCATTAGGGCAATTCGAGTATTTACGAATGCCATTTGGTCTTAAAAATGCACCGGCGGTCTTTCAGCGTTATATCCATTCAATATTTAAAGATCTAATTAATTCAGATAAGCTTCTTGTGTACATTGACGATCTTCTTATTGCATCACAAACAATAGATGAGCACTTTGAAATTTTAGAAAAGGTGTTGAAAACAGTTAGGGAAAACCATTTAGAACTGCGATGTGACAAGTGCATGTTCATGTTCGAAAAAATAACTTATTTGGGATACGAAGTTTCAGCAAATGGAGTAGGGCCAAACGCGGATGGGTTGCGAGCAGTAGCAGAATTTCCCGTACCATCAAATGTCAAGAATTTGCATTCATTCTTGGGTTTATGTTCGTACTTCCGTCGTTTCATCAAAGACTTTTCAATTCACGCAAAACCCTTATACGATCTATTGAAGAATGATGCACAGTTCATTTTTGGTGAAAAAGAGTTATTGGTTTTTGAGGAGCTGAAACAGAAGCTATTAAATGCACCATTATTGAGCATATATAATCCGCATGCCGATACTGAATTGCATTGTGATGCCAGCAGTTTGGGATTTGGCGCAGTATTGCTCCAACGTCAAGAAGACAAACTTTTCCACCCAGTGTTCTTCTTTTCGAAACGCGCCTCAGCGCCAGAATCTAAGTACCACTCATACGAGCTAGAGACATTGGCTATAATATACGCCCTCAGAAGGTTTAGAATTTACTTAACAGGTATCAAGTTTAGAATCATAACGGATTGTAAGTCATTGACTCTTACCTTAAACAAGCAAATACTTAATCCAAGGATCTCGCGATGGGCCTTAGAACTCCAAGACTACGATTACACTATTGAACATAGAGATGGAAAAAAAATGACTCACGTTGATGCTCTAAGCAGATGCCACAACGTTTTAGTAATAGAATCTGAAACATTCGAACATGCACTGGCCGCATCCCAACAAAGAGATCCAATTATTAGGCGAATAGTACAGATGTTGGAGGATAGGGAAAGCCAATCTTATGAGTTGATTAATGGGTTAGTTTATCGAAAGCTCAACCAGAAAGTGTATTTCTACGTTCCAGCTCAGATGGAACGAAACGTCATCCAGACTCATCACGATGCCTTATGTCATGCAGGTGTCGATAAATGCTATAACTTTTTAAAGAGATCTTACTGGTTTCCGCTTATGAAAGCTAAAATAAAGGACTATGTTAATAATTGTCTAAAATGTATCCACTTTTCACCACCAGTTGGTAGGAAAGAAGGTGTATTGCATAGTATTCCAAAGGGTGATAAACCCTTTGAAACAATTCACATAGACCACTACGGTCCACTGCCTTCTGCTTTAAGAAATCTTAAAAAGCATATATTTTTAGTTGTAGATGGGTTTTCGAAATTTACAAAGCTTTATCCAGTAAAAAGCACAAGCACTAAAGAAGTTATAAAATGCTTGGAATCTTATTTTTCAACTTATAGTAGGCCAACTCGTATTATTTCTGACAGGGGAAGTTGTTTTACTTCTGATGAATTCGCAAATTTTTGTTCCAGTTCTAACATACAACACATAAAAGTGGCCACGGGTTCACCTCAATCAAATGGACAAGTTGAGAGGATCAATAGGACTTTAACTCCAATGCTAGCCAAGGAGAGCGAAATGGACCCAGGTGAATGGGCAAAACATCTAACAAAAGTGGAGTTTGCCCTCAACAACATAGATAATAAAAGCACAGGTTTCAGTCCTAGTGTTATATTATTCGGAGTTCCACAGAAAGGGACTGTGCATGACAAACTTCGGGAGTACTTAGAGCAAAGTATAGTTGAGACAGGGGAAAGAGATTTAGGGTTAATTAGGAAGAAAGCACATGAAAACATCGTTCATAGTCAAAGTGTCAACAAGGCGTATCACGACAAGCGACATAAAAAACCTTATTTATATCAAGTTGGTGATCAAGTTATGATAAGAAATGTTGTTAATACTCCCGGCTTGAATAAGAAGCTAATCGCTAAATACAAAGGGCCATTCGAAATCGTAAAGTTACTTCCAAATGATAGATATTTAATAAAAGATTTAGAAAATTTGCAAATTTCGAGGGTTCCTTATGAAGGGGTGGCATCGCCAGAAAATATGAAGCCTTATATTCGTAATTAAATGGTAACCGTTTGCACATGTCGATACATTGCACGATCTCTTAAGTATGTATATGCATAAACGTATGTAATCGCTACTGTTATTCGCATGTTCAAAAAGCTACTCTTAAGCTATTCTTGTTTATATGACTATGTTATCAATGAATATGGACCTATAATATAGATTTAGATAAATTTTCTTGTACATTGAACTTGTTATCGATTTTGTAAGTGTAAGTGTAGTTGGAAGTAAATCGAGGGCGATTTAAGGTCAGGATGACCGAACTGTAAGTGTTTAAACTGCAATAATTTTGCAGTATAGAAATAATTATTTGCATAATGGGATCACCCTGTTTTACTGTCCGGTACACCTACACATTCGAGGTCAATAGATTGACATCGTTGATAATTGTACTTCTGTAATGTTAGTTGGGCACCGCTTATCTTTTTACATGTTAAAGTTAAACGGACGCCGTTAATATATGTATATAATGATTGTACATTAGAGTTAGTCCAAATAAAACGCTCCAAGTGAACACATCGGTTTTTCCTTTTGGTCACGCCACTACAATACATACATATGACAGTGTCTAAACGGACGAGCTACATATATAGAGTCATGTTTTGAGATCCCTGCCAAACTCGCCAGATTGTGCAGAATGACAACGGAGAAATATCGCTAAGGTCGGTAAGGAGTCATGTGATTTTTTCAACATGCTTGTAAAGATCGTGCGGGATTCACTGGTCAAAACGAGAGGCACGATCCACTTCAAGTCTGCGCAATCGTTCGCATACACTGATGACATTGACGTGATTGGGAGAACGCAGCGAGACGTCTTTTAAGCTTTTGTGAGCTTTGAAGCAGAAGCGGCTGAAGTGGATATGGAAGTAAACGAGGGAAAAACCAAATATATGCTGTCGTCAAAGAAAGACGCACGACACCGACTTCTTGGCCAGAACTTCACTATTGGCAGCTATAACTTTGATCTAGTCAAGAATTTCGTCTACCTTGGCTCACTGGTAACAAGCGGCAACGACACCGGCTCTGAGATTAGGCGCAGAATAGCTCATGCCAATCGTTGTTTCTTCGGGCTTAAGATGCAATTGAGTAGTAGAGCCCTGTCTCGGAAAACTAAGGTGACCAAGCGCAGAGGCTTGGACCTTATCAAAAATAGATGAAGAGGCCCTTGGTCATTTCGAGGGGAAATTTCTGCGTACAATGGAGAGTCTTCGACTCCAACCCCGAGGGAGGATGTTGCAGAGGACGGCCGTATCTATGGTGGCGCACACTAGTGGAAAGTGACCTTAACTAACTAGGCGTGCGATACTGAAAACAGCTAGTAAAAGATCGTTTTAGCTGGAAAGACCTGTTGGTTGAGGCCCAGGTTCCCCGAACTGTAGCGCCACCTAAGTAATTAAGTAAGCAATGCGACAAGCATCTGCGGAAAACAGAGGCATGTCCTGGAGCATGGGTGGCAATGAGAATTTGGGCTATGCAGACGATATCTGCCTACTGTCCCACAAATATTTTCATATTTTTTTTTTTGTTTTATTATTCCCAAATATAAATTACATCTGTCTGAATGACACCTAGTAATTGTTATTAAAGATACAGGATGGGGATACAATGATATTTGTGGCCACAAATTCAGGTTGAACAGAAAAATGAGGGCTGTTACCAATTGATTAACATTACCAATTATCATACCTACATATGTATGTATGATTTCTTTTGACTTTCTTTAACGCTTAATAAGGTATACATTGAGTACAGTAAAGTAACGAGAGGGCACACAAAATTCAAGATTGGAGGTCCTTTTAATCGTCTTTTTAATCGTCTTCTTGTGTTCATTTCCTGGTCCGGTAGATTTCGTAATTCGTTGTTTGGGTGGTAATATAGTGAGATTTGATGTTTTCTGCTTATTTTTATGATTTCGTCGTTAACGCTGGTTATCTTCGTTAGTAATATACCACGGTGCATTGACTATCGTCCGTAGGATTTTTGTTTGTAGTCGTTGGATGATGTTTAGGTTTGTCATGCAGGTAGTGCCCCAGATTTGGATCCCGTAGGTCCATATGGGTCTTATTATGGTCTTGTATATAAGGAGTTTGTTTTCTGTGGATAGCGTGGAGTTTTTTCCCAAAAGCCAGAATAACTGCCTGAATTTATTTTTGATGATGTTACGTTTGAATATTATATGCTGTTTCCATGTTAGTTTATTGTCTATAATTATTCCCAGATACTTTGCAGCGTTGTCGATAATAATTTCTTTGTTGTTTAGTTTGATACCTTGTGGAGCAAAGTTTCTTTTTGTCGTGTAAATGACTTGTACGGTTTTGTTCTCGCTTATCTTGATTCCCCATTTGCGGAACCAGTCAGCTGTCCTATCTAGGGCTAAGTTAGCTTCTTGTGTAGCAAGTTTAATGCATCTGTTGGAAGATAGAATAGCCGTGTCGTCTGCGAATGTAGCTAGCATGGAGTTAGTTGGTCTCGGTATGTCGGATGTGTAGAGAAGATAGAGCGTTGGTCCTAGAACACTTCCTTGAGGGACACCTGCGTCTATTTTGCATAGTTCGGAGCATTCGTCGCTATATTGCACATAGAAGTGCCTGTCCTCTAAATAACTTTTGATTAATGCTAGGTTAGGTTAGGTTAGGTATATGGGTGCCCTATTGACGTAAAGTCAAGGCTCACGTAGACTACGTTGAGTCCATGCTAGGTAGTCTGGTAACATTTTATTAAGTTTAATCAAGAGTCCTTTGTGCCAAACACTATCGAAAGCCTTCGCAACATCTAGGTAAACTGCCACGCAGAACCTTTTTTCGTCTAAGTCGTTTAGTATTTTGTTGGTAACACGGTGAACCTGTTGAATTGTCGAGTGCTTTTGCAGAAATCCAAATTGGTGGTCCGGTATGAGATTTTTATGTCTAACAACTAAGTTAATACGGTCAAGTAATATCTTTTCAAAAATCTTCGATATAATTGGTAATAGGCTTATTGGCCTATATGAGTTGGTCATTGTTGGGTCTTTGCCTGGCTTGGGAATGGCTATTATTTTGGACACTTTCCAAACTTTGGGGTAGTAATTTAGTCGGAGTATAGCATTGAAAATTTGTCTGAGGTATACGATGCCTTTGTCAGGGAGTTGCTTCAACAGCTTTCCGGTGATCATATCAAACCCGGCAGCTTTTCTTTGGTTGAGTCTATCTTTTAGAAAGAGTTTTATTTCGTTCGTGGTAATTTTTTTTAAGTTTGTGTTGATTGTAGTAGTTATAGGTGGGGTTAAAAAGTTTTGTTCGTTGATAGGGTTTGTGAATGTGCTTTTGAAGTAGTTAGCCAGGGTTTTAGCTTTGTCCGCAGGTATTCTGGACCAGGATCCATCAGCATTCATCAATGGTGGCTGGTGAGTAGTCCCGTTTTTTAGTCTCTTAGTTAGGTTCCATAGCGAGTAGTTAGTTTTTTGAGTTGCTGAAACTTTCATTAAATATTTAGTTAAGCTGCGGTTTTTGTCTTCCTTCAGGATTGCTTTTAGTTCTTTCGTCGCTTTATTGAGTTTAGCTTTGTCGATTGGTGATCTGGCTGAATGCCAATTTTTTCTTAGTTTGCGTTTATCTTTGATTTTTTGTCTGATAAAGTTTGACGTGGGTGCGTAGGTCTTGGTTGGTTGCTTCAGTGTAGGTGTCGATTTCAGTGCAGCAAGGTAGAGTAAGTCGTTGAAGTGTATTATTGCGCTCTCTAAGTCTTCGGGAGATTTTAGTGGGATTTTATTATCAATTTGCTTGTCAATTAATTCGCGATACGCATTCCAGTCTGTCTTGTGGTTTGTTAAGTGTGGCATAGTTTTGTTCAGTTGGGCTTTTTGGTGGTATCCAATTAGTATAGGTGAGTGGTCAGAGGACAGGTCAAGACAAGATTTTATTGTGAGTAGGTTTAGGTTAATTTGCTTAGTAATGCAAAAATCTATAAGGTCTGGTTTCTTCCTGGGGTCCGTAGGCCAATATGTGGGCTCTCCAGTGCTAAGAAACTTGCAATTGGAGCTAGTCAATGCTTCCATAAGGTTACTTCCCTTTTTGTTGGTCAGTCTTGAGCCCCAATCCGTATTCTTTGCGTTGAAGTCACCTCCTGCGATGAAACGTGGTCCTATATGTTCTAAGAATGCTCCATACTCCAGGGTGCTGATTGTATGTTTAGGCGGGCAGTATAATGAAGAAATGGTAAGCGGTCCTTGCGTGTCATGGATTTGAATATTCGTCGCTTGTAGATAATCTTTTTTGTATCCTTCGATGTCTCTGATATTATTATATTCTCTTATAATGTCCAAAATGGAAGGAGTTAGTCGCTTTGCAGCACAGGCGGGCCTAAAAATCAACATCGCAAAAACAAAGATGATGTACATCAACACCAACGATTCGCATAGCTTTCAAGTCTGCTGCTCTAACGTCGAAGTAGTGGACGAATTCTGTTACGAATTCTGTTACTCAGCAGCTGACATACAACTGGATAGCTGGACAGACGTGCGAGACTGAACATTTTCGATCAAACGTGAAATCAATTCTTCTATACGACCGCGAAACGTCAAAAGCAACACAGGTAATCATCAATGGTAGGCTCCGAAAGATCATGCGCATTTTCTGACCCAACACCAAAGCCGACCTCTGGGACTCGACGGAGCAGATACCCATCCATCTGGAAATGTCTCAAATGAGTTGAAAAGCTCTACTCACGTTTTCCAAAAACGACTTATCTTAAAACTCTTGAGTAAATATTCAGGTTCCTAATGAGTGGCAAATGCACTCCCAATATCGACGAAAAGTAAAATCCTTCAATCGGCAAACGTTCCATTACCATCATCTCCGCCATACTATAGATCCTGAAATGGAAACCTACTACTACCCGAAGCTAACCTTATCGACTTCTCTTGAATCCACTGATAAAAAAGCGGCAAAAAGAGAAGGAAAAAAGGATATTAAAAAAAAACTGCGAGTCCCTAACCCCTAACCGCTACTAACTGATTCATCGGATCATCAACCCGGAGGTAGATATGTAAGTCAACGCCTTTAATGAAGGCATAAAATTATCTTACACCAACCATTCCACGCCTCGATAAGCAATTAAATCATCTTCTCTTCAACCAGTTCTACCTTACTCAAGTGGCGCCAAGAATTCGAAGGATAAGAACAGTCTTCATCCATAAATGCCTCTTCAGTTTTTTTTTTTTTTTGGTTTTAATTAAATTTCAAAAACCCCCTTAGCCTGATCCTATATCAAACGGGCCATTCAGTGGACAGGGACAAAGCAATCGAGGATGACCGCTTAAAAATAAAATCATGATTTATACAATAAATCAGTAAAAGGTCTGGAGTGGAAGCGTTATGAAGTCGAGAATAGAGAGACCACCGTGGATGGTTGAAGTATTGTCGTTTCATAATAATTGTCTTCACGGTGTGGCATGTAGTGGAGACACAGACGTACGGGTGAGCACATACATATGTGTGGCTAGGACAAGAATTCATCGTCATTAAGAGCGTACAATAGCGGGAAGAATAGAGATGGAGAGGAATGGGTAGAAAAAGGACTCAAATATCATTTACCCTATAATAGGTAGGTAGGTAGGTAGGATCGTAGCCTTGCCAGAGTTGAGAAGAATGCACATAGGCCAGGGAGGCCCGTTGTGCAGCTACGAGGGGGTTTAACCCCCCTATTCGTGGAACCATTTTGTGCTTCTTAAGAAGTTAAGAAGATCAAGTATCCCTACTTTCTGAGCATCTGTCAGATCGTTAAGGAAGTAAGAGCCTAGGTAACGTTTCCTGAACTTGCAGAGAGCTGGACAGGCGCAGAGAAGGTGGTGGATGGATTCAACCTCCTCCTCGTCCTGACAGCTTCTGCAGAAATCATTTGGGACTATTCCTAGTTTTTGTGCATGACTGCCAATGAGGCAGTGTCTTGTGATGAGACCGATGACTTTGAGGATGTCAGTTCTTTTTAGGGAGATTATACTCCTTGTGCGTTGACTGTCCAGCCGAGGCCAGATTTGCCTGGTGAGGACGCAGGTATGTCCCTGTGTCCATCTCAGGTTCGTCTCGGCCCTGGCGAGATTGGTCAGATTATGTTTAATGGTTGTAAGGGGTACTCCCTCACAAGCCACGATTGATTGTAGCGTCGTTCCTAGTTTAGCGAGTTTGTCGGCTTTTTCATTACCTGTAATGTCGCTGTGTCCTGGTACCCATATAAACTGTATCTTGAACTGTTCTGCCATCTCGTTAAGAGATCTGCGACAGTCGAGACTAGATTTTGATGTGTACACATAGGACTCCAGTGACTTAAAGGCTGCTTGACTGTCTGTGAGAATGCGAATATCCGTGGTGGATATTGTGTTCCACTTCAGCCAAGACAAAGCCTCTTTTATTGCCAACAGTTCCGCCTGGAAAACGCTGCAGTGATCTGGTAATTTTAGAGCTTTATATAGCTTGAGTTGTTTGCAGAAAACTCCACTGCCCACCCCGTCTCTGGTTTTAGACCCGTCAGTGTAGAAATCCACACAGTTTCTGCGCGGTTGAGTTTGGCGGGTCCAGTTCTTCCTGTCCGGATAAATCATCGTAAAGTTTTTGTCCAAGACTATGGTGGGTTCTGTGTGGTCTAGGTTTTCTGTCATGGTTATCCTGTTTTGCAGGATGGAGGAGTGGCCAGTGACATAGCTCGCCCATTTCGAGTGGGCTTTTAGTCTTATGGCCGTGTGTGTGGCAATTTGCTTGCCGTTGGTGTGGACCTGAGGGCCCCGGTAATGCACATACGTGCCATCCTTTGTACCTTCTCGAGTTGTTTGTGGTATGTTGTCTTGTCTAGTGCAGTCCACCAGACTATCACTCCATACATAAGTATGGGTCTAACGACCGTGATATCGAGCCATAGGGTAATCTTGGGGTTGAAACCCCATTTTTTTCCTAGCGCTTTCTTACATGTGTAGAGAGCTATTGTTGCTTTTTTTGCTCTTTCAGTTGTGTTGCTCTTCCAAGTTAGTTTCCTATCGAGTATAATGCCAAGGAATTTGGCACTAGGGGAGTGGGTTAACCTGGTATCGAGCAGAGTGATAGGGCAGTTTTCTGGGATTTTGTGCTTTTTTCTTTGGGTTAATCCTGAGCCCGTTACTATGCGCCCGTTTGCACAGAAGTGAGAATGCCGTTTGCATGCGGTCATTCAGTGTAGATAGGTATTTACCTGAGATTGTGATGGCAACGTCATCGGCGTAGGCAACAACGTCCAGGCCTTCTTTCTCCAGTTTGATTTGTAGTTCGTTTACAACTACATTCCAGAGAAGAGGTGAGAGGACCCCACCTTGCGGGATTCCCTAGGTAACTACTCTGGTAGTTACTAGGCTTCCCCACTTAGAGTGAATCCCTATGATGGTGGTACGAGTCCTTGACGGAAACCAACCCTATACACACACGAATAGTCTGTTTTCATTAGACGTACAATTCCATTGTCCACGGTAACGATAAAGGAGGGAGTATAATAATGAAAACTATCAGTGGAACCCAAATGGTAGGGACAGGACGAGCAACTCGATTGAGAATGACAACAAGGACAACATGGCCGATCACTCATCATCATCACTGTTCAACAGATTCCTTACTTGCGGCGATTCCTTTATACTCGCTCCCCCTACTAAGTTCCTGTCTTCCATTTCATCGTCGTTCTTCACCATTTACTCGGTGCTTATTGGAGTTCGAAATAAATTTCCCTACTTTACTCTACATAACTCGTAGGCACACATCGTATGCCAGCCAACCATTCAGGCATTCAGGCAGCCAGCCATCCGGCACAGCGCAACCCCTTTGGTTATCTTATTTGTGGATGGTGATGTGACGGCTACGTATTAAGATGTCCAGATAAAAGTACTTTTGCTTCTTTTGAATTTCAATGTGAAAACGGAAAAACGAAAATGCAAAGGCAGCGTATCAGCATCACCATCACCATCGTCATCATGTTAAACGCGTCCTTAGGCCACACCATACGCACAAACGACACAGTAAATATGTCACTCGGGACATATTAAATACGTCCTTCATTACAGAATAAATAGCAAGAGAAACACTGGCAGTCCGACGATATCGTATGGTGTATGGAGTGTAGTGTACCGTATAAAGCCTTTAGGGCGATTCCAACTGGAGGAAAGTTTATTCGTCCCAATTTGCATTTTTCTGGTCGACAATCTGAGTATCTGTGTTGGTAGTTGTGTGCAATTTTTCGTCGATGCAAATGCATCTCTACCTGGCACCTGGAATATACAAAGTCGAAAGTTGGACTAGACTCGGTCATAAATATCCGATGTCCGTTTCCGTCTATCTTCGTTTGGATGAGGAGACTTGATCCAGTTGGAACCATTGTCCTTCGTTCTAGCCACTGGCAAATTAAAGTAATTTAGAAACAAACTAGGAATGCGATACAACGTGTCTGCGCCAATTACACTAAATCACGACTTCTACATATATATTATCCCAATTAAATGCGGAAATTTGTATTCCAACGAAAAAAGGAAAAAATCCATAAATTAAAAGTGCATCCATCCGTCTTGGCAAAGTCCTCCTCTCGTCCGGCATACGAAACGCCTGTTTGAGTTTCGAATTAATTATATCCTCAAAGGATCCTTAGATTTCGCCAGCTCAGATTTCGCGTAAGGGTGCTATGCATTCCTTAACGCAACCACGCTATTCATCATTCCATGCATAAGTAATTAGAGATTTATTGAATGAATCAAATCCGTAATCGGATACAGATACCAGCGTACACAGGCTCACATTCGAGAAATGAGTCGTATGGACGTCCTTGGAAAGATTGTTTTTCTTTCTATTCTTGCGATTTATTTCTCTCGATTTTGTGGTAGACAGATGGATGACTTTAAGGTAAGATGGAAGAAAATGTATTAAATTGACCACAAGGGCATTGTCCTTACGAAGGATTTGTGTGAATGTGCCTACCTTAAATTGTTGAGATTTATTTCGGGGAATTTTCGACTCGACTTGAGTGCGAGGTGATGAAGGAGATCCTTGGCCCGAATCTGCGTTAAGAGCTTTCACCAAATTGTAGAGAATAAACATTCCGCGATCTGGAATTAGAAAAAACAAACATTTTGAGGCGATCAGATAGAAATGAAAGTAAGTATAGTGGCAGATGAGAGTTGAGTTTTAGTTTGACTCTTACGCTCTGAGTCTTGATAAGTTTTCTAATGAAGGTGTAAGCTTCCCTTTACCTAATCAATTCGGCCTTTCGACATAGACCTCCCTATCGAGAAATTCTGAGGAACTTGGCCGACCGAGTCTCCCAAAAACTCTTTGCAAGTTCGACGCCGCCTGCACTAACGGTTTTTTTTTTTTGTTAAAAGCTTCTGCTATCCGTTGGAGCACTCGGACGCAGACAGACACCTTTCATTACTATATTTTCCCCGTTTTCCGAAGAAAAATTTGAAGGAGATTCAGTGACGTAGAGCTAAAGGATTTTCGGCACACACCGACACCACGTCGGCTCCAAGGGTGCGCCACCGTGTGCGAGCAAAGGCGGGACAATCACAGAGGAAATGCTCAGCAGTGTCATCCTCCTCGCAACATGCAGCGCAGGTAGGCGTCTCACTGATACCAAGCACGTAGAAATGCTTGGCAAAAGTGTAATGGCTCGTGATGACTCCCACAAGCCTTCTGCAGTCGATTCTCCTTAAAAATAGGAGGAATGCTGCGGATTTCTTGCAGACATCAGGACATACGCGCTTAGTCATCCTGCAATTTGGACAATACCTCCATCATCGGTTGTGTATGTTAAACGCGCAATCGTTAATGTAGGAATCTACGGTGGATGCAGATAGACCTAAAGCGGGTTCAGGTCCTGAGAAGCTCTCCTCTGCACCCATTCGGGCGAGTTAATCAGAGATCTCATTACCTGTGATCCCAGAGTGGCCTGGAACCCATACAAGCCTTAATGAATTTGGTCTGCTAAAATAGTAAGTGTTCAGGCGCAGTTAATTTAATTTTTTTAATTTCTCATATACTTCTAACTAGATGAAGGACACACAACCTCTCCCCCCAGCTACAACCCAGCTTCCATCAATTTTCATCCCATTCCAAGCTCCTCTAATTCCACTTCTGCTCCCAGCGGTTGCATTCCCACATCATCGGAGTCACAAATAAGATCGTCAGCGAAAAGGGACGATATGCTGGAAGAACATCTCAAACAGCAACGAATTTTTAAAGAGGCGATGCAGGTGTAAAGGATGGAAATAAAGAATTGTGCGCTGAGAAAAAAAACCGGACAAGTGCGAGTCGGACACGCGCACGAAGGGTTCCGTACCATCTGTATATAAAAATATGAAAGGAACTCTGTAGTATGTTAGCTCATCAGTGATCACATTAAAACGGCTAATCCGTTTGAAATGATTTTTTGCATGGTGACAGATCTTGGTTGCAGGCAGGTTAAGGGCATATTACTTTGATAATCAAAAATCTCCATGATGAGAAAGTTGATCATCAAAGTGTCCATTGAATTCAAATCAATTAATTTACTTGACATCCTTGACACATCCTTGCTAGGTGAATAGGTGAATAACAATAATGGGAAATATGAGCAAAAGGTTTGCAGCTAGGAGTAATATATCAAGGACACAATAGGGATCAAAGCTTAGAAGTGTTTAACTGGTTGTGGGATATGATCGAAAGTTATTTTCACAACAATTGAATTTGTTGCAACATTTGATATCTTAACCTATCAGGATGGAAAAGGAGGGGAATAGCAATTATACGAAAGGGGTCGCAGCAAGGATTACCTTAGCAGTGACACAATAGGGATCTTCTTCTTCTTAGTGGGCGCTACAGTTAGGGGTGAACCTGGGCCTCAACCATCATGCCCCTCCATCTAGCACGATCTTTCGCTAGCCTTTTCCATTGCCGCACACCCAGTTGGCTGAGGTCCCCCTCCACCTGCGTGCGCCATCTTAAGTGCGGCCGTCCTCAGCTTCTTCGTCCCTCGGGGTTGGATTCAAATACTCTCCGGGCTGGAGCTGTGGTGTCCATTCGCTCTACATGCCCCAGCCATCTTAGGAGTTGAATCCGTAGACGCCTGACTAGGCTCATGGCGCTGTACAGCCCGTAAAGTTCGTGGTTGAATCTTCTCCTCCATCCCCCATCTGCGATTATATGCCCAAAAATCACACGCAAAATCTTTCTCTCGAACCGACCAAGGGCCTCCTCATCCGCTTTTGATAGTGTCCATGCTTCTGCGCCGTACAACAGGACCGGTATGATAAGAGTTTTATATAGAGTCAACTTTGTCGTTCGGGAGAGGGCTCTATTACTCAGTTGCCACCTGAGCCCAAAGAAACAGCGATTGGCAAGAGTGATTCTGCGTTTGATTTCGAAATTGATGTCGTTGTTCCAGGTCATTGCGGAGCCAAGGTAGACGAAGTCCTTAACTACCTCGAACTTATATCTGTCTATACAAACGTTCTGGCCAAGACGTCGGTGGTGAGCGTTCTTTTTTGATGACAGCATATATTTAGTTTTGCCCTCGTTTACCGTCAAACCAATTTTCGCCGCCTCCATCTCAATAACAATCCTAGCGAAAGATCCTGCAGTGTTTGCAAAATCAATCGCGACAGGACAATGCATGGGTTTTATGAAGTTCTCCTTCCAAGCAATGAAGGCGGACGACATCGATAAATTTTTTGTGGATACCGGGGGTGGAATCGGCTAAGGTGATTTGTAACAAGTGACAGTCACATTCTCGGTTTCGGTATAGTGTAAGGTGGTAGTCACTGTGATTGTCACATTTTTGTGACAATTTTCTGATGCCAGCTATTAAGCTATCACTTTCATAAGTTTTGTGAGTTTGACCAGAACGGAGGCCTGCAGTAATGACAACGGTCACCTAGTAGTAGAATCGCAGTCGATGCTGAGAATATAGAAAAACCACTCAATATACCGCTGTCAGGCAGAATGATCCATTTATGATCGACGGAGACCCTGACCTCGACGAAGTTAAGATTGCCATATCGAAACTCGCTTTTTGTCGGGCCAGCATTCGTCGGCAGATGCTACCCCTACGAGGCCTTTGCTAGGCCTTCACCATCCAAGGGCAACACAAACACTAATTATTTGAACCACGCGTTCCGGTGCGTATCTACACTTTCTTTCCTCCAGAAGTATGTATATGCCATCGAACTGAAATAGATACATATTAAATAGCATAAGTGTATGTATAAATTAAACTTTTAATATCCCGATACACCAACTATACTTCTGGCATCACTTAAACACACCGAAATTGAGTAAACCGAATGAAGTTCATTAGCTTTTCGTTGAAACTTAAGTGCTCTTAGTTCGGTTAAGTCTATTAACGCAAACCATTTAGCTCCGTCCGCCGATAATCCGCGCTCCCGCAACCGTTACTACTGATGATTAAGACTTTTTCTGTGGAAATATTTATGTCGGGGCGGCGCGAACGCCATCCCCGGCTACCAAAAATTACACGCACGAGTTATTCGCATTAGGAATAATCGCGGAGGTCAACTCAGCCGGATGTGCAATGGCCAAGCCTCGCCCCGGGGGAACCGCCTTCATGATCACGGTAACCCCTACGCCAGGTAAGTATGCTTTCCTCCGCTCTTGATCACGTATTTACTCTGCATTGTGTTCGAAGTGGTTGTGAATTATATCTCGAATATGAAAATTAATACGTACTTCTCTTTGTGCGTTCTATGTAGAATGATTTTTTTTTTTCTGCATACAATTAGAATTTATTTTTATATTGCATACTTGTCTGGCAGGTAGTTTTACTAAGTGAATAAGTATCTTTCTTTTCAATCTTTCTTTCTCTTGTTTACAACCTAAGAAACAAGAAAACGGCGATTGTGCTTCGATGGTCTCACGCTGTACACTATTTGTAGAAAGACAGAAGAAACAAACCATGTCCAATCGTATGATGAAGTGATTCTGCTTTGCAAAAGAAAAATATTTTGACTTAGGGAAATGATGTTACATTACAACGGCATCCAAAAGATGAATTTTAATTTTACATTCATTAACATCCTTGTTCATACACATGTTTGCAGCTGCTTCAAGGGCAGAGATTTGCCTCATCGAATGTTCTATTCAATGAGAGTCGCCCTTATATTGTTTGCCCCTTATTTCGCTATAAAATGCAACCTTGCCCTTGCAACAAGACGTAGACGCCTCGTTTTCCGGCTACCACGTGAGATTTATGTAAGTCATTTGAAACCTGTCAAGCAGGATATACCACCTAAATATGTAGCACTTGTTGAAAGGGAAATGCATTCAAAAGTAGCTCTTTTGGATATTTGTTTGAAGTAAATGCTAGTTGCACCTATTAACTTAAATAATTGAGGCGGAAGCGTTAGTGAAGCCTCACTCTCCTCGGTTCATATGAAAAAGCGTATGTTCACGCATAACTTCCAAACCTCATGTCCGATCATCTCGAAACTTTGCTGCACATGAATCTACATACATATGGCGTGTTCAGTTTATTAAATGGAAAGCGACCAAACGTACTTTCATCTTCATCGTCTTGAAATTAATCCTCTGCGCATGCAATATTAACACCAAAAGTGCATGAACGAACCACTGTGAATTATAACCAACGCGAAAATCTGGTCGGCTCTCGACAAACCACCCCTGAGAGTAGTGAACGAACATCTACGACCCAAAAACCAGTGCACTCCGTTCAGGTTGTGTGTGAACCTGCGCAAAACTCTCCCTCTCCCTGTTATCTTCGCTCGCACAACGTTCAAACTTGATAAGGCCTTAGCTTTGAGTGCGGGCGTAACTATACAAAAAAAAAGAAAAAAAAAACAAAAGACGGTCTCATGTCCACCATGTCCAAAAACTAACGACAATGTCCAAACTCATTGAAATTTCTATCGCCCGCAGGTTCAATCAAGTTTTGAGGGCCAAGCTCACGCCACTATTTTACAAAATAGTTCCCCGACATTGCATTAGCGTGGTTAATACTACGCATTCATTTGATACCCATTGTGCACAAGCCCAGGAAGCACATTAGCTCATAACGGAGCAAGAATTCGCTCCTTATCCACAACCTGAGCTGTATTCTTACACTACCTCCGTATCAGAAACAATACTCCGGCAAAGTGCTCATCGACTTCAGTAAGTCTACAAGTGTCTATTTCTATTTCTCAACCAACATACCCCTCCAACTAGCACGATATTTTGCTAGCCTTTTCCATTGCCGAGGAAATCCCAACTCCAGCCGCTGAAGCAGACCTCCCACCCAGCATCGAAGAAGTCGGCACAGCTATTCAGAAGCTGAAGAACAACAAGGCCGCAGGCTCAGATGGCTTGCCGTCAGAGCTCTTCAAGGCTGGCGGTGATGTTCTGGTAGGGAGCATGCACCAGATCATCTGCAGAATTTGGGAAGATGAAAGCATGCCCGACGACTGGAATACCAGCTCTATATGCCCCATCCACAAAAAAGGCGATCCTACCTCATGCAAGAACTATAGAGGTATATCCCTGCTCAATGTCGCATACAAGATCCTGTCCAGCGTATTGTGTGAACGTCTAAAACCATTTTGCACCGCACTAATCGGCATCTACCGGCGAATCGACTATAGACCAAATTTTCACACTTCGACGAATCCTGGAAAAGACCAACGAGTTTCGAATCGATACACACCATCTTTTCATCGATTTCAAAGCCGCATACGACAGCATTCATCGTGAAGTACTGTTTAGGGCGATGGCCGAATTCGGGATCCCGGTAAAACTGATTCAGTTTTGTCGCGCCACGCTAAAAAACACGCGATGCACCGTGCAACTCCGTTCTAGGACCTCGGAACCATTCGAAACATGCACCGGATTTCGGCAAGGAGATGCGCTGTCATGTGACTTCTTCAACCTGGTGGTGGAGCAGATAGTGCGACGGGCAGGCGTCAACAGGGAAGGCACTGTCTTTTACAAGTCCATCCAGCTGCTAGGATATCGCACTCACGGCGATTGAAGAACTGGCGAAACGAGTTGGTCTTAAGGTCAATGAGGACAAAACGAAGTACATGCTGTCAAGCACAAACCAATCCGTCGCTCACCACCTGGAACAAAATATAACAATTGGCAGCTACAATTTCGAGGTAGTTAAGGAGTTTGTCTACCTCGGGGCAAACGTTAATTCCACAAATGACACCACAGTGGAGATCCGGCATAGAATCGCCCTTGGCAACCGTTGCTACTTCGGCTTGTCCAAACAACTGGGGTCAAAACTCCTCACTCGAAAGACCAAAGTCATGCTTTACAAAACGCTCATTCTGCCAGTCTTGCTGTACGGAGCCGAAAGCTGGACGATAAGCAAGACAGCGGAGCTGATGTTGGGTTCTTTCGAAAGAAAAATTCTGCGCCGGATATTTGGTCCTGTCTGTGAGGAAGGTGAATGGAGAAGAAGACACAACCGCGAACTCCACGAGCTGTACCAAGATGTGGATGTAGTCCGGAAGGCAAGGATCCGTCGACTACACTGGCTCGGCCACATCGAGCGCATGGACATCACCGCTCCAGCTAAGAGGGTCTTCGACTCCAAGCCTCCTGGTTCGAGAAGAAGAGGAAGACCGAACCTCCGGTATAAAGACCAAGTAATCGCGGATGAAAGACATCTTGGTCTTGACATCTGGAAGCAGCGTGCCCGGGACCGTCAAGGATGGAAGGCAGCTATACCCAGGCTCAGATCCTCCATGAATCGCTGGCTTGATAAGTAAGTAAGTAAGTAAGTTCCATTGCCACACACGCATTTGACTGAGGTCCCCTTCCACCTGTGTGCGCCATCATAAGTGTGGCCGTCCTCTGCTTCTTCGTCCCTCGGGGTTGGATTCAAAGACTCTCCGGGCTGGAGCTGTGGTATCCATTCGCTCTACATAGCCCAGCCATCTTAGGCGTTGAATCCGTAGACGCCTGACTAGACTCATGTCGCTGTACAGCCCGTAAAGTTCGTGGTATAATCTTTTCCTCCATCCCCCGTCTACGTTTATAGGGCCGAAAATCACGCGCAAAATCTTTCTCTCGAACCGACCAAGGGCCTCCTCATCCGCTTTTAATAGTATCCATGCTTCTGCGCCGTACAGCAGGGTCGGGATGATAAGGGTCATATATAGAGTCAACTTTGTCGTCCGGAAGAGGGCTCGGAATGATTTCGGAACTGATGTCGTTGTTCCAGGTCACTGCGAAGCCAAGGTAGACGAAGTCCTTAACTACCTCGAACTTATAACTGCCAATACAAACGTTGTGGCCAAGACGTCGGTAGTGAGCGTCATTTTTTGATGACAGCGTATATTAAGTTTTGCCAAACCAATTTTCGCCGCCTCCATCTCAATACTCGCAAACGCCTCATTGACATCTCGCTGTGATCTACCTATTATGTTATTATCGTCGGCGTTGCGAGGATCTGAAATAGATTGTGCCTCTTGTATTGGCCAGTGATTTTTGCACAATCATTTCTAATATGATGTTGAAGAAATCCCACGACAGCGCATCGTTCTGCCTAAGTCCTATTTTGACTTCAAAACTATCGGTAAGGTGTTCACCAATTCGGATGGAGCAGCAAGCGTTCTCCAAAGTCATCCTACATAGTCTCACGAGTTTAGCAGGTATGTCAAAGGTAGACATAGCGTTGTATAGCTCGTCTCTAATTACGCTGTCGTATGCGGCCTTGAAGTCGATGAATAGATGGTGAGTGTCGGCTTGGAATTCATTTGTTTTTTCCAGGATCTGTCGTAATATGAAGATTTGGTCGATGGTGGACTTCCCTGACCTTAATCCTGATAAGGACCTATCAGCTTATATACGAATGGCTTCAGGCGTTCACACAAAACGGCAGCGAAGATCTTGTATGCGACATTAAGGAGACTTATTCCTCTGTAGTTGCCGCAGTCATAGGGTTCTCCTTTTTCGTGGACCGGGCAAACAATGCTGAGACTCAATTCCTTGGGCATGCTTTCCTCTGACCTAACTAGCTCACCCCCGCCTGTTTTGAAGAGCTCAACAGGCAATCCATCTGCCCCAGCAGCTTTATTCGACTTGAGTTTCGACAATCTCAACTTCGTCGAGGTCAGGGGGACGGAATTCTCTGCGATCTTTGTAATTGAGGAATGGTTCATTCTGCCTGACGGCAGACGGTATGTGGGTTGTCATCGCCGATATACAGTCTGCAGAAGTGGTTTTTCGAAATTCTCTGCATCGACTGCGAATCTACTACTAAGCGTCCGTTCTCATCCTTACAGGCCTCCGTTCGGGCTTTATAGCCTTGAGACATTCGTTTTATCTGTTAATACAATCTTCGAACGTCGTGGCTGCATTAACACCTCTATAAGCTTTCAATCGCACGCTTCTCGTGCTCCTTCTTTTTTTCTTGAGAAGCTTATAGTCCTCCCTCCTTTTAAGCTCGTAGAGCTCACGAGCTGCTCTTGTTTTTTTGTGTAGTGAGGCTTTGTATGCATCCTGCTACGCTGTGTGAATCCTCCTGCACTCGTCATCGAACCAGGCGTTTCGTCATGGTGAAGCTACATATAAGGTCCAACACTTCCGTTTCTGTGCTCTTCAGGGCTTGTTTGCACTGGCTCCATTGCTGCTCTACTGACTGAGTGGAGGATTGAGGTATGTTGGAGAGCTTGAGGAAAACGCGGTTGGCAAAGGCACTGGCGATCTCCGGCGATAGTAGCTTTCCGACGCCATAGCTTGGTGTTCTAACTCTACTCCGCGGTGTTTGTGTTATCCGTTGACGTATCTTGGCTACTACAAGATAGTGGTCTGAGACGATGTTCGCTCCTCGAAAAGTACGAACATCAAGAATAGTGGAGGAGTGTCTGACGTCGATCGCGAACTGATCAATCTGGTTGGTGGTCCACTGATCAAAAGACCGCCAGGTGCCTTTGTGTATATCGAGGTGCGGAAAGCGTGTGCTAGCTAAAAGAAGACTTCTCCCCATGGCGAAGTCGATCAGCCTGTGTCACAGTCATGTAGGCTGTGTATGCCGATGACTCGTTCAAAGATGCTTTCTTTACCCAGCTTAGCGTTAAAACCTATTAGTATGATTTTGGTATCATAGCTGGGGCATTTGGAGTATGTTTTGTCTAGGAGATCATAGAAATTATCTTTGATGGAGTCATCCTTGCCACACATAGGAGGCTGAGTTTGCCTTAATGCGAATCGTTATGAGGCATACTGGAAGACTTAATGCATTAGTCCACCTCTAACAACAAATCCGCAACCAAATAGTCTCTGTCCTCTCTCCCTATGGCAGTCACCGTAGTAGATGTCGCAGTTTTTCATCCGCTTTTTGCCCGGCCCATTCCATCGCATTTCCTGGATGGCGGTTATGTCCGTTTTATAGCGGTCCAGGGTGTCCGCAAGTGGTCTGCTTCGGGACCTAACATTCCACGTACAGAACCGAACGTCCTTGTTTATTTCTTGTTTTCTTAAAGGGTTGTCAACATAGATCCGTTCCATTTGATTATCCGAGGTTGTTTTTTGTTTCTGAGCAATACGTGGTTTTATGGTTATGGTTTGCTAGACCGTAGCCCAACCGACACTAATCCTGTTTGGTGGCGCAGGATACTCGCCATTCGGCCTCTTCCGTCCGTAACTTCCCTTGTAAGGAAAATTCCAGATGATATCACGAGGAGGTGGAAGTAGGACCTGACTAGCAGAGCTGCGAGGTGTTCGGCTGCAGAGGCTCTTACTCGCTTTATGCCGGGCCAGCATCCATCGGCAGATGCTACCCCTACGAGGCCTTTAGGGTAACTAGGCCTTATAAATGCAACGTGAAACAACTCAAGGGTTTTTACTAGTTTATTTTCCATTTTTTTTCACTTTAAACACACCGAAATTAAGTAAACCGAATGAAGTTGTTTAACTTTTCGTTGAAACTTAAAGTGGCCCTTACACGATCAATCAGTTGACATCATGCATCGTGTCTGTGTGGATGACTCTATCCTTTACACAGCTCAATCGATTAAAGCAAATTTCTAGTGAAATTTAGTGAATTTCGGTCGTGTACGGAGTGATTCGTACGACTGTATTGCGTACGTTGTTCTGGCACTTTGTGTAAAGAAGAAGAAGAATAGAATGGCAAAAAAGCAGAGAATTTGGATGAAACAGTAGTTAAAAAAAAAGGAATCAGTTCACTCATGGAAGCCTTTTAAGTGAATTAAAAAGATCTACATCTCCCGTTCTTCATCACCTTCATCATCATCATCATTTTCAGTGGCCCGCATGTTCCACTAAAAGAGTCGCGGGGGTAATGCGCGCACGCGGGATCTCCAGGCCACTCGATCCTCCGCCATCGACTCTAACTCATCAGGAGCTATGCCCAAGCGCACCCAGGCGAGTTTCTGGACTTGGTCCAACCACCTCGTCCTGGGTCTGCCAAGCGGTCGCCTGCCTGATGGCATTGCATCCAAGGCACGCTTCGGAAGTCGTGAAGATGGCGACATTCGTCTCACGTGACCAAGCCATCGAAGCATAGCCCTTTCAGTTCGGAGAAGCAGCTGCTCAACATTAAGCTCCCCGCGCACTGCCGTGTTTCTCACCCTATCCCGGCGAGTAACTCCCACAACAACACGAAGAAATCTCATTTCGGCAGCTTGTATTCGCGATCTTATTCTTTCGGTCAATACCCAAATTTCATGACCATAGGTGAGAGTTGGAACAAATACTGAGTTAAAAACCGTTAACTTGGCTTTGACACCAAGCTCAGTCTTCCTGATTACAGATCTTCCAAGCTGTTTCAAAATTGACCCAGCTTGGCCAATCCTGCAGGAAAGGTCAGTATTACTCCTCCCATCGCTCGTGAAGAATACCCCGAGATACTTAAACTTCTCCACCTGCTTCAATGGGACTCCACTAACACGTAGAGTGCATTGGACAGGTGTTCTGGAAATAACCATAACCTCGGATTTGTCCACGTTAACCCTCATTCCAGCATCAGCACATACGGCCACAAAGCTATCTAGCGCACGCTGAAGTTCCATCTGGGAGGATGTGAGGACAACTAAGCCATCTGCAAAAAGAAGATGACTTATCCTCAACTCTCCCAATGTGAAACACTCCTCGCCTCGACTGCGCTGCAACATCCAGTCCATATATATAATGAAAAGGAGAGGTGACAAGACGCACCCTTGGCGAAGTCCAACGCCCACGGTGAAAGGTGTTGATTTACTACCGTTAACCCGAACGCAGGTGCTAACAGTTTTTGTATAGAGACTGAATGGCCCTCAACAGAGGACCATCAATCCCATACTCCTGCAGAACACTCCAGAGTTTACCTCGAGGAACTCGGTCATACGCCTTTTCCAAATCTACAAAGCAGCTGTAGATTGGTTTGGCGTACTCCCAAGCCTTCTCGAGTACCATTCTTAGAGTGAAAAGCTGGTCGGTTGTACTTCTGCCGAATCCAGGATAGGGGATGAACAGCAGATGAACGTTCTGCTGTTCATCCCCTATCCTGGATTCGACCACAGCTCTAGAACGCGCCTCCGACACCTTAGCGTAAACCTTACCGGGGACACTTAAAAGAGATATGCCCCTATAGTTGGAGCACTCTTTTTTATCCCCCTTTTTGAAAAGAGGAACAATCACCCCAGTTTGCTAATCGCTAGGTGTCTCACCGCATTCCCAGGCCACCTTAATGACACGAGGAGCCATAATACTCCCTCTTTACCCATTGCCTTAAGCATTTCTGGCCGAATTTCATCCACACCGGCGGATTCGCCAACTATTAGCGATTCAATCGCTAAAATGACTTCCTCCACCGTTGGACTATTCTCCGCCACACGCAAGACTATAGGTCTGTCCCCCTCAGTGCCATGTTCGAGATTAAGCAGCTCCGAAAAGTGCTCGCTCCATCTGCGTAAGATGTCCATCTCACTGAAAGGAATACGCCATCATTGGATTTAACTCCTTCGATGATGTTGAATTTCCCTCCTCTGAGCCTGCGAATGGTTTGCCAGAACACCTTTTCCGCAGATCTATGGTCGGCTTCCAACTTCTCGCCGAACTCCTGCCAGGACTGCTCTTTCGCTGCTCGCACAGCAAATTTGCAAGTTCTTCGCGCCACAGTGTATCGTCCGTTCTTTATCCTCCTTCAATTTAAATTTTCCGCTCCCAACAGACATCACTTTCCACGCTCGCGACACCACACCTGCACGACACACAATAGGCTTATTTGGTCAATCCAACCCTTACACACATCAATCAGCATGATAACGGTCATGCAATATCAAAAATGTACCTTTAAGTCTTATGGGTTGGCCATAATAGACTTAAGCGAGCGTACGCCAGCTTACGGAAGTGTCATATTACATGCAAGGCATATGACATACCTATGATGGGAATATGCGCGGTTTCGTTAAGTGTTCGTTAACTTAAGCGAGCTTACGGAAGGTCTCAATAAAAGAAGATATTCCGCGCGGAATTTTGACAGCTGACAGTGAAAGAAACCAAAAGTACAATAAAGAAAAACAACAACAAATTTAAATATGTCGGAATACGATTTTATTAATTTATTTTTATTTTTGTAACCACACCGAATGAAAACAATTTGACATTTCCTTCGCTTAAGTTCATTATGGGCAACTTGACTTTTCGTTGAACCTTAAGTGAGATTTTCGTTCGATTCTGACATACATAAGCTTAAGTTCGGTAAGTCTATTATGGTCAACCCTAAGCTCTAGAGTTGTAAAAGTAACGTCAAATCGAATACCCGTATGTATACGTTACTTTTGTTTTGAATAAGGCGTAAGATCCTTCAATGTCCCAAAGGTAGCAAAAGTTTCTGGTCGATTGTAAAAAACGTAAAAAACTCAACTAAGGCGTCTATACCGACGCTCTTCCACAATGACATTCCAGCTGTCACCCCCTAAGACAAAGCTAACCTACTTGCTGCCCATTTCGCAACCAGTTCTCAGCTGCCAGCCTGTACTTTGTCTCCGCCTGTACTAGTGTGCGTCAATTCCACCATGGGACTAATCCACTTACGCACTCGTACAGTCGCAAGGGTTCTTAAAGACCTCGACATACACAAAACCGCTAGTCCCGATGGAATTGCCCCAATAGTTCTGAAGAGGTGTTCTTTTACGCTGGCAAAACCACTGCGTAAGCTTTTTCACCTTTCTTACACCTCTGGCCCTTTCCGAGTAAGTGAAAAACAGCATTTGTCCAGCCTATACCCAAAAAAGGCGAATCATCTTCTCCCTCCAACTACCGACCCATTGCACTAACGTCCCTTCTTTCCAAGGTCATGGAAACGCTGATTAACCGTCAGCTTATGAATTATCTTGAATCACGGAAACTCCTCAATGACCGCCAATACGGTTTCCGCAGTAACAGATCCACTGGTGATATGATGGCATATCTCGCTGAAAAGTCGGATCACTCGCTTCACCAAGCAGGTGAAAGCAAAATTGTTGCACTGGATATTTCGAAAGCATTTGACAGGGTTTGGCATGAAGCCCTTTTGTCGAAAATGCGTGCTTTTGGGATCGATGAGTCTCTCTTTCAATGGATTATCCAAGTCTGATACTCACTTTGTAAATGCCGGTGTTCCCCAGGGCTCCGTTTTGTCTCCGACACTCTTTCTTATTTTTATAAATGATCTCTTGTCATTTATTTCTAATCCAATTCACTCCTTCGCTGACGACAGTACCCTCAGCTTCTCATATTCGTTCGTTTACGACCCTGCACTTCGGTTGTAGATAATGAGCGGCAGCGTATGTTAAGCTCATTAAATTCCGATATCGACAGCATCATCCAATGGGGTAAAAACAATAGAGTGGATTTTAATGCTTCCAAAACACAATGCTGTCTCTTGTCGTTAAAGCGTATAAATAACCCGCAGCCATTATACATAAATGGCACTTGCATCTCAGAAACTGAAAAGCTTTCTATCCTGGGTATGAGTGTTGCTCACAATCTTAATTGGAGCGACCATATATTCAGTGTCGCCAAGAATGCTCACCCTTAGATCTGGCTACAATCTATAAGGCGTTCATTCGCCCCAAATTAGAGTTTAACGCTCATGTCTGGTCCGGTGCTTCCAAGACCTCACTGCACCTACTAGACAGAATACAAAAACGAGCCATAAAACTGATAGGTGACTCCAGCATTACCAAAACATTAGACTCGCTGGAACACCGCAGGAATGTTACCTGCCTCTCCCTGTTTTATCGTTACTACCACCAAAAATGCTCTGATGAAATAGCCAGTTACATTCCGCCCCTTCAACATTTCTCCCGCAATACACGTCTCTAGGAATGCTCACCAATATACTCAGAAGCTCGCTTTCGGACGTACTGTCAAATATAGAGAATCTTTCATTAACCGAACCACACGAATCTGGAACTCCCTGCCGGATTCGGTCTTCCCCCCCTCAATGCAACATGCAAGCATTTAAGATCAATGTCCATCGGCATCTCCTCTATTCCTCTTCCTCTCTACTTTCTGCCCGCACTGTGTCGCCGACATAATAAGGTTATTAGACCTTGAGTGCGCGCAAACTAAAAAAAAAAAAAAAAAACGTACCGATCGACGATGATATACTAGATGCACAAGATACGTATCGATCCTGATACTTCGTTATACGCAAATACGGAAGAAACGAAATCGTGCTTGTAACAACGTTACCTGGTAACGTTTCGTTACCTGATACAAATTAGAATACCCGTTACTGAGTAACACTACGCTTTGTTACAGCTCTGCGACACTACCCAGCCCCAGCTGCAGCCACTACTAACAATAAATTTCTTTTGTGGAAATAATTATGTCGGGGCGGCGCGAACGCCATCCCCGGCTACCAAAAATTACACGCACGAGTTATTCGCATTAGGAATAATCGCGGAGGTCAACTCAGCCGGATGTGCAATGGCCAAGCCTCGCCCCGGGGGAACCGCCTTCATGATCACGGTAACCCCTACGCCAGGTAAGTATGCTTTTCTCCGCTCTTGATCACGTATTTACTCTGCATTGTGTTCAAAGTGGTTGTGAATTATATCTCGAATATAAAAATGAATACTTCTCTTTGTGCGTTCAATGTAGAAAGATTTTTTTTTCTGCATACATACATTTCATTATTAGATTTTATTTTTATATTACTTGCCCGGCGGGTCGTTTTACTAAGTGCATAGGGTATACATATGTACGTATCTGTCTTTTCAATCTTTTTTTCTCTTGTTTACAACCTAAGAAACAAGAAAACGGCGATTGTGCTTCGATGCTCTCCCGCTGTACACTATTTGTAGAAAGACAGAAGAAACAAACCATGTCCAATCGTATGATGAAGTGATTCTGCTGTGCAAAAGAAAAATATTTTGACTTGTGGAAATGATGATACATTACAACGGCATCCAAATGATGAATTTTAATTATTCATTTATCAACATCCTTGTTCATACGTTTGCAGCTGCTTCAAGGGCAGAGATTGGCCTCATCGAATGTTCTATTCAATGAGAGTCGCAATTGTATATGTATGTAGTACATACGTAAATGCTTGCAGGCCCTTATTTTATTTGCCCCTTATTTCGCTATAAAATGCAACCATGCCCTTGCAACAAGACGTAGACGCCACGCTTTCCGGCTACTACGTCAAGCAGGATATACATACCACGTACATACATACATATTGTTACGAAATTTATTCCCACACCGAATAGGGTTTGCACAACTGGATTGCGATAAACTACAATTGTCTTTTTATCCGAAACAAAACACCCTCACTTTTCTTGTTTCACCACAGACTAATTATCTGTGCAGCTTCACCACTTTTCTTTATTATCCAAAACCTATTGAACACTTTAAACCTTATTACACACACAAACCTTTATTGAAAGCTTTTATTTTCACACTGTTTTATCGATTGATCACACCGACTTGTCACACGCTGGTCAATTCCACAAACTGAATGAATGCCGAGGGCGAGCGTACGCGCTTATATATGTAGCTGTCGGTCCACCTCGAATGTTCGCCGTAGGAAGCTCCCCTTTAGAAATCTCATTGCGATGTCTGCTTCAAGAGAGCTTTCGAACTTCGACAGCGAGGTTCGAACTTAACAGTCGGTTTGTGTCTCCGCAGCACTGCCCTCCTCATAAACTTGTTCGTCCTCGAACAAGCGATTGGATCCTTCTCCGTAATATGGCGCTAACCTCTCTACGTGGACAATCTTATCCTTCGCCCGTCTGTTTCCCATCTGCTGTATTCGGTATACGACGTCATTAAGTTTCTTGATGACCTCATATGGCCTCTTTTCGTTGTGGGTTGTACAGCAATACGAATTGTCCGGTCTCGAATCCAGAAGTGTTCGCCCTCAAGTCGTATCGCGCCTTCATTTTATCGCTGACCTGATGAACTGATGAACTGATGGATGGAGTTCAGATGTTCCTTCTTTTCCGTTACGAAGACCTCCCTGCCGCTAGTTGTCGGTAGTACCACGCCGAACTTCAAGTCCGATGGAAGTCGAAGATCAGTTCCAAAAATGGCTTCAGCTGGTTATATTGCTGTTGAATTGTGCTGTGCCGAACGGTACGCCATTAAGAAAAGGGGAAGATGTTCATCCCCGTCCTTCTGATATCCAACGACGACTTTTCTCAAGTATTCCTCCATCGTCCGGTTGAACCTTTCGACCATGCCATCAGATTGTGGGTGTAATGGTGTTGTCCGTGTCTTTCTGATACCTAGCATGTCGCAGAGTTCTCTGAACACCGACGACTCGAAGTTCCTTCCTTGGTCTGAGTGCAGTTCCAGCGGTACTCCATAACGCGCAACCCAGTTGTTCACGAATGCATCCGAAATGGTTTTGGCTTCCTGGTTCGGGATGCAAAACACCTCAGGCCACTTGCTGAAGTGATCGATCACCACCAGCTCGTATTTGTTTCCAGCATTGCTCGTTGGGAATGGGCCTTCAATGTCCATGGCGATACGTTCGAACGGTGCTCCAACATTGTACTGCTACATATTTCCTCCAGTTTTCCTAACTGGACCCTTTGCCTTCGCACACTGTTCACACTTGCGAATGAAATTTGTGACCGACTCATGGCATCCTACCCAGTAGAAACGTCTCTTGATCTTTTCTACAGTCTTGTTAACACCAAGGTGACCCCCGCTTGGTCCCTCGTGGTATTCTCGGATGACCTCATCGATTTGTCCCTTTGGAATTACCAGCAGATCGTTTACAATGTTCCCGTCCTCACTTTCCCAACTGCGGTAGAGGCAACCGTCCTTCAGCTTCAAACTCTGCCATTGAGCCCCGTAAGCTTTCACGATTGGGCATTCACTGGATATTTCCTGCCAAGTTGGTCGAAAACCCCGTTCTTGGTAGTCGATGATGACTGCCAGATCGGCATCTTCTCGCTGCTTCCTTCCGACCTTCTCGACAGTCCAGGAATCCTCTGGCAACACATGGAAACGGCGGATGTCGGTGACCTGTTCCTTGGTTTCGGCACGTGAACAATGTTTGCATTCAACATCGCAAGGTCGCCTCGATAATGCATCCGCATTTCCATGACTGCTTCCCTTCCGGTGTTCGATGCTGGAGTCATAACTCTGGATTCTCTCTATCCATCTAGCAAGCTGGCCTTCCAGGTTTTTGAACTGCAGCAGCCACCTCAACGCTGCGTGGTCCGTCCTAAGATGAAAAGCTTGGCCATAGAGATATTTGTGGAAATGCTTGACACAGTCAACCACGGCTAAAAGCTCCCTCCTAGTTACACAGTAGTTCCTCTCCGGCTTCGATAGGATCCTACTGTAGTAAGCGATGACCCGTTCCCGCCCGTCAATCATTTGAGAGAGTACTCCTCCGATTCCATGTCCGCTTGCATCGGTGTCCAAAATAAACTTTTCTCCCGGGACAGGGTATGCAAGGATCTGCGCACTGCAGAGCAATTCCTTCAGGTGAACGAACGCTTCCTCCTGCGGCTTCTCCCACTTGAATGGCCGATTATTTTTGGTGAGCTCGTGCAAACTGCTGGCAACGTTTGCAAATCCTGGGATGAATCGCCTGTAATATGTGCAAAGTCCCAAGAATGACCTTAACTCATGAAGTTCTTCGGCCGCGGCTATTCCTTAACCGCTGAGATTTTCTCTTCATCTGTGTGGAATCCTTCTGCAGTCACCACATGTCACCTCGTTTTGGAAGAGCGAACATTTCTTCGGGCTCAATTTCAGTCCGGCTGCTTGAATACGTTGCAGTACCTCTTCAAGCTTCCTAAGGTGATCGTCGAAATCCTTGCCCATGACAATTACGTCATCTAGATAGACAAGGCAAGTCCTCCAGTGAAGTCCTCTTAGCACCCGGTTCATAAGTCTTTCGAATGTGGCTGGCGCGTTGCAAAGACCGAAGGGCATCACAGAGAATTGCCACAACTCTCCCCCGGTGGTGAACGCGGTCTTTTCCTTGTCTTGCTGGTCTAGCTCTATTTGCCAGTATCTACTTTGCAAGTCCAGCGTTGAGAACCACTTTGCACCAGATAGTGTGTCCAAGGTGTCGTCGATTCTCGGTAAAGGATAGCTGTCCTTCTCCGTGACGTCGTTCAGCAAAAACTGTCCAATATTTACGAAGCAGGGAGAGTGCTTTACTTTTTTGCTTCTCCACTAGATGTTGCGTCCACTCTCTGGCCATTGTTATCAAGAACGGTTTGGTTTTCTGGATTTCCCAGTGTTTCTTATCTTCGCAGTTCGTAACGGCGGCAGCTTCTTGGCATTGAGCGATCGTTGTTCCCTTGGGTATTGTCCTAGGTGTACTGGCAGGATTCAGGACTCGTACTGGAACTAGTTGGTCTTGTCGGGGTTCCACGAGAGCCCTTCCAACAACTATATCGCTGGGTCGATTTCTTTTGTCGGGTTCGACCACCCACATTAAGCTTGTCCCCGCATCTTCTTCTATCTTTGCCCAAACCACAGCTTCTGCATTCGGGGGAACTGTTTGGCGCGCTTGTACGACTATTCGTCTGACCTTGTTACCCTATCCATTATGGGAGCTCCAAGTTGCCATACTTCATCACTTTTTGGTTGAGGTCCAATGTGAAGCCATGCCTAATCATGAAGTCGACGCCAATTATGATGTCATCAGTGATGTCCGCAACGATGAAATCATGCTGAAATCCGACGGTACCCATCGTAATTCTTTTCGGGACCTTTCCCTTAACTTCCGCCTTCTCAACAGTTACTGTACGAAGCCTTACCTCGGAAAATGGTTCGATGTCAGAAACCAATCCGCTTCGGATGATTGAGTGAGTTGCGCACGTGTCCAACGTCAGCAGATATCGTCGCCCGTCCATCGTTCCCTCGATGACTAGGATGGTTGCACCCCTACAGATTCGGGATACGAGGACGCTGGGGCACTCCAATGTGGGAGCCAGCGCATGCCCCTCTGCACTGTCTCGTTTTAGTTTAACGGATTGTTAGGTGAACCTTTTGCACTTCCACGTTCGCGTCCACTACCTTGGTCTCTTTTTGGCGAACTAGACCTCGATCGCTTTCTTCGCGGACGGCAGTTTCTCGCAATGTGCCCCTGCTGGTCGCAGATGTAGCATCTACCCGGGAATGAACCACTCCTACTCGCCGTTGTTGTTCTGGAACTATCCTGGTCTGGAGATATGCGCCGTAGTTTGATGGAAGGTCGGCATATCAAGTGCGATGTCTCACATGCGAGAGCGCTGGCAACTGTCTCCTTGAAAGATTTCTTCGGCAGGAGAATCAAACTTCATTGCGTATCGGGGTCTCTTAGCCCTTGGATGAAAGAATCCGTTTTTAGTTTCCCCACCACATCAACTGGAACATCTGCGTAGGCAAGGTGGGATAGTCTCTCGATGTCGGCAGCATACTGTTGGATGGTCTCGTTTCCACGCTGCTTGCGTCCTTTAAGTTCCAGCTTGTGCATCTCCTGCATGTGCTCACTGCCGTATCTTCGATGAAGAGCATCCCATATGGCTGTGTATTTCCTTCTCTGGGTCTCCGGGATGGTCTGTAGAACGTCAGCTGCTTCACCTTTAAGGGAAATTACTAGGGCAACCACACGATCTTCTTCTCCCCATTGATTCCGTTCCGCTGTTGTCTCGAACTGGAGCTTAAAGATGTTAAATGCGCTCGTGCCGTAAAAGTTGGGGGCTGTGAGTTTCGATGCTGCAGTCGGTACGACGTTTCCTTGATGCTGGAGGTTCTGGAAAGTTTTCTCGAGTTTCAGAACCTTCTTGTCCAGTGTCTCGATTCTCTTTTCCTGGTTATTTTCAAGATCTAGAACCTTCTTGTCGAACCTCGACTCCAGTGTCTCGATTCTCTTTTCTTGATTATTCTCGAGATCTAGAACCTTCTTGTCGAACCTCAATTCTAGTGTCTCGATTCTCTCTTCGACGTCCTGGAATCGATCGTTGACTGTCTGCTGGATGTCTCTTAAGCTTTCTCGATTGTTCTCTAGCATCTCTTCTAACGTCTCCAGCTTCTCTAGTTTCTGGCCTATGGAAGTGGAATTTTCCTCCAACTTTCTACTTACGGCAACGGAATTTTCTTCCAGCTTTTGATCTAATTTCTAGCTCGGGGAGGTGGAATTTTCTTTCAACTTTTTGCTTACGGCAGCGGAATTTTCCTCCAGTTTTTGATCTAATTTCTGGCTCAGGGAGATGGAATTTTCCTCCAGCTTTTGACTCATAACATTAACAGCCGCAAGAATGTACTGTATGTCGAATATTGGCTCACTGGATGTCGACGGCTTCTCCACCCCGAACTCCTGGTTCTCCCAATCGACACCTTCTTCCTCCAACGCTGATCGCAGTCTCTCCACCAGCGTAATGCTAATTGTCAGAGCATTCTAGAGATTTCCGAAGGGGAACTTCCGACGGCGAACATTCGAGAAGGTGGACCGACAATCCAGTGGTGCGAACCCTATTCGGTGTGGGATTGAATATTTCGCAACAACACTGCTACAGACACGAACCGACGGTTATGTTCGGATTTCGCTGTCAAAGCTTGGAATGCTCTTATGAAGCTAAAATGATGGCAACTTTCAGCGGCATACTGCTGTATGTCAATCCCTGAGCATTTTAGGGACTTATGATGGAGAACGTCATCGACGAACAATCGAGAAAGTGGACCGAGGGCTATATATAATCGGGAGCACTCGCTCTCGGGAGCATTCAGTTTTCGGGATTCAATAACGAGTGATCAGTAGATTTTTTTTTTTTTTTTTTTTGTTTGCTGAAGGCTTCTGCCATCCGCTGGAGCACTCAGACGCAATCACTGGTCCATTGTACTCCAGACAGACGCCTTACATTACTGTATTTTCTCCGTTTTCCGGAGAGAAATTTGAAGGAGCTTCAGTGATGTAGAGCTAAGGGATTCGGCACACACCACGTCGGCTCCAAGGGTGCGCCACCGTATGCGAGCAAAGGCGGGATAATAACAGAGGAAATGCTCTGCAGTATCATCCTCCTCCTCGCCACATGCAGCACAGGTAGGCGTCTCACTGATGCCGAGCACGTAGAGATGCTTGGTAAAAGTGTAATGGCCCGTGATAACTCCCACAAGCCTTCTGCAGTTGATTCTCCTTAAAGACAGGAGGAATGCTGCAAATTTTCAGACATCAGGGCATACGCGCTTAGTCATCCTGCAACCCGGACAATCCCTCCATCTACGGTTGTGTGTGTTAAATACACAATCGTTAATGTAGGAATTTACCGTGGACGCAGGTAGACCTAGAGCGGGTTCAGGTCCTGAGAAGCTCTCCTCTGAACCCATTCTAGCGAGTTCATCAGAGGTCTCATTTCCTGGGATCCCAGAGTGGCCTGGAACCCATACAAGCCTTAATGAATTTAGTCTGCCGACTCTGTTCAAGAAGGACTTGAGTTCAAGCACTAATTTGGAGCTAGTTAAGGGGTTACACACAACTTTTAGTGCAGCTTGGCTGTCACTACAAACGCATATGCTTTCCCCCTTCCACCTGTGCTTCACAACATAGTGCATGGCCATTAGGATTGCGTATATCTCTGATTGGAAGACAGACGCATATTTTCCTAAGGAGAAGTGCAGTCGGATGTTTTCGCGCTCAAAGAAGACCCCAGCACCGGACCCCCGCCCAGATCTGGAGCCATCCGTGAAAATGCGAAGACTATCCTTTCCAGGTTCAGTATCCAGCCATAGCCAATCCTGACGCCATGGAAACTCGACTGTGAAATTACGACGCAATAGGATAACGGGCGTCAGTGCGTCAGAAGGCATGTCCATGAGACAGGGGTTGCAGGACAATTCTTGCGCAAGCACACCGTTATTCCTATGCGAGTTGTACCAAAAGCCATTTCTCTTCAGACGAGACATGGCTTTCAGAGCACACCCTCTGATAAATATATCAAGAGGTGGAAGGTTCATCATAACATCTAGAGCAGCGCCCGGCGTGCTGGGGAAAGCCCCCGTGTAGCTGAGACGAACCGTTCTTTGAAGTTTGGTGAAAGAAGCTACGACGTGTTTGCGTTTTAGTCTGTTCCACCAGACAACCGGTGCATATTAGATTATAGGTCTTATCGTTGCCGTGTAGATCCAAAGGACCTTTGCCGGCGATAAGCCCCATGTTTTGCCAAAAGCTCCTTTGCATTGCCAGAAAGCTGACAGCGCTTTGGTGGTTTTTGACTCAACACGTTTTGACCAGAGAAGCTTACTATCTAAGATGACTCCTAGATACTTAGCCTCCTTGGATATCGGGATGGAAGTGCCTTTTAGTACCAGCTGAGTCATGTCAGTATTTTTCCTCCTTCTCGTAAAGAGAACGACATCGGTCTTAAGAGGATTGACTGACAGCCCATTTCTGGTACACCAATCATCGATCACATTTAGCGCCGCCTGTGCTTTGCGACGGACAGTCGCCAAACATGAGCCGACAGAAAGAATGGCGCCGTCATCCGCATAGGCCTGGGCGTAGATTCCAGAGGCATTGAGAGCATCAAGCAGGGAATGGATATACAATCGATATACAGTGTGAAAGTAATCAAGCCACCTAGTGAGTTGTAGAGAAAATGTGTGTAATAAAGGTGTGTGTAAGCAATAAAGTGTAAAGTGTGTAAATGCTTGTAATAAAGCTTAAGCACCCAGATAATTGATCTAAGGTGGTGGAATAAATAAAATGTGTGTTATGAATAAAAAGTAGACAGTTGTAGTTACGTATCTCTAGTGAGACTATTTTCTGTAGCAATTTGAAATAGCTTGCCTCCGATTGTCTGTTTCTTAGAAATATTGTGAGGTAGACTAGACCCACTGACACTATATTATCATGTCCTGTCGACAGTAGTTTGTTTTCTTCTTTACCGAGAGTGTGTAACTTCATAATTAAATAGAGCCATCCACTGCCCTAAATTGATTTGCAATATTTTCAAACCTGTCGTTTGTGACTTCGTAATTAACCTTTACAACCGAATCATTTTATATGAACAAATGCCAACAAAAGTGCTTGACGATGAACCTTGTTGCTCAAAATAACAATTCCATGTCCTGGCATCACATCATCAAGCCATTTGATCACTCATCCACAGAAACACTACTAAATCATCACTCTCCCTAATTGCAACATTCTAGATACTATGTATGTACGTACTATTGCAACGATATCATCTACCATCCATTCCATTGTTATTGTCGTGCTCCTTCGTACTCCTGGAATACAATACGACAAATCCATTCAATCATCGACAAACAAAACCTCGCACACGAGTACGGGACACAAATTCACATTCCAGGCACATATGAGTCATTCAATCCTCTGTTCATGTCCCTATACGTCCTGGCACGTAGCTCATCAGGAGCGTTAACCTGCTCGAGTCAAGTGCCAGTGTGTGTACCCATGCATTCGTGTTTGCTTGACGAACACCTTTTGCAATGAAATATGAAAATTCCAAGAGACGATAGCGAGTGTGCCAGCATGTTTGCTTCCATCCGAACTATCTGGAAGATCAATAATAGTAATCAATCTGCAGGAGGTATTTACAGGATATGCATTACCCACTCTTTCACACCTCCTACTTCCTCCTACTTGGGTGTTACCAGATGAAAGAAAAGTGCTAATGGTTCCAAATGAAAGCTTTGCCCTTCGTAATCCTTCTCAAGAA
Organism: Eumerus sabulonum; assembly: GCA_951905685.1. Taxonomy (NCBI): domain Eukaryota; kingdom Metazoa; phylum Arthropoda; class Insecta; order Diptera; family Syrphidae; genus Eumerus; species Eumerus sabulonum. Next base: position 10,534,132 of record OX645061.1, on the reverse strand, counting down.
ATTTACTTCATCACATTGGTTTCAGTTCTCCGTAGGATCGCCTCTTACTTGCAATGACCGACTGTAGAAACATCTAAGTACTAATCGCCAAATAGAGAGCTATGTAAGCAAGTGAAGGAGAGGCATATTATCCTTTCATGTGTTATTGGCAATTTTCGAATAAATATTTAATCGAACTTGTGTCCTTATTCGACTCGTACGCTCTGTGCTTCCGACGTTTTTGCATTTTTGGTGGCCAAAGTTTTCCAAGAACTTTGATGAAATCACAAGGATATGCCGCCAGGGTGGCAGTTCGAGGAATGCAAAAGTCCTTGAGAAGTCGAAGAATCTTTCAATGCTTGAAGACAGCATCATATGAAGAGAGAAGAAGCCATGACGCTACGTACCTTCGTATGCTGCGGAGGAAGCAATGATTTCCTTGATCCAGTCTTGTGTGGTATAGGCATCGCCTTTGGATTGACTTTTGCTTATCTAGATTCGGGTGCGGTGGCGTGGCGACTATGAGGTTTATCGGCTTTCGCAGAGGAGCTGATGGATTAAGTAGTTTATCCAATTGGCTTAGATGACTAATCAATTGTAGGGACTTGGATGGGTGTTTTTATCTTTCTTGTTTACATGTTTCCTAAGTTCTTCGTGGTGCTTATCGATGAGCAAATGCTTTGAGTAGACATCATAGGGTGGAGGCGCGCTTCCTTAATTGATTAATGGACAGATAGTTGGAAATTAAAAGGAAATTGAAGGAATTCAGTCAGAATTAGCTCGTAGACGTATTAGCTTTTGAATTGTATGTAAAGAAAGATTGGTGGCGAACACATATATGTAGGTATATACGTACATAGCTGTGACTACATCAACATTTATTGCTTGCAGGAAGCTACAAACTATTATTGCGGCAGTTGCCTTAAGACGAGAAGACCATTGTTAAGACGATTAGGCCTTTTAAGTCTGTTGAACCAATAAACTTCTCTAGCACGGTCTATTGCTCCCAGTTGGGTCCCAGTTGGGACCTTCGATTCGGTCATCCCTCGGGGTTGGACTCGAAGACTCTTCTGCATGGCCTAGCCGCCTTAGACGTAGGAATCGTAGCGCCTAACTAGAGTCATATCGCTGTAAAGCCCGTAAAGCTCGTGGTTGAATCTTCTCTTCCACACCCCGTGTATACAAGCGGGGCCATAGACTAAGGGCCTCCTCATCCGCTATTGTTAAAGTCCAGCGCTCTGCGCCATAGATGACGACTGGGATGATTAAGCCGAAAGAGGCAGCGGTTGGCAAGGGTAATTCTGCGTTTGCTTTCAGCGCTGGTATTGTTGTCGCTGGTCACTACGAGCCAAGATAGACCAAATTCTTCACCAATTCGAGTTGGTAGCTGCCAATTGTGAAGCTGAGGGAGCGGGAGCGAGCAAACAGAGCAAAGAAGTTGTTCGCGTTTAACATGGCAAACGCCAGCTTCGATCTCTGTCCCTGTGAAACCAAATTGACACACAGCCTCCGCGTGGCTCCCGTGGTTAGCTACCCTGGAACCCGCCAGATAGAGAACCAATGTGTGCAGCGACACAACCCCTTGTTCCTCGGGAAGGAGGAACCTGGTCCTCCAGGTTGGGGGTTGTGCTTAGGGGTAACATCCCTATCACGTAAAAACCTATTTGTTCCGAAACAACAACAAGCCTCGGATACGGACGGATACAAAGCTGACGACCCCTGCAAGCGACTAACGGACTTGAGAGTCTGCACCTGGAATGTGAGGTCTCTTAACAGACCGGGTGCAGGCGATCAATTGGAGCAAATCCTCAACTGCTACAAAGCAGATATAACCGCACTCCAAGAAGTGCAATGGGATGGACCAGGCCAAAGACGGATGAAAAACTGCGACATCTACTACGGGAACTGCTAAAAGGAGATAAACCGCGCCTATTCGGGTGCGGCTTCGTTATTCGAGGAAGACTCCAACAAAAAGTCTTAAGCTTTCGGGATGTAAGCGAACGCCTCATAACAATCCGCATCAAAGCTAAATTTGGAAACATTAGCTTAATATGCGCTCACGCCCCAACGGAAGAAAAGGACGATCGACTCAAAGAAGAATTCTACGAACTCCTAGACAGAACATATGCCCAATGCCCCAGCTACGACACAAAAATAGTTCTAGGCGATTTTAATGCAAAACTGGGCCAAGAGGACGTATTTGAGTGCATAGCCTCAAATACTTAGGCTAATCGATTTCCTAACGGGGCATAACCTCCTTGTAGCAAGCTCGCGATTCCCCCTTCTCAACATCCACAAGGGTACCTGGCGGTCTTTTGATCAATCGACCACCAACCAGATTGATCACATTACGATCGACGGCAGACACTCCTCCAGTAGTCTTGACGTACGAACCTTCCGAGGGGCCAACATCGACCCGGAATACTACCTTGTTGTAGCCAAGGTACGAATGAGGATATCAAGAATGCTTAGGAGTCGAGTAGAACTACGTAAATTTTACGTCGGAAAGCTACAATCGTAAGAGACTGCCAGAATCTTTGCCGATCGTGTCCCCTCCAAGCTCTCTCAAAATCCGCCCACAGCAGCACAAAGAATAGAGCAGGAATGGCGTATTGCCAGAGCGCCGCCGTCAGAGACGCTGCCTCAAAGGTGCTGGGTTTCAAACCGCCACTACCTAGAAATCCCTGATTCGATGAACAATGCGAACAAGCCCATGAGGCAAAACAAGAGGCATGTAAAGCCATGCTGCAACGACGGACGAGAGCTGCTTGCGAAATCTATTAACAGAAGAGAAAGGAGGAACACACGGTTTTCAGAAGAAAGAAGAGAGAGCACAGAAAGCGTGAGCACGGAGATGGAGATATGCTTCCGCAGGAATAACGCCCGGAAGTTTTTCAACAAGGTAAAACGAACAGGCCATGGCTACAAAACCAGAACGGCGGCCTGGCAGGGATGAAAATGGAGGACTGGTAGTAGAATCACAGTCGATGCTGAGGATTCGGAAAAACCACTTCTGCAGACCGTATAATGGCGATGACAGACAAGATACCGCTGTCAAGCAGAACGACCCGTTCGTAATGGAGAACGATGTAAGAGAATTCCGTTCACCCGACCTAGTCGAAGTCAAAGTCTAATAAAGCCCCGGGCGCAGACGGCCTGACTGCTGAGCTTCTTAAGGTGGCTGGAGATGAGCCGGTAAGGTGCATGCACCATCTCATTTGCAAGGTATGGTCGGAGGAAAGCATGCCCGAGGAATGGGATCTCAGCATCGCTTGCTCGGTCCATAAGAAAGGAGACCCCTATAACTGCGCCAACTGTAGGGGAATAAGTCTCCTTAACATCGCATATAAGATCTTCTCTGCCGTATTGTGTGAACGCCTGAAACCGTTTGTGGATAACCTGATCAGCTCTTATCAATGTGGTTTCAGGCCAGGTAAATCGACAATAGACCAAATATTTACGCTACGGCAGATCTTGGAGAAGACCCAGGAATACCAAATCGACACTTACCACCTCTTCGTCGATTTCAAGGCTGCATATGACAGCGTGTATAGAGATGAGCTATACAAAGCCATGTCTAGTTTTAACATCCCTGCCAAACGCGTCCGACTGTGCAGGATGACAATGGAATTCTCGCTGCGCCATTAAGGTCGGTAATGAGCAAACTGAGACCTTTGATAAGGCCGATGTTATAAAATTTAGCCTTAGAACGGATCGTTATGAGCCGTTCGCTCACATGCCGAAAGCTTAGGACTTTTTGCCTTAATCCACCTCGAACAGCAAATCCGCATGCGAGCAATCGTTGTCCTCTCTCCCCACAGAAGTCCCCGTAGTAAATGTCGCAGTTTTTCACCCGCTTCATAACCGGTCCGTTCCATCGCATTTCCTGGATGGTGGTGATGTCCGCTTTATAGCGGTCTAGGGCGCCACCAAGTTGTTCGGCTGCACGTGGCCTGTTTAGGGACCTTGCATTCCATGTACAGAGCCGAAGATCCTTGTCCTTTTTTCGTTTTTTGCAAGGGTCGTCAACATTAATCCGGTCCGTTTCATCTGAGGTTTGTGGTTGTTTCGGAGCATGTGGTTTTTGTTTACGGTTACGGCTTACTAGCCGTAGTCCAACCGATTAATCCTGTTATTTGGCGCACGAGGCTCGCCATTCGCCCTTCCTCGTCTGCAATTTTCATAGGAAATCTCCAGATAGCACCACGAGGAGGTGGGGATGGGACTTACTAACAGTACTACTTACATTACTAACATTGTTCATTAACAGACTCTTGGATAAGTTGCCCACAGGATGAAAATGAGTGAAAACCTTCTAATAACGGTGACTATTACGAATCAAGTCGTTTCAGTTATACGGCTGACTCACCAAATTTCAGTTTACACATGTAAGTTGTAAGTAGAGGCTACTGCGAACGCAGCTATCGCTAAAGTGAAAGATTGGCTCTCAATTGCCGGTCTGTAACCAAAAAACGGAGGCGGTGCTTATAACCAGCCATAAAAAGGTGGAATATGCGAGCTTCTTAGTCGGAGATCGGGCGATAAGGTCCAAGAAAGCAGTCAAGTATCTAGGGGTCATCCTAGACAACACGCCTTCTTTCAGGGATCACAAACTGTATGTTAGCGAGAAGGCATCACACGCACAACGAGCTCTTTCGCGATTGCTTCCGAATATAGGCGGTTCCGGATATGCCCGCAGAGTCCTACTCTCACGGATAGTCAGCTCAGTCCTACTCTACGCTGCTCCAATTTGGGCGGAAGCCCTTGCAGTAAAAGGACTAAATTGGATTCAGTCTATCGACAGTGCGCAATAAGAGTAATGTGCGGGTTCAGGACCATATCAGATGATGCAGCGTTCGTGATAGCAGGAATACTACCCATCGATATATTGGCAGACGAGCTCAAAAGGGTATACCGCAGGCGAACACCAGACCGGCAACAGACTAGGCCTATAAAAGCAGAAGAACGGGCAGAATCCATGGCAATGTGGCAAGTCAGATGGGACACTTCCACAAAAGGAAGTGGATAGAGTTCAGCTGCTCCTTCTTTTCGGTAACGAAGTCTTCCCTGCCGCTTGTTGTCGATAGTACCAGTACCACTTCAAGTCCGATAGAAGTCGGAGATCGGTTCCAAAAATGGCTTCATTTGGTGTTATTGCCGTTGAATTGTGCTGTGCCGAACGGTACGCCATTAAGAAACGGAGGAAATGTTCATCCGAGTCCTTCTGATCTATAATGACGACTTTTCTCAAGTATTTCTCCATCGTTCGGTTGAACCTTAGGTTAGGGATAGGTTGACGTGCTAGGCGTAAGCCACACTTAGGCCGCAACCGGCCCATTGTGATACCACCTGGATCAGGTTACCCTAATCCGCTACCTGGGAACCAACCGGTGCTTCTAATAAAGCGGTGGAGTTGAGCTATTTTTTGGTTTGCTAGCTCACTCAGATTGTCAAAGAAGTGCGCGCCGAGGTAAATCCTCCTGCGATTCGCAAAAGAGGGACATGAGCTGAGGAGATGGCGTATTGATTCCTCCTCCTCCTCGTCCATGCAGCCGCGACAGAATTCATTGTAGGGTAGCCCCAGTCTGGCGGCGTGTTTTCCAATGGTGCAGTGACCTGTAATGACCCCCACTAGGGTGCTTAAGGTTGCCCTTTTGGTTGCCACCAGGTCCCTGGTTCGTCCTAAGTTTAACTTAGGCCACAATTGTTTGGTGATAAGGCCGATATTACTCTCATTCCATTGGAGATTGGTCTCCTCTATGGTTTGAAGCTTTATCATGTGCTTTACCGTACTTATTGGTGTTTCTAGGTACCCGAGGGTAGGTAGGCTGAGTGTGCTTGACCCTAACTTTGCGAGTTCGTCGGCCGCGCAGTTTCCTGGAATATCCCTATGCCCGGGAACCCACAGTATTTTAATGTTGAACTGTTCAGCCATCTCATCTAGAGATAGGCGACAGTTAATGGATGTTTTTGATTTGTGGGTTACCGCTGCCAGGGATTTTATCGCAGATTGGCTATCCGTGCAAATGATAATATCCTTTGTGGATACTACATTGATCCTGAGCCATGCCAGGGCCTCCGTTATCGCAGTTATTTCTGCCTGATACGCACTGCAGTGATTTGAGAGTCTGAATGATAGGTTGGGGTTAGGTTCCTTGGAGTAGACCCCACTGCCTCCACCCGACTCCATCTTAGAGCCATCGGTATAGAGGGAGATCGAGTCCTTTGGTATGACTTTCCCTTCAGCCCATTCCTCCCTGGATGGCAAGACAACTTCGAAGTTCCTGGTGAACACATTCTGCGGGTTGATGTAGTCAGTGTCCATGGGTACTTTGAAGTGTTTTAGAATAGAGGTGTGGCCTTTTTGAGATGTGGGCCATTTTCTTATGCTCCTCATCCTTAGGGCCGCGCATGCAGCAACTTGCTTGCTGAAAAGGTTTAATGCTGGAAGATGTAGTAGAACATTAAAGGCCTCCGTGGGGGTTGATCTGATCGCTCCGCTTATATATAAGCTGGCCGATCTTTGTACCTTCCCCAGAAGGTTTCGATTGACTGCTTTGTCCAGAGCAGTCCACCAGACTACGACGCCATACAGGAGGATAGGCCTTATGACTGCTGTGTAAAGAAAGTACATAATGCTTGGTTGGAGACCCCACCTCCTGCCCACTACTTTCTTACAGCTGTAGAGGGCAACAGTTGCTTTCTTGACCCGATCAAGAATGTTGGGTTTCCAATTCAGCCTCCTGTCAAGGACTAGGCCTAGATATTTAGCCTTAGGCGCGTGGAAAAAAAGAGAACAATATCCCGCGAATCGTGCATGCTGGCAACACGGGTTCCCAGTATCTCTTGAAGATTCCACATCCTTGGGCGCAACCAAAAAAAAAAAAAAAACATGTAAGTTGTCAAGAAGTGCGTCAAGTGACATACATACATACCTCCACCACAATGTTAGTTGCTATATTTAAAATTACCAGGAAACCATCCACTCACTCCTTACACGCTACCATGCTTCCTTACACGACCCAAGAGGACTTGAGCAACATCCTTAAAAGCTATCCCTTTGTCTTTCAAGTGAATCCTAACGCTGAAGTGCACCCTTTTCATTACTATTGCGCACAACACATTACATGGCTCCACTCCTTACTGTGCCAAGTGTGCAAAAACAAAAAACAAAAACAAATGTTTGTCACTAATTAGATTACATATTTGAAGAACTCCGTTGAAAACTCAATTAAAGTTAATAAGAGCCTATCTCCGTGCCCCGAAAGAATGCAGCACACAACACACTCAACCTTCAGTGCCTGCCACTTCTAGTTAATTAGAATGCAGGACGTCAACACAAACAAAATAGAATAAGATACAATAGAAGGGAACGGGTAGGATGGAGGAGGTCGCGCTGAATAGTAGATAACCAACAAACCACTTCACAATTCAGCGTACATAAGTTGACAGAACACAAGCAGAGCAGTTCAGTTCAGTTCAAAAACTAAGTCAAGGTACGAGAAGGACTCAGTAGAGTCTACTCTCCAACCAGCCCAAGGAGTACCTATCAATTGACCTCTACGACACTACTATTCTTACAGATACTCAGCAACTATTACAACCTGTTAGGATGCACATATGAATGTATGTAGGTATGTACACGACATTTGTACATTTATTACAGCTATCACAAAAGGTTGCACTTACTCGGATGCGGATTTGTCGTGGGAAAGCGGTTAAGGTCGAAGGTCATCGACTTTAAACCTATAAGTGATCGCCTGGCTGTGATCCGCATCAGAGGCAGATTTTATAACATCAGCCTTATATGTGCACACGCCCCTACCGACGAGGCTGAAGACCCTATCAAGGAGGACTTCTATGACCTCCTGGACAACGCCTACGGAGCTTGTCCGGAGTACGATGTAAAAATCGCGCTCGGGGACTTCAACGCCAAAATCGGTAAGGAAAACACCCTTGGCGGAGTGATCGAAAAGCACAGCCTCCACGATACAACAACAGATAACGGCTTCCGACTCGCTGACTTTGCGACAGCTCGTAATGCGGTGATAAGTAGCACAAGATTCCCTCGCAAGCGAATCCACACGGCAACCTGGCGATCTCCGGACGGTCGAACCGCCAACCAAATCGACCATGTGCTCATTGACACAAGGCACTCGTCAAACATCCTGGATGTGCGAACATTCAGAGGGGCAAATGTCGACTCTGACCACTTCCTCGTAGCAGCAAGATTCAGAGCTCGACTGTCTAATGTCAGAAAGCTGCACCAGCCCATCAGGAGGAGGTTCGACATTGGGCGCCTGAGCACACCGGAGGTTGCCAGTGTCTACAGGGAGCAGCTGAGCGAAAGACTCTACGGTATGCCTACGTCGAACACAAATGCTAATAATATGTGGCTGCATTGCCGCTCAGCCATTCAGGAAGTAGCCGAAACCACCTTAGGATACCTACCACCCCCGACAAGAAACCCGTGGTATGATGGCGAGTGTGAGCAGAAAAAGGCAGCAACCGACGAGGCGTACCAAAAGGCGCTGCAGAGGAAAACCAGGGCAGCGCAAGAAGAGTACCGAGCCAGAAGAAGGGAGGGGAAAAAACTACTGCGACAAAAGAAAAGAATCTTCGCAGCCTCCCAGCTCAAGGATATCGAGGAGTCTAGGGATAAGCATAGCACACGAGACTCTTACAAAAAAAGCCAAAGACCTTGCAGGAGGCTTCAAAAGGGGCACCCAGGCTCTTCGAAACTGCGAGGGTAATCTTGTCACCGACCCGCAGGGAATAGTGGATGCATTTAAGCAGCATTTCCAACAGCTGCTTAACGAGCATGACCAAGAGAGAGTGGTAGGGACTGAGGAAATCCCAACTCCAGCCGCTGAAGTAGTCCTCCCACCCAGCATCGAAGAAGTCGGCACAGCTATTCAGAAGCTGAAGAACAACAAGGCCGCAGGCTCAGATGGCTTGCCATCAGAGCTCTTCAAGGCTGGCGGCGATGTTCTGGTAGGGAGCATGCACCAGATCATCTGCAGAATTTGGGAAGATGAAAGCATGCCCGATGACTGAAATACCAGCCCTACTATATGCCCCATCCACAAAAAAGGCGATCCTACCTCTTGCAAGAACTATAGAGGTATATCCCTGCTCAATGTCGCATACAAGATCCTGTCCAGCGTATTGTGTGAACGTCTAAAACCATTTTGCACGGCACTAATCGGCAGCTACCAGTGCGGCTTCCGGCCCGGCAAATCGACTATAGACCAAATTTTCACACTTCGACAAATCCTGGAAAAGACCAACGAGTTTCGAATCGATAAACACCATCTTTTCATTGATTTCAAAGCCGCATACGACAGCATTCATCGTGAAGAACTGTTTGGGGCGATGGCCGAATTCGGAATCCCGGTAAAACTGATCCAGTTGTGTCGCGCCACGCTAAAAAACACGCGATGCACCGTGCAACTCCGTTCTAGGACTTCGGAACCATTCGAAACATGCACCGGATTTCGGCAAGGAGATGCGCTGTCATGTGACTTCTTCAACCTGGTGGTGGAGCAGATAGTGCGACGGGCAAGCGTCAACAGGGAAGGCACTGTCTTTTACAAGTCCATCCAGCTGCTAGGATATCGCACTCACGGCGATTGAAGAACTGGCGAAACGAGTTGGTCTTAAGGTCAATGAGGACAAAACGAAGTACATGCTGTCAAGCAAAAACCAATCCGTCGCTCACCACCTTGGACAAAATATAACGATTGACAGCTATAATCTCGAGGTAGTTAAGGAGTTTGTCTACCTCGGGCCAAACGTAAATTCCACATATGACACCACAGTGGAGATCCGGCATAGAATCGCCTTTGGCAACCGCTGCTACTTCGGCTTGTCCAAACAACTGGAGTCAAAACTTCTCACTCGAAAGACCAAAGTCATGCTTTACAAAACGCTCATACTACCAGTCTTGCTGTACGGAGCCGAAAGCTGGACGATAAGCAGGACATCGGAGCTGATTTTGGGTTCTTTCGAGAGAAAAATTCTGCGCCGGATATTTGGTCCTGTCTGTGAGGAGAGTGAATGGGGAAGAAGACACAACCGCGAACTGTACGAGCTGTACCGAGATGTGGATGTAGTCCGGAAGGTAAGGATCCGTCGACTACACTGGCTCGGCCACATCGAGCGCATGAACATCAACGCTCCAGCTAAGAGGGTCTTCGACTCCGAGCCTCCTGGTTCGAGAAGAAGAGGAAGACCGAACCTTCGGTATAAAGACCAAGTAATCGCGGATGTAAGACATCTTGGTCTTGACAACTTGACCGTCAAGGATGGAAGGCAGCTATAGCTCAGGCTCAGATCCTCCATGGATCGCTGGCCTGATAAGTAAGTAAGTAAGTAAGTAGGTATGTACACATATACTAAAAGGACTTACCTGCCTTTGGAACTAATGAAATCACTACCTGCCCACGGCTAAGTACACTGTCGTCTGTAACCACACCAGCGTTCTGGTCTCTAAGTAGTTGGGTGGACGTTTGGAACTGTGTTGACGCATCGGCCAATTGATACAATGCCAAGTGGCCGATGAAACATGTCGTAACAACTATCAATCGCACCTGATCTCGGAACACTCGGCGGTTATGATGCCACAAGGTACAGCTACTGATGAGCATGATTCTCTTTTCCTGACAATTTCTTCGATTTCCGTTCAGTCCTGGCTTCCGGTGTGGTATCTTAATGACGTACTTAAGTCACTAGAGATTCTTGAAATGGGTTATCTCGAGAGACACTCAACGAGTATTGTACAATGTACGGACAAGCCAGGTAAAGTCCTAGTGTCCTTTCCCTACTATCCCTATATGATGGCGCCACTTGAACAAATGCACCGGCAAGCACTTTTATTCCTCGAGAGGATAATGGATTTCAGGTGAGAGCAGGAGAAGCAGACACAAACGGAAATGCAAAAAGGGGACGTCTGACAATCTGGAGGGTATTCCTTGTCTCTGATAGTATAACAGAGAGCTCCGCTTTCTTCTTCTTATCCTTAGTGGTGGTCGTTTTCCTTGTCGTTGTTCTAGTCACTGGAAACCTTTAAGATATCACAACCGCGCAAGGTTTTTTGTTCGGATATTCGTTTAAAGTTACTTTGATGCGTTGCAACGACTACAAAACCTACTGATTCGCCGGAAAGTCTTTCAAAATCTAAAACACCTCTTGCCATACCATATCGTACGCGCCATAGATGTGTCAAGAGCGGAACGGACAGGAGTCTTACTTACTTACTTACTTAACGGGCGCTACAGTTCGGGGTGAACCTGGGCCTCAACCAACATGCCTCTCCACCTAGCACGATCTTTCGCTAGTCTTTTCCAATGCCGCACGCCCAGTTGGTTGAGGTCCCCTTCCACCTGTGCGCGCCACCTTAGGTGCGGCCGTCCTCTATTTCTTCGTCCCTCGGGGTTGGATTCAAAGACTCTACGGGCTGGAGCTGTGGTGTCCATTCGCTCTACATGGCCTAGCCATCTTAGGCGTTGGATCCGTAGACGCCTAACCAGACTCATGTCGCTGTACAACCCGTACAGTTCGTGATTGAATCTTCTCCTCCAACCCTCCTCTGTGTTTATGGGACCGAAAATCGAACGCAGAATCTTTCTCTCGAAACGACCAAGGATTTCCTCATCCGCTTTAGATAAAGTCCATGTTTCTGCGCCGTATAACAGGACCGGGATAATTAAGGTCTTATATAAGGTCAACTTGGTCGTACGAGAGAGGGCTCTACTTCTCAGTTGCCTCTTGAGCCCAAAGAAGCAGCGGTTGGCAAGAGTAATTCTGCGCTTGATTTCGAAACTGGTGTCGTTGTTCCAAGTCACCGCGGAGCCGAGGTATATGAAGTCCTTAACTACCTCGAACTTATATCTGCCAATATGCACGTTCTGTCCAAGACGTCGGTGGTAAATGTCCTTTTTCGATGACAGCAGATATTTAGTCTTGCCCTCATTAACTGCCAAACCAATTTTTGCCGCCTCCATCTCCATACTCGCAAACGCCTCACTGACATCTCGCTGCGATCTACCTATTATGTCAATGTCGTCGGCGTATGCAAGGAGTTGCGAGGATTTGAAGTAGATTGTGCGTCTTGTATTGGCCTGTGATTTTTGCACAATCATTTCCAATACGATGTTGAAGAAATCACACGACAGCGCATCGCCCTGCCTAAATCCTTTTTTGACATCAAAACTATCGGTGAGGTGCTCACCGATTCGGATGGAGCAGCGAGCATTTTCCAAGGTCATCCTGCATAGTCTGACGAGCTTCGCAGGGATGTCAAAAGTAAACATGGCGTTATATAGCTCGTCTCTAATTACGCTGTCGTATGCGGCCTTGAAGTCGACGAATAGATGGTGCGTATCGACTTGAAACTCATTGGTTTTCTCCAGGATCTGCCGTAGTGTGAAGATTTGATCGATGGTGGACTTCCCTGGCCTGAAGCCACACTGATAAGGACCTATCAGCTTGTTTACGAATGGCTTCAGGCGTTCACACAAAACGGCAGCGAAGATCTTGTATGCGACATTAAGGAGACTTATTCCTCTATAGTTGGCGCAGTCAAAGGGATCTCCTTTTTTGTGGATCGGGCAAACAATGCTGAGACTCCTGTCCTCGGGCATGCTTTCCTCTGACCATATCTTACAGATGAGCCGGTGCATGCTCCTAACCAGCTCACCCCCAGCCGCTTTGAAGAGCTCAGCAGACAGTCCATCTGCGCCAGCAGCTTTATTCGACTTGAGTTTCGACATGGCAATCTCAACTTCGTCGAGGTCAGGGAGACGGAATTCTCTGCGATCTTCGTCGTTAAAAAATGGATCATTCTGCCTGACGGCGGTATGTTGGTTGTCATCGCCGTTATACAGTGGTTTTTCCAAATTCTCAGCATCGACTGCGATTCTACTACTAGGTGTCCGTTCTCATCCTTACAGGCCTCCGTTCGGGCTTTATAGCCTTGAGACATTCGTTTTATCTGTTAATACAATCTTCGAACGTCGTGGCTGCAATAGCACCTCTCCAAGTTTTCAATCGCCCGCTTCTCGTGCTCTTTCTTTTTTCTCTTGAGAAGCTTATGTTCCTCCCTTCTCTTAAGCTCGTAGAGCTCACGAGCCGCTCTTGTTTTTTTGTGTAGTGAGGCTTTGTATGCCTCCTGCTTTTCCGCATGAATCCTTCTACACTCGTCATCGAACCAGGTGTTTCGTCGTGGTGGAGCTTTAAGGCCCAGCACTTCCGTTGCTGTGCTCTTCAGGGCTTGTTTGCACAGGCTCCATTGTTGCTCTACTGACTGAGTGGAGGATTGAGGTGTATCGGAGAGCTTAAGGGAGACGCGGTTGGCAAAAGCACTGGCGATCTCCGGCGATAGTAGCTTTCCGACGTCATAGCTTGGTGTTCTAACTCTACTCCGCGGTGTTCGTGTTATGCGCTGACGTATCTTGGCTACTACAAGATAGTGGTCTGAATCGATATTCGCTCCTCGGAAAGTGCGAACATCAAGAATAGTGGAGGAGTGTCTGACGTCAATCGCGATGTGGTCAATCTGGTTGGTGACTGATTGATCTGGCGACCGCCAGGTGCCTTTGTGTATATCGAGGTGGGAAAATCGTGTGCTGGCTACAAGAAGATTTCGCCCCGTTGCAAGGTCGATCAGCCTATGTCCGTTATCGGATGTGGTGTCATGTAGGCTGTGTTTGCCGATGACCCGCTCAAAGATGCTTTCTTTACCCAGCTTAGCGTTAAAATCTCCTAGTATGATTTTGGTATCATAGCTGGGGCATTTGGTATATGTTCTGTCTAGGAGATCAAAGAAATCATCTTTGATTGAGTCATCTTCCGTGGGGGCATGGACGCATATGAGGCTGATGTTACAGAAATTTGCCTTGATGCGGATCGTTATGAGGCGTTCACTCACATACTGGAAACTTAGGACTTTATGTCTTAGTCCACCTCTAACAACAAATCCGCATCCAAATAGTCTCTGTCCTCTCTCCCTATAGCAGTCACCGTAGTAAATGTCGCAGTTTTTCATCCGCTTTTTACCCGGTCCATTCCATCGCATTTCCTGGATGGCGGTTATGTCCGCTTTATAGCGGTCTAGGGCGTCCGCAAGTTGTTCGGCCGCACGTGGTCTGTTTAGGGACCTAACATTCCACGTACAGAACCGAAGGTCCTTGTTTGTTTTTTGTTTTCTCATAGGGTCGTCAACATAGATCCGTTCCGTTTTATTATCCGAGGCTGTTTTGTGTTTCTGAGCAATTAGTGGTTTTACGGTTATGGTTCGCTAGACCATAGCCCAACCGACACTAATCCTGTTTGGTGGCGCAGGATACTCGCCATTCGGCCTCTTCCGTCAGTAATTTCCCTTTTAAGGAAATTTCCAGATGGCACCACGAGGAGGTGGAAGTAGGACCTGACTAGCAGAGCTGCAAGATGTTCGGCTGCAGAGGCTCTTACTCGCTTTTTGTCGGGCCAGCATCCGTCGGCAGATGCTACCCCTACGAGGCCTTTGCTAGTCCTTCACCATCCACTAGGACGGACAGGAGTCATAAGTAATAAATAACCGAAAATGATAACACAGACGGTTGGACCGGGCGATAAGAGTGACGAAAACATACTCGTATCTATCGATTGCTAGAAGTGTTCTTTGAAGTGCCTTAGCTGCCCAACCAGCGGCGAATGTCGTCGTAGATTTTTTCTCTACTGTTGTAGCTGTGGTCGGCGGATTACATTGTCAGCTTTTACAAACCCTATGCTATTCTTCTATCGCCAGATGGCAAACAGTCAATTAGCAAATCCCGATGATGGTAAAGATACTACATGCGAGGATGAGATACTCGAGCGGGAAATTGAAAATTAGAACATTGTACATGGCGTTTCGGTACGATAGATGTTGTTAGTGATTAGTCCAGAGAGGGCGTTTAGAGTAGATTTGGGGTTGGGACAAGGTCGCCTGATCACTGCGACCACTAAGTAGCCCGGGCTATACGTATCTAAAGCCTGAAAAATCAATGCCAGGAATACGCCTACGTACTAAACCACACCCTACACCCTTCAACCACTCTGCCGCTAGGTATTACTTCGCGGGGCTCGCTTGCACTTTATGCTCTTCTTTCTCTATTTGGTGTTTCCTGTTCCAAGGGAGCTGCCGTTTGGTTTTGGTTGCTCTCCCTGTTTCTCTCCAGACGCCGGAGTTCCTTGCCTTCATGATTCTCGCTGCGGCTTGCTTCCCAGCTGCCCATATTTCGCTCGATGTCAGCCTATGTTTTATGATGTTCTCGGGAGTCGGTGTTTCTCCAATTTTAGCCTCGAGATATTTGTTTTCTGCCTCGAAATGTGGGCACTGAAACACTACGTGTTCTGTATCTTCTCTAGCCTCTCCACAGTTTGCACAGATAGGAGAATCATCGAGACTCCGAAGCAGGCATGTCCGGTTATGAACTGGGTGAGATAAAAATCTACTTCTCCGTGATGCCGGTTCATCCAACTTTGTACGTCCGGTATAAGTCGATGGGTCCATCTCTCCTTTGTTGACTGATTCCATCTCTCCTGCCGTATTCCAATGCTACGCTGTCTTTCTTCCATTTAATATCCCTGACTGAGGCAAGGGGTTCCTTAATTTTGGGGTCGTAGGAGCTTTGCAACTCGATGGCCAAGATATCGACTAGTAGTATTCCGGCAATAACATATATGTACATATAGCAGCATCCGATACCGTCTGAAAGATGCTGCACACTCTCAGTGTGGATAGTCGGTTGATGGGACTTACATCGCCTTTGCCCATATTGATGCCGCGTACATAATTATTGACTGCACCACTCTTGACAAAACTAGTCTCCTTTGGTGCCTAGGTCCTCCGATATTTACCATTATTCTGGCTAAGGCAGCACACACCTGACCTGCTTTATCGCACTTTATTTCAAGGTGTTCCTTGTAGCTGAGCCTAGCATCAATCAACACACCTAAGTATCTGATAGACGGTTTCGACGTTATATTTCGATCGCCTACCCTGATGGTGACTGTTCCCCTTTTCATGCGGCTGCTTACTAGTACTGTTTCTGGTTTGTGGTCGGCGAGCTCTAACTCGACTGTTGACATCCAGCGTCTCACTTTCTGATAAATTCGTTCCCTATGTCCTCTATTCTTTCCAGGTGTTTCGCTGCTACTACGATTGCAATATCATCAGCGAAGCCTATGAACTTCATCATACATAAGGTTAACAGAATAGGACCTAGCACCGATCCTTGTGGTACTCCGCCAGATATGTGTTTCTCGAAATAGCTTTCAATTATTTTGATGAGGAACCCTGGCATCATCTTTCTCTAAGTGAGTGGACAATTTGTCCCAAGTCTGCAGCGTTGAACGCATTTTTGATGTCCAGTGTTTCGACGCCACCGAATTTCTTTGCACCTTTTGTCCATCTCTTGCCCCGAATAGCTTCTTCCAGAACTGTGATTACCTTCCGTATAGCATCGATAGTAGAACGGGCTTGTCTGAATCCGTACTGTTCGTTTGAAGGTCCTCCGGCTTCATTTATTGCCAGTCTGTTGCCTATCATTTGCTCCAGTATCTTACTCTTAGGCAAATGGGATAGTATGATGACGGCTGCTCTGGTGGTTTTGTCCCTTTAGGCAGCAGAACCAGGCGTTGTTTCTTCCATTGGTCTGGAAAGACCCCTTCGATTAGGCACTTATTGTAAATTTCTAGGAATGGTCCCGTGTTTGTTTTAGCAACTAGTTTAAGGGCCTTATTTGGAATGCCATCCAGCCCAGATGACTTATTGTCCTCGAAATGATTGCACACCTTTGGGAGTTCAGTTTCCGTGATAGTTGTAATCTTCACACTACGGCAGATCATGGGAAAAACCAATGAATTGCAAGTCGACACTGACCACCTATTTGTCGACTTCAAAGCCGCATACGACAGCGTAATGAGAGACGAGCTTTACAACGCAATTTCTACCTTTGACATGCCTGCTAAACTCATCAGACTTTCCAGGATGACTTTGGAGAATGCTCGCTGCTCCATCCGAATCGGTGAACACCTTACCGATAGTTTTGATGTCAAAAAAGGATTTAGGCAGGGCGATGAGCTGTCGTGTGATATCTTCAACATCATATTAGAAACGGTTGTGCAAAAATCACTGGCCAATACAAGAGGCACAATCTATTTCAAATCCTCGCAACTCCTTGCATACGCCGACGATATTGACATAACAGGTAGATCACAGCGAGATGTCAATGAGGCGTTTGCGAGTATTGAGATGAAGGCGACGAACATTGGTTTGGCATTGGACGCTCACCACCGACGTCTTGGCCACAACGTTTGTATTGGCAGATATAAGTTCGAGGTAGTTAAGGACTTCGTCTATATTGGCTCCGCAGTGACCTGGAACAAGGACATCAGTTCCGAAATCAAACGCAGAATCACTCTTGCCAAACCCTGTTTCTTTGGGCTCAGGAGACAACTGAGTAATAGAGCCCTCTCCCGAACGACAAAATTGACTCTATACAAGACCCTTATCATTCAGGTCCTGTTGTATGGCGCAGAAGCATGGACACTATCAAAAGCGGATGAGGAGGTCCTCGGTCGGTTCGAGAGAAAGATTTTCGCTTGATTTTTGGGCCTATAAACGCAAACGGGGGATGGAGGAGAAGATTCAACCACGAATTTTAAGGGCTGTACAGCGACATGAGCCTAGTCAGGCGTCTACGGATTCAACGCCTAAGATGGCTGGGCCATGTAGAGCGAATGGACACCACAGCTCCAGCCCGGAGAGTCTTTGAATCCAACCCCGAGGGACGAAGAAGCAGAGGACGGCCGCCCTTAAGATGGCGCACACAGGTGGAAGGGGACCTCAGCCAACTGGGTGTGCGGCAATGGAAAAGGCTAGCGAAAGATCGTGCTAGATGGAGGGGCATGTTGGTTGAGGCCCAGGTTCACCCCGAACTGTAGCGCCCACTAAGAAGAAAAATATGCTGTGAGTAGGGGGGAGGGAGCGAGCAAAGAAGTTGATTGCGTTTAACATGGCAAACGCCAGCTTCGATCTCTGTCCCTGCTTAACCCAAGTTGACACACAGCCTCCGTAGTGAATCAATGTGTGCAGCGACCGAACCCCTTGTTCCTGGGGAAAGAGGAACCTGGCCCTCCAGGTTGGGGGTTGTGCTTAGGTGTAACATCCCTATCAATTGGAACAAACCCTCAACTGCTATAAAGCAGACATAACCGGGAACTGCTACAAGGAGAACGAACAGCGCCTATTCGGGTGCGGATTTGTTATTCGAGAAAGACTCCGACAAAAAGTCTTAAGCTTCATAGCTCAAAGAAGAATTCTACGATCTCCTAGACAGAACATATGCCCAATGTCCCAGCTACGACACAAAAATAGTCCTAGGAGATTTTAATGCAAAACTGGGCAAGGAGGACATATTTGAGTCGATCATAGGAAAGCATAGCCTCCATAACACCACATCCGACAACGGATTAAGGCTAATCGATTTCCTAGCGGGGCGTAACCTCCTTGTAGCAAGCACGCGATTCCCCCATCTCAACATCCACAAGGGTACCTGGCGGTCCTTTGATCAATCGACCACCAACCAGATTGATCACATTACGATCGACGCCAGTCTTGACGTACGGACCTTCCGAGGGGCCAACATCGACCCGGAATACTACCTTGTTGTAGCCAAGGTATGAATGAGGATGTCAAGAATGCTTAGGAGTCGAGTAGAACTACGTAAGTTTGACGTCGGAAAGCTACAATCACAAGAGTCTCCCAGAATCTTTGCCGATCGTGTCTCCTCCAAGCTCTCTCAAAATCCGCCCACAGCAGCACAAACAATAGACCAGAATGGGCGCATTGCCAGAGCGCCGTCAGAGACGCTGCCTCAGAGGTGCTGGGTTTCAAACCGCCACCACCTAGAAGCCCCTGGTTCGATGAACAATGCGAACAAGCCCATGCAGCAAAACAAGAGGCATATAAAGCCATGCTGCAACGACGGACGAGAGCTGCTCGCGAAATCTATGAGCAGAAGAGAAGAGAGGAACACACGCTTTTCAGAAGAAAGAAGAGAGAGCACGGAAAGTGTGAGAGTCGCAGTCGATGCTGAGGATTTGGAAAGACCACTTCTGCAGACTATATAACTGCGATGATAGACAAGTTACCGCTGTCAGGCAGAACGACCCGTTCGCAATCTAGGACGATGTAAGAGAATTGCGTCCGATCTAGACGAAGTCAAAACAGCGATATCAAGACTTAAGTCTAATAAAGCCGCGGGCGCAGTCGGCCTGTCTGCTGAGCTTCTTAAGGCGGCTGGAGATGAGCTGGTAAGGTGCATGCACCATCTCATTCGCAAGAATTGCGTCCGATCTAGACGAAGTCAAAACAGCGATATCAAAACTTAAGTCTAATAAAGCCGCGGGCGCAGTCGGCCTGTCTGCTGAGCTTCTTAAGGCGGCTGGAGATGAGCTGGTGAGGTGCATGCACCATCTCATTTGCAAGGTATGGTCGGAGGAAAGCATGCCCGATGAATGGAATCTTAGCATCGTTTGCTCGGTCCATAAGGAAGGAGACCCCTATAGCTGCGCCAACTGTAGGGGAATAAGTCTCCTTAACATCGCATATAAGATCTTCTCTGCCGTATTGTGTGAATGCCTGGAACCGTTTGTGGATAACCTGATCGGCTCTTTACAGTGTGGTTTCAGGCCAGGTAAATCCACAATAGACCAAATATTTACGCTGCGGCAGATCTTGAAGAAGACCCAGGAATACCAAATCGACACTCACCATCTCTTCGTCGATTTCAAGGCTGCATATGGCAGCGTGTACGGTAAAACCTGGGGGTTTAAACCTAAGGTGGTCCACTGGTTATATACCGCGATAGTAAGGTATATCGTTACCTACGGGTCCACCGTATGGTGGACAAAAGTTGAACAAAAAACTACTATTATTAAGCTTCAACGCCTTCAGAGACTAGCGTGTCTCGGCATCACAGGCGCTATGCCGTCCTGCCCTACGGCAGCACAAGAAGCACTCATTGGACTCGTTCCACTGCACCTTTTTATCAAAAAGGTGGCATTACGCAGTGCAATAAGAATCCTCTGCTCGGGAACAAATATGCCATGTAGACCCGCAGGCTACATGTCCATTTTGCAACACTTTCCCGAGCTGGATATGATTACTACGGTCTCGGACGCATTGCCACACACCTTCACCTTTGACAAGAGATTTGAGGTGCTGATCCCAAATCGCTCAGCATGGGAAAACAGTGATCCCCTGCTGAATGTCAAAGGCCTTAGGTGGTACACGGATGACTCCAAGATGGCTTCTGGCGTTGGCGCCGGCATCTTTGGTCCAAAACGTAAGATCTCGAAGGCCCTGGGAGTAAGCCCCAGTGTCTTCCAAGCTGAACTGCACGCCATCCTAACCTGCGTCAACCTAAATCTCGAGACCGGCATCAGAGGAGTAACTATCAACATACTCTCTGATAGCCAAGCAGCGCTTAAAGCACTGGGTTCGTACAGCACGAACTCGAAAACCGTCAAGGAATGCCATGACGCCCTGCAAGAGCTCGCCAAAAGAAACAATGTTAAACTTTGGTGGGTGCCAGGACATAAAGGTATTAAGGGCAATAAAATTGCCGACCAACTTGCCAGAAAAGGTTCCAGCGACAAATACATAGGTCCGGAACCTTTCTGCGGCATTCCCGGGTCTAAGATAAATCACCTCTTAGACAAGTGGGAAAAGTCGCAACACCTGTCCTTTTGGAACAATGTTCGGGGACTCCGTCAATCTAAACGACTTATACGACCCCTGAACAAACACCCTGTTGACATACTTAAGCTCAATAGAGGGGATATCGAAGACTGGTCAGCTACCTAACGGGACACTGCGGTCTGAGATATCATCTAAATAAAATTAGTCTCTCGTCTGAAACTGAGTGTCGGTTCTGTCTAGAGGACGACGAGACGGCAGAACACATACTGTGTGAGTGTGCTGCACTCTGCCATCTTAGGAAGCGCATCCTTCTCAGTGAAGTTGTGACTCCTGAGGGGATCACCCTGGCTCCTACGAGAAGCATTCTCAACTTCATTATAGAGGTTGAGAGGCTACTCGGCTAATCGGCTAGCAGGCACAATAGATCTGCAAAGGTCGCAGTGCCATATTGCTAAGAGTAGCAGTAGCCCCATGTGTAAAAAAAAAAAAAAAATTGCAGCGTGTATAGAGACGAGCTATACAACGCTATGTCTAGTTTTAACATCCCTGCCAAACTCGTCCGACTGTGCAGGTTGACAATGGAGAATTCTCGCTGCTCCATTTAGGTCGGTAATGAGCAAGCCGAGACCTTTGATGTTGAAAAAGGATTTAGGCAAGGTGACGCGCTGTCATGCAACGTTTTCAACATCGTGCTTGAAAAGATCGTGCAAGAGTCACTGGCCAACACAAGAGGTTCGGTTTATTTCTGGTCTACGCAACTGCTTGCTTACGCCGACGACATTGACGTGATTGGACGGACACAGCGAGACGTCAATGAGGCCTTTGTAAGCATTGAGGTAGAAGCGGCTAAGATGGGTCTCAAGGTTAATGAGGGTAAAACCAAATATCGGCTATCATCTAAAAGAGACGGACAACACCGACGCATTGGCCAGAACGTCACCATGGGCGGATATAACTGTGAAGTGGTCAAGGAATTCGTCTACCTTGGCTCGCTCTTCCCAACCTCTGTTTCTTTGGGCTCAAGAGGCAATTGCGAAGTAGAGCCCTCTCGCGGAAAAGCAAGGTGACACTATATAAGACCTTGATTATCCCAGTCCTCCTTTACGGCGAAGAGGCTTGGACCTTAACAAAAGCGGATGAAGATGCCCTTGATCGTTTCGGGCACTATCTATGGTCCCGTTTGTTCAAACGGTGTATGGAGGAGAAGATATAACGAGGAACTGTACGGGTTGTACAGCGACATCGGCCTGGTACGACGTCTACGGATACAGCTACAAAGGTGGCTAGGCCATGTAGAGCGCATGGAAAATACAGCTCCGACCCGAAGAGTCTTCGAATCCACTCCGGAAGGAAGGCGCGGCAGAGGACGGCCGCATCATCGGTGGCGCACGCAGGTGGAAGGGGACCTTAACCAACTGGGCGCTAGAAACAGCTGGACAGTGCCAGCTGTAGACGCTTGTTGGTTGCGGCCCAGGCTTACCACGGACTGTAGCGCCACCTAAGTAAGTAAGTAAACCGATATCTGCCATTGCCACTATTATAGAAACCACGAAGAAAAAGCCAACAGACTTTGTACAAGAATTGTACAGCTGTTTCCTGGGACCTGAGACATGTTAATGTTGTTGGAACAATGCCAAAAGCTAGACTGAGGTGTTGGAAAAAAACTGATACTAACTCATTAATCCTAAATGTTTGTAGACCCTCTTTCTTTGTTTTTTCTTTTGGTGGCGTTACAGCCCATGAAGGAGCAGAGCCAAGCTTCTCTCAATCACCCATGTTGTGTGTGATTTATTTTTCACTTAGTAGGTGAAAGGAACCTACAGTTTAATGCCGATTCCGAACGGCGTGAGTCGAGAAGCTTTTTCATGGCAAGTTTACTACGGGGGGTTTTGCCAGTGCCCCGCCGAGGAGGGACGTCGCGAAAATAAACTTTCGATGGCGTTGGTGTTACCGGGATCCGAACTCGCTCATCGTGGGTCAGAGGCCAACACACTAACCACTGCGCCACGGCGCCCTCCCTCTAGACCATCTATTCGTAATAATTGATAGGTGGGTGTTGACAGAGCTGAAATTAAAAGATTTCTCATGCTCTACAGCTCACGATTGCTTACACACTTGGAAGTACGCAATTCCCCTTCCATGACTTCGCTTTAGAATACTTGAAGGATATCATCGGTCTGACATATTACCCGATGCTTCTGGTGATTTATTGTACATTGTCGTGTCAATCACAGGTAACTCATAACATATCATCCGACATAGCTACTCTAATTAGACTGTTCGCTTCCGTCTTTCATAGCCTAGAATACAATATATATGAAAATCCCAGTCTACAAAGGACTACAGATGTCTTTAGTAATCGCCATCGAAACGATTTCAATTTATATTCCGCCCAGTTCCATTTCATCACCAAATGTCTACCTAAAAGCTTCTAAAGCCGTGCCACGGAAATGTAGGACGTGTTCTCATTTTAATTTCCGCTTGATATCACTTTCCGGAGGGTGGTTGTCCTCTGTTGTCCTTTTGCCTGTCGCCCGTATCTCGTGCACACAAGGTAAATCCACAACAACCACGCACTCGTAACAATATAATATTTTACTCAAGTATCCGTAAACATACATTTTTAAATGTTCCATGTCGGGAACAACACCACACATATGGGTTCGTCAGCTGGTGTCCTGGTTGGAGGTGATGCCCATCCTGTGAATGTGAACATTCCAACATTCCCGAAAATGAAATCTTGAAAATAAACTCGATAAGCACGGGTATGGCTGTTGGCGGCGATATTAAGCAAGGACTTGAACTCCATCTGATCCTGATGCTTGTTCTCTGGGTTCTCGATTCGCAGGATTATGCATTATGCAGTGAATCTCACACACATCACTCCATGTTTACTGCATATTCAAAGCTTCATGCTCTATGTCACTTTTGGATTTGTATTTGCTTAGATCCCGATAAGGATCGTTGCTTATGTTTGATTGCACTCAAGTGCAGAGACGGATAAAGAGCGGGGAAAAACGTTCAGCTGAACAGGAAAAAAGACGAGAACGTAAAGAGCTCCATGCAGCTCTGGGGCGAGATAAGTCGGGCGTTCATTCTTTTGCTCTTTTATGACTTCCTAACACCCCGACTGTGTATCGTTTACTTTTTTTTTATCGTCGTTGTCGGTGCCATGGTGCCATGGTGCCACCCGCCCGGGCGAACGAGTGAGGTGAACCAGTTGCGTTTTGTTTGTTGATTTTTCAATTGCCACCTGGTCTTCTGCTCTTTATCTTTGCTTCCTTTCCAATCGCAGACGTTATCTGGCTTTAAAAGAGCGCTTCCTTTCGACTACAGCACTATCATTGCTATCGTCGTCGTTCTCGTTGTTGGTCGCAACGTTTAACAGCTGCCATTTGTGTTCATCCGGGGTGGTTTGAACATATAGCAATCGCGCTAGACGACAGCTACGTGTAATCGCTTTGAAAAGTATCTGGATGACTCGTGTTGTGTTTAATGTATTTGTCTGTAGGTACATCAGCTGAGACCAGTAAATCGGCTACGAATTGCCCTTGAGGTAAAAAAAAAAAAATAGTCGGATCATAACACCATAAACCGAAAGCTGTTTGTCTGCCAGCGACCCGATGAATAAAGCCTGAAGGCCATCCTGCTTTGAGCATTATAACCATATTGCTGATTGCCAGACCTTTATCTCTCTCTCACCGATTACTTAGCATACCCACCTAATGCCCCTTGGCAAACAGAAGTCTCTATTGTATCTTATCACCTTTGGGACCTTATCAACCCAACCAAACCGCATCTAAACATTGCTTGCTATGCATATTATCTAATTTTGATATCGAATCGATGGTCGAGCTCTGATGACTTGTAGATATTTATACCGACGAGTTTGTTATTTTTAAATGTATCTAAAGTCCAATTTAAGCCGTTTGCTTGTTTGGTATATTGATAAGCGATCAATCAGAGCGAGTTTAACAAGCGAATTTGACATGCGAACTTATTTATAGAATCGGACATCTTATTATAGACGTATTTGCGGCTTGAGCAGTTTGCCAGCATGACAGTTGTGCTTGTCTTCACGTTGGGCAGTGATTAATTAGTGTAGATGCGAAACGGTTTCGGAACGATGATGGAAATAGACGTCGAAGGCATTTTGAAATACTTGGAGCGACCAATGATTAATGTTTCTGGATTGTCTGATTTAAGTTGATGTATTAATTGAAGTGCTCATTGACGCAAAACACTCGTCAGACATCCTGGGGGCAAACGTCGACTCTGACCATTTCCTCGTAGCAGCAAGATTCAGAGCTCGACTGTCGAATGTCAGAAGGCTACATCAGCCCACCATGAGAAGGTTCGACATTGGACGCCTGAGCACACCGGAGGTTACCAGAGTCTACAGGGAGCAACTGAGCGAAAGGCTCTCCGGTATGCCTACGTCGAGCACAAATGTCAACAATATGTGGCTGCATTGCCGGCCAGCCATTTAGGAAGTAACCGAGAACACCTTAGGATACCTACCACCCCCGACAAGAAACCCGTGGTATGATGTCGAGCGTGAGCAGAAAAAGGCAACTGCCGATGAGGCGTACCAAGAGGCGCTGCAGCGAAAAACCAGGGCAGCGCGAGAGGAATACCGAGCCAGAAGAAGGGAGGAGAAAAAACTGCTTCGGCTAA
Source organism: Eumerus sabulonum (assembly GCA_951905685.1). Classification (NCBI taxonomy): domain Eukaryota; kingdom Metazoa; phylum Arthropoda; class Insecta; order Diptera; family Syrphidae; genus Eumerus; species Eumerus sabulonum. The sequence continues at coordinate 10,508,745 of OX645061.1, read as the reverse complement.
AGAAAAGAATCTTCGCAGCTTCCCAGCTCAAGGATATCGAGGAGTCTAGGGATAAACATAAAATACGAGCCTTTTACAAGAAAGCCAAAGGCCTTGCAGGAGGCTTCAAAAAGGGCACCCTGGCTCTTGGAAACTGCGAGGGTAATCTTGTCGAGCATGACCAAGAGAGAGTGGTAGGGACCGAGGAAATCCCAACTCCAGCCGCTGAAGTAGTCCTCCCACCCAGCATCGAAGAAGTCGGCACAGCTATTCAGAAGCTGAAGAACAACAAGGCCGCAGGTTCAGATGGCTTGCCATCAGAGCTCTTCAAGGCTGGCGGCGATGTTCTGGTAGGGAGCATGCACCAGATCATCTGCAGAATTTGGGAAGATGAAAGCATGCCCGACGACTGGAATACCAGCTCTCCTTGCCCCATCCACAAAAAAGACGATCCTACCTCTTGCAAGAACTATATCCCTGCTCAATATCGCATACACGACCCTGTCCAGCGTACTGTCTGAACGTCTAAAGCCCAAATCCTGGAAAGGACCAGCGAGTTTCAAATCGATACACACCATCTCTTTATCGCTTTTAAAGCCACATACGATAGCATTCATCGCAGAGAATTGTTTGATGCGATTGCGATGGCCGAATTCAGGATCCCAGGAAAACTGATCCGGCTGTGTCGCACCACGCTAAAAAATACGGTGTAGTTCGGTCCCGTGACCTCTCAACCGTTTGCACGGGACTTGGGCAAGCAGATGCGCTGTCGTGTGACTTCTTCAATTTGGTGCTGGACCAGATAGTGCGATGGGCATGCGTCAGCAGGGAAGGTACTATCTTCTACAAGTCTGTCTTGCAAGAGGACTGGGACCTCTTAAATCTTTTAAAGCAGCGAAAAGAAAGGCCAAAAGACAATCCTGGAAGAACCACTCCGACAATATCAAGGCGGTCTCCGAAGCCTCAAAAATAAGGAATATCCTGGCTTCGGTCCCGTATAATCCAAGCCATCTGATGCGTAATGATGGTTCCTGGACGACGTCTAGGGAGGAAGCCCTGGAACTTCTTCTAAGCGCACACTTTCCAGGCAGTAGTGACTCGGCTATGATACCTCCTCGGGGCTTTCAGCCGACGTCATCCTCTTTCGAGCGTGCTCCCAACCTGGTCAACTACAACAATGTCCTTTGGGCAATAAAAAGCTTTGAACTATACAAGTCCCCAGGACGGGATGGGATCACACCAGCTGAGCTCCAGCAGGTAGCAGATATCATCCTCCCCTGGCTTGTGGTCATATACAATAGCTGCCTCTCCCTATCCTACATCCCCAGTAAGTGGAAGGTAACCAACGTTTTCATACCCCAGGCAGGCAAAAGCTCCCACACGTATGCAAATGACTTGAGGCATATCAGTCTTAATTCTTTTCTATTAAAAACTCTAGAGAAGATTTTAGACGCACACATTCGTTACAGCTGTATCTCAGGAAGGCTGTCGGATAACCAACATGCCTACAACAAAGCAAATCGGTGGAAACAGCAGCCCACCCACTGGTCAGTAAGATAGAATGCAAGGAATATACTCTAGTCGTCTTTCTCAACATTGAGGGCGCCTTTAACAATGTTGAACCATGGGCCGTCACTAAAGCATGGGCCGTCACTAAAGCATGGGCCGTCACTAAAGCACATTCTTGATCGTGTCAAGAAAGCAGCCACTGCCCTCTACAGCTTTAAGAAAGTGATGCACTGGCTCTACACAGCAGTCATAAGGCCCATCCTCCTATTTGGCATCGTAGTCTGGTGGACTGCTCTGGACAAGGCAGTCTATAGAAACCTTCTGGGGAAGGTACAAAGATCGACATGTTTATATATAAGCGGATCAACCCCCACGGAGGCCCTAAATATCTTATTACATTTCCCACCGTTGGACCTCTTCAGCAAGCAAGTTGCTGCCTGCGCGGCCCTACGAATTAGGGCCATAGGAAAATGGCCCACATTACAAAAAGGACATACTACCATTCTTAAGCACTTCAAAGTACCCATGGACACAGGCTACATCATCCCGTAGAATGTGTTCACTAGGAACTTCGAAGTTGCCTTTCCATCCAGGGAGGAATGGGCTGAAGGAAAAGTTAAACCAAAGGACTCGATCTCCCTCTATACCGATGGCCCCGAGATGGAGTCGGGTGTAGGTCGGGTGGTGTCTTCTCCAAGGAACTTAACCTCAACCTATACTTCAGACTCCTAAAACACTGCAGTGCGTATCAGGCAGAATTAACAGCGATAACGGAGGCCCTTGCATGGCTCAGGATCAATGTAATATCCGCTAAGGATATTATCATTTGCACGGATAGCCAAACTGCGATAAAGTCCCTTGCTGAACAGTTGGCTGAACAGTTCAACATTAAAGTATTGTGGGTCCCCGGGCATAGGGATATTCCAAGAAACTGCACGGCCGACGAACTCGCAAGGTTAGGGTAAAGCACACTCAGTCTTCCTACCCTCGGGTACCTTGAAACACCAATAAGTACGGTAAAGCACATGAAAAAGCTTCGAACCATAGAGGCTACCAACCTCCAATGGAATGAAAGTAATATCGGCTTTATCACTAAACAAATCTGGCCTAAGTTAAACCTAGGACGAACAAAGGACCTAGTAGTAACCAAAAGGGCTGCTTTGACCACTCTAGTTGGTATCATTACAGGTCACTGCATCATTGGAAAACACGCCGCCAGACTAGGACTGCCCTCCATTGACTTCTGCCACGGCTGTATGGACGAGGAGGAAGAGGAATCAATACACCACCCTCTCTGCTCATGCCCCTCTTTTGCGGACCGCTGGAGGATCTACCTCCGCGCGCCCTTCTATGAAAATCTGAGTGAGCTAGCAAACCTAAAAATAGCTCAACTCCATCGCTTCATCAGAAGCACCGGTGGGTTCACAGGTGACGGATCAGGGTAGTGATCCATGTGGTATCACAATGGGCCGACTTCGGCCTACGTGTGGCTTATGCCAACCACTTGTACCTAACCTAACTTGTTCAAGACTATGGTTACAGCCTCTTTGACCATTCCTTGAGGTATGATGTGGATGTGCATCGACATAGAAATGCCCAGTCACTGTCTGGTCGATGCCGCCGTACGAGAGGTGACCGGAAATCCTTCACGTGGATCATCTTTGCTCATTCATACACCACCTGCAATTTTCGGAGGATTTCCGAGGGTTTTTTACCAGATTTCCCTAAAAATTGGATCACAACACGTTGCTCCTAATGCGAGTTACACATTTGTACGATGCTGACAAAACGTGCTGTCGACTTCAGCCTTCGATGGATGAAAACTGAATGACGCAGTGTTGTCAGTTCCCGAGCTATGACTGAATTACCAAACTTTAACTACCACACCCCTTACACCAACTGGATAGTTGGGTAAATTAATTTGCAGCTGAGCCATCTTAGCCTAAGTAAATTGTCCGCTTCAAAAAACCGGATACCCTAAGGATCTTCGTTATCTTCCTGCTAAAATAGCTAATTGCCATAATCGCATTAACGCACGACTAATACTGCAAGCGATTAATTCATAACTCATACAAACACGAGCGAGTGCGCCTCGAGCGAGCATGTGTGAATCAACCGCGCCACATGCATCACGTCACGACTTTACCGACAACCTTTACCCACCCAGTAGCATGTCCTCTTCAACAGACTTTAAAACATGTCAATTGGCCAGAAAGCATATTCAGAAATTCAGGATCACCTTTAATCGGTGACCATACTACCGGGCCGCCGAAACACCATCCAATATAAATCACCCGTACTGGTCCTTCCGACGTTCGACGCTCAGCGTTCGACATCTGCCATTATCCTCCAAACAGATGGCTCTTCAATTTGGTATTACGGTATAAATTGGCATACATAAATGGCCCAATACCCGGCGCTCCTTTTTGTCCTTTTTCTCCTACTCCTCACCGCTATATCCTTCCGTGTGTGTTATCATTTTTAATTAAAGTCTCCTACGGTGACATCGTATTAAAGGAGCACAACGGCAACAGCAACAACAAATGGTATTAATCTACGTATCAATGAAGCAATATCCTTTGCAGATACGCTTTGAGCAGGAATTCCTTTCCGGGTGAATTGACAAAGCCGCGACCGAGCGTCATAATCGCAACATTCCAGCGACTGTAATCGTTCGATTATCGATCATATGTCTCTGACTTGTAGGAACGCCGCCGTGGAGTGATGCGGTAGAGGCATTCGTCCACCACATTGTTCGCTGTTGACGATATGCATACTTGAGTCATGCGGTCGACGTTTGTGTCCTGACAATGGCGGATTCAATTTACTAAAATCGCTATCGGCATATTCGATCAAATTCGAATCGCATGTCAATACGATACTTTTTGAAAGACATATGTACGTCTGTCTGTAGTGGTAGTAGCCGACAACGGAAACAGCAGTCGCGTACAATAGGAATTTAGTGGCCGAGCCCACACTAATGCCCTTTGTTGAACAATATAGTGCAACGTGCCCGCGAGGATTATGACCGCTAGAAGCCCACGTGCCCTCCTTACGTCCATAATTCAAGTGCAGTTCGTGTCTCTGTTTCCCTGTTAATGGCTCAACCCCGTCACGATAATAGAATCCCAATTGCTCCGTAGGTGGTGTGGGGTACATGCACCCATGGATACATAAATCCGAAATCCGAAATTCTCAAACCGTGTGTTGTGGCAACCAATAAGCGGATTTCGTGCTTCCAACAACGTCGAAGAATGATGTGAGACCAATCCGACATGCAATAAAGTTCAGCAGCTTACGACGACTTCACCGCTACATCCACTAACCCACGAGCCCACAAGCCCACAGGCCATGGGCGATGAGTGGGAGTACATTTACGAGCGATTGACAGTGATCTAGGAGCATGAGGTTCCTCGTAATTTGGTCAAGGCTGATTGCATTCGAAGTGCGCTGCGCAGTACATTGAAAATCGAAATGTCGAATTTTACGAGTATCCATGGTTGGGAATATTCGTTGGGGTTACTGTTGTTACCAGGACACCTTGACTGGGTATCGAAGACATTGTAATTGTAGCACGGGACATGACTCGGGGGAATGTCAGGAACATCCATCGACAGGTATTAAGCGGAATTATTATTTATTTTTTATTGAGATGCTTGTATTGCAAGGAAAACCGTCAAGACAGGACGTGGAAATTGCAGTCTGTCAATAGGCTGCCATTCTCGTAGGATTTTTAAAAAGGACGTAGAAAAGCTGCTGTTAATTGGGAACTTAGTTGTAAATTGTATATGCGGAATTCGATTTTCATAGACTTTCCGGCAAACGTGCGGCGTATGACTAGCAGGAATGGATTAAAGGGACCGAATACCAACTCAGACTCTAGCCCCAGAAGAGGGTATGTTCAATATATTCTGGTCAGGCGTAGTGAGGATGTTCAGATTTTGCTACAGGAAATTAAGAGTGAACAAGCTGTTTAAGGCACTTCGCCGTTTTTATTTAAAAATGACATTTTGATAAGAATGGTTCAAGGAGTTCCAACTGAATCATGGGGTTCGGTTGCAAAAGAACTCCTTATATCTGACGGTTAGTCCGGAAGTGGCCTACAGAGTATATTGATGAGTATTCCTATAGCAATATAAGGATAAGTGTGTCATTTGTTACACTTTAAGATTAAGTGTGTATTTACTAATGTACTTACTTAGCGGGCGCCACAGTTCCGGGTGAACCTAGGCCTCAACAAACATGCCTCTCCACCTAGCACAATCCTTCGCTAGTCTTTTCCAGTGCCGCACGGCAAGTTTTTTGAGGTCCTTTTCCACCTGTGTTGTAAAACCTCGGAAATCCTCCGAAAATTGCAGGTGGTGTATGAATGAGCAAAGACGATCCACGTGAAGGATTTCCGGTCACCTCTCGTACGGCGGCATCGACCAGACAGTGACTGGGCATTTCCATGTCGATGCACATCCACATCATACCTCAAGGAAAGGTCAAAGAAGCTGTAACCATAGTCCTGAACAAGTCAGGTTAGGTACAAGTGGTTGGCATAAGCCACACCTAGGCCGAAGTCGGCCCATTGTGATACCACATGGATCATTACCCTGACCCGCTGCCTGAGAACCAACCGGTGCTTCTGATGAAGCGATGGAGTTGAGCTATTTTTAGGTTTGCTAGCTCACTTAGATTTTCATAGAAGGGTGCGCAGAGGTAAATCCTCCTGCGGTTCGCTAAAGAGGGGCATGAGCAGAGAGGGTGGTGTATTGATTCCTCTTCCTCCACCTTAGGTCCGGTTGGATTCAAGGACTTTACGGCCTACGGCCGGAATGGACTTTACGGTGTCCATTCGCTCCACATGACCTAGCCATCTTGGGCGTTGGATCCGTATACGCCTGTCTAGACTCATGTCGCTGTACAACCCGGTACAGTTCGTGATTGAATCTTCTCCTCCTCGCACGTAGAATCTTTTTCTCAAAACGACCAAGGATTTCGCTTTAGATAAAGTCCATGTTTCTGCACCGTACAACAGGACCGGGATAATTAAGGTCTTATATAAGATCAACTTGGTCGTACGAGAGAGGGCTCTACTTCCCAATTGCCTCTTGAGCCCAAAGAAACAGCGGTTGGCAAGAGCGATTCTGCGTTATATCTCAGCGCTGGTGTTGTTGTCGCCGGCCATCAGTGAGCCAAGGTAGACGAATTCCTTGACCACATCGAAGCTATATCCGCCCATGGTGATGTTCCGATCAATACGTCGGTGTTGCCCGTCTCTTTTAGAGACGTCTCATTAACCTTGAGACCCATCTTAGCCGCTTTTACCTCAATGCTTACAAAGACCTCATTGACGTCTCGCTGTGTCCGTCCAATCACGTCAATGTCGTCGGCGTACGCAAGCAATTGCGTAGACTTGAAATAAATCGTACCTCTTGTGTCGGCCAGTGACTCTTGCCCGATCTTTACAAGCACGCGTCACCTTGCCTAAATCCTTTTTTAACATCAAAGGTCTCGGTTTGCTCATTACCGACCATAATGGAGCAGCGAGAATTCTCTATTGCACAGTCGGACGAGTTTGGCAGGGATGTTAAAACTAGACATGGCCTTGTATAGCTCAGATCTATACACGCTGTCAAATGCAGCCTTGAAATCGACGAAGAGGTGGTGACTGTCGATTTGGTAATCCTGGGTCTTCTCCAAGATCTGCCGTAGCGTAAATATTTGGTCTATTGTGGATTTACCTGGCCTGAAACCACACTGATAAGAGCCGATCAGGTAATCCACAAACGGTTTCAGGCGTTCACACAATACGGCAGAGAAGATCTTATATGCGATGTTAAGGAGACTTATTCCCTCAAAGTTGGCACAGTTATAGGGGTCTCCTTTCTTATGAACCGGGCAAACGATGCTGAGATTCCATTCTCGTTGGGCATGCTTTCCTTCGACCATATCTTGCAAATGAGATGGTGCATGCACCTTACCAGCTCATCTCCAGCCGCCTTAGAAAGCTCAGCAGGTAGCCGGTCTGCGCCCACGGCTTTATTAGACTTAAGTCTCGGTATCGCTATTTTGACTTCGTCTAGGTCGGGTGGACGGAATTCTCTTACATCGTCGTCTATTACGAACGGATCGTTCTGCCTGACAGCGGTATCTTGCCTGTCATCGCCGTTATACAGTCTGCAGTAGTGGTCTTTCCAAATCATCAGCATCGACTGCGACTCTACTACCAGTTCTCCATTTTCATCCCTGCAGGCCGCCGCTCTGGCTTTGTAGCCATGGCATACTCGTTTTACCTTATTTTAAGATTTCCGGGCGTTATTCCTGCGTAAGCATCTCTCCATCTCCGTGCTCACGCTTTCCGTGCTCTCTCTTCTTTCTTCTAAAAAGCGTGTGTTCCTCTTTTCTCTTCTGCTTATAGATTTCGCAAGCAGCTCTCGTCCGTCGTTGCAACATGGCTTTATATGCCTCTTGTTTTGCCTCATGGGCTTGTTCGCGTTGTTCATCGAACCAGGGGTTTCTGGGTAGTGGCGATTTGAAACCCAGCACCTCTGAGGCAGCGTCTCTGACGGCGGCGCTCTGGCAATGTGCCATTCCTGCTCTATTGTTTGTGCTGCTGTGGGCGGATTTTGAGAGAGATTGGAGGAGACATGATCGGCAAAGGTTCTGGCAGTCTCTTGCGATTGTAGCTTTCCGACGTCAAACTTACATAGTTCTACTCGACTCCTAAGTATTCTTGATATCCTCATTCGTACCTTGGCTACAACAAGGCAGTGGTCCGAGTCGATTTCGACCCCTCGAAAGGTTCGTACGTCGAGAATACAGGAGGAGTGTCTGGCGTCGAGCGCAATGTGATCAATCTGGTTGACGGTTGATTGGTCAGAGGACCGCCAGATCCCTTCACGGATGTTGAGGTGGGGGAACCGCGTACTCACTACCGAGAAGTTCCGCCCCTATGTGAAATCCACCAGGCTGTGTCCGTTCTCGGATGTGTTGTCGTGCAGTCTGTGTTTTCCGATAACTCTGGCATAAATTTGTTCCTTTTCCAGCTGTGCACTGAAATCCGCCTAGAGAGATCTTGGTGTCGTAGCTGGAGCGTCTATCATATGTTCTTTCTAGGAGATCATAGAAGTCGTCTGCAAGGTATGGTCGGAGGAAAGCATGCCCAACGAGAATGGAATCTCAGCATCGTTTGCTCGGTCCACAAGAAAGGAGACCTCTATAACTGCGCCAACTGTAGGGGAATAAGTCTCCTTAACATCGCATATAAGATCTTCTCTGCCGTATTGTGTGAACGCCTGAAACCGTTTGTGGACAACCTGTTCGGCTCTTATCAGTGTGGCTTCAGACCAGGTAAATTCACAATAGACCAAATATTTACGCTATGGCAGATCTTGGAGAAAACCCAGGAATACCAAATCGACACTCACCCCCTCTTCGTCGATTTCAAGGTTGCAGATGACAGCGTGTATAGAGATGAGCTTTACAAAGCCATGTCTAGTTTTAACATCCCTGCCAAACTCGTCCGACTGTGCAGGATGACATTGGAGAATTCTCGCTACTCCATTAAGGTCGGTAATGAGCAAACCGAGACCTTTGATGTTGAAAAAGGATTTAGGCAAGGTGACGCGCTGTCATGCAACGTTTTCAACATCGTGCTTGAAAAGTTAGTGCAGGAGTCACTGGCCAACGAGGTACGATTTATTTCAAGTCTACGCAATTGCTTGCGTATGCCGACACTGACATTGACGTGATTGGACGGACACAGCGAGGCGTCAATGAGGCCTTTGTAAGCATTGAGGTAGAAGCGGCTAAGATGGGTCTCAAGGTTAATGAGGGTAAAACCAAATATCTGCTTTCATCTAAAAGAGACGGGCAACACCGACGTGTTGGCCAGAACGTCACCATGGGCGGATATAACTTTGAAGTGATCAAGGAATTCGTGTACCTTGGCTCACTGATGACCAGCGACAACAACACCAGCGCTGAGATAAAACGCAGAATCACTCTTGCCAACCGCTGTTTCTTTGGGCTCAAGAGGCAATTGAGAAGTAGAGCCCTCTCTCAGAAAACCAATGTGACACTATATAAGACCTTAATCATCGCAGTCCTCCTTTACGGCGCAGAGGCTTGGACCTTAACAAAAGCGGATGAAGATGCCCTTGGCCGTTTCGAGAGGAAAATTCTGCGCACTATCTACGGTCCCGTTTGTTCAAACGGTGTATGGAGGAGAAGATATAACGAAGAACTGTACGGGTTCTACAGCGACATCGGCCTGGTACGACGTCTACGGATACAGCGTTTAAGGTGGCTAGGCCATATAGAGCGCACGGAAAATACAGCTCCGACCCGAAGAGTCTCCGAATCCACTCCGGAAGGAAGGCGCGCATCATCGGTGGCGCACGCAGGTGGAAGGGGACCTTAACCAACTGGGCGTGCGGCGCTGGAAACAGCTGGTCAAAGGTCGTGCCAGCTGGAGACAAGTAATATTTATTTTTTTTTCGGTTTTCCTTAAATTTTCCTTATAGGCCCGGAAACGTACTTCCTTTAGCCTAATGGCGCCCCTTTACAGTGCATGTCGAACCACTTTATTATCCTTTGACCTGGTGCTCTTAATCCTACTAGGAATTAAACGGCCACACCAATTCGGGTAATATAATTTCAACGAAGGCATGCGTTTCGTTGTCGAGGAAACACAACGACCAGTTAGAGCTCCAGAAAAAGTTGTTAGGGCCGCACCAGTCAGCGTTCTCTTAAAGTCATATTATTCTTTTCGAAGCTTTCTCTCTATTTGGGTGGTGGAAGTACGAGAATTCGGCTGATATTACGCAATGACCAATACATCAATGCTGTATTGGTCAGGTTGAGAAGTAGGAAACAAGTCTAGTGATAGGGGGTGTTTTCTGTCCAGATTGTCGAAGCCACCGAGAATTGTACACATTCAAATCGCCCACTACAACGATTGAGTGCAAGGGAACAAGGATACATTTGGATGGAGTCAGACAGTGTGTCGAACGCATCAAATGTTGTGCTCTTGTCTAGATTTGGGCTACTGTAAAGAAAACAGGAGAGAATGGAGTCATAAGGCAGTATCAGTTTCAGGCATATGAAATTGAATTAGGTGATGGTTTAGGAGGTCATGGGCTAGACGTGGCGAGACGCCAGTAACGATCAGTATTTCATTACCCCTGTGAAGTTGACATACAGCCTCCTCGCGGCGCCCTCTGGATAGCCTCTACAACAACTATTGAGAGGTGAACAAATTTATGCGGATACCGCCTTAGACAAGAGGGCGCTGGAATACCCCGATCACACTGGCGGTTGTGCGGGGGGCCAACAACCCGCCCATGTCAAAAAGGAAAGCTCTGAAAAAGCAAATGCCTCGGATACACGGACGGATACTCGAAGACGACATAGCACGAATAAGGAAGACGATTTGCGAGTATGCTCCTGGAATGTCAGGACTCTGTACACTCCTGGAGCTGCTCATAAACCGGAAAGAATCCTGACGTAGTACAAGGCGGATATTACAGCGATCCAGTACATACTCTGGATGGGAAACGGTATGATTAGGGAAAAAGGTTGCGACATCTATTACAGCTGCCACAAAAGATTGTACATGTTGGTAGTTCAGATCTGTCGTGGGAAAGCGGTTAAGGTCGAAGGTCATCGACCTTAAGCCCATAAGTGATCAACTGGCTGTGATCCACATCAAAGGCAGATTTCACAACATCAGCCTCATATGTATGTGCACACGCCCCTATCGAAGAGGCGGAAGACCCTATCAAAGAGGACTTCTATGATCTCTTGGACAATGCCTACGGAGCTTGTCCGGAGTACGGCATCAAAATCGTACTCGGGGACTTCAATACCAAAATCCGTATTGGACACCTCTGGCGGAGTAAACGGAAAGCACAGTCCCCACGATACAACAACGGATAATGGACACATGGACTTTGCGACAGCTCGTAATGCGATGATAAATAATACAAGATTTCCCCGCAAGCGAATCCACGCAGCAACCTGGCGATCTCCGGATGATTGAACTGCCCACCAAATGCTCCTTGGCGCACTCGTCAAACATCCTGGATGTGCGAACATTCAGGGGGGCAAATACCGACTCTGAGCATTTCCTCGTAGCAGCAAGACTCAGAGCTCGACTGTCTAATGTGAGAAAGCTACACTAGGCAACCATGAGGAGGTTCGACATTGGACGTCACACCGAAGGTTACCAGAGTCTACAGAGAACAACTGAGCGAAAAGCTCTCCGGTATGTCTACGTCGAACACAAATGTAAACAATATGTGGCTGCATTATCGCTCAGCCATTTAGGAAGTAGCCGAGACCACCTTAGGTTATCTACAACCCGCGACAAGAAATGATGGCGGTATGATGGCGAGTGTGAGCTGGAAAAGGCAGCAGCCGACGAGGCGTACCAAAAGGCGCTGCAGCGAAAACCCAAGGCAGCGCGAGAGGAGTACCGAGCCAGAAGAAGGCACGAGGAAAAACTGCTGAGACTGGAAAAGACCAGTCAGTTTCAAATCGACACCCAGCAGCTCTTCATCGATTTTAAACCCGCATACGACTGGTCCTTCATGGGCTGTGACGCCACCAAAAGAAGAAGACACGACAACATTCATCACAAAGAATTGTTTGATGCGATGGCCATATTCGGGATCCCAGGAAGACTGATCCGGCTGTTTCGCGCCACGCAAAAAAATACGCGATGCACCGTGCAGTTCGGTTCAAGGACCTCTGAACCCTTTGAAATATCCACCGCATGGAGATGCGCTATCGTGTGACTTCTTCAATTTGGTGCTGAAGCAGATAGTGCGCAGGGCAGACGTCAACAGGGAAGGCACTATCTTCAACAAGTCTGTCCAGCTGTTAGGATACGGGGATTATATTGACATCACCGCCCGGTTCGGCGTAACGTTGTAGAAGCTTTCACGGCGATTGGGGAACAGGCGAAACAAGCTTGTCTTAAAGTCAACGAAGATAAGACATATCAGGTCAAGGAATGTCAAGGAAAAACCGATCCCTCACTCACCACCTTGGACAAAACATAACGATTGACAGCTATAGTCTCGAGGTGGGTAAGGTGTTTGTCTACCTTGGAGAAAAAATAATGTCCACAAAGGACATCACAGTGGAGATCCGGCATAGAATCGCCCTTGGCAACCGCTGCTACTTCGGTTTGTCCAAACAACTTGGGTCAAAACTCTTCACTCGAAGGACCAAAGTCATGCATTACAAAACTCTTATACTGCCAGTCTTGCTGCAAGGAGCCAAAAGCTGGACGATAAGTAGAACGGCAGAGTTTGGGTTCTTTCGAAAGAAAAGAATTTGGTCCTGTCTGTGAGGAAGGTTAATGGAGGAGGTGACACAACCGCGAACTCTACGAGCTGCACGAAGATATGGATATAGTCCGAAAGGCAAAGATCTGTCGACTACATTGGCTCGCCACATCGAGCGTATGAACACAAACGCTCCAGCTAAGAGGGTCTTCGACTCCGAGCCTTCTGGTTCGAGAAGCAGGGGGAGACCAAATCTCCGGTATAAAGACCAAGTAGTCGCGGATGTAAGACAACTTGGTCTTAATAACTGGAAGCAGCGTGCCCGGGACCGTCAAGAATGGAAGGCAGCTATAGCTCTGGCTCAAATCCTCCATGAATTGCTGGTAAGTAAGTAGGATGGTTGGCTGTATTCAGGGAGAATACAGCGACACCGCGATGGAGTATGTATGAATAATAGCACTAAGCCATGTTCGGGAAGACTAAAATCCGAAGTATCGGATTTTTCATCAACCTATGCTTCTCAAAGTGCCGAAACAGGCGGATTATAGAGCGAAGCGTGGACGTAGCGCGATAAAATAAAAGCGAATGAAAAGGTCAAACAATTCCGACCCATCGCATTGTGAGAACGAGATTCTCTGAAATGCTAATTACTTCTCCTTACGGCAACAATGATGTTCCAAGGTGGCTTTGGTTTAATGACGTGAAGGCAAAAGTATGAATTCGGAGATGTATCTGCATAAATTGTTAGCTAACCCATTTGGAACCAGTAGCACCAGTTTATTGCCAGTTTATTTGCCTGTGCCTTAGAGCTTGAAACCCTATTCCACTACATTAGCATACGAGTTCAAATAAGATGTACTAAAGCGACATGCTTAAGCATAATGTGATAGATAAACTGTTGTATGCCTTTCGACGTCCCCGTCTCCACTCAGCTATCCCATCTTTACATGAAACCGAACAAATCCATTGCATAATCACTCGAATCTCTATTTGTTTGCCAACATACCAGAAACCATGTGGGAAGCGTCGAACAAACAAGAAATTCCATTTCCGCGTCTTCACGTCGCACGCTAAGTGCCCATCAGCTGGGAGCTGATACCCAACTAACCACCTAACCATACCATACCAAGCCCGCCGCCAATAAAGCAAAAGTAAAATATATTTTTGTGTTGCTCATATTCTCATAGATACATAGATAGATAGATTGTGCGAGCATACGTATACTACGTGTGTATCTTGAACAAAAGACGCGTGGCGATAAAAACTCGAGTGCGAAAATGAAGATCGGTGTTGGCCAGTGCGACGAGTGATTCAGATCTGCAAGATTAGCGCGGTGTCTGAGTATAAAAATAATACTTGCCAACTTAAGTAAGTAAGCTTTGATGGCGCTACAGTTCGGGGTGAACCAGGGCCTCAACCAACAAGCCTCTCAAGCCGGCCCGATCTTCGGCCAGCCGCTTCCAGTGCCGCACGCCCAGTTGGTTGAGGTCCCCTTCCACTTGTGCGCGCCACCTTAAATGCGGTCGTCCTCTGCTGCGTCGTCCCTCGGGGTTGGAGTCGAAGACTCTTCGGGCCGGAGCGTTGATGTCCATTCGCTCTAACCAGGCCGATGTCGCTGTACAGCCCGTACAGTTCTTGGTTGAATCTCCTCCTCCATTCTCCGTTTACACAAACGGGACCAAAGATTGCACGCAGAATTTTCCTCTCGAAACGTCCAAGAGCCTCTTCATCCGCTTTTGATAACGTCCAAGCCTCAGCGCCGTAGAGGAGGACCGGGATGATTAAGGTTTTGTAGAGGGAAACCTTAGTTTTTCGAGAGAGGGCTCTACTACTCAATTGCCTCTTGAGCCCGAAGAAGCAGCGATTGGCAAGAGTTATTCTGCGTTTTATCTCAGCGCTGGTGTTGTTGCTGCTTGTCACTATCGAGCCAAGGTAAACGAAGTCCTTGGCTACTTCAAAAATATAGCTGCCGAAGGTGACATTCTGACCCAGACGTCGGTGTTGTGCGTCTTTCTTGGATGACAGTATATATTAGGTCTTGTCCCCATTTACCCTTAGACCCACTTTCGCGGCTTCTGCTTCAATGCTTGTGAACGCCTCATTGACGTCTCGCTTCGTTCGTCCAATAACGTCAATGTCATCTGCGCAGGCAAGCAATTGTGTGGACTTGAAGTAGATCGTACCTCTTGTATTGGCCGCAGAGTCCCGCACGATCTTTCAAGAATAATGTTGAAGAAATCACATGACAGTCCGTCACCCTGTCTAAAACCTATTTTAACATCAAAGGGGTCGGTTAGTTCACATCCGACCTTAATGGAGCAGCGAGAGTTCTCCACAGTCATCCTGCATAGTCTGACGAGTTTGGCAGGAATGTTAAAACATGACATGGCTCCGTCTCTATAAACACTGTCATACGGGGCTTTAAAGTCGACGAAAAGATGGTGCGTGTCGACCTGGAATTCATGGGTCTTCTCCAAGATGGGTCTATCGTGGATTTCCCTGGCCTGAAACCACACTGGTAGGAACCTATCAGATTGTCCACGAACGGTTTCAGGTACTTACACAGTACGGCTGAGAGGATCTTGCAAGCGATGTTCAGGAGGCTTATCCCTCTGTAATTGGCGCAGTCATAGGGGTCTCCTTTCTTATGTACCGGGCAAACGAAACTGAGATTCCATTCATCGGGCATGCGTTCTTCCGACCATATCTTGCAGATGAGTTGGTGCATGTTCCTAACCAGCTCATCGCCAGCTGCTTTAAACAGCTCCGCGGGGAGTCCGTCTGCTCCAGCAGCTTTATAAGACTTAAGTTTCGATATCGCTATCTTAACATCGTCTAAGTCGGGTGGACGGGATTCTCCTTCATCTTCGTCCATTGTGAATGGTTCGCTCTGCCTGACGGCGGCATTTTGACTATCATCGCCGTTATACAGTCTGCAGAAGTGGTCCTTCCACAAACTCAGCATCGAGTGTGACTCCACTACTAGTTGTCCGTGCTCATCCCTGCAGGCTTCTGCTCTGGCTTTATAGCCTTGGCATGTTCATTTTACTTTCTGGTAAAATTTTCGAACGTCGTTCCTGCAGTAACATTTCTCCCTCTCCTCGATCTCGCGCTTCTCGTGCTCCTTCTTTTTCCTTCTCAGAAGCGCATGCTCCTCCCTCCTTTTCTGTTCATAGAGCTCGCGGGCAGCTCTCATCCGTCGATGCAATGTATCCATGTATGCATTTTGTTTCTCTACATGGGCCTGTCTGCACTCATCATCAAACCAGGGGTTTCTCGACGGTGGTGGCTCGAAACCGAGTATATCTGAGGCGGCCTCTCTAATGGCTTTCTGACAACGGCTTTCTGTTCTATGGTATCTGCAGATTGCATTGGGACCTGTGAGAGCTTGAGGGAGACTTGATCGGCGAAGGTTCTGGCGGTCTCCTGCGATTGCAGCTTTCCGACGTTAAATTTTGGTGTTCTTACTCGACTCCGTTGGTTCCGAGAAATTCGCATCCGTACCTTGGCTGCAACAAGGTAATGATCCGAGTCGATGTTGGCTCCTCGAAAGGTTCGGAAATCTAGGATGCTGGAGGAGTGTCTGCCGTCGATCGCAATATGATCAATTTGGTTGGTTGTCGATTGATCGAAAGACCGCCAGGTCCCCTTATGGATGTTGAGGTGTTGGAATCGTGTACTTGCTACTACCAGGTTATGTCCCGCCATAAAGTCCACTAGCCTTAGTCCGTTTTCTGAAGTAGTGTTGTGTAGGCTGTGTTTTCCAATGACCCGTTCAAAGATAGCTTCCTTGCCCAGCTTCGCATTGAAATCTCCTAGAACGATTTTGGTGTCATAGCTGGGACATTGCGCATACGTTCTGCCTAGGAGATCATAGAAGTCGTCTTTATGTCGGTCACGTCGGCAGAGTCGCCTGATCACTGCGGCCACGAGTGGGTCTATTGTGATGTCCCCCACTTACAGCTCAATCAGAAAACCTGAGTTCGTGATAAGACTTAGTATGCTTTTGAGTGAGCTAGCAGCTATATCTTCTGCTTCAAGATAATACTTGCCTAGGTGACGATGACTTAAGTCTAATAAAGCCGCGGGCGCAGACGGCCTGTCTGATGAGCTTCTTAAGGCGGCTGGAGATGAGCTAGTAGATGAGCTATAGGGGATTAAGTCTCCTTAACACCGCATACAAGATCTTCTCTGCCGTATTGTGTGAACGCCTGAAACCGTTTGTGGATTACCTGATCGGCTCTTATTAGTGTGGTTTCAGGCCAGTAAATCCACTATGGACCAAATATTTACGCTACGGCAGATCTTGGAGAAGACCCAGGAATACCAAATCGACAATCACCACCTCTTCGTCGATTTCAAGGCTGCATATGACAGCGTGTATAGAGATGAGCTATACAAAGCCATCTCTAGTTTTAACATCCCTGCCAAACTCGTCCGACTGTGCAGGATGACATTGGAGAATTCTCGCTACTCCATTGAGGTCGGTAATGAGCAAACCGAGACCTTTGATGTTAGAAAAGGATTTAGGCAAGGTGACGCGCTGTCATGCAACTTGTTCAACATCGTGCTTGAAAAGATCGTGCAAGAGTCACTGGCCAACACAAGAGGTACGATTTATTTCAAGTCTACGCAATTGCTTGCGTACGCCGACGACATTGCGTGATTGGAAGGACACAGCGAGACGTCAATGAGGCCTTTGTAAGCATTGAGGTAGAAAGCGGCTAGGACGGGTCTCAAGGTTAATGAGATATCTACTTTCATCTAAAAGAGACGGGCAACACCGACGTATTGGCCAGAACGTCACCATGGGCGGATATAACTTTGAAGTGGTCAAGGAATTCGTCTATCTTGGCTCACTGATGGCCGGCGACAACAACACCAGCGCTGAGATATAACGCAGAATCGCTGTTTGTTCAAACGGTGTATGGAGGAGAAGATATAACGAAGAACTGTACGGGTAGTATAGCGACATCGGCCTGGTACGACGTCTACGGATACAGCGTCTAAGGTGGCTAGGCCATGTAGAGCGCATGGAAAATACAGTTTCGACCCGAAGAGTCTTCGAATCCACTCCGGAAGGAAGGCGCGGCAGAGGATGGCCGCATCGTCGGTGGCGCACGCAGGTGGAAGGGGACCTTTACCAACTGGGCGTGCGGCGCTGGAAACGGCTGGCCAAAGACCAGCCCATGAGGGTTTGGCCCATGTTCACCACGGACTGTAGCGCCACCTAAGTAAGTAAGTAAAGTGACGATGACGTGTACTGACCAGGCAGTTACAGTGGCATAGTATGTGCTCTGCTGTTTCTTCGTCAAGTGTCATCTTGTATGATGCCCATTGTCTTGAGGTGGTTATTAGCTGGGCAGTGTCCAGTAAGGAAACCTGTGGTTTAACGAATCCGACTCCTCGAAAGCATGAGAAGTTGTTTCATTCTTCTGAGGGATGTAGTTGGGAGGAACAACTTGCCATGTCTGCTACCTTTTGTTTGTAACCAGTAGTGATCCATCGTGTTCCTTAACCAATTGTTTATGCAGCATTTGTTGGTGCTGATGGGTAAGCCGCAGAAAGGCCGTGGCACCATAAATGGTGATGCAGAGCCTTTCCTTGCTAGTAGATCCGCCTTCTCGTTGCCTGTGTGGCCGCTGTGTCCAGGTATCCAAATGAGATGAGCTCTGTTTGTACTGGCCAGCTGGTAAAGCAGCTGTAGGCAGTCACATACTAGTTTGGAGTTGATTTCGTAACTCTTTAGGGCTAGGAGTGCAGCCTTACTGTCAGAGAGAATGTAAATGTCTTTGTTAAGTATATTTCTGTTTATATATTCTCTGAGGCAGAGTTCTATAGCAAATGTCCCTGGTTGAAAAGCGGAGTTATATCTGTCCATGCTGACGTAGATGCATGTGCCTGTAATTGCTCCGTATACTCCAGCCCCCACGCCTTCGTTCGTTTTGGAGCCATCTGTGTACCACACGTAGGATCCACGATTGAAGGAGGGTCTATCCTGTTCCCAGTTTTGTCGGTTGGGGAATGTGACCTTGTAGTTATGGCTGAAGTTGTATCTGGGGAGACAGTTGTCTGTGAGAGATATCTTTAGGATTTCATGCCTGTTTATTGTATGTTGGCGTTACAGCCCATGAAGGACCAGAGCCGAGCTTCTCTCAATCACCCATGTTGTGTGTGATTTCATTTTTCCCATAGGTGAAAGGGACCTACAGTTTATTGCCGGTTCCGAACGGCGAATTTCGAAAGCTTTTCATGACAATTTTACTAAAGGCGGTTTTGTCAGAACCCCGCTGAGGAGAAACACCGTGAAAACACGTTCGACGACATGGCTGTGTCGGGATTCGATCCCGTGTCATCGGCGTCAGAGGCCAACACACTACCCACTGCGCCACGGTGCTCTGTTGCCTGTCTGCCTGTTTATTTCGGTAAGGATATCAGGGTGAAAGAGCCTACGGTTAGAGTCATTCTCCACGATCAGTCTATGGGCGAAGACCATTGCTTCTTTCTTCTTCTTGGAGATGAAGAGGTGGCAAGTCTGTGATGACTTCTAGTGCTGCTGTGGGGGTTGTTCTCATGGCCCCGGTGATAAAGATGCAAGCTTGTCTTTGCAATTTATTGAGCTTGGCTTGCACTGATACTTGTTTTGTTTTGTGCCACCAGACGGGCGCAGCATATGTGAGAATTAGTCTGGTGATTGCTGTATATAGCCAGCGGGACATTTTGGGGCTTGTGCCCCCGTTTTTGCCAGTGAGACTTTTGCTGGTCCATAAAGAGATCCTGGCTTTCTCAGTGGCCTTCGTAATGTGAGAGCTCCAAGTGAGCTTTTCGTCTAGAATTATCCCTAGATATTTGACTTCTTTTGAGAACTCTATCGCTTCACCAAAGAGGGTAGGTTTGGTAAGTTTGTGCCTATTCCTCCTTTTGGTGAAGGCGACGATGGTGCTTTTCCTAGGATTGACATTATGTGCAACCTTTATGCACCAGTTTGCAACAAGGCTTAGTGCCCGTTGGAGAAGTTCCGAGAGTGTGTTTTCGAATTTGCCTCTAACCAGGATCACTATGTCGTCAGCGTTGCCTTGGACATAGAAGCCATTGTTGCTAAGTATGCTGATCAGTTCAGTAACCACGATGGACCACAGGAGCGGTGAGAGAACCCCGCCTTGAGGGCATCCTTTCGCGGCGTTCACCCTGATTTTATCCTTGCCTAGTGAGGTGTTTATTTTCCTGTTGCTAAGCATGTGTTGGATCCAATTGCATGTGGTATTGTCCACCCCTGTGCTGAGGATGCAACGTTTTATTTGGGTGTATTCAGTGTTATCGAAGGCACCCTCAATATCGAGAGAGCAATCTATCGCAATTTCTTTGTCGCTCAGGGATTTGTTGATCCGGGCTGTTGGCTCCTGAAGAGCACGCGTGGTCGATTTCCCAGGCTGGTAGGCATATTGGTTTTTGTGAAGTGGGGGTCATTTCAGTGCACAGTCCCTGATATGCCTATCCAGGATTTTTTCCATTGTTTTTAGGAAGAAATAGGTAGGGCATATTAGGCTGTAGGACTTAGGCAGATCTGTGGGTCTACGGCCTACTTTGGGAATGAATTTCACAGTTACCTCTGTCCAGCTTGTTGGTATGTGCCCCCATGCATAGCTGGTCCTAAAGACGTTAATGAGCATGGGGCTGATTTGCGCACTCCCTTTCTAAAGAAGGGCTGGGAAGATGCCATTCTCCTCCGGGGATTTGTAGGGGTCAAATGAATTGATGGCCCATTTTATGCTTCCCTCGTGAAAGATCGTTCGTGCTCTCTTCCAATCCTCCCTGTTGGGTCTAGTTGCCCTGATCTGCGGAGGTATGTCAGAGAGAACGGAGGGAATGATGTTGGAGTCTGGGAAGTGCATACTGATCAGAATTTTGAGTACTTCCGTACCATTTTCCGCGTAAGTTCCATCTGCTCTCCTCAACAGTCCAATTTGGTTAGTGTGCTCTTTGGCGAGAACTCTGTGGATACGGGCGCTGCTCTGAACGTCTGAAAGACTGCTGCAGAACTTTTTCCATGAGTCTCTTTTGGCTCTTCTAATCTCTTGGTTGTAGTTGGTGAGTGAGGCACGATACTGCGTCCAGTCACCAGTCCGTTTAGCTCCGTTGAACGGTTTTCAGGTCAGTGCTCTTAGCTTGGCCAGATTGCTGTTCCACCACGAAGTGGTACGGTTGCCTGACTTGACTTTCTCTGGGCAAGCGTTGTGAAAAGCAGATAGGGCGGTAGCATTGAGGTTGTCACAGCTGAGTTCAAGGCTGTCTATGTCTCTGATGCTGTTTGGTCAGTTTCCGATTGTTTGTGCGTTGTGTTTTTAGGCTATCAGTGTCCCAGTCTGTCGCTCTCGGGTGTCTATATGTTCTAGTAATTCTATATCCTGCTTTTATGCCATAACAGATCCGTCGATGGTCTGACATCGATGTTTCTGTTGAGACATGCCAGTTTAGAAAAGAGTTGCTTACGAACGGAGTAGTTAGGGTGAGGTCTAATACCTCTTCTCTAATTCTATTCATAAAGGTGGGATTATTTCCACGGTTTATGATATTGAGGTTGTTCCTGAATATAAATTCTAATAGGTACTCACCTTTTTGTTGATGCCCGAGCTTCCCCATGCTGTGTGGTGGGCGTTGGCGTCACAGCATACGATGATATGTGTGATCAAGGGGTTAAGGTCGGCCACACTTTTTTAGAGGAACTTTACCTGTTTTGCATAAATGCTCGGCAATCACAAGCTTGAAAGCATACAGAGGCATGTGATCTTCATTTTGCTGGCACCAGAGAATCTATGAGTTGACGATACGTAAATCAATCATATGGAAGAATATCTTTTTATCCCACTTATACCACTAGCATAAAGTCAAGTAAGTCCACGCCACCCGTGTATATATTATACACTTCTACAGCTTGTGGAGCAGGGATTTCCTCGTTTAGCTATAACTGGTTTTCTGCCAACATAACCTACTTACTTTTCAGGCCAGCAACCCATGGCCTTATTATGTTTGTTACACAACCTGGGCGGAGTGCAGATGGTTTGGGTCGTAGATGTTCATTCACTACTCTCCAGGGGTGGTTGTCCTAAAGAGGATTCGAGAGGAATTCGACTGAATTTTCGTGTTGGTTGTAGTTCTCAGCAACTTTTCCATGGACTTATGGTGTTTCACGGTCCCAACCCCAATTGACTCATCCTGCAACCCAAGAAGAATCGATTGGGAGCGCTATAGAGCCTTCATTGGCAGTTCTATAGTAAACAGGACCCCCGACACCCCGCGGTCCACGTTAGATATAGACAATATGGTCAATATCCTAACAATTACTTTGTTACTTTGCACCGCACGAGTCAACAGCTGCGTAATCCGTAAGTCAAGAAAAAACTCTTACCCTTCTTGATGGAACGCAGATCTAAGCAAGCTCCGCAACGACTGTCGAAAACTCCTCAATAAAGCAAAGAGTACAAGAAACGACAGAGACTGGAGCCTATACACAGATTCACTCAGAGTGTACAAGCAAACCCTAAGGGAAAAACAAAGGCTGTCTTGGAGACTGTTCTACAACAATATGGAGAAAATTTCAGACGCCTACAGATTGAGGAAAATACTCTCGAAAGATCCACAATCTCCGAGCTGCCTCATAGCAAACGGAGCTTGGACAACGTCGGAGGAAGAAACTCTAAATCTTCTCCTTAATACGCACTTCCCAGGCTACTATGAATCGCACGACTCAGTGTATTCGCGAGGAACTCACCTCTCCTCGGCGATAGAGGGAAAGTACGATCATATTATCTCCAGAGAGAAAATTGCATGGGCGTTTAAGCCCTACAAATCCCCAGGCCCGGATGAAATTTACCCTATCGAACTCACACAAACTATGGAATGGACTATACCATGGCTAGAGATTATCTTTAAAGGATGTCTAGCTTGGAGTCACATACCAGAAAAGTGGAAGTGCGCAAAGGTACTTCTTATCTCTAAGGCCGGCAAAAACTCTCACACTTCTCCCAAGGATCTAAGGCCTATCTGTCTATCATCCTTTGTACTAAAACATGTGTGTGTAGACTTACACATACGCCACAACTTGGATCCGTCCCTAATTTCTCAGGCACAGCATGCCTACTGTAAGGGTAGATCTGTCGAAAAAGCCTTGCATACACTAGTGAGGAAAATCGAAAGATCAATCCATCTTAAAGAATATACTCTAACAGCCTTCCTAGACATAGAGGGCGCTTTCAACAACGTCACTCCGAAAGCAATAATAGAAGGGTTTGAAAAGCTAAAGGTGGAGAGGACTCTGATAGAGTTGATCAGCGAGTTATTATTAACGCGCAGGATTCACTCCAAAATGGGGAAGCCAAGTAACCACCAGAGTGGTTACCATGAGAACCCCTTACGGAGGGGTGCTCTCACCTCTTCCCTGAAATGTAGTTGTAATCGAACTACTAATTAAACTGAAGAAAGAAGGCCTGGACGTTATTGCCTACGCTGATGACGTTGCCATTTCAATCTCAGGTAAATACCTATCCACACTGAATGACCGTATGCAAACGGCATTCTCAATTCTTGGCAAGTGGGCGCATAGCAACGGGCTCAGGGTAAATCCCCAGAAAACGGAGCTCGTGCTATTCACCAAAGGGCACAAAATCTCGGAACACTGCCCTATTACTTTGGTACCAGATTAAACTATTCCTCCAATGCCAAATACCTTGGCATTATACTAGATAGGAAATTAACCTGAAAGAGCAACACAATCGAAAGAGCTAAAAAAGCAACTATTGCTCTCTACACATGCAAGAAAGGGAAAAAATGGGGATTCAACCCCAAGATCACCCTATGGCTCTACATCACGGTCGTCAGACCCATACTAATGTATGGAGTGACAGTCTGGTGGACAGCACTGGACAAGACAACATACCTCAAGCAATTTGAGAAGGTACAAAGGTTGGAGTGTATGTGCATTACCGGGGCCCTCAGGTCCACCCCAACGGCTGCGCTTAACATGATACTCGACCTTACACCAACATGATATTTTCGACAAGCGAAATTGCCACACAAACGGCCATTAGACTCAAAACCAACTCGAACTGGACGAGCTATGTCACTGGCCACACCTCCATCCTGAACAACAGGTCAACCATGGCAGTAAACTTGGACCTCACAGAACCCACCACAGTCTTGGAAAAAAACCTTACAACGATCTACCCGGACAGACAAAACTTTGCTCGCCAGACTCAACCCCACAGAAGCTGCGTAGATTTTCACACTGACGGGTCTAGTGGAGTATTCTGCAAACAACTTAAGCTGAACAAAGCTCAAAAATTACCAAATCACTGCAGTGTTTTCCAGGCGGAACTTCTTCTTCTTCTTAGTGGGCGCTACAGTTCGGGGTGAACCTGGGCCTCAACCAACATGCCCCTCCATCTAGCACGATCTTTCGCTAGCCTTTTCCATTGCCGCACACCCAGTTGGCTGAGGTCCCCTTCCACCTGTGTGGCCGTCCTCTGCTTCTTCGTCCCTCAGGGTTGGACTCAAAGACTCTTCCTTGCTCGCTCGGTAATATTTTCTTTAATTTCCTGTCCAGTATGACGCCAAGGTATTTGGCACTAGAGAAATAGGTTAGCCTGGCATCGAGTAGAGTGATTGGACATATGTCCGGAATCTTATTTTCTGGGGATTTATTCCGAGTCCATTATTGGGTGCCCACCTGCACAATGTGGAGAGTATGCGGTATTGCCTGGATGGCAATAGCAACATCATCAGCGTAGGCAATAACACCGAGGCCTTCTTTCCCTAGTTCGTTAGTAGTTCGTAGTTCGTTTGCGACTACGACTTCGACTGTACTCCCTAAAGGAACCCCTAAATGTAGCTCATCCTTGACTAGTAGCCAATAACCACGAATTTATACATTCATTGACTTCAATTAATAGTTACTTACTTACTTGTCAGGCCGGCATACCATGGAGGATCTGAACATGAGCTATAGCTGCCTTCCATCGTTGACGGTTCCGGGCACGCTGCTTCCAGTTATTAAGACCAAGGTGTCTTATATCCGCGATTACCTGGTCATTATGCCGGAGGTTCGGCCTTCCTCTTCTTCTCGAACCAGGAGGCTCGGAGTCGAAGATCCTCAACTCTGGAGCGTTGGTTGGTGTCCATGCGCACAATGTGGCCGAGCTATTGTAGTCGACGGATTTTCGCCTTCCGGAATATATCCACGTGTTAGTACAGTTCGCGGTTATGTCTTCTTCTCCATTCACCTTCATCGCAGGCAGGACCGAATAACTGTCGCAGAATTCGTCTATCGAAGGAGCCAAGGATCAGCTTTGCTGTCCTGTTGGTCGTCCAACTTTCAGCTCCACATACGTATATCCCTGAGGTATATGAACTCCTATACCACCTCGAAATTATAGATGTCGTGACACAGTGGTTAGTGTGTTGGAGTCTGACGCACGATGAGCGGGCTTGGATTCCGATAACACAAACGTCCCCGTAGTATACTTGCCAAGAAAACACTTCTCGACTCACGCCGTCCGGATTCGGCATTAAACTATTGGTCCCTTTCACCTGTGTGAAAAATATATAACACAACATGGGTAATTAGGAGAAGGTTGGCTCTGGTCCTTCATGGGCTGTAACGCCACCAAAGAAGAAGAAGAAGAAGAAGAAGAAGAAGTATAACGGCGATGTTAGTCAATATACCGTTGTCAGGCAGAATGATCCGTTTCTAATCGACGAAGACCGCAGAGAACTCCGTCCCCCTGACCTCGACGAAGTTAAGATGGCCATATCGAAGCTCAAGTCGAATAAAGCAGCTGGCGCAGACGGACTGTCTGCTGAGCTCTTCAAGGCAGCTGGGGATGACCTGGTTGGGAGCATGCACCAGCTCATCCGTAAGATATGGTTAGAGAAAAGCATGCCCGAGGAATGGAGTCTCAGCATTGTATGCCCGATCCACAAGAAAGGAGACCCCTCTGATTGCGCCAACTATAGAGGAATAAGTCTCCTTAACATCGCCTACAAAATCTTCTCTGCCGTTTTGTGTGAACGCCTGAAGCCTTTAGTAAATAAGCTGATAGGTCCTTATCAGTGCGGATTCAGGCCAGGGAAGTCCACCATCGACCAAATCTTCACACTACGGCAGATCCTGGAAAAAACCAATGAATTCCAAGTCGACACTCACCACCTATTTGTCGACTTCAAAGCCGCATACGACAGCGTAATTAGAGACGAGCTATACAACGCTATGTCTACCTCTGACATCCCTGCTAAATTCGTCAGACTACGCAGGATGACTTTGGAGAATGCTCGCTGCTCCATCCGAATCGGGGAGCACCTTACTGATAGTCTTGATGTTATAAAAGGATTTAGGCAGGGCGATGCGCTGCCATGTGATTTCTTCAACATCATATTAGAAATGATTGTGCAGAAATCACTGGCCAATACAAGAGCACAATTTATTTCAAATCCTCGCAACTCCTTGCATACGCCGAAGACGTTGACATAATAGGTAGATCACAGTGAGATGTCAATGAGGCGTTTGCGAGTATTGAGATGGAGGCGGCGAACATTGGTTTGGCATTGGACGCTCACCACCGACGTCTTGGCCAGAACGTTTGTATTGGCAGATATAAGTTCGAGGTAGTTAAGGACTTCGTCTATATTGGCTCCGCAGTGACCTAGAACAAGGACATCAGTTCCGAAATTAAACGCAGAATCACTCTTGCCAATCGCTGTTTCTTTGGGCTCAGGAGGCAACTGAGTAATGGAGCCCTCTCCCGAACGACAAAGTTGACTCTATACAAGACCTTTATCATTCAGGTCCTGTTGTACGGCACAGAAGCATGGACACTGTCAAAAGCGGATGAGGAGGTCCTTGGTCGGTTCGAGAGAAAGATTTTCGCGTGATTTTTGGGCCTATATACGCAGACGGGGGATGGAGGAGAAGATTCAACCACGAACTTTACGGGCTGTACAGCGACATGAGCCTAGTCAGGCGTCTACGGATTCAACGCCTAAGATGGCTGGGCCATGTAGAGCGAATGGACACCACAGCTCCAGCCCGGAGAGTCTTTGAATCCAACCCCGAGGGACGACCTCAGCCAACTGTGTGTGCGGTAATGCAAAAGGCTAGCAAAAGATCGTACTAGATGGAGGGGCATGCTGGTTGAGGCCCAGGTTCACCCCGAACTGTAGCGCCCATTAAGAAGAAGAAGAAGAAAAGGTGGTGTGTGTCGACTTAAGATTCATAGGTCTTCTCCAGCACCTGCCGCGGTTGTGAATATGTGGATTTTCCTGACCTGAAGCCACATTGATAGGAACCTATCAAATGGCCACGAATGGCTTAAGGCGTTCACACAGCACGGTAGATAAAATCTTATACGCGATGTTAAGGAGACTTATTCCCCTATAGTTGGCACCGACAGGGGTCTCCTCTATGCTTACACCCCGGAAAAATCCGATTAATCTTGTGAATATCGTGCCATTAAAACCGCGCCAAAGTCGCACAAAAATCAAGATCAACCAGAAGAAAAACATTTTTCAGAATAGTTGCCATGTCACCTTATTTTTTGAACATAGTAGTATGTCGCCTAACATAGCCCAAATAGCCCAGAATAGAGAAATTCGCCATTTGAGGGTAATTTAGTGTCAGAATCCGCCATCGAACTATCAAATTGTGAAGCAACCGAATTGGCAGTCACTGGATGGAGAGGACGCCGTGGCGCAGTGGTTAGTGTGTTGGACTCTGGCGCACGATGAGCGAGTTCGGGTCCCGATAACACCAACGTCATCGAATGTTTATTTCGCGACGTTCCTCCTCGGCGGGGTACTGGCAAGACCCCCTGTAGTATACTTGCCATAAAAAAGCTTCTCGACTTCCGCCGTTCGGAATCGGCATTAAACTGTAGGTCCCTTTCACCTGTGTGAAAACTTGGCTCTGGTCCTTCATGGGCTGTAACGCCACCAAAGAAGGGGAAGAAGAAGGATGGAGAAACTCGTCCCATTCCCACCGTTACTCGTCCAATAAACGCCGGAAATTCAAAAACATGTTTTGCCAAAACATCAGGTCAGTGTGTCGCCCTGTAACACCATTCCACCTTCATCTACTGCGCAAAAAACCAATCACATTCCATAGCCTCCCAAACTATCTCGAAAAACACTTTCTGCACCACAAAAATATCTAATCACCAACCGTCGCCAACTTCGCTTGACACAATCCAAAATGACAGCAGAATTTGCTGTCTCCCAATACGACGAAGGAAAATCATCGTCTGCTCCCCCACCCAAACACTAGTGTATCCAATTGTTCTATATTCCGCGCATTATCTCGACCAGCAGAGCGCAAGAGACAGCTCTACGGACCGCAACATTCAGTGATGGAGCACCAAAAGAAAAGAACAGTCGACTCGAGCTAGTGTCAGAAAAATTCTCTCTCACGTCGCAGGCCAACGAAACGGGCAGAAAAGGCGAAAAAAAAATACAAGGAAATCGGACGAAAATAAAAAAAAAAAAATTGTATTTTCCTCTCCGAACGAGGAGGAAAACACGGAAAACAGATTTTTTAATGTGTTGGCCTGGTATCGGCCGCAAACTATAACCCACAGTGCAAGTGTGTGTCATTGGTTTTGTGTGTCAATTTTCCGTTTTGAGCGATCCGTGGACACGGAGGAGGAAGTCGGAAAGTCGAGACGTTCAAACCGCTCTAGAGGGATCTGCGAGTCAAAAAGAATCGAAAGAAGAAGTGGAAAAGCAGTGAATGTGTGTTAGAATTGAGAAAATACAAGGTTTGGATCGCCAGAGAACGAAAGAACGGACTGTGGACGGACAGTGGAATCGGTGGAAAAGTCAAAAACAAAAATAGGCTACAAGAGGACAGCAGACGAGAACGAAAAACGAGAGTGAACTACGAGTGAGCCAGTAGGAAAGAGTAAAAAACAAAAAGAAAATCAAATCCGACGGAAAGTAATATCAAAAAAAAATAAAAAATAAAAACGAAAAGAGGTGGCAAGGAGACGACATCTTTTCGATAGAGGAGCACACACCAAAACGACGACGACGAAAGCGGCGTAGCAGTAGCATTAGCACAATAGCAGCAGTGTCGGTGAAGGACAAGGAGAAGAGGCAACACTGACTGCGTCGGTGACGGAGGAGTCATCAACGACGAGCAAGAGGAAGAGAAGCTAGCTAGCTAGCTAGCTGCTGTGAGCTTGCCATATATTTTACTTTGTGTGCGAGGTGAGATTATTTTGACAGCAGTATGGCGAATCCGCGCAAATTTAGTGAAAAAATCGCTTTGCAAAAACAAAAACAAGCCGAAGGCACTGCTGAATTCGAGAAAATCATGCAAGAGGTTTACGCAACCAAACGGGACGAGCCACTGTCAACGAGTCAACAGCGTTTGTCCGATTGTTGTTTGAGTCCCCCCGAGCAGCAGCAGGGTGGTGTTGGTATCCCAATTCCCGGCAGTGGTGG
Source organism: Eumerus sabulonum (assembly GCA_951905685.1). Lineage (NCBI taxonomy): Eukaryota > Metazoa > Arthropoda > Insecta > Diptera > Syrphidae > Eumerus > Eumerus sabulonum. The sequence continues at coordinate 10,479,487 of OX645061.1, read as the reverse complement.
TAGTAATGGCAACGGTGGTGGTGTTCCAAAGGGTGGCGGTAATGCTGGAGCAGCTGGCGGTGGTGGCGGGGGAAATGGTAGTGGTTCGCCGACTGCATATCGTGAATCAAGAGGTCGTAGTGTCGGTGTAGGACCAATGCGTCGACCATCCGATCGAAAAGTCGATCGTTCACCATACAGTAGTAATGTAGCATACTTATCGCCGCCAATGGACTCTAATTGGCGACGTTCCAACTCAGATTCAGCCATTCATCAGAGTTTAAATATGCAACCAGAGAATCCTTCATACAATGGACCGCAACAGCACTATCTGCAACAACAACAGCAGCAGCAACAGCATTCATATCATCCGCATCAGAGATCTCATTCCCCTGCCGCCTCAGTGGGTCTCAGTCCCACAGCACAAAGGAGAAAAGCACAGCATATGGTGACGCAGTCACACAGTAGTAACAATCTACAACAACTGCAACTGCAAGACCAACTAAACCATCACAAACTGAATCACAATCACCATCTGCATATGCATCCGCATCAGCAGGGTGCGATGGCCAAATCACCGTTGCAGTTCAATCCATGCGCACCGACCAATAGTCTGTACAAATCGCTACAGGATCAGGCTATGGCTATGGCCAATACGGGCTCGTTACCCGACCTCACCTCTGTGCATTTCTCAAATGCGCCATCGCCTTCACCAGCCGCCATCACGCACAATGTTCGAACGGACCGCGAACAATCACAGAGTCCATTCAATAGTCAATCGTACCAGCAGCAGCAACAGACACAACAACAACAACAGCTGCAACAAAACTCGTCGGGTATTGGTGGCCTTGGTGCTGGTCAAACGCATTTGTCCTTCACCAATCTACCAGTGATGGTTAATCCATCCTCGAACAACATATCAGCCAATTGCACTACGATACACAGCTCTTATGGCAACCTATCATCGATCGGTGGTGTCTCGACAAATGCCAGTAGCACCGGCAATCTGACCGAATATCGAAATCCGCAACACAATCCTCCATCGCCGGCCGGTTCGGCGAGTCCCGGTCTTATGGTATCCACATCACCGCATGGTCATTCGCACGATTTACACATTAGTGCGCCAAATAGTCCAATACGTCACCATCATCAGCAGCAGCAGCAACAACAGTCGCAACAGTATAGCGATAAGAATATACAAACCTACGATCGATTTTCACCGGGCGCCGACTATACAAACAGTAGCAACAACTTAAATCCATCGTTTCACAACCATTTCGAGCAGTTCTCGCTGGTCGACTCGTCGTCGGCACAGAGTGATCCGCAATACATACCGACCAGTCTGCAACAGGATCATCATTCGCCGCACAATAGTTACTCGCAATCGTTACAATTCGACGAAGTACTTTTCGGTCATCATCAGCAACAGCAACAGCAGCAATTCAGTACGGAGAATGGTAATGGCACAGGTCGCCGCAATAATATGAGTTCGCTTACATCGAAACTAAGCGGTAATGTGAGTACGAACAATAGTGGCGGCAGTGGCGGTGATCCATACATGAGTATGACTAATCGAAACACACTTAACAACTGTAGCGGTAATTTAGGTTTAAGCGGCAATTCATCTAACACTGGTGGATCGACAGGTGGTGGCAGTAACAATAATAATTCATCATCCGGCTCGACAGCGGCAACGGGGACAGTCAGTACCAGTTGTTCGCCCCTACACAGTCCACATAGTCCAAATCCGCATAATCCCAGTAACAATAACTCGAACTTAATCAATGACATTGCGGCAATATCACAAAATCAGCAGCAGCAGCAGCCGCACCACCACCACCAACAACAACATCAAAAGTCACATCATCACAACAACGACAGTGGCGGTGGTGGTGGTGGCACAGGTGGTGTCAGCGGTAGTGGAAATGTATCTAACAACAGTTCGAATATGCATAATTCTGCAACGCCAACAACACCCAACATCCCATCGATTGTGTTCTCTGACTTTTCGTCGGTTAATCCGGATTTCTCCAAAGAGATTTTCGACACGCTCGACCTTGATCTGGGTCAAATGGACGTTGCCGGCTTACAAATGCTCTCCGATCCTAACTCGATAATGCTCGCCGACCCCACCATCGAGGATAGTTTTCGAAGAGATCTCAACTGATAAGGTGAGTGTGCCATTCATCGTTCCCACTTAGTCCCTAGTCTTCGGACTCGAATCGAATCGAGTCTACTCTATATACTACACTCATCATAAACGGGCCAACGTCTATGAGAGTATCTATCTAATGTATATGTATGCGAAACGGGAAGAGAAACAATGAGAGAATGCGCCCTGATTTGGAAGCAATTATTAGTCTGTAAGCGTGTTACAAAGAGCAACGGATGATGAGCGATAGTCAACTTCATCGTATGTAGCGAACGATTCGAGTTTTCAACTTTTTTTTTTTTCTTTCTTACTTTTAAGATTTCCGTTTTCTTAATTAAAACAAAAAATTTACACGCTTACAAGCGTGTAAGTGTCAATCGACAAAAAACAAAAAAAAAAGTAAGAGCCAGTGGGGGGGAGGGCGTGGAGATTTAGTAATTCGTATTCGAAATATGAAACTTAAACCGAAAAACGCAATTGAAGAACATTTAAGCAAAACTTTGAAAAAAAATCCAAAAAAAAACGCAGAAAAACCGAAAAAAAAAATTCAATTTTTCCTTTTTCTAATTTTCGATGTACCTATGTATGTATATGTAAATGTAGTAATTTTAAAACTATGATAACACCGTTATTTGTTTCAAATAAATAATTCCTAGCCAAAAACAACATCAAATAAAACGATATGTATGTACTGTAGAGCGAGTGTGTTTTGTTGTTGTTACTGTTGCACTATGCCGTCTTGGCGGTTGGCAGTTGGCAGTTGGCACCTCATTCGAATCGGGTATTAATGATGCTCTTAAGTCGTAAGTGCGCAAACGTGCGGCGCATGCAAATGGAAGTTTGGATTTTAAGCTGCGGGAGGAAGAGATAGAGATGCGGCGCATGCATGGATGGATTACGACTTCGGGCGTTGCTGCGTGGAATGATCAATTTCTGTTTTTCACCTCTTTTTTGGTTGGCGATTGGAATTCATCTGTTGCGACGAGTGGTGGTTTGTTGTTTTACTCTTGCTTTTAGGTCATAGTTTCTGATGCCGATCGGTAGTCCTTTAGGTTAGGTTAGGTGACGAACGCCTAACATTATTCTTGAAAATATCGTGCGGAACTCTGCGGCCAATACAAGAGGTACGATCTACTTCAAGTCCATACAATTGCTTGCCTACGCAGATGACATTGACATTATTGGGCGGACAAAGCGAGACGTCAAGCAGTAGCAGCAGCGGCTAAAGTGGGTCTAAGGGTAAATGGGGACAAGACCAAATATATGCTGTCATTCAAGAAAGACGCGCAACACCGACGTCTTGGTCAGAACGTCACCTTCGGCAAAATGAACAACGCTTATTCGGGTGCGGAAAAAAGTCTTAAGCTTCCAATATGTAAGCGAACGCCTCATAACTATCCGCATCAAGGCCAATCTCGGCAATATAAGCTTAATATGTGTCCACGCCCCACAGAGGAGAAAGATGACCGACATAAAGACGACTTCTATGATCTCCTAGGTAGAACATATGCCCAATGTCCTAACTATGACACCAAAATCGTTCTAGGAGATTTCAATTTGAAGCTGGGTAAGGAAGCTATCTTTGAATGAGTCATAGGAAAGCACAGCCTACACAACAACACGTCAGAAAACGGACTAAGGATAGTGGACTTTATGGCGGGGCATAATCTTGTAGTAGCAAGTACACGATTCCTATACCTCAACATCCATAAGGTGACCTTGCGGTCTTTCGATCAATCGACAATCAATCAAATTGATTGATCGACGGTAGACACTCCTCCAGCATCCTAGATGTCCGAACCTTTCGAGGAGTCAACATCGACTCGGATCATTACCTTGTTGGAGCCAAGGTACGGATGCGAATTTCCCGGAATCAACGGAGTCGAGTAAGAACACCAAAATTTAACGTAGGAAAGCTGCAATCGCAGGAGATCACCAGGACCTGCGCCGATCAAGTCTCCCTCAAGCTCTCTCAAGTCCCAATGCAATCTGCATAAACCATAGAACAGCAATGGAGTCGCTGTCAGAGCGCCAACAGAGAGGCCGCCTCAGATTTACTCGGTTTCGAGCCACCACCGTCGAGAAACCCTTGGTTTGCGGATGAGTGCAGACAGGCCCATGTAGAGATGCACAATGCATACATGGATACATTGCATCGACGGACGAGAGCTGCCCGCGAGCTCTATGAACAGAAAAGGAGGGAGGAGCATGCCCTTCTGAGAAGGAAAAAGAAGGAGCACGAGAAGCGCCAGATCGAGGAGAGAGAGAAATGTTACTGCAGGAACGACGTTCGAAAATTTTACCAAAAAGTAAAAAGAACATGCCAAGGTTATAAAGCCAGAGCAGAAGCCTGCAGGGATGAGCACGGATAACTAGTAGTGGAGTCACGGTCGATGTTGAGATTGTGGAATGACTACTTCTGCAAACTGTATAACGGCGATGATAGTCAAAATGAGCGAACCATTCACAATGGACGAAAGAGAATCCCGTCCACCCGACCTAGACGACGTTAAGATAGCGATATCGAAACTTAAGTCTTATAAAGCTGCTGGAGCAGACGGACGCCCCGCGGAACTGTTTAAAGCAGCTGGCGGTGAGCTGGTCAGGAACATTCACCAACTCATCTGCAAGATATGGTCGGAAGAATGCATGCCCGATGAATGGAACCTCAGTATCGTTTGCCCGGTCCATAAGAAAGGAGACCCCTATGACTGCGCCCATTACAGAGGGATAAGCTCCTAAACATTGCGTACAAGATCCTCTCTGCCGTACTGTGTAAGCGCCTGAAACCGTTCGTGGACAATCTGATAGGTTCCTACCAGTGTGGTTTCAGGCCAGGAAAATCCACAATAGACCAAATATGTACACTACGGCAGTTCTTGGAGAAGACCAGGTCGACACGCACTATCTTTTTGTCGACTTTAAAGCCGCGTATGACAGTGTTTATAGAGACGAGCTTTACAGAGCCATGTCATGTTTTAACATTCTTGCCAAACTCGTCAGACTGTGCAGGATGACTACGGAGAACTCTCCATTAAGGTCGGAGGTGAACTAACCGACCCCTTTGATGTTAAAATAGGTTTTAGACATGGTGACGCACTGTCATGTGAGCGGCTACAGTGGGTCTAAGGGTAAATGGGGACGAGACCAAATATATGCTGTCATCCAAGAAAGACGCGCAACACCGACGTCTTGGTCAGAACGTCACCTTCGGCAACCATATTTTTGAAGTAGTCAAGGACTTCGTCTACCTTGGCTCGATAGTGACAAGCAGCAATCTCTCATTGCCGAGATTGGCCTTGATGCGGATAGTTATGAGGCGTTCGCTTACATACTGGAAGCTTAAGACTTTTTTCCTGAGTCTGCCTCGATCAACAAATCCGCATCCGAATAAGCGTTGTCTATATTCTCTGTATCAGTTTCCGTAGTATATATCACAGTTTTTCATCCGCTTTTTGCCTGGCCCATCCCATCGCACTTCTTGGAGCGCGGTAATGTCTGCCTTATAGCAGTCCAAAGAGTTGACCAGTTGTTCGTCTGCACATGGTCTGTTGAGGGACCTAACCTTTCAGGTGCAGATCCGAAATTCGTTTCCTTTTTGACGTTTGCGGGGGTCGTCAACATGTAATCCGTCCGTATCCGAGGCTATTGGTTGTCTCTAAACAAAATGTTTGCTTTACGCGATAGGGATGTTAGCCCTAAGCGCAACCCCAACCTGGAGGGCCAGGTTCCTCTTTCCCCAGGAACAAGGGGTCGGGTCGCTGCACACATTGGTTCACTACCTGACGGGTGCCAGTATAGCTATCCAGGGGAGGCCACGCGGAGGCTGTGTGTCAACTTGGATTGAGCAGGGACAGAGATCGAAGCTGGCGTTTGCCAAGCTAAACGCGATCAACTTCTTTGCTCTGTTTGCTCGCTCCCTTCTCCCCTGGATCTAATTACCGTTGCTTTATCATCAATGACCGTTTCTGGTTTCCCACGGAATTGCCTTCTAAGCCAAGATCTCCCGGAACTTAGCAAACCAAATGTTACGATCGCTTACCTTGCAGGGCCTGAATTGTTTGAGGATTGTAATTGTAAACCCTTGACTTGACGCATCCCTGCAAGATAAAGTCGCGGTTTGGGTCATAGATGTTCGTTCGCTACTCGCCAGGGGTGGTTCTCCTAGATCGGATTCGAAAGGAACCGACCGAATTTTCACATTGGTTATAGTTCTCAGCAGAGGGCATGGGCTCGGACATACAGGGTAAAGTTGTTGACCGCTCCAACCTGGTGAGATGCCAGCAACGATCCCTGTTGCCTCCACGCAGCGCTCAACAACCGTTGGGAGGTAAACAAACGTATGCAGCGACAAAACCCCCACCAGAATAGCGGTTGTGCGGCGCCCACTTAAAAAACAAAAGTTATGAATGAGCAAGATGCCTCGGATACACGGACGGATACTCGACGACGACAACGCACGAAAAAGGAACACGATTTGCGAGTATGCTCCTGGAATGTCAGAACCCTGTACACTCCCGGAGCTGCTCATAAACTAGAAGGAATCCTCACGCAGTACAAGGCGGATATTACTGCGGTCCAGGAAATACGCTGGATAGGAAACGGTATGATTAGGAAGAAAAATTGCGACATTTATTACAGCTGTCACAAAAGGTTGCACTTACTGGGATGCGGATTCGTCGTGGGAAAGCGGTTAAGGTCGAAGGCCATCGACTTTAAGCCTATAAGTGATCGCCTGGCTGTGATCCGCATCAGAGGCAGATTTCATAACATCAGCCTTATATGTGCACACGCTCCTACCGACGAAGCTGAAGACCCTGTCAAGGAGGACTTCTATGACCTCCTGGACAACGCCTACGGAGCTTGTCCGGAGTACCATGGGGACTTGAAAGCCAAAATCGGTAAGTAGAACACCCTTGTCGGAGTGATCGGAAAGCACAGCCTCCACGATACAACAACAGATAACGGCTTCCGACTCACGGACTTTGCGACAGCTCGTAATGCGGTGATAAGCAGCACAAGATTCCCTCGCAAGCGAATCCACACAGCAACCTGGCGATCTCCGGACGGTCGAACCGCCAACCAAATCGACGCAAGGCACTTGTCAAACATCCTGGATGTGCGAACATTCAGAGGGGCAAATGTCGACTCTGACCACTTCCTCGTAGCAGCAAGATTCAGAGCTCGACTGTCCAATGTCAGAAAGCTGCACCAGCCCATCAGGAGGAGGTTCGACATTGGGCGCCTGAGCACACCGGAGGTTGCCAGAGTCTACAGGGAGCAGCCGAGCGAAAGACACTACGGTATGCCTACGTCGAACACAAATGCCAATAATATGTGCTGCATTGCCGCTCAGCCATTCAGGAAGTAGCCGAAACCACCTTGGGATACCCACTACCCCCGACAAGAAACCCGTGGTATGATGGCGAGTGTGAGCAGGCAGTAACCAAAAGGCGAGCCAGAAGAAGGGAGGTGAAAAAACTACTGCCACAAAAGAAAAGGATCTTCGCAGCTTCCCAGCTCAAAGATTTTTTTTTTTTTTTTTTTAATAATTTACGCGCACTCAAGGTCTAATAACCTTATTATGTCGGCGACACAGTGCGGGCAGAAGGTAGAGAGGAAGAGGAATAGAGGAGATGCCGATGGACATTGATCTTAAATGCTTGCATGTTGCATTGAGGGGGGAAAACCGAATCCGGCAGGGAGTTCCAGATTCGTATGGTTCGGTTAATGAAAGATTCTCTATATTTGACAGTACGTCCGAAAGCGGGCTTCAGAGTATATTGGTGAGCATTCCTAGAGAGACGTGTATTGCGGGAGAAATGTCGAAGGGGCGGAATGCAACTGGCTATTTTATCAGAGCATTTTTGGTGGTAGTAACGATAAAACAGGGAGAGGCAGGTAACATTCCTGCGGTGTTCAAGCGAGTCTAATGTTTTGGTAATGCTGGAATCACCTATCAGTTTTATGGCTCGTTTTTGTATTCTGTCTAATAGGTGCAATGAGGTCTTGGAAGCACCGGACCAGACATGAGCGTTAAACTCTAATTTGGGACGAATGAACGCCTTATAGATTGTAGCCAGATCCAAGGGTGAGAAATATTTCTTGCATCTGTATAAGAATCCTAGGCATTTCGCAGCATTCTTGGCGACACTGAATATATGGTCGCGCCAATTAAGATTGTGAGCAACACTCATACCCAGGATGGAAAGCTTTTCGGTTTCTGAGATGCAAGTGCCATTCATGGATAATGGCTGCGGGTTAGTTATATGCTTTAACGCTTAACATACGCTGCCGCTCATTATCTACAACCGAAGTGCAGGGTCGCAAACTGGTGAACGAATATGAGAAGTTGAGGGTACTGTCGGCAGCGAAGGAGTGTATTGGATTAGAAGTAACAGACAAGAGATCATTTATAAAAATAAGAAAGAGTGTCGGAGACAAAACGGAGCCCTGGGGAACACCGGCATTTACAAAGTGAGTATCAGACTTGAATCCGTCCAAAACAACTTGAACTGAACGATTCGAAAGGTAGCTTCTAATCCACTGAAGAACAGACTCATCGACCCCAAAAGCACGCATTTTCGACAAAAGGGCTTCATGCCAAACCCTGTCAAATGCTTTCGAAATATCCAGTGCAACAATTTTGCTTTCACCTGCTTGGTGAAGCGAGTGATGCCATCATATCACCAGTGGATCTGTTGCTGCGGAAACCGTATTGGCGGTCATTGAGGAGTTTCCGTGATTCAAGATATTTCATAAGCTGACGGTTAATCAGCGTTTCCATGACTTTGGAAAGAAGGGACGTTAGTGCAATGGGTCGGTAGTTGGAGGGAGAAGATGATTCGCCTTTTTTGGGTACAGGCTGGACAAATGCTGTTTTCCCCCTACTCGGAAAGAGCCCAGAGGTGTAGGAAAGATGAAAAAGCTTACGCAGTGGTTTTGCCAGCGTAGAAGAACACCTCTTCAGAACTATTGGGGCAATACCATCTGGACCAGCGGATTTGTGTATGTCGAGGTCTTTAAGACCCTTGCGACTGTACGAGTGCGGAAGTGGATTAGTCCCATGGTGGAATTGACGCACTCTAGTACAGGCGGAGACAAAGTACAGGCTGGCAGCTGAGAACTGGTTGCGAAATGGGCAGCAAGTAGGTTAGCTTTGTCTAAGGGGGTGACAGCTGGAATGTCATTGTGGATGAGCGTCGGTATAGACGACTTTGTTGAGTTTTTTTACGTTTTTTACAAACGACCACGAACTTTTGCTACCTTTGGGACATTGAAGGATTTTACGCCTTAATTTTTGGTCGGATTGGAATTTAATCCGTCGAATGTGGGTGTTGCAGTCATTTCTGGCTCGTATGTACTTTTTTCGGTTTTTCTCAGAACTGTTTGCCTTGTAGGGTACAAGGTACTTATCTCTTTGCGGCGCATGCATGGATGGATTACGACTTTGGGCGTTGCTGCATGGAATGATCAATTTCTGTTTTTCACCTCTTTTTTTCGTTTGACACATTTTTGTTTTTTGGTTGGCGATTGGAATTCATCTGTTGCGACGAGTGGTGGTTTGTTGTTTTACTCTTGCTTTTAGGTCATAGACTGCGCGCACAGTGATGCGAGATGCGATGCGATGCGAGATGCGATACGAGATGCGATGCGAGATGCGATATGGTGCGCACAGTGAAAGCTGCTCTGTACTGTTCTGTTGCGATGTACTCATCATCAGACGAAGAATTTTTAAATGAAAGTTTATATTTATCGGGTTTTCCAATAAGGACTTGACAACTTCTTTTTAAATAAAACGCAAACCATTTGAGATATTTCAAAATCTTCACTATCGGCTTGAAGTACAATCAAAACGATGGAACTCGACCGCGGGCACGTTTGCAGCGGTCGATTCGTTTGACCCAATTTTCGATGGCGGCCACACATTGGCTCTGAGCTCTTAAAACGTCGGCGGCTTGTTGGCATAAACTAATGACTTAACGTAGCCCCACAGGAAATAGTCTAGAGGCGTTAAATCGCACGACGGAGGCGGCCATTCGACTGGCCGATTTCTTGAGATAACACGCTCATCAAACTTACTTACTTACTTATCAGGCCTGCGATCCATTGAGGATCTAAGCCTGAGCTATAGCTGCCTTCCATCCTTGACGGTCCCGGGCACGCTGCTTCCAGTTGTCAAGACCAAGATGTCTTACATCCGCGATTACTTGGTCTTTATACCGGAGGTTCGGTCTTCCTCTTCTTCTCGAACCAGGAGGCTCGGAGTCGAAGACCCTTTTAGCTGGAGCGTTGATGTCCATGCGCTCGATGTGGCCGAGCCAGTGTAGTCGACGGATCCTTGCCTTCCGGACTACATCCACATCTTGGTACAGCTCGTAGAGTTCGCGGTTGTGTCTTCTTCTCCATTCACCTTCCTCACAGACAGGACCAAATATCCGGCGCAGAATTTTTCTTTCGAAAGAACCCAAATTCAGCTCCGCTGTCCTGCTTATCGTCCAGCTTTCGGCTCCGTACAGCAAGACTGGCAGAATGAGCGTTTTGTAAAGCATGACTTTGGTCTTACGAGTGAGGAGTTTTGACCCCAGTTGTTTGGACAAGTCGAAGTAGCAGCGGTTGCCAAGAGCGATTCTATGCCGGATCTCCACTGTGGTGTCATTTGTGGAATTTACGTTTGCCCCGAGGTAGACAAACTCCTTAACTACCTCGAGATTATAGCTGTCAATCGTTATATTTTGTCCAAGGTGGTGAGCGACGGATTGGTTTTAGCTTGACAGCATGTACTTCGTTTTGTCCTCATTGACCTTAAGACCAACTCGTTTCGCCTGTTCTTCAATCGCCGTGAATGCTTCCACAATGCCACGGCGAGAACACGCGATGATGTCGATATCATCCGCGCATCCTAGCAGCTGGATGGACTTGTAAAAGATAGTGCCTTCCCTGTTGACTCCTGCCCGTCGCACTATCTGCTCCAGCACCAGGTTGAAGAAGTCACATGACAGCGCATCTCCTTGCCGAAATCCGGTGCATGTTTCGAATGGTTCCGAGGTCCTAGAACCGAGTTGCACGGTGCATCGCGTGTTTTTTAGCGTGGCGCGACCCAACTGGATCAGTTTTACCGGGATCCCGAATTCGGCCATCGCCCCAAACAGTGCTTCACGATAAATGCTGTCGTATACGGCTTTGAAATCGATGAAAAGATGGTGTGTATCGATTCGAGGCTCGTTGGTCTTTTCCAGGATTTGTCGAAGTGTGAAAATTTGGTCTATAGTTGATTTGCCGGGCCGGAAGCCGCACTGGTAGCTGCCGATTAGTGCGGTGCAAAATGGTTTTGGACATATAGAGCTGGTATTTCAGTCGTCGGGCATGCTTTCATCTTCCCAAATTCTGCAGATGATCTGGTGCATGCTCCCTACCAGAACAGCTCTTGAAGAGCTCTGGTGGCAAGCCATCTGAGCCTGCGGCCTTGTTGTTCTTCAGCTTCTGAATAGCTGTGCCGACTTCTTCGATGCTGGGTGGGAGGACTACTTCAGCGGCTGGAGTTGGGATTTCCTCAGTCCCTACCACTCTCTCTTGGTCATGCTCGTTAAGCAGCTGTTGGAAGTGCTGCTTAAATACATCCACTATTCCCTGCGGGTCGGTGACAAGATTACCCTCGCAGTTTCAAAGAGCCTGGGTGCCCCTTTTGAAGCCTCCTGCAAGGTCGTTGGCTTTTTTTGTAAAAGTCGCGTGTTTTATGCTTATCCCTAGACTCCTCGATATCTTTGAGCTGGGAAGCTGCGAAGGTTCTTATCTTTTGTCGCAGTAGTTTCTTCTCCTCCCTTCTTCTGGCTCGGTACTCTTCTCGCGCTGCCCTGGTTTTCCTCTGCAGCGCCTTTTGGTACGCCTCGTCGGTTGCTGCCTTTTTCTGCTCACACTCGCCATCATACCACGGGTTTCTTATCGGGAGTGGTAGGTATCCTAAGGTGGTTTCGGCTACTTCCTGAATGGCTGAGCAATTCACCCGACCAATAACGCATATTTTGCTTATTGACGAACCCATCGAGCCAAAAATGACCTTCGTCACTGAGGATGATTTTGCGATGAAATTCATCACCATGGCGCATCTTCGACAGAGCCCCAATCGGAGAATGTACGTCGCTTCAAATGGTTCATCGGCTTCAATTCTTGAGTAAGCTTGATCCTGTATGGGTGTAAACCAAGATCCTTATGCAAAATACGCGTTAATGTGGTCTGAGCGACGCCCAATTCTTGAGAGCGCCGTTTGATACGGACGCCCGAACGGCACCGATATTTTCGACACTTCGACCAACTCGTTGTCTCACTGACACGGCAACATCACAGAACGAATACGTAGACCCTAATTTTTGCCTGTCTACTAGGGCGAGAATTACAACTGAAAATTGGAGTTAACGCTCTTAAAGTTGTGGTCACCGACACCAAATTGCGGTAGAAAATTTTTATAGTTTGCAGACGTTGCTTGTTCGTGTACTTTACCATGATGAAAATGTTGACTTTACTGAATAAACTAACAATGACAATTCGATGATTAGTGAAAGGGTGCGTTCACAAATTTAACTCAAAGTTGTCAATTCCCTATTGGAAAATCCTTTATATATCCACAGTTAAGGAACGATGTCTCAAGGCTACAAAGCCCGAACGGAGGCCTGTAAGGATGAGAACGGACACCTAGTAGTAGAATCGCAGTCGATGCTGAGAATTTGGAAAAACCACTTCTGCAGACGTATAACGGCGATGACAGCCAACATACCGCCGTCAGGCAGAATGATCCATTTTTTAACGACGAAGATCGCAGAGAATTCCGTCTCCCTGACCTCGATGAAGTTGAGATTGCCATGTCGAAACTCAAGTCGAATAAAGCTGCTGGCGGAGATGGACTGTCTGCTGAGCTCTTCAAAGCGGCGGGCGGTGAGCTGGTTAGGAGCATGCGCCGGCTCATCTGTAAGATATGGTCAGAGGAAAGCATGCCCGAGGAATGGAGTCTCAGCATTGTTTGCCCGATCCACAAAAAAGGAGATCCCTTGGACTGCGCCAACTATAGAGGAATAAGTCTCCTTAATGTCGCATACAAGATCTTCGCTGCTGTTTTGTGTGAACGCCTGAAGCCATTCGTAAATAAGCTGATAGGTCCTTATCAGTGCGGATAAAGGCCAGGGAAGTCCACAATCGACCAAATCTTCACACTACGGCAGATCCTGGAAAAAACCAATGAATTCCAAGTCGACACTCACCACCTATTTGTCGACTTCAAAGCCGCATAAGACAGCGTGATTAGAGACGAGCTATACTACGCTATGTCTACCTCTGACATCCCTGCTAAACTCGTCAGACTACGCAGGATGACTTTGGAGAATGCTCGCTGCTCCATCCGAACCGGTTAGCACCTTACCGATAGTCTTGATGTCAAAAAAGGATTTAGGCAGGGTGATGCGCTGTTGTGTGATTTCTTCAACATCATATTGGAAATGATCACTGGCCAAAACAAGAGGCACAATCTATTTCAAATCCTCGCAACTCCTTGCATACGCCGACGACATTGACATAATAGGTAGATCACAGCGAGATGTCAATGAGGCGTTTGCGAGTATTGAGATGGAGGCGGCAAAAATTGGTTTGGCAGTTAATGAGGGCAAGACTAAATATCTGCTGTTATCGAAAAAGGACATTTGCCACCGACGTCTTGGAGAGATATAAGTTCGAGGTAGTTAAGGACTTCATATACCTCGGCTCCAGAGTGACTTGGAACAACGACACCAGTTTCGAAATCAAGCGCAGAATTACTCCTGCCAACCGCTGCTTCTTTGGGCTCAAGAGGCAACTGAGAAGTAGAGCCCTCTCTCGTACGACCAAGTTGACCTCATATAAGACCTTAATTATCCCGGTCCTGTTATACGGCGCAGAAACATGGACTTTATCTAAAGCGGATGAGGAAATCCTTGGTCATTTCGAGAGGAAGATTCTATGTTCAATTTTCGGTCCCATAAACACAGAGGAGGGTTGGAGGAGAAGATTCAATCACGAACTGTACGGGTTGTACAGCGACATGAGTCTGGTCAGGCGTCTACGGATCCTACGCCATGTAGAGCGAATGGACACCACAGCTCCAGCCCGTAGAGTCTTTGAATCCAACCCCGAGGGACGAAGAAATAGAGGACGGCCGCACCTAAGGTGGCACGCACAGGTGGAAAGGGACCTCAACCAACTGGGCGTGCGGCATTGGAAAAGACTAGCGAAAGATCGTGCTAGGCGGAGAGGCATTTGGCTGAGGCCCAGGTTCACCCCGAACTGTAGCGCCCGTTAAGTAAGTAAGTAGGAAGGGACCTACAGTTTAATGCCGATTCCGAACGGCGTGAGTCGAGAAGCTTTTTCACGGCAAGTATACTACGGGGGGTTTTGCCAGTACTCCGCCGAGGAGAAACGCCGCGAAATAAACATTCGATGGCGTCGGTGTTATCGGGATCCGAACTCGCTCATCATGCGTCAGAGTCCAACACACTAACCGCTGCGCCATTGCGTCCTCGATCACGTTAGCTTTCAAAAAAAAAAAAAAAAAAAAAAAGAAAAAGGCGTCATAATCGGTCCATTCGTTCAGGAGTTACGATGCCACAGACAGACACACAGACACCTCAACTTATAGCCCCCTCCTTTTGCGTCGGGGGTTAAAAATGAAAAAATATCAAATTAAATGGGTGTTTTCGTTTTTCCCACTGGAAAGTTTGTCGTGTGTGCCTTGCGGGTCGCTCCGTGGAAGCTGAGATGTTCCCCCCCAGGAGTCATAATATCACTGAGAAGGATGCGCTTCCTGAGATGGCAGAGAATGGCGACTGTAAAATGAGCGGAACCTTGCCCGAATATAACACCCATTCTGATACAACAATTTGGCAAGACAGACTGAATGACGGCCAATTTGACAGATATAGCTTCGGAAGTCTCTATTGGAAGACCTATTAATATTCTATGACTTCTCGTGCTATTCCACTCTTGGGACGCTGTTCGCATGGATCGTCCTCAATACTTGTACGACCACGAATAAATTCAGCAAACCATCGAAGGATGAAGAGTCCTTATACACCTTTTTCCATTTTTACGGTTCCGTACCCAGAGGTAAAACGGAACCCTATTACTAAGACTTCGCTGTCCGTCCGTCTGTCACCAGGCTGTATCTCATGAACCGTGATAGTTAGACAGTTGATACTAAAAACAGAACAAAATGAATATTTAAGGGGGGCTCCCATACAACAGACATGATTTTCATCCAAAAAATCCTGCCTGCAACCAAGATCTGCCATTTGATGAGGCACCATACATAGTCTCTTACATATTTATATATACAGATGGTACGGAACCCTTCGTGTGCGAGTCCGACTCGCACTTGGCCGGTTTTTTGTTTTTTAGTGCGATATTCAATTGAATGTGGAATTAGTTTGACAGATCTAATCAATGTCACTGTGCTACACTGAGGATGATTGCCCTACTTCCAAATTAATGGAAACGGACCTGAACAGCTGGTTAACCGGTCGTATTTGTCAAGCTGTTCTAAGCTATGATATAAGGTCTGGGGTCCTCGGGTTCACTCCTCTTTCTGTGTTCAAGTCCCACTTTGTCATTAACAACTCAACGCTGAGCTGATAGAGCAAACGTTCTTATATTCTCTACATTGCGTCAGTCCGAGATCTTATCTAGAAGCCATCGTTCGTGACTTACTTGTGTACGTCATACTGCGAAATAAGCCTTTGAACCTACATACATTTGTCAATAACATATTGTTGCTCGTACGGCCCACAGTCCACTGTTGGAACTGATAAGGCGATTCCCACAGCATGTACTAATCTTCGTTTTGTTTGATATTTAATCATGTTTTAGGGAAATCCAATTATATGAATCGTGCTCACGTTACATTTCTTCTGAGACTCGTCCTAACTGCAGATGTGTGAGGTAATGGTTCTGATCACGTACATACGTAGGGAAGGTCGGCTCCTGCGAAAACGAACACTGAATTGTACTGTAAGCTATACCGAAGGAAAAATCGTTTGGTAGATTTAAAAGTCTCTGAAGGCTTGATTGATCACTTGGACCAATGACCCTATTGTTGTTGGTATATTAGAAATTGAACAATCTAGGAATACCTCTAATTTATAAGGGAAGAACGCAAGAAGCATCTATTTTCGAAGATTGCCGAATACATACACTGAATTCTGTTACGTATACCACAAGGTGGGATATTATGGCCATTACATGTTTGGTTGATCATGCTCTTACTTGGATACAAGTTAATCATGACGATTAACTCTTAGCATTGTCCCACCGTGGCGCAGTGGGTAGTGTGTTGGCCTCTGACGCCGATGACACGGGATCGAATCCCGACACAGCCATGTCATCGAACGTGTTTTTCACGGTGTTTCTCCTCAGCGGGGTTCTGACAAAACCCCCTGTAGTAAAATTGTCATGAAAAGCTTCTCGAAATTCGCCGTTCGGAACCGGCAATAAACTGTAGGTCCCTTTCACCTATGGGAAAAATGAAATCACACACAACATGGGTGATTGAGAGAAGCTCGGCTCAGGTTCTTCATGGACTGTAACGCCAACATACATACATACATTGTAATGCAATAGAATCGGACTATGCCTAGTTGCAAACGCAGATTTCGATGGCACCGTCTATGTCGTACGGATGGCAAAGGACTAACAAAGGCCTCGTAGGGGTAGCATCTATCCGACGGATGCTGGCCTGCTAAAAAGCGAGAAGAGCCACCGCAGTCGAACATCTTGCGGCACTGTTAGTCAGTCCTATCCCCACCTCCTCGTGGTGCCATCTGGAAATTTCCTATGGAAATTGCAGACGGGGAAGGGCGAATGGCGAGCCTCGTGAGCCAAAAAAATAGGATTAGTCGGTTGGGCTACGGCCTAGTAAGCCGTAACCGTAAGAAAAAAACCACAAACTCCGAAACAACCACAAGCCTCGGATATAATGCACCGGATTATTGTTGACGACCCTTGCAAAAAACGAAAAAAGGACAATGATCTTCGGCTCTGTACGTGGAATGTTAGGTCCCTAAACAGGCCACGTGCAGCCGAACAACGTACGGACGCCCTAGACCGCTATAAAGCAGACATAACCGCCATCCGAGAAATGCGATGGAATGGACCGGGTATAAAGCGGATGAAAAACTGCGTTATTTACTACGGCGACTGCTATAGGGAGAGAGGGCAACGATTGTTTAGATGCGGATTTGCTGTTCGAGGTGGACTATGGCAAAAAGTCCTAAGCTTTCGGCATGTGAGCGAACGCCTCATAACAATCCGTATCAAGGCTAAATTTTTTAACATCAGCCTGATCTGCGTCCACGCCCCCACGGAAGACAAGGATGACTCAGTTAAAGATGAGTTCTACGATCTCCTAGACAGAACGTATGCCCAATGTCCCAGCTATGACATCAAAATCATACTAGGAGACTTCAATGCTAAGCTGGGTAAGGAAAGCATATTTGAACGAGTCATCGGCAAACATAGCCTACACTACACCACCTCCGATAACGGACACAGGCTGATTGATCTTGCTACGGGGCGAAATCTCCTTCTAGCCAGTACACGCTTCCCACACCTCGATATACACAAAGGCACCTGGCGGTCTTTTGATCAATCGACTACCAACCAGATTGATCACATCGCGATCGACGTCAGACACTCCTCCACTATTCATGATGTTCGAACTTTCCGAGGGGCTAACATCGACTCGGACCACTATCTTGTAGTAGCCAAGATGCGATTACGGATATCACGAAAGCAACGGAGTAGAGTAAGAATACAAAGTTATGACGTCGGAAAGCTACTATCGCCAGAAACCGCTCGTGCTTTTACCGATCGCGTCTCCCTTAAGCTCTCCAATACACCTGAATCCTCCCAACTATCAATAGAACAGCAGTGGAGCCTTTGCAAACAAGCCCTGAAAAGCTCTGCATCCGAAGTTTTGGGTTTCAAGGCTCCATCACGAAGAAACACCTGGTTCGATGACGAGTGCAGGAGGATTCATACAGCGAAGCAGGATGCATATAAGGCCTCGCTGCATAAAAGAACAAGAGCAGCTCGTGAGCTCTACGAGTTAAAAAGAAGGGAGGAACATAAGCTTCTTAGAAGAAAGAAGAAAGAGCACGAGAAGCGCGCGATTGAGGATTTGGAGAGGTGTTACTGCAGGCGTGACGTTCGAAAGTTTTATCAACAGATAAAGCGAACATGCCAAGGTTATAAAGCCAGAACGGAAGCCTGCAGGGATGAGTACGGACACCTAGTAGTAGAACCGCAGTCGATGCTGAGAATATGGAAAAACCACTTCTGCAGACTGTATAACGGCGATGTTAGTCAATATACCGCTGTCAGGCAGAATGATCCATTTCTAATCGACGGAGACCGCAGAGAATTCTGTCCCCCTGTCGACGAAGTTAAGATTGCCATATCGAAGCTCAAGTCGAATAAACCTGCTGGCGCAGACGGACTGTCTGCTGAGCTCTTCAAGGCAGCTGGGGATGACCTGGTTGGGAGCATGCACCAGCTCATCCGTAAGATATGGTTAGAGGAAAGCATGCCCGAGGAATGGAGTCGTATGCCCGATTCACAAGAAAGGAGACCCCTCTGATTGCGCCAACTATAGAGGAATAAGTCTCCTTAACATCGCCTACAAAATCTTCTCTGCCGTTTTGTGTGAACGCCTGAGGCCTTTTGTAAATAAGCTGATAGGTCCTTATCAGTGCGGATTCAGGCCAGGGAAGTCCACCATCGACCAAATCTTCACACTACGGCAGATACTGGAGAAAACCAATGAATTTCAAGTCGATACTCACCACCTATTTGTCGACTTCAAAGCCGCATACGAAAGCGTAATTAGAAACGAGCTATACAACGCTATGTCTACCTTTGACATACTTGCTAAACCCGTCAGTCTATGCAGGATGACTTTGGAGAATGCTCGCTGCTCCATTCGAATCGGTGAACACCTTACCGATAGTTTTGATGTCAAAAAAGGATTTAGGCAGGGCGATGCGCTGTCGTGTGATTTCTTCAACATCATATTGGAAATGATTGTGCAAAAATCACTGGCCAATACAAGTGGCACAATCTATTTCAAATCCTCGCAACTCCTTGCATACGCCGAAGACGTTGTCATAATAGGTAGATCACAGCGAGATGTCAATGAGGCGTTTGCGAGTATTGAGATGGAGGCGGCGAAAATTGGTTTGGCGGTAAACGAGGGCAAAACTAAATATATGCTGTCATCAAAAAAGGACGCTCAACACCGACGTCTCGGCCAGAACGTTTGTATAGGCAGATATAAGTTCGAGGTAGTTAAGAACTTCGTCTACCTTGGCTCCGCAGTGACCTGGAACAACGACATCAGTTCCGAAATCAAACGCAGAATCACTCTTGCCAATCGCTGTTTCTTTGGGCTCAGGAGGCAACTGAGCAATAGAGCCCTCTCCCGAACGACAAAGTTGACTCTATATAAGACCCTTATCATCCCGGTCCTGTTGTACGGCGCAGAAGCATGGACACTATCAAAAGCGGATGAGGAGGCCCTTGGTCGGTTCGAGAGAAAGATTTCGCGCGTGATTTTTGGGCCTATAAACGCAGACGGGGGATGGAGGAGAAGATTCAACCACGGACTTTACGGGCTGTACAGCGACATGAGCCTAGTCAGGCGTCTACGGATTCAACGCCTAAGATGGCTGGGCCATGTAGAGCGAATGGACGCCACAGCTCCAGCCCGGAGAGTCTTTGAATCCAACCCCGAGGGACGAAGAAGCAGAGGACGGCCGCCCTTAAGATGGCGCACACAGGTGGAAGGGGACCTCAGCGAGCTGGGTGTGCGGCAATGGAAAAGGCTAGCGAAAGATCGTGCTAGATGGAGGGGCATGTTGGTTGAGGCCCAGGTTCACCCCGAACTGTAGCGCCCTCTGAAAAGAGAAGTCTATGTCGTACGAGAAGCGTCATCACCACCTGTTTCGATCTCGCTTGTCCTGTCAGCAAACCTCTCTGCAGGAAATTGGTTTGCTGGTGGAATTCCGAGCTGCAAAGTATTCGCAGGGAAGCCAGAAGTCTCCTGAAAAGATAATTCGAATCGAATTCGGAAGATGACAGGTACAAGCAGGTTGGTTAAAGTCCTCATACGGGGAAAATCGACAAAGCTCGGCTCCTGCGGATGTACTAAGAAAATCTGATGGTACCTTTACCGAGTCTAAAGTGGAAACAATTAATTTATTCCTTCAGACCCATTTGCCGGGAAATCAGACTGCCATCGGCTCGTTGTATATGCCTTCAACGGTAACTGCGACTGAAACGACCAAAACAACTCGACATGGCTGGTATGTATATTACGTCGCGCGTGGCAATGACTGAGACCATCGATTTGCTGTGGCAACTTTTGATGACCTTAAATCGCCAGGCAGAGGAGAAGGAAGCGACCAAACAGAGCAAAGAAGGTGATCGCGTTTAACTTGGCAAACGCCAGCTTCGATCTCTGTCCCACACCCCCTCCCCTGGATAGCTATACTGGCGCCCGCCATATAGTGAACCAATATGTGCAGCGACCCGACCCCTTGTTCCTGGGGGAAAGAAGAACCTGGCCCTCCAGGTTGGGGGTTGTCTTTAGGGTTAACATCCCTATCGCATAAAGCCAAAGCTTGTTCAGAGACAACTAACAGCCTCGGCTACGGACGGATTACATGTTGATGGCCCCCGCAAACGTCTAAAAGGAAACGAATTCCGAATCTGCACCAGGAACATTAGGTCCCTCAACAGACCAGGCGCAGCCGGACAACTGGTCAACTCTTTGGACTGCTATAAGGCAGACATTACCGCGCTCCAAGAAGTGCGATGGGATGGGCCAGGCAAAAAGCGGATGAAAAACTGTGATATATACTACGGAAACTGCTACAGAGAAAATGAACAACGCTTATTCGGATGCGGATTTGTTATTCGAGGCAGACTCAGGAAAAAAGTCTTAAGCTTCCAGTATGTAAGCGAACGCCTCATAACTATCCGCATCAAGGCCAATCTCGGCAATGAAAGATTGCTGCTTGTCACTATCGAGCCAAAGTATGCGAAGTCCTTGACTACTTCAAAAATATAGCTGCCGAAGGTGACGTTCTGACAAAGACGTCGGTGTTGCGCGTCTTTCTTGGATGACAGCATATATTTGGTCTTGTCCCCATTTACCCTTAGACCCACTTTAGCCGCTACTGCTCCAATGCCTGCGAACGCCTCATTGACGTCTCGCTTTGTCCGTCCAATAATGTCAATGTCATCTACGTAGGCAAGCAATTGTGTAGACTTGAAGAAGATCGTACCTCTTGTATTGGCCTTGAAGAAGATCGTACCTCTTGTATCCCTGTCTAAAACCTTTTTTAACATTTGTTCACCTGCAACTTTAATGGAGCAGCGAGAGTTCTCCGTAGTCATCCTGCAAGGTCTGACGGGTTTGGCAAGAATGTCAAAACATGACATGGCTTTGTATAGCTCGTCTCTATAAACACTGTCATACGCGGCTTTAAAGTCGACTAAAAGATAGTGCGTGTCGACCTGGTCTTCTCCAAGAACTGCCGTAGTGTACATATTTGGTCTATTGTGGATTTTTCTGGCCTGAAACCACACTGGTAAAAACCTATTAGATTGTCCACGAACGGTTTCAGGCGCTTACACAGTACGGCAGAGAGGATCTTGTACGCAATGTTTAGGAGCTTATCCCTCTGTAATGGGCGCAGTCATAGGGGTCTCCTTTCTTATGGACCGGGCAACCGATACTGAGATTCCATTCATCGGCCATGCATTCTTCCGACCATATCTTGCAGATGAGTTGGTGAATGTTCCTGACCAGCTCACCGCCAGCTGCTTTAAACAGTTCCGCGGGGCGTCCGTCTGCTCCAGCAGCTTTATAAGACTTAAGTGTCGATATCACTATCTTAACGTCGCGTCGTCTAGGTCGGGTGGACGGGATTCTCTTTCCTCTTCGTCCATTGTGAATGGTTCGCTCATTTTGACTATCATCGCCGTTATACAGTTTGCAGAAGTGGTCCTTCCACAATCTCAACATCGACCGTAACTCCTTTACTAGTTATCCGTACTCATCCCTGCAGGCTTCTGCTCTGGCTTTATAACCTTGGCACGTTCGTTTTACTTTTTGGTAAAATTTTCGGACGTCGTTCCTGCAGTAACATTTCTCCCTCTCCTCAATCTCGCGTTAATCGTGCTCTTCCTTTTCCTTCTCAGAAGCGCATGCTCCTCCTTCCTTTTCTGTTCAAAGAGCTCGCGGGCAGCTCTCGTCCGTCGATGCAGTGTAGCCATGTATGCATTTTGTTTCTCTACATGGGCCTGTCTGCGCTCATCATCAAACCAAGGGTCTCTCGACGGTGGTGGCTCGAAACCGAGTAAATCTGAGGCGGCCTCTCTGTTGGCGTTCTGACAGCGACTCCATTGCTGTTCTATGGTTTCTGCAGATTGCATTGGGACTTAAGGGAGCTTGAGGGAGACTTGATCGGCGAAGGTCCTGGTGATCTCCTGCGATTGCAGCTTTCCGACGTTAAATTTTGGTGTTCTTACTCGACTCCGTTGATTCCGGGAAATTCGAATCCGTACCTTGGCTCCAACAAGGTAATGATCCGAGTTGACTCCTCGAAAGGTTCGGACATCTAGGATGCTGGAGGAGTGTCTGCCGTCGATCAATCAATTTGATTGATTGTCGATTGATCGAAAGACCGCCAGGTCCCCTTACGGATGTTGAGGTATAGGAATCGTGTACTTGCTACTACAAGATTATGTCCCGCCATAAAGTCCACTAGCCTTAGTCCGTTTTCTGACGTGGTGTTGTGTAGGCTGTGCTTTCCTATGACTCATTCAAAGATAGCTTCCTTACCCAGCTTCACATTGAAATCTCCTAGAACGATTTTGTTGTCACAGTTGGGACATTGGGCATATGTTCTGCCTAGGAGATCATAGAAGTCGTCTTTATGTCGGTCATCTTTCTCCTCTGTGGGGCGTGGACACATATTAAGCTTATATTGCCGAGATTGGCCTTGATGCGGATAGTTATGAGGCGTTCGCTTACATATTGGAAGCTTAAGACTTTTTTCCTGAGTCTGCCTCGAATAACAAATCCGCATCCGAATAAGCGTTGTTCATTTTCTCTTTGGCAGTTTCCGTAGTATATATCACAGTTTTTCATCCGCTTTTTGCCTGGCCCATCCCATCGCACTTCTTGGAGCGCGGTAATGTCTGCCTTATAGCAGTCCAAAGAGTTGACCAGTTGTCCGGCTGCGCCTGGTCTGTTGAGGGACCTAACGTTCCTGGTGCAGATTCGGAATTCGTTTCCTTTTAGACGTTTGCGAGGGCCGTTAGTTGTCTCTGAACAAGCTTTGGTTTTATGCGATAGGGATGTTAGCCCTAAGCGCAACCCCCAACCTGGAGGGCCAGGTTCCTCTTTCCCCAGGAACAAGGGTCGGGTCGCTGCACACATTGGTTCACTACCTGGCGGGTGCCAGTATAGCTATCCAGGGGAGGCCACGCGGAGGCTGTGTGTCAACTTGGATTGAGCAGGGACAGAGATCGAAGCTGGCGTTTGCCAAGTTAAACGCGATCAACTTCTTTGCTCTGTTTGCTCGCTCCCTTCTCTCCTGGATCTAATCACCGTTGCTTTATCATCAATGACCGTTTCTGGTTTCCCACGGAATTGCCTTCTAAGCCAAGATCTCCCGGAACTTAGCAAACCAAATGTTACGATCGCTTACGTTGCAGGGCCTGAATTGTTTGAGGATTGTAATTGTAAACCCTTGACTTGACGTATCCCTGCAAGATAAAGTCGCGGTTTGGGTCATAGATGTTCGTTCGCTACTCTCCAGGGGTGGTTGTCCTAGATCGGATTCGAAAGGAACCGACCGAATTTTCACATTGGTTATAGTTCTCAGCAGAGGGCATGGGCTCGGACATACAGGGTAAAGTTGTTGATCGCTCCAACCTGGTGAGATGCCAGCAACGATCCCTGTTTAAATGCTCGGGTCAATTTGACATACGGCCTCCACGCAGCGCTCTCTGGATAGCCTCTTCAACAACCGTTGGGAGGTGAACAAACGTATGCAGCCAGAATAGCGGTTGTACGGCGGGCTAACAATCCGCCCATGAATGAGCAAGATGCCTCGGATACACGGACGGATACTCGACGACGACAACGCACGAAAAAGGAACACGATTGGCGAGTATGCTCCTGGAATGTCAGAACCCTGTACACTCCCGGAGCTGCTCATAAACTAGAAAGAATCCTCACGCAGTACAAGGCGGATATTACTGCGGTCCAGGAAATACGCTGGATAGGAAACGGTATGATGAGGAAGAAAAATTGCGACATTTATTACAGCTGTCACAAAAGGTTGCACTTACTGGGATGCGGATTTGTCGTGGGAAAGCGGTTAAGGTCGAAGGCCATCGACTTTAAACCTATAAGTGATCGCCTGGCTGTGATCCGCATCAGAGGCAGATATTATAACATCAGCCTTATATGTGCGCACGCCCCTACCGACGAAGCTGAAGACCCTATTAAGGAGGACTACTATGACCTCCTTAACAACGCCTACGGAGCTTATCCGGAGTACCATGGGGACTTGAAAGCCAAAATCGGTAAGGAGAACACCCTTGTCGGAGTGATCGGAAAGCACAGCCTCCACGATACAACAACAGATAACGCTTCCGACTCACGAACTTTGCGACAGCTCGTAATGCGGTGATAAGTAGCACAAGATTCCCTCGCAAGCGAATCCACACAGCAACCTGGCGATCTCCGGACGGTCGAACCGGACCAAATCGACCATGTGCTCATTGACGCAAGGCACAAATGTCGAGGGGCAAAGGGGCAAATGTCGGCTCTGACCACTTCCTCGTAGCAGCAAGATTCAGAGCTCGACTGTCTAATGTCAGAAAGCTGCACCAGCCCATCAGGAGGAGGTTCGACATTGGGCGCCCGAGCACACCGGAGGTTCCCAGAGTCTACAGGGAGCAGCTGAGCGAAAGACTCTACGGTATGCCTACGTCGAACACAAATGCCAATATTGTGCGACTGCACTGCCGCTCAGCCATTCAGGAAGTAGCCGAAACCACCTTAGGATACCTACCACCCCCGACAAGAAAGGGGTGGTATGATGGCGAGTGTGAGCAGAAAAAGGCAGCAACCGACGAGGCGTACCAAAAGGCGCTGCAGAGGAATACCAGGGCAACGCAAGAAGAGTACCGAGCCAGAAGAAGGAAGGAGAAAAAACTACTGCGACAAAAGAAAAGAACCTTCGCAGCTTCCCAGCTCAAAGATATCGAGGAGTCTAGGGATAAGCATAAAACACGCGACTTTTACAAAAAAAGCCAACGACCTTGCAGGAGGCTTCAAAAGGGGCACCCAGGCTCTTTGAAACTGCGAGGGTAATCTTGTCACCGACCCGCAGGAAATCCGAACCCCAGCCGCTGAAGAAGTCCTCCCACCCAGCATCGAAGAAGTCGGCACAGCTATTCAGAAGCTGAAGAACAACAAGGCCGCAGGCTCAGATGGCTTGCCGTCAAGGCTGGCGGCGATATTCTGGTAGGGAGCATGCACCAGATCATCTGCAGAATTTGGGAAGATGAAAGCATGCCCGATGACTGGAATAACAGTTCTATTTGCCCCATCCACAAAAAAGGCGATCCTACCTCTTGCAAGAACTATAGAGGTATATTCCTGCTCAATGTAGCATACAAGATCCTGTCCAGCGTATTGTGTGAATGTCTAAAACCATTTCGCACCGCACTAATCGGCAGCTACCAGTACGGCTTCCGGCCCGGCAAATCAACTATAGACCAAATTTTCACACTTCGACAAATCCTCGAAAAGACCAACGAGTTTCGAATCGATACACACCATCTTTTCATCGATTTCAAAGCCGCATACGACAGCATTCATCGTGAAGGACTGTTTGGTGCGATGGCCGAATTCCGGATTCCGGGAAAATTGACCCAGTTGTGTCGCGCCACGTTAAAAAATACGCGATGCACCGTGCAACTCGGTTCTAGGACTTCGGAACCGTTTGAAACATGCACCGGATTTCGGCAAGGAGATGCGCTGTCATGTGACTTCTTCAACCTGGTGCTGGAGCAGATAGCGCGATAGGCAGCTCCGTCTAGCTGCTAGAATACGCGGATGATATCGACATCATCGCGTGTTCTCGCCGTGACATTGTGGAACCATTCACGGCGATTGAAGAACTGGCGAAACGAGTTGGTCTTAAGGTCAATGAGGACAAAACGAAGTACATGCTGTCAAGCAGAAACCAATCCGTCGCTCACCACCTTGGACAAAATATAATGATTGACAGCTATAATCTCGAGGTAGTTAAGGGGTTTGTCTACCTCGGGGCAAACGCAAATTCCACAATTGACACCACAGTGGAGATCCGGCATAGAATCGCCCTTGGCAACCACTGCTACTTCGGCTTGTTCAAACAACTGGGGTCAAAACTCCTCATTCGAAAGACCAAAGTCATGCTTTACAAAACGCTCATACTGCAAGTCTTGCTGTACGGAGCCGAAAGCTGGACGATAAACAGGACGGCGGAGCTGATTTTGGGTTGTTTCGAAAGAAAAATTCTGCGCCGAATATTTGGTCCTGTCTGTGAGTAGGTGAAGGAGGAGAAGACACAGCCGCGAACTCTACGAGCTGTATAAAGATGTGGATGTAGTCCGGAAGGTAAAGATCCATCGACTACACTGGCTCGGCCACATCGAGCGCATGGATATCAACGCTCCAGCTAAGAGGGTCTTCGACTCCGAGCCTCCTGATTCGAGAAGAAGAGGAAGACCGTGCCCATGCCCTGTACTGAATTATAGTCGAATATTATTCCAACCTTCTTGCTTAGCTGGATTCCAATATTCGCGAGAAGAGGCCTGGCCGGGGTAGAGCCTGAGGCTCAACCAACATGCCTTTCCAACTGGAACGATCTCTGGACAACTGTTTCCAGTGCTGCACGCCCACTTAGTTGAGGTCGCTTTCAACATGCGTGCGCCACATTAGATGCGACCGTCCTCTGCTGCGTCGTCCCTTGGAATTGGACTTCGGGCTGGAGCCCAGCCATCTTAGATCTTGTACCCATAGATGTCTGACCCGGCCGATGTCGCTGTACAGATCATAGAGTTCGTGGTTGAATCTTCTTCTCCACTCTCCGTTAACACGGAGATCTTTCGAGAGAGGACTCTACTTCTCAATTACCTCTTGAGCCCAAAGAAACAGCGGTTGGCAAGAGAGTGAGTCAAAGTAGACGAAATCCTTGACCACCTCAAATTTGTAGCTGCCCCTAGAGACGTTCTGGCCAAGACGTCGGTGCTGAGCGTCATTCTTTGATGACAGCATATGTAAGGGGTGGGCCGTCTGGCGGTTTTTTTTTTTTAAATCATCGAAATCTTGACAGAAAGTCGGCATCATACTACCGCGGAACGAAATGAGTCACGTTACGCTTTCACGAACATCAACGCGCCATCGATCTCAACAGCTCAACATTTCACGCACTATCCTGAGGAGAATTCTGCACAAAGATCTCGGATTAGTCGCTTACAAGGTCCAATTGACTCAGCAATTGAAGGCGCGCGACCATCTGTTTCGTTATCGCTTCGCAGTTTGGGCCTTTGGGTAGCTTGAATTGGACAACGATTGTGGGCGAAAAACGATATTTTCTGACGAGGCGCACTTTCATCTCGGCGGCTACGGCTCGGATGAGCTCGAATGGGCATCCACATAGTGTGACAATTCGGTGCGGATTGTAGAGTGGTGGCATTATTGGACCATTTTTTGGCGGGCGTTCCAGAGCCATGTTAACCGACTTGTTTTATTACTGAAATTGAAGACATGGATTTTGACGATCTTTGGTCCATGCAGAATGGCGCGCCATGCCACACAGCCCATGCCACAATCGACCTTTCGCGCACCAAATTCCCAAATCGTGTTATCAGCCGTCTTGTCGATGTCAATTGGACTTCTATTTTGTGGGGGACCGTGAAGGACCGATGGTATGCTAACAATGCGGGAATCCGATTCAAGCACTCAAGGCCAATATCATCCAAGTCTTGAAAAATCGGGGTGACCAAATGCGCTACTGCGAAGCCAGCCGAAGCAGCCACTTGAACGACGTTGTATTTCAAAGGTAATGGGAATGCTTGTTCTTACTAATAGAGCCATAATACATGGAAATAAAATTAATTTTGTCCACTTCATTGCATTTTAAAAAGAAACTTGTATTTGGCCCACCCTGTATACTCTATACAGCAAAGAAAACAGAGCAAAGAAGTTGATCGCACTCCAAGAAGTGCGATGGGATGGACCAGGCACAGGACGGATGAAAAACTGTGACATCTACTACGGGAACTGCTACAAGGCCTATTCGGGTGCGGATTCGTTATTCGAGGAAGGCTCCGACAAAAAGTCTTAAGCTTCCGAGACATAAGCGAACGCCTCATAACAATCCGCATCAAAGCTAAATCTGGGAACATTCGCTTAATATGCGCTCACGCCCCAACGGAAGAAAATGACGACCGACTCAAAGAAGAATTCTACGATCTCCTAGACAGAACATATGCCCAATGCCCCAGCTGCGACACAAAAATAGTTTTAGGCGATCTTAATGCAAAACTAGGCAACGAGGACATATTTGAGTCGATCATAGGAAAGCATAGCCTCCATAACACCACATCCGACAACGGACTTAGGCTAACCGATTTCCTAGCGGGGCGTAACCTCCTTGTAGCAAGCACGCGATTCGCCCATCTCAACATCCACAAGGGTACCTGGCGGTCTTTTGATCAATCGACCACCAACCAGACTGATCACATTGCGATCGACGCCAGACACTCCTCCTGTATTCTCGACGTACGAACCTTCCGAGGGGCCAACATCAACTCGGACCACTACCTTGTTGTAGCCAAAGTACGAATGAGGATATCAAGAATGCTTAGGAGTCGAGTAGGACTACTTAAGTTTGACGTCGGAAAGCTACAATCGCAAGAGACTTGCCAGAATCTTTGCCGATCGTGTCTCCTCCAAGCTCTCTCAAAATCCGTCCACAGCAGCACAAACAATGGAGCAGGAATGGGCGCATTGCCAGAGCGCCGTCAGAGACGCTGCCTCAGAGGTGCTGGGTTTCAAACCGCCACCACCTAGAAACCCCTGGTTCGATGAACAATGCGAACAAGCCCATGAGGCGAAACAAGAGGCATATAAAGCCATACTGCAACGCCGGACGAGAGCTGCTCGCGAAATCTATGAGCAGAAGAGAAGAGAGGAACACACGCTTTTCAGAAGAAAGAAGAGAGAGCACGGAAAGCGTGAGATCGAAGAGATGGAGGGATGCTTCCGCAGGAATGACGTCCGCAAGTGCGGCAAGAGCGGCGGCCTGCAGGGATGAAAATGGAGATCTGGTAGTTGAGTCGCAGTCTGTATAACGGCGATAATAGACAAGATACCGCTGTCAGGAAAAACGAGCCATTCGTAATGGACGACGATGTAACAGAATTCAGTCCACCCGACCTAGACGAATTCAAAATAGCGATATCAAGACTTAAGTCTAATAAAGCCGCGGGCGCAGTCTGCTCAACTTCCAGCTGGAGATGAGCTGGTAAGGTGCATGCACCATCTCACTTGCAAGGTATGGTCGGAGGGAAGCATGCCCGACGAATGGAATTTCACCATCGTTTGTCCGGTCCATAAGAAAGGAGACCCCTATAACTGCGCCAACTATAGGGAAATAAGTCTCCTTAACATCGCATATAAGATCTTCTCTGCCGTATTGTGTGATCGCCTGAAACCGTTTGTGGATAACCTGATCGGCTCTTATCAGTGTGGTTTCAGGCCAGGTAAATCCACAATAGACCAAATATTTACGCAACGGCAGATCTTGGAGAAGACCCAGGAATACCAAATCGACACTCACCACCTCTTCGTCGATTTCAAGGCTGCATATGACAGCGTGTATAGAGATGAGCTATACAAAGCCATGTCTAGTTTTAACATCCCTGCCAAACTCGTCCGACTGTGCAGGATGACAATGGAGAATGCTCGCTGCTCCATTAAGGTCGGTAATGAGCAAACCGAGACCTTCGATGTTAAATAAGGATTTAGGCAAGGTGACGCGCTGTCATGCAACTTTTTCAACATCGTGCTTGAAGAGATCGTGCAAGAATCGCTGGCCAACACAAGAGGTACGATTTATCTCGAGTCTACGCAATTGCTTGCGTACGCCGACGACATTGACGTGATTGAACCGACACAGCGAGACGTCAATGAGGCCTTTGTAAGCATTGAGGTAGAAGCGGCTAAGTTGGGTCTCAAGGTTAATGAGGGCAAAACCAAGTATCTGCTTTCATCTAAAAGAGACGGGCAACACCGACGTATTGGTCAGAACGTCACCATGGGCGGATATAACTTTGAAGTGGTCAAGGAATTCGTCTACCTTGGCTCACTGATGACCAGCGACAACAACACCAGCGCTGAGATAAAACACAGAATCACTCTTGCCAACCGCTGTTTCTTTGGGCCCAAGAGGCAATTGAGAAGTAGAGCCCTCTCTCGGAAAACCAATGTGACACTATACATATAAGACCTTAATCATCCCAGTCCTCCTTTACGGCGCAGAGGCTTGGACCTTAACAAAAGGGGATGAAGATGCCCTTGGTCGTTTCGAGAGGAAAATTCTGCGCACTATCTACGGTCCTGTTTGTTCAAACGGTGTATGGAGGAGAAGATATAACGAAGAACTGTACGGGTAGTACAGCGACATCGGCCTGGTACGACGTCTACGGATACAGCGTCTAAGGTAGCTAGGCCATGTAGAGCGCACGGAAAATAAAGCTCCGACCCGAAGAGTCTTCGAATCCACTCCGGAAGGAAGGCGCGGCAGAGGACGGCCGCATCATCCGTGGCGCACGCAGGTGGAAGGGGACCTTACCAACTGGGCGTGCGGCGCTGGAAACAGCTAGCCAAAGACCGTGCCAGCTGGAGACGCTTGTTGGTTGAGGCCCAGGTTCACCACGGACTGTAGCGCCTCCTAAGTACATACATAAGTAAGTAAGTATGCTCTATACTACTAAATTTGTTTTCCTCAATCGACGTCTCGAGCTTCTACTTCAAATTCCACTAAATGCCTAACCTCGAGAGCTCACGAGAGGAGTCTTCCGAGTTCAAATCAAGCAAAAAGATACAAAGTTCAGTTTAAATCGTATATGTACTTCACCATATGTCTAGGTTCAAGTCTAGTTTAAATGAAATTAAGGAAAAATGTTAAATCGCTTCCGAACCTCCCTGAGTCATTCGATTCGTTCTGGAATGGTCGTCGCATCACTTATCACCGCGTCCGCTTTATGTACTTCTCTTATTGTTGATCATTAATATTGTAACTGAAAAACAACAACAACACTGGAAATAGCGAAAACAACAACAGGCCAATCCGATAAGACCGATTACAGTTTGCAGCCCATAGGAAAGCCACAAGAAAGGCTTAATGGTCATCAACCCTACGATCCTGTTCATCCTAATCATGTTCCTAATCTAATCGGGGGACAATTGAGTCTCAATTAATCATGCCATCAATCGTCAAACTCATGGAATGCCACATTGTCTTCCTGTTGCCATGAACCCATACCTCGAGTTGTGTTCATAAACAAACTAAAAAACAACAACAAGAGTACACTACTCGTGTGTAAAATAAACAACACAATCGAGCTAAGTCGCAGTTTTGTTTATCGCTCTCGCGAACCTTGTTTTCCCGCCCAACTGTGTGAATACTGGCGCGCTACCGCGCGCCCTGCCCAGATCTACACTTTCCACGACAGTGGCTCGCTCGCAACGATCGGTTCGTCGCTTTCGATCGACGTTCGCGCATAATTCAGATCCAAGAAAAACGGACGATACTGTGCGTGTAGATACATTATCTATTTGGTTTGTCACTGTACTATGACCGTCGTATCGAAAATATGTATAGACACGACCTCAGCCCACTTGAAACCCGTCTCAGAGCTCGAGCAAGAGTGACTGTCCCTGTCAAGGTCCCCCATTAATCTGGTTACTGGTTTTCGAGAAGAGCACCTTAAACAAAAGCCAAAACTTAGACAAAAGTCAAAATAGCAATCATTCGGATGAAGAGAGATACATATCAAGCGATTGTAGCTCTCTCTACTCAAGGTGAAGTTCACAATCAAGAACCGTGCCGACTGGCTTTACTACTCATACCTCGCTGCGACTTTACCGATAACAGCGATATCTGTGACGTCAATTTGTGGATTACGATTTGGGTTCGTCATTCATGCTTACATAGTTCTAGATTTTCCCCAATCTAGGATCGTCTATCGCACATGGGATACGTGCCAGTCATTCTATATAGAAAGTGAAAACTATCGGTGACAGGGCATTCAAAGTTACCGGCTAGTATCACCTCA
The DNA here is from genome assembly GCA_951905685.1 of Eumerus sabulonum. Lineage (NCBI taxonomy): Eukaryota > Metazoa > Arthropoda > Insecta > Diptera > Syrphidae > Eumerus > Eumerus sabulonum. Next base: position 10,446,867 of record OX645061.1, on the reverse strand, counting down.
CCAGGGCGTGTCCGTGCTTAGACACCACCATCATAACTCTAGAACCACAACAGAGCAGATGCTTATTGCTCGTATTCGCCCGAAGCTACGTGTTGGAATTTTTAATTCTCTCTCGTCCGTCGAAACGAATCGAACGATACGCTGAGGAAGAAATGCATTTGCGAGAGGCGAGAGATAGACAGGCGCTACGCCACGAGCTGATAAAGTCGATGATTGACTAACTGACTGACTGACTGACTCACCTTCCGTAATGACTGACTGACTCACCATACGAAAATTGACAACGCAATTGTGGTGGTATCGCAGAGCACGGGTGCGTTTTGGGCACAGCAGTAAGCGTGATTCATACCGACATGAGATTTACGATCCAGATAAGGAGACGCGCTCGCGCTTATAGCCTCTCTACTTGGTTATCGACATCCTGCGCGTTGATATTCAAACGCGGAACCATAAATGCCTGTTGACCGAGTCGCGCGTTCTCCAATGTTTACTTGCGCCTGTCGGCGTCGTCGCCGTGTGAGTGTTGACTTTTGTACTGGATTCCGGAAATGCTTTTGGTGGTTCGGTCGTATGCATGGCATTGATTAGCATTTTTTGGTATCTGTCGCGGTAGAGGGGTGTGCTTGTTGGTTATGGGCTGCTTTTGGAGGTGAGTCAGTATGGTAAGAAGCTGAGATCGATAGAAGCAGGTGGTCTGTACGAAGTATACTTATATCGTGCTGGAAGTCACGCATCTCGATTGAACTGAATTGGTTTTGACGTAATCTCCTCACCAAGGGATGAGATGAGAATATCAATGCGACATGATTACATCTGCACACGGAGACCACGTCGTATACGTGATCTTTTTGCTAAACTCTAACTTGGTGCTTCATGAGAAAATATTCGTCATTGGTCGACTTGGTCTAGACATTGCTCGGATAGCTTTTCAGAAGAGTCAAGTAGGATCCAAAGGACTCAAGCAAAAACCTATCCCTCAGCGCGTCGTTGAGTAAGACTTATCGGAGTCGATGGGTCAGACCTAGTAGGGCCCAGCAACGAGTAGGGCCGACGAGTAAGACCCAACGGATTTGACCTGTTACATCTAGCGGAGTAACGAGTAGGATTCAGTGAAGTCGATAGTAGGAATCCTGCTGATTCTGAATCGACAAGTAGGTTTCAGTGGAGTGGACTCAGTGGAGAACTCAGGGGAATCGATAGGTAAGGCACAGCGGAATCAACGAGTAAGAATCAGCTCAACGGATTCGACGAGTTCGACTTAGCGGAGTTGACGAGTAAGGTCGAGCGAAGACGACGAGTATGATCCAGTGGAGTTGACGAACAGGTCCCAACGGAGTAAGACCCAGCGGATTCAACGAATAAGACCGAGCGGAGTCGACGAGTAGGATTCAGTAGAGTCGACGAGCAAGACCCGGCGGAGTTGACGAGTAAGACGCAGCCGAATCGACGAGTAAGACCCGGCGAAGTCGATGAGTAAGACCTAGCGAATTAGACGTGTAAGATCCAGTGGAGTAAACGAGTAAGGCACATCCGAATCGTCGAGTAAGACGTGTAAGAACCGGTGGAGCCGACAAGTAGATCTCAACGGAGCTGGTGAGTAATACCCAGCGGATTCAACGAATAACACCGGGCGGAGTCGACGAGTAGGATTCAGTGGAGTCGACGCGCAAGATCGAGCGTAGTCGACAGGTAAGACCCAGCAGAATCGACGAGTAAAAATCAGCTAAGACGACGAATAAGACCCAGTAGATTCGACGAGTAGAACTTAGCGGAGTTGACGAGTAGGACTAAGCGGTTACAACGAGCAGGATTAAGCGGAGTCGACGAGTAGGACTTAGCGGAGTAGATGAGTAGGACTACTCGTAAGTGGAGTCGCCGAATAGAACCAAGCGGAGTCGATGAGTAGGGCTTAGCGGGAGACGACGAGTAGATCCAAGCGGAGTCGATGAGTAGGGCTTATCGGAGTCGACGGATAGGACTAAGCCATGCCGACGAGTAGGACTAAGCGGAGCCAACGAACAGGACTAAGCGGAGTCGACGAGTAGGACCTAGAGGAGTTGACGAGTAGGACTAAGTGAAGTCAACGAGTAGGACTAAGCCTAGTCGACGAGTAGGACTAAGCGGTCAAAACGAGTAGGACTAAGCGGAGTCCACGAGTAGGACTTAGCGGAATTGACGAGTAGGACTACTCGTAAGTGGAGTCGACGAATAGATCTAAGTGGAGTCGACGAGTAGAATCAAGCGGAGTCGATGGGTAGGGCTTATCGGAGTCGACGGATAGGACTAAGCCATGTCGACGAGTAAGACTAAGCGGAGTCGACGAGTAGGACTAAGCGGTTACAACGAGTTTGACTAAGCGGAGTCGACGAGTAGGACTTGGCGGAGTTGACGAGTAGGACTACTCGTAAGTGGAGTTGACGAATAGATCTAACTGGAGTCGACGAGTAGAACCAAGCGGAGTCGATGAGTAGGGTTTAGCGGAGTCGACGGATAGGACTAAGAACCTAGCGGAGTCGATGAGTAGGGCTTATTGGAGTGGACGAATAAGAGTAGGCCATGTCAACGAGTAGGACTAAACGGAGTCGACGAATAGGACTAAGCGGAGTCGATGAGTAGGGCTTAGCGGAGTCGACGGATAGGACTAAGAACCAAGCGGAGTCGACGAGTCAGGCCCAGCGGAGTCGACGAACAAGGCGCAGCTGAATCGAGCAGTAAGACCCGGCGGAGTAACGAGTAAGATCCAACGGAGTCAACGAGAAAGCCCCAGCGGAGTCGGCGAGTAAGACTCAGCGGGATAGGCGATTAAGACATATGTAGATTATTCGCGTCGAAACAGCTAAAGGCTCCCCTCGATAAGATCTAAACCTCAGGGCCGTGGAAAAGTACAGAAATCACTGTTTTAGACCTTGCATTTCCGAGAGAAAGAGGTTGTTCCAAGTGACTAAGCAGAGCGAATGGAACTCGCCTTCGCTGAGTGTACCGGGTTTGTTCTCCTTAATAACAGATTTGCACTTACACTGCTTCGAAAGCCCTATCATGTTCGGCTTACGTCCGAGCACCAATCAATATGCGACGATATCACTCCATCGCAAGTTCTTTTCCTCTACTTTGCTCGAAGGGCTCACGAGCAGCTCTCGTCTATCATTTCGAAATTCGGTATCCTCGATGAGTTTACCTGCACTCGTCATCCTATTGTCGCTTTGACACCGACTCCGCTGATGACATCAGTTATTGGGGGAGATTTAGCGACATGATCGGCAAAGTCCTGGCTGTTCTTCCGACTGCGTCCGCCGTGGCACGCGACATTAGCCCACTTCTCTTGTAGGTTAGCGGTTCTCGGATTTTTGACGAATCTCGCTTGTGTGCCATGCCGTTTCATACTCATTTCTTTGTCAAAACAAGATCTTACAATTAGATATACAAGTCCAACGTACACGCACGTGTATGTGTACTTGCCCTTATCTTGCCGTCTTTATAAAAGCTTCGAAAGTTGACAAACAACTTTGGGACGGAGCTGATTGGACGAAATGTTTTCTAGGTACTCGCCAGCTATGATTTTGCTTATCACGCAAAGAGCCCACATAACTCGAATACTGACTTATACAAAGGGGAAAGCGTGTTAATGAGGGCGACAAGCTAATTTGAAGCTATTATCGCCTATTTGGCAAACAGTTCTTCCTACAAACTGATGGACATGTGTGTTTACGCACAGAGAATAGAGCTACAGAGCTAAAGAAACACAGAACTGGGCAGTAATAGCAAACGTCTGTTGTAATCACGTATCAGTTCTAAGGAAAACAACGATCGTAACCAGTCTGTCTACTTCCTATTACACTTGATTGGTTTTAAGATAATCCTCCTTGACACCGACTTTTTCCAAATGCGTCTCGAAGAACTCTTGCACCGTATCGGTGTTCCACTTCGTAATCGATAGCGTCTCCTTCACATTACCGTTTTTATCCAGAAGTTTAATCGAAGGATCCAAGCCGCGCACATACCGGATTTGAAGATTCGGAAATTTGGCCGGTCGCTCGCTCTTGATGAAGGCTTGAATTTGTGGATAGGCTCGGAACTTACACGTACAGACTTCGAGTATAGCTTTGGGGTAGCGCTTCTCGGTAACGTGCTCCGTGTCTTGTTGGCAACATTCCGTACAATGTGGCCTGTTGGATAAGTTTGTTTAGTGTGGGTTTAATGGCAGGTCAGGTAGTACCTCAGGCTCTCGAGGCCAAAGTCATCCAGTTTCTCGCAGGATGAACACATCAACTGGCCTTTGATGTAGCCCAGTGAGCGACAATCATGTGCGGTGAAGTCAGCGCTGATGGATACCTATAGAACACAGATCTTTCTGATTAGCCAGGAAGTACATGACAGGCTTTACTTCTACGTACAACACCAATAACCCCGAGGCACCAAATTAATTCCAATTTTCGCAACATTTCTCGTGAAAAAAATGCGACTCCGGTGAGGAAGGCTACGTCAGTCGGTTTATCAAAACAAATTGGAAATGTCATGTCAGATTACCAGTGAAGTTGGCTACGCTTACATTTTAAGGGTGACGTTCAGAAAATGCAAAAGAATTGAGTTGAGAAATGAAATGTTTAAAATTAAAAAGCTTTAATTAGACAACCAAATTACGGCATCAATTTGATTAGTTATTGACGTTGGCATTAGTTTATTTAAAATGTGGAAAAACCCTATTGGTCAGACTTGCAAAGCAACGAAAAAACAACGTGGGGGAGTGAACCTGGCCTAGGATATTCTCTAACCGCTCGGTTCTTCTTCGAAAAACGTGCTACCAACCAAATAACGGTGTCTTCATGCTAGTAAACTTTTAGTTGTGCTTACAAGGGCTGCAAGTTAGGTACCAGTGCTTGCAATAAATCAGTTTCGTTTTCTTATGATCTATTTTAATTAGGTCACCAGAGATTGCACCTACTGGGATGCGGATTTGCCGCGGGAAAGCGGTTAAGGTCGAAGGTCATCGACTTTAAACCTATAAGTGATCGCCAGGCTGTAATCCACATCAGAGGCAGATTTTATAACATCAGCCTTATTTGTGCACACGCCCCCACCGACGAGGCTGAAGACCCTATCAAGAAGGACTTCTATGACCTCCTGGACAACGCCTACGGAGCTTGTCCGGAGTACGATGTAAAAATCGTTCTCGGGGACTTCAACGACAAAATCGGGTAGGAAAACACCCTTGGCGGAGTGATCGGAAAGCACAGCCTCCACGATACAACAACAGATAACGGCTTCCGACTCACGAACTTAGCGACAGCTCGTAGTGTGGTGATAAGTAGCACAAGATTCCCTCGCAAGCGAATCCACACAGCAACCTGGCGATCTCCGGACGGTCGAACCGCCAACCAAATCGACGCAAGGCACTTGTCAAACATCCTGGATGTGCGAACATTCAGAGGGGCAAATGTCGACTCTGACCACTTCCTCGTAGCAGCAAGATTCAGAGCTCGACTGTCCAATGTCAGAAAGCTGCACCAGCCCATCAGGAGGAGGTCCGACATTGGGCGCCTGAGCACACCGGAGGTTGCCAGAGTCAACAGGGAGCAGCTGAGCGAAAGATTCCACGGTATGCCTACGTCGAACACAAATGCCAATAATATGTGGCTGCATTGCCGCTCAGTCATTCAGGAAGTAGCCGAAACCACCTTAGGGTACCTACTACCCCCGACAAAAAACCTGTGGTATGATGGCGAGTGTGAGCAGAAAAAGGCAACAACCGATGAGGCGTACCAAAAGGCGCTGCAGAGGAAAACCAGGGCAGCGCAAGAAGAGCACCGAGCCAGAAGAAGGGAAGAGAAAAGACCACTGCGACAAAAGAAAAGAACCTTCGCAGCCTCCCAGCTCAAGGATATCGAGGAGTCTAGGGATAAGCTTAAAACACGAGTCTTTTACAAAAAAAGCCAAAGACCTTGCAGGAGGCTTCAAAAGGGGCACCCAGGCTCTTCGAAACTGCGAGGGTAATCTTGTCACCGACCCGCAGGGAATAGTGGATGCATTTAAGCAGCATTTCCAGCCGATGCTTAACGAGCATGACCAAGAGAGAATGGTAGGGACCGAGGAAATCCCAACTCCAGCCGCTGAAGTAGTCCTCCCACCCAACATCGAAGAAGTCGGCACAGCTATTCAGAAGCTAAAGAACAACAAGGCCGCAGGCTTAGATGACTTGCCATTGGAGCTCTTCAAGGCTGACGTCGTTGTTCTGGTAGGGAGCGTGCACCAGATCATCTGCAGAATTTGGGAAGATGAAAGCATGCAGCATGCAGCAAAGCAGCGTATTGTGTGAACGTCTAAAACCATTTCGCACCGCACTAATCGGCAGCTGCCAGTGTGGCTTCCGGCCCGGCAAATCGACTATAGACCAAATGTTCACACTTCGACAAATCCTGGAAAAGACCGACGAGTTTCGAATCGATACACACCATCCTTTCATCGATTTCAAAGCCGCATACGACAGCATTCATCGTGAAGAGCTGTTTGGTGCGATGGCCGAATTCGGGATCGCGGGAAAACTGATCCAGTTGTGTCGCGTCACGCTAAAAACACGCGATGCACCGTGCAATTCGGTTCTTGGACCTCGGAACCGTTTGAAACATGCACTGGATTTCGGCAAGGAGATGCGCTGTCATATGACTTCTTCAACCTGGTGCGAGAGCAGATAGTGTGACGGGCATGCGTCAACAGGAAAGGCACTATCTTTTACAAGTCCATCCATCTGCTAGGATACGCGGATGATATCGACATCACCGCGTGTTCTTGCCGTGGCATTGTGGAAGCATTCACGGCGATTGAAGAACAGGCGAAACGAGTTGGTCTTAAGATCAATGAGGACAAAACGAAGTACATGCTGTCAAGCAAAAACCAATCCGTCGCTCACCACCTTGGACAAAATATAACGATTGACAGCTATAACCTCGAGGTAGTTAAGGAGTTTGTCTACCTCGGGGCAAACGTAAGTTCCACAAATGACACCACAGTGGAGATGCGGCAGAATCACCCTTGGCAACCGCTGCTAGTTCGGCTTGGGGTCAAAACTCCTCACTCGAAAGACCAAAGTCATGCTTTACAAAACGCTCATACTGCCAGTCTTGCTGTACGGAGCCGAAAGCTGGACGATAAGCAGGACAGCGGAGCTGATTTTGGCTTCTTTCGAAAGAAAAATTCTGCGCCGGATATTTGGTCTTGTCTGTGAGGAAGGTGAATGGAGAAGAAGACACAACCGCGAACTCTACGAGCTGTACCAAGATGTGGATGTAGTCCGGAAGCCAAGGATCCGTCGACTACACTGGCTCGGCCACATCGAGCGCATGGACATCAACGCTCCAGCTAAGAGGGTCTTCGACTCCGAGCCTCCTGGTTCGAGAAGAAGAGGAAGAACGAACCTCCGGTATTAAGACCAAGTAGTCGCGGATGTAAGACATCTTGGTCTTGACAACTGGAAGCAGTGTGCCCGGGACCGACAGGATGGAAGGCAGCTATAGGTCAGGCTCAGAACCTCCATGGATCGCTGGCCTGATAAGTAAGTAAGTAAAACTGACTTTTGTTCAAGTCATCCGACAGCCTTGAAATCGACGAAGAGGTGGTGAGTGTCTATTTGGTATTCCTGGGTCTTCTCCAAGATCTGCCGTAGCGTAAATATTTGGTCTATTGTGGACTTAACTGGCCTGAGACCACACTGATAAGAGCCGATTAGGTTATCCACAAACGTTTTAAGCGTTCACACAATACGGCAGAGAAGATCTTGTATGCGATGTTAAGGAGACTTAATCCCCTATAGTTGGCGCAATATAGGGGTCTTCTTTCTTATGGACCGGGCAAACGATGCTGAGATTCCATTTGTCGGGCATTCTTTCCTCCAACCATACCTTGCATATGAGATGGTGCATGCATCTTACCAGCTCATCTCCAGCCGCCTTAAATAGCTCAGCAGACAGGCCGTCTGCGCCAGCGGCTTTATTAGACTTAAGTCTTGATATCGCTATTTTGACTTCGTCTAGGTCGGGTGGACCGAATTCTGTTACTTCGTGGTCCATTGCGAATGGCTCGTTCTGCCTGACAGCGGTATCTTGTCTATCATCGCCGTTATACAGTCTGCAGAAGTGGTCTTTCCAAATCCTCAGCATCGACTGCGACTCTACTACCAGTTCTCCATTTTCATCCCAGCAGACCGCCACTCTGGCCTTGTAGCCATGGCATGTTCGTTTTACCTTGTAAAATTTACGGGCGTCATTCCTGCGGAAGCATCTCTCCATCTCCTCGATCTCACGCTTTCCGTGCTCTCTCTCTCTTCTTTCTTCTGAAAAGCGTGTGTTCCTCTCTTCTCTTCTGCTCATAGATTTCGCGAGCAGCTCTCGTCCGTCGCTGCAGCACGGCCTTATATGCCTCTTGTTTTGCTGCATGGGCTTGTTCGCATTGTTCATCATGCTCTGGCAATTCGCCCATTCCTGCTCTATTGTTAGTGCTACTGTGGGCGGATTTTGAGAGAGCTTGGAGGAGACACGATCGGCAAAGATTCTTGCAGTCTCTTGCGATTGTAGCTTTCCGACGTCAAACTTACGTTATCCTACTCGATTCTTAGGCATTCTTGATATTCTCATTCGTACCTTAGCTACAACAAGGTAGTGGTCCGAGTCGATGTTGGCCCCTCTGAAGGTTCGTACGTCGAGAATACAGGAGGAGTGTCTGGCGTCGATCGCAATGTGACCAATCTGGTTGGTGGTCGATTGATCAAAAGACCGCCAGGTACCCTTGTGGATGTTGAGATGGGGGAATCGTGTGCTTGCTACAAGGAGGTTACGCCCCGCTAGGAAATCGATTAGCCTAAGTCCACTGTCGGATGTGGTGCTATGGAGGCTTTGCTTTCCTACGATCGACTCAAATATGTCCTCTCTGCCCAGTTTTGCATTAAAATCTCCTAGAACTATTTTTGCGTCGTAGCTGGGGCATTGGGCATATGTTCTGTCTAGGAGATCGTAGAATTCCTTTTTTGAGTCGATCGTCCTTTTCTTCCGTTGGGGCGTGAGCGCATATTAAGCTAATGTTTCCAAATTTAGCTTTGATGGGGATTGTTATGAGGCGTTCGCTTATATCTCGGAAGCTTAAGACTTTTTGTCGGAGTCTTCCTCTAATAACGAATCCGCACCCGAATAGGCGCTGTTTGTTCTCCTTGTAGCAGTTCCCGTAGTAGGTGTCGCAGTTTTTCATCCGTTCGTTTCATCCGTTTTCATCCGTTCTAGAGACGGAGGGTTTTAATGTCACGGCCTACGCCGATGACATTGCCATTTTAATCTCTGGAAAATTTCCGCAGGTCCCCAGCGATAGACTAAGCTATGCACTGATGTAAGTGGATACCTGGATCAAGGGGCAAGGCCTGAGAGTAAATCCGGCGAAAATAGAGGTAGTGCTCTTTACAAGGAAAAGATCTGTATCAAGATACACCTACCCCAGTAAGAATGGTATCTTGGCATAATCTTGGACTCCAAGCTTAGTTGGAGAGCAATATTGAGGAAAGAATCAAAAAGGCCTACGTGGCACTATATTCGTGCAAGGTAGCCTTTGGAAAGGCATGGAGCCTCAAACCGAGATTAGTACATTGGTTGTACACTGCGGTGGTAAGACCTATTCTAGTCTATGGGTCGGTTGTCTGGCGGAAAGTGCTTGAGAAAAAATGTCATCTTCAGAGTGTGTCAAAGGTTCAAAGGGCAGGCTATCTGGCGGTGACGGGATCTATGAAGTCCACACCAACGGCGGCTCTTGAAGCTATGCTGAACCTCCCACCCCTGGTCATATACTGCGAGAGCGTCGTCGCAACCAGAACTGCGCTAAGACTACAGGAATCCGGTCTCTGGAAAAAGAGTCCTCACGGACATGCATCAGTCTTGGATCGATGGGCCGTCTCGAGATTTAGAACCGTAACGGACTATGTTACCCGACTTCCTTCCTGGGAGAGGAGATTCTCTATTAGAATTCCCTCCAAAGAGGAATGGACCTGTGATTTGGTACGCACGGAAAGTTAACTGGCATTCTACAATGATGGATCCATAATGGATGTTGGCACAGGTGCCGGAGTCTACTTTAACTCTCGAGATATGCATCGCTTCCATAGGCTCGATGATGGATGCAGTGTCTTCCAAGCTGAGGTCTTTGCTATCAAGCAGGCGGTGGATCAGCAGAGAGAATATCTCAGGAAAAAGGATCAACATCTATGTTGACAGCCAGGCAGCCATTAAGGCTTTGCAGGCAGCATGAATAAGATTCAAACTCGTCAAACTTGGCAAAGAGAAGTTAGAGGAGATATCGAATGTAAGCGAGGTGACCCTTTGCTGGGTACCTGGTCATGTGAATATCTCTGGAAACGAGAGGGCGGACGAGCTGGCTAGGCTGGGATCAAGTGCAAACTTTGCCCAGATCTCAGCTGAGGCCAAAGCACCACTCAGTGCGCTCTACAGGGAGATAGAGACGGAGCTATTAGTGAAAGCCAATAAGCGATACATGCGATAAGCTTAGATACATGCGCAACGGCGAGATCGACTTGGCCCGTCTATGATAGAAAAGGACGGAAAATCTGCTGAAGTTCAATCGTGGGAATATTTGACTGGCAGTCGGTGCCCTCACCGGGCACTGCATACTATCCTACCATGCAGCTCAACTAGACCAGCCCTACAATGACTTCTGCAGAAGCTGCTGAACAGAATACTGGGATTCTTATCCTCGTCTGGATGGTTCAGCTCAACGGTAAATGTCTAGGTATCAACGGGTTAAATAAATCAATTGGGTACAATGGGCTCTACGTAGTCTACGTGAGCCTTGACTTTTCGTCAATAGGGCACCCATGTACCTAACCTAACCATACTTGGCATGAAAAAGCTTCCCGGCTCACACACAACATGGGTGATTGAGAGAAGCTTGGCTCTGGTCCTTCATGGGCTATAACGTCACCAAAGAGAAAAATAAGACTACACTTGTGAGAGGGATGAATGTTTCCGTCCAGACCAGATGTACTCGTATACCACTCCAATTGACATTCATCACCATTGCCGAGGACATGGAACCCTAGACGGTCACTTAGCTTTGACCCATATGCTCCTTAACAAAAAGCAATCAAAACACGTAAGCCGCAGAAATCTATCTCATCTTCCACAACACCTTAAAGCGAATAACCCGATCACGAACCCCTGCCACGCCATGATCGTAAAAGTCTTCAAACGAAAATCTTTACTTTCCATTCGTTGGATCTTAGAGAAGATTTTATTGACACTTTTCATTGGCATGACGCCCTCCCTCCTGTCCTCATATTTACAAGCAAATAAATAACAATTTTGTCAGCAATCAAAGGAATGAATCAATCACGAGCGCTCTTGGTCGGTCCTAGGTGCAAAAACCTCACATCATCGTCGTGCGGTGGTATGGCATTCGCATCAGTCGGTCGTCGGATGTTTCCTGAAAATGAAAATTACAAAACCAAATAGGGTCAAGTCGGCACGGATGATTTACCGGTAAGTCAACTTAATTGGCAAAGAGTTCCGCAACCGGTATGGGATGTGAGATGATGGCTAGATGCTCTACCGGCTTGGTGTCTGCTTCATCCTTGGTCTTCGTGTGTTTCACGTTTTCCGGTTTTGCTTCCTCTTCGGACGGTTTGGTTGCGTCAGATTTTTTCTCGTCTGCTGCATCGTCGTCGACGGGCTGATGTTTGCGTGTCAATGGCACTGGAATATCACGTTTATCGCTTACATGATCGACACTGGCCGACGAAGTCGAAGTGGACGGAGCAGTTGTTGAGTCGCCTGAGGAAGAGGTGGTTGGATGAGCATCGGCTTTGGTTGTTGGTTTGAAAAGATGTTCGTTGTGCTGATGAATCAGTGGGGAGTAGGGTCTCCTGGCTGCTGTTGGCTTTCTTGTTTGGGTTGGACTTGAGGTCACTGTGGAAGTGGTATCCTGCGGGGTGCTGTTTGATTCGGGTTTTGTGATCTTTGTGTGATGCGATTTCTTTTCTTCCGTACTGTCCTCCTCACTACTACTGCTGCTACTGGCCTCCTTGGATGCAGTATGCTTCTGATCTCGTTTCTCACGATGGGCATCTAGCTTAGTTGGTATTCTCGGTGGCTGTACTTCGGCTTTGTATTGGTGTAGTTGGTGTTTCTCAGCTTCCGAGATCAGAGTCACTTTCTCCGCAGGCTTTGGATCGCTGGGAATATCCGGATTGATAGGGCTCGGGCGGGGTAGTTCCTCGATTTGCAAAGTATCCTTATGTTCCAATGGTGCGGCGAAGGCACATGTCACAAGGGCAGCAGCTATGATCTACAATTAGAGTGATTGACGACGCGGCACGATCAACGGATGTATCCATTACTTACCAATTTCTGCATCTTATCTCTGTTCCGCGATCGACAACGTTGTATCTGACTTGGACTACAGCCGCTTACCGGCCTTTTTATAGATTTCCACTCGACAAGGGAAGGCGATCGATCGTGCCGCTCTTGGCACTTCACTTGTATTGTTGTTATTACTTAGACGGTACATGTTAATCAGTTTCGGGCTTTGGACGGAAGGCGATGGGATGGGATCGGTGGTGGGCTTTACATAGCGAGTCAGGTATCATCTGCTTTCTGAGGTTGTGAAACTAAAGCTGTTCGCCTTCCGAGTGTTTTATCTTTTCTTTTTCGGAATGTATCATGGCAGGTAATCGAAAATTGCCTCGGTGGATTTGAGTAAGTAATTTGTGTTGCGGACTGGGTGTGAAATAGACTGCAACTAGGTGGATGGGGAAAACTGGTGATCTTATGGAGCAGTCGCTTGTGACACTTGCTGTTATCAAATTAGTTGATTAATGTTGACATTGAAAGTCGAAAATAGAGAAGATGGGAACTGTTTTTAGCTCGAAGTGGATGACCAAGGTGTGAGAATTGGCGAGTCACGTGTTGGGTAGTGGGAAACGTTAAGATGTGAAAACGACAGTATCTGCCAATCAAAGGAAATCTCCAATTTCTATATCGTAGCCCTTTTCTTCCGATCCACAAGAATTAATTGAATTTGACTCTCATTCTTACTGGGGTGGAGTCTCATCTGGCATTTACTCGTAAGAGCAGTAGGCAAGGTAACAAAGCAAGGAATTCGTCCTTGTAGCCTTCTTTGAGTCTAATCGCAGGCGGTCGCTCGGGTGCTTATCAGTTTGATAACGACGGAATCCGTCCCGATTAAGAAGATCATCAGACCCTCAACCCTTAGTACTGGAACGAGATTCTACACCCGTATGGAAACACCTGTATGGACGATATTGCTATAGACGCCTCCGACCAGAAGGTATGCATAACAAAGCCCTAAAGCCGAGTTGTCACCTAAGAATTTGTGTTACAAGCTGGTGCTATTCACAAATAGATATAACATTCCCCTTATGCTAAGTGTCAGCTGATAAAGCCTGCGACCGGATTCTCTTAAATGAAAAATGAGCTTGCGCGCGTCCGCTGCCTTGTATGGTTACAGGCTTGTAACAGGTCGGGAACGAGGAACACAAACGAGCGTTACCTATTAAGCTTGACACTTTTTACCTAATTTTTTGTCCTTTTCTTCGTCGTCTTTCAGTTTCTTCGCTTTACAAGGCGCGGCTATCTAGAAATAGGAGCCGTAGGCGTCTCTCCCACAAACAGAGCAAAGAAGTTGATTGCGTTTAACTTGGCAAACGCCAGCTTCGATCTCTGTCCCTGCTCAATCCAAGTTGACACACAGCCTCCGCGTGGCCTCCCCTGGATAGCTATACTGGTATCCGCCAGGTAGTGAACCAATGTGTGCAGCGACCCGTCCCCTTGTTCCTGGGGAAAGAGGAACCTGGCCCTCCAGGTTGGGGGTTGCGCTTAGGGCTAACATCCCTATCGCTTAAAACAAAAATTTTGTTCAGAGACAACCAATAGCCTCGGATACGGACGGAATACATGTTGACGACCCCAGCAAACGTCAAAAAGGAAACGAATTTCGGTTCTGCACCTGGAACGTTAGGTCCCTCAACAGACCAGGTGCAGCCGAACAACTGGTCAACTCTTTGGACTGCTATAAGGCAGACATTACCGCGCTCCAAGAAGTGCGATGGGATGGGCCAGGCAAAAAGCGGATGAAAAACTGTGATATATACTACGGAAACTGCTACAGAGAAAATGAACAACGCTTATTCGGATGCGGATTTATTGCTCGAGGCATACTCAGGAAAAAAGTCTTAAGCTTCCAGTATGTAAGCGAACGCCCCATAACTATCCGCATCAAGGCCAATCTCGGCAATATAAGCTTACTATGTGTCCACGCCCCCACAGAGGAGAAAGATGACCGACATAAAGACGACTTCTATGATCTCCTAGGCAGAACGTATGCCCAATGTCCCAGCTATGACTCCAAAATCGTTCTAGGAGATTTCAATGCGAAGCCTACACAACACCACGTCAGAAAACGGACTAAGGCTAGTGGACTCTATGGCGGGACATAACCTGGTATTAGCAAGTACACGATTACCACACCTCAACATCCATAAGGGGACCTGACGGTCTTTCGATCAATCGACAACCAACCAATCGACGGCAGACACTCCTCCAGCATCCTAGATGTCCGAACCTTTCGAGGAGCCAACATCGACTCGGATCATTACCTTGTTGCAGCCAAGGTACGGATGCGAATTTCTCGGAACCAACGGAGTCGAGTAAGAACACCAAATTTAACGTTGGAAAGCTGCAATCGCAGGAGACCGCCAAAACCTTCACCGATCAAGTCTCCCTCAAGCTCTCTCAGGTCCCGATGCAATCTGCAGAAACCATAGAACAGCAATGGAGTCGTTGTCAGAAAGCCATTAGAGAGGCCGCCTCAGATATACTCGGTTTCGAGCCACCACCGTCGAGAAACCCCTGGTTTGATGATGAGTGCAGACAGGCCCATGTAGAGAAACAGAATGCATACACGGCCACATTGCATCGACGGACGAGAGCTGCCCGCGAGCTCTATGAACAGAAAAGGAGGGGGGAGCATGCGCTTCTGAGAAGGAAAAAGAAGGAGCACGAGAAGCGCGAGATCGAGGAGATGGAGAGATGTTACTGCAGGAACGACGTTCGAAAATTTTACCAGAAAGTAAAAGGAACATGCCAAGGCTATAAAGCCAGAGCAGAAGCCTGCAGGGATGAGCACGGACAACTAGTAGTGGAGTCAGAGCCGATGCTGAGATTGTGGAAGGACCACTTCTGCAGAATGTATAACGGCGATGATAGTCAAAATGCCGCCGTCAGGCAGAGCGAACCATTCACAATGGACGAAGACGAAGGAGAATCCCGTCCACCCGACCTAGATGATGTTAAGATAGCTATATCGAAACTTAAGTCTTATAAAGCTGCTGGAGCTGGTCAAGAACATGCACCAACTCACCTGCAAGATATTGTCGGAAGAACGCATGCCCGATGAATGGAATCTTAGTATCGTTTGCCCGGTCCATAAGAAAGGAGACCCCAATGACTGCGCCAATTACAGGGGGATAAGCCTCCTGAACAATGCGTAAAAGATCCTTCCTGCCGTACTGTGTAAGTACCTGAAACCGTTCGTGGACAATGTGATAGGTTCCTACCAGTGTGGTTTCAGGCCAGGTAAATCCACAATAGACCAAATATTTACACTACGGCAGATCTTGGAGAAGACCCATGAATTTCAGGTCGACACGCACCATCTTTTCGTCGACTTCAAAGCCGCGTATGACAGTGTTTATAGAGACGAGCTATACGGAGCCATGTCATGTTTTAACATTCCTGCCAAACTCGTCAGACTGTGCAGGATGACTATGGAGAACTCTCGCTGCTCCATTAAGGTCGGAGGTGAACTAACCGACCCCTTTGATGTTGAAAAAGGTTTTAGACAGGGTGACGCACTGTCATGTGATTTCTTCACCTTATTCTTGAAAAGATCGTGCGAGACCCTGCGGCCAATACAAGAGGTACGATCTACTTCAAGTCCACACAATTGCTTGCCTACGCAGATGACATTGACGTTATTGGACGAACAAAGCGAGACGTCAATGAGGCGTTCACAAGCATTGAAGTAGAAGCGGCGAAAGTGGGTCTAAGGGTAAATGGGGACAAGACCAAATATATGCTGTCATCCAAGAAAGACGCACAACACCGACGTCTTGGTCAGAACGTCACCTTCGGCAGCTATATTTTTGAAGTAGTCAAAGACTTCGTCTACCTTGGCTCGATAGTCACAAGCAGCAACGACACCAGCGCTGAGATAAAACGTAGAATAACTCTTGCCAATCGCTGCTTCTTCGGGCTCAAGAGGCAATTAAGTAGTAGAGCCCTCTCTCGAAAAACTAAGGTTTCCCTCTACAAAACCTTAATCATCCCGGTCCTCCTCTACGGCGCTGAGGCTTGGACGTTATCAAAAGCGGATGAAGAGGCTCCTGGACGTTTCGAGAGGAAAATTCTGCGTGCAATCTTTGGTCCCGTTTGTGTAAACCGAGCATGGAGGAGGAGATTCAACCAAGAACTGTACGGGCTGTACAGCGACATCGGCCTGGTTAGACGTCTTCGGATCCAACGTCTAAGATGGCTAGGCTGGAGAGGCTTGTTGGTTGAGGCCCTGGTTCACCCCGAACTGTAGCGCCATCAAAGTAAGTAAGTAAGGCGTCACTCCCAGCCAATGTCGCTGTCCAACCTGTTCTACACTCCGTCAACGCACCAATGTACCACGCAGAATTTTCCTTTTAAATCAGCCGAAGGCGTTATCATTTACTTCTAATAAGGTCCAAGCTCTTGTACCTTAGAAAAGGACCGTCGCGATTAAGATTATGAAGAGTCACCTTGGGTATTCGAAAGACAGCGATTAGCAAGAGTTGATTTTAGTGCTGGTGTTATTGCTGCTTGCCAGCAGTCATCCATGATATATGACAGCATATGTGGGCAGCATGGACTTGTGCACACAGGGCAAAGTCGTTGATTAACCTGGCGGGATGCCACCAACGATCCTTGTCAGTACGCAAGTCATGTTGACATACAGCCTCCCCGCGGTGTCCTCCGCCCGTGGGTTAAAAAAAAAACGGGCCTGGCCTCCCAGTTGGGGGTTGTGCGTGAGGCTAACCCCCTCATCACAAAAAAAAACTTTCGGACTACGAAGCAACAACCAGCCTCGGATAGGGATAAATATACTGTTGACGATCCCAGAAAATGAAAAAAAGGCAATGAACTTCGGATCTGCACATGGAATGTGAGGTCCCTTAATAGACCACGGGCAGCTGATGAACTTTCGGAGGCTCTGGAATGCTACAAAACAGACCGCAATCCAGGAAGTGCGGTGGGATGTCCTGGTCAAAAAGAGCATGAGAAACTGCGATATCGTCTAGGGTGATTGCCATAGGAAGGGAAGACAGAACTTATTTGATTGTGGATTTCTTGTACAAGGCAAACCAAGGCGAAAAGTCTTAAGCTTTAAGTACATAAGCGCGCGCCTCTTAACAACCTGCATCAAGAGTAAATTCGGTAACTTACTTACTTAGGTGGCGCTACAGTCCGTGGTGAACCTGGGCCTCAACCAACAAGCGTCTCCAGCTGGCACGGTCTTTGGCCAGCTGTTTCCAGCGCGGCACGCCCAGCTGGTTAAGGTCCCCTTCCACCTGCGTGCGCTACCGATGATGCGGCCGTCCTCTGCCGCGCCTTCCTTCCGGAGTGGATTCGAAGACTCTTCGGGTCGGAGCTGTATTTTCCGTGCGCTCTACATGGCCTAGCCACCTTAGGCGCTGTACCCGTAGACGTCGTACCAGGCCGATGTCGCTGTACAACCCGTACAGTTCTTCGTTATATCTTCTCCTCCATACACCGTTTGAACAAACGGGACCGTAGATAGTGAGCAGAATTTTCCTCTCGAGACGACCAAGGGCATCTTCCTCCCCTTTTGTTAAGGTCCAAGCCTCTGCGCCGTAAAGGAGGACTGGGAGGATTAAGGTCTTATATAGTGTCACATTGGTTTTCCGAGAGAGGCTCTAATTCTCAATTGCCTCTTGAGCCCAAGAAACTGCGGTTGGTAAGGGTAACTCTGCGTCTTATCTCTGCGCTGGTGTTGTTGTCGCTGGTCATCAGTGAGCCAAGGTAGACGAATCCCTTCACCACTTCAAAGTTATATCCGCCCATGGTGACGTTCTGACCAATACGTCGGTATTGTCCGTCTGTTTTTGATGAAAGCAGATATTTGTTTTTAACCTCATTAACCTTGAGACCCATCTTAGCCGCTTCTACCTCAATGCTTACAAAGGCCTCATTGACGTCTCGCTGTGTCCGTCCAATCACGTCAATGTCGTCGACGTATGCAAGCAATTGCGTAGACTTGAAATAAATCCTACCTCTTGTGTCGGTCAGTGACTCTTGCCCGATCTTTTCAAGCACGATGTTGAACAAGTTGCATGACAGCGCGTCACCTTGCCTAAATCCTTTTTTAACATCAAAGGTCTCGGTCTGCTCATTACCGACCTTAGTGGAGCAGTGAGCATTCTCCATTGTCATCCTGCACAGTCGGACGAGTTTGGCAGGGATGTTAAAACTAGACATGGCTTTGTATAGCTCATCTCTATACACGCTATCATATGCAGCCTTGAAGTCGACGAAGAGGTGATGAGTGTCGATTTGGTATTCCTGGGTCTTCTCCAAGATCTGCCGTAGCGTAAATATTTGGTCTATTTTGGATTTACCTGGCCTGGAACCACATGGATAAGAGCCGATCAGGTTTTCCACAAACGGTTTCAGGCGTTCACACAATACGGCAGAGAAGATCTTATGTGCGATGTTAAGGAGACTTATTCCCCTATAGTTGGCGCAGTTATAGGGGTCTCATTTCTTATGGACCGGGCAAACGATGCTGAGATTCCATTCGTCGGGCATGCTTCCCTTCGACCCTACCTTGCAAATGAGATGGTGCATGCACCTTACCAGGTAATCTCCAGCCGCCTTAAGAAGCTCAGCAGACAAGCCGTATACGCCCGCGTCTTTATTAGACTTAAGTCTTGATATGGCTATTTTGACTTAGCCCTGGTCGGGTGGACGGAATTCGCTTACATCGTCGTCAATTACGAATGGCTCGTTCTGCCTGACAGCGGTAACCTGTCTATCATCGCCGTTATACAATCTGCAGAAGTGGTCTTTCCAAATCCTCAGCATCGACTGCGACTCTACTACCAGTTCTCCATTTTCATCCCTGCAGGCCACCGCTCTGGCTTTGTAGCCATGGCATATTCGTTTTACCTTATTGTAAAACTTACGGGCGTCTTCTTTCTTCTGAAAAGCGTGTGTTCCTCTCTTCTCTTCTGCTCATAGATTTCGCGAGCAGCTCTCGTCCGTCGTTGCAGCATGGCTTTATATGCCTCTTGTTTTGCTGCATGGGCTTGTTCGCATTATTCATCGAACCAGGAGTTTCTAGGTGGTGGCGGTTTGAAACCCAGCACCTCTGAGGCAGTATTCTGTGACGGCGCCCTGGCAATGCGCCCATTCCTGCTCTATTGTTTGTGCTGCTGTAGGCGGATTTTGAGAGAGCTTGGAGGAGACACGATAGGCAAAGATTCTGGCAGTCTCTTGCGATTGGAGCTTTCCGACGTCAAACTTAAGTAGTCCTACTCGACTCCCAAGCATTCTTGATATCCTCATTTGTACCTTGGCTACAACGAGGTAGTGGTCCGAGTCGATGTTGGCCTCTCGGAAGGTTCGTACGTCGAGAATACAGGAGGAGTGTCTGGCGTCGATCGCAATGTGATCAATCTGGTTGGTGGTCGATTGGTCAAAAGACCGCCAGGTACTCTTGTGGATGTTGAGATTAGGGAATCGTGTGCTTGTCCGTTAGGAAATCGATTAGCCTAAGTCCGTTGTCGTAAGTGGTGTTATGGAGGCTATGCTTTCCCATGATCGACTTCTAGAACTATTTTTGTGTCTTAGCTGGGACATTGGGCATAGGTTCTATCTAGGAGATCGTAGAATTCTTCTTTGAGTCTATAGTCCTTTTCTTCCGTTGGGGCGCGAGCGCATATTAGGCTAATGTTTCCAAGTTTAGCTTTGATGCGGATTGTTATGAGGCGTTCGTTTATATTTCGGGAGCTTAAGACGTTCTGTCGGAGTCTTCCTCGAATGATGAATCCGCACCCGAATAGGCGCTGTTTGTTCTCCTTGTAGCAGTTCCCGTATAAGATGTCGTAGTTTTTCATCCGTTTTTTGCCTGGCCCATTCCATCGCACTTCTTGGAGTGCGGTTATATCTGCTTTATAGCAGTTGAGGGTGGTAAACGACTAACAAAGGCCTCGTAGGGGTAGCCATCCGACATGCGCTGGCCCGTAAAATAGCGAGTAGAAGCCACTGCAGCCGAACATCTAGCAGCTCTCTTAGTAAGCCCTATTTCCACCTCCTCGTGGTGCCACCTGGGGATTTCTATTTGAATTCGCGAACGGAAAAGGGCGAATGGCGAGTTTCCTGCGCCACAAAACAGGATAAGTGTCGATTAGGCTATGGCCCGGCAAGCCATCCCTGGAAAAAAACCAACAAGCCAAAAAACAAAAAAAACGGACGGATTAACCGATGACGACCCAGGAAACAACCAAAGGAAAAGGACGAATGACATTCGGCTTTGTACGTGGAATGTAAGGTCCCTTAACAGACCACGTGCAGCCGAACAACTTGCGGAGGCCCTAGACTGTTATAAGGCAGATATTACCGCAATCCAGGAAGTGCGATGGAATGGACCGGGCAAAAAGAGGATGAGAAACTGTGATATCTACTACGGCGACTGCTACAGGGAGAGAAGACAACGCTTATTCATATGCGGATTTGTTATTAGAGGGAGACTTAGGCAAAAAGTCTTGAGCTTCAGACATGTAAGCGAATGCCTCATGACAATCCGCATCAAGGCTGAATTCGCAAACATCAGCCTAATTTGCGCTCATGCCCCTACCGAGGACAAGGATGACGCTACAAAAGACGACCTCTACGACCTACTAGATAGGACATATGCGCAATGTCCCAGCTACGATGTTAAAATCGTACTGAGAGACTTTAACGCAAAACTGGGCAAGGCAGTCGCTTTCGATAGGGTTATTGGCAAGCACAGCCTACACAACACCACATCCGAAAATGGATTTAGGCTGATAAACTTCGCAACGGGGCGAAATCTTCTAGTTGCTAGCACGCGTTCCCACATCTCAACGTCCACAAAGGGACCTGGCGATCTCGGGATCAATCAACCGTCAACCAGATTGACCACATTGCGATTGATGGCAGACACGCATCCGACATTCTGGATGTGCGAACTTTTAGAGGAGCCAACATCGGCTTGGACCACTATCTTGTGGCAGCAAGGTTGAGACTTCGAATATGCCTGGCGCAGAAAAATCGACTAAGGCGATCGGCATACAACGTCGCCTATGCCTATTCCAATCGCGTCTCCCTTAAGCTCTCGGAAAACCCTCCAACACCTGCTCAGACCGTACAACACCAATGGACCCGTTGTCAACAAGCCTTAGAAAGTGCTGCTTCTGAGGTACTGGGTTTCAAACCGCCACCAACAAGAAACCCATGGATTGATGACGAGTGTAGGAGGGCACAAAGCAGCAAGCTTATCAAGAGGCGCTGCATAGAAGGACGAGAGCTGCTCGTGAGCATTATGAGCAGAAGAGGAGGGAGGAACATACGTTTCTCCGAACAAAAAAAAAGGGAGCATGAGAAACTCGCGATCGTAGAGATGGAGAGATGATATCGCAGGAATGACGTTCGGAGTTTTTACCAACAAATAAAACAAACATGCCAGGGATATATGACCAGAACGGAAGCCTGCAGAGACGAAAATGGAAACCTAGTAGGGGATTCACAGACGGTACTCTAAGAATCTGGAAAGACTACTTCTGCAGACTGTATAACGGCGATGACGAAACAGATCCCGCTGTCAGGCAGAATAATCCTTTCACAACGGACGATGATAGCAGAGACCCCCTGACCCCCTGACCCCCCTGACCTGGACGAAGTTAGGAATGCTTTTTCTAAGCTTAAGCCCAACAAAGCTGCTGGAGTAGACGGACTACCTGCCGAGCTCTTTAAGGCAGCTGGAGATGACCTGGTTGAGAGTATGCACCAGCTCATCCGTAAGATATGGTCAGATCCACAAGAAAGGAGACCCCTTTGTCTGCGCCAACTAGAGAGAAATAAGTCCTCTGAACATCGCTTATAAAATCTTCTCTGCTGTTCTGTGTGAACGCTTGAAACCGTTCGTTAATAAACTGTACTATAGATCAATTATACACACTGCGGCAGATCCTGCAAAAAACTAACGAGTTCCAGATCGACACCCACCACCTGTTTGTCGACTTTAAGGCTGCATACGAGAGTATCAATAGAGACGAGCTATACAACGCCATGTCTAGTTTTGATATCCCTGCCAAACTCGTCAGATTGTGCAGGATGACTTTGGAGAACTCTCGCTGCTCCATCAGGGTCGGAAGCGACAGGGCGACACGCTATCGTGTGACTTTTTCAACATCGTCCTTGAAAGGATAATGCAAAACTCACTGGTCAATACGAGGGGCACCATCTTTTTCAAGTGCATACAACTGCTCGCATATGCCGTTGACATTGACATAATTGGACGAAGTCAGCGAGATGTCATTGAGGCCTTTACGAGCATTGAGGCGGAAGCGGCCAAAATGGGACTGACGGTAAATGAGGGCAAAACGAAATATATGCTGTCGTCGAAAAAGGACACGAACCACCGCCGTCTTGGCCAGGGTGCACATATTGGCAGGTATAATCTCGAGGTAGTCAAGGACTTGGTCTACCTAGGCTCCGCAGTGACATGCAGAAACGACATCAGTGCCGAATTCAAACGCAGAATAACTCTTGCCAACCGCTGTTTCAATTGAAAAGCAGAGCCCTCTCTCGAAAAACCAAGGTGAGCATATACAAGACCCTTATCATCCCGGTCCTGCTCTATGGCGCAGAGATATGGACCTTATTGAAAGCGGATGACGAGGCCCTTGGTCGTTTTGAGAGAAAAATTGTGCATGCGATTTTCGGCCCGACCAACATAAATGGGGAGTGGAGGAGAAGACTTAACAGTGAACTGTACGGGCTGTACAGCGACATGAACATAGCACGGCGACATCGGATCCAACGCCTAAGATGGCTAGGTCATGTTGAGCGTATGGAAAACACAACTCCGGCCCGGAAGCTCTATGAATCCAACCCCGAGGGGTGACGCGGTCGAGGATGGCCAAGCTTAAGGTGGCGCAACCAATTGGAAGAGGACCTTAACCAACTAGGCGTGCGGCACTGGAGACTTCTGGCGAAAGACCGTGCCAGAAGAAGCAGTTGAGGATTTACTCGAATTGATCGCCTGCACCCGGTCTATTAAGGGATCTCACATTCCAGGTGCTCTAAAATCCGTTAGTCGTTTGCAGGGGTCGTCAGCTTTGTATCCGTCCGCATCCGAGGCTTGTTGTTGTTTCGGAACAAGTTGGTTTTTACGTGATAGGGATGTTACCCCTAGGCACAACCCCCAACCTGGAGGGCCAGGTTCCTCTTTCCCCAGGAACAAGGGGTCGGGTCGCTGCACACATTGGTTCACTACCTGGTGCCAGGGTAGCTATCCACGGGGGGCCACGCGGTGGTTGTGTGTCAACTTGGATTGAGCTGGCGTTTGCCATGTTAAACGCGATCAACTTCTCTGCTCTGTTTGCTCGCTCTCTCCCCCACAGATACATGCAACTACGCGAGACAAATCTGTCTCAGGTACTGTCAACGTAGAACCACTAGCCTGCTAAAAATACGCAGGCAATGTGTAAGCAGCTTAATCGGAGCCCTAACAGGACTTTAGGGAAACATGCCGCTAGATTAGGACTGCCAGTGGGCAGGAGGTGGGGTCTCCAACTAAGCATTATGTACTGGCTTTACACAGCAGTCATAAGGCCTATCCTCCTGTATGGCGTCGTAGTCTGGTGGACTGCTCTGGACAAAGCAGTCAATCGATACCTTCTGGGGAAGGTACAAGGATCGGCCAGCTTATAAATATAAGCGGAGCGATCAGATCAACCCCCACGGAGGCCGCAGAATGTGTTCACCAGGAACTTTGAAGTTGTCTTTCCATCCAAGGAGGAATGGGCTGAAAGGAAATTATACCAAAGGAGTCGATCTCCCTCTATACCGATGGCTCTAAGATGGAGTCGGGTGTAGGCAGTGGGGTCTACTCCAAGGAACTTAACCTCAACCTATCATTTAGACTCCCAAATCATTGTAATATCCACAAAGGATACTATCACTTGGACGGATAGCCAATCTGCGATAAAATCTCTGGCAGCGGTAACCCACAAATCAAAAACATCCATTCACTGTCGCCTATCTCTAGATGAGATGGCTGAACAGTTCAACATTAAAATACTGTGGGTTCCCGGGCATAGGGATATTCCAGGAAACTGAGCGGCCGACGAACTCGCAAAGTTAGGGTCAAGCACACTCAGCCTACCTACCCTCGGGTACCTAGAAACACCAATATGTACGGTAAAGCACATGATAAAGCTTCAAACCACAGACGAGACCAATCTCCAATGGAATGAGAGCAATATCGGCTTTATCACCAAACAATTGTGGCCTAAGTTAAACTTAGGACGAACCAGGGACCTTAAGCACTCTAGTGGGTGTCATTACAGGTCACTGTACCATTGGAAAACACGCCGCCAGACTGGGGTTACCCTATAATGACTTCTGTCGCGGCTGCATGGACGAGGAATAGGAGGAATCAATACACCACCTCCTCTGTTCATGTCCCTCTTTTGCGAATCGCAGGAGGACTTACCTCGGCGCGCCCTTCTTCGACAATCTGAGTGAGCTAGCAAACCAAAAAATAGCTCAACTCCACCGCTTTATTAGAAGCACCGGTTGGTTCCCAGGTAGCGGATCAGGGTAACCTGATCCAGGTGGTATCACAATGGGCCGGCTTCGGCCTAAGTGTGGCTTCACCTACCACGTCAACCTAACCTAACCTAACCTAACCTAGGACTGCCATATAATGACTATTGCAGTAGGTGTCATGATGGGCAAAAGGAAGATTCTCCATCCCATCTCCTAGGCAATTGCCCTGCCCTAGCCCCCTCAAGAAGATGATTTCTGGGAGAATACTTCTTTGGTGAACTACCGGATCTATCCGAAACAGAGCTCAGTACAAAATGGTTCCAGGAGTAATGGTGATCAAGCCGACTCGCCACCGCTTTACGAAGTGAGCCACCTAACCAATCAACCAACCATCATCGGGCCTTTCCAGAAGGCCGATTACTACGAATTGCATAAGCCGACTGAAATGTATTATCAACCAGATTCTGATCTTCGATACCTGTTTAATGACATGTACATTAAATCACATTAACGGCCAATTACATGACATTAACGACTTGTATCACAATTGTTCGACCGCAACCTTTAGCCTTTTTGCCAATTCTCCACGAAATGGCCCAATTGTCACTCGTTTCCATTCTAGCAAGTAAATAGCTCCGTGATATCACCTAATCAATTAATGTAATGCGCGTTTGTCCATGTAAACATACGTGACAGCCTTCACACTCGTCTCAAATGAAGGCAGATGAAGAGTTTAAACAAACAAGTCCCGAAAGGAAGACGGAAAAAAACCATTTCTATACCTTTAGAAGCTAGCGTTGACGAAAAATCGATCAATACTCGTATCTGTGACAATACTATTGTCGGAGTGATCCAAGAATGCATGTTAGCAAATTGCCCAACAATTCGTGTCGTTAACATGTTGACGGCACTCTATGTTGACATTTCTACCACATTATTGCCTTGGGATGGCTTATTTCGTCATTGTCACGTGAGAGAATTAGCGCGCTAACAGCGTCCATTGGATATGTGGGCAATCTTGGATGGAAGTAATAGTTTGCAAGTCCACTCCTGAGGTATTATGCTCCAGAGAATGAGGATATACAAAGTGGTTATCACAACTAACTTACAGTTGAGTACCGTTGGCAGCTACATATCTTTTTTTTTTTTTTAAATTTGCGCGCCCTCAAGGTCTAATAACCTTATTATGTCGGCGACACAGTGCGGGCAGGAAGTAGAGAGGAAGAGGAATAGAGGAGATGCCGATGGACATTGATCCTTAATGCTTGCATGTTGCATTGAGGGGGGAAAACCGAATCCGGCAGGGAGTTCCAGATTCGTGTGGTTCGGTTAATGAAAGATTCTCTATATTTGACTGTACGTCCGAAAGCGGGCTTCAGAGTATATTGGTGAGCATTCCTAGAGAGACGTGTATTGTGGGAGAAATGTCGAAGGGACGGAATGCAACTGGCTATTTCATCAGAGCATTTTTGGTGGTAGTAACGATAAAACAGGGAGAGGCAGATAACATTCCTGCGGTGTTCCAGCGAGTCCAATGTTTTGGTAATGCTGGAGTCATCTACCAGTTTTATGGCTCGTTTTTGTATTCTGTCTAGTAGGTGCAGTGAGGTCTTGGAAGCACCGGACCAGACATGAGCGTTAAACTCTTAATTTGGGGCGAATGAACGCCTTATAGATTGTAGCCAGATCTAAGGGTGAGAAATATTTCTTGCATCTGTATAAGAATCCTAGGCATTTCGCAGCATTCTTGGCGACACTGAATATATGGTCGTGCCAATTAAGATTGTGAGCAACACTCATACCCAGGATGGAAAGCTTTTCGGTTTCTGAGATGCAAGTGCCATTCATGGATAATGGCTGCGGGCTAGTTATATGCTTTAACGCTTAACATACGCTGCCGCTCATTATCTACAACCGAAGTGCAGGGTCGTAAACTGGTGAACGAATATGAGAAGCTGAGGGTACTGTCGGCAGCGAAGGAGTGAATTGGATTAGAAGTAACAGACAAGAGATCATTTATAAAAATAATAAAGAGTGTCGGAGACAAAACGGAGCCCTGGGGAACACCGGCATTTACAAAGTGAGTATCAGACTTGAATCCGTCCAAAACAACTTGAATTGAACGATTCGAAAGGTAGCTTCTAATCCATTGAAGAGACTCATCGATCCCAAAAGCACGCATTTTCGACAAAAGGGCTTCATGCCAAACCCTGTCAAATGCTTTCGAAATATCCAGTGCAACAATTTTGCTTTCACCTGCTTGGTGAAGCGAGTGATTCCACTTTTCAGCGAGATATGCCATCATATCACCAGTGGATCTGTTGCTGCGGAAACCGTATTGGCGGTCATTGAGGAGTTTCCGTGATTCAAGATATTTCATAAGCTGACGGTTAATCAGCGTTTCCATGACCTTGGAAAGAAGGGACGTTAGTGCAATGGGTCGGTAGTTGGAGGGAGAAGATGATTCGCCTTTTTTGGGTATAGGCTGGACAAATGCTGTTTTCCACTTACTCGGAAAGAGCCCAGAGGTGTAAGAAAGGTCAAAAAGCTTACGCAGTGGTTTTGCCAGCGTAGAAGAACACCTCTTCAGAACTATTGGGGCAATACCATCTGGACCAGCGGATTTGTGTATGTCGAGGTCTTTAAGAACCCTTGCGACTGTACGAGTGCGGAAGTGGATTAGTCCCATGGTGGAATTGACGCACTCTAGTACAGGCGGAGACAAAGTACAAGCTGGCAGCTGAGAACTGTTTGCGAAATGGGCAGCAAGTAGGTTAGCTTTGTCTAAGGGGGTGACAGCTGGAATATCATTGTGGATGAGCGTCGGAATAGACGACTTAGTTGAGTTTTTTACGTTTTTTACAAACGACCAGAAACTTTTGCTACCTTTGGGACATTGAAGGATTTTACGCCTTAATTCTTGGTCAGATTGGAATTTAATCCGTCGAATGTGGGTGTTGCAGTCATTTCTGGCTCGTATGTACTTTTTTCGGTTTTCCTCAGAACTGTTTGCTTTGTAGGCCCGAAAACTTAGCTCCCTGAGCCTAATAGCCTCTTTGCAGCTCGAGTCAAACCACGTATTATCCTTAGGCCTGGTGCTTTTAATCTTGCTGGGAACAAAATTTACCATGCCGATTCGGATAATGTTTACGATAATATCAGTTGCGGCGTCCACGTCGTTGTCGAGGAAGCACAACGACCAGTTAAAGATCCGAAAGAAGTTGTTAAGGCCACACCAGTTGGCTTTCTCGTATAGCCATAGTGTTCCCTTAGGAGCTTTTTCTTTAACTGGATGGTGCGAGTTCGAGAATTTTGCTGATATCATGCAGTGGTCAGACAAACCCAGGGGTTCCAATACATCGATCGTGTATTTGTCAGGCTGAGAGGTAGGAAACAAGTCCAGTGTGTTGGCGGTATGACCAGCAACATCGGGGATACGTGATGGCTCATTCACAAGTTGAGTTAAGTGATTTAACTCAGCAAAAATTTCAACATACCTTCCTTCGGGTGTTGTCTGTCCAGAATGTCGAAGCCACTGAGAATCTTGTACATTGAAATCGCCCGCTACAACGATTTCAGTGCGAGGGAACAGGGAAACAATTTTTTGGATGGAATCAGACAGTGCGTCGAATGCATCAAATGTGTAGCTACATATGTAGCAGAAGCTCGTGATGAAAGGTGAACTTCGTCAAGAGCTGCTATTCGTAGTAGCCAGCGCCAATCAATTCTATTAGCGACCCTAGAACAAGGTTTAAATCATTTCAATACACAAACGGAGATGATTCAAAGGCATACATTCCAGACGGTTCTCAGAAGCCGCCATCGTCTCAAATGTCAAAGACCAATCTTCCTATTTCATAAACCTTTTAGCTTTTATTAGCACACAACGGTAATTAGTAAGATACAGATACATATTGATTATGTGAGGTTATTGATAAACTATATGCCGGACTTTGGTGTCTTCGCTCAATTGTCCAAGAATCAACATCGCCGTTAAGGATGTCCTTCAACAATGACGTCTTAAATCGATTTATGAGACAGCAACTGGAGGTGGAATACGAGCTGGAAGTGTAACCGCCAATGTATTGATTTCCTTAGCCCTGGTCACGTCTGGGTGTTCAGTGGATGATGCAGATTCAACTTGCGGTGGTATAACTGGAGACTCGCGTTTATGTGGACCCGATGATTCCTCGCTTTCTTCGGAACTCTCTTCAGAATTTTTGGGATGCGCAGCAGTTGGTTGAATGGAGCTTGTAGCAACTGGTACCGAAGCTGGAGAGCTCGATCCGTTGTCAGCGGTATTCTCGGTAGGAGCTGCTAAGCAGCTCACAGCTATAGCGGCAATTATCAACTAAAAGGGAAAATCAATTATTCTAGTTACAATCTACAGATTCAAGTTACTCACAAGCTTGTACATTTTCACGGTCAACGTTAAGTGTTCGATCTACGTGGGAGGAAGGGTTGCTACTGTCTGGTCCAGACACGAGTTGTTGCGCCTTTTTATCGTAAATGGATCCGAACAAATTGACTAGATTACGTAACGACTACTCGTATATGTGTTTACTAAGTTTGTTCCATATTTGCAAATGTTGTCAACACAATTTCGTCAGTGTGTATGGTAATAAGACGTATTACTATCGGATCAGGGCTAATGAAATTCCAGACAGTATCAGCGGCTTAATGTCTTGATACTTTTGTGCAATCATTTGTATAATTAATCAGTTCAAGACAAGGCGTTGGCGGCAAAATGCAACGATTAAATACGTACGTCAAACCTTGCTTTGAATATACCATAGAAGTTGATGTTAAGCAGGTCTAATTGATGACGAATCGATAGTACGACAATTAGAATCTTTTTACGCATCTACAATAGTCTCATGACTCGCTCGACAAGGTCCGGATTTTGTTAACCATTTGGATCGGCCTTACCTGTGATGTGGTGTGGCTCACGGTGTTCAGTTTTTGCAATTCGGTGTCGAGTATTTCGAAATGTTGTTTGTTGGATCTATTGATTAGTGCTCCGTTATGGAAGATGTTGGTGCTAATTGTCCAAATGAATGAAAAAAAAAATCGCTTTACAGGGAAAATCCTAATTAGCAAGGACGCAATCGTAAAGCATATTACTCACCGACGTTTTTGAACTTCAATTGACAAACAAACGAACGAGCAAAATGGCATAACAGTATATGTACGTCCTTGCTTGTGCCCATTGGTGACATTGAAGGTTTCATAGGAACAAGTATTCATGTGGATAGGATTGCTGGAGAAAGTCGAGGTTATAGCTCTAAACAGGAGGCGCTACACGCCTGTGACTTGCATTTTTCCCTTTGCCTCAAAGGTGCAAGAAAGTCATAAAAGAAATGCATGTTGCATCGGGGAGATGGAGAGGAATGACGCTCACAAGTCTTAGTCTCTGGCTATAAAGCCAGAGCGGAAGCCTGTAGGGATGAAGACGGACTCACAGTCACAGCCGATGCTGAGAACATGGACGGAACACTTCTATAGACTGTTTAACGGAGATGAAAGATCTAATACCCCCGTCAGGCAGAATAATCCATTCGCAACTGAGGAAGATGCAAGAGAATTCCGTCCACCC
This sequence comes from Eumerus sabulonum, assembly GCA_951905685.1. NCBI lineage: Eukaryota > Metazoa > Arthropoda > Insecta > Diptera > Syrphidae > Eumerus > Eumerus sabulonum. Next base: position 10,416,372 of record OX645061.1, on the reverse strand, counting down.
GACCTATGTAGATGAAATTAAGCTGGTAATTTCGAAGACGGCCTGTCTGCTGAAGATGGGCTGAGGACGCCGGCCGGGGCACAGTGGTTAGTGTGTTGGACTCTGACGCACGATGAGCGAGTTCGGATCACGATAGCACCAACGCCATCGAATGCTTATTTCGCGACGTCCCTCCTCGGCGGGTTACCGGCATAACCCTCCGTAGCATACTTGGCATGAAAAAGCTTCTCGACTCACGCCGTTCGGAATCGGAATTAAACTGTAGGTCCCTTTCACCTGTGTAAAAAATAAATCCCACACAGTATGGGTGATTGAAAGAAGCTTGGCTCTGGTCCTTCATGGGCTGTAATGTATGTATGTTGGCGTTACAGCCCATGAAGGATCAGAGCCGAGCTTCTCTCAATCACCCATGTTGTGTGTGATTTCATTTTCACATAGGTGAAAGGGACCTACAGTTTTATTGCCGGTTCCGAACGGCGAATTTCGAGAAGCTTTTCATGACTATTTTACTACAGGGGGTTCTGTCAGAACCTCGCTCAGGAGAAACACCGTGAAAACACGTTCGATGACATGGCTGTGTCGGGATTCGATCCCGTGTCATCGGCGTCAGAGGCCAACACACTACCCACTGCGCCACGGTGCTCTCATTGGCTGTTATGCCACCAGAAAAAAAGAGATGAGCTGATAGGGCCCATCCACCAGCTCATCTGTAAAATATGGTCGGAGGAAAGCATGGCCGACTAGTGGAATCTGAGCATCGTTTGCCCAGTCCACACGAAAGGAGTCCCCTATAACTGCGAGTCTTCTTAATATCGCATACAAGATCTTCTCTGCCGTACTGTGTGAACGCCTGAAACCTTTGTGGATAATCGGACAGGTTCGTATCAATGTGGTTTCAGGCCATGTAAATACACAATAGACCAGATATTCACACTGCGGCAGATCTTGGCGCAGATCCAGGAATATCAGATCGACACCCATCAGCTTTTCGTCGTTTTCAAGGCCGCGTATGACAGTGTGCATAGGGACGAGCTATACGGAGCCGTGTCTAGTATTACCATCCCTGCTAAACTCGTCAGATTGTGCAAAATGACAATGGAGAACTCTCGCTGCTCCAATAAGGTCGGTAGCGAATTAGCCGAGAAATTTGATATTAAAAAAAGGACATAGACAGGGTGACGCGATGTCATGTAATTTCTTCAACTTCGTGCTTGGAATGATCATACGAGACTCACTGGCCAACATAAGGGGTACGATCTATTTCAAGTCTGCATAACTCCTTGCGTACACGGATGACATTGACATAATTGGACGAACGCAGCGGGATGTCAATGAAGCGTTCGAAAACATTGAAGAAGAAGCGACTAAAATGGGTCTTTCGATTAACGAAGGTAAGACGAAGTATATGCTGTCAAGCAAAAAAGACGCACTACACCGACATCTCGGCCAGAACGTCACAGTTGGCGGCTACAACTTCGAAGTGGTCAAGGACTTCGTCTACCTCCTACTAGTGACCAGCGACAATAACACCAGCGCATAATCACACTTATGAACCGCTGCTTCTTTGGGCTCAAGAGGCAATTGAGAAGAAGAGCCCTTTCTCGAAAGACCAAGATCCCACTATACAAAGCCTTAATCATCCCGGTATTCCTCTATGGCACAGAGACCTGAACGATGAGGCAGCCCCTAGTCGTTTCGGGAGGAAAATTATGCACTCAATCTATGGACCCGTTTATGTAAACGGAGAGTGAATTTGTTGAATAGCCAGAAGTCTTCTTCTTCTTTGATGGCGCTACAGTTCGGGGTGAACCAGGGCCTCAACCAACAAGCCTCTCCAGCCGGCCCGATCTTTGGTCAGCCGCTTCCAGTGCCGCACGCCCAGTTGGTTGAGGTCCCCTTCCACCTGTGCGCGCCACCTTAAGTGCGGTCGTCCTCTGCTGCGTCGTCCTTCGGGGTTGGAGTCGTAGACTCTTCGAGCCGGAACGTCGATGTCCATTCGCTCTACATGGCCTAGCCATCTTAGACGTTGGATCCGAAGACGTCTTACCAGGCCGATGTCGCTGTACAGCCCGTACAGTTCTTGGGTGAATCTCCTCCTCCGTTCTCCGTTTACACAAACGGGACCAAAGATTGCACGCAGAATTTTCCTCTCGAAACGTCCAAGAGCCTCTTCATCCGCTTTTGATAACGTCCAAGCCTCAGCGCCGTAGAGGAGGACCGGGATGATTAAGGTTTTGTAGAGGGAAACCTTAGTTTTTCGAGAGAGCGATTGGCGAGAGTTATTCTGCGTTTTATCTCAGCGCTGGTGTCGTTGCTGCTTGTCACTATCGAGCCAAGGTAGACGAAGTCTTTGACTACTTCAGAAATATAGCTGCCGAAGGTGACGTTCTGACCAAGACGTCGGTGTTGGGCGTCTTTCTTGGATGACAGCATGTATTTGGTCTTGTCCCCATTTACCCTTAGACCCACTTTCGCCGCTTCTGCTTCAATGCTTGTGAACGCCTCATTGACGTCTCGCTTTGTTCGTCCAATAACGTCAATGTCATCTGCGTAGGCAAGCAATTGTGTGGACTTGAAGTAGATCGTACCTCTTGTATTGGCCGCAGGGTCCCGCACGATCTTTTCAAGAATAATGTTGAAGAAATCACATGACAGTGCGTCACCCTGTCTAAAACCTTTTTTAACATCAAAGGGGTCGGTTAATTCACCATCGACCTTAATTGAGCAGCGAGAGCTCTCCATAGTCGTCCTGCACAGTCTGACTAGTTTGGCAGGAATGTTAAAACATGGCTTGGCTCTGTATAGCTCGTCTCTATAAACACTGTCATACGCGGCTTTAAAGTCAACAAAAAGATGGCGCGTGTCGACCTGGAATTCGTGGGTCATCTCCAAGATCTGCCGTAGTGTAAATATTTGGTCTATCGTGGATTTTCCTGGCCTGAAACAACACTAGTAGGGACCTATTAGATTGTCCACGTACGGTACGAACGGTACGCGGTGTTCAGGAGGCTTATCCCTCTGTAATTGGCGCAGTCATAGGGGTCTCCTTTCTTACGGACCGGGCAAACGATACTGAGATTCCATTCATCGGGCATGCGTTCTTCCGATCATATCTTGCAGATGAGTTGGTGCATGTTCCTAACCAGCTCATCGCCAGCTGCCTTAAACAGTTCCGCGGGGGGTCCGTCCGCTCCAGCAGCTTTATAAGACTTAAGTTTCGATATCGCTATCTTAACATCGTTTAGGTCGGGTGGACGGGATTCTCCTTCGTCTTCGTCCATTGTGAATGGTTCGCTCTGCCTGACGGCGGCATTTTGACTATCATCGCCGTTATACAGTCTGCAGAAGTGGTCCTTCCACAATCTCAGCATCGACTGTGACTCCACTACTAGTTGTCCGTGCTCATCCCTGCAGGCTTCTGCTCTGGCTTTATAGCCGTGGCATGCTCGTTTTACTTTCTGGTAGAACTTTCGAACGTCGTTCCTGCCATAACAACTCTCCATCTCCTCGATCTCGCGCTTATCGTGCTCCTTCTTTTTCCTTCTCAGAAGCGCATGCTCCTCCCTCCTTTTCTATTCACAGAGTTCCCGGGCAGCTCTCGTCCGTCGATGCAATGTGGCCATTTATGCATTCTGTTTCTCTACATGGGCCTGTCTGCACTCATCATCAAACCAGGGGTTTCTCGACGGTGGTGGCTCGAAACCGAGTATATCTGAGGCGGCCTCTCTAATGGCTTTCTGACAACGACTCCATTGCCGTTCTATGGTTTCTGCAGATTGCATCGGGACCTGAGAGAGCTTGAGGGAGACTTGATCGGCGAAGGTCCTGGCGGTTTCCTGCGATTGCAGCTTTCCGACGTTAAATGTTGGTGTTCTTACTCGACTCCGTTGGTTTCGAGAAATTCACATCCGTACCTTGGCTGCAACAAGGTAATGATCCGAGTCGATGTCTGCCGCCGATCGCAATATGATAAATTTGGTTGGTTGTCGATTGATCGAAAGACCGCCAGGTGCCCTTATGGATGTTGAGGTGTGGGAATCGTGTACTTGCTACTACCAGGTTATGTCCCGCCATAAAGTCCCGCCAGAAGTCATGTGGTGCTAAATCAGGTGAATACGGTGGTTGTAGAATGATATGGATCGAGTTTTTGGCGAAATGGCCACTAAGAATCAGTCCAGTGTGAGACGGTGCATCATCGTGGTGCGCCACAATTTCAGCCTCTTTAGGTGAATAGCTTCACGCAAATTATATTTTTTGTTGACAGTTTGGCCCAGCGGAGAAAACAGTCAACATGACCCTGATTTTAGGGCGACTTTGGCGCTTTTTTTTTTGTTTTGGTCTTACCACACCATCAGCACGACATTCACTTGATTGATCGGTTATAGCCGGGTCGTAAGCATAAGTCCAGAGCATTGTTTCTCACACTTCTTTGGATGTGAGCTTCGTCGGTTAAGGTTGATGGTTTTGAGACACTCTTCGTCTTCGACACCTTATCGGCCTTCTTGTAACACTTTATTCCACTTGTAATCAAACCTTATCACCAAAGGCTTTCTGGACGATCTTGAACTAATCAGCAGCATAACATTCATGCCACAAACAAGATTCGATGCTAATTCTTTGCTCAGCAAATTAAGAAAATCAAAAAAATCACTTTTAGCAGCTCACAAAACGAAGCGTATCTCAAACGTTGATGAATAGTTTGATATCAGCCTAAGACTAAAAGCCTTCCCCATATCCATTGGCTCCCGCAGCTTAAATTCAATTGTCACCTTACTGTTGGGGCACCGTAGTACTTGTTTAATCCTTTGAATATGTCAGGATCACAAAAGCATTGCGGTGGAAGTGTTATGGTGTGGCGGTGTAAGTCAGCACTTGGCGTCGTGAATTTAGCTTCTATTGAGACTTTGAAGGGTAGAGTACCTCGACCGACGCGTGGGCTCATATAGAATTAGGACTAAAGACAATTTAAAACGTGTTCCTCGGCAGGAATGGGAAATTAGCAGATGCCCTCACGTACGAAGGCCATAATAAAAGTCAATATCAAAACTATAGAGGGGGGAGGGAGCGAGCAAACAGAGCAAAGAAGTTGATCGCGTTTAACATGGCGAACGCCTGCTTCGATCTCTGTCCCTGCTCAATCCAAGTTGACATACAGCCTCCGCGTGGCCCCCCCTGGATAGCTAGCCTGGCACCCGCCAGGTAGTGCACCAATGTGTGCAGCGACCCGAATTCTTGTTCCTGGGGAAAGAGGAACCTGGCCCTCCCTGGTGGGGGTTGTGCTTAGGGGTAACATCCCGATCACGTAAAAAAACTCACTTGTTCAGAAGCAACCACAAGCCTCGGGTACGGACATAAGAGTCTGCACCTGGAATTTGAGGTCCCTTAACAGGCCGGGTGCAGGCGATCAATTGGCGCAAGCCCTCAACTGCTATAAAGCAGATGTAACCGCGCTCCAAGAAGTGCGATGGGATGGACCAGGCAAAAGACGGATGAAAAACGGCGGCATCTACTACGGGAACTGCTACAAGGAGAACAAACAGCGCCTATTCGGGTGCGGATTTGTTATTCGAGGAAGACTCCGACAAAAAGTCTTAAGCTTCCAAGACATAAGCGAACGCCTCATAACAATCCGCATCAAACTAAAATTTGGAAACATTAGCTTAATATGCGCTCACGCCCTAACGGAAGAAAAGGACGATAGACTCAGAGAAGAATTATACGATCTCCTAGATAGAACCTATGCCCAATGTCCTAGCTAAGACACAAAAATAGTTCTAGAAGTCGATCATGGGAAAGCATAGCCTCCATAACACCACTTACGACAACGGACTTAGGCTAATCGATTTCCTAACGGGCAAGCACACGATTCCCCCATCTCAACATCCACAAGAGTACCTGGCGGTCTTTTGACCAATCGACCACCAACCAGATTGATCACATTGCGATCGGCGCCAGACACTCCTCCTGTATTCTCGACGTACGAACCTTTCGAGGGGCCAACATCGACCCGGACCACTACCTTGTTGTAGCCAAGGTACGAATGAGAATATCAAGAATGCTTAGGAGTCGAGTCGGACAACGTAAGTTTGACGTCGGAAAGCAACAATCGCAAGAGATTGCCAGAATCTTTGCCGATCGTGTCTCCTCCAATCTCCCTCAAAATCCGCCCACAGCAGCAAAACAAAGAGCAGGAATGGGCGCATTGCCAGAGCGCCGTCAGAGACGCTGCCTCAGCGGTGCTGGGTTTCAAGCCGCCACCACCTAGAAACCCGTGGTCTTATGCACAAGCCCATGCAGCAAAATAAGAGGCATATAAAGCCATGCTGCCACGACGGACGAGAGCTGCTCGCGAAATCTATGAGCAGAAGAGAAGAGAGGAACACATGTTTCTCAGAAGAAAGGAGAGAGAATACGGAAAGCGTGAGATCGGGGAGATGGAGAGATGCTTCCGCAGGAATAACGCCCGGAAGTTTTACAATAAGGTAAAACGAACATGCCATGGCTACAAAGCCAGAGCGGCGGCCTGCAGGGATGAAAATGGAGAACTGGTAGTAGAATCACAGTCGATGCTTAGGATTTGGAATGATCGCTTCTTCAGACTGTATAACGGCGATGATAGACAAGATACCGCTGAACGGCAGAACGATCCATTCGTAATGGACGACGATGTAAGCGAATTCCATCCACCCGACCGAGACTAAGTCAAAATAGCGATATCAAGACCCAAGTCTAATAAAGCCGCGGGTGCAGACGGCCTGTCTGCTGAGCTTCTTAAGGCGGCTGGAGATGAGCTGGTAATGTGCATGCACCATCTCATTTGCAAGGCATGGTCGGAGGGAAGCATGCCCGACGAATGGAATCTCAGCATCGTTTGCCCAGTCCATAAGAAAGGAGACCCATATAACTGCGCCAACTATAGGGGAATAAGTCTCCTCAACATTGCACTTAAGATCTTCTCTGCCGCATTGTGTGAACGCCTGGTTGTGGATAATCTGATCGGCTCTTATCAGTGTGGTTTCAGGCCAGGTAAATCCACAATAGACCAAATATTTACGCTTCGGCAGATCATGGAAAAGACCCAGGAATACCAAATCGACACTCACCACCTTTTCGTCGACTTCAAGGCCGCATATGACAGCGTGTATAGAGATGATCTATATAAAGCCAAACTCGTCCGACTGTGCAGGGTCGCTGCTCCATTAAAGTCGGTAATGAGCAAACCGAGTCCTTTCATGTTAAAAAAGGATTTAGGCAAGGTGACGTGCTGTCATGCAACTTTTTCAACATCGTGCTTGAAAAGATCGTACAAGAGTCACTGGCCAACACAAGAGGTACGATTTATTTCAAGTCTACGCAATTGCCTGTCTGTTCCACCAGGTTGTCTGCTCCACCAGACAACCGATATATATGAGATTATCGATCTTATCATCGCCGTGTAGATCCAGAGGGCTTTTTCCAGCGATAAACCCCGTGTTTCTGCCAAAGGCACCTTAACATTTCCAGAACGCCGGCAGCGCTTTAGTGACTTTTGACTCAACATGCTTTCACTAAAGAAGTTTGCTGTCTACGACAACTCCCAGGTAAGATAACTTCCTTGAATATCGGGATGGGAATGCCTTTTAGCGCCAGCTGAGTCATGCCAGTATTTTTCCAACTTCTCTTGAAGAGAACGACATCAGTTTTGAGACGATCAACTGACAGCCTCTTTCTCGTGCCCCACTCATACACTTAGCGCTGCCTGTGACTTAAGACAGACAGTCACTAAACATGAGTCGCCAGAGAGAACCGTGATCTGCGCGTAGATTTCAGAGACATTGAGGGCATCATAAAGCGGAGACACCTTGCGGGCAGCCCCTGTTTGCGCCAGACTTGAAACATTGTCCGAGACCTGCATCAACGATCAATGTTCTCTGCACGAGCATTACATGAGACCAGTGCTCCTTCTGCGCCATGTCGTCTAGCAGCTTTACACATGCTGTCAAAAGTTGCATTATCAAGAGCTCCCTCAATGAGAACGCATTCGATTCTCCCACTTAGATTTCGAAGCGCAGTCTCGTAGGATTTTCCGCGCTGATAAGCATGTTGCTCCTTCATTCGAGGGTCAACTTTGAGCATGAGCAGCTTTACTATCCTCTCCATGCTTTTGAGCAAGAAGGATATTGGACGGATTAGTCTCAAACTCTTGGCGAGTGAGTAATGCTCCTCTACTCTTACCGTGCGCCATGGAATAAGTATGTAGGCCAGTGCAGGCTAGCAGTGAACATTATTTTCAAAGTAGGAAGCAGCTGCCTTATACCAGGGTATATCCCGTCGGTGCCCGGCGAAACAAAGCCATCAAAGGATGCCGCAGGAAATTCAGTGGCCTTAATCGCTGCCATACGCGACGTAATATACCAGATACGTCGAGTTGTTTTCATCATTTCTGTTGCAGTTACCGTTAAAGGCGTATGCAACAATTCTAAAAGGTAGGAATGCAACTGAAGAGTGAATTAGTCTTTTCATGACCTTGGAGAGAAGAGACGTTAGTGAAGCGTAGAAGAACATCTCTTCAGAACTATTGGGGAAATGCCATCGGGACAAGTGGTATGTTGAGATTTTTTGGGAACCCGGAAGGATTGTATGCCTCAGATCTTGGTCGGATTGGAATTTGACGTGTCGAATGTTTACAGGTATTGCAGTAATTTCTGGTTCGCATATACTTTTTCGGTTTACCTTAGATTTATTCGCCTTAGAGGCGCAAAAACGTTCTTCCCTTAATCGAATAGCCTCTTCACAGCTTATGTCAAACCATTTATTATCCTTTGGCTTGGTGCTTTTAATCCTGCTAGAAATTAAAAGGCTACGCCAATTCGGATAATATAGTATTGCAACAATGGCAACACTTACTGAATATAATGCGATGACAGGAGGTGAATATAGGGCGATGACGCCGTAGAACCAACAAGATGAATGGGCAAGGGCAGGGATAAACAATGAGATACCCATCTTTCGTACGACTGCCCGTCGATCCCCGCAGGGCTTGGTTGTAGTTTTGTAATACTCACCGATACTATACGTGTATTCTCTCGTTTAAAAATGACGCTTTCGACTAACACAATGATAGTCTCAAGACGTCGATGTGTAGAGTCAAGATGTGTCAAATGACATAGTCAAGACGCAGTCAAACAGCAAAGCGTTTGTAGGTGCTATCTGCCAAAAGTGCTGTCAGAGCTAGGGGATTGGTATCTCATTGTTTATCCTTGGGCAGGGGTATAAATACGAGTGCGCGACAGGAGCAACACGCATTGTAGTGGTGAAATCGAAACGTGTAAGATAAATGATATATAAAGGGTCCGCCATCTAACGTTTTTTTTTTTTTCAGGTAGTGCTTATTTCGTGAATGGTAACACTTAGCTCATGTCTGATTTGACAGATAATTAGTTTTATCCTTCCGCTGAACGAATATGGTTGTGTATACGCTTGACCAATGCTGGGAAATATTGCGACATTACTTTGAAAATCATGGTAATGTTGCAGAATGTGTGCGAAAATTGCGTACGGATTTTGAAAGAAGAGAAGCACCGTCAGCTCCGTATGTTCATTATCTTGTGAAAAAAGTGAAAGAAACTGGCATCGATAAGCCAAAGCGTGAAAAGCCAAAAACAGTGCGTACACCCGAGAATATTGCTGCTGCGGCAGAAAGTGTGCGTGAAGCGCCATCAACATCAATTCACCGTCGTTCTCAACAATCGAACATTTCGGAGACATCGTTGAGACGAATTTTGCATAAAGACCTTGGTATGACGCCATACAAAGTCCAATTGGTTCAGGAGTTGAAGCCAACTGACCATCCAATGCGTTTTCGCTCCGCTAAGTGGGCCTGCGATCGACTTACAGAAGATGCCGATTTTGCCAAAAAAATCATCTTTTCAGATGAAGCTCATTTTGATCTTGGCGGGGATGTAAACAAGCAAAATTGTCGCATTTGGGGCACAGAAAACCCACACGCATACATTGAAAAGCCGGTGCACCCAAAACGAGCCACTGTTTGGTGCGGATTTTGGTCCAGAGGCATAATTGGGCCATTTTTCTTCGAAAATGAGCAAGGAGTGGCCGTTACAGTCAATGGCGATCGTTGTCGGGCCATGTTGAACGAATTTTTGTTCACAAAAATTGAAGAGGAGGATATTGGCAACATTTGGTTTCAACAGGACGGCGCTACGTGCCACACAGCCGAAGCTACACTCGATGCTTTGCGCCCTGTTTTTGAAGATCGTATTATCAGCCGCAAAGCTGATGTCGTTTGGCCACCCCGGATCTGCGATTTGACACCGTTGGACTATTATTTGTGGGGTGCCGTCAAAGATAAGTGTTACGCCGATAAGCCAGAGACAATTGACGCTTTAAAGGACAATATTCGTGAAGTCATTGGTGAAATACAGCTGCACACAATCGATAATGTACTTACAAATTGGACCGATCGTGTAGGCTACCGCACCCGTCGTCTTTCTCATAAAGCCATCCTATTCTTTTCGAAGCCTTTTCTCTATTTGTTTGGTGGAAGTATAAGAAAATGACTGATTTTGCGCAGTCGGATTAGCCAAGAGATGATCAAACATCAATGGTGTATTTGGGAGGTAATGAACAAGTCCGGGGTTTTGGCGGTGGGACGAGCAAAATCAGGGATATGCGACGGCTTATCCACGAGTTTAGACTTTTACATGTAAATCCCCCGCTAAAACGATTTCAGTGCGAGGGAAGAGGGAAATAATTCTTTAGATAAAGTCAGAGAGCGCGTCGAATGCACCAAATGTTGTGTTCCTGTCGGGATCACGGTTTCTATAAAGAAAGCAGTAGGGAATGGAGTGCTTGTTTCAGTCAAATGAAATTGAGTTGTCTAGATATGAAATTTCTGAATCTTCCCTAAGGCTTATGGACAACATAGAGCAAGGAAATGTATGTACCTCTAGTTGGTAAAATTTCCGGATTTGGTTGGTTGGTTGGGTGGCTTCCCTCCGCAAAGCCTTGGGGATCACTAAGACCAAGATAGGTCCATTGTGCTACCACTTAAGTCGACTTATTCACCGTTACTCCTGGAACCATTTTGTGCTGATCTCCATTTCGGCTTGTGACTCTACGTTGACAGTACCTGAACCAGGTTTGTCTCGCGGAGTTGCATGTATCAAGGCCACGCCATCTCTCATTGGCCTGTATCACTGTAGTCCATGGATCTCAAAGACAGCCAGTTGGCAGCCCCACAAGTTGCTGTCAATTCAACTTGGAATACATTACAGTGCTGGCTTTAACTACTTACTCACTTACTTAGGTGGCGTTACAGTCCGTGGTGAACCTGGGCCTCAACCAACACGCGCCTCTAGCTGGCACCTGACCACATCAAAATTATATCCGCCCATGGTGACGTTCTGACCAATACGTCGGTGTTGCCCGTCTCTTTTAGATGAAAGCAGATATTTGGTTTTACTCACATTAACCTTGAGACCGATATAAGCCGCTTCTACCTCAATGCTTACAAATGCCTCATTGACGTCTCGCTGTGTCCATCCAATCACGTCAATGTCGTCGGCGTACGCAAGACATTGCCAGTGACTCTTGCACGGTCTTTTCCAGCACGATGTTGAAAAAGTTGCATCACAGCGCGTCACCTTGCCCAAATCCTTTTTTAACATCAAATGTCTCGGCTTGCTCATTACCGACCTTAATGGAGCAGCGAGAATTCTCCATTGTCATCCTGCCCAGTCGGACGAGTTTGGCAGGGATGTTAAAACTAGACATGGCTTTGTATAGCTCATCTCTATGCACGCTGTCATATGCAGCCTTGAAATCGACCAAGAGGTGGTGAGTGTCGACTTGGTATTCCTGGGTCTTCTCCAAGATCTGCCGTAGCGTAAATATTTGGTCTATTGTGGATTAATCTGGCCTGAAACCACATTGATAAGAGCCGATCAGGTTATCCACAAACGGTTTCAGGCGTTCACACAATACGGCAGAGAAGATCTTGTATGCGATGTTAAGGAGACTTAATCCCCTATAGTTGGCGCAATATAGGGGTCTCCTTTCTTATGGACTGGGCAAACGATGCTGATATTCCATTCGTCGGGCATGCTTCCCTCCGACCATACCTTGCAAATGAGATGGTGCATGCACCTTACCAGCTCATCTCCAGCCGCCTTAAGAAGCTCAGCAGACAGGCCGTCTGCACCCGCGGCTTTATTAGACTTAGGTCTTGATATCGCTATTTTGACTTAGTCTTGGTCGGGTGGACGGAATTCGCTTACATCGTCGTCCATTACGAATGGATCGTTCTGCCGTTCAGCGGTATCTTGTCTATCATCGCCGTTATACAGTCTGAAGAAGCGATCATTCCAAATCCTAAGCATCGACTGTGATTCTACTACCAGTTCTCCATTTTCATCCCTGCAGGCCGCCGCTCTGGCTTTGTAGCCATGGCATGTTCGTTTTACCTTATTGTAAAACTTCCGGGCGTTATTCCTGCGGAAGCATTTCTCCATCTCCCCGATCTCACGCTTTCCGTATTCTCTCTCCTTTCTTCTGAGAAACATGTGTTCCTCTCTTCTCTTCTGCTCATAGATTTCGCGAACAGCTCTCGTCCGTCGTTGCAGCATGACTTTATATGCCTCTTGTCTTGCTGCATGGGCTTGTGCATAAAATCACGGGTTTCTAGGTGGTGGCGGTTTGAAACCCAGCACCGCTGAGGCAGCGTCTCTGACGGCGCTCTGGCAATGCGCCCATTCCTGCTCTTTGTTTGTGCTGCTCTGGGCGAATTTTGAGAGAGATTGGAGGAGACACGATCGGCAAAGACTCTGGCAATCTCTTGCGATTATTGCTTTCCGACGTCAAACTTACGTTGTCCTACTCGACTCCTAAGCATTCTTGATATTCTCATTCGTACCTTGGCTACAACAAGGTAGTGGTCCGGGTCGATGTTGGCCCCTCGGAAGGTTCGTACGTCGAGAATACTGGAGGAGTGTCTGGCGTCGATCGCAAAGTGATCAATCTGGTTGGTGGTTGATTGATTAAACAACCGCCAGGTACCCTTGTGGATGTTGAGATGGGGGAATCGTGTGCTTGCTACAAGGAGGTTACGCTCCGTTAGGAAATCGATTAGCCTAAGTCCGTTGTCGTAAGTGGTGTTATGGAGGCTATGCTTTCCCATGATCGACTTCTAGAACTATTTTTGTGTCGTAGCTGTGACATTGGGCATAAGTTCTATCTAGGGCATCGTAGAATTCTTTTTGGAGTCGATCGTCCTTTTCTTCCGTTGGGGCGTGAGCGCATGTCAAGCTAATGTTTCCTAATTTAGTTTTGATGCGGATTGTTATGAAGCGTTCGCTTACATCCTTAAGCTTAAGCTCAAGACTTTTTGTCGGAGTCTTCCTCGAATAACGAATCCGCACCCGAATAGGCGCTGTTTGTTCTCCTTGTAGCAGTTCCCGTAGTAGATGTCGCAGTTTTTCATCCGTCCTTTGCTTGGTCCATCCCATCGGTTTTCTTGAAGCGCGGTTATATCTACTTTATAGCAGTTAGGGGTCTGCTTCAATTGATCGCCTGCACCCGGTCTGTTAAGGGACCTCACATTCCATGTGCAGACTCTCAAGTCATGTGAGTCGTTTGCAGGAGTCGTCAGCTTTGTACCCGTCCGTATCCGAGGCTTGTGGTTGATTCTGAACAAGTAGGTTTTTACGTGGTAGGGATGTAACCCTAAGGAGTTGTCAAAAATATAATTCGTCCATACCCATTCGACTTGACGGCAATTAGTTTCTTGGTGACTGTTATTCTAGTACATTATTCCATTGAAATTGTTTTCGTTGACAGGTGTCGCCCAAGTCAATAAGGCGAAGACGATTTACAAATCTCGTCTAATACAAACGTTATTAAAATGCCAGTCATGTTCTTAATTCCTAAAAAACACAGGAAATCAATCCTCAAAATTTGATTTCACTAATTTTTATCGTCCAAAATCCAATTCACCATTCTAATGTCACATCAGCCATTTTGTTTTCCAGCAGTTATCATGCTCTACTGCTTGAAAATATCCACTCATCCACTCACCATACCCAATTCCACCACAAACTGTCACGTCAACCGCAAACAACTGCCATCGGCCAACGAGCCCAATAACAAGTGAGCGTCAGCCAACCCGAGCAATTCAACACCAAATCGCATGCCACAAAAACGAATGAGAGACGGGACTGTGGTGATCATCGTCGGTGTACGTACGCGAGAATCGTGTGTTGTGAAGAAAAATGGCGAGCGTTCACGAAAAAACGCAATAAATTAAGCAAAAAAATCGTAAAAATAAAAGTTTTTTTTGTTCCATTTCAAGGGAAAGTTAGCCTACGCCTATTCCCTTACCCCCCGCTATTGAAAGGTGTTTAAGTTCTTCATTATTTTCCTCTTACCAACGCAAGGTTTTCAGTTTTTTTTCTGTTCTTTTTTCGTTCTCTCGATTGTAATTTCCCATACGGAATATAGCCGTTTACACAAGTACGTGGTGAAATCAATTGCAAGTTCCAGCATGTAATCTAGAAATCTGCAACAGAAAAGCAAGTTTTCAGTGTGAGTACAACGAGAAAATAATGGAATGAATAGCAAAACAAAAATAATTCGATTGAAAAGCAGAAAAATTGAAGAAAATAAAGAAAAAGCTTCGTAACGACACTAATGTGGTGAGGTATGGAACGACGAGTGTATGCGAGTGTGGTGTAGTTTGACATACGGTGAAGCGACGGAAAATTGTTGAAAAATCAAAATATTTTTAGTGCAGTGCATGGTTGGAATGGAATGATGTGGATTACTCGAAAAAAGAAAACTCCGTCTGTCCCGGTACTGTTTTTCGTGCACGGGGGGGAAAGTGCCTTCGATGTTCCAAGAAAGAATTTTGAGTTTCCATTCAGTCTGTACATATATGTGGTTGTTTAGGAGTGTGTGTGTGTGTTGTGTTTAGAAACTGTCAGGGGGAAGTGTAGTTTTTCGGGAGCGGTCGTTTCGTGTTTGTTCTCGCAATTGCCCGGGCGTATTGGGTCTTCATTGGCAGCTGCTGTCACTATTTCTGCGAAAAAATCCACCGAGCGACAGGCCGACTGATGAAATGACCAACAAACAGGCAGACGTTTGAGGGAATTTTAGTTTTTCTTCTTCGCGTTGCCAGAATTGGGTTTTCGTGCGCGACCGTATGTAAGTGTTTGTTGCATAAATTGCGGTGAAATTCAATTACAAAAATAAATAGAAAAGACGCGGCGCGGCGAGTGCATTATGTTCAATTTAGCTCAATGACAAGATAACAATGTGGGTTGCTGCGGTATGAGTGCGACGAACCGAATGGATTTTAGTAGGTGAGTTGAACGCCCAGAAATTACCTGAGTGACACTGGTGCCCCGAGTTGCATACGAAAAGGTCAGCCGGCTTTTGTCAACAGTGAAAGGAGCGTTAGTTCCATGGCAGATCCGACTTTGTCTTCCATATGGAAGCACACCTGTTTGCTAGGTATGTACATATACGTTGGTACATATTTGTATGCATCCCTCCTGCTGAGGGGTTTGTTGTTCTTTTTGAACGACCCTCAAATGTGGTACATATACGAGGATTGGTTCATTGAGGAGTTTTTCTCTTCCTCCTTTTTTGTTTTGTCCGCCTATCTTGTGAGAGCGTATGGTCTCATACCTGCTATCCGGTGTGTATATTGCGTTGTTTGTTGCCCAGAAAAAAAATGGGATGAGGCGTTTTGCTTCCATAAGGCAGTAAAATCCGATTAACACTCATTTTAAAGGCTCAAAATGGAGCTTACGGTCCCATTTCTACATGCATTTGGATAACATATGGAGTGAAATGAAAATAAAAATCCAATTACCACGTCAAGGAGCTTCTGAATATACAGACCTTCGCACAAACAAAGGCTGGGAGAGTCACCATGACTCAGTCTTTGATTTTTTCCTCCCCATCTGCTCGGTTTTATGTTTCGCGCAATTCGCGCGCCTTATGTATGTACCTACATATATCGCCCTTGGGAAGTCACTCTCAATGAGCTCCTATTTCATCATGAATCTTTAGTAAACCCCCATTCCCCACCCAACCATCATACCTAACTTCTGTATCTGGCAGGATTGACTCCCCCCATTATACATAATTTTCTGCAACGAATTTCATTCAACTTTTCAGCGAACCCATCCTCTCACTAGGACATGCCCTGCCAACTCATCGTTCCTTTGCCCGGTTAACACCTAACATCTGGCAATTCCTATATTCTCACATCAACTGGGGGGCTGTCTACTGCGCAAGTCGTCGAATGAATCATAACAACAAAAAACAAGCAAAAGCACCATGAAGAGGACTCATAGGGATTCCCTATCCTCCATTCACAAGTTGTCGGCATACACACCGAACAGAAAGTAAAACAAACCAGACTGGGCCGTTCGCGTCAATATTATTTGCTCTCGCGCGGTACCTACAATTTGTCCTGAAATTTTCCAATTCTCATTCACCTGCTGCCAACGCGACAACAGGAGATCCGGGTAACCATCATTTGTAACCATTTCGTCTGTTGTTTTGCATAGCAAATTGCGTTTTCTATTGAATCATTGATTGATTTATTGGTCTATTCGTATTGTGTTTGTGTCGGCGCTTTCTCCTCACGCTCCCCCACCGCGCGGAAGACTGTCTCGGAGACTATCCTCACAAGGAAGATTCTAATTTCATCATTTCTTGTGTTTTTCTTTCAGTTTCTTCGTTTGTTTCTCGCTTTTTTCTCCCTTCTCACACTCTTCCAAACCATCGTCTTTGGTTTACATTTCATTGTGTAAAGAGTAAAACAAAATATTCAACAAAAAAAAAAAAAAAAAATCAAAAATTGTAGCGAGTGAATACGAGAAGAAGAAAAAGTATTTTCAATTGTTAATCGGTTTAAAGTGTGTAAGATATGTAATTAGTTTACCCCAAGAGAAAAGGTGCAATCGAATTGAATTAAATGGTTGAAACGACAACGACGACGCGGCCAGTTCGAGCAGAACAAGAGAAATCACTTAATCACTTGGAATTCTGAACCGCAAATGAAAACTTCGCATTTTTTGTCGTCCAACTACGACTTTCCTAGTCGCCCCAATATACAGGGCGTTTGCCACGACAGTAACGTCATTAATAACAGCATCACTAGCAATAATAATTGTCCAGAAAGTACTTTTCAACTCATTACATCGTCGTCGTTGAACTATCCAAATGATAGTGGTCATCAGCAACAGCAACAATTAATCGACGAGCAACTTCAATACACACATCATCATCATCATCATCGGCAACAAATTGATAATACGTCATCGGATACGGCTGCTACTACAATTGCCGGTGTCTATCAATCGAATAACTTGAATGAACAATATATCGCATTGAATGGGGTTGAAGTGAATCATCATCATCAGCATCCTACACAAGATCATCAGCATTCACATTCGCATCAACAGCAGGAGCATCAACATCAGTACCAATCGTCAGCTAGAAATTCCAACACTACTAGTACCTATCATAGTTCTGGTCTACCAGACGACTCTTTGCCGACATTATCGTCGTCGACATCAACGTCATCATCGTCCCACACACAAGTCACACTATTAGCTGGTAGTCAAACGACAATTCAAGACAGTAATTCGACTTCATACAATTCTACTGTTGCATCGATACAACAACCCCTTCAACAACAACAAAATCATCATCAACAGCAGCCACAGCAACAGCAACAAGTCGTTCGTCACGTCAACACCAGTGATAGTAATTGTCATTCAGGTAGTACCACTAGCCACCACCAACGTCCCGGAATTATTTTTCTCGACAAACCTATTAAGTATGAGAATAGTCAGTTGGTGAGGTCCTCAACGACTACACAAGGAACGGTAGCTGATAAAAAAGATCCACGTGCTATAGCAAACAAATATCAGCAACATCAACAGCAGCAGTTGCAGCAACAGCAGCAGCAGCAACTACAAAAGGCAAGCAAGCGGAAGCGTGAAACAGGTGAGCTTAACACTTTCTTTTCCCGATTAAACCATATGGTATTTATGTATCTAAGCTGTCTTGTATAGGACGATCCTGATTTGCATTATGTATCTTCGCAGACTTCTACGACTGATTTGGGTGTGCGGCAATATGTCAACCCCAATCTGCTCTACGCAAGTGAATTTGAGGGTAAAATTCTTTTGATTTTGCATTGAAATCGGGTGATGAAAAGTCATTTGCATATGGTATAAGCTACTGTCCCTAGCGCTTCTGTCGGTGCCACGTACTCGTATGTACACATTTTGGAAAAATCAATAAAATGCGCATCGGTTCGGTATCGGCCTGTTCCTCTAATGTCACGCCTGGTTTCTACCTTGTTTTTTTGCTTTTAAACTAATTTCACAACGAAGAGTGTGAAATACATATTCCATTATATCGACCACCTTACCACCACTTCACTACCTATACTCGCGGGTGGAATATAATATTTATTGTGCCTTTGATGGAGTGAGCCACCGCCTTTGACTTTGCTGTGAAACGGTGCCAAACTTGTTATTCCGATAATTCAGCTTTGTACATACATACCGTCGTGGAAGGACAGTAGCTCGTGATAATTGCACGCAACGCTATCGAAAGTAATTGTATGTATGTTGGCGTTACAGCCCACGAAGGACCTGAGCCGAGCTTCTCTCAATCACCCATGTTGTGTGTGATTTCATTTTCCCATAGGTGAAAGGGACCTACAGTTTATTGCCGGCTCCGAACGGCGAATTTCGAGAAGCTTTTCATGACAATTTTACTACAGGGGGTTTTGTCAGAACCCCGCTGAGGAGAAACACCGTGAAAAACACGTTTGATGACATGGCTGTGTCGGGATTCGATCCCGTGTCATCGGCGTCAGAGGCCAACACACTACCCACTGCGCCACGGTGCTCTACTTTTTGCATTACTTTTTTCCGCCTTGTCATTGATCCTTTTAACAGTCTGTTCGTTGGCTAATCTTCTTATCAGGCCAGCGATCCATGCAGGATCTGAGCCTGAGCTATAGCTGCCTTCCATCCTTGACGGTCCCGGGCACGCTGCTACCAGTTGTCAAGACCAAGATGTCTTACATCCGCGATTACTTGGTCTTTCTACCAGAGGTTCGGTCTTCCTCTTCTTCTCGAACCAGGAGGCTCGGAGTCGAAGACCCTCTTAGCTGGAGCGTTGATGTCCATGCGCTCGATGTGGCCGAGCCAGTGTAGTCGACGGATCCTTGCCTTCCGGACTACATCCACATCTTGGTACAGCTCGTAGAGTTCGCGGTTGTGTCTTCTTCTCCATTCACCTTCCTCACAGACAGGACCAAATATCCGGCGCAGAATTTTCCTTTCGAAAGAACCCAAAATCAGCTCCGCTGTCCTGCTTATCGTCCAGCTTTCGGCTCCGTACAGCAAGACTGGCAGAATGAGCGTTTTGTAAAGCATGACTTTGGTCTTTCGAGTGAGGAGTTTTGACCCCAGTTGTTTGGACAAGCCGAAGTAGCAGCGGTTGCCTAGGGCGATTCTGCCGGATCTCGAGGTAGACAAACTCCTTAACTACCTCGAGATTATAGCTGTCAATCGTTATATTTTGTCCAAGGTGGTGAGCGACAGATTGGTTTTTGGTTGACAGCATGTATTTCGTTTTGTCCTCATTGATCTTAAGACCAACTCGTTTCGCCTGTTCTTCAATCGCCGTGAATGCTTCCACAATGCCACGGCGAGAACACGCGGTGATGTCGATATCATCCGCGTATCCTAGCAGCTGGACGGACTTGTAGAAGATAGTGCCTTTCCTGTTTACGCATGTCCGTCGCACTATCTGCTCCAGCACCAGGTTGAAGAAGTCACATGACAGCGCATCTCCTTACCGAAATCCGGTGCATGTTTCAAACGGTTCCGAAGTCCTAGAACCGAGTTGCACGGTACATCGCATATTTTTTAGCGTGACGCGACACAACTGGGTCAGTTTTCCCGGGATCCCGAATTCGGCCATCGCACCAAACAGTCCTTCACGATGAATGCTGTCGTATGCGCTTTGAAATCGATGAAAAGATGGTGTGTATCGATTCGAAACTCGTTGGTCTTCTCCAGGATTCGTCGAAGTGTGAAAATTTGGTGTATAGTCGATTTGCCGGGCCGGAAGCCGCGGCATTTTGACTATCATGGCCGTTATACAGTCTGCAGAAGTGGTCCTTCCACAATCTTAGCATCGACTCTGACTCCACTACTAGTTGTCCGCGCTCATCCCTGCAGGCTTCTGCACTGGCTTTATAGCCTTGGCATGTTCGTTTTACTTTCTTCGATCGTCGTTCCTGCAGTAACATCTCTCCATCTCCTCGATCTCGCGCTTCTCGTGCTCCTTGTTTTTTCTTCTCAGAGGCGCATGCTCCTCTCAACTTTTCTGCTCTCGTCCGTCGATGCAGTGTAGCCATGTATGCATTCTGTTTCTCTACATGGGCCTGTCTGCATTCATCATCAAACCATGGTTTCTCGACGGTGGTGGCTCGAAATCGAGTACATCCGAGGCGGCCTCTCTAATGGCGTTCTGACAACGACTCCATTGCTATTCTATGGTTTCTGCAGATTGCATCGGGACTTGAGAGAGCTTGAGGGAGACCTGATCGGTGAAGGTCCTGGCGGTCTCCTGCGATTGCAGTTTTCCGACGTTAAATGTTGGTGTTCTAACTCGACTCTGTTGATTCCGAGAACTTCGCATCCGTACCTTGGCTGCAACAAGGTAATGATCCGAGTCGATGTTGGCTCCTCGAAAGATTCGGACATCTAGGATGCTGGAGGAGTGTCTGCCGTCGATCGCAATGTGATCAATCGGATTGATTGTCGATTGATCGAAAGACTGCCAGGCCCTCTTATGGATGTTGAGGTGTGGGAATCGTGTACTTGCTACTACGAGATTATGTCCCACTGTCCACTGTCCTTAGTCCGTTTTCTGACGTGGTGTTGTGTAGGCTGTGCTTTCCTATGACTCATTTAAAGATAGCTTCCTTACCCAGCTTCACATTGAAATCTCCTAGAACGATTTTGTTGTCATAGCTGGGACATTGGGCATATGCTCTGCCTAGGAGATCATAGAAGTCGTCTTTATGTCGGTCATCTTTCTCCTCTGTGGGGGCGGGCATGGACACATATTGAGCTTATATTGCCGAGATTGGCCTTGATGCGGATACTTATGAGGCGTTCGCTTACATATTGGAAGCTTAGGTATTTTTTCCTAAGTCTGACTCGAATAACAAATCCGCATCCGAATAAGCGTTGTTCATTTTCTCTGTAGCAGTTTCCGCAGTAGATATCACAGTTTTTCATCCGCTTTTTGCCTGGCCCCTCCCATCGCACTTCGTGGAGTGCGGTAATGTCTGCCTTATAGCAGTCCAAATGGTTGACCAGTTGTCCGGCTGCGCCTGGTCTGTTGAGGGACCTAACGTTCCAGGTGTAGATTCGGAATTCGTTTCCTTTTTAACGTTTGCGGGGGTCGTCGACATGTAATCCGTCCGTATCCTAGGCTATTAGGTTGTTCCTGAACACATTTTTGTTTTACGCGAAAGGGATGTTACCCCTAAGCACAACAATCAATCTGAAGGGCCACGTTCCTCTTTCCCCAGAAACAAGGGGTCGAGTCGCTGCACATATTGGTTCACTTCCTGGCGGATGCCAGTTTAGCTATCCAGAGGAGGTCACGCGGTGGCTGTGTGTCAACTTGGATTGAGCAGGATCCTTAGTATGACTGCGCATAGTCAGTGGTAATCCGATTATTGCTCCTTCTCATACATGGAGCTTCTAGATTAAATAATACGTTATATGATAGATCTCCCATGACCTATGAGACACCAAAGATATGTGTGGCCAGGCATTGTCACGATGGAACAATTCTGGTCCATCTGACCGAATTTATCATTTCGCCAGGTTGTAGCAGCTCATTATGGACAATTCCCCTTCAATCCCTTCACTATACAATCAGTATCACCTTGTTGCCATCAATCTAGGTTTGAAGTCATTTGTGGAAGGTCACCGGGTTTTTATCATGATTTCTTGCGCTGTACAAGTTCGTATTTAATACATTCTACATCGCCCGTATTAATTGGTTCCAATTCGCTACGTTACGTAGCCTTTCACTAGTCGTAATCCGTTAAATTACATTTCTTTGCATTAATTCATGTAGCGCCCAAACATTGAGCTTCTTTGAAAAACCAATTTTTTTTTTTTGGAAATTCCAAACCATCATGTGGTTGATGTTTAGTACCTCCGCTATCTCCTCACAGCCTCTGATCTAGCTGCAATATTTCAGTGGTGATTGGCCGACCAGCGTGAGGTACATTTTTGCCACCGAAATATCCCGAAAGGAAACCAACAAACCATATCTAGGTTCGGCGTTATTTCACAGCAATCCCATTGTACACTTCACACATTTTTCGGCTTATTTTTGGCAGTGTTTTTACCTTTTTATAGTGAAAAAGCTTTACGTAGCCTATTTCTTCCGATATTTCGCTCATTTTCAAGTCAAATGACGACTAACAAAACTATGTGCACAAAAAATGTACTCTGAAATGTCACCTTTCACCCGCGCGCTCCCAATATATAGGACATCAGCATCATCTAGTGACAAAAAACAGCGGAAACTTAACCGTCCGTCCATTCTTTTACTCTCAACACAGCTTTATCCGCTTTTGTCTTGCAATATAACAAGTCGAACTTTCCACGCAATGACGATTCGACGCGTCGATGATATCAAGCTTTATAGACTACCTTATAGAAGCAAAGAGAACGCTAATATATTCATCAACCGTTTAGTACTTCTACGTCCAAACGCCCACACAAGTTTTTTATACAAATGACAATACATATTTCTTTTGGATGTTACCATGAGTTTAGGTCATGACAGAGCTTCCTTAATCACCCGTAGTTTAATTAAGCAAGGTTTTGAATTGAACAAACCTCGGAAAAGGCCGGTGTTCTCATCTGAACCACTTTGAACTACATATGTTAAGGTATATCAGTTTAGGTATACCCATAGCGCAATTAAACCCGAGTAGATGGAAAACAGCATTTGTCCAGTCCATCCCTAAAAAAGGTGGACCTTTCTACCCCTCCTCCTACCGACCCATAGCACTTACGTCCCTTCTTTTTAAAGCATAAAAAGGCTGATAAGACGTCAGCTCATAAAATATCTTAAAACACGGAATCCCACTCACAGTATATGGTCACTTAAAATTCCTACTCTGTGTGTGCAATTCTAATATAACACCATAAGTGCATGG
This sequence comes from Eumerus sabulonum, assembly GCA_951905685.1. Lineage (NCBI taxonomy): Eukaryota > Metazoa > Arthropoda > Insecta > Diptera > Syrphidae > Eumerus > Eumerus sabulonum. Next base: position 10,393,079 of record OX645061.1, on the reverse strand, counting down.
AAAAGTTGCTGTGAACTACAACCAACGTGAAAATTCGGTCGGTTTCTCTCGAATCCTATCAAGGACAACCACCCCTGGAGAGAAGCGAATGAACATCTACGACCCAAACCACTGCACTCTATTCAGGTTGTGTTACAAACCTCATAAGAGTAGATATGACTCTTGAAACTGCGCGAACTATAAAAAAGACTGGCAGTTTGGTTTAGTAGCAACCGGTCCACAGAGTTTGGCATCAGCCTCTTTTGTGGAAAATGCGTGTTTCTAGGATCGATGAGTCTCTCCGTCATTCAATAAGAAACGACTTTTCTGATCGTTCAATTGAAGCTGCTTGGACGTTTTTAAGCCTGCTTCCTATAAAATGAATGAACATACTCAACGTCGCCAAAACTGAAGTGATATGTTTGGGTTTCCTTAAGCGATGCAACTAATTCTTCTCTTCCTCTAATCTGCCCACAATCTATAAGACATTAGTTCGCCTCATACTAGAGTACGATTCCCATGGCTGGTCTGGTACTCTCAAAACCTCCCTGCACGTTCTGAACAAGATTCAAAACCCTGCGATAGAACTGGTTGATGGTTGCAATATTTAGAAACCATTAATATCCCTTCAGCAAAGCAGAAACGCCTCCTGCCTCTGCTGTATCGTACTCTTCACAATACTTGCTCCAGCCAATAAGCCAGCAGCATTCAATATCCGCCAAGTTCGGTGTTTCTCAAGCATTGCAACCCACAGAAGGTTAAAACCTTCCTTTCTCCTTTCAAACTCTCTTGTGCCAGCGTTGTGCTTCAACTCATCGAAAAATTCGTTGACCGCTGTATTCTAAGAAAGAAGGGAAAATATACCGCCCTGCGGCATATCTGTGTTTCCATTTTTAAAAATGATGACGAATTACATATTTGGATTTGTTGTGACCAGACCATTGTGATTTTTTGTAATGAAATTAGAGCTCTCGATTTCAAGCGTGTATTTAACTACACGTGTATTCGTGTCTCGTTTACACGTGTAAAACTAAATACACGTGTAGAACTAAATACACGTGCTTCTACACGGACAATTCAATTACACGTCTAAAACGTGTACACGATTACACGTGCGATATAGAGCTCTAAATGTTATATCCAATCAGTAACCTTATCAACTCCGCCATGTGCACAGACTCTTGAGAGCCCGAATGGCCACCAGCAGTTCGAATTTGTTAGGAGCATTTCGAGAAATACTACAAAGGAGCAATCCGTATATGCTGTAGGATGCGTATGGTATTTCATGACAAATTGAATTTAAAACTAATTTGCTGACTGCATATGCTGGCAGTTCACTACGTCCCATATATATACAATATACATATAACAATGCATGGGATGAAGGCATGTCGAGCCAGAAGGCCATAAGTTCGTGACGTGGTCATCGGCATTTTTGTCGATGTACGCGACAGCCTTAACCCGAAGTCTTTGAGGGAAGAAATGAGGTGACATAACATGTCCTTCCTTGGTGCATTACATGGGGAATCCATGTAGGATCTGAACATAGCCCTCTACCATGTTTTTTTATCAGAGAAGAAATACAAGGTTTTCGGAGTTTTAAGGCCATTGAGTTTGTTCAAAAGACGATTTGCACTGGTTGTTCTTTGTTCCTGAGCTTGTGTCGGCATGAGCGGCCCTCTGCGCATAGTGTACATACGATTTCTAGCGTAGCTCTTAGTAGACAACTCGATGGATTATAACCCTGGAACTTTAAGATCACACTGTAAATAGTGTGTTACTGCAACACACCTAACGGTGTATTTTTATTATAGTCATTTTTAATGCAATTTAACGTGTGTTATTATGAAAACACACAAGAAAGGAAAATTCCCCAACTAACTATACACACAAAACGGATTTTCTCAACTATATGCAACCTTGCTAGAAAGCAAATTGCGACTCGGGCCCATATGGTGTAATGGTCCCGTTCTTCGTTTTTTGTTTGATTGAATTGTCTAATTCTGTTTGTTGTGAAGCAACATCAAGACGATCATGCCATCCAGCTCGAAGGACCAATGTAGAACGGGAAAGGGGAGGTTGGATGTCTTTGCTTTTTGGGGGCTGCGGACATTGAGATTTGAACTTGGATCATTGGGTTGAGAGTCCAGTGTGTTCACCATTAAGCCATGGATTCGACTTGCAAATTACTTTTTGATAAGGTTGCATATATGTAGTTGGGAAATTTCCCCTTTGTTTGATAGATTGAACCAAAGTGTGTTTATTATTAATAAGTGTGTCGCTATAACACACTTAATGTGTCAATAGAGTCTTTATTTATGACACGCAATAGTACGTGTTATAGTTTTAACACGAATACATAAGTGTCTCAATTTCAAATACCAAACGTGTTAAGTGACACACTTAATCTCAAAGTGTGTCGAATGACACACTTACTGCGTGCTTTGTTTTTTTTTTAATAATTTGCGCGCATTCAAGGTCTAGTAACCTTATTATGTCGGTGACACAGTGCGGGCAAAAGGTAGAAAGGAAGAGGTATAGAGGAGATGCCGATGGACATTGATCTTAAATGCTTGCACGTTGTATTTAGGGGGGAAGACGGAATCCGGCAGGGAATTCCAGATTCGTGTGGTTAATGAAAGATTCTCTATATTTGACGGTACGTCTGAAAGCAGGCTTCAGGGTTTATTAGTGAGCGTTCCTAGGGAGACATGTGTTGCGGGAGAAATGTTGAACGGGCGGAATGCAACTGGCTATTTCATCAGAGCATTTTTGGTGGAAGTAACGATAAAACAGGGAGAGGCAGGAAAATTTCATTGCACCCATAATGGCTCTGATTGAAAGCAGAATCACCCTGTTTCCTTTACATCTTAATTGTTTCAGTTATATTGTTGCTCCCATTTAACTTTGGATAAGACGGAATTATGGTGTGAGAACAGCAACATGATCCTCCAGCCGATCATTAAATTTCGCTGCGTAGGGATCGGTGAAGAATATAAACTACCAGTTCGCAACTGCCAGCTCCGTCGTGATTTATGTCTCATTACAGAAATTAGAAATTAACACCACTGAAGTGGATGTCCTCGAATACAACACGCACCCTGTAATGGAATTTCTATGGTGTTCGCTAGTGCACTAGTCGATTCGATTCGATTCGTCGGAAAGTGCTCTTTTATGTCTCAACTGCAGAAGCATCTCGTAAATTTCGTAGCCCCTTACCTCGGATTCCTATTTACAAATTCTCGAACTCTCAAGCTGAATGTATTCCGTTTCGCTAAAGATTTATTCAATCAGCGCATAACACATGAGATCCACTTTCATATTTCAATCGTAAATTTGTAATTAAAACCGACTCGCAAGCTTTATTCTGAATCTTACTGCAATTTACAGTGTTATACGTGCTGAATATTGCATCCCATCTGACTTGGGAATAAATAAACGAAAAAAACTACTCAAATCTCATTATCTGCTATTACTAGAATCTGTGTTCTATTGCATGCGTTTGGCGTCTAGTTAATTGGTAGCCGGAGCGCCAGTAGCTTTCTATTTGTATACCTTTGGCAGGGGACAAAATCCCCTCGCAGATGTTCCAGGCAAACTGTTAGGTAGGTAGGTAGGTAGGGTCGTAGCCTTCCCAGAGTTGAGAAGAATGCACATAGGCCAGGGAGACCCGTTGTGCAGCTACGAGGGGGTCTTACCCCCCTATTCGTGGAACCACTTTGTGCTTCTTAAGAAGTTAAGGAGATCAAGTATCTCTACTTTCTGAACATCTATCAGACCGTTAAGGAAGTAAGAGCCTAGGTCACGTTTCCTGAAATTGCAGAGAGTTGGACAGACGCAGAGAAGGTGGTGAGTGGATTCGATCTCCTCCTCGTCCTGACAGCTTCTGCAGAAATCATTCGGAACTATTCCTAGCTTTTGTGCGTGACTGCCAATGTGATGACACCAATGACCTTGTAGATGTCAGTTCTTTTTAGGGAGATTATACTCCTTGTGCGTTGGCTGTCAAGCCGAGGCCAGATTTGCCTGGTGATGACGCAGGTAATGTCCCTGTGTCCATCTCAGGTTCGTCTCGGCCCTGGCGAGATTGGTCAAATTATGTTTAATGGTTGTAAGGGGTACTCCCTCACAAGCCCCGATTGATTGTAGCGTCGTTCCTAGTTTGGCGAGTGTGTCGGCTTTTTCATTACCTGTAATGTCGCTGTGTCCCGGTACCCAGATAAGCTGTATGTTGAACTGTTCCGCCATCTCGTTAAGAGATCTGCGACAGTCGAGACTAGATTTTGATGTGTACACATAGGATTCCAGCGACTTTAAGGCTGCTTGACTGTCTGTGAGAATGCGAATATCCGTGGTGGATATTACGTTCCACTTCAGCCAAGACAAAGCCTCTTTTATTGCCAACAGTTCCGCCTGGAAAACGCTGCAGTGATCTGGTAATTTTAGAGCTTTATGTAGCTTGTGTTGTTTGCAGAAAACTCCACTGCCCACCCCGTCTTTGGTTTTAGACCCGTCAGTGTAGAAATCCACACAGTTTCTGCGCGGTTGAGTTTGGCGGGTCCAGTTGTTCCTGTCCGGATAGATCATCGTAAAGTTTTTGTCCAAGACTATGGTGGGTTCTGTGTGGTCTAGGTTTTCTGTCATAGTTATCCTGTTTTGCAGGATGGAGGAGTGGCCAGTGACATAGCTCGCCCATTTCGAGTTGGCTTTTAGTCTTATGGCCGTGTGTGTGGCAATTTGCCGAAAATATCGAGTGGTGTAAGGTCTAGCATCAGCGCAGCCGTTGGTGTGGACCTGAGGGCCCCGGTAATGCACATACATGCCATCCTTTGTACCTTCTCGAGTTGTTTGTGGTATGTTGTCTTGTCTAGTGCAGCCCACCAGACTATCACTCCATACATTAGTATGGGTCTAACGACCGTGATGTAGAGCCATAGGGTGATCTTGGGGTTGAATCCCCATTTTTTTCCTAGGGCTTTCTTACATGTATAGAGAGCTATTGTGGCTTGTGTTGCTCTTCCAAGTTAATTTCCTATCGAGTATAATGCCAAGGAATTTGGCACTAGGGGAGTAGGCTAACCTGGTATCGAGCAGAGTGATAGGGCGGTTTTCCGGGATTTTGTGCTTTTTGGTAAAAAGCACGAGCTCCGTTTTCTGTGGGTTAATCCTGAGCCCGTTACTATGCGCCCATACTAGTTCGTTTACAGCTACATTCCAGAGAAGAGGTGAGAGGACCCCACCTTGCGGGGTTCCCTTGGTAACTACTCTAGTAGTTACTAGGCTTCCCCACTTATAGTGAATCTTGCGTGTTAATAACAACTCGTTGATCAGCTCTATCAGAGTCCTCTCCACCTTTAGCTTTTCTAGCCCTTCTATTATTGCTTTCGGAGTGACGTTGTTAAAAGCGCCCTCTATGTCTAGGAGGGCTGTTAGAGTATATTCTTTGAGATGGATTGATCTTTCGATTTTTCTCACTAATGTGTGAAGAGTTGTTTCGACCGATCTACCTTTACAGTAGGCGTGCTGTGCCTTAGAAATTAGGGAGGGATCCAAGCTGTGCCGTATGTGTCTATCAGGTCTATCAGCCTTTCTGAAGTTTTTAGAGCGAAGGATGATAGACAGATAGGCCTTAGATCCTTGGGGGAAGTGTGAGAATTCCTGCCGGCTTTGGGGATGAAAATTACCTTTGCGCTCTTCCACTTTTCTGGAATCTGACTCCAAGCTAGGCATCCTTTAAAGATTATCTCTAGCCAGTTAGTAAGTTCGATGTGGTACATTTCATCTGGACCCGGCGATTTATAGGGCTTGAAGCTTTTTAATGCCCATATCATTTTCCCTCTGGAGATAATATGGTTGTACTGCCCTTCTATCGCAGAGGAGGTATGAGTCCCTCGCGAGTGCACTGGGTCCTGCGATTCAGAGCAGCCAGGGAAGTGCGTGTTGAGGAGATGATTTAGAGTTTCTTCCTCAGATGTTGTCCAAACTCCATTTGCTACGAGGCAGTTGGGAGATTGTGGATCTTTCGAGAGTATTTTCCTCAGTCTATAGGCGTCTGATATTTTCTCCATGTTATTGCAGAAGATTTTCCAAGACAGCCTTTGTTCTTTCCTCAGGTTTTGTTTGTACACCCTGAGTGAATTTTTGTATAGGCTCCAGTCTCTGTCGTTACTTGTGTTCTTTGCTTTGTTAAGGAGCTTACGACAGGCTTTGCGTAGCTTGCTTAGATCTGCGTTCCACCAAGATGGGTAAGATTTTTTTCCTGATTTGTGGATTGCGCAGCGTTGCCCAATGTGATTGTTAGAGAGTATCGACCATATTGTCTATATCTAACGTGGTCCGCGGGGTGTCAGGGGTCCTACTTATTATGGAGTTGCCAAGGCACACTGTTACGCAAAGCCATTTGTGCTGCTGCTGCTGCACTTTGATACTAGTCATGCTTGCAGTATTGTTCTGTTTAGTTAGAAAGCAATAAACAGAATGTATCTTTTACGATCAAAACAAAGCTGCTTTAATGGCCTATACCATTGCTCTATGTGAAAATGCAATGATGCCCAGCCAAAACAAGCCAAGAAACCATTTATTCGTGCAACTATACAACGAACATGGTATCTATATCGGACACAAACTCAAAAAGTCATAGAGTCGGGTAGGGTAATGTATCGTGCAATGTACATATGTATCATCCTCCAATTTGATCGGGTGGCTTATCTCGGAAATGCAATTTATTATAACGAAATCCACGATTCTGGATTCTGGGTTTTGTTTTCTGTTTATTAGTAAACTGCTCCATACTCTCGGCGCGTGGTGATAAGAATCAAATATTTGTCACAATTGACATGGGGGGGGATGTGTGTGGAAATCGCTCCTATCAAGCATAACCCACCGGGGGCAAGGAAGTGAATTATGAAGGACGTGAGTGACATATTAACATTCGCACACGAAAGCTGTAGGCGAATTATCTTGTTTCTCATCGGTCTTGTCAGTGTTTTCTAAAATTAGCAAAAAGGCTAGGTCACTCTGCTTTCATGGCTATCCATTCCACCCTTATGATGTTGTGTGTTGTTTTTTAGGATATGATATCGTGTTCCTGGGAAAGCAACAACAGGGCGCGGCAACATAGTACAAGCGAAAGGGTAAAACCAGGTGCAAAACAAGAAGAATTGACGCTTGATATCACCAGCCGGCGGTGGTAAATATTGATACTTGTTTGCTGGTTACACTAATGAAAATAAGGGTGTTTGTTAGTCGATGAATAGCTTCTGAACTGAGGTATTCATGTTTGTCGGATTCCGATAAGGAGCACGGCGGCGCTAAATGTGATCGATGATGGGTGTACCAGAAATGGGCTGTCAGTCAATCCTCTTAAGACCGATGTCGTTCTCTTTACGAGACGGAGGAAAAATACTGACATGACTCAGCAGGTACTAAAAGGCACTTCCATCCCGATATCCAAGGAGGCTAAGTATCTAGGAGTCATCTTAGATAGTGAGCTTCTCTGGTCAAAACATGTTGAGTCAAAAACCACCAAAGCGCTGTCAGCTTTCTGGCAATGCAAAGGAGCTTTTGGCAAAACATGGGGGCAAAGGTCCTCTGGACCTACACGGCAATTATAGGACCTATAATCTCATATACATCGGTTGTCTGGTGGAACAGACTAAAACGCAAACACGTCGTAGCCTCTTTCACCAGACTTCAAAGAACGGTTTGTCTCAGCTGCACGGGGGCTTTCCCCAGCACGCCGGGCGCTGCTCTAGATGTTATGATGAACCTTCCACCTCTTGATATATTTATCAGAGGGTGTGCTCTGAAAGCCATGTCTCGTCTGAAGAGAAATGGCTTTTGGTACAATTCGCATAGGAATAACGGTGTGCTTGCGCAAGAATTGTCCTACGACCCCTGTCTCATGGACATGCCTTCTGACGCACTGACGCCCGTTATCCTATTGCTTCGTAATTTCACAGTCGAGTTTCCATGGCGTCAGGATTGGCTATGGCTGACTACTGAATCTGGAAAGGATAGTCTTCGCATTTCACGGATGGCTCCTGATCTGGGCGGGGGTCCGGTGCTGGGGTCTTCTTTGAGCGCGAAAACATCCGACTGCACTTCTCCTTAGGAAAATATGCGTCTGTCTTCCGATCAGAGATATACGCAATCCTAATGGCCATGCACTATGTTGTGAAGCACAGGTGGAAGGGGGGAAAGTATATGCGTATGTAGTCACAGCCAAGCTGCACTAAAAGCTGTGTGTAACCCCTTAACTAGCTCCAAATTAGTGCTTGAACTCAAGTCCTTCTTGAACAGAGTCGGCAGACTAAATTCATTAAGGCGTGTATGGGTTCCAGGCCACTCTGGGATCCCAGGAAATGAGACTTCTGATGAACTCGCTAGAATGGGTTCAGAGGAGAGCTTCTCAGGACCTGAACCCGCTCTAGGTCTACCTGCGGCCACGGTAAATTCCTACATTAACGATTGTGTATTTAACACACACAACCGTAGATGGAGGGATTGCCCAGGTTGCAGGATGACTAAGCGCGTATGCCCTGATGTCTGCAAAAAATCTGCAGCATTCCTCCTGTCTTTAAGGAGAATCGACTGCAGAAGGCTTGTGGGAGTTATCACGGACCATTACACTTTTGCCAAGCATCTCTACGTGCTCGGCATCAGTGAGACGCCTACCTATGCTGCATGTGGCGAAGAGGAGGATGATTCCGCAGAGCATTTCCTCTGTTATTGTCCCGCCTTTGCTCGCATACGGTGGCGCACCCTTGGAGCCGACGTGGTGTGTGCCGAATCCCTTAGCTCTACATCACTGAAGCTCCTTCAAATTTTTCTCCGGAAAACGGAGAAAATACAGTAATGTAAGGTGTCTGTCTGGAGTACAATGGACCAGTGATTGCGTCTGAGTGCTCCAGCGGATAGCAGAAGCCTTCAACAAACAAGAAAAAAAAAAAAAAAACAAAAACGATCTACGTTGTTTTTTGACCTTCGACCTTGGGCCTTATTTTAGTCTTTTACTTGGTTAGCTACCTCTCATGTGTTCTTTCTCTCGTAACGAATCAATAAATCCGAAATTGTATGGGAGTTGAAGGCTTTTTCAATGATCTGATTGCACGCAAGCGAGTTTAAGAGGGTCAACAGAAATGGTTCAAGCATTCGCTGTTTCTCAGATTTGAGAATTTATACAATGACCATTCTAAAGCCTTAATAGTGGTCATCCTCCTTCCAACTCAGTCTGATTTGCTTATTGGAAACTTTCATTTGACCACCCTATCGCATCCCATCCAGATCATCATTTTTAGCGTTACCACGTATTAATCATCTCTACGGCAAACTCTTCCACAAATGACAGTTTGATGCAAATTATGCGTTTTTTCTCTGCTCATCACCGTTCCGTGCTCTTTGTTTTCCACTGTCCGATCGCTCATTTTGGTTTCTGATAATTGTCCGAGAACAGTTAAACAGTCGTTAGGTAGTGGACATGAATTCTTGGCCCCGAATCGGATGCAGTTGTTTTTGTTGATTCGTATAATTTACACATAAACGAGAATGTATTCAACTTGTTTCGATTAACGGCGGGGCGTCAGTGATGATTGACCAAACTAGGTCTTGCCTTGACTAGAAGATCACTTGGGAACTGGAGTAGTAGTTGCTTGAGTCAGTTGGTGATGGGCAGGTTTCTAGGTAACCTGTGTACCTGCTTACTTAACTTACTCGTATAAGCTCTCTTATGATGACTGCTATCAGTTGCTTTGGGAAATACCATACCAAACCGGATGCTAGCAATTTTTTCCAACTAGTTAGTCCACCGCGTCTCAATCGGAAATGTGTATGAGTATGAGGACCTACAAAGCACATGTTGCGTTTGTCCGTTGTGTACCTTGAAATTTGAACAACGTTCAGCGTCCAAACCTGTTTAGGATACGCAGAAAAACAGGCAAGTCGGGTCGAGCGATTTTTGTTAAATGAATGGTTCCACTACCCTTACCTGGTCCTCATATTTCCTTAGTCTCTCTTCTTTAATACTCTTGGTTGGAGCTATTATTTATTTTGGTATTATGAGCTGTAAGAGTTCTTGGGATGACTGAATCTGTTCAGAATGCGTAGCATCCTGCGATCGTTTGTTTAAATTAATTGTTTTCGCGTAAGTTTTAGTCCCTATCGCTCGGTGTACGTTTTTTTGTTTTAAGATGTTCTTTGTAAGGGAACTGAGAGTAGATAATTACCCCGGAGAAGCGGCCCATAAGAGAGATTTTGGGACTTTACGTTTTAAAAGCGTTTGATGGGAGCGTGCTCCCAACCTGGTCAACAACAACATTGTCCTATGGGCTCTAAAGAGCTTTGAACCCTACAAGTCTCCAGGACCGGATGGGATTATACCGGCAGAGCTCCAGCAGGTAGCAGATCTCATTCTTCCCTGGCTTGTGGTAATATACAAGAGTTGCCTCTCCCTATCCTATATCCCCGTGAGCACCGTGGCGCCGTGGGTAGTGTGTTGGCCTCCGACGCCGATGACACGGGATCGAATCCCGACACAGCCATGTCATCGAACGTATTTTTCACGGTGCTTCTCCTCAGCGGGGTTCTGGCAAAACCCCCTGTAGTAAAATTGTCATGAAAAGCTTCTCGAAATTCGCCCTTCGGAACCGGCAATAAACTGTAGGTCCCTTTCGCCTATAGGAGAATGAAATCACACACAACATGGGTGATTGAGAGAAGCTCGGCTCAGGTTCTTCATGGACTGTAATGCCAACATACATACATACAATGTCGCTGTGTCCCGGTACCCAGATAAGCTGTATGTTGAACTGTTCTGCCATCTCGTTAAGAGATCTGCGACAGTCGAGACTAGATTTTGATGTGTACACAAAGGACTCCAGCGACTTTAAGGCTGCTTGACTGTCTGTGAGAATGCGAATATCCGTGGTGGATATTACGTTCCACTTCAGCCAAGACAAAGCCCCTTTTATTGCCAACAGTTCCGCCTGGAAAACGCTGCAGTGATCTGGTAATTTTAGAGCTTTATGTAGCTTGAGTTGTTTGCAGAATACTCCACTGCCCACCCCGTCTTTGGTTTTAGACCCGTCAGTGTAGAAATCCACACAGTTTCGGCGCGGTTGAGTTTGCCGGGTCCAGTTCTTCCTGTCCGGATAGATCATCGTAAAGGTTTTGTCCAAGACTATGGTGGGTTCCGTGTGGTCTAGGTTTTCTGTCATAGTTATCCTGTTTTGCAGGATGGAGGAGTGGCCAGTGACATAGCTCGCCCATTTCGAGTTGGCTTTTAGTCTTATGGCCGTGTGTGTTTGTGGCAATTTGCTTACCGAAAATATCGAGTGGTGGAAGGTCTAGTATCATGTTAAGCGCAGCCGTTGGTGTGGACCTGAGGGCCCCGGTAATGCACATACATGCCATCCTTTGTACCTTCTCGAGTTGTTTGTGGTATGTTGTCTTGTCTAGTGCAGTCCACCAGACTATCACTCCATACATTAGTATGGGTCTAACGACGGTGATGTAGAGCCATAGGGTGATCTTGGGGTTGAATCCCCATTTTTTTCCTAGGGCTTTCTTACATGTATAGAGAGCTATTGTGGCTTGTGTTGCTCTTCCAAGTTAATTTCCTATCGAGTATAATGCCAAGGAATTTGGCACTAGGGGAGTAGGCTAACCTGGTATCGAGCAGAGTGATAGAGCAGTTTTCCGGGATTTTGTGCTTTTTGGTAAAAAGCACGAGCTCCGTTTTCTGTGGGTTAATCCTGAGCCCGTTACTATGCGCCCATTTGCACAGAAGTGAGAATGCCGTTTGCATGCGGTCATTCAGTGTATATAGGTATTTACCTGAGATTGTGATGGCAACGTCATCGGCGTAGGCAACAACGTCCACGCCTTCTTTCTCCAGTTTGATTAGTAGTTCGTTTACAACTACATTCCAGAGAAGAGGTGAGAGGACCCCACCTTGCGGGGTTCCCTTGGTAACTACTCTAGTAGTTACTAGGCTTCCCCACTTATAGTGAATCTTGCGTGTTAATAACAACTCGTTGATCAGCTCTATCAGAGTCCTCTCCACCTTTAGCTTTTCTAGCCCTTCTATTACTGCTTTCGGAGTGACGTTGTTAAAAGCGCCCTCTATGTCTAGGAAGGCTGTTAGAGTATATTCTTTGAGATGGATTGATCTTTCGATTTTTCTCACTAATGTGTGAAGAGCTGTTTCGACCGATCTACCTTTACAGTAGGCGTGCTGTGCCTTAGAAATTTGGGAGGGATCCAAGCTGTGCCGTATGTGTAGGTCTATAAGCCTTTCTAAAGTTTTTAGAGCGAAGGATGATAGACAGATAGGCCTTAGCTCCTTGGGGGAAGTGTGAGAATTCCGGCCGGCTTTGGGGATGAAAATTACCTTTGCGCACTTCCACTTTTCTGGAATGTGACTCCAAGCTAGGCATCCTTTAAAGATTATCTCTAGCCAGTTAGTTTGTTCGATGGGGTAAATTTCATCTGGACCCGGCGATTTATAGGGCTTGAAGCTTTTTAATGCCCATATAATTTTCTCTCTGGAGATAATGTGTTCGTACTGCCCTTCTATCGCAGAGGAGGTATGAGTCCCTCGCGAGTGCACTGGGTCTTGCGATTCAGAGCAGCCAGGGAAGTGCACGGAACCCCGATAAACCCTCTCTGCCATAACAGTCAGAGATAAAATGAAGCGTTAGCGGTAGTTTAGATTAGTAGGAAACACCTCACGATAGTGTAGTGTACGGCTGATATGACTGTAGGTTCGTCATCATTCTTGTCACCAATTTTTTCGTCGCAAAAACAGAAACTCCTCATCATACCCCTGAACATATTTTCCAGTTTTATATTACATTCCCTAAAACGTCAAAAAGAAGAAGAAGACGATGACGACGACGACGGAGAAGACTACCAACTGGCTAAACGAAGAAAAGTTGAGAAAACAATGGCAAGAGAACAACACCACCACCACGTCGTCGTCGTCGACAGCTGACAACGAGATGGTGGCAACGTTAATATGTTTTTCATCATGTTGTTTACGTCTTCTTCTCATGTTCAAGTTTCTTCGAAAATACGTAGAAAGACAATCGTAAACATAATAGCCGGGCCCACAGTTCTTATGTTTTTCATAATGATGATCATCGTCTACTTGTGCGTAGCCTACGTATGTAGCTCTTTCTTTTCCAAAAACCAAGACCACTATCGTGCCACACGCGTTTTTTTCTCCTCGTTTCGTAAGGACATTACAAGGTTTAGTCGTTTGGTAGACGATTTATTTATTTTGGTCTAGATACGGAGGAGAACGATTTAAACTTGTTTTGTCGAAGTTGTTAAAATTGTTGTTTTCGATAGGACTATTGCTCGACTGTTGTTGTTCTTTACTCACATAGCTCGGATAGCTTTTTTTGCGATCCCACGTAAGGGGGACATTACGTGTAGTACGCGCAGCTGTCCCACCTACTATACCAACGAGTCGAGTACCTACGCGTGATACAAATACGTATCAAGCAATAATGGTTGCCTATTATCTGTTCCCCTCTTAGCGATATGTTTTGTTTAATCATTTTCTTCATCGATAATGTTTCCTGTTCTCTTCTGTTTTGTTTTATTACTTGATTGCGTTGCTTGTGTATTTCAATCAAGTTGATTAGGTTTAAAGGAAAGGAAAGCGTTGGCGTCGGATGGGGGAATGAGGGTGAGAAAAGTGCGCAGAAACTTTGTTTCCCTCTGTTGGCGGCAAGACCAGAGGGGAAGAAACCTATGGGATTGAATGGTATTGGACTGGAGGTGATTAGGCGGTGCCCCTATCATTCCTCGATATAGGCTATAAAGGCGTGGCAGATTGTAAATACCAAACGAAAACTGATTACAACCTTATCGGTGTTTACATGATTTTGTAGTGTTGCTTTAAGACAAGTTTCAAAACTGATTCAAGTACGATCGCTCAATAAAAGTCGTGCGAGGGTCGATTGTGAGATCTCAGACAATCACGGTTTTCTGTTTGTTTGCCCTCCAACGAAACCTATCTGTACCTATGGGAAAATTAAATCACACACAACATGGATGATTGAGAGAAGCTCGGCTCAGGTCCTTCATGGACTGTAACGCCAACATACATCCATACATCTGTACGTTTTCCATACAAAGCATTGCCTTTTAGTTGTGGGCTGTAAGGAGTTGAAGAAATGCACAATCTTCTTCTGGCCTTAAGACATCAATTGTGGACACAGTAAACCTGTGATGATATCGGTCTCACATGGAGGATAACGTGTAACTCAATTTTCTAATCATCACAGATGCAGCAATTTGCAAAACAAAATTTAATTTATCATTCCGCTGATATCCTTGGATGTTTGTGGCTTTCGCATTCGCCCATCCTGTGGCCTTCAGTTCTACGTGTTTAATCCCAACATGAGCGCTTTACTCACGAATAGAACTTCCCATCTTCTTGTGCTAGCGTTCCAGCTAGCCAGTGTGTGAGACTATAACCCACTAGGACCACCTCCTGCTTCTGGTCCCCGGTTGCCCACGGTACCACCGTAAGCATTTCGTCATGGGGTCTTCTCTCCACGCATTTGCGTTTGGCTATGTATCAAGTCTGGATAATGTCCTGACGGGTGTTGTAAGTTTGTGTCTGTGACGTTGAATTCGTTATGTTCGTCCGCGTGTCAAGTGTACGTACTTTGTTATATGTTTACTTGGCCTTGTGGATGCATGTATCTGCGTATGTCTGCTTGTCTGTTCATTTGCGTCGGTACATTGTGCTGTACAGCTGCGTAGTCGCTTGCTTCCACTCTGTTTGCGTTTTCTTCCCTTACTCTTCTTTCTCGCTCTAGTCTGCCTAACTCCTGGCATATGTCTTTGGCATAAGCGCTCGCTGCGTTCCACTTGTTTTCCGTTTCTAGCTTATGGTGTACTAGGTTCTCTGGGGTTGGTGTTTCACCCAGTGGGCAGTGAAAGTATGTGTACGTGCTCCGCGTCTTCAGGGATATTTCTGCACTTTTGGCACGTGGGGGAGTCGACCTTCCTGCACTTGTACAGGTATGACTTGAAGCAACCATGTCCCGTAAGCAGTTGGGTGAGGTAGAAGTTTACTTCACCAGGTCTGCGGTTCATCCAAGCCTCTATGCTCGGGATAAGGCGATAAGTCCAACGGCCCTTAGTTGAGAGATTCCAGCGTTGTTGCCACTCAGCTAGGCTTCTACTTCTTCCTCTTGTGTTTGCTTCAGCATGGGTTAGCCGTTCCTCCTGTCTATTCGCTACAAACTTTTCCTGCAGTTCTTTCGCGAGTATATCAATAGGTAACATACCTGCTATGACGCAGGCCGCGTGTTCCGAGGTTGTGCAATAAGCGCTGCTTATTCTTAGCGCACATAATCGGTTTACTGCTGAAATTCTTTTTTTATATGAAGTCACCTTCATAGCTCCGGCCCAAACTGGCGATGCATAAAGCACTGCGGATGTGACTACATTAGTTAGAAGTAGTCTACGGCTGTATCTTGGCCCCCCTAAATTCGGCATGATCCGCGCAATGGACGTATGGTCTCACACGAGAGGATTTGTTGCTTACATACTCCAGGTGTTCTTTAAATGTAAGTCTTGAGTCTATCATAACGCCAAGATATTTGATAGTTGGCTTAGATGTTATTTCATGCCCACCCACTGAGTGCGTGACCGTCTCTCGTTTCTTTCTGCTGGTAACGAGGACCACTTCGGTTTTTTGTTCACCTAGCATAAGGCCGACTGACGTTAGCCACTGCCGAACAGTCCAAATGGCTTCGTTGCTAATTTGAACAACTTCTTCCAGTAATTTTGCAGTGACCACTATTGCGATGTCATCCGCAAATCCGACAACTTTAGCCTCAGCTGGTATTTCAAGTCGGAGCACGCCGTTCGTACATCAGGTTCCACAGTATCGGACCCAGAACTGAGCCCTGGGGGACTCCTCCAGTTAATGCATATTCCTTCACACCATCGTCTGTTTCATAAAACAACACCCTATGCCGGAAGTAGTTTCTTGAAGTTCCACTGATGTACCCTCATATTTCGGAGTGCTTCAAGTAAATGTTTCCAAACCGCCGTGTTGAACGCGTTTTTAACGTCCAACGCGCCTCTCCTCTCTCCTACATCGTCTTCCTTCTATGGCCCTTTTCGCAGTGTCGACTACTTCCCTAATGGCATTCACCGTCGAGCGTGCTTTCCGGAAGCCATACTGGCGTGCTGATAGTCCGCCTGCTTCTTCAATCGCAGCTTCACATAGACCTGGCGACTACAGAAAACCCCAAAAGAAAAAGGCTGACGGGGTCAAATCGCACGATCTCGGTGGTCAATTTACATCACCTCCATGAGAAATGACCATGCCCTCGAATTTACCGTCGAATTTCTAATGTGGCGCGAGCTGTGTGGCACGTAACGCCGTCTTGTTGAAACCACGTGTCGTTGGTGTCCATATCATCTAATTCAGGCTAAAAGAAATCGGAAATCATTAGCCTACATATAACGCTCGCCGTTGACGGTGATGGCCTCGCCAACATCGTTCTCAAAGAAATATGAAGTTATGGACCGATGACGCCGCCAACGTAAAATCCGCACCAAACCGTGACTTGCGGGATGCATTGGACGCTATTGGATCTCATGTGGATTGGTATCGTCCCAAATTCGACAATTTAAATTGTTAACGTGCCCATTCATTCAGAAATGGGCCTCATCGCTGAAGATGATTTGCCGATGAAATTTAGGGTCAGATTCCAACTGCTCCAAAGCCCATTCTATGTCTATGGTCGTTTACCTTCAGCTCCTGGTTCGTGACTTGGGCTTGTACGGGTACAGGCCCAAGTCACGACACAAAATTCGCCAAGTTGTGGTATACGAAATGTCGAGTTCTTGTGAGCGACGCGCAATCGACAGCCTTGGATTTTTCTGCATATTTTTACGGATAGCGGCGATGTTTTCGGCAGATCTTGCGTTTCGACGACGTACGGATTTACTGAACCAATCGACTCAAATTTATCCACCACACTGCAAATAGTCCTCCCCGTAGGACAATTATTTACTTCCTTTGATGGCGCTACAGTTCGGGGGGAACCAGGGCCTCAACCAACAAGCCTCTCCAGCCGGCCCAATCTTCGGCCAGCCGCTTCCGGTGCCGCACGCCCAGTTGGTTGAGGTCCCCTTCCACCTGTGCGCGCCACCTTAAATGCGGTCGTCCTCTGCTGCGTCGTCCCTCGGGGTTGGAGTCGAATACTCTTCGGGTCGGAGCGTTGATGTCCATTCGCTCTACATGGGCTAGCCATCTTAGACGTTGGATCCGAAGACGTTTAACCAGGCCGATGTCGCTGTATAGCCCGTACAGTTCTTGGTTGAATCTCCTACTCCATTCTCCGTTTACACAAACGGGACCAAAGATTGCACGCAGAATTTTCCTCTCGAAACGTCCAAGAGCCTCTTCATCCGCTTTTGATAACGTCCAAGCCTCAGCGCCGTAGAGGAGGACCGCGATGATTAAGGTTTTGTAGAGGGAAATCTTAGTTTTTCGAGAGAGGGCTCTACTACTCAATTGCCTCTTGAGCCCGAAGATGCAGCGATTGGCAAGAGTTATTTTGCGTTTTATCTCAGCGCTGGTGTCGTTGCTGCTTGTCACCATCGAGCCAAGGTAGACGAAGTCCTTGACTACTTTAAAAATATAACTGCCGAAGGTGACGTTCTGACCAAGACGTCGGTGTTGGGCGTCTTTCTTGGATGACAGCATATATTTGGTCTTGTCCCCATTTACCCTTAGACCCACTTTCGCCGCTTCTGCTTCAATGCTTTTGAACGCCTCATTGACGTCTCGCTTTGTTCGTCCAATAACGTCAATGTCATCTGCGTAGGCAAGCAATTGTGTGGACTTGAAGTAGATCGTACCTCTTGTATTGGCCGCAGAGTCCCGCACGATCTTTTCAAGAATAATGTTGAAGAAATCACATAACAGTGCGTCACCCTGTCTAAAACCTTTTTCAACATCAAAGGGGTCGGTTAGTTCACCCCCGACCTTAATGGAGCAGCGAGAGTTCTCCATAGTCATCCTGCATAGTCTGACGAGTTTGGCAGGAATGTTAAAACATGACATGGCTTTGTATAGCTCGTCTCTATAAACACTGTCATACGCGGCTTTAAAGTCGACGAAAAGATGGTGCGTGTCGACCTGGAATTCATGGGTCTTCTCCAAGATCTGCCGTAGTGTAAATATTTCGTCTATCGTGGATTTTCCTGGCCTGAAACCACACTGGTAGGAGCCTATCAGATTGTCCACGAACGGTTTCAGGTACTTACACAGTACGGCAGAGAGAATCTTGTACGCGATTTTCAGGAGGCTTATCCCTCTGTAATTGGCGCAGTCATAGGGGTCTCCTTTCTTATGGACCGGGCAAACGATACTGAGATTCCATTCATCGGGCATGCGTTCTTCCGACCATATCTTGCAGATGAGTTGGTGCATGTTCCTAACCAGCTCATCGCCAGCTGCTTTAAACAGCTCCGCGGGGAGTCCGTCTGCTCCAGCAGCTTTATAAGGCTTAAAGTAGGACAATTATGGGCCCCGTAAAATGGGCGAAGCGCGCGGAATGTTGCCCGAACAAAGCACCCATTTCGATAAAACAATTTCATCATTTGCACGTGATGTTGAATGTTATGTCCGTCCATGGTGATTTGGCAGAAGAGACTGAACAAATTATAGTCAATTTGAAAGATGTATCTTCAACAATATAGCCGCTATTAACTGTCAAATCTGGAGAAGTCCTTATTGGATGAGCCATTATAGAGAAGCTCTACCGGGAAGTCTCGATGCTCGCATTCGATTGTTGTTTATCGACGTCATATTTTGTTCGACTCCGTCCGTCTACATTGGTAGTGGTCCAGATCACATTTGATTTCCCGAGAAGTTTAAACAGCAAATATACTGATGGAGAACCATGCGTCGTCTAATGCCTAAGGCATAATGCCTAACAAAATACAGATCACGCAATAACGAACGTATGTATATCGATCCACAAGTGTGTGTCGAAATGACTTCAATAATTGGCCGTTAATGTGATTTAATGTACATGTCATTAAACAGGTATCGAAGACTAGAATCTGGTTGATAATACATTTCAGTCGGCTTATGCAATTCGTAGTAATTACTTCGGCCTTCTGGAAAGGCCCGATGATGGTTGGTTAGGTGGCTCACTTCTATTACTCATGGAACCAATTTGTATTGATGTCTGTTTCGAATAGATCCGGTAGTTCACCAAAGAAGTATTCTCCCAGAAATCATCTTCGTGTGGAGGCTAGGGCAGGCCAATTGTATAGGGGATGGGATGGAGAATCTTCGTCTTCCTCATCATGACACCTACTGTAATAGTCATTATATGGCAGTCCTAATCCAGCGGCATGTTTCCCTAAGCGCAATGTCCTCTTAGGACTCCGATTAAGCTGCTTATACATTGCCTGCGTATTTTTAGCAGGCTAGTGGTTCTACGTTGACAGTACCTGAGCCAGATTTGTCTCGCATAGTGGCATGTATCTGTGGGGGAGGGAGCGAGCAAACAGAGCAAAGAAGTTGATCGCGTTTAACATGGCAAACGCCAGCTCAATCCAAGTTGACACATAGCCTCCGCGTAGTGAAAGAGGAACCTGGCCCTTCAGGCTGTGGGTTGCGCTCAGGGTTAACATGCCTATCGCATAAAACCAAAGCTTGTTCAGAGACAACCAACAGCCTCGGATACGGACGGATTATATGTTGACCACCCCCGCAAACGTCTAAAAGGAAACGAATTCCGGATCTGCACCTGGAACGTTAGGTCCCTCAACAGACCAGGCGCAGCCGGACAACTGGTCAACTCTTTGGACTGCTATAAGGCAGACATTACCGCGCTCCAAGAAGTTCGATGGGATGGGCCAGGCAAAAAGCGGATGAAAAATGATGGATGATATATACTACGGAAACTGCTACAGAGAAAATAGACAACGCTTATTCGGATGCGGATTTGTTGTTCGAGGCAGACTCGGGAAAAAAGTCTTAAGCTTCCAGTATGTAAGCGAACGCCTCATAACTATCCGCATCAAGGCCAATCTCGGCAATATAAGCTTAATATCAGTCCGCGCCCCACAGAGAAGAAAGATGACCGACATAAAGACGACTTCTATGATCTCCTAGGTCTGTGGATCGCTTTAGGAATTCACACGATAGTAGTTACTCTAGATTTAACTTTGACATATTCATTACATGAGATCCTTCTTGGGCTAGTATATGAACTCAAGCTAGACAATCCTTCCCTTGGTGAGCTAGAGTAAGTGACAGAGAACCGGATAACTTGATCGCACTATTTTGTAGGGAAAGAGCATATCTACGTCTGCTTAACAGCGTACTTGTTCAAATAAGATTTAAATTGTCGTATACCTGAAGCAACGAAGGTCGTTGCTTGGCTTGTTCCCCACAAAAGCATCTAACGAAAACGTGCTTATAAAAAACGCCATTGATATCACGTCGCAAATCTGCTTCCTTTTACTTCGATTATAATCGCATTTAATCACATGACGAAAAAACATCACATTCTCTCGTCGAAAGCGACAACGTGCCTTTTCTTTTTTGCCAATGCCTTAATAACTTTTACATTCTCTTGGCTGGAAAATACAATACCTACCTACCTACACACCCTATACCATAGGGCATTGAGCGCGAATAACAAATTAAAATCGCAACGATCGCGCAACTGCGTCGTACTTTCAGCATAAATCGCAGTTCATTTTGGAAATTTCAAGCAAAATAAACAGAAAAAATCAAGTAGTAGATACATATAAGTAAAACGAACAGAAAGCAAAAACACTTCTACACGCTATCATGAGTCGGGACGCGATTATCTCACCGCCGCCGCTGCCGGTATATTCCGAGTGTACCTATCCCGCCTCGAACACACATTGTGTCACACAAACGCAAAATAAACACGGCGGCGGCGGGTTGGAAAGAAAACAATTTCGTTTGTGTACTTTGTGTTAGAAGAGAGTACTGGCAGCCTGTCTGACGGACCCGGACCCACATTCATGAATTAAATATTTACTCGCCCAATTTAGTTTTATTTCATTTCAATGAGCCTGACATTTCGATTGTGCCCCAAGGTCATCATTGTCACTATGATTGTCTTACTTCTCCCCCTACACACACAAGTGTGTATTCTAAAACGCGTTCGTATTATATGGCGAGCTGTTAGTTAGCGGTTTTAGCAACACCACACGATAGATAATGCAAATAAAGAGGCGCTAAAGCGTCAAACTAAGCTGAAATAGTAGGCAAAATACGAGAGAAATGTATCTGTAGTTCAATGAGATACGCGCGTGTGTTGTATACTAAAATGAAAAATAATCTTGAAAACATTAACGCGAACTCACGGCTTGTTGTTTTGGTTTTTCTACTTTTTCGTCATTTCTATTTGATGTTCATGCTTTCTGTCATCGCTTGTGTTTGCCAACTTGATTGCCACGATAATATTCTATGTATTTGACTGCGCGACACGATGGCAGATCGGTGACGCGTAGGGTTATACATATATCGCGGAAAGTTTTATTTTCTATAACTACGCGCTATACATATTTTCAGCCCTAATCTTTGAGGAATCACTGGGAGGCTTCCTAGGTAGGTAGGTAGGTAGGATCGTAGCCTTCCCTGAAATGAGAAGAACACACATAGGCCAGGGAGGCCCTATTCGTGGAACCATTTTGTGCTTCTTAAGAAGTTAAGATCAGGTATCCCGACTTGCTGAACCTCTGTCAGTTCGTTAAGGAAGTAAGAGCCTAGGTATCGTGTCCTGATTGTGCAGAATGCCGGGCAAGTGCAGAGAAGGTGGTGAATGGATTCGCCCTCCTCCTCATCTAGACAGCTTCTGCAGAAATCATTCGGAACTATACCTAGTTTTTGCGCGTGACTGCCGATAAGGCATCTATGACTCTGTATATGTCAGTTCTTTTTAGGGAGATTATGATCCTTGTCCGTTGACCGTCGAGCCGGGGCCAGATTTGCCTGGTGATGACGCAGGTATGTCCCTGAGTCCATCTCCGGTTCGTCTCGGCCCTGGCGAGATTAGTAAGATTAAGTTTAATGGTTGCAAGGGGTATTCCCTCACAAGGCGCGATTGATTGTAGCGTCGTTCCCTGTTTGGCGAGTGTGTCGGCTCTTTCACTCCCTGGAATGTCGCTGTGTCCCAGTACCCAGATAAGTTGTATGTTAAACTGTGCTGCCATCTCGTTCCGTTTTACAAACATATCGCCATTCGAGAGTGCCCAAGTGATTTTAAAATCAATAAGTAAATTCATGCTCTATTGTCAAAATGACGATGACTGGCACAGCCTGAAGGGAGGGGAATCACCGCATAAGAGAATGAATTGTGAAAAACACAATTCTCACGATTCTTAAAGAAAAAACACGAAATATAGGTCGACCATTAGGCTGCGCAGACTATGGCATTCAATATTTATTCCGATTCCCATCACTGCTTAAGTGTAGCAAATAGATTTTCCACGATCAAATGACATCGAATTTAATGACTCCCATCGATAAATTATGAGAATTGTAATGTAAATTCGAATTTTCCTTTTGCTGGAGACTTTATCTCGTCGATTTAGTGTTTTCTGATATTGGAACAAATTAATTTTGTGACGCGTTACGCGGTTACGTATTCTGCTTTTCTTTAAATTTTCTTTTCTATTTTATACAACAAGTGTGATGGGGGCTTTAAGCACATATGGTTTATGTCAAAATGAAGGTAATGGTCTTGGAGACTTCAGATTTGTTGACAGTTCATGTCACGCGTGACATTCACGTTTGTTTATAGTGAAAAGTTTGACGAAATAGTGCTTTTCAGTAATTTTGTGCAATAATAACTCGGTAAGCGATCAGTTTTTTTTTTATTCTTTATTAAAATGAATAACACAAACAGGGCGGGGAGCCTTGCGTACAGTCAACATAACACTATCTAGGTTACACTGTGCCTGAGTGCAATAAATTGAACGTTCACTTATCGTCCCGTGTTGTCGTCGTCGTCTGCTTTTAATTACATCGCACGACCGCCTTTCAATCCACCTTAATACAAACTCGTTGTCGTCAGTGCAATAAATTCACATCACATTGTATCACAACAACACACGAGACCTCGTATTAAGGTAAAGCGTCATCCTTGTGGCCAGTATATGACCCCGGTGTTCCAAGTCGGTATGTACTACACTATCCTACTCGTATACATATGTAGTTAAGCAACTAATCAAGAAATGAAAGAATTATACTTCGGCACGCGATGGTTTTTATACGGGTCAAGGGATTCCTGATCCACAACATTTTGTGGTTAAGTAATTTCCTGTTATTTACTTGCATTATCCTCCGAGAGGAGCACCTTTAACCTCACCAGCCGGGCCAGCCCCAGCCTCAAGTGATCTTGACAATCCCAAAACATAAACACAAATGTGCTGGCAAGAGAAAAAGGCAACTTAAAAGCTGCAACTACGGGCCATGGGAGTGTGTTTGCTTAGCTCGATGCTAGCTCGATGCTACCCCGATGCGGTCGTCATCGATACGATTTTTATTGGACAGCAATGCACAGATATAGTTGCGCATACATACGTGCATTCGAGGTGACCGCGGTATTTTATGTTTTTGTTGTCGTTCTCGTTTCTTCACTTAAAATAAGCAAAAGACGAGAAACCAAAATTACAAAATTAATGTTTATTATACGGAAAGTCGTCCTGCATGTTTATCCGTACCCGTACGCGTACCCTATACGTATGAAGGGAAATGCCAAACTCAAACTTCAGAGTGTCCAGGTGAAGCAAAACCCAGTCCCTCAGCCGATATCAGCAGCATTTCCTTTATTTTCAATTCACCAATTTGTGTACACATCAAAAGATCACCGCGCAACGTTCCCCCTCATCTACACTGTGTCGTTTATTCCTACTCATGATGCATACAAGACGAGAGGCGGCTGTGTGATGTACATAGTTTCGTTTGATTGTCGCTGTTTTTTTCCTCTTGATTCCTTGCTTATTGCTTTTTATTTTCGGCAAACTGTGTGCATGGTTTTCGGGCTTGGGTGAGTTAATTACAGTGTGAAAGTCTGAAAAGAATATTAAGGAATTCATGTTGTCCAGAGCTGTGAGAGTACTTCGTCTTCAACAGCGTATGCACGTACAGAGGCTTCTTGTGACTGTACTCCGTCGTCGAAAGTGGCACAACTTGCGTATTTTTGGCGTGCTGAAATACGATGCGACTTGGAGAGGTTGCAAGTGGTTTCCAAGTAAAATGGTGTGTACCTATGTACATACTTCTAGGGGAGGGAGTCAATGAAGAACGCTGGTTGCTTAGAGGTACATATTTCCGCATGAGGATTTCTGAGAATTGATATCAAAGTTAAATTAATTGATATTCAACATAACCCGTTGCTGCTTTATCAGCATAAGCCGAAGGAAGACCGCCGAATAAGCAACGAATGATTAAATACTCGCAGTTTGTCCTCATAGTCGTGGTGATTTCATGATTGTATAGGCGCCACTAGCTCGTCGTCGCATTCTGTAGCCGTCCCGCCATGAAAAGTTGAATGTTTGATTAAAAAGGGCAATCATTCATTCAAATGGCTACTATGGCTGATTATGGTGCAGTGCAATTTCATTACTCATCTTTGGAGTGCATAAAGCTATTTTTCTATTCATACCATCACTAGATGTTGTACCTAAATATCTACCTGAATCGTTACGTGATTGCCTACGCAACTGTTGTCTATGAAAAGAGTTATACGACCAAGCAACATCACCTGGTAGTAATATTGTTCAACTTTTCAAATGAAAACTGTTGTCGAAATGGGCTATCAATTCTAAGACTCGACCATATGGTCATTGGGTCCCTGACAACTATGTACAGTACATAAAGGCAACCGTTTTACATATTCACGTGACCCCTCCGATAAAATGCTCTTCAGTCAAAGTGTTTCTGTCTGTCTTTTAACCAACATCGAAGCCCAAGAAGAGATCTAACAACGAAGCGGCTGGTAAGTTGGACACTGTCAGTGAATAGTCCGAGGCCATTATGTGAAGAATTCCTCTCGGGCAGAATCTGTTACGAATTCGGGGTATTTTCTCCCCTCTTCTTCTTCTTCTTCTTCTTCTTCGGCGTTACAGCTCTTGGCGAACTTGTGTCCCCTTTAAAATACCTTTCCAACAAGCACGGTCTTCCGCCAGCAGTCTCCAGTGCCGCAGGTCTAGTTGGTTGAGGTTCTCTTCCACTTGCATACTCCACCTTAAATTTGACACCCTCAACCGCGTCGTCCCTCAGGGTTGGATTCAAATACCTTCCGGGCCGGAGGTGTGGTTTCCATACGCTCTACATGAGTCATCTTAGGCGTTGGATCCACAGACCCCCTGCTACGTTCATGTCGCTGTACAGCTCGTACAATTCACTATTAAATCTTCTCCTCCACTCCCCATTTATGCAGATCGAGCCGAAGATCGTACGCCGACTTTTTTTTCACTCAATACGACCAAGGGCCTCCTTATCCGCCTTCGATAAGGTTCATGTCTCTGCGCCATAAAGCAGGACCGGGTTCATAAGGGCCTTGATTTTCCGGGAGAGAGCTCTGATTCTCGGTTGCCTCCTGATTCCAAAGAAACAGTGGTTGGCAAGAGTTATTCTACGTTTGATTTCAGCACTGATATCATTGCTGCATGTCACTTCGGAGCCTAGGCAGATGAAGTCCTCGACTACCGCGAAATTATTCCTGCCAGTATGTAGGCCGTGGCCAAGTCGCCGGTGGTCCGTGTCCCTTTTCGACGACAGTATATATTTCGTCTGGCCCTCATCTACTGCCAGTCCCATTTTAGCCGTTTCCTCCTCAATGCTCGTAAAGCCTTCAATGACATCTCGCTGAATTTGTCCAATTACGTCAATGTCATGTGCATATGCGAGCAGTTGTACGAACTTGAAAAAGACCGTGCTCCTTGTATTAACCAGTGAGTTTTGCACGATGCATTCAAGGGGATGTTGGAAAAGTTACACTATAGCGGGTCGCTCTGTCCAAAAACCTTTAAGTCGCTTCCGACCTGTACAATCTGCCGAGTTTGGCAGCGTTGCTAAAACCAGACACGGCGCTGTATAGCTCGTCTCTTTCTACGCTATCGTATGCGGCGTTAAAGTCGACAAACAGGTGGTGTATGTCGATCTGGAACTCGTTGGATTTTTGCAGGACTTGCCGCAGTCTGAATACTTGACCGATAGTGGACTTCTCGGGCCTGAAACCACAGTTAATTAACGAACAGTTTCAGGCGTTCACACAGTGCAGCAGGGAAGACCTTACAAGTGATGTTCAGGGACCAACTCCATACTATGAGAAACATGTCCATACCATAATGCTATCACCACCATGCTTTATAGTCTTTTTGGTGTACTTAGAATGCAGTTCAGCGTTGGGTGATCTATCCACATCCGATACGAACAAAGTGAACTTCGATTTATCACTCCAAACTAACAGCACATGAAGGCACCAAAAAGTGACATGAGGGCACCAAAAAGTTTCGTCACTTTTTGGTGCCCTCATGTGCTGTGTTGAGCAGCAAATATGTTTCGTTGCTTATTGTGTTTTTTGCTGAGTAGTGGCACTTTTCTGGGTGATCATGATTGGAGGTTAAACTCCATTAATCGTCTTCGGACAGTTCTGCAAGTTGTTTTCCCGCAAAATTTTCCGTGACGTTACAAAAGGACCTCGTTTTGTACCATTCCCAAAGTGCAACCTACCGTTCTTGAGATAGAACGTACGAATATCCTTTGCTTTTTTCTTCCATTAGTCTTCCGAACAATGCACGCTACGTCCCATTTCTGGGTAATAAAATAAATAATATCCGTTATTTCACTGGTCCTATTATATCCCAATAGTATCAACCATTTTGAGGGCGCCGTGGTGTGTTGGACCCTGACGCACGATGAGCGAGCTCGGATCCCGATAACATCAACGCCATCGAATGTTTATTTCGCGGCGTCCCTCCTCGGCGGGGTACTGGCAAACCCCCTCCCGTAGTATACTTGCCTTGAAAAAGCTTCTCGACCCCCACCGTTCGGAGTCGGCATTAAATTGTAGGTCCGTTTCGCCTATGTAAAAAATAAATCACACACAACATGGGTGATTGAGAGAAGCTTGGCTCTAGTCCTTCATGGGCTGTAACGCCACCAAAAGAAGAAGCAGTATCAACCGTTTTCTTTGTTTTCCCCAGATTCACTTCGCTATCAATGTGTGTATTTATTTTTTTGTCCAGACTGTAGATGACATAAACTGACATTTCAGGACAATTTTTTATAACGGTAAACCGTTCTGTTGGGGTCTTTTATACTCGGTACGTACCTACTTACCACAAGATATCGTAAAGAGAGAAAAAAAAAATATTACAGAATTGTATGGTAGAGTAAGTTGTATCTATTTTTTTGTCCACAACTGTATGTACAGGGTGGGCCAAATACAAGTTTCTTTTGTAAAAGTGCAACAAAATGAACAAAATTAATTCTTTTCCATGTATTATAGCTTATTAGTAGGAACAAACATTCCCATGAATTATGAAATGCCATGTCGTTCAAGTGGCTGCCTCGGCTAGCTTCGCAGTAGCGCATTCTGTCACTCCAATTTTCCAAGACCTGGTTGATGGTTTCGGGTTGTAGCTCACGGATTGCTTGGATGATATTGGCCTTAAGTGCTTGAATTATTTTCGGATTGTTGGCATAACATGGTCCTTCACGGTTCCCAAAAAAAAAAAAAAAAAAAAAAAGTCCAAAGATGTCCAATCGCAGCTCCGAGGCGGCCAATTGACATCGCCAAGACGGCTGATAAAACGATTTGGGAATTTGGTGCGCTAAAGATCGATTGTATCATGGGCTGTGTGGCATGACGCGCCATCCTGCATGAACCAGCGGTTGTCCAAATCCGTGTTTTAAATTTCATTAAAAAAAGAAAGTCGGTTAACATGGCTCTGGAACGGCCACCGTTGACCGAAACGTTCCCAGCCTCACTTTCGAAGAAAAATGGTGCAATTATGCCACCACTCCACAATCCGCACTAAATTGTCACACTCTGTGGAAGCCCATCCGGGCCCCAGATGCGGCAATTTTGTTTGTTAACGTAGCCGCAGAGAAGTAAATGCGCCTCGTCAGAAAAGATGACTTTTCGCCCAAAATCGTTGTCTAATTCAAAGTGCTCTCAGGCCCAAACTGTGAAGCGATAACGAAGCGGATAATCGCGCACCTTCAATTGCTGAGTCAATTGGATCTTGTAAGCGAATAATCCGTGATCTTTGTGCAGAATTCTCCTCAGGCTAGTGCGCGAATTGTTGAGCTGTTGAGATCGATGGCCAGTTGATGTTCGTGAATTGAGTCTCACACTCTCGGCCACAGCAGCCACATTCTCATCTATGCGCACCGTACGACGACCATGAGTGTTGTCCACTAGCATACCAGTCTCACGAACTTATTGTACAAACTTGCATACAGCAGTTGCGGTGGGTGCTTCATTTCGGGCAACATTTCTATCCAAAAAACGCACTGTTTGGGCTACACAGCACTCACACTTTGAAAATAAGTTTTCAATATTTCCGAACGTTGTTCAAGCCTAAAGCGACTCATTTCGTTCCGTGGAGATATGATACTGACTTTCTGTCAAGATTTCGAGCGGGAAGGATCTGTCAGTGTCAAAATAACATATGATTTAAAAAAAAAAGGAACGCTACATATATGACCCACCCCTTAAGCGGGAACCAGTATTCAGTATCAGTGATCAGTCGTAGACGAAGTCCTTGACTACTTCAAAAATATAGCTGCCGAAGGTGACGTTTTAACCAAGACGTCGGTGTTGTCCGTCTTTCTTGGATGACAGCATATATTTGGTCTTGTCCCCATTTACCCTTAGACCCACTTTTGCCGCTTCTGCTTCAATGCTTGTGAACGCCTCATTGACGTCTCGCTTTGTTCGTCCAATAACGTCAATGTCATCTGCGTAGGCAAGCAATTGTGTGGACTTGAAGTAGATCGTACCTCTTGTATTGGTCGCAGAGTCCCGCACGATCTGTTTAAGAACGATGTTAAAGAAATCACATGACAGTCCGTCACCCTGTCTAAAACCTTTTTTAACATCATAGGGGTCGGTTAGTTCACCTCCGACCTTAATGGAGCAGCGAGAGTTAGCCATAGTCATCCTGCATAGTCTGACGAGTTTGGCAGGAATGTTAAAACATGACATGGCTCTGTATAGCTCGTCTCTATAAGCACTGTCATACGCGGCTTTAAAGTCGACGAAAAGATGGTGCGTGTCGACCTGGAATTCATGGGTCTTCTCCAAGATCTGCCGTAGTGTAAATATTTGGTCTGTCGTGGATTTTCCTGGCCTGAAACAACACTGGTAGGAACCTATCAGATTGTCCACGAACGGTTTCAGGCACCTTCACAGTACGGCAGAAAGGATCTTGTACGCATTGTTCAGGAGGCTTATCCCTATGTAATTGGCGCAGTCATAGGGGTCTCCTTTCTTATGGACCGGGCAAACGATACTGAGATCCCATTCATCGGGCATGCGTTCTTCCGACCATATCTTGCAGATGAGTTGGTGCATGTTCCTAACCAGCTCATCGCCAGCTGCTTCAAACAGCTGCGCGAGGAGTCCGTCTGCTCCAACAGCTTTATAAGACTTAAGTTTCGATATCGCTATCTTAACCTCGTCTAGGTCGGGTGGACGAGATTCTCCTTCGTCTTCGTCCATTGTGAATTGTTCGTTCTGCCTGACGGCGGCATTTTGACTATCATCGCCGTTATACAGTCAGAAGAAGTGGTCCTTCCACAATCTCAGCATCGACTGTGACTCCACTACTAGTTGTCCGTGCTCATCCCTGCAGGCTTCTGCTCTGGCTTTATAGCCGTGGCATGTTCGTTTTACTTTCTGGTAAAATTTTAGAACGTCGTTCCTGCCGTAACATCTCTCCATCTCCTCAATCTCGCGCTTCTCGTGCTCCTTCTTTTTCCTTCTCAGAAGCGCATGCTCCTCCCTCCTTTTCTGTTCATACAGCTCGCGGGCAGCCCTTGTCCGTCGATGCAATGTGGCCATGTGTTCATTCTGTTTCTCTACATGGGCCTGTCTGCACTCATCAAACCAGGGGTTTCTCGACGGTGGTGGCTCGAAACCGAGTACATCTGAGGCGGCCTCTCTAATACTGTTTTGACAACGACTCCATTGCTGTTCTATGGTTTCTGCAGATTGCATCGGGTCCTGAGAGAGCTTGAGGGAGACTTGATCGGCGAAGGTCCTGGCGGTCTCCTGCGATTGCAGCTTTCCGACGTTAAACGTTGGTGTTCTTACTCGACTCCGTTGATTCCGAGAAATTCGCATCGGTACCTTGGCTGCAACAAGGTAATGATCCGAATCAATGTTGGCTCCTCGAAAGGTTCGGACATCTAGGATGCTGGAGGAGTGTCTGCCGTCTATCGCAATATGATCAATTAGGTTGGTTGTCGATTGATCGAAAGACCGCCAGATCCCCTTATGGATGTTGAGGTGTGGCAATCGTGTACTTGCTACTACCAGGTTATGTCCCGACATGAAATCCACTAGCCTTAGTCCGTTTTCTGACGTGGTGGTGTGTAGGCTGTGTTTTCCAATGACCCGTTCAAAGATAGCTTCCTTACCCAGCTTCGCATTGAAATTTCCTAGAACGATTTTGGTGTCATAGGAGATCATAGAAGTCGTCTTTATGTCGGTCATCTTTCTCCTCTGTGGGGGCGTGGGCACATAGTAAGCTTATATTGCCGAGATTGGCCTTGATGCGGATAGTTATGAGGCGTTCGCTTACATACTGGAAGCTTAAGACTTTTTTCCGGAGTCTGCCTCGAACAACAAATCCGCATCCGAATAAGCGTTGTCTGTTTTCTCTGTAGCAGTTTCCGTAGTATATATCACAGTTTTTCATCCGCTTTTTGCCTGGCTTATCCCATCGCACTTCTTGGAGCGCGGTAATATCTGCCTTATAGCAGTCCAAAGAGTTGACCAGTTGTTCGGCTGCACCTGGTCTGTTGAGGGACCTAACGTTCCAGGTGCAGAACCGAAATTCGTTTCCTTTTTGACGTTTGCGGGGGTCGTCAACATGTAATCCGTCCGTATCCGAGGCTATTGGTTGTCTCTGAACAAAATTTTTGTTTTAAGCGATAGGGATGTTAGCCCTAAGCGCAACCCCCAACCTGGAGGTCCAGGTTCCTCTTTCCCCAGGAACAAGGGGTCGGGTCGCTGCACACATTGGTCACTACATGGCGGCTGCCAGTATAGCTATCCAGGGGAGGCCACGCGGAGGCTGTGTGTCAACTTGGATTGAGCAGGGACAGAGATCGAAGCTGGCGTTTGCCAAGTTAAACGCGATCAACTTCTTTGCTCTGTTTGCTCGCTCCCTTCCCCCCCGTGTTTTGTGTTCATTAATAATTAAATGATCTGGCGTCCAGCACAATCTATGAAAGTCACACTGTCCATTTATCTCTTCATGAAATGATTGAATAATGACAGAGCATTAACGGAATGCTGATCTATTTTCAAAGTCCTTTCTACTTTGCCAAGAACATCGACTAGGAAATACGTATCATCACTCCACCGCGAAGATTAATTAAAATACAATTTCTATAAATACTCTAGACTAGAGCCAATAGTCATCGTGCTCAGGTGGTGACCGACTATATGGCGCTTTATTAATGCCAAGGGATACGTCAGTGCATTTCCATTTGACGCTCATAATTCACGTCCACCTAACCTGAGTGCTTTTCCTTCTTCCTACCATGCCAAATCATAGGAATAGTGTGGGCTTCTTAGAAGTGAAAAGACTGTACGACATCTTTCGTAAGTAAACCCACGAGGGAATAGAAGGAGTTTCATGCAAACATGAATACAATTACGTCAAGTATCACCCTGACGACGACACATGTTAGAAGAAATGTAACTCGTTGTTGTGAAATCCTACATGAGTAACCAACTACCCAGTGGAAGACGTAAGGAAGTCCACCAAATCCGAGTATATATGTACATATGTACGAGTAATTTCCGGGGCTGTTAAGAGGGAAAATATCTGGAAAACTATGACAAACCTACGAGTATGGCGTGGCGTCTTGTCGTATATCCGTCACACGAGTAGGAGGAGCTG
Organism: Eumerus sabulonum; assembly: GCA_951905685.1. Classification (NCBI taxonomy): domain Eukaryota; kingdom Metazoa; phylum Arthropoda; class Insecta; order Diptera; family Syrphidae; genus Eumerus; species Eumerus sabulonum. The sequence continues at coordinate 10,360,910 of OX645061.1, read as the reverse complement.
GTGTTTCCACATTAAATGCGAATCTCAACTCCGATTCACGCTCATGTACATATTTGGCAATCTGTTGGCATTTTATTTTCGGCTATTTCGTTCAGCCTGCTATTTAAAGATATTTTATATGAACATTTCGTTTACACGCTGCCGCCGCCGCCGTCTTGAGGTCGACGTCTTCCTCACTTCTTCTTCTGTACTGGCATTTTATCTTTAGCAAATATACATCCACATGTGTATGGAAAATGAGGGGAGAACAACCAACCTAAACACTTGATGGTTTCCCATGAGACGACAGAGCAAAACCATTTCACTCTCGTGATAAAAGACTTAACAGGCATTTGACTTTTATAAAGTCCATCTGTTCCGTCTGGAAACGTACAAATGTTTCTTGTTTCCCTATTTTTAATTTCTTCTTTTTTGTTGTTGTTGTTCGGTTTTCATAACGAGTACCCCTGCCGCCTGACAAATGAATTACTCGTAAGCTATTTTCGAAAAGATAGGCATTCGTCAACAATATAGGTTATACTTTGTATTGGAATTTAAAGTGCGCCCGTCGTCCTTCATCGTTGTTTCTTTTCTGTTGTTGATTGCCTACCAGTACGAGTATCTGGCAATCTTGAACGACTTTGTTTTTTGTTGCTTTTACGTCTCTTAATCCCCTTGTTGCGACTTGTTTTGTCTTTTGGTCAGTTTATTTCTGTCTACATCTTATTGTTCGGCACTAAACAGGTTCCCCACAAAACAGAAAGGTGAAAAATCTGTAGTAACCAAAAGGCAATAATAATGAACAACATTTTGGACAGAAATCCAAATACAAAACAAAAACAATAAAACAATTGTGTGTTAAATTAGGAAACGAACAATCACATGATGTTTGCGCCGCGATTAGCGTTAGCGCTTAGTCTCGCCCCGACATTTTCTCAGACTTGTTGTTAACGCTAATCTTCGTGATTTTCAACACAAAACAATGTGCTTAATGTGAGAAATTGAAAATTTAGTGACGAGTAGGGAACGATCCATGGATACGAGTGGAAGACTCGAATGTGGTTGATTAGCAAACAATGGACTATCGGCGGTTCATTTCCTTTTGAATTTTGAATTTTACATAGAAATTGGCGACCCTGATTCGTTCAAAATGCTTAGCAAGCATTTATGAGTAGTGACAGCCCGTGGTGTCAAATGAATTGATTTACACTTGAACAACAGTGGGAACTACTGATTCACATAGTGAGTGGTATCGCTGGTAAAATCGCAAATTTTAAAAGGGAATTTCGACCGCAGTAATATGTTAACCACGGCCGATGTATCTATAGGGTGGGCCATCTAGTTAACTTCCCAGTGGGAAGTTGTTGCAATGGGGCCGATATTGCGAATTCCAAGTTTTGACATATCTCCACGTTTCAAGGTCACCGGAATCCAAATCCAAGGTTTTATTATGGAGATGTATTTGTGTGTGTATGTACGTATGCGCGCGCATGTGCGCCTCGATTACAGTCGCAAGGGTTCTTAAGGACCTCGACATACACAAATCCGCTGGCCCAGATGGTATTGCCCCAATAGTTCTGAAGAGGTGTTCTTCTACGTTGGCAAAACCACTGCGTAAGCTTTTTTATCTTTCCTACTCCTCTGGGCTCTTTCCGAGTAGGTGGAAAACAGCATTTGTCCAGCCCAAACCAAAAAAAAACGAATCATCTTCTCCCTCCAACTACCGACCCATTGCACTAACGTCACTTCTTTCCAAGGTCATGGAAACGCTGATTAACCGTCAGCTTATGAAATATCTTGAATCACGGAAACTCCTCAATGACAGTCATTGCGGTTTCCGCAGCAACAGATCCACTGGTGATTTGATGGCATATGGCAGGTGAAAGCAAAATTGTTGCACTGGATATTGCGAAAGCATTTGACAGGGTTTGGCATGAAGCCCCCACCTGATTATCTACCTTGGCGTGGTGTGGGGGCTTTTCACCAAAGGATAATCGCCCCCGTCATCCCCTTTTCACCAATGCAAATCCCATCCCACTCCACTTATCCTATCACACTCCTATCCTGAATATCCAATCCCCATCCCCTGGGCTGGACATAAGGTGTTAATCGAACCGTGCCGAGATGTCGACCAGGCTGAGAGCCCAGACCAAAAATAGCTCAGTCGCAAACGGTGTATCCGGATACCTGGCGCCCTCCGGATCAGCTAGCCTTACCTGGGTATTGCGGATCTCTGCCCAGGTGGACATATATTTCTCCGCAACTCGTGGGTACCAAATGTACAATAACAAAAATAAAAACAACAATGAGTCCGGATCTCATAAAAAACCGGAAGGGGAGGAAATCCCCTCTACATCAAATGCGGTTAATACTCCGATCGGAGAATCGACAAACCGCTCCGTTAAGTTGTCGGCAAGTAAAGCTGACAACAGAAAAATAAACCCATCGTCCAAGGCCTATAAAGACCAAAAGGCGGCCTTGAGAATCTTAAAACGATGGGGCCATAACACCGACCTAACGGAAAAAGAAAAAGAGTCGGTAGCCTGGGCTACAGGAATCCTGGCCCAGGGAAAAGCAAAGGCCAAGAGGCCCAGATCGTCCCCCGAGGAACCAAAGCGGGAGGCTAAGAAGGTCAGGCTGGGAACACTGGCCAAGCCATCAAAGCCTTTCGGTGAGGTTGCGAGGGAGTGCCTGACGGTAGCTATCATTGATGACAGCGATCCGGACGGAAAAATGACGACCGAAAAATGGAAGGATGTCGACCATGCACTATCGGCAAACTTCCTCAAAATCATGAGAAAGAACCCTGGACCACCGCCCATCTGTGATGACGCCGGATGGTATCAAGGCAGGGTTAAACTGATAAGCTGTGCCGATGAAAGATCGGTTGATCTTTTAAAGGCCACAGTTATCGAAATGGGGGAAATATGGGAGGGAGCCAGGCTCAAGGTCGTCACCAAGGACCAGATCCCGAAACGACCGAGAGCTAGATGCTGGATCCCGCTGGCACCAGACAACCCCCTCGAAATTCTTGAGACCATAAACCTCTGTAATCCCAATCTCCCAACAAGAGATTGGAGGGTCGCGAAGCTGGAGGAACCAAAGGACCGATCTAGACAGGCAGTTCTTGTGCTGAATAGTGAAGCCCTGGAACCTCTGGCCCAATGTGACCATTACATCAGGTTTGGTTTCAAGAAGATCAAACTTAATATTTACAAAAAGGATGAGGAAATGCCACCATCCGGCAACGAAACCACGGCCAACACCGAGGTCAATGTAGACAGCTCAATGGAGCAGGAATCCCCCTTCCCCTCGGGGAGCAAGGGCCCCGCGCCGATTGAAGCTGAAATTACAGCAACATTCCTGGTCAACAAGGACCAAGAATCGCTGCTCGACTCCGGAAGCGAAGACTATTCTACCAGCTCGCCGATGGAAGACGATCTTCTAGACCTAAATCTAGAAGATCTCGACACCACCGTGGTGGAGGTCAATCGAATTGATAACAGCCATGATGCTGAGATTAATTCAGATTAACCTCCATCACTCGAAAGCGGCTACCGCTAACCTTCTCCTCAGGCTGGCCAAAGGGGAAGAGGACATAGCCTTAATCCAGGAACCTTGGGTTCATGAACACAAGGTTCGTGGATTGAGAAATCCAGCCTACAACATTTTTACATCACAAAAAGAAGGTAAGCCCCGGACTTGCATACTTGCAAAGAAATCCATAAACGCTTACCTTCTTCCTAATTACAGCTCCCCAGACACCACGGTGATTGCCGTAGAATCACCCGGGAACAAGCTATGGATAGCCTCTGCATACATGGCGCAAGACGAATCCATCCCATCGGACGAGATAAAAAGGCTGGTGAGAGACTCGCCAAACCACCAAGCTGGACTCCTCATTGGGGCTGACGCGAATGCGCATCACACCCTGTGGGGTAGCAGCGACATAAATGAAAGAGGTGAGTGGCTTATTGAATTCATTCTTACCTCTGATCTTAATATATGCAACAAGGGTCATGTACCCACTTTTGTTACAAAAAATCGAAGGGAGGTACTAGACATAACTCTAGCATCTCCCTCTCTCATTGACAAAATAAGAGAATGGAAAGTTTCTGAGGAACACTCCTTCTCAGACCACCGCTACTTGGTTTTCAACCTAGCCTTCATGGTCCCAACCCCAATCGACTCTTCATGTAACCCAAGAAGAATCGATTGGGAGCGCTATAGAGCCCTTGTTGGCAACTCTGTAGTAAGCAGGACCCCCGATCACCCGCGGTCCACGGTAGACATAGATAATATGGTTGACATTTTAACAGCTACCTTGGGCAACGCACGGGTCAACAGCTGCGCAAGCCACAAATCGAGGAAAAACTCTTATCCCTCGTGGTGGAACGCAAACCTAAGCAAGCTCCGTAAAAACTGTCGAAAACTCTTTAACAAAGCAAAGAGTACTAGGAACGATAGTGACTGGAGCCTATATAAAGCTTCACTCAGAACTTACAAACAAACTCTGAGGAAAGAGCAAAGGCTATCCTGGAAACTTTTCTGTAACAATATGGAAAAAATTTCAGACGCCTACAGATTGAGGAAAATACTCTCGAAAGATCCACAATTCCCAAGCTACCTTACAGCTAACGGAGTCTGGACAGCATCTGAAGAAGAAACTCTAAACCTTCTTCTCAATACGCACTTCCCAGGATGCCATGAATCGCAGGTTTCACCGCAGCCGCAAGGAACCCACTTTTCATCCGCATCAATGGGAAATTTCGAACACATCATCTCCAGAGAGAAAATAATATGGGCGCTAAAAAGCTTCAAGCCCTATAAATCGCCAGGTCCGGATGGAATTTACCCGGTCGAACTTACACAAACCATGGAATGGACTATACCATGGCTAGAGATAATCTTCAAAGGATGCCTAGCTTGGAGTCACATTCCAGACAAGTGGAAGTGCGCAAAGGTGCTTTTCATTCCTAAGGCCGGCAGAAACTCTCACACTACCCCCAAGGATCTAAGGCCTATATGTCTATCATCCTTTGCACTAAAAACCTTGGAAAGGATGGTAGACCTATATATACGCCATAACTTGGATCCGCCCCTAATTTCTAGGGCACAGCATGCCTACGTTAAGGGTAGATCTATCGAAACAGCCTTGCACACCCTAGTGAGGAAAATCGAAAGATCAATCCATCTTAAAGAATACACTTTAACAGCCTTCCTAGATATAGAGGGCGCCTTTAACAACGTCATTCCGGAAGCAATAACGGAAGGGTTGGAAAAGCTAAAGGTGGAGAAGACTCTCGTAGAGTGGATCAGCGAACTACTATCAACACGCAAGATTCACTCGAAATGGGGTAACCAGGCAATCACCAGAGTGGTTACCAGGGGAACCCCGCAAGGAGGGGTTCTCTCACCTCTCCTCTGGAATGTAGTTATAAATGAGCTACTAATTAAACTGGAGGAAGAAGGCCTGGACGTTACTGCCTACGCGGATGACGTTGCCATTTCAATCTCAGGTAAATACCTATCGACACTGATTGACCGTATGCAAACGGCATTCTCAATTCTTTGCAAATGGGCGCATAGCAAAGGGCTCAGGGTTAATCCCCAGAAAACGGAGCTCGTGCTATTCACCAAAAAGCATAAAATTCCGGAGCACTGCCCTATCACTTTGCTTGATACCAGATTAAACTACTCCTCCAGTGCCAAATTCCTTGGCATCATACTGGACAGGAAATTAACCTGGAAAATCAACACAATCGAAAGAGCCAAAAAAGCAACAATAGCTCTCTATTCATGCAAGAAAGCCATAGGGAAAAAATGGGGGTTCAATCCCACGATTACTCTATGGCTCTATACCACGGTCGTTAGACCCACATTAATGTATGGAGCGACTGTCTGGTGGACAGCACTGGACAAGACAACATACCTCAAACAATTCGAGAAGGTACAAAGGCTGGCGTGTTTATGCATTACCGGGGCCCTCAGGTCCACCCCGACGGCTGCACTTAACATGATACTCGACCTTACACCACTCGATATTTTCGGCAAGCAAATTGCCACACAAACGGCCATTAGACTTAAAGCCAACTCGAACTGGAAGAGCTACGTCTTTGGCCACTCCTCGATCCTGATTAACAGGTCAACCATCGCAGAAAACCTAGACCTCACAAAGCCCACCACAGTCTTGGATAAAAACTTCATAACGTTATACCCGGACAGACAGAACTGGACTCGTCAGACTCAACCTCGTAAAGGCTGCATAGATTTCTATACTGACGGGTCTAAAACCAAGGACGGGGTGGGCAGTGGGGTATTCTGCAAACAACTTAAGCTAAACAAAGCGATAAAACTACCTAATCACTGCAGCGTTTTCCAGGCGGAACTGTTGGCAATAAAAGAGGCTCTGTCCTGGCTGAAGTGGAACGTGATATCCACCACGGACATCCGTATTCTCACGGATAGCCAAGCGGCCTTAAAGTCGCTGGAGTCCTATGTGTACACATCAAAAACCAGCCTCGACTGTCGCCTATCTCTTAATGAGATGGCTGAACAGTTCAACATACAACTTATATGGGTACCGGGACATAGCGACATCACCGGAAATGAAAGAGCCGACAGACTCGCCAAAAAAGGAACGACGCTACAAACAACTGTGGTCTGCGAGGGTATACCCTTCGCAACCATCAAATACAATCTCAATACCCTCGCCAGGGCCGAGACGAACCGGAGATGGACTCAGGGACACACCTGCCTCATCACCAGGCAAATCTGGCCCCGGCTCGATAGTCAACGGACTAGGAGTATTATCTCCCTAAATAGAACTGACATCTATAAAGTCATAGGTGTCATCACAGGACACTGCCTTATTGGCAGTCACGCGCAAAAACTAGGTATCACTCCGAATGACTTTTGTAGGAGCTGTTTAGACGAGGAGGAGGTCGAATCCATTCATCACCTTCTCTGCGCCTGCCCAGCATTCTGCACAGTCAGGAAACGATACCTAGGATCATACCTCCTCAACGATCTGACCGAAGTTCAGCAAGTGGGGATATCTAATCTTCTTAAATTCTTAAGAAGCACAAAATGGTTCCACGAATAGGGGGCTAAGCCCCCTCGTAGCTGCACAACGGGCCTCCTTGGCCTATGTGTGTTCTTCCCATCTCTGGGAAGGCTACGGTCTTACCTACCTTACCTTGGCATGAAGCCCTTTTGTCGAAAATGCGTGCTTTTGGGATCGATGAGTCTCTTCTTCAATGGATTAGAAGCTACCTTTCGAATCGTTCAATTCAAGCTGTTTTGGACGGATTCAAGTCTGATACTCACTTTTTAAATGCTGGTGTTCCCCAGGGCTCCGTTTTGTCTCCGACATTCTTTCTTATTTTTATAAATGATCTCGTGTCTGTTACTTCTAATCCAATTCACTCCTTCGCTGACGACAGTACCCTCAGCTTCTCATATTCGTTCACTAGTGTACGACCCTGCACTTCGGTTGTAGATAATGAGCGGCAGCGTATGTTAAGCTCATTAAATTCCGACTTGCTGGAACACCGCAGGAATGTTACCTGCCTCTCCCTATTTTATCGTTACTACCACCAAAAATGCTCTGATGATATAGCCAGTTGCATTCCGCCCCTTCAACATTTCTCCCGCAATACACGTCTCTCTAGGAATGTTCACCAATATACCCTGACGCCGGCTTTCGGAGGTACCGTCAAATATAGAGAGTCTTTCATTAACCGAACCACACGAATCTGGCACTCCCTGCCGGCTTCGGTTTTCCCCCCTTAATGCAACATGCAAGCATTTAAGATCAAACTACATCGGCATCTCCTCTATCCCTCTTCCTTTCTACCTTCTGCCCGCACTGTGTCGCCGACATAATAAGGTTATTAGACCTTGAGTGCGTGCAAATTACTTAAAAACAAAAAAAATAAATAAAAAAATTATCTCGAGGCCCAAAGATAAAATTGACATAAGATTGGGTTCATTCAACGCGTAATTACGCAACTTAGAACTGAGTAAGTTTTCAACATAGTCGGTTGCACCGTTTTTTGTGAGAAATTAAATAACTAAAAAATAGGCAAAAAAAAATTAACAACACGCGGTGCTCCCAAGCGGTCCCCCATTTAAGTACTAACCGCACCCAACGCTGGTTGATTGCGGTGATCAGACGACAACTGATACCTATGAGATTGCGCGGACAGTGTCGTGGTTGGGTAAGGAAACGCACGCTCATGAGCTGCTCATGAGTGTGCACTACCCAACGAGCAATTATTAATCGCACGCGCTCATGAGAAATTGGTTGTGTGTGTGTGCATTTATGGAAACTCACCCCTGTGCGCACTTCATATGTTCGTTAAAAAAAACGCACACTTCTGTGCACTCTGTAGGGTAGATTCTGTTTAACGCACATGTGGAGTGCGCACATGGGGTGAGTTTCCATAAATGCACACACTCACGTTCGTGAGCTTAAATGAGTTGATTTACAGTTTAAGATGGCTTCATGTTCTATAAAGTCTAAATTAAAAACTTTCGGAAATCGAAATTGCACACGCTCGTGAGCAGTTTATGAGCCAGAGATTGTTTAATGTGCGCACAAGAGCGTGCGTTTCCTTACTCTGGGTTCCATGGAGCGTCAGCAAATAGGCGGCTTGGTGCCAACAACACGCGGTGTTTGCAAGCGGTTCCCCATCTGAGAACTGACCGCGCTCGATATTTTTTATTTTTTTTTTTTTTGTCCGTTTTTTTTTTTTTTTTTTTCAAAATAAATGTCTAGTTGAAATACAACGTCTCTCCCAAAATATATTTGCTGTCAAAAACACAAGCGGTGATCGGACGAGAACCGATAAGTTACCCATTATTCTTCTAAGGATCATACCGCAGCTAACAAAAGAGCTAATGACATTGAAACACCTGGACAGATCTTCACAAATTGTAGCTAAGAACCATTTCGATCACGTTAGCTTTCAAAACACAGAAAAAGGCATCAAAATCGGTCAACTCGTTCAGGAGCTACGATGCCACAGACAGACCATACAGACACCTCAAACTTGTAACACCCTTCTTTTTGCGTCGGGTGTTATCCTAGATTATTTTGACACTACCTCCGCCGAAAATTGAAAACTTGTTTCCAATGTGAGTGCTGTGAAGCCCAAACAGTGCGTTTTCTGAAAATTAATTTTGGCAGAATTGGAGCACTCATCGCAATTGCTGTGTGCAAATTTGTGCAATAAGTTCGTGAGACTGGTATGCTAGTGGACAACACTCATGGTCGTCGTACAGTGCGCACAGATGAGAATGTGGCTGCTGTGGCCGAAATTGTGAGACTCAATCCGCGAACATCAACTCGCTATCGATCTCAACAGCTCAACAATTCACAAATTGTGAAGATCTCGGATTATTCGCTTACAAGATCCAATTGACTCAGCAATTGAAGGCGCACTATGATCATCAGCTTCATTATCGCTTCGCAGTGTGGGCCTTAGAGCAGCTTGAATTGGACAACGATTTTCGAAAATCATCTTTTCTGACGAGGCGCATTTTCATTTCGGCGGCTACTTTTAAAACCAAAATTGCCGCATCTGGGGCTCGGAAAACCTGCGCGTTATGTCGAGAAGCCAACGTATCCACAGAGAGTGACAGTTTGATGCGGATTGTGGAGTGGTGGCATCATTGGACCATTTTTCTTCGGAAATAAGACTGGGAACAACGTTTCGGGCAACGGTGGGCGTTACAGAGCCATGTTAATCGACTAATTTAAGACGTGGATTTGGACGACCACTGATCCATGCAAAATGGCGCGCCATGCCACACAGGCTATGCCACAGTCGAACTTTTGCGGACACTAATTCCCAAATAGTGTTATCAGCCGTCTTGGGGATGTCAATTGGCATACATGGCTACACTACTTCGACGACCGAGAGCTGCCCTCGAGCTCTATGAACAGAAAAGGAGAGAGGAGCATGCGCTTCTGAGAAGAAAAAAGAGCGAGCCCGAGAAGTGCGAGATCGAGGAGATGGTGAGATGGTATTGCAGGAACGACGTTCGAACATAAAACGAACATGCGAAGGCTTGAAAGCCAGAGCCTGTAGGGATGAGCACGGACAACTAGTAGTGGAGTCACAGTCGATCCTGAGATTGTAGAAGGACCACTTCTGCAGACTGTATAACGGCGATGATAGTCAAGATGGCGCCGTCAGGCAGAACGAACCATTCACAATGGACGAAGACGAAAGAGAATCATCCCGTCCACCCGAACTAGACGATGCTAAAATTGCGATATCGAAACATAAGTCCCCGCGGAACTGCTTAAAGCAGCTGGCGATGAGCTGGTCAGGAACGTGCATCAACTCATCTGCAAGATATGGTCGGAAGAATGCATGCCCGATGACCCCTATGACTGCGCCAATTACAGAGGGATAAGTCTCCTGAACATTGCGTACAAGATCCTCGCCGCCGTACTGTGTTAGCGCCTGAAACCGTTCGTGGACAATCTGATAGGTTCCTACCAATGTGGATTCAGGCCAGGACAATCCACGATAGACCAAATATTTACACTACGGCAGATCTTGGAGAAGACCCATGAATTCCAGGTCGACACGCACCATCTTTTTGTCGACTTTAAAGCCGCATATTACAGCGTTTAAACTCGTCAGACTGTGCAGGATGACTATGGAGAACTCTCCCTGCTCCATTAAGGTTGGAGGTGAACTAACCGACCCTTTCGATGTTAAAAAAGGTTTTAGACAGGGTGACGCACTGTCATGTGATTTCTTTAACATCATTCTTCAAAAGATCGTGCGGGACTCTGTGGCCAATACAAGAGGTACGATCTACTTCAAATCTACACAATTGCTTGCCTACGCAGATGACATTGACGTTATTAGACGGACAAGGCGGACGGATGTCAATGAGGCTTTCGCAAGCATTGAAGCAGAAGCGGCTAAAGTGGGTCTAAGGGTAAATAGGGACAAGACCAAATATATGCTGTCATCAAAGAAAGACGCGCAACACCGACGTCTTGGTCAGAACGTCACTTCGTCTACCTTGGCTCGATAGTGACAAGCAGCAACGACACCAGCGCTGAGATAAAACGCAGAATAACTCTTGCCAACCGCTGCTTCTTTGGGCTCAAGAGGCAACTGAATAGTAGAGCCCTCTCTCGAAAAACTAAGCGGATGAACAGGCTGATGGACGTTTCGAGAGGTAAATTCTGCGTGCAATCTTTGGTCCTGTTTGTGTAAACGGAGAGTGAAGGAGGAGATTCAACCAAGAACTGTGCGGGCTGTACAGCGAAATCGGCCTAGTTAGACGTCTACGGATCAAACGTCTACGACAGCTGGGCCATGTAGAGCGAATGGACATCACCGCTCCGGCCCGAAGAGTTTTCGACTCCAACCCCAAGGGACGACGCAGCAGAGGATCACGGCATTTAAGGTGGCGCGGACATGTGGACCTCAAACAACTGGGCGTGTGGCACTGGAAGAGGCTGGCCAAAGATCGTGCCGGCTGGAGAGGCTTGTTGGTTGAGGCGCTGGTTCACCCCGAACTGTAGCGCCATCTAAGTAAGTAAGTAACCGTGAAGGACCGTCGTTATGCCAACATACCGAAAACGATTCAAACACTGAAGGCCAATATCATCCAAGTAATCCGTGAGCTACAGCCCCAAACCATCAACAAGGTCTTGGAAAATACGGATGACAGAGTGCGCTACTGCGAAGCCCGTCGAGGCAGCCACTTGAACGACATTGCATTTCATAATTCATGTTTGTTCCTACTGAAAAGCTATAATACATGCAAAAGAATTAATTTTGTTCATTTTATTGCATTTTTGCAAAAGAAACTTGTATTTGGCCCACCCTGTATAGCCCTCGGTCCAATCTTCCGAATGTTTTCCCCCAGACGTTCCCCTTCTTTACGTCAGAATTCTCTAGAATGCTCCGCGCTCTGGCATTGACATTCAGCAGTATACCGCTGAAATTTACCATTATGCCCTTTTAAGCCGCCCCAGAGCATCCCAAACTTTGACAGCTAAATTCGAACACAACCGTCGCGTCGTCGGTTCGTATTCGCAACAATATCAAAGACTTTGTCGATTGACGGTAATCGTAGCTTAAAACAAATACATTCCATGGTTAAGCCTTGATGTCGCATTAAAACGATGGAACGCATGGAACCATCGATTGTATTAAACCGCGAGGAATACGTTTTCCAGCAGCACAATGTACTCGTAAAATAGTCCGACAAAGTTGATAACCTGTAGTCAATCACATCACGTCTAGCTCTGTTCAATTCGACGACAAAACATTGAAACGATTGTGTAAGGTCGTAAGTCAGACTTAGGCGCGTTGTTATTCCTTATTTTGCGCTATCAAACCGATCCGATTTCCCAATAATCCGACTTATTTTCTACTGATTTGTGTACTTCTACTTACCTACTCCAGGTTACATTTTGGCATTGAATAAAATACGAATTCTTGGTACCGTCCAAATATGCTTGTCCTTTGTTAGTCCTGTATGTTGTGTTTCGTGTGTATGAATACCTACCACGCCCTATTCGTCGACTCTCTGCAACCTAAAATTTATTGAATTTGCTTAGATGTATATATGTACATATGTATGTATGTATGTATGTTGGCGTTACAGTCCATGAAGGACCTGAGCCGAGCTTCTCTCTCAATCACCCATGTTGTGTGTGGTTTCATTTTCCCATAGGTGACACGAGAGCAGAATGACAAAAAATTTCAAGGACGAAAACGTATACTGTGTTTTTCGTTTTAGTTCTAAAATTCCCCTAATTTCAGGGTAGCGCAGGTACTTACGAGAGAAATGTTTTAAGTTCCTCTCGTAATTGCCACCAAGGTTCCTTCGAAATGTAAATACCGTAAAGGTCACTACTTGAATGTCCAGCAAAAATATTGAAAAAACACACTCGTCACGTTACACACTGGCGTCTATGTAATGCATACATACATAGTTTCGTCCTCGCATCTGTCCTTGTCCGTCCTGTTTGCGCGATTTTACGTCTAGCAGTCAAGGCTCCAGGCAAAGACGGTGTCTTTCCTGCGATCTTACAGAAAGGCTTGAATACAATTCTACCATTACTGATAGTTCTTTTTAGGTCTTGCTTCAACCTGGGATACATACCCCAAGCTTGGAGAGAGGTCAATCTGGTCTTCATCCCCAAGATTGGGAAACCAAGCGAGCAACCTAAATCCTATCGCCCTATCAATTTGACTTCGTTCTTTCTAAAAACAATGGAGAAACTGATATTAGAGGTATCCTGGAAAATCGGACACCTCTGCATCCCAACCAGTATGCATATCGCAAAGAGCGATCTACCGAAAGTGCACTACACCACTTGGTGACGTGCATCGAAAATAGTTTCACACAAAAGGAGATCGCAATCTGCGCCTTCCTCGATATAGAGGGAGCCTTTGATAATACTGGCTATGATTCGATCACCACTGCACTATCCTGCAGGGTTGTGGACCATCCCGCTAATCACTGAATTAGGGCGATGCTAAGTAGCCGTATCATATCAGCCACATGCGGAGAGGTCTCAGTGACAGTATCGGCGGTTAGAGGATGCCCACAAGGGGGAATCCTCTCACCACTGCTTTGGTCTATAGTCATCGACGATCTACTACGCAAGCTGACCACTCGGTGCTACGATGTCATCGGATATGCTGATGACCTAGTAGTCATTGTTACGGGCAAGTGCGAGGTCACTGCCTGTGAGCGCATGCAGCTTGCGCTCCAATCTATTTCTGACTGGTGTGGGAGAGAGGGTTTATCTATTAACCCAAATAAGACGATCTTAGTCCCATTTACAAAGAGGAGAAAGGTACAACCCTGTTCAATCTTTCTAAATGGAACACACATAGGATTTTCAGAGGAAGTAAAGTATCTAGGTATTGACCTAGACCGTAGACTCAACTGGAACTCCAATATGAGAAATAAAGTCATGAAAGCGACTAAGGCCATGTGGGCCTGTCGACGCACCTACGGTAAGACCTGGGGACTTAAACCTAAGGTAGTCCACTGGCTATACACCGCGATGGTAAGACCTATCGTCACTTAAAGTTGAGGAAAAAACTACAATTAATAAGCTTCAACGCCTTCAGAGACTAGCGTGTCTTGGCATCACAGGCGCTATGCCATCCTGCCCTACGGCAGCACAAGAAGCACTCATTGGACCCGCTCCACTGCACCTTTTTATCAAAAAGGTGGCATTACGCAGTGCAATCAGAATCCTCTGCTCGGGAACAAATATGCCATGTAGACCTGCAGGCCACATGTCTATATTACAACACTTTCCCGAGCTGGATAAGATTACTACAGTCTCGGACGTATTGCCACTCCACTTTTGACAAGAGATTTGAGATACTGATCCCAAACCGCTCAGCACGGGAATACAGTGATCCCCTGCTGAATGTCAAAGGCCTCAGGTGGTACACGGATGGCTCCAAGATGGCTTCTGGCGTTGGCGCCGGCATCTTTGGACCAAAACGCAAGATCTCGAAGGTCCTGGGAATAAGCCCCAGCATCTTCCAAGCAGAGTGGCATGCCATCCTAACATGCGTCGGTATAAATCTCGAGACTGGCATCAGAGGAGTAACTATCAACATACTCTCTGATAGCCAAGCAGCGCTTAAAGCACTGGGTTCGTACAGCACGAACTCAAAAACCGTCAAGGAATGCCATGACGCCCTACAAGACCTCGCCAAAAGAAACACTGTTAAACTTTGGTGGGTGCCAGGACATAAAGGTATCAAGGGCAATGAAATTGCCGACCAACTTGCCAGAAAAGGTTCCAGCGACAAATACAAAGGTCCGGAACCTTTCTGCGGCATTCCCGGGTCTAAGATAAATTACCTCTTGGACAAGTGGGAAAAATCGCAACACCTGTCCTTCTGGAACAGTATTCGGGGACTCCCTCAATCTTTTTTTTTAGAGACTCGCACAGGTTCAAGAGTTTTTATATTCTCTTATGATGTGTTGACACACACAACCTGAACGGAGTGCAGTGGTTGGGGTCGTTGATGTTCGTTCACTACTCAGGGGTGGTTGTCCTAGACTTAGATAGGACGAGAGCCGGCCAAATTCCGCGTTGGTTATAGTCTGAAGTAATTCGTTCAAGCACTTTTAGTATTGCATACGCAGAGGATGAATTTCGGTTGACCATATACTGTGAGTGTTATGCCTGCAAGCAGTACTTCTGGTCACTTTCCATTCACAACTGCGTTGCATACTTTTTGTCCGTATAGGAATTACTTTTTCTTGGCTATGAAGCGAATTTGAACCATAAACCTTCCGCTCGGCGGTCGATGATGTTAACCACTGCACCACGGCCACCCCTAAACGACTTATACGACCCTTGAACAAACACCCTATTGACATACTCAAATTCAATAGAGGGGATATCAGAAGACTAGTCAGCTATCTAACGGGACACTGCGGTCTGAGATATCATTAAAACAAAATTAGTCTCTCGTCTGAAACCGAGTGTCGGCTCTGTCTAGAGGACGATGAGACGGCAGAACACATACTAGTGAGTGTGCTGCTCTCTGCCGTCTTAGGAAGCGTATCCTTCTCAGTGAAGTTATGACTCCTGAGGGGATCACCCAGGCTCCTACGAGAACCATTCTCAACTTCATTATAGAGGTGGAGAGGCTACTCGGCTAATCGGCTGGCAGCAGGGTTGTAGACGTATAATAGTTGGCGTATTATACACACTTTTTTACGTGTATAAAAGTGTGTATTATACTTCTGAAAAATATTGCTGGTGTATAAAAGTGTATAAAAGCTAGAAATAGGTATAAAACTGAAAAAAAGTATAAAAGTCAAAGAAAAGCATAAAGATCATAAAAAAAGATGAAAAAATAAAAACATTTTGATTTATTTATTTAGTTAATCAACTAAATGAGAAATGGACTAAGATAGACTAAATTTTTAAATTGAACTCGATCTAAATGAATGTCCACAAGATTACTGATTTCGTTAAAAACTTTAACAGTGTGTGTAAGAGGTTCGTTTGTACCATAGTAAGTCCTATGATATCCTTCAGAAAGAGGATGTCTTATTCTCAAAGGCCTTGCAGGGACATAGAGTCCTATTTTAGACAAGAGAGTGGGACATCTTATGTGACGACAGAGTAAGTCTCTAACAAACAGTATATCATATTATACCAAGAAGTTGGGACAGAAATTCCAATGCATTTTGTGAAAAATAAATATTGTGAATCGCCCTTGGGCATGTTCCATTCTATCGGAGTCAGTCAGTGATAACTGCGTACTCGGGATGAGGTCTAACGAGGGAGGTGTACAATAACAAGAGAGAAAAAGGATCAGAGAACCCTCTACTATTCGGCTTGATGAAACCCATATTCGAGTAGGCTTTAGCTAAAGTACGATTTATACGGTTTTAAATGGGAACGTGGTGTCCAACACAACACCTACATCTTTAACTTCGGTAATACGGGATATAGGTTGGGAACCAATAACGTATTCAAAGTCGATTATGGAGAGGGATTTGGAAAAGGATATGCAGTTGCATTTGCTTATATTCAACTTTAGAGCATTAGCATTGCACTATTCCGAGATTCTATTAATGTCTGATTGTAGCAGTTGCAATCAGTAATATCCCTAACGGCTTTAAATAGTTTTAAATCATCGGCAAACAATAAACACTGTCCATAATTAACCACTTGGACAATGTCATGAATAAAGATAACGAAGAGCAGTGGACCCAGATGGCTCCCTTGAGGAACCCCAGAGTTGCAAGTTATTTCTTTAGAAATAGAGTTAACTATTTTGACCTGTTGAGTTGGCCGAAAACAGAAGAAGATAACCAGCGAAGGAATTGCGAATGAAAACCAAAGGATTCAAGCTTATGGATTAGTCGAGTGTAATTTACAGAATCAAACGCTTTACTAAAATCAGTATAAATAGTGTCTATTTGGTTCTTAGTCTCCATACGTTTTAAGACATAAGATGAAAATAGTGCCAAATTTGAGGTAGTGTAACGACCTTAGCTTCGATTTATTCGAGTCTATTATTTTAGGGGAATAGTAAATGTTAAGTAACATTTTCGACTTGTTGAATGAAATCCAAATGATTTCTTAAAACACTATGTATCATAGACCAATTGGAAACATCCTTCCCAATTGTGCCGAAGAAGCTGGTATGCTTAAAAGTTTTTGAGCGTATTCTGCAAGTGGTGCCCTTTAGCGAAATGCCAGTATGTGGCTACTTTGTTTTCACCGTCGTCGAGCTTTTCACTAAGTAAGGAAAAGCTCTAGCTTTGTTGTCGTAAGCAATTATTGAATCCATGGCCTTTGAACTCAGTATCGAAATAAGGTTTTCATCTACTGCTAGCCTTTCCTCAAAGGACAAAAGCTGCCCTCTATATTTGGGGTGCAAATAATTTGCTGTTATTGAATGTACATTGAAAACATTATTTTTGACTGTCCGTTTCAAAATTTTTTGGTGACTATGTCCATGTCCATTCTCCAAGCCATTGTTTAAAATTGTTTTCCATTCCTCCATCTGCCATTGAAAATTCGTTGGCCTATGTTTTGTTGATGAGTTTGGCTAGCAGGCACAATAGATCTGCAAAGGTCGCAGTGCCGTATTGCTAATAGTAGCACTAGCCCCATATGTTAAAACAAAAAAAAAAAGCAGTCATGGTGGAACTATACAGTAAGTATGGATGAACCTATTGTTTACATTCTCCTTGTGGCGAATACGTCATTATATTCCATCTCCGTATTAGTCATAAACAAAAATCCAACTTTTTTGGCTAACATTTCACGCGATACAATAACGATGAGTCGTCGTACCTAAGAAGCACACCCGAATTGCGTAGCCTCGTTGTACCTACATAGTTGTACGAATTGCTGTTGCACATTGGCTTCTTGAGTAACAAAGAAAAATAAATGAAAATGATTTCAAACGAATACAACGACCCCCATAGCAACAGCGGGGGTACACTAGGTTCAGTGAAACAATTGCGATTATGAAATAATGGTAGTGGTTACCTCATGGAAAACCGAGTCAGCTTTTGCGTCAAACCAATGTTGTAGAACAATAAGTACGGACGACGAGGTGACTACTAGCTGAGAAGAAAGAACAGCCAACCGCCCAGCATTGTTCGACCGGCAGAGGGACATGTAAACGTTTATAGAACCGTCTTCATAGCGAAATAGCGGTGTACTCTAGGTGGTGTGGCGTATCTGTGTATAGTTCTTTGTAGTTAGCGTTTTGTTTAATGCTCGTCTAAGAGAGGGCAATAAACAGTTGAAATCAAGGGCGAATCTAGGTCGAATTGGTAAATCGTGCCTTTGGCTTCAATGCTTCTATCTTTCTAATTATCTATCGTATCGCACGTTCTTGTTGGCCATTCGTTTGCCAATCGAACCATAAGAATTCCCCTCTCGCCCACCGCGGCTGCCATTTATCGTCGAAGCAATTTGTTTTATTTAATAATTTATTGCGATCACGACCGAATGGCATAGGCAATTCAATTGCGATTGCGCTACTTATGTATGTTGTTATCGGCGATGGCGGGTATTTCACACCTTAACTGCATGTGATTTCGACTGACTGACAGGTACAGGGCCGCCACCTCTTCAGCTGTGTCTCATCACCAATGACACGTACTCCTTCTACGACTTTGATGACCTCAAATTGAGGTTATTTCTTGGAATCACCATGCATATTGGCTGGCTGGCTGGCTGGTTGTTTGGTTGACTCTGGCGCTGAATTTGTCATTGTTATTTTCGACGACGGACGGGTGTTTTTCTCAAACAACCAACAAAAAATCTACTTAAATCTCAAGGATACCTGCGCCTCTCACTTGCTAGATCGTATTGCAGCTTCTTCGCTCCCCCTTGCTGTAGCTCGTTCTTTCTTTTTTGGTAATTTGGATGCTATTTGAAACGATTGTGTAGTAGTCGCCGCAAGTAAACAATTCTTTTTTCGTTTTCTGACTTAAATCAGGTTTCACGTTGAGGCAAAATAAAATATTTATGTGATGCTTGGTGCTGTCATTAACTCTCATAGCAACAACAACCTAACCATATTGCCAGCTAGGTACTACAGAGTTATATTGAAAAGTATGTCAAGTAGTTGTTGTTTATCTTTTGACTATTTAAGCATCGGATACGCACAACTACGGGGTAGAGATGGGAGCGAGAGGAAATGAATGCAGTAGCACTTGTATAGTGACAGACGAGCATGTGAAAAGAAGGTATTCCAAGCGATTTGTGAGTGTTTCGGTGTCACGAGCAGGTGCTTTTGAAATGGAATGAGGACTTTCAAGGGTGTAACGCATGCATTACTACGCGTATAGGTACATCGGTATTGGTAATTTGCAGATAAATTGAGTTTTAAAGAAATTAATTGTTCAGCAATTATCCTTGGATTTTCTACATCTTTCCTTCCGAAGTGACTGTGGTTGTGCTAATGAGTCTCATTTATTCGGATTAGAGTGCCGACAGTAAGTGAATAGTAAGGGAAGCAGCTTGCATCCTAAGAAGCGCTATTGATCACACTAGTAAGCCGTGTTTCACAACTGGTCTTACCTTGGCCAGAGATAAGTTAAAATATGTCACACTCATTTCCGTTGCGAAATATAACAATAGGATGGATGATCTCGTATTAGTGTCCAACAAAAACCTGCAAGCATTCTCGGTGACCATTTTCCTTGCTACCCTTTTCCCACATCCATGATTTCTGGATGAAATCTTTCCCATTGTTCGTCGCTCACTGCACCTAGGTTTTCAGAGAAATGGGAATGAAGGAAATTAATATTACATCCAAAGTCTTTATAATCCTATAGCAGTTTCTACGATCTCCTAGATAGAACTTATGTCCAATGTCCCAGCTACGACACAAAAATAGTTCTAGGCAAAGAGGACATACATATGTATGTATTTGAATCGATCATAGGAAAGCATCGCCTCCATAACACCACTTCCGACAACGGACTGAGGCTAATCGATTTGCTAACGGGGCGTAACCTCCTTGTAGCAAGCACGCGATTCCCCCATCTCAACATCCACAAGGGTACCTGGCGGTCTTTTGATCAATCGACCACCAACCAGATTGATCACATTGCGATCGACGGCAGACACTCCTCCAGTATTCTTGACGTACGAACCTTCCGAGGGGCCAACGTCGACCCGGACCACTACCTTGTTGTAGCTAAGGTACGCATCAGGATATCAAGAATGCTTAGGAATCGAGTAGAACAACGTATGTTTGAGGTCGGAAAGCTACAATCGCAAGCGACTGCCAGAATCTTTGCCGATCGTGTCTTATCCAGGCTCTCTCAAAATCCGCCCACAGCAGCACAAACAATACAGCAGGAATGGGCGCATTGTCAGAGCGCCGTCAGAGACACTGCCTCACAGGTGCTGGGTTTCAAACTGCCACCACCTAGGAACCCCTAGTTCGATGAATAATGCGAACAAGCCCATGAGGCAAAACAAGAGGCATATAAAGCCATGCTGCAACGACGGACGAGAGATAAAACGCAGAATCACTCTTGCCAACCGCTGTTGCTTTGGGCTCAGAGCCCTCTCTCGGGAAACCAAGGTGACACTATATAAGACCTTGATCATCCCAGTCCTCCTTTACGGCACAGAGGCTTGGACCTTAACAAAAGCGGATGAAGATGCCCTTGGTCGTTTCGAGAGGAAAATTCTGCGTTCAGTCTATGGTCCCGTTTGTATAAACGGGGAGTGGAGGAGAAGATACAACGACGAACTATACGGACCATGTAGAGCGAATGGAAAACACAGCTCCGGCCCGAAGAGTCTTCGAGTCCGACCCCGAGGGACGACGCAGCAGAGGACGACCGAATTTAAGGTGGCGCACACAGATGGAAGGGGACCTCAACCAACTGGAAATGGGTAGCTGGAAACAGCTGGCAAAAGACCGTGCCAGCTGGAGAAGTTTGTTAGTTGAGGCCCAGGTTCACACCGGACTGTAGCGCTACCTAAGTAAGTAAGTAATCCTCGACATGAAACTAAATTGGAAACCCAACATTCTTAATCCTTTTAGGAAAGCAACCACTGCCCTCTACAGTTGCAAGAAAGTGGAGCCATTATGCACAGTCATAAGACCTATCCTTCTTTACGGCCTCGTAGTTTGGTGGACTGCTCTGGACAAGGCAGTATATCGAAGCCTTCTGGGGAAAGTGCAAAAATTGGCCAGTATTTGCAAAAGTGATTCGATTAGATCTACCCCCGCGGAGGCCCTAAACATTCTACTACGTATCCCACCATTGGACCTCTTCAGCAAAGAAGTTGTGCCCTTTGCGGCCCTACGGATTAGGGGCATAGAAAAATTACAAATTACACAAAGGCCATACTAGCATTCTTAACCACTTCGAAGTACATATGGACACGGACTACACCATCCCGCAAAACGTGTTCACAAAGAACTTCGATTGGGCTAAAGGAAAAGTCATACCGAGGTCGGTAGTGGTGTCTTCTCCAACGGGCTTAACCTCAACCTATCATTTAGACTCCCAAATCACTGTAGTGTGTACCAAGCAGCAATAAGTAATAGCGATAACGGAGGACCTTGCATGGCTCAGGATCAATGTAAAGGATATTGTCATTTGCCCGGATGGCCAATCTGCGATAGAATCCCTGGCAGCGGTAATCCACAAATTAAAGATATCTCTCAACTGCCGCCTATCTCTAGAAGAGATGGCTGAACAGTTCAATATAAATCGACTGTGGGCTCCCGGGCATAGGGATATTCCATCAAACTGTGCGACCGATGTACTCGCAAGGTTAGGGTCAAACACACTCAGTCTTCCAACCCTTGGTAAAGCACATGATAATACTTCGAACCATAGAGGCTGCCAACCTTCAATGCAACGAAAGTAACATCGGCTTTATCACTTATAAACAAATCTGGTCTAAGCTAAACTTGGGGCGGATCAGGGAGCTTGTGGCAACCAAAAGGGAAACCTTAAGCATTTTAGTGGGTATCATTACAGGTGTCACTGTAGGTCAACCTAACCTAACCCAGGGCGGACCAGGGACCTTGTGGCAACCAAAAGGGAAACCTTAAGCCTTTAAGTGGGTGTCACTGTACCATTGAAAAACATGCCGTCAAACTAGGGTTACCTGTCAATGACTCCTGCCTCGGGCTACATGGTTGAGGAGGAAGAGGAATCAATTCACCACCTCGTCTGCTCATGTCCCTCTCTGTGGATTTCAGGAGGATCTACCTCGGCGCGCCCTTCTACGATAACTTGATTGAGCTAGCAGTTATAAAAATAGCTCAACTCCATCGCTTCAGAAGCACTGATTGGTTTTCAGGCGGCGGATCTAATTAATATGATCCATGTGGTATCACAATGGGTCAACTTCGGCCTACGTGTTACTTTTCGGACCGATGGGATCAACTATTTTGACTGCTTGTATACTGATGAAACCAGTCTTCGTTCGTGGTAATGATTCGATTCAATCGTCAGATGAATACACGGCATTGACTCTGTCATCTTTGATTTCTTATTTGGCAAGCCTTGCTGCGATTTGCAAGTATGATGTGGATTTTTTCTGCAATGTCCTTGCTTACCATGTCAGCATGCCAACGTTGATGCTTCAAACTCATCAAACTCAATAGCGAAGTGTCAGCATAGGTAGCATCCAACATTTATTTTATTTCTTTGAACGCGTCTCCGTTTAAAAATAAAAAGTGGATCACCGAGTGATATTGCTCATTTTCCATTTTGCTAGAAACGCACGGATGAATTTGTGAGAAATTCGGCATTGTGTCGTTTGACAAATTAGATTTCAAAATGTTGGCACCAATTTTCTTCATAAACATGACATGTGTCTTCAAATACGACTACTTATCGACCTGTCCTCGCATTTCTTTGACCTCATTGAAGACAAGAAAGGAGGATGGGTTGATATGATGATGACCATCGGCTTGTCATGTCTTTTTAAATGAAGACCAAATTTTGTGGATATATTTTGGTTTCCAGTAGTTACGCATCTGAGGAACTATTGTAATATCATCGGCGTTTTAACCTCTGAAGAAGCTATAGACACTAAAGGATTATCAGCGTACCCACAGCGTTCGACAAATTTTGCGTGGAGTTTAGCAATTCTATGCAAGAGTTTGTTTATTTGGAAAGCACAGCCTACACAACACTACGTCAGAAAACGGACTAAAGCTAGTGGACTTTATGGCGGACATAATCTGGTAGTAGCAACTACACGATTCCCTCAACATCCATAAGGGGACCTGGTGGTCCTTCGATCAATCGACAACCAACCAAATTGATCATATTGCGATCGACGGCAGATACTTCTCCAGCATCCTAGATGTCCGAACCTTTCGAGGAACCAACATCGATTCGGATCATTACCTTGTTGCAGCAAAGGTACGGATGCGAATTTCTCGGAATCAACGGAGTCGAGTAAGAACACCAAAATTTAACGCAATAGCAGGAGACCGCCAGGACCTTCGCCGATCAAGTCTCCCTCAAGCTCTCTCAAGTCCCGAAGCAATGTGCAGCAACCATAGAACAGCAATGGAGTCGTTGTCAGAACGCCATTAGAGAGGCCGCCTCAGATGTACTCGGTTTCGAGCCACCACCGTCGAGAAACCCCTGGTTTGATGATGAGTGCAGACAGGCCCATGTAGAGAAATAGAATGCATACATGGCCCGCGAGCTCTACGAACAGAAAAGGAGGGAGGAGAATGCGCTTCTGGGAAGGAAAAAGAAGGAGCACGAGAAGCGCGAGATCGAGGAGATGGAGAGATGTTACTGCAGGAACGACGTTCGAACATTTTTTCCAGAAAGTATAACGAACATGCCAAGGCTATAAAGCCAGAGCAGAAGCCTGCAGGGATGAGCACGGACAACTAGTAGTGGAGTCACAGTCGATGCTGAGATTGTGGAAGGACCACTTCTGCAGACTGTATAACGGCGATGATAGTCAAAATGCCGCCGTCAGGCAGAGCGAACCATTCACAATGGACGAAGACGAAAGAGAATCCCGTTCACCCGACTTAGACGATGTTAAGATGGCGATATCGAAACTTAAGTCGCTGCTGGAGCAAACGGATTCCCCACGGAACTGTTTAAGGCAGCTGGCGATGAGCTGGTCAGGAACATGCACCAACTCATCTGCAAGATATGGTCGGAAGAACGCATGCCCGATGAATGGAATCTCAGTATCGTTGCCCGGTCCATAAGAAAGGAGACCCCCGTTCGTCGACAATCTGATAGGTTCCTACCAGTGTGATTTCAGGCCAGGAAAATCCACGATAGACCAAATATTTACACTACGGCAGATCTTGGAGAAGACCCATGAATTCCAGGTCGACACGCACCATCTTTTCGTCGACTTTAATGCCGGGTATGACAGTGTTTATAGAGACGAGCTGTACAGAGCCATGTCCATGTTTTAAGATTCCTGCCAAACTCGTCAGACTGTGCAGGATGACTACGGAGAACTCTCGCTGCTCCATTAAGGTCGGAGGTAAACTAACCGACCGCTTTGATGTTAAAAAAGGTTTTAGACAGGGTGACGCACTGTCATGTGATTTCTTCAACATTATTCTTGGAAAGATCGTGCGGGACTCTGCGGCCAATACCCATTACACTATGGATCCGATTTGCAAATTACTTTCTGACCAGGTTGCATTTAGTTGGGAAATTTCCCTTTTGTTTGATTGATTGATTAAATCAAAGTGTGTTGTAGTTATTAATAAGTGTGTCGCCACAACACACTTAAGGTGTCTTTCGAGTTTTTATTCATCGAACGCAATAGAAAGTGCTATAGTTTTAACACGAACAAGTGTCAATTTCAAAGTTCAAACGTGTTTAATGACATACTTAATCTTTAAGTGTGTCGAATGACACACTTGCTGTATAGCGTGCCGCTCCTGCTTCACCAGCTGCAAAATTTTATCAGATTTTTCAGTGATTGGAAACCAGAGCGAGGTGCAGTTTTGCCACCGACATTTTCGAAATCCGAATCCGGCGTTAATACCTAGCATTCTCGTCGTACACCTCACAAAATTTTCAGTATATTTTTGTAGTGTCTTTACCTTTTCTATAATAAGAAAGCATTGCCTAGCGTATCAATGTAACCCTTAACGTAAATGACGAATCACAAAACTGTGTACACAAGAAACGTTGTCTAAAAAGGCACCTTTCAAATGCATGTTCGTTTAACAAAATCGGATTAGTGTTACTCAAATATAACCAGCACCGTCTAGTGGCGAAAACCGCGGAGACTTTTTTAATAGCTAGTGCTAACAAATAGCATTGGTCTCTGCGACCTGTGCACATCTATTGTGCCTGCTAGCCGATCAGACGAGCAGCTTCTGTCGTAGGAGCTGAGATGATCCCCTTAGCAGTCATAGCTTCACTGAGAAAGATACGCTTCCTAAGATGACAAAGTGCAGCATACATACTATGTGCCCTGCAGTTGTGGCCGTATGAATCTTTTCGATTGGCGGAATCCTTGGTGTTGCGATTTTTCCAACTTGTCTAGGAAACAGTTAATTTTAGACTTGGGAATGCCGCAGAAAGATTCGCCATCTATGTACCTTCACTGAATCGGCGATTTTATTGCCCTTAATGCTCTTGTGCCTTGGCACCCACCAGAGCTTGACCTTATTTCTTTTGGCTAGGTCCCGTAGGGCATCATGGCATCCCTTAACGGACTTTGAGCTCGTTCTATACGAGGGTATCATAGGGTATATTGATGGTTACACCTTTTTACGACTTATTCCTAGACCCTCCAAAATGTTCCATTTGGTCCCAAGATGCCGACGCCAACGTCAGAAATCATCATGAAGCCATCAGTCTACCACCTAAGGCCTTTGATGTTGAGCAAAGGACCGTTGGTTTCCCAAGCTGTGCGGTTTGGGATTAATATCTCAAATCTCTTGTCAAAAGTGAGGATGCGTGTTAATGCCGCCAAGACCGTGGTAATCATACCCAGTTCAGGAAGATGTTGCAAAATGGACGCGTGACCAAATGGTCTATATGGTAGGCCTGTGTCTGGGCCGACAGGTGCAATGGAGTAAGTCTAATCCGTTTAGGATTTAGGGAGACGGAGCAAGGCTTTATCTTTCTTCTCTTTGTAAGCGGGACTAACATTGTCTTTTTTGGGTTTATCGGTAAACCCTCTCTGCCACACCAGGCAGAGATAGACTGAAGCGCCATTTGTATGCGTTCACAGGCAGAGATTTCCCATCTGCCTGATGCACTGGCACGGCTGTACCCCCGATAGTTCCAAGGGACAAGGGACAAATTTTTTAACACTTCCATCTGCCTGTCACAGTAAATACTAGATCAGATCGTCTGCATATCCGATGACTTCGTAGCCGAGATTGATTAGTCTGTAGAGTATGTCGTCGGTAACTATCGACTAGAGAAGGGGTGAAAGCATCCCTCCTTGTGGAAACCCTTCAACTGCCGAAACTGTCCTCGAGACCTCTCCGGAAACGTAATATATTCAGTGGTTATTGGGATGGTTTTTCTACTAAGTACAAGATAACCTTTCCCACACATTTTGTTGTTATTCACTTCTGCAGGCACAATAGATGGTAGCACTAGCCCCATTTATTCACTTCTGGGTTTTATACATTTGTTTATCTATTTAACTCAACTTTTCTTTTTACTAATGATCCTATTATATTGTCCACGACTGTATATACTGAACGAATTCAATTGAAATGCATTTTTTTCTAATTTAGTTATTTTTCTTTTCAGGTAAATACATTTTGATTGTGATCGTTGATGCCAACAAATTCTGGTAACTAGTCTATAAGCACTGACATCAAAATAGCTTCCAATATACACTGAGTGCCAAAAAATAGTGGCGCACCTTGAAATTTTGCAATAGTTTTATGTGATTTAAAAAAGAAACATTTTTAACATTTAACACATTTATTAATATTTTTGTTTTCCAACGAGTTCTCATTCCTTTAATAGTGGGTATTGCCTCCCCGAACATCTACAAAGCTTTAGTTCGCCTGACCATACCTTGGAGATGGTTTGCTACAGTGGAGCCGTCCAAATTTTCCCATTCCACGATCAGAGCAGATCTCAGCCCACTGAGTGTCTCTGGAAGGGCAGTTCGCCTCCTTATCATTTTCCTCAGCAGGTCCCGAACGTGTTCGATGGGATTCATGTATGGGCTCATCGCAGGCCAAGCCATTACCTCAATTTCCACTTCTTGCAAGTAGTCGGCAACGCCCCTAGCAACTTGTGGTCTAGCATTGTCGTTCATTAGCAAAAAGTTATCGCCAATAAATGGTGCGAATGGAACCATATATTCCTCCAGAATGTTGTTTGCGTAATAACTGGGGTTCATCGATCCTTCCACGATGCACAGCTCGGTTTTCCCGCGCATGTAAATTCCTGATCCATTTCTAATCGACGGAGACCGCAGAGAATTCTGTCCCCCTGTCAAGATTGCCATATCGAAACTCAAGTCGAATAAAGCTGCTGGCGCAGACGGACTGTCTGCTGAGCTCTTCAAGGCAGCTGGGAATGACCTGGTTGGGAGCATGTACCAGCTCACCCGTAAGATATGGTTAGAGGAAAGCATGCCCGAGGAATGGAGTCTCAGCATCGTATGCCCAAACCACAAGAAAGGAGACCCCTCTGATTGCGCCAACTATAGACGAATAAGTCTCCTTAACATCGCCTACAAAATCTTCTCTGCCGTTTTGTGTGAACGCCTGAAGCCTTTTGTAAATAAGCTGATAGGTCCTTATCAGTGCGGATTCAGGCCAGGGAAGTCCACCATCGACCAAATCTTCACACTACGGCAGATCCTGGAGAAAACCAATGAATTTCAAGTCGACACTCACCACCTATTTGTCGACTTCAAAGCCGCATACGACAGCGTAATTAGAGACGAGCTATACAACGCTATGTCTACCTTTGACATACCTGCTAAACTCGTCAGACTATGCAGGATGACTTTGGAGAATGCTCGCTGCTCCATCCGAATCGGTGAACACCTTCCCGATAGTTTTGATTTCAAAAAAGGACTTAGGCAGGGCGATGCGCTGTCGTGTGATTTCTTCAACATCATATTGGAAATGATTGTGCAAAAATCACTGGCCAATACAAGAGGCACAATCTATTTCAAATCCTCGCAACTCCTTGCATACGCCGACGATATTGACATAATAGGTAGATCACAGCGAGATGTCAATGAGGCGTTTGCGAGTATTGAGATGGAGGCGGCGAAAATTGGTTTGGCGGTAAACGAGGGCAAAACTCAATATATACTGTCATCAAAAAAGGACGCTCACCACCGCTCTTGGCCACGTTTGTATTGGCAGATATAAGTTCGAGGTAGTTAAGGAGACATCAATTCCGAAATCAAACGCAAAATCACTCTTGCCAATCGCTGTTTCTTTGGGCTCAGGAGGCAACTGAGTAATAGAGCCCTCTCCCGAACGACAAAGTTGACTCAAGACCCTTATCATCCCGGTCCTGTTGTACGGCGCAGAAGCATGGACACAATCAAAAGCGGATGATGAGGGCCTTGGTCGGTTCGAGAGAAAGATTTTGCGCGTGATTTTTGGGCCTATAAACGCAGACGGGGGATGGAGGAGAAGATTCAACCACGAACTTTACGGGCTGTACAGCGACATGAGCCTAGTCAGGCGTCAACGGATTCAACGCCTAAGATGGCTGAAGCCCTTTTGTCGAAAATGCGTGCTTTTGGGATCGATGAGTCTCTTTTTCAATGGATTAGAAGCTACCTTTCGAATCGTTCAATTCGAGTTGTTTTGGACGGATTCAAGTCTGATACTCACTTTGTAAATGCCGGTGTTCCTCAGGGCTCTGTTTTGTCTCCGACACTCTTTCTTATTTTTATAAATGGTCTCTTGTCTGTTACTTCTTATCCAATTCACTCCTTCGCTGACGATAGTACCCTCAGCTTCTCATATTCGTTCACTAGTTTACGACCCTGCACTTCCGTTGTAGATAGTGAGCGACAGCGTATGTTGAGCTCATTAAATTCCGATATCGACAGCATCATCCAATGGGGTAAAAACAATAGAGTGGGATTTACTTACTTACTTATCAGGCCTGCGATCCATGGAGGATCTGAGCCTGAGCTGTAGCTGCCTTCCATCCTTGACGGTCCCGGGCACGCTGCTTCCAGTTGTCAAGACCAAGATGTCTTACATCCGCGATTACTTGGTCTTTATACCGGAGGTTCGGTCTTCCTCTTCTTCTCGAACCAGGAGGCTCGGAGTCGAAGACCCTCTTAGCTGGAGCGTTGATGTCCATGCGCTCGATGTGGCCGAGCCAGTGTAGTCGACGGATCCTTGCCTTCCGGACTACATCCACATCTTGGTACAGCTCGTAGAGTTCGCGGTTGTGTCTTCTTCTCCATTCACCTTCCTCACAGACAGGACCAAATATCCGGCGCAGAATTTTTCTTTCGAAAGAACCCAAAATCAGCTCCGCTGTCCTGCTTATCGTCCAGCTTTCGGCTCCGTACAGCAAGACTGGCAGAATGAGCGTTTTGTAAAGCATGACTTTGGTCTTTCGAGCGGGATTTAATGCATCCAAAACACAATGCTGTCTCTTGTCGTTAAAGCGTTTTTCCATGAATGGCACTTGCATCTCAGAAACTGAAAAGCTTTCCATCCTGGGTATGAGTTTTGCTCACAATCTTAATTGGAGCGACTATATATGCAGTGTCGCCAAGAATGCTGCGAAATGCCTAGGCCTCTTATACAGATGCAAGACATTTTTCTCACCCTTAGATCTGGCTACAATCTGTAAGGCGTTTATTCGCCCCAAATTAGAGTTTAATGCTCATGTCTGGTCCGGTGCTTCCAAGACCTCATTGCACCTACTAGACAGAATACAAAAACGAGCCATAAAACTGATAGGTGACTCCAGCATTACCAAAACATTAGACTCGCTGGAACACCGCAGTAATGTTACCTGCCTCTCCCTGTTTTATCGTTACTTCCACCAAAAATGCTCTGATGAAATAGCCAGTTGCATTCCGCCCCTTCAACATTTCTCCCGCAATACACGTCTCTCTATAAATGCTCACCAATATACCCTGAAGCCCGCTTTCGGACGTTCTGTCAAATATAGAAAATCTTTCATTAACCGAACCACATGAATCTGGAACTCCCTGCCGGATTCGGTTTTCCCCCCTCAATGCAAAATGCAAACATTTAAGATCAATGTCCATCGGCATCTCCTCTATTCCTCTTCCTTTCGACCTTCTGCCCGCACTGTGTCCCCGACATAATAAGGTTATTAGACCTTGAGTGCGCGCAAATTATTAAAAAAAAAAAAAAAAAGAGAAAATGTAGTGCGAATGGACACCACCACAGCTCCAGCCCGGAGAGTCTTTGAATCCAACCCCGAGGGACGAAGAAGCAGAGGACGGCCGCACTTAAGATGGCGCACACAGGTGGAAGGGGACCTCAGCCAACTGGGTGTGCAGCAATGGAAAGGGCTAGCGAAAGATCGTGCTAGATGGAGGGGCATGTTGGTTGAGGCCCAGGTTCACCCCGAACTGTAGCGCCCACTAAGAAGAAGAAGAAGAGAAACTATTGCAAAATTTCAAGGTGCGCCAGTTTTTTGTAACTCAGTGTACATAGAGCTTAAGAGGCTTTACAATTTTTTCTGTTATTCAGCTCTAATCACTGCTGTGAGAGACCAGCCCTTGAAGCAATCCAATCCAACTTGATTGTTTTTATTTCATTTCTTTTGACTCTTTAGTACCGTTATATCCGCGTGCTTCATAAATGTGCTATTTGGTCACTTCACACCGGCTATCAAGTCACTTTGTGTATAGTACTTACCCTGTCCTCTGACAGGAATGTTACTGGTCATAAAAAGTTTGTCGAGCATGTGGTTTGCTTGTAGGACGAACATAGTATTTCAATTTGGATCTGCTGATTGTCAGGCGCATTTGGAATGGCCAATGATATGTAGTTTCGAGCGATATTTTTGTTGGATGACACTGTAGATGTCAATCGAATCGTTAACCAGAGGTACATAGAGGTGTACACAGAGGTTACACACTTTGAAACTAGCATGCTTTATACATGCTGTACACAGAGGTTACACATTTTGAAACTAGCATGCTTTATGACCTGCTACAAAAGTTTTTATTCGAATATCAGTATGATAGCTTCCGTCCACACTTGTAGCATATTAACCTGTAACTAATGGCTCTTACGCCAAGGGACCCATAATGTGTTCATTTCTTGATATTCTAATGCCATCTGTCGTTTATGGATGGCAAAATAATACGAGTGCCATGTCATTATAATGAACGGATATGTACTACATATGGCTCGTATGGCAAAGGGAGTCTAGACGCCATTAGAAATTGCCATATATAGTCAACCAGACTGTTGAAATCAGTTTTGCGCGGTCGTGACATTGAGTATAGCTTTGGTAGGTGCTCGATTAATAAATAGTAAACAAATTATGTTAATTCGTTGCATCAATGATTTTTGCTTTTAAATTATACATCTCCTAGTGAAACGAGTTCCGTCAGATGTGAGAGGTGGGAGATTAAGTGCGCACGTAACATGTTATTTGTCCTTGACGTAGCAGTGTAGTTCGGATAAACAGTTTTATTCTCGCGCTTATTGTGTTTTGATTGATTGAATGAATCGTGACAGCCATGGCTTGAGACTGTATTTTGAATAATAATTGTTTGTTTTATAACTAGCAACACCTTCCCCATACCTGGCGAAGGTAGTACGTAGCCTCCACGAGGGGGAAGTACACATCTAGCCCAGATGGGCCCTTTGTGTTGCTACGAGGGGGACGACTCCCTATTCATGGAACCACTTTGTACTTCTTACTAAATTATGAAGATCAGGTCGTTAAGGAAGTAAGAATCTATATACATATTGTTTCCTACTATGATAGAGGGCCGGACAGACGGAGAGCAGGTGTCGAATGGACTTAACCTCCTCTTCTTCTTCGCAGCTCCTGCAGAAGTCATACGAAACTTGCCCTAGGCTTTGTGCATGACTGCCAATTAGACAGTGACCAGTGATGATACCGACGATTATGCGGATGTCGGTTCGTTTTATCGAAATTAGTCCCGCGGTTCTCTGTCGGTCAATTGGTGGCCAGGTTTGTCTGGTGGTTAGGTAGGTATGACTTTGAGTCTATCTCAGGTACGTCTCAGCCATGGCTTGATTCGTTAGCTCTAGTTTAATGGCTGCTAGTGGTGTACCAGCGTATGCCATGTAGGTTCGTTGGGTCGTTCCTTGCCTGACGAGCATGTCAGTTTTCTCATCAGACATAAGGCTCCAGTGATTTCAGGCCAGTTTGGCTGTCAGTGAACATTCGAAATCTGTGACAGATATCACGTCCCACCTTAGTCAAGACAGGACTTCCTTTATTGCTAGTAGCTCCGCCTAGAAGATGCTACAATAGCCTGGTAGTTTTAAGGCCTGATTTAGTTTTAATGGTTTGCAAAAACAAGCCTTTACAGTTAGTCGTGCTAACTGTAAAGGTTTGATGGTTGAGGCCCAGGTTCACCCCGAACTGTAGCGCCACCTAAGTAAGTAATAGAAACCATAGATCTCAAATACACCCGACTTCTTCTTAGCGGGCGCTACAGTTCGGGGCGAACCTGGGCCTCAACCAACAAGCCTTTACAGTTAGCGCGACCTTTTGCTAGCTGTTTCCAGAGTGGCACGCCCAATTGGATAAGGTCCCTCTCCACCTGTGTGCGCCACCTTATATGCGGCCGTCCTCTGGTTCTTCGTCCCTCGGAGTTGGATTCAAAGATTCTCCGAGCTGGTGCTGTGGTCTCCATTCGCTCTACATGGCCCAGCCACCTTAGACGTTGAATCCGTAGACGCTTGACTAGACTCATGTCGCTGTACAGCCCGTAAAGTTCCTGGTTGAATCTTTTCCTCCATCCCCCGTCTGCGTTTATAGGCCCGAAAATCACGCACAAAATCTTTCTCTCGAACCGACCAGGGGCATCCTCATCCGCTTTTGATAGTGTCCATGCTTCTGTGCCGTACAACAGGACCGGGATGATAAGGGTCTTATATAGAGTCAACTTTGTAGTGTTCAATTATCAATTGATCAATTCTGCGTTTATTTTCAGAACTGATGTCGTTATTCCAGGTCACTGCGGAACCAAGGTAGACGAAGTCCTTAAATACCTCGAACTTATATCTGCCAATACAAACGTTCTGGCCAAAACGTCGGTGGTGACCGTCTTTTGTCGATGACAGCATATATTTAGTTTTGCCCTCGTTTACTGCCAAACCAATTTTCGCCGCCTCCATCTCAATACTCGCAAACGTCTCATCTCGCAAGGAGTTGCGAGGATTTGGAGTAGACTGTGCCTCTTGTATTGGCCAGTGATTTTTGCACAATCATTTCTAATACGACGTTGAAGAAATCACACGACAGCGCATCGCCCCGCCTAAATCCTTTTTTGACATCAAAACTATCGGTAAGGTGTTCACCGATTCGGATGGAGCAGCGAGCATTCTCCAAAGTCATCCTGCATAGTCTGACGAGTTCAGCAGGTATGTCAAAGCTAGACATAGCGTCGTATAGCTCATCTCTAATTATGCTGTCGCATGCGGCTTTGAAGTCGACAAATAGGTGGTGAGCGTCGACTTGAAATTCATTGGTTTTCTCCAGGATCTGCCGTAGTTCGAAGATTTGATCGATGGTGGACTTTCCTGGCCTGAATCCGCACTGATAAGGACTTAACAGTTTATTTACAAAAGGCTTCAAGCGTTCACATAAAACGGCAGAGAAGACTTTGTTGGCGATGTTAAGAAGACTTATTCCTCTGTAGTTGGCGCAGACAGGGGGTATCCTTTCTTGTGAATCAGGCATACGATACTGAGACTCTATTCCTCGGGCATGCTTTCCTCTGACCATACCTTATAGATGAGCTAGTGTATGCTCCCAACCCGGTCATCCCCAGTTGCCTTGAAGAGCTCAGCAGGCAGTGCGTCTGCGCCAGCAGCTTTATTCGATTTAGTTTTGATATGGCGTTATGTTCAGGGAGACGGAATTCTCTGCGGTCTTCGTCGTTAAGAAATAGATCATTCTGCCTGACAGCGGCATATTGACTAACATCGCCGTTACACAGTCTGCAGAAGTGGTTTTTCCATATTCTCAGCATCGACTGCGATTCTACTACTAGGTGTCCGTTCTCATCCCTACAGGCTTCCGGTCTGGCTTTATGATCTTGGCATGTTCGCTTTATCTGTTGATAAAACGTTCGAACGTGACGCCTGCAGTAACACCTCTCCAAGTCCTCGATCGCGCGCTTCTCGTGCTTTTTCTTCTTTCTTCTAAGAAGCTTATGCTCCTCCCTTCTTTTTAACTCGTATAGCTCACGAGCTGCTCTTGTTCTTTTATGCAGCGAGGCTTTATATGCATCCTGCTTCGCTCTGTGAATCCTCCTGCACTCGTCATCGAACCAGGTGTTTCTTCGTGGTGGAGCCTTGAAGCCCAAAAGTTCCACTGATATTCTATTGAAAGCGTGGAGGGTTGAGGTGTATTGGAAAGCTTAAGGGAGACGCGATCGGTAAAAGCACGAGAGGTTTCTGGCGATAGTAGCTTTCCGACGTCATAACTTTGTATTCTTACTCTACTCCGCTGCGTTCGTGATAACCGTAGGCGCATTTTGGCTACTACAAGATAGTTGTCCGAGTCAATGTTAGCCCATCGGAAAGTTCGAACATGAAGAATAGTGGAGGAGGAGTGTCTGACGTCGATCGCGATGTGATCAATCTGGTTGCTGGTCGATTGATCAAAACACCGGCAGGTGCCTTTGTGTATATCGAGGTGTGGGAAGCGCGTACTGGCTAGAAGGAGATTTCGCCCCGTAGCAAGATCAATCAGTCTGTGTCCGTTATCGGAGGTGGTGTCATGTAGGCTATGTTTGCCGATGACTCGTTCAAAGATGCTTTCCTTACCCAGCTTAGCATTGAAGTCTCCTAGTACAATTTTGATGTCATAGCTGGGACATTGGGCATACGTTCTGTCTAGGAGATCGTAGAACTCATCTTTGGCTGAGTCATCCTTGTCTTCCGTGGGGGCGTGGACGCAGATCAGGCTGATGTTAAAAAATCTGGCCTTGATACGGATTGTTATGAGGCGTTCGCTCACATGCCGAAAGCTTATGACTTTTTGCCTTAGTCCATCTCGAACAACAAATCCGCTTCCAAACAATCGTTGCCCTCTCTCCCTATAGCAGTCGCCGTAGTAAATATCGCAGTTTTTCATCCGCTTTATACCCGGTCCATTCCATCGGATTTCCTGGATGGTGGTGATGTCCGCTTTATAGCGGTCTAGGGCGTCCGCAAGTTGTTCGGCTGCACGTGGCCTGTTTAGGGACCTAACATTCCATGTACAGAGTCGAAGGTCATTGTCCTTTTTTCGTTTTTTGCAAGGGTCGTCAACATTAATCCGGTCCGTTATATTCGAGGCTTGTGGTTGTTTTAGAGTTTGTGGTTTTTTACGGTTAAGGCTTACTAAGCCGTAGCCCTACGTAGACTACGAAACATTTCGAATATTGCCTGTCTTACCTCAAACTTTATCTTGTTTTCATACTCGGCAAAGGTCGAACATTATCAGCAAATGTAAATTCCAATCGCTCTCGGGCAGATGAAACCGACTGAGATTGCGTTTGAGTACGTGATACGTGACATTCGTTTGTCCATCCAACGTTTAGACTTTTCGATAAAGGAATCAGTTTTTCTCCTCTCTTTGCAATAAAAACTAAACAAATTGTTCCACAAGCAAAGCAATTAGGTGTGCACCCGTGTATACTTTGTTCTCCATTATTCCGATGCGCATTTCTCGGATTAAACAAGTATCTTTGAATGTACAGCGTTTTGCTGGCCACAGGTAGAGTGAGCAATGCCTCTTTGTTGAATGATTACAAAATCGGGAATATGTAATGACAGGAGCGTTGGTATTGACGAGTCTCTACATATTACATGCATTATATGATCCAGAAAAGATATATTAACATGCGACGCTGGACACCTTGCTGCTGCTGGTAAAAGTACGTTTCGAACAGTTTACTGCAAATGCAATAAACTCGAGCTACGAACGTGTTACGATACGAGTACAGGAATATCGCTGATTCAGTGAAGAGCAGAGTACTCGTTGACGCTACTAAATCGTTGAAAATTTCTCCGAACCACGCATGTACCGAACCGAACATTACAGAAATAGCCAAGGAGACCGAGGCCTACACAAAAGGCATTCGAAGAGGTGAGCGTGCAGATCCATTAAAAGGAACGTGCACACAAAGTTCTTTGAATTATTAATGAGTTTTAGCTGAGAAGCAACTATATTAAGAAATAAGCTTTTGAAACGTTGTACACCTCGCAGTCCACCGTTCCCGTGTCGTGTACTTGATGGTGACGTCAATGGCGGGAAAATTATTTCAAAATACAAACAGAAACTCCAAAACGCACATATGCCACGAACGAATGAGGACACCACCAAGGCTTATTAAAATACATGTGTACCTAAGTCGTAGAGTGAAGAAACGGCAGGTTAATGGAAGACTTAGCAGCTAATGATAGGAGCGGTGAGAAGCTGCACAGCTGTCACCTTGCTTTTTACAACATTTTTCTCCTCTTGGCTTAGTTCTTGTTTTTCTTTATTCTTTACATTTGTGACGGTTGAATTGCTTGAGAGACAGTTGGTGGTAAGTGGCCAGGTCAATAGAATCACGAAAAAGTGATGCCGAGAGTATGAGGAATTTTAGGTGCTACTTGACGACGCTGACGGTGTGGGAAAAGGTCGTTAGAATATCAAATGAGTACGCCATAAGCTAGAGTTAAACCTGCGCATTTTTTTAACTGTCGATTGGGAAGCTCTTAAGCAACGGGTAGAGCGGAAAACGGTATGCACGAGAAGCGCCTGATCGAAGGTGTCGAGGCGTATATTACTGGATTGCAAGTCTAGAAATGAAACCTATAAATGAACTGATAACGGCGGCGCGGACTTTCTTTAGACCAGATGGTATTCATGAAATTAGTAAAGCGACGTGCCTCCAACGAATGTAATCTTAGCATTCTGTACAATGAAGGAACAACCCGCATATGGATGAACTGATCTTAACTCTAAGGTAAGGACCGACCTCACCCATGTCAACCGCTTATTGGCACAGCGACTGCTTTACAAGCTTCGGTGATTTTTTTTTTGCTGTTTGGCTTGTCCGTGTTCTTTTTAAGAGGGTCCACGCGCGATTCGTGGCATGTATTTAAGTCAGGCATGCTCATTTAGCATTGCCATTTCCTCGTGGAAAAACTTACACTCGAACAATGGTTACTTACTTACTTGCTTTGATGGCGCTACAGTTCGGGGTGAACCAGGGCCTCAACCAATAAGCCTCTCCAGCCGGCCTGATCCTTGGCCAGCCACTTCCAGTGCCGCACGGCCAGTTGGTTGAGGTCCCTTTCCACCTGTGCGCGCCACCTTAAATACGGTCGTCCCTCGGGGTTCGAGTCGAAGACTCTTCGAGCCGGAGCGTTGATGTCCATTCGCTCTACATGGCCTAGCCATCTTAGACGTTGGATCCGAAGACGTCTAACTAGGCCGATGTCGTTGTACAGCCTGTACAGATCTTGGTTGAATCTTCTCCTCCACTCTCCGTTTACACAAACGGGACCAAAGATTTCACGCAGAATTTTCCTCCCGAAACGCCCAAGAGCCTCTTCATCCGCTTTTGATAACGTCCAAGCCTCAGCGCCGTAGAGGAGGACCGGGATGATTAAGGTTTTCTAGAGGGATACCGCTACCATTCGAAACATGCACCGGATTTCGGCAAGGAGATGCGCTGTCATGTGACTTCTTCAACCTGGTGCTGGAGCAGATAGTGCGACGGGCAGAGGTCAACAGGGAAGGCACTATCTTTTACAAGTCCATCCAGCTGCTAGGATACGCGGATGATATCGACATCATCGCGTGTTCTCGCCGTGGCATTGTGGAAGCATTCACGGCGATTGAAGAACAGGCGAAACGAATTGGCCTTAAGATCAATGAGGACAAAACGAAGTACATGCTGTCAAGCAAGACCCAATCCGTCGCTCACCACCTGGGACAAAATATAACAATTGACAGCTACAATTTCGAGGTAGTTAAGGAGTTTGTCTACCTTGGGGCAAACGTAAATTCCACAAATGACACCACAGTGGAGATCCGGCATAGAATCGCCCTTGGCAACCGCTGCTACTTCGGCTTGTCCAAACAACTGGGGTCAAAACTCCTCACTCGAAAAACCAAAGCCATGCTTTACAAAACGCTCATACTGCCAGTCTTGCTGTACAGAGCCGAAAGCTGGACGATAAGCAGGACGGCGGAGCTGATTTTGGGTTCTTTCGAAAGAAAAATTCTGCGCCGGATATTTGGTCCTGTCTGTGAGGAAGGTGAATGGAGAAGAAGACACAACCGCGAACTCTACGAGCTGTACCAAGATGTGGATGTAGTCCGGAAAGCAAGGACCCGTCGACTACACTGGCTCGGCCACATCGAGCGCATGGACATCAACGCTCCAGCTAAGAGGGTCTTCGACTCCGAGCCTCCTGGTTCGAGAAGAAGAGGAAGACCGAACCTCCGGTATAAAGACCAAGTAATCGCGGATGTAAGACATCTTGGTCTTGACAACTGGAAGCAGCGTGCCCGGGACCGTCAAGGATGGAAGGCAGCTATAGCTCAGGCTCAGATCCTCCATGGATCGCAGGCCTGATAAGTAAGTAAGTAAGTAAGTAGAGGGATACCGCAGTTATTCTGCGTTTTATCTCAGCGCAGGTGTCGTTGCTGCTTGTCACTATCGAGCCAACGTAGACGAAGCTCCTGGCTTCCTCAAAAATAAAGCTGCCGAAGGTGACGTTCTGACCATGAAGTCGGTGTTCCGCGTCTTTCTTGGATGACAGCATATATTTGGTCTTGTCCCCATTTACCCTTAGACTCACTTTAGCCGCTTCTGCTTCAATGCTTGCGAAAGCCTCATTGACGTCTCGCCTTGTCCGTCCAATAACGTCAATGTCATCTACGTAGGCAAGCAACTGTATGGACTTGAAGTAGATCGTACCTTTTGTATTGACCGCAGAGTCCCGCACGATCTTTTCAAGAATGATGTTCAAGAAATCACATGACAGTCCGTCACCCTGTCTAAAACCTTTTTTAACATCGACGGGGTCGGTTAGTTCACCTCCGATCTTAATGGAGCAACAAGATTTCTCCATATTCATCCTGCACAGTCTGACGAGTTTGGCAGGAATGGACATGGCTCTGTGCAGTTCGTCTCTATAAACACCCATATGCGGCGTTAAAGTCGACAAAGAGATGGTGCGTGTCGACCTGTAGTTCATAGGTCTTCTCCAAGATCTGCCGTAGTGTAAATATTTGGTCTATCATGGATTTTCCTGGCCTGAAATCACACTGGTAGGAACCTATCAGATTGTCCACGAACGGTTTCATGCGCTTTCAGAGTACGGCAGAAAGGATCTTGTACGCATTGTTCAGGAGGCTTATCCCCCTGTAATTGGCGCAGTCATTGGGGTCTCCTTTCTTATGGACCGGGCAAACGATACTAAGATTCCATTCATCGGGCATGCGTTCTTCCGACCATATCTTGCAGGTGAGTTGGTGCATGTTCCTGACCAGCTCATCGCCAGCTGCTTTAAACAGTTCCGCGGGGGGTCCGTCCGCTCCAGCAGCTTTATAAGACTTAAGTTTCGATATCGCTTTCTTAACATCGTCTAGGTCGGGTGGACGGGATTCTCCTTCGTCTTCGTCAATTGTGAATGGTTCGCTCTGCCTGACGGCGGCATTTTGACTATCATTGCTGTTATACAGTCTGCCGAAGTGGTCCTTCCACAATCTCAGCATCGACTGTGACTCCACTACTAGTTGTCCGTGCTCATCCCTGCAGGCTTCTGCCCTGGCTTTATAGCCTTGGCATGTTCGTTTTACTTTCTGGAAAAAATTTTCGAATGTCGTTCCTGCAGTAACATCTCGCCATCTCCTCGATCTCGCGCTTCTCTTGCTCCTTCTTTTTCCTTCTCAGAAGCGCATGCTCCACCCTCCTTTTCTGTTCATAGACCCCGCGGGCAGCTCTCGTCCGTCGATGCAATGTTGCCATGTATGCATTCTGTTTCTCTACATGGGCCTGTCTGCACTCATCATCAAACCAGGGGTTTCTCGTCTGTGGTGGCTCGAAACCGAGTACATCTGAGGCGGCCTCTCTAATGGCGTTCTGACAACGACTCCATTGCTGTTCTATGGCTCCTGCAGATTGCATCGGGACTTGAGAGAGCTCGAGGGAGACTTGAAGGTCCTGGCGGTCTCCTGCGATTGCAGCTTTCCGATGTTAAATGTTGGTATTCGACTCTGTTGATTCCGAGAAATTCGCATCCGTGCCTTGGCTGCGACAAGGTAATGATCCGAGTCAATGTTGGCTCATCGAAAGGTTCGGACATCTAGGATGCTGGGGGAGCGTCTGCCGTCGATCGCAGGCCAGGAAAATCCATGATCGACCAAATATTTACACTACGGCAGATCTTGGAGAAGACCCATGAACTACAGGTCGACACGCACCATCTCTTTGTCGACTTTAAAGCCGCATATGGGTGTTTATAGAGACGAACTGCACAGAGCCATGTCCAATCGTGCCAAACTCGTCAGACTGTGCAGGATGAATATGGAGAATTCCATATTCCATTAAGGTCGGAGTTGAACTAGGTTTTGGGCAGGGTGACGCACTGTCATGTGATTTCTTTAACATTATTCTTGAAAAGATCGTGCGAGACTCTGCGGCCAATACAAGAGGTACGATCTACTTCAAGTCCACACAATTGCTTGCCTACGCAGATGACATTGACGTTATTGGACGAACAAAGCGAGACGTCAATGAGGCGTTCACAAGCATTGAAGCAGAAGCGGCTAAAGTGGGTCTAAGGGTAAATGGGGACAAGACCAAATATATGCTGTCATCCAAGAAAGACGCGCAACACCGACGTCTTGGTCAGAACGTCACCTTCGGCAGCTATATTTTTGAAGTAGTTAAGGACTTCGCGCTGAGATAAAACGCAGAATAACTCTTGGCCCGCTACTTTTTCGGGCTCAAGAGACAATCGAGTAGTAGAGCCCTCTCTCGAAAAACTAAGGTATCCCTCTACAAAACCTTAATCATCTCGTTCCTACTCTAGGGCGCTGAGGTTTGGACGTTATGAAAAGCGGATGAAGAGGCTCTTGGGCGTTTCGAGAGGAAAATTCTGCATGCAATCTGTGGTCCCGTTTGTGCTGGAGAGGCTTGTTTGTTGAGGCCCTGGTTCACCCCGAACTGTAGCGCCATCAAAGGAAGGAAGGATATACTGTGAGTGTTATGCCTTCATCAGTATGTTTGATCACTTCTCATTCACAACAGCTGTGTTGCATACATTTTTTCCGTATGGAATTGTCTTTTCTTGGCTACGGAAGGACTTTGAACTACAGAGCTTCCGCTCGACAGTGGGTGATGTTTATCACTGTACCACGGCCACCCCCAGTCATAATTCAAACTTGTCGTTACTCTTCTATGAAACTGATGTCGTCAAAAAAAAAATCTTTTCCATAAATGTTCATTTGATTTTTAGTAACTCATCGCAACACGACCGTATAACTAACAGTGTTACTATCACAATGTCCTCTGTTCCACTCTCATGAAGCGCAACGTTAGACAGTTTAGCAATATCATCAAGATTGATGAGAGTATCTCGCTCCATATTTTCCGTGCACAAAATTGTCATCACGAATACGAAGCCAATTACAAATATTGCGATTCCCGTATTCTGTGCCTCCAACCAAGTTGTTCTTCACATCAAACTGGCATTTATACCATCTTTTGCAGTACCATCCAGAGCGCGGAGAAAAAGCATTTCGTTAGACTGTGCCCGTTCAGTGTTCAGTGTTCAGTGGACTTTTACGAAGGAAAATTGTACTCTCTAGTGTGTAGAAATAAATATAGAGAAAGACGATCAGACTAATAAGTTTCAATGAAACCTGTTGGATCAATTCCAATGACCGACCACATCAAAGTCGTTGTATCTATGTATCGATAGTACTGCTATATATGTATATATACGTACCTGGGAGCAGTGAAGGCGAATAGTTTCCCTTCAACTCACGGTCTATGCATGCTTGTCTGGTGTCTTGTGTTTTCTGCCTACTGCCTATTGGGTGCTTTGTACTTGGTTGGCTGCTTCCCTGATATGTATTGCTTTGTTGACGAACATTTCGTCGTGTTTTCCCCATTCGATTTTTGTCATTAGATTGAAATAAATTTCAAAGATACGCGAGTATGTATGTCGGCAATACACTACGCACGTGAAGGTTTATTTTATATTCAGTTCTTTCTGGTTTCTCTCTGCCTTTTAACTCTTTGTCTTTGTTTCGGTTATTTTCTAACATCCGGCTAATGTTTCCTGCCCGGCTTTGTGTAAAGTCAACCATAAGAAGAACATCGACCGACGTGGGGAAGACAGAACAATTCCCATATGGGTTTCGCTTCGGTTGCGCAGTAGACCTTTTCTTCCACCCAGTGGCGTTTAAACATCACTTGTTGTGTACGAATCTGTGTTTGTTGCGATGTTGTTTGACGCCATAAACAACATTTCAAAACGCATAAAAACACAAATAACAAACGGGCGGTAACGAACGACTATTTCGACATCGGTAGCTAGTCGAGAGTACAAAAAGATATATTGTTGACAAAAGATACATATTACATTGCGCGTTGTTTTATTTTTATCTTTATCTATAGGTAGGAGGTATGTAGGTTCAGTATGTACTTGTATCTAATAACAGCGATCATGCTGATGACTCAGTCGGATGATGATGATGGTGTATGGAGAGAGTTGGCTGTAAGTGTTCTCCAGTGATGGGAGAATGACTATATTAGCGCACAAACAAACTAATCTGGAGCACCAACACCATATGTACGTAAACTAGAAACTAGAGAGAGATGTATCTCTCTATGGAATGAAGATACACACATGTGTGTATTGCTATTGCCACATACTTTTCTACCGCTGCTCCAAGGTGCAGTGTGTGGAGCATGCTACAGCTACTGCCCGTATGTGACCTCCTTTCGGAGCATTCTAAAATAAAAAACCAAGAAAATTAAAAAGAGAAATACAAAACGAAGAGAAACGAGAACTAGGTTGTTCAAGGGGTTATGAGTGGGGTTATAGGAGTGCAATGACACCTTGAAGGACGATATGGCTATGATGATAGTGTTGTTGATGAAAGCTCCTCTTACCTTACCTCGGCTTTCTCATAAGTCTCTCTATCTCTCTCTCTCTCTCTCTTGTTTTTATGGGAATTCAAATTTTTTTATTTTTTTTATATGTACATATATAGGGACATAGAGACTCTCGCAGGTTCAAGAGTGTTTATATTCTCTTATGATGTGTTTACACACACAACCTGAACGAAGTGCGGTGGTTTGGGTCGTTGATGTTCGTTCACTACTCTCAGGGGTGGTTGTCCTAGATAGGATGAAAGCCGACCAAATTCCGCGTTGGTTATAGTCCATAGTAATTCGTTCAAGCACTTTAGTATTGCATACGCAGAGGATGAATTTCGGTTGACCATATTTATTTATTTTTTTTTTTTTTTTTTTTGTTTGTTGAAGGCTTCTGCTATCCGCTGGAGCACTCAGACGCAATCACAGGTCCATTGTGCTCCAGACAGCCCCCCTACATTACTGTATTTTCTCCGTTTTCCGGAGAAAAATTTGAAGTAGCTTCAGTGATGTAGAGCTATGGGATTCGGCACACACCACGTCGGCTCCAAGGGTGCGCCACCGTATGCGAGCAAAAGCGGGACAATAACAGAGGAAATGCTCTGCAGTATCATCCTCCTCTTCACCACATGCAGCGCAGGTAGGCGTCTCACTGATGCCGAGCACGTAGAGATGCTTGGCAAAAGTGTAATGGCCCGTGATAACTCCCACAAGCCTTCTGCAGTCGATTCGCCTTAAAGACAGGAGGAATGCTGCAGATTTTTTGCAGACATCAGGGCATACGCGCTTAGTCATCCTGCAACCCGGGCAATCCCTCCATCTACGGTTGTGTGTGTTAAATACACAATCGTTAATGTAGGAATTTACCGTGGATGTAGGTAGACCTAGAGCGGGTTCAGGTCCTGAGAAGCTCTCCTCTGAACCCATTCTAGCGAGTTCGTCAGAGGTCTCATTTCCTGGGATCCCAGAGTGGCCTGGAACCCATACAAGCCTTAATGAATTTAGTCTGCCGACTCTGTTCAAGAAGGACTTGAGTTCAAGCACTAATTTGGAGCTAGTTAAGGGGTTACACACAGCTTTTAGTGCAGCTTGGCTGTCACTACATACGCATATGCTTTCCCCCTTCCACCTGTGCTTCACAACATAGTGCATGGCCATTAGGATTGCGTATATCTCTGATCGGAAGACAGACGCATATTTTCCTAAGGAGAAGTGCAGTCGGATGTTTTCGCGCCGACCCCAGCACCGGACCCCCGCCCAGATCTGGAGCCATCCGTGAAAATGCGAAGACTATCCTTTCCAGGTTCAGTATCCAGCCATAGCCAATCCTGACGCCATGGAAACTCGACTGTGAAATTACGACGCAATAACGGGCGTCAGAATGCATGTCCATGAGACAGGGGTCGCAGGACAATTCTTGCGCAAGCACACCGTTATTCCTATGCGAGTTGTAACAAAAGCCATTTCTCTTCAGACGAGACATGGCTTTCAGAGCACAGCCTCTGA
This sequence comes from Eumerus sabulonum, assembly GCA_951905685.1. Taxonomy (NCBI): domain Eukaryota; kingdom Metazoa; phylum Arthropoda; class Insecta; order Diptera; family Syrphidae; genus Eumerus; species Eumerus sabulonum. Next base: position 10,316,107 of record OX645061.1, on the reverse strand, counting down.
TAAATATATCAAGAGGTGGAAGGTTCATCATAACATCTAGAGCAGCGCCCGGCGTGCTGGGGAAAGCCCCTGTGCAGCTGAGACAAACCGTTCTTTGAAGTTTGGTGAAAGAGGCTACGACGTGTTTGCCTTTTAGTACCAACTGAGTCATGTCAGTATTTTTCCTCCTTCTCGTAAAGAGAACGACATCGGTCTTAAGAGGATTGACTGACAGCCCATTTCTGGTACACCAATCATCGATCACATTTAGCGCCGCCTGTGCTTTGCGACGGACAGTCGCCAAACATGAGCCGACAGAAAAAATGGCGACGTCATCCGCATATGCCTGGGCGTAGATTCCAGAGGCATTGAAGAGTTGACCATATACTGTGAGTGTTATGCCTGCAGCAGTACATAATATTGGTTACAGAAAACCCACTTTACCATTCGCTTTCGTCGTAAAAATTATATGAATCGCAGGTACTGAGGTCTAAATATCTAAATTTCCTTTTTGTACTTATTCGAAACTAAGGGCGCATGAGGACAGCCAACCAACCAACATGAGGCTGTTTTTCGGCCTATATCCGGAGGATGACCTTTGATGTGTCTTTCGTTTCCAAATCGTGCTCATTTTTGCATGCAAAGTAAGTTTATTTTAAAAAGAATTCAAGGAGCTGCCTGTGTGGCAAGCCTGACTGGACTTTGTTGATGTTGTGCAAATTGTGTACTATTTTCTATATTGAAGACACTATTCGCCCCCAGAGGTTCAGTGGGCTTTATTAGCCCGTAAAGAACTTGTCACTGTATGGTTGGGCCAATTTAAGAACGAACATTGTAACCCTACGGCTTGTTTTCCGCAAATAAAATGTCAAAAACTCGTGGAACTATTTTGTGCTTCTTAAGAAGTTAAGAAGATCAAGTATCCCTACTTTCTGAACATCTGTCAGACCGTTAAGGAAGTAAGAGCCTAGGTAACGTCTCCTGATGTTGCAAAAAGCTGAACAGGCACAGAGAAGGTGGTGAATGGATTCGACCTCCTCCTCGTCCTGACAGCTTCTGTAGAAATCATTCGGAACTATTCCTAGTTTTTGTGCGTGACTGCCAATGAGGCAGTGTCCTGTGATGACACCAATGACCTTGAAGATGTCAGTTCTTTTTCGGGAGATAATACTCCTTGTGCGTTGGCTGTCAAGCCGAGGCCGGATTTGCCTGGTGATGACGCAGGTATATCCCTGGGTCCATCTCAGGTTCGTCTCGGCCCTGGCGAGATTGGCTAGATTACGTTTAATGGTTGTAAGAGGTACTCCCTCACAAGCCACGATTGACTATAGCGTCGTTCCTTGTTTGGCGAGTGTGTCGGCTTTTTCATTACCTGCAATGTCGGTGTGTCCCGGTACCCAGATAAGCTGTATGTTGAAATGTTCTGCCATCTCGTTAAGAGATCGGCGACAGTCGAGACTAGATTTTGATGTGTACACATAGGACTCCAACGACTTTAAGGCTGCTTGACTGTCTGTGAGAATTCGAATATCCGTGGTGGATATTACGTTCCACTTCAGCCAAGACAAAGCCTCTTTTATTGCCAACAGTTCCGCCTGGAAAACGCTGCAGTGATCTGGTAATCTTAGAACTTTATATAGCTTGAGTTGTTTGCTGAGTACTCCACTGCCCACCCCGTCTTTGGTTTTAGACCCGTCAGTGTAGATATCCACGCATTTTCTGCGGGGTTGAGTTTGACGAGTCCAGTTCTGTCTAACGTCTAACCATAAGCTTGCTGGTCTACGTAGTCTGATTATAAATTTTCGTGCATTGGATGGCTCGTTCAATGTCAATCGCTAAGAAAGTCTTTAAACCTGGTTTTACAACACAAGCAGACCTCACCCAACTTATAGTGGAATTGGCTTACACAACACCAGGTGATGATCAGTTGACAGTTCAGCCCCTCTCAACAAACGAACGTCACAAACCATCCGTTTCACACACGATGGTACCACAAAGGAATCTATCAATGATTTCTGTTGAAGACTTCGACGATACCACGTATATCTATGAATGCCTTTGTGCGGAAAGAAGGTGTTCATAATGGACATGTCATTTGCACAGCAAAAATCCAACAACCTCTCTCCGTTCGCGTTTTGATGAGGATCACCGTTCCTCCCAATCACACTCCCCCGTGTAGTTACATCCACACCCACGTGGGCGTTGAAGTCACCCATCAGGATATAGGAATCCATCTCAACCACCCTATCAAGGGCCGCATCAATTTCATCCAGGAAAGTCGCATACTCAGACTCTAGATTCGGTGCATACACCTGCACCAGAGCCAAAGTTAATCTTTCAAACTTGAGTTTTAAGATCGCGACTCTCCCTCCTAATGGTATTCACTCCAATACCCTGTCTGCCAGCCTGGGACTTATGAGTATCCCCACTCCCGCCTGTGCAGACATTTGAGGTGCAACTCCCGACAAGAAGGTTTCCACCCGTCCGAAAGCAAATCTTACTGTCGTAAGGGCATAACACCCACGGTAGTTTGTTTTTGCAAATCCGGCGATAGAACTTCACTTGCACGGCTCTGGTTTGACGGTTTTGTATCTATAAGTATATGTTTTGTAGTTTGTATTGATGAGGGATTTCTGTGTGCAGTTCCGCAATATTCGTGGGTTACGGAAGAATTTCTTGGCCACGTATGTCCATCTCCCTATCCGCAAACCGGCTGTTTTGGCACTTTGTGAAACACAGGCAATGAAAAGTCTGATTCTTCGGATTTCAGTCTTCCTGGATATAGCTTAGTGCCATTATTCGTTTCTCACCGCGGTCTCGCCATCTGTGTCCGTAGTGAAATTGCTTACCAACTTCTTCCACAGTATAGCCAAACATCCACCTCGGAATTTAATTTCATATAGCTTAAATTCACATTCTGTAAGCACTCCGTTCACTATCGTTTTCTTTATAGAAGCCCCAATCTAGACAGGAATGCAACATTTGGTGCATTCGCCGCACTGTCTGATTCCATCCAAAGAATTGTTTCCATGTTCCTTCGCACTGAAATCGTTTTAGCGGGCGATTTTAATGTACACAATTTTCAGTGACTTCGACATTCTGGCCAAACAACACCCGATGGAAGGTATGTTGGTCAACTTGTGAATGAGCCATCACGTATCCCCGATGTTGCTGGTCATACAGCCAACACACTGGACTTGTTTCTTACCTCTCAGCCTGACAAATACACGATCGATGTATGGTTGCCCCTAGGTTCGTCTGACCACTGCGTGATATCAGCAAAATTCTCGAGCTCCCACTATCCAGTGAAAGAAAAGCTCCTAAGAGAAAACTATGGCTATACGAGAAAGCCAACTGGTGCGGCCTTAACAACTTCTTTCCGATCTTTAACTGGTCGTTGTGCTTCCTCGACAACGACGTGGACGTCGCAACTGATATTATCCCAAACATTATCCGAATCGGCATGGCAAGTTTTATTTCCAGCAGGATTAAAAGCCCCAGGTCTAAGGATAATACGTGGTTTGACTTGAGCTGCAAAGAGACTATTAGGCTCAGGGAGCTAAGTTTTCGGGCCTACAAAGCAAACAGTTCTGAGGAAAACCGAAAAAAGTACATGTATGTATGTATGTATGTTGGCGTTACAGTCCATGAAGAACCTGAGCCGAGCTTCTCTCAATCACCCATGTTGTGTGTGATTTCATTTTCACATAGGTGAAAGGGACCTACAGTTTTATTGCCGGTTCCGAACGGCGAATTTCGAGAAGCTTTTCATGACAATTTTACTACAGGGGGTTTTGTCAGAACCCCGCTGAGGAGAAACACCGTGAAAAACACGTTCGATGACAAGGCTGTGTCGGGATTCGATCCCGAGTCATCGGCGTTAGAGGCCAACACACTACCCACTGCGCCACGGTGCTCTCGAAAAAAGTACATACGAGCCAGAAATGACTGCAACACCCACATTCGACGGATTAAATTCCAATCCGACCAAAAATTAAGGCGTAAAATCCTTCAATGTCCCAAAGGTAGCAAAAGTTTCTGGTCGTTTGTAAAAAACGTAAAAAACTCAATTAAGTCGTCTATACCGACGCTCATCCACAATGACATTCCAGCTGTCACCCCCTTTGACAAAGCTAAGTAGATTAGCTGCCCATTTCGCAACCAGTTCTCAGCTGCCAGCCTGTACTTTGTCTCCGCCTGTACTAGAGTGCGTCAATTCCACCATGGGACTAATCCACTTCCGCTCTCGTACAGTCGCAAGGGTTCTTAAAGACCTAGACATACACAAATCCGCTGGTCCAGATGCTATTGCCCCAATAGTTCTGAAGAGGTGTTCTTCTACGCTGGCGAAACCACTGCGTAAGCTTTTTCACCTTTCCTACACCTCTGGGCTCTTTCCGAGTAGATGGATAACAGCATTTGTCCAGCCTATACCCAAAAAAGCTGAATCATCTACTCCCTCCAACTACCGACCCATTGCACTAACGTCTTTTCTTTGCAAGGTCATGGAAATGCTGATTAACCGTCAGCTTATGAAATATCTTGAATCACGGAAATTCCTCAATGACCGTCAATACGGTCTCCGCAGTAACAGATCCACTGGTGATTTGACGGCATATCTCGCCGATAAGTGGAATCACTCCCTTCAACAAGCAGGTGAAAGCAAAATTGTTGCACTGGATATTTCGAAAGCACTTGACAGGGTTTGGCATGAAGCCCTTTTGTCGAAAATGCGTGCTTTTGGGATCGATGAGTCTCTTCTTCAATGGATTAGAAGCTACCTTTCGAATCGTTCTATTCAAGCTGTTTTGGACGGATTCAAGTCTGATACTCACTTTGTAAATGCTGGTTTTCCCCAGGGCTCCGTTTTGTCTCCGACACTCTTTCTTATTTTTATAATTCAATCCAATTCACTCCTTCGCTGACGTCAGTACCCTCAGCTTCTCATATTCGTTCACCAGTTTACGACCCTGCACTTCGGTTGTAGATAATGAGCGGCAGCGTATGTTAAGCTCATTAAATTCCGATATCGACAGCATCATCCAATGGGGTAAAAACAATAGAGTGGGATCTACTTTCTTACTTACTTACTTATCAGGCCTGCGATCCATGGAGGATCTGAGCCTGAGCTATAGCTGCCTTCCATCCTTGACACCAAGGTGTCTTACATCCGCGATTACTTGGTCTTTATACCGGAGGTTCGGTCTTCCTCTTCTTCTTGAACCAGGAGGCTCGGAGTCGAAGACCCTCTTAGCTGGAGCGTTGATATCCATGCGCTCGATGTGGCCGAGCCAGTGTAGTCAACGGATCCTTGCCTTCCGGACTACATCCACATCTTGGTACAGCTCGTAGAGTTCGCGGTTGTGTCTTCTTCTCCATTCACCTTCCTCACAGACAGGACCAAATATCCGGCGCAGAATTTTTCTTTCGAAAGAACCCAAAATCAGCTCCACTGTCCTGCTTATCGTCCAGCTTTCGGCTCCGTACAGCAAGACTGGCAGAATGAGCGTTTTGTAAAGCATGACTTTGGTCTTTCGAGCGGGATTTAATGCATCCAAAACACAATGCTGTCTCTTGTCGTTAAAGCGTATAACTAACCCGCAGCCATTATCCATGAATGGCACTTGCATCTCAGAAACCGAAAAGCTTTCCATCCTGGGTATGTGTGTTGCTCACAATCTTAATTGGAGCGACCACATATTCAGTGTCGCCAAGAATGCTGCGAAATGCCTAGGCCTCTTATACAGATGCAAGAAATTTTTCTCACCCTTAGATCTGGCTACAATCTATAAGGCGTTCATTCGCCTCAAATTAGAGTTAAACGCTCATTGCTGGTCCGGTGCTTCCAAGACCTCATTGCACCTACCAGACAGAATACAAAAGCGCGCTATAAAACTGATAGGTGACTCCAGCATTACCAAAACATTAGACTAGCTGGAACGCCGCAGGAATGTTACCTGCCTCTCCCTGTTTTATCGTTACTTCCACCAAAAATGCTCTGATGAAATAGCCTGTTGCATTCCGCCCCTTCGACATTTCTCCCGCAATACACGTCTCTCTAGGAATGCTCACCAATACACCCTGAAGCCCGCTTTCGGACGTACCGTCAAATATAAAGAATCTTTCATTAACCGAACCACACGAGTCTGGAACTCCCTGCCGGCTTCGGTTTTCCCCTCCTCAATGCAACATGCAAGCATTTAAGATCAATGTCCATCGGCATCTCCTCTATTCCTCTCTACCTTCTGCCCGCACTGTGTCGCCGACATAATAAGGTTATTAGACCTTGAGTGCGCGCAAATTATTTAAAAAAAAAAAAAAAAAAAAAAATCTGTCGTGTTTCGATTTAAAGCAATAGGCCTGACAGAAAGGTCAAGGAAAAACTCCGGCTACAACAAAACCATTGGAAGGGAACGGATGGAAGAAAGTTTCTATCTTTTCGCACAACTTGTTGAACAAGAGACTGACAGAATGAACGAATGCTTGAATGATGCACGACGAGGTCAAGGTTCTTTGGGAAGGGCAAACTTCATTTGAATGGATTTGTCAAAAGTGGAAAAGTTGTTGACACTATCTTGGCCGCGTCGGCTTTGTCCAATCAAGAGAAATTCGTCAATGCGACACACATTTGAATGTGTACTTTTACGAATGATTCCACAGTTCATTAACCTGTCGTTTAAACCACATTCTTGTGGTGTCATTATTCCCATAATCCTCGACGCCTTCATTTCAGGAAATGCATGTCATGTGTACACAAACTCGACTCTGTGTGCACATATTGCTGATTAGTTGTGCTAGTACGAGAACACTCTCTTCGTTACATAAAGAACTGGGTCAACACGAGCGGAGCTATTCATAGACACAACCTCTTGCTTCCTAGTTTGTTTGAAAACAACACTTCGATTGGTTTTTAAACCGATTCCCCTCATTAGTTTATCATGTGCCCTGGAAAAGTTTTACAGAATCTCCTCGTCTATCCGGACGGAACCACGGACCATCACCACCACCACCCACCATCTCGCAATAGTGACCTCGATGGAGGCGAATAACAGTAGGTGGAAGGAAGAATTGAATTACTTATCATCAGGATTGTGCTTCGATGCCATCCCCATTTGCAAGAGCGCTAGTCTATGATGGTACGTAAAACAAAAGAGCCCATTGAATCGAATTGATTGCTTCTGAAGCTCGGCACCGATCGAATTGGAAATGACTACGACAGAGTGCATCGGCATTAATAGAAGATTTCATTTCATAATTTCACTCTACGTCCTTAGGTGTTTGCAACTCCCTAACAGCCATCGTTGAAGTGGATTACTTGCGTTGCGTTTTCATTCGTCTTCGTTGCAAGAGGAGAACGAGTCGCTTATGTGCGCTTAGAGGGGGGGTCAATGAATTTTCTCTACGATTTGACGGCCTGGAACCAGTTTCGTACAAAATCTGATTTAAATACTTTGAGAACGACAGCGCAGGATTAGAGGGAACAATCATATCGTGAAAGCACCATGCAAAGAAAAGGAAAAAGAATTGAAAAGGTTTCTGTACACTGCACTACTTCGCTTCGTGCTTTGATGCTTTGAACAGTTGCTATTTGCCAGGAAAAAAGTTGATGCACAGTCGAGCATTTGTCGCAGCTAAGCTGGCTGTAGAAGAACTTTCCTGCACTCGAAGCGACGGAAATAGTCAACTCGAAGTAGAAAAAAAAACAGCAAACTCCTCTCAATTGACAGAGGGTTGCGCATTTCTAGTCTCAATTGCTTTTCTCATACTTAAGTCGTCGGTAAATGAGCTCCGTGTTGCCAAGCAACAACTTGTTTTAGACACTGGTTTCCATTTCTAATTCAAAATTGACTGTTAATAGCATAAACCTGTGTTGTTCCTTGTAGTAGCAACGTATTTGTCTGGCCTCGAAACGAATTTAATTTCTGGGAAATCGTGCTCTCGATACGAGCCGACGGCAAAACATCAATTACTTTTACTGGGTGCCCCACTGATTGGAGTGCCAGATATTTTTTGTCGTTGTTTGACTGACTTCGCTTGGCGTTCCTTGGATTATTTATTGCTAACGGGTGCTATTCAAGGAAACATCAAGGGTCTTGTAATGGATCCCATTCTACTTTGATGAAGAATTCGTAAAACAAATTTTGTTTACTTGAGCTAAAAAGCTGTTTACCAGAATTTGTATGTGTTTTTTCGAATGCCTACTTATCCAATTAAAAATAATTTCCCAAAATAAAAATGATGGCATGGCGCTTGTATTTTAAGGCCACCAGCCAGCTCATGATGGGCGATTCCCGTCCAATCCTAAAAAACACTCAGCATGACCTTTTTTTGCTGTCAATACAGGCTTTGAAGTCGTTTGTGGAGGGTCAACGGAATAGAGCATACTTCTCTGGGGTTCGGCATTCACTCGTTCTCACCGTACACTTCACAAATTTTTTTGGCGTTTTTGCAACGTTTTTTATTTTATTTTTTTATAGTAAAAGAATACATTACCTAGCGCATTTCTTCAGATATATATCTCAAATTACAAAACTGTGTACACAAAGAATTAAGTCCAAAATGCCACCTTTCAACTGCGCAATCGTTTGACAAAATTGTGTTAGGGCTACCCAATATACGGGCATCCAACACCTTTAGTGACAAAAAGCCAAAGAGACTTAACCCCTTATCTTCCCGGTCGTGCTTTATGGCGCAGAAACATGGACCTAAGCGAAGGCGGATGAGGAGACTCTTGGTCGTTTTTAGAGAAAAATTCTGTGTACGACCTGCATAAATGGGAAGTGGAGGAGAAGACTTAATAGTGAACTGTACGGGCTGTAGAGCGACATGAACGTAGCACGGCGTCTTCGGATCCAACGCCTAAGATGGCTAGGTCATGTTGAGTGCATGGAAATCACAGATCCGGTCCGGAAGGTCTTTGAATCCAACCCCGAGGGGCGACGCGGTAGAGGACGGGCAAATTTAAGGTGGCGCAACTGAGTGGAAGAGGACCTTAACCAAATAGGCGTGTCGCACTGGAGACTGCTAGCGAAAGACTGCGCCATTTGAACAGGTTTTTTTAATGAGGCCCAGGATCGCCATGAACTGTAGCGCCGGAAAAGAAGAAAATAAGGCCCCAGGCAAAGACGGTGTCTTTCCTGCTATCTGGCAGAGAAGCCTGGATCCTTTTTTATCGCCCCTGATAGTTATTTTTAGATCCTCTTGCAACCTGGGCTACATCCCCCAAATCCGGAGAGAAGTCAACCTTGTCTTCATCCCCAAGATTGGAAAGCCAAGTGAGCAACCTAAATCCTATCGCCCTATCAGCTTGACTTCGTTCCTTCTAAAAACAATGGCGAAACTGATAGAGCTCCATATTAGAGGTATCTTGGAGAATCACCACCACCAGTTTCACACACAAGGATATCGCGATTTGCGCATTTCTCGACATTGAGGGGACTTTTGATAATATTGGCTATGACTCAATCACCACTTCACTATCTTGCAGGGGTGTAGACAATCCCACTAGGAACTGGATTGGGGCGATGCCAAAAAGCCGCATTATGTCGGCCACATGCGGAGAGGTCTAAGTGACAGTATCGGCGGTTAAGGGATGTCCACAAGGAGGAGCCCTTTCACCGCTTCTATCCAAGGCGGCATTACGCAGTGCAATCAGAATTCTTCACTCGCGAACAAGCTTGGCATGTAGGCCCGTGGGTCACATGTCTATCTGATTGACTTGATATGATTACCACGGTCTCGCATGCATTACCACACACCTTCACTTTTGACAAGAGATTTGAGATATTAATTCCAAACCGCTCAGCTTGAGAAAGCAGTGATCCCTGGTACACTGATGGCTTCAAGATGGCTTCTGGCGTTGGCGCCGGCATCTTTGGACAAAATCGTAAGATCTTGAAGGCCCTGGAAAAGAGTCCTACCATCTTTCAAGCAGAATTACATGCCATCCTAACATGCATCAATCTAAACCTAGAAACTGGCACGTATGTGTGTATGTATGTTGGCGTTACAGTCCATGAAGAACCTGAGCCGAGCTTCTCTCAATCACCCATGTTGTGTGTGGTTTCATTTTCCCATAGGTTTATTGCCGGTTCCGAACGGCGAATTTCGAGAAGCTTTTCATGAACATTTTACTACAGGGGGTTTTGTCAGAACCCCGCTGAGGAGAAACACCGTGAAAAACACGTTCGATGACATGGCTGTGTCGGGATTCGATCCCGTGTCATCGGCGTCAGAGGCCAACACACTACCCACTGCCCCACGGTGCTCTCAGAAACTGGCATAAGAGGAGTAATAATCAACATATTCTCTGATAGCCAAGCAGTGCCTAAAGCACTGAGTTCGTACAGCATGATCGCAAAAACCGCCAAGGAATGCCATGAGCCCTACAAGAACTCGCCAAAGAAACAAGGTCAAACTCTGGTGGATGCCAGGGCACAAAGGTATTAAGGGCAATGAAATTTCCAATCAACTCGCCAGGAAAGGTTCAAGCGAAAAATACACTCCCAAGCAAGTGGGAAAAATCGCAACAAATGTGCCTTTGGAGCAGCGTTCAGGGACTTCGCCAATCGAAACGATTTATAGGGCCCTTGAACAAACCCTTTCAGTAAGATTTTCGAACTCTGCTAGTGTGTTCCAAGCGGAAGTTCTGGCGATTAAGGAGGTTCGTAAGGTACTCACTCGTTATCCCATTGTAGTGCTAAGAAGAAATCACTTGTGTAGGCGACGTTTTCAACATCACTCTCTTCTGGGTTCCTAGCCATAGCAACATGGAGGGTAAGGCACGGCTCTACCGTCGATAGTTTTCTGGCAGAGGCAGTATCTCCTCCCGTAAGATTGGTTGAAGGAAAAATTTTTCAACATTTGCTCTCAAAGGCAAGCTACCCAAAAAACTGTGTCATATAAAGAGAGATATGGTCTTTCTACAACACAAAAACAACTCACGATCTAACAAACAGAACCTGACATTAAATTGCCAGCATTGTAGCTATCAGTACTGGCCATTGGCCTGTCGACACTCACGCTGTCAAGTTAGGTAACCCATTTAACACATACTGTCGAAGTTGCCAGAACCCGCTGGAAAAGGAATCCCTTAACCATTTCATATGAGGGCGTCGTGGCGCAGTGGCTAGTATATTGGACTCTGAAGCACGGTGAGCGAGTTCGGATGCCGATAACACGAATGCCATCGAATATTTATTTCGCGGCGTCCCTCCTTGGCGGAGTACGGGCAAAAGTGCCCGTAGTATACACTTGCAATGAAAAAGCTTCTTGACTCACGCCGTTCGAAATCGGCATTAAACTGTAGGTGATTGAGGGAAGCTTAGCTCTGGTCCCCATCGGCTGTAACGCCACCAAAGCAAGCAAGCAACTCTTTCCCGGACCCGTTTATGAATTATTAAAGTACACTAATTGGGAATTTATTTCTTATATGTAAATGATGTCGTCAAAATGTAAGCCCCGGAGTAAAATTTCTTTTTGACGACAGGTAGAGACTCTATGAAGGCTGCCATTTCCTTAAATATTTTTTCTTGCAAATGCGCCAGGTTACCCGGTTTACTCGTGTAAACTTGGACTCGTGCGTTGGGCTCTGATGCATGATGAGCCAGTTCGGATCCCGATGACATCAACGCCGTCGAATGTTTATTTCGCGGCGTCCCTCCTTGGCGGGTTACTGGCAAAACTTGGAGTACTGCTATACTTCCTATGAAAAAAAAACTTCTCGACTCACGCCGCCGTCCGGAATTAGCGTTAAAATGTAGGTTCCTTTCACCTGCGTAAAAAATAAAATCACATCATGGGTGATTGAAAGAAGCTTGGCTCTGGCGTGCTTCAATGCATGGGTGCCAATTTTTGTCATCTCTCTTGGAGGTCAATTTGACAGAGACATTTTCACAAGCTTGTGTTGAACAATATTCTTTGGTTTTGCACATAACACACTAAAAGGGTGTAAGGCCGATAAGTCCTCGCGTTCACGCCTCTGATCGACATCCCGGAGGCTTTGACTAAATTTTTCCGGACGGCACCTTTAAACTAGAGTTCTCTATTGCACGCGTAATCGTGTACACGTGTTGCACATGTAATTGAATTATCCGTGTAGGAGCAAGTGTATTTAGTTTTACACGTGTATTTAGTTCACACGTGCATTTTTATTTACGTGTGTGCTAAGAGTGTACACGTGTACACTTTTAGTTAATTTTTTAATATGTACATATGTAAACGTGACACGAGTACACGTGTAATTAAATACACGCTTGAAATTGAGAGCTCTACTTTAAACCTCCATACAAAATAGTCTGTACACTATTAAGTCACTTACGCGCTTCCATATTTAAAGCTCAGGATTTTCGTGAACAGGTCAACACTTTTCTAGGTATGTGTTCTACCGTTCTTGATTTTCCCGGATTTTGGTTTTTCTAGAATTGCATTGTACGTGTATGTTTGCGTTACAGTCCATGAAAGACCAAAGCCGACCTTCTCTCAATCACCCATGTTGTGTGGGATTTCATTTTCTCATAGGCGAAAGGGACCTACAGTTTTATTGACTAACAAACAAGGCTAATGACTTGAAACACCTGAACAGATTTTCACAATTTTGTAGCTAAGAACCATGTCGATCACGTTAGCTATCAAAAAACAAAAAAAGGCATCATAATAGGTCCATTCGTTCAGGAGCTACGATGCCACAGACAGACATACAGACACCTCAAACTTATAACACCCCTCTTTTTGCGTCGGGGTTAAAAATGAAAAAATATGATACTTAATGGGTGTGTTAATTTTTCCCACTGGGGAATTAAGTGTGTGGGCCTTGCGGGTCGCACCTAGACCACATTTTTTTTACTGAAATTGAAGACATGGATTTGGATGACCGCTGGTTCGTGCATGGCGCGCCATGGCACAATTCATTTTTTACGCACCAAATTCACAAATCGTGTTATCAGCCGTCGTGGCGATGTCAATTGGCCGCCTCGGAGCGGCGATTGGACCCCTTTGGACTTTTGTTTTTTGTGGGGAACCTTGAAGGACTGAAGTTATGTCAACAATCCAGAAACGATTTAAGCCTTTAAGGCCAATATCATCTAAGCAATCCGTAAGCTACAGCCTGAAACAAATAAATAAGGCAACAGTAACGGAGAAACTTTAAAAAAATCCCATCTAGAGAAGGGGGAGAGCACCGTGGCGCAGTGGGTAGTGTGTTGGCCTCTGACGCCGATGACTCGGGATCGAATCCCGACACAGCCATGTCATCGAACGTGTTTTTCACGGTGTTTCTCCTCAGCGGGGTTCTGACAAAACCCCCTGTAGTAAAATTGTCATGAAAAGCTTCTTGAAATTCGCCGTTCGGAACCGGCAATAAAACTGTAGGTCCATTTCACCTATGTGAAAATGAAATCACACACAACATGGGTGATTGAGAGAAGCTCGGCTCTGGTCCTTCATGGGCTGTAACGCCAACATACATACAGGGAAAAATTGTGCAACACAGCTATTGTGAATAGGAAGTGATCAAAATACTAATGAAGGCATAACACTTCCTATATAACACCATAATGGCATGAAACATTTGCTGAGAACTACAACCAATGTGAAAATTCAGTCGAGTTCCTCTGGAATCCTATCTAGGACAACCACCCCTGGAGAGTAGTTAACGAACATCTACGACCCAAACCATTTGCACTCCGCTCAGGTTGTGTGACGAACATAATAAGAGTATGACTCTTGAACGATGAAAACAACTCGGCGTAGCTGGTATATTGCGTCGCGCGTGGTTACGACTGAAGCCATTGAATTTACTGTGGCATCCTTCGATAGCTTCAAATCGCCAGGCACCGACGGAATATTGCCTGTTATGCTGCAAAAAAAGTAGAAGGCAGCTGCTTCCTACTTTGGAAATAATTTTAACTGCTAGCCAAGCACTTGGTCACATACCCAGTCTAACATCCTTCCTGCGGAAAAGCATGGGGAGACAGGTAGAATTGCACGTGCGCAAAATTGCCGCGTTGGGCATCTTCATCGCCATTGAGGGAGTTTTGATAACGCAACATTCGACAGCATATGCAACGCTGCCAGACATCAAGGCTTAGACGAACCACTGTTCTTGTGAATCAAAGCAATGCTTGTGCTCAGGACATTGACCGCTGATGCAGACCTCGACCAATGTGTCAAAACCGACGTAAACAGGGGCTGCCCGCAAGGTGACATCCTGTCTCCGCTGTTATGGTGCATGGTGGTCGAGTCTCTACTTGATTTTCTCAATGCCTTTGGAATCTATGCCCAGGTCTATGTTTATGATGTCACCGTTCTTTCTGTCGGCTCATGCTTAGCGACTGTCCGTCTCAAAGCACAGGCGGCGCTAAATGTGATTGGTGTACCAGGAATGGGCTGTCGATCAATCCTCTTAAGACCGATGTCGTTCACTTCACGAGAAGGAAAAATACTGATATGACTCAGCTGGCACTAAAAGGCACTTCTATCCCGATATCCAAGGAGGCTAAGTATCTAGGAGTCATCTTAGATAGCAAGCTTCTCTAGTCAAAGCATGTTGAGTCAAAAACCACCAAAGCGCTGTCAGCTTTCTGGCAATGCAAAGGAGCTTTTGGCAAAACATGGGGGCAAAGGTCCTCTGGATCTACACGGCAATTATGAGACCTATAATCTCATATACATCGGTTGTCTGGTGGAACAGACTAAAACGCAAACACGTCGTAGTCTCTTTCACCAAATTCCAAAGAACGGTTTGTCTCAGCTGCACGGGGACTTTCCCCAGCACTCCGGGCGCTACTTTAGATGTTGCAGCTGGGTGTGCTCTGAAAGCCATGTCTCGTCCGAGGAGAAATGGCATTCACCATCCTCAACGAAGAAAATTCGTTCTGCAAACAAAGTTTCTGTCAAAATTATTTTTTGGAATGAATTCTGTGATACTCCTCAAGCCTGGCAGCTTGCCATATTCTCCATCTCGAGCATGACCTATTCACCTATTCATTATTTGTCGAATAGTTCCGTGAAGATCACTCATTCGAATGGGAATGGCGATATCACCTCTCCAAGTTGTTTGGAATTCAGCGACAATAACATGAAATATGATACGAGTCGACAGTACAAGAGCATACATATGCGTCAGCACCACTATCTCCATCGCTCCACTAGCAGTCTATTTATGGCGACCGTCTCACTGTTCGACTGGTATTATCATTATCAGTGAGTGCTGCTCCCATGTCATTTGTTGTAAACTTGCAAACTTGCAGAATATGGTGGAGACCGATGGTAACTGCTCCCACATGTGGTGTGAAGTGCTGTTATGGATTTTGTTTTGGTGTCTGAATCGCTGGTATTCTTGTTTCATCGCTACCGCCACGATAATGACCATTCAACGGGCACTCTGGAGATAGTATTTCAGTGTATTAAGGCCACCATATGTGGGTATGAATTAAATCAGGGACCGAGAGAAAGACGAGTACGTATACATCACGATGTTGCCATCAAATGCAGGGCAAAAGGTAGTGTATAAGAAGAAAAACTACGAAGAGATGGGGACGGAGACAACCGTACCAGATGGAGGTGGCGAATACTAGGCCACCACATCCATTGCACAGAGTTGGTACATATATACAACAGTCTTGGTCGTAGGTTCGTATAATTCGAATGTTGTACGACAACTACCACCACGATCCACGGGAGCGGGTATGTTTCGGATATCGGCGAAATGCATCCGTGAACGGGGGGCGCATACAAAGTCAGATCTACTCTGCGCTTGTGAGACTACCTATAACGTGTGCGGTTCGATTACCAGTGACTCTCTTTCGCCTCGACGATTTTCTTTCTTTCATTTGATTTAGGGTTTTCCATCTCCTGGATGGCATGGCAAATTTACAGATGGAAAGAGCGCATAATGTTAAGTTTCACGATACGGATCAGAGTTCAAACGACACAAAGTTGTGGGTGCGAGCAACTGGAGAAAAGATCTCTAGGAGAAAGTTTAATTGATTCAACTCGAATTGAGATCAAATTGAGTGGCAGATAAAAGCCAACGGAGAAATGGAGTATCCTTAGACCCTTATTAAATGCTGACATCCAACTGAAAATTCGGCGATAATTGAACAGTCATTAAAACAACAAATGTCAGCAAAATAGCAGTGTAGTAGCAATACCAAGAACTGGGTTTCAGTTTTCAGTCACATTCCACTCCCATATGAGGAGTACATACATGTGCAATTGGTTACTCAATCCACTGACGACTGATTAGAATCAGAATTCAAGGAATTCGAAGATTCTGTGCTTCTCTTCGTATCCCGATTGTTGTACTTCAATCGATTTCCTGCTCTCCAACCAGCAGTCGTCGTCGATGCCACGTGATAAGTTGGCGTGCTGTAAGACACATGGATCACGCCATGTACATATGCTGGATTGTGCAATAGTTCATGGAATGATTTTCCCAATTAATGGCATTTTAAATCCGCTTGTTCCTGGCTTTGTGAATTTAAATTCCTGCCGTTGCCCTGCTTATGCCAGGTACTGTAACGTTCGATCAAATTTCTTCATTCGAATTTGTAACGAGCAATTGAATTGAAGTAATTGGTGGGGTACCGCGTCCATTAAGGTTTATTGTACCCCCTTCTTTGGTCTAGCGTTAAAGTGCCGTCCTCAAACATCGACATCTCTAGATGGGATTTTTTGAAAGTTTCCCCGTTACTGTTGCCTTGTTTGTTTATTTCGGGCTGTAGCTTACGGATTGCTTAGATGATGTTGGCCTTAAAGGCTTAAATCGTTTCTGGATTGTTGACATAACTTCAGTCTTTCACGGTTCCCCACAAAAAAAAAAAAAAAAAAAAGTCCAAAGGGGTCCAATCGCCGCTCCGAGGCGGCCAATTGACATCGCCACGACGGCTGATAACACGATTTGTGAATTTGGTGCGTAAAAAAATGAATTGTGGCATGGCGCGCCATGCACGAACCAGCAGTCATCCAAATCCATGTCTTCAATTTCAGTAAAAAAAAAAGTGGTCTAGGTGCGACCCGCAAGGCCCACACAACTATGGGCCCATGGGCCCCAGTGGGAAAAATGAAAACACCCATTTAGTATCATATTTTTTCATTTTTAACCCCCGACGCAAAAAGAGGGGTGTTATAAGTTTGAGGTGTCTGTATGTCTGTCTGTGGCATCGTAGCTCCTGAACGAATGGACCGATTATGATGCCTTTTTTTGTTTTTTGATAGCTAACGTGATCGACATGGTTCTTAGCTGCAAAATTGTGAAAATCTGTTCAGGTGTTTCAAGGTCATTACCTTTGTTTGTTATCTGCGGTAGGATTCTTGGACGAATAATGGGTAACGTATCGGTTGTCGTCTGATCACCGCAATCAACCAGCATCGAGCGCGGTCAGTACTTAGATGGGAAAGCGCTTGAAAACACCGCGTGTTGTTGTCATCAAGCCGCCTATTTGCTGTCGCTCCATGTAACCCAGGGTAAGGAAACGCACACTCATGTGCGCACACTAAACAATCTATTGCTCATAAACTGCTCACATGCGTGTGCCATTTCGATTGCTGAAATGTTCTAACTTAGACTTTATAGAAAATGAAGCCATTTTAGACTAAAATATTATAAAAATGGAAAAGAAAATGTTCTAGTGAAACGTTTACATGTTTTATCATTCTGCAAACAGCTTCCGAGCAGTAAATCAATTTATTTTAGCTCCGGACGTGAGTGTGAGCATTTATGGAAACTCACCCCATGTGCGTTAAACAGAGCCCAGCCAACCGATTGCACATAAGTGTGTGTTCTCTTTAATGAACATATGTATGAAGTGCGCACAGGGGTGAGTTCCATAAATGCACACACACTCGTATTCGTGAGCGAAAATATAAATGCTCACAGCCAATTACTCATGAGCGCGCGCGTTTAATAATTGTTCGTTGGGTAGTGTACACTCACGAGCAGCTCATGAGTGTGCGTTTCCTTACCCAACCACAACATTGTCCGATCAATCTCATTCGATCACCGCAATCAACCAACATCGGGCGCGGTTAGTACTTAGATAGCGGACCGCTTGGGAACATCTTTTGCCTAGATTGGCTGGACTGATTTTGCTGAAAACTTACTCAGTTCTAAGTAATTACGCTTGGAATTAACCCGATCTCATGTCAGTATCATCTTTGGTTCTCGAGATATACGCACCGGCGGCGCCGTGGCGCAGTAGTTAGTGTGTTGGACTCTGACGGCACGATGAGCGAGTTCGGATCCCGATAACACCAACGCCATCGAATGTTTATTTCTCGGCGTCCCTCCTCGGCGGGGTACTGGCAAAACCCCCCGTAGTATAACTTGCCTAGAAAAAGCTTCTCGACTCACGCCGTTCGGAATCGGCATTAAACTGTAGGTCCCTTTCACCTTAGTGGAAAATAGAATCACCCACAACATGGGTGATTGAAGGGAAGCTTGGCTCTGGTCCTTCATGGGCTGTAACGCCACCAACAGAAAGAAAAGCATACGCACATCCGTACAGGCATCTCTATAAAAACCTTGGGTTTGGATTCTGGTGACCTTGAAACGTGGATATATATGTCCAAATTTGGAATTCGCAAAATCGGCCCCATTAGAATAACTTCCCACTGGGAGGTTAAAAAAAAGTCGGTTAACATGGCTCTGTAACGCGCACCGTTGACCAAAACGTTGTTCCCCGCCTCATCTTCGAAGAGAAATGGTCCAATGTCAGTTTCTGTGGATACATTGGCTTCTCCACAATAACATGCTGGTTTTCTGAGCCCCAGATGTGGCAATTTCGTTTGTTAACATAGCCGAGATGAAAATGCGCCTCGTCAGGAAAGATGATTTTTCGCCCAAAATCATTGTCCAATTCAAGCTGCTCTAAGGCCCAAGCTGCGAAGCGGATGATCGCGCGCTTTCGATTGCTGAGTCAACTGGATCTTCTAAGCGAATAATCCGAGATCTTTGTGCAGGATTCTCCGCAGGCTAGTGAGTGAAATGTTGAGCTGTTGAAATCGATGGCGAGTTGATGTTCGTGAATTGAGTCCCACATTCTCGGCCACAACAGCCACGGCGCCAGATGAGAATCTGACGACGACGGGACCATGAGTTTTGTCCACTAGTATACCAGTCTCACGAACTTTTTGCACAAACTTGCGTACACCAGTTGAGGCGAGTGTTCCATTTTGGCCATTTAGCACTTACTTTCGAAAACTGGTATCGTTGTTCCAGGTTACTGCGCATCGCCCTGCCTAAATCCTTTTTTGACATGAAAACTATCGGCAAGGTGTTCACCGATTCGGATGGAGCAGCGAGCATTCTCCAAAGTCATCCTGCATAGTCTGACGAGTTTAGCAGGTATGTCAAAGGCAAACATAGCGTTGTAGAGCTCGTCTCTCATTACGCTGTCGTATGCGGCCTCGAAGCAACAAATACATAGGTGATGGATGGACTTGAAAGTCATTGGTTTTCTCCAGGATCTGCCGTAGTGTGAAGATTTGGTCGATGGTGGACTCTCCTGGTCTGAGTCCGCACTGATAAGGACCTATCAGCTTATTTACAAACGGCTTCGGGCGTTCACACAAAACGGCAGCGAAGATCTTGTATGCGACATTAAGGAGACTTATTCCTCTGTAGTTGGCGCAGTCAAATGGGTATCCTTTCTTGTGGATCGGGCATATGTACGATGCTGAGACTCCATTCCTCGGGTATGCTTTCCTCTGACTATATCTTTAAGATGAGCCGGTGCATACTCCTAACCAGCTCACCCCCAGCTGCTTTTGAAGGGCTCAGCAGGCAATCCATCTGCGCCAGCAGCTTTATTCGACTTGAATTTCGACATGGCAATCTCAACTTCGGCGAGGTCAGGGGGACGGAATTCTCTGCGATCTTCGTCATTGAGAAATGGGTCATTCTGCCTGACGGCGGTATGTTGGCTGTCATCGCCGTTATACCTACAGTCTGCAGAAGTGGTTTTTCCAAATTCTCAGCATCGACTGCGATACTACTACTAGGTGTCCCGTCGGGCTTTACAAAGCCTTGAGACATTCGTTTTATTTGGAGATAAAATCTTCGAACGTCGTGTCTGCAGTAGCACTTGTCCAAGTTTTCAATGGCAAGTTTTCAATGGTACTCGTCATCGAACCAGGTGTTTCGTCGTGGTGGAGCTTTAAGGCCCAACACTTCCGTTGTTGTGCTCTTCAGGGCTTGTTTGCACTGGTTCCATTGCTGCTCTACTGACTGAGTGGAGGATTGAGGTGTATCGGAGGGCTTGAGAGAGCGCGGTTGGCAAAAGCACTGGCGATCTCCGGCCATGGTAGCTTTCCGTCATAGGTTGGTGTTCTAACTCTACTCCGCGGTGTTCGTGTTATCCGTTTACGTATCTTGGCTACTTCAAGATAGTGGTCCGAGTCGATGTTAGGCCCTCGGAAAGTTCGAACATCAAGAATAGTGGAGGAGTGTCTGACGTCGATCGCGATCTGATCAATCTGGTTGGTGGTCGATTGTTCAAAAGACCGCCAGGTGCCTTTTATGTATATCGAGGTGCGGATAGCGTGTGCTAGCTAAAAGAAGATTTCTCCCCGTAGCGAAGTCGATCAGCCTGTGTCCGTTATCGATGGTGGTGTCATGTAGGCTGTGTTTGCCGATGACTCGTTCAAAGATGCTTTCTTTACCCATCTTGACTTCAAAATCTCCTAGTATGATTTTGGTATCATAGCTGGGGCATTCGGCGTATGTTCTGTCTTGAAGATCATGCAAGTCATCTTTGATGGAGTCATCTAAGGACTTTATGCCTTAGTCCACCTCTAACAACAAATCCGCATCCAAATAGTCTCTGTCCTCTCTCCCGCTCAAAACGACTTATTTCATTCCGCGGAGGTATGATACTGACTTTCTGTCAAGATTTCGAGCGGGAAGCAGCTGTCAGTGTCCGAATAACCTATGATTAAAAAAAAAAAAAAAAAAAAAACACTAAATGGCCCACCCTATACCCTCCATGGTTTCTTTGACATTGTTACATCGCCTACAGATTTCTGTGCGACTGGGACCTAATTTATAAAGGTGATCACTTCATGCCCCAAGCACTTTTAGGTCAGCTTTGTTTAGTTTTTGAGCTCCTTTAGCCCTTTTTGGGTTGTAATTTTGTTCCATGAACGTCTCTGAGTGTTTGATACCCTCCAAGCTGTTCCAGAACTGGTTCATTTGTTTTATGATCCATTTGTGTAGGCGTAGTTCTGTATTCACATTGTTGAAACCATGAAAGAGGGAAGGTTCTGTAAAAGGTACTTGAGCGCCTGCCTTCATGGTTTTCATGGCCTGGCACCCAAATTTAGCTTTTGTGCCATTCCCAGACAGCCTTAGAGTTAAACTGTTAGCCTTTAGTGCTATGAGAACCGCTTGACTATCCAAGAATATCGATATCTTTATATCGTTAGGTTTTCTGTTGCTGATGCAGTATGCTGCCGCATTGATTGCAAACAGTTCCGTCTGAAATATTGTTGACTCACCGTAGAAAGGAATGTGTAGTCTGCACCTAGGCCCTAGGGAGCAAACAACGTACAATATTTTAACCTCCTTGTCGTGACCTTTATACAATAGCCTTTCCAAACAGATAGTTTTTTGTTTCGTCTTGTCATGCCATTATGGTAATTGTTTCCTTTGAATCTACTCTCCTTTATTCGTTTTTAGAATAAGCAAATTAAACGAGTAAATATAAGGAGGTACTACCTCCTGCATGTGCTTCGAATTATCAAGTAGTTCTTGATGGAGGAGCAAAGAAAGAGGAGTAACTCAACCCCCCAGTTGAAGTCAGGCACTATATTTAGCACGAAGTGAGCTCCGATGGAAGAAGGTCAATTTAATTAAGGTGCCTCTCTTATGAAATATTATTATGGTCGCACGCACCGAACAAGTTAACTTCCTTCTCCAAAACTTTGCCATAGGGTGACATGTGACATGTCTTATAGTATTTCCGGACATCGGGTATACATTTGATGAAATTCAATTTCTTCTTATCGCTCGTAGACGAATCGTAATTAATTAATTTGTAGTTTTGCACCTTAGGATACCAACCACCCCCGACAAGAAACCCGTGGTATGATGGCGAGTGTGAGCAGAAAAAGGCAGCAACCGACGAAGCGCACCAAAAGGCGCTGCAGATGAAAACCAGGGCAGCGCAAGCAGAGTACCGAGCCAGAAGAAGGGAGGAGGAAAAACTACTGCGATAAAAGAAAAGAATCTTCGCAGCCTCTCAGCTCAAGGATATCGAGGAGTCTAGGGATAAGCATAAAACACGAGCCTTTTACAAGAAAGCCAAAGGCCTTGCAGGAGGCTTCAAAAAGGACACCCAGGCTCTTCGAAACTGCGAGGGTAATCTTGTCACCGACCCGCAGGGAATAGTGGATGTCTTTAAGCAGCATTTCCAGCAGCTGCTTAACGAGCATGACCAAGAGAGAGTGGTAGGAACCGAGGAAATCCCAACTCCAGCCGCTGAAGTAGACCTCCCACCCAGCATCGAAGAAGTCGGCACAGCTATTCCGAAGCTGAAGAACAACAAGGCCGCAGGCTCAGATGGCTTACCATCAGAGCTCTTCAAGGCTGGCGGCGATGTTCTGGTAGGGAGCATGTACCAGATCATCTGCAGAATTTGGGAGGATGAAAGCATGTCCGACGACTGGAATACCGGCTCTTTTTGCCCCACCCACAAAAAAGGCGATCCTACCTCTTGGAAGAACTATAGAGGTATATCCCTGCTCAATGTCGCATACAAGATCCTGGCCAGCGTATTGTGTGAACGTCTAAAGCCATTTTGCACCGCACTAATCGGCAGCTACCAATGCGGCTTCCGGCTCGGCAAATCAACTATAGACCAAATTTTCACACTTCGACAAATCCTGGAAAAGACCAACGAGTTTCGAATCGATACACACCATCTTTTCATCGATTTCAAAGCCGCATACGACAGCATTCATCGTGAAGAACTGATTGGAGCGATGGCCGAATTCGGGATCCCGGGAAATCCAATCCAGAGAAATACGCGATGCACCGTGCACTCGGTTCTAGAACTTCGGAACCGTTTGAAACATGCACCGGATTTCAGCAAGGAGATGCGCTGTCATGTGACTTCTTCAACCTGGTGCTGGAGCAGATAGTGCGACGAACAGGGGTCAACAGGGAAGGCACTATCTTCTACAAGTCCGTCCAGCTGCTAGGATACGCGGCGATTGAAGAACAGGCGAAACGAGTTGGCCTTAAGATCAGTGAGGACAAGACGAAGTATATGCTGTCAAGCAAAAACCAATCCGTCGCTCACCAGCTTGGACAAAATATAACGATTGACAGCTACAATTTCGAGGTAGGTAAGGAGTTGGTCTACCTCCGGGCAAACGTAAATTCCGCAAATGACACCACAGTGGAGATCCGGCATAGAATCGCCCTTGGCAACCGCTGCTACTTCGGCTTGTCCAAACAACTGGGATCAAAACTCCTCACTCCTCCGTCGTCTTGCTGTACGGAGCTGAAAGCTGGACGATAAGCAGGACGGCGGAGCTGATTTTGGGTTCTTTCGAAAGAAAAGATTTTGTGAGGAAGGTGAATGGAGACGAAGACACAACCGCGAACTCTACGAGCTGTACAAAGATGTGGATGTAGTCCGGAAGGTAATGATCCTTCGACTGCACTGGCTCGGCCACATCGAGCGCATGGACACCAACGCTCCAGCTAAGAGGGTCTTCGACTCCGAGCCTCCTGGTTTGAGAAGAAGAGGAAGACCGAACCTCCGGTATAAAGACCAAGTAATCGCGGATGTGAGACATCTTGGTCTTGATAACTGGAAGCAGCGTGCCCGGGACCGTCAAGAATGGAAGGTAGCTATAGCTCACGCTCAGATCCTTCATGGATCGCTGGCCTGATAAGTAAGTAAGTTAGTAGTCATTTTGCATACATAGGTATGAGAAAACGCCGACGGTGTCTATGGGTCTGGTATCAGCAGGTTCGGTTGGGTTCGCCGATATTGCCGATTCTGTGTAGCGTTCTATCCTATTGAATGTTGAAATTGCGCGACAAAACCGACACGAGTCGATGCCTCAAGTGCACATACTGGTATCCATGCTATAAAGCAGTATTGCGGTGGTATTTTGCATAGTTTTGCAGAAAAGAAGACTGATAATAGGACGTTAACACCATTCGAATGCATTGTTCGACTCGACGTCGACCGTAAAATGTAGTACATCATCGTCATTATCATTTCCATAGGCCAGCGTTTTTTATTTTTCCTTCTTTCCCCCCCGAGTCATGGTATAGCAAAGTGGTTCCGCTCTCTTGCTGCAGCAATAACATGTATATCTTGCGGTTATACTGTTGCTTGTCATTGCTACTGGTGGTTTGGCTTCGACTGCGACTTTGGTTTGGCTGCTTCTGCTCAAAGGCTGTTTTGTAAAGTGAAAATTTGCAATTTCCATTCAATTTATAAAGTTGGCGATAAAACCATGGCTGCGTATCTCCTCCGCTTGATTTCCGTTTCATAGTTTGCTTTTTTCTTTGTTGCCGTCGTCTGTGGTGATGGTATACTATCGGGTGGAGTGTATCTGCTTCATGGAAATGCATAGCTAACTAACATTAGCTGCATTTCTCTGTCGCATATGCAACGCAACGCACTCTGTTGTGCTGTATCTAACAATTTCTTTTCTTTTATTTTCCTTTTCGCTCGATTTACTAAGCCGCGGAAAATCGCAAGTCAAAAATCTCAGTTCCAGTTTCTAATTTAGTTTTATATTGTAACTTTGTACCCAAATAGGAAAAATAGGAAAAGAGGACTACTCACTCGCCAAGAGTTTCAGACCAGTTAGTCTAACATCCTTCCTGCTGAAAAGCATGGAGAGACTGGTAGAGTTGCACGTGCGAAAAGTTGCCCTTCGAATGCACCCTCTTTCGGAGATGCAACATGCTTACCAGCGCGGAAAATCTTGCTAGACTGCGCTTCAGAACCTAGTTTGGCGTATTGAATGCGCGCTCGAAAGGAAAGAGTACGCGCTGGGCATTTTCATCGACATTGAGGGAGCTTTTGATAACGCAACTTTTGACAGCATGAGTAACGCTGCCAAACATCATGGCGTAGATAAAGCACTGGTCCTTTGGATCAAAGCAATGCTCATGCACAGGACATTGACCGCTGATGCAGGCCTCGACCAGTGTGTCAAATCTGGCGTAAACAGGGGCTGCCCTCAAGGTGGCGTCCTGTCTCCGCTGTTATGGTGCATGGTTGTCGATTCCCTGCTTGATGCTCTCAACGCTTCTGAAATCTACGCCCAGGCCTATGCGGATGACATCGCCATTCTTTCTGTCGGCACATGTTTGGCGACTGTCCGTCGCAAAGCACAGGCGGCGCTAAATGTGATCGATGATTGGTGTACCAGAAATGGGCTGTCAGTCAATCCTCTTAAGACCGATGTCGTTCTCTTTACGAGAAGGAGGAAAAATACTGACATGACTCAGCTGGTACTAAAAGGCACTTCCATCCCGCTAAGTATCTAGGAGTCATCTTATATAGTAAGCTTCTCTGGTCAAAACATGTTGAGTCAAAAACCACCAAAGCGCTGTCAGCTTTCTGGCAATGCAAAGGAGCTTTTGGCAAAACATGGGGCTTATCGCCGGCAAAGGTCCTTTGGATCTACACGGCAATGATAAGACCTATAATCTCATATGCATCGGTTGTCTGGTGGAACAGACTAAAACGCAAAACGTCGTAGCCTCTTTCACCAAACTTCAAAGAACGGTTTGTCTCAGCTGCACGGGGGCTTTCCCCAGCACGCCGGGCGCTGCTCTAGATGCTATGATGAACCTTCCACATCTTGATATATTTATCAGAGGGTGTGCTCTGAAAGCCATGTCTCGTCTGAAGAGAAATGGCTTTTGGTACAACTCGCATAGGAATAACGGTGTGCTTGCGCAAGAATTGTCCTGCGACCCCTGTCTCATGGACATGTCTTCTGACGCACTGACGCCCGTTATCCTATTGCGTCGTAATTTCACAGTCGAGTTTCCATGGCGTCACGATTGGCTATGGCTGGATACTGAACCTGGAAAGGATAGTCTTCGCATTTTCACGGATAGCTCCAGATCTGGGCGGGGGTCCGGTGCTGGGGTCGGCGCGAAAACATCCGACTGCACTTCTCCTTAGGAAAATATGCGTCTGTCTTCCAATCAGAGATATACGCAATCCAAATGGCCATGCACTATGTTGTGAAGCACAGGTGGAAGGGGGAAAGCATATGCGTATGTAGTGACAGCCAAGCTGCACTAAAAGCTGTGTGTAACCCCTTAACTAGCTCCAAATTAGTGCTTGAACTCAAGTCCTTCTTGAACAGAGTCGGCAGACTAAATTCATTAAGGCTTGTATGGGTTCCAGGCCACTCTGGGATCCCAGGAAATGAGACCTCTGATGAACTCGCTAGAATGGGTTCAGAGGAGAGCTTCTCAGGACCTGAACCCGCCCTAGGTCTACCTGCGTCCACGCAGGAGGAGGATTCTCCTTCCTCCTGTCTTTAAGGAGAATCGACTGCAGAAGGCTTGTGGGAGTTATCACGGGCCATTACACTTTTGCCAAGCATCTCTACGTGCTCGGCATCAGTGAGACGCCTACCTGTGCTGCATGTGGCGAAGAGGAGGATGATACTGCAGAGCATTTCCTCTGTGATTGTCCCGCCTTTGCTCGCATACGGTGGCGCACCCTTGGAGCCGACGTGGTGTGCCGAATCTCTTAGCTCTACATCACTGAAGCTCCTCCAAATTTTTCTCCGGAAAACGGGGAAAATACAGTATGTGTCTGTCTGGAGTACAATGGACCAGTGATTGCGTCTGAGTGCTCCAGCGGATAGCAGAAGCCTTCAACAAACAAAAAAAAAAAACTTTGTACCGCTCTCGCAATAGCAATAGCGGTCTTACAACCGCGTGCATTCACTTTACCCATCCCATTTTCACGCTGCTTTTGTGTATTTATTCGAAAATTCGATTCAAATACGAATAGGAGAAGAACGACGAACAGCAGTATCAGGGTCAGATGAAATATATTCGCATTTCCTAATGGAAATGTCTTAAATAAAAAATTGGGAATTTGGTGCAATGACAGCGGCAGTTGGCTGCCGAAAAACGACAATAACATGCAAATGATGGCAATAAAATGAGAACAAAGCAGTCGGCCATAAAAAGGAGAACAATTTAATGCCAGCGACTTAACGACTAGGGGATATGACCAATTTTCAAACGAATATATGCATGTACACAGGGTTACCACAATAATTAATTTTAGGTTGCAAAGAGCAAGTAAAAAAGGCTTAGAAAGCCACAAAAAATTACAGCAAAAAACCCTCTCCTTAGCTGACATGCAAACCTACCCGCCACCACATCCGGTTAAGATATGTAGTTCTTTGTTGTACATCAGCCTTTCAAGTACCTTTATTATACGTAAATTGTATAATGCAATTTTCGTAGAGTCCCATTTCAAAGGACACCCTATACAACAACTGTACGCATCGATGTGTTTTCATTTCGAGATACTATACGAATTTCGAATTTTAGGGCAAGAATTGGGAATGCATAAACCGAAGCACCAACGTGTAAGCAGATGCCAGCAGATGGAATACATCATGTGGCGAGTATTCTCATGTATGTACATGGGACCTGGGCAACCCTCGCTTTTATGTTCAATATTAAATGGAATTTTTCAAAAATCGATTTTCAAATTTCCGTTTTTGAGTTCTGAATTTCTTTCGATACAGTCGCACACATTAGTATTTGTAATGAGTTAAGAAATCGAGGGAAAATTGATTTCGAATTGCTTAAATTGTTAACGTTAAGGATCAGAGAGTGAGCAAGGTTATGTTGGCTTTTTTGAAACTCCTAACTTTGAGGGATGTTTGTACAGGACCCTTCCTAAAATGGATAAATATTCCCTTGGGAGTTAAGTCGTTTTTCGTTTTAATAATTTCACAGGAAAATGGTAATAACTTACTTAGAGAGATAGAGTGATAGGTTGAGAGCACCGTGGCGCAGTGGGTAGTGTGTTGGCCTCTGACGCCGATGACACGGGATCGAATCCCGACACAGCCATCTCATCGAACGTGTTTTTCACGGTGTTTCTCCTCAGCGGGGTTCTGCCAAACCCCCTGTAGTAATATTGTCATGAAAAGCTTCTCGAAATTCGCCGAATAATTTTGAAAAAAATTAGTTAAAAATGTTGAGTTTGAAAATTAATTTCTCAAAAACTATTCCTTAAAACGGCTTCGTTTAAAAACAAGATTAAAGAAGAGGTCTCTGGCTTTACAAAAAGTATATCACGGCATTGTGGATGTAGCCGTTGATATTTAGGGTTCCGTACCCAAAGGTAAAACGGGACCTTATAACTAAGACTTCCCTGTCCGTCCGTCTGTCACCAGGCAGTATATCATAAACCGTGATAGTTAGACATTTGAAATTTTCGACAAATACTAAAACCAGAATAAAATGAATATTTAAGGGGGGCTCCCATACAACAGACATGATTTTCATCCAAAAAACACCTTGGTCACATACTGACCTAAGGTTAGTCGACAATGTCCCACAATCAGTAGCAAACTTCCCAGCTTTGATCCCTTTGGTGTCTTTGATGTATTAATCCTAGCTGCAACCTTTTTTCTATAATCACGAACAACCAATAATAAGTGCCACCGCAGTCGAACATCTTGCGGCACTGTTAGTAAGTCCCATCCCCACCTCCTCGTGGTGCCATCTGGGGATTTCCTATGGTAATTGCAGACGAAGAAGGGCGGATGGCGAGCCTCCTGCGCCAGAAAACAGGATTAATCGGTTGGGCTACGGCCTAGTAAGCCGTAACCGTAAAAAAACCTCAAACTCTGAAACAACCACAAGCCTCGGATATAACGGACCGGATTTATGTAGAAGACCCTTGCCAAAAACGAAAAAAGGACAATGATCTTCGGCTTTGTACGTGGAATGTTAGGTCCCTAAACAGGCCACGTGCAGCCGAACAACTTGCGGACGCCCTAGACCGCTTTAAAGCGGACATGGCCGCCTTCCAGGAAATGCGATGGAATGGACCGGGTATAAAGCGGATGAAAAACTGCGTTATTTACTACGGCGACTGCTATAGGGAGAGAGGACAACGATTGTTTGGATGCGGATTTGTTGTTCGAGGTGGACTAAGGCATAAAGACCTAAATTCCCAGTATGTGAGTGAACGCCTCATAACGATCCGTATCAAGGCTACGTTTTTTAACATCAGCCTGATCTGCGTTCACGCCCCCACGGAAGACAAAGATGACTCCACCAAGTATGAGTTCTACGATCTCCTAGACAGAACATATGCCCAATGTCCCAGCTATGACATCAAAATTGTACTAGGAGACTTCAATGCTAAGCTGGGTAAGGAAAGCATCTTTGAACGAGTCATCGGCAAACATAGCCTACACGACACCACATCCGATAACGGACACAGGCTGATTGATATTGCTACGGGGCGAAATCTGCTTCTAGCCTGTACGCGCTTCCCGCACCTCGATATACACAAAGGCACCTGGCGGTCTTTTGATTAATCGACTACCAACCAGATTGATCACATCGCGATCGACGTCAGACACTCCTTCACTATTCTTGATGTTCGAACTTTCCGAGGACCTAACATCGACTCGGACCACTATCTTGTATTAGCCAAGATGCGCTTACGGATATCACGAACGCAGTAGAGCAGAGTAAGAATACAAAGTAATGACGTCGGAAAGTTACTATCGCCAGAAACCGCTCGTGCTTTTACCGATCGCGTCTCCCTTAAGCTCTCCAATACACCTCAATCCTCCACGCTGTCAATAGAACAGCAGTGGAGCCTTTGCAAACAAGCCCTGAAAAGCTCTGCATCCGAAGTTTTAGGTTTCAAGGCTCCACCACGAAGAGACACCTGGTTCGATTACGAGTGCAGGAGGATTCACAGAGCGAAGCAGGATGGATATGAAGCCTCGCTGCATAAAAGAACAAGAGCAGCTCGTGAGCTTTATGAATTAAAAAGGAAGGGAGGAACATAAACTTCTAAAAAGAAAGAAGAAAGAGCACGAAAAATGCGCGATTGAGGATTTGGAGAGATGTTACTGCAGACGTAACGTTCGAAAGTTTTATCGAGAAATAAAGCGAACATGCCAAGATTATAAAGCCAGAACGGAAGCCTGCAGGGATGAGAACGGCCACCTAATAGTAGAATCGCAGTCGATGCTGAGAATATGGAAAAACCACTTCTGCAGACTGTACAACGGCGATGTAAGTCAATATACCGCTGTCAGGCAGAATGACCCATTTCTAATCGACGAAGACCGCAAAGAATTCTGTCCCCCTGACCGCGACGAAGTTAAGATTGCCATATCGAAATTCAAGTCGAATAAAGCTGCTGGCGCAGACGGACTGTCTGCTGAGCTCTTCACGGTAACTTGGGATCACCTTTTTAGGAGCATGCTCCAGCTCATCTGTTAGATATAGTCAGAGGAAAGCATGCCCGAGGAATGAAGTCTCAGCATTGTATGCCCGATCCAGAAGAAATGAGACTGCTCTGACTGCGCCAACTACAGAGGAATTAGTCTTCTGCCGTTTTGTGTGAACGCGTGAAGCTTTCTATAAATAAGCTGATAGGTCCTTATCACCGCGGATTCAGGCCATGGAAGTCCACCATCGACCAAATCCTTACACTACGGCAGATCCTGGAAAAAGCCATTGAATTTCAATTCGACACTCACCACCTATTTGTCGACTTCAAAGCCGCATACGACAGCGTAATTAGAGACGAGCTATACAACGCCTTGTCTACCTTAGACATCCCTGCCAAACTCGTCAGACTATGCAAGATGACTTTGGAGAATACTCGCTGCTCCATACCAACCGAAATTAGGCAGGGCGATGCGCTGTCGTGTTATTTCTTTAATATATATATATCAAATCCTTACAACTCCTCGCAAAGGCGGATGACATTGATATAATCCGAAGAACACAACGAGATGCCAATGAGGCGTTTACGAGTATTGAGGCGGTGCCGGCTAAAACTGGTTTGGCAGTAAACGCGGGCAAAACTAAATATACGTTGTCATCAGAAAAGGACGCTCAACTTCGACATCTAGGTCAGAACGTTTGTATTGGCAGATATAAGTTTGAGGTATTTAAGGACTTCGTCTACCTTGGCTCCGCAGTGACCTGGAACAACGACATCAGTTCCGAAATCAAACGCAGAATCACTCTTGCCAATCGCTGTTTCCTTGGGCTCACGAGGCAATTGAGTAATAGAGCCCTCTCCCGAACGACAAAGTTGACTCTATACTTGTGCTGTACGGCGCATGGACACTATCAAGAAGACTATTTCTGATGCAATGTAATGTCTGAATGAAGAGCTAAAAGTTGATATGCCCTGATACAATGTAGTACATACATTAGTCACTGTCGTCGCCCACATGATAAGTCCATTCTGCATCGTCATCTCTGAAAGTTAATCGCTTTGTTGGTCACCATATCTTATTTACATTCAATTTAAATCACATGGGAGCATGTTGATAAGCGTCTTGTTTTGTTTTGACGACTCGCGGCTTAATCTGAGTTTCAAGTCTATTGTAACATCGGTTCAAATTTCCTTGTGTAAATATTTCCCCCTGTGCAACCGACGAGGCGTACCAAAAGGCGCTGCAGAGGAAAACCAGGGCAGCGCAAGAAGAGTACCGAGCCAGAATAAGGGAGGAGAAAAAACTACTGCGACAATGGAAAAGAATTCTCGCAGCCTCCCAGCTCAAGGATATCGAGGAATCTAGGGATAAACCTAAAATACGAGCCTTTTACAAGAAAGCCAAAGGCCTTGCAGGAGGCTTCAAAAAGGGCACCCTGGCTCTTCGAAACTGCGAGGGTAATCTTGTCACCGACCCGCAGGGAATAGTGGATGTATTTAAGCTGCACTTCCAGCAGCTGCTTAACGAGCATGACCAAGAGAGAGTGGCAGGGACCGAGGAAATCCCAACTCCAGCCGCTGAAGTAGTCCCAGCATCGAAGAAGTCGGCACAGCTATTCAGAAGCACAACAAGGCCGCAGGCTCAGATGGTTTGCCATCAGGGCTCTTCAAGGCTGGCGGCGATGTTCTGATAGGGAGCATGCACCAGGTCATCTGCAGAATTTGGGAAGATGAAAGCATGCCCGACGACTGGAATACCAGCTCTATATGCCCCATCCACAAAATAGGCGATCCTACCTCTTGCAAGAACTATAGAGATATATCCCTGCTCAATGTCGCATACAAGTTCCTGTCCAGCGTATTGTGTGAACGTCTAAAGCCATTTTGCACCGCACTAATCGGCACCTACCAGTGCGGCTTCCTATAGACCAAATTTTCACACTTCGACAAATCCTGGAAAAAACCAACGAGTTTCGAATCGATACACACCATCTTTTCATCGATTTCAAAGCCGCATACGACAGCATTCATCGTGAAGAACTGATTGGTGCGATGGCCGAATTCGGGATCCCGGGAAATCCAATCCAGAAAAATACGCGATGCACGACAGCATTCATCGTGAAGAACTGATTGGTGCGATGGCCGAATTCATCCCGAATTCCCGGGAAATCCAATCCAGAAAAATACGCGATGCACCGTGCACTCGGTGCTAGGACTTCGGAACCGTTTGAAACATGCACCGGATTTCGGCAAGGAGATGCGCTGTCATGTGACTTCTTCAACCTGGTGCTGGAGCAGATAGTGCGATGAACAGGGGTCAACAGGGAAGGCACTATCTTCTACAAGTTCGTCCAGCTGCTAGGATACGCGGATGATATCGACATCATCGCGTGTTCTCGCCGTGGCATTGTGGAAGCATTCACGGCGATTGAAGAACAGGCGAAACGAGTTCGTCTTAAGGTCAATGAGGACAAAACGAAGTATATGCTATCAAGCAACAACCAATCCGTCGCTCACCACCTTGGACAAAATATAACGATTGACAGCAACAATTTCGAGGTAGTTAAGGAGTTTGTCTACCTCGGGGCAAACGTAAATTCCACAAATGACACCACAGTGGAGATCCGGCGTAGAATCGCCCTTGGCAACCGCTGCTACTTCGGCTTGTCCAAACAACTGGGGTCAAAACTCCTGACTCGAAAGACCAAAGACATGCTTTACAAAACGCTCATTCTACCAGTCTTGCTGTACGGAGCCGAAAGCTGAACGATAAGCAGGACGGCGGAGCTGATTTTGGGTTCTTTCGAAAGAAAAATTCTGCGCCGGATATTTGGTCCTGTTTGTGAGGAAGGTGAATGGAGAAGAAGACACAACCGCGAACTCTACGAGCTGTACCAAGATGTGGATGTAGTCCGGAAGGCAAGGATCCGTCGACATCTACGCTCCAGCTAAGAGGGTCTTCGACTCCGAGCCTTCTGGTTCGAGAAGAAGAGGAAGACCGAACCTCCGGTATAAAGACCAAGTAATCGCGGATGTAAGACATCTCGGTCTTGACAACTGGAAGCAGCGTGCCCGGGACCGTCAAGGATGGAAGGCAGCTATAGCTCAGGCTCAGAGCCTCCATGGATCGCTGGCCTGATAATTAAAGTAAATATTTCCCCTCTACTTGGTTCTCTTGCCAGAACCCACCAGTATGGAGGTTACAAAAAAAGCGTATTTGAACAATTTTAGTAATTCCTATCTTGACAACCTCTCTGAACCTGACAACCCATGTGAAGAGAAGGAAGTAAAGGAGTAGAAAGACGAAAATTATGCACTTTTAATGGACAATCATAAAACAAAAAATGTAAATGTAGCAAACTGTGCCCCTAAATCATACGTATCTGCCCTGTCGTCGCTGTCGACGAACATTCCACTTAATGTATTCCTGAATAATTAAATCCTCCGCGTATTGTTCTCTTCCATCAACGGGAGATGCCCTCATTTCCAGGAGGCTCTTACTAGTCCAAAGACGTGACCGTTAAATTTTGCCAAAAAGGAAACCCAAAAGCAAACTAAAAAACACAAAAAGTTCAAATATCTCCAACGGTTATTCGGTCGGAATAACAATGGCGCGTCGTACAGAATGAGTGCAGCAGAGTGGTTAACAAAGCCCTGAATCTTTCTTCGACATCCAGGGCTTGGGTATGAGTACTTGCCAAATCTATCAACAGTCGGATTCGCCGAAATATGCTAAAACATTGCAATTGTTGGCATTACTTGAGGGAACCATTTAAGACAACAACATTGCTGCAGTATAGTGTGCATTGCACAGCTCATTGGTTGTCGCAATCTCTTACATTCTATGAAACGATGGATACAAGTTTGTGTGCTGTTTTTCGTTCTCTCTGACCGCCTGCCTCTCATTCGGGGAGAACTCGTGGATAGTTGTTTGCTTGTTGCCGATTTTGGCGGCATGACTCATTTGGAAACTCTGTCCAGATCGATAAATCCGACTTGTGCGACTCTACAATGAATCGTCGTCGTCGTTGTGTATAGCATAGCTAGCATATAACAACGATGGGAATGTGGTTGCAACATGCGGGCCAAAGGATGGCTGGAGTCGAGGCGATTGTTGGCAAGTAACAGCATACATACATATGTACATAGTAGACAGTCGGACGAATGAATGGAGAAGTTAACCATCGTCAACCATCGCTCTGGATGTGCGGGCGTTTGAACGTTTTATAAAATTTCATGCGAACTAGTACGTTTAATACACCCAAAAGCTATTAACCAAAGTCCAATCCGGTTCATAACTTATTGCCAAGAATGATTTCGTCTACGTTGCATGCACGTATCCAGTTTGCTGCCCAGTCAATGCGCCTCGTTATCGTGTCGTCTTGTTACACTATGTACTGTGTAAGGCCAGATATTGGGAAAGAAGAAAGTACATCGAAAGATTGTAAAATTTCACCGCCAGACTTACAACGTTTTAAATCATCGATCGATTTTTCTTCTCTCTTCTCTGCGGGTTGATCTACATATTGTAGTATTACGTATACTTATGACCGTTGTATGCGCTCTCATTCGTCGACTTTCTTCCGTAGCCGTTTTGTTCGAATAAATTAGCAACAGTTGGAGGGGAAATTCAGTTAAGGAGTTTCCCATTTGAATATTGATTGGGTTTTGCGCACGTTATACGAACAAAGTAGCCAACACCAACGCGGGGGCATACATGTATCGTATGTTGTTGTTCAACAACTGATGCGAAATGTGTTTCAAGTACTGTGCGCCTCCCCCATATATTGCTGTGGAACGTGATGCCATCTCTCAAACGAATAGTAACTAACAGAACCCAGTAGAACGTGGCAACTCCACGTGCAGGCAGGCAACATACGCATACGTATAGAAAACCATTTGCTATCCATACACTTGTGGGGGTGGTAGATCCTGTCATTCATCCTTTCTATTACTTCTAATTTGGCGTACTTGTTGCAGATACGTTGTCTTGCCATTCCTAATAACATGGTGAGTGGGCGGCAGAAGGATGAATGATTGAAGGGGCTCGAGGTGACTGACGTTGGCTCAGTGATGATATGTCGTCCTCTCTACTGTCATGTGAGCTTACAGCTTAACACGTGTGTCCTTTCCTTAACTTTGTCACAAAATGTTCGCCATAACGATTGTATTTATATCTTTAAGTATGCAAAAGCCTGAATGTTGTATCTAATCATTTATTTTTATGTTTTTCTTTCAGGTAATAAACAGCAAAGAATCCAAGATTGTGTATTAACGTGAGTTTGGCTTTTTCTATTTGTTTCTTGTAGGTAAGGATTTTCAGTTGAAATGTCATGTGACTAGGGTGTGGGATACGTATTGCGTGTTAATGGACAAAAGGAGAAATAGGAACAGTTGTAGGATTTTGTGCCTTGCCTCTTAATTAGAATGCCTTTGAGCTATGTTGTACGTAGGTAGGTATTTAGAGTTGATTTGATTTGGTTTCAGTTAATAGGCTTCTCTTGATAGGGATTAGTTGACTGTGGTAGAAGAGAATTGCATAAAAGAATGCTTATGTACATCATTAATTGGGTTTCATCCACGATAGCGAGGATGTAGGTAGGCAGGCTTGTAGCCTTCCCAGAATTGAGAAGAATGCACATAGGCCAGGGAGGTCCGTTGTGCAGCTACGGGGGGGTTTTACACCCCTATTCGTCTAACCATTTTGTGCTTCTTAAGAAGTTAAGAAGGTCAGGTATCCCTACTTTCTGAACATGTGTCAGTCCGTTAAGGAAGTAAGAGCCTAGGTAACGTTTCCTGATGTTGCAAAAATCTGGACAGGCACGGAGAAGGTGGTGAATGGATTCGACCTCCTCCTCGTCCTGAGAGCTTCTGCACAAATCATTCGGAACTATTCCTAGTTTTTGTGCGTGATTGCCAATGAGGCAGTGTCCTGTCCTGATGACACCAATGACCTTGTAGATGTCAGTTCTTTTTAGGGAGATTATACTCCTTGTGCGTTGGCAGTCAAGCCGAGGCGAGATTTGCCTGGTGATGATGCAGGTATGTCCCTCCGTCCATCTCAGGTTCGTCTCGGCCCTGGCGAGATTGGTCAGATTATGTTTAATGGTTGTAAGGGGTACTCCCTCACAAGCCACGATTGATTGTAGCGTCGTTCCTTGTTTGGCGAGTGTGTCGGCTTCTTCATTACCTGTAATGTCGCTGTGTCCCGGTACCCAGATAAGCTGTATGTTGAACTGTTCTGCCATCTCGTTAAGAGATCTGTGACAGTCGAGACTAGTTTTTGATGTGTACACATAGGACTCCAACGACTTTAAGGCTGCTTGACTGTCTGTGAGAATTCGAATATCTGTGGTGGATATTACGTTCCACTTCAGCCAAGACAAAGCTTCTTTTATTGCCAACAGTTCCTCCTGGAAAACGCTGCAGTGATCTGGTAATTTTAGAGCTTTATATAGCTTGAGTTGTTTGCAGAATACTGCACTGCCCACCCCGTCTTTGGTTTTAAGCCCGTCAGTGTAGAAATCCACGCATTTTCTGCGTGGTTGAGTTTGACGAGTCCAGTTCTGTCTGTCCGGATATATGTATGGTCGGGAAGTTATTGTCCAAGACTATGGTGGGTTCTATGTGGTCCAAGTTTTCTGCCATAGTTATCCTGTTTTGCAGGTTGGAGGAGTGGCCAGTGACATAGCTCGCCCAACTCGAGTTGGCTTTTAGTCTTATGGCCGTGTGTGTGGCAATCTGCTTGCCGAAAATATCGAGTGGTGTAAGGTCTAGTATCATGTTAAGCGCAGCCGTTGGTGTGGACCTAAGGGCCCCGCTAATGCACATACATGCCATCCTTTGTACCTTCTCGAGTTGTTTGTGGTATGTTGTCTTGTCCAGTGCAGTCCACCAGACTATCACTCCATACATTAGTATGGGTCTAACGACCGTGATGTAGAGCCATAGGGTGATCTTGGGGTTGAATCCCCATTTTTTTCCTAGGGCTTTCTTACATGTATAGAGAGCTATTGTTGCTTTTTTTGCTCTTTCAATTGTGTTGCTCTTCCAAGTTAATTTCCTATCGAGTATAATGCCAAGGAATTTGGCACTAGAGGACTAGGTTAGCCTGGTATCGAGCAGAGTGTTAGGGCAGTTTTCCGGGATTTTATGCTTTTTGGTAAATAGCACGAGCTCCGTTTTCTGGGGATTAACCCTGAGTCCGTTACTATTCGCCCATTTGCACAGAAATGAGAATGCCGATTGCATGCGGTCATTCAGTGTGTATTTGCCTGAGATTGAGATGGCAACGTCATCGGCGTAGGCAACAACGTCCAGGCCTTCTTTCTCCAGTCTGATTAGTAGTTCGTTTCCAACTACATTCCAGAGAAGAGGTGAGAGGACCCCACCTTGCGGGGTTCCCTCGGTAACTACTCTAGTAGTTACTAGGCTTCTCCACTTAGAGTGAATCTTGCGTGTTAATAACAACTCGTTTATCAGCTCTATCAGAGTCCTCTCCACCTTTAGCTTTTCTAGCCCTTCTATTATTGCTTTCGGTGTGACGTTGTTAAAGGTGCCCTCTATGAAGGCTATTAGAGTATATTCTTTGAGATGGATTGATCTTTCGATTTTCCTCACTAATGTGTGAAGGGCTGTATCGACCGATCTACCCTTACAGTAGGCGTGCTGTGCCTTAGAAATTAGGGAGGGATCCAAGCTGTGCCGTATGTGTAAGTCTATCAGCCTTTCTAAAATTTTTAGAGCGAAGGATGATAGACAGATAGGCCTTAGATCCTTGGGGGAAGTATGAGAGTTCCTGCCGACTTTGGGGATGGAAAGTTCCTTTGCGCACTTCCACCTTTCTGGAATATGGCTCCAAGCTAGGCATCCTTTAAAGATTATCTCTAGCCATGGTATAGTCCTCTACATGGCCTAGCCATCGTAGACATTGGATCCGAAGACATCTAACTAGGCCGATGTCGCTGTACAGCGTTTACACAAACGGGACCAAAGATTGCACGCAGAATTTTCCTCTCGAAACGCCCAAGAGCATCTTCATCTGCTTTTGATAACGTCCATGCCTCAGCGCCGTAGAGGAGGACCGGAATGATTAAGGTTTTGTAGAGGGATACCTTCGTTTTTCGAGAGAGGGCTCTACTACTCAATTGCCTCTTGAGCCCGAAAAAGCAGAGGTTGGCAAGAGTTATTCTGCGTTTTATCTCGTTTAAAATATAGCCGCCGAAGGTGACGTCCTGACAAAGAGGTCGGTGTTGCGCGTCTTTCTTTGACGACAACATATGTTTGGTCTTGTCCCCATTTACCCTTAGACCCACTTTAGCCGCTTTTGCTTCAATGCCTGCGAACGCCTCATTGACCTCTCGTTGTGTCCGTCCAATAACGTAAATGTCATCTGCGTACCTCTTGTATTGGCCGCAGAGTCCCGCACGATATTTTCAAGAACGACGTTAAAGAAATCACCTGACAGTGCGTCACCCTGTCTAACATCGAAGCGGTCGGTTAGCTCACCTCCGACCTTAATTGAGCAGCGAGAGCTCTCCATAGTTATCCTGCACTGTCCGACGAGTTTGGCAAGAATGTTAAAACATGGACATGGCTCTGTACAGCTCGTCTCTATAAACGCTGTCATATGCGGCTTTAAAGTCGACAGAGAGATGGTGCGTGTCGAGCTGTAATTCATGGGTCTTCTCCAAGATCTGCCGTAGTGTAAATATTTGGTCTATCATGGATTTTCCTGGCCTGAAATTACACTGGTAGGAACCTATCAGATTGTCCACGAACGTTTTCAGGCGCTTTCACACTACGGCAGAGAGGATCTTGTACGCATTGTTCAGGAGACTTATCCCTCTGTAATTGGCGCAGTCATAGGGGTCTCCTTTCTTATGGACCGGGCAAACGATACTGAGATTCCATTCATCGGGCATGCGTTCTTCCGACCATATCTTGCAGGTGAGTTGGTACATGTTCCTGACCAGCTCATCGCCAGCTGCTTTAAACAGTTCCGCGGGGAGTCCGTTTGCTCCAGCAGCTTTATAAGACTTAAGTTTCGATATCGCTATGTAAACATCGTCTAGGTCGGGTGGACGGGATTCTCCTTCGTCTTCGTCCATTGTGAATGGTTCGTTCTGCCTGACGGCGGCGTTTTGACTATCATCTCCGTTATTACAGTCTGCGGAAGTGGTCCTTCCACAATCTTAGCATCGACTGTGACTCCACTATTAGTTGTCTGTGCTCATCCGGGCAGGCTTTTGCCCTGGCTTTATAGCCTTGGCATGTACGTTTTACTTTTTGGTAAAACTAACGAACATCTCGTTCCTGCAATAACATCTCTGCATCGCCTCGATCTCGCGCTTCTCGTGCTCCTTCTTCGAGTAGCCTGCTCTTTTTAGATGCTTCGAAACTATCATGTAGTTATTGTTTAGTGCTCGCACTATCTACTGACAGCTTACGCGCCACTCCTGCTCATCTAGTCGGCTTACCAGAACGAGGTGCATCATTGGCACCGACATTTCCTGAACAAAATCGACAAACTCACAGCATTCTAGCCATACACTTCACACATTTTTCGCCATGTTTTGTAGTAAAATTGCTTCACATACCGCATTTCTTTGGATTTTCGCCCGTATTCAAATCACAAAAAATGTGGTCTTACATATCACCTTTCGAATCAGACTGGTACTAGTCAATATATGGGAATCAACAAGACTGCGGAGCCTTTTTAAGTGACCCAATATACATAGGTAACTCAAAAAGAAAATCGTTACTTTCTGAACAACCAAATAGTCACACTTTATAGTCAACACTATTTTCGCTAAATGTGATCCCCATTTTGGCGACAGTATCTATGGTTTCCTGACTGCCAAAGTGAGTGTTCCCTTTGGGCTTTTTACTCTCTAGATTTTTATCGTTAAATAGAAAATAATGCCGAAGGGACAACACTTACATATGTACAGTATTTCGACATCAATGGAAACGACATTCTACAGAAAGTTCACATGTTTTTTTGCCACAAGCTTCGTATAATTTGAATGAACCATAGCAAGACCTTCGATTCCTTTTTTAGTCCGTCGTGCTTCTGTAAAGCTCCAAATAATCCAAAAAGAAATTACAACAAACCACATGTGTTGTACAGCTGGATAGACAAACTCCAAGTGTCGAAACAATTGGTTTGAATGATCCGTCCAAATCGCTTCACTCGTTGTCATTAATTCTGCTCGGCTGTGGCTTCAGCAGTCCATGAGTCATGCAACGCAATAGTTAATTTCCGTTTCATGGGATATAAGTGTTTCAAATGCAACCTCCTGCAACGACGACTTTCTTTTTCAAGTCACAATCACATCTCATCGTCGCCCACCACTCATTACACAGCACAACTATACACATCGTATCTATGTGCATACGAGTACATTTATACGATACGATATGTATCTTGTCCCTTTCACCATACCTTTGTAGGCCGTAGAATTTCACAAAATCGAAGGAAAAACAAAGGAAAATCGAAATGCAATTTTCATTTTCTCAATTTCGATTCTTAGTTGTGTGCAAATACAAATACCTATCTACTAATCATCAAGGTGCAAAGGAGACCGAGACCTTTGATGTTAAAAAAGGATTTAGGCAAGGTGACGGGCTGTCATGCAACTTTTTTAACATCGTGCTTGAAAAGATCGTGCAAGAGTCACTGGCCAACACAGGAGGTACGATTTATATCAAGTCTACTCAATTGCTGGCGTATGCCGACGACATTGACTTGATTGGACGTACACAGCGCGACGTCAATGAGGTCTTTGTAAGCATTGAGGTAGAAGCCACTAAGATGGGTCTCAAGGTTAATGAGCGTAAAACCAAATGTCTGGTTTCATCTAAAAGAGACGGTCAACACCGATGTATTGGCCAGAACGTCACCATGGGCGGATATAACTTTGAAGTGGTCAAGGAATTCGTCTACCTTGGCTCACTGATGACCAGCGACAACAACACCAGCGCTGAGATAAAACGCAGAATCACTCTTGCCAACCGCTTTTTCTTTGGGCTCAAGAGGCAATTGAGTAGTAGAGCTCTCTCTCGAAAAACTTAGGTTTCCCTCTGTATCTGTATGTTGGCGTTACAACCCATGAAGGACCAGAGCCGAGCTTCTCTCAATCACCCATGTTGTGTGTGATTTAATTTTCCCATAGGTGAAATGGACCTACAGTTTTATTGCCGGTTCCGAACGGCGAATTTCGAGAAGCTTTTCATGACAATTTTACTACAGGAGGTTTGTCAGAACCCCGCTGAGGAGAAACACCGTGAAAAACACGTTCGATGACATGGCTGTGTCGGGATTCGATCACGTGTCATCGGCGTCAGAGGCCAACACACTACCCACTGCGCCACGGTGCTCTCCCGTGGGATGATTAAGGTTTTGTTTCCCTCTACAAAACCTTAATCATCCCAGTCCTCCTTTACGGCGCAGATGCTTGGACCTTAACAAAAGCGGATGAAGATGCCCTTGGTCGTTTCGAGAGGAAAATTCTGCGCACTATCTACGGTCCCGTTTGTTCAAACGGAGTATGGAGGAGAAGATTGAACGAAGAACTGTTCGGTGGCTAGGCCATGTAAATCGTGTGGAAAATACAGCTCCGACCCAAAGAGTCTTCGAATCCACCCCGGAAATAAGGCGTGGCAAAGGACGGCCGCATCTTCGGTGGCGCTCGCAGATGGAAGGGGTCCTTAACCAACTGGGCGTGCGGCGGCGCTGAAGACAGCTG
This sequence comes from Eumerus sabulonum, assembly GCA_951905685.1. Taxonomy (NCBI): domain Eukaryota; kingdom Metazoa; phylum Arthropoda; class Insecta; order Diptera; family Syrphidae; genus Eumerus; species Eumerus sabulonum. The sequence goes on along the minus strand of OX645061.1, from coordinate 10,273,932 downwards.
GCCACAGACCGTGCCAGCTGGAGACGCTTGTTGGTTGAGGCTCATGCTTACCAGTTTTGCAATAAATTATTGAAACACTTGACTGAAAAATTGTATTTGGAAAATAAGAAGCCAGTGGGCCTCCACTCATTTGTTGTCCTCCAGACCTCTAAATCCGGCCTTGCGTAGTTGAAATGTAACAAAGGAATGCTTTCGGAGAATGTTACTCTCGCTCTATATCGTATTCGATATGCAAATTAACAAAGGTTTCTTCGTGACATAACCCGGTGGTATACGTTCTCCTATAGCTTCACCTAAAAACCCAGGAACAATGAGTGTATAGGTTCAGTTCATCGCCACCTCTTTCCTGTTTTTTAATTTTTGTTTTGACTTTTCCACTTTCTATAAGAAACAAAAACAAAAAAAAAGCGCCGTGCTTAGAGGCAGCTCTATAGCAGCCCTAATTAAGAGCAAAACCCTTACCTACACGGAAATGTGCAATCTCCTTCCAGCCAGTAAACAGAGTAGAGCGAAAGAGGAAAAGCCAGCAGAAAAAGGTCATACAAATTACTTTAGTCAAAAAGCAAAGCAGCGACTGCTCTCCTTCCAACTAAATCAAGCTCTGACCCGGCCGCTTTACGTAGACGTTTCGTCAGTCTTTATTTGCGCCCATTTTTTTCTCTTGGCTTATATAATTAGAATAGAAAGTTGTATTCTATGTGCAATCATTAGCATCAATCAGGCTAATGGAGCTTCATCACATGTACATACAATGCCATCGTCATCACATATCCAAGTCTTGTAATGGATGTTGTTTTGTTTACCATCCAAATGGATGGATAAATATTGTTATCTCACTAGGCTGGGATTTAGTCAGATTCAGCTCTCCATACTCCTCGATCGTTGTGTTTTGTGGCTGCCTTATTATCGATGGCGTCGCCAAATTGAATTTTTCTAAAATCAGTAATAAGAAAGGAATACAAATGAAGATAAAAGGCGGATAGGTACAAGTACTCATGGAATGAGTGCCTACGTGCCTACAAACCTAGCGAATAGCAACTACAACTTTACATACTGTGGTTTGCTAATCCTTGACGGCCTTCGATACTTAATTGCAATTGCGGGAGACATGATATAAAATTGTATCTTGAACTACCCGAGAGGAGGCATAGTGAGGGCGTTCCTATTCCGTTGAAAACTTTTATTTTGGTTCACAAATAGCATACTATCAGAAGTGCTTTGTGTCATATTCGAAACACGCTTCAAATGCGTCTAATCAATGCGAGTCAAGTGAGAATGAAAAATCAAAAGTAGAAATGACATTGTTGCTAATCACACGAGTTGTTTTTAGATTTTCGTTTAATTAATAGCAAGAAATGGTGAGACAGATGAATAGCCACCTAGCGGGTGGGTAAAGCCCGTGTGGTTATCAATTGATTTTTGTTGGTAAGCGATTGGAGAAGATATGGAATGAATAGGTTTAGAATATCTAGTTTCTTCTTCTTCTTCTTAGTGGGCGCTACAGTTCGGGGTGAACCTGGGCCTCAACCAACATGCCCCTCCATCTAGCACGATCTTTCGCTAGCCTTTTCCATTGCCGCACACCCAGTTGGCTGAGGTCCCCTTCCACCTGTGTGCGCCATCTTAAGGGCGGCCGTCCTCTGCTTCTTCGTCCCTCGGAGTTGGATTCAAAGACTCTCCGTGCCGGAGCTGTGGTGTCCATTCGCTCTACATGGCCCAGCCCTCTTAGGCGTTGAATCCGTAGACGCCTGACTAGACTCATGTCGCTGTACAGCTCGTAAAGTTCGTGGTTGAATCTTTTCCTCTATCTCCCGTATGCGATTATAGGCCCGAAAATCACGCGCAAAATCCTTCTCTCGAACCGACCAAGGGCCTCTTCATCCGCTTTTGATAGTGTCCATGCTTCTGCGCCGTATAGCAGGACCGGGATGATAAGGATCTTATATAGAGTCAACTTTTTCGTTCGGGAGAGCGCTCTATTACTCAATTGCCTCCTGAGCCCAAAGAAATGGCAAGAGTGATTCTGCGTTTGGTTTCGGAACTGATGTCGTTGTTCCAGATCACTGCGGAGCCAAGGTAGACGAAGTCCTTAAATACCTCAAACTTATATCTGCCAATACAAAAGTTCTGACCACGACGTGGGTGGTGAGCGTTCAATGCCAAACCAATGTTCGCTGCCTCCATCTTAATACTCGCAAACGCCTGATTGACATCTCGCTGTGATCTACCTATTATGTCAATGTCGTCGGCGTATGCAAGGAGTTGCGAGGATTTGAAATAGATTGTGCCTCTTGTGTTGGCCAGTGATTTTTGCACAATCATTTCTAATATGATGTTGGAGAAACCACACGACAGCGCATCGCCCTGCCTAAATCCTTTTTTGACATTAAAACTATCGGCAAGGTGTTCACCGATTCGGATGGAGCAGCAAGCATTCTCCAAAGTCATCCTGCATAGTCTGACGAGTTTAGCAGGTATGTCAAAGGTAAACATAGCGTTGTAGAGCTCGTCTCTAATTACGCCGTCGTATGCGGCGTAAGTCGACAAATATGTGGTGAGTGTCGACTTGAAATTCATTGGTTTTTTCCAGGATCTGCCGTAGTGTGAAGATTTGGTCGATGGTGGCCTGAATCCGCACTGGTAAGGACCTATCAGCTTATTTACAAAAGGCTTCAGGCGTTCACAAAAAACGGCAGAGAAGATTTTGTAGGCGATGTTAAGAAGACTAATTCGTCTGCAGTTGGCGTAGTTAGAGCGGTCTCCTTTTTGTGGATCGAGCATAAGATGCCGAGGCGCCATTCCTCGGGCATGATTTCCTCTGGCCAGATGAGCTGGTGCATGCTCCTAACCAGGTCATCCCCAACTGCGTTGAAGTGCTCAGCAGACAGTCCATCTGCGCCAGCGGCTTTATTCGACCTGAGTTTCGATATGGCAATCTTAACTTCGTCGCGGTCAGGGCGACAGAATTCTTTGCGGTCTTCGTCGATTAGAAATGGATCATTCTGCCTGACAGCGGTATATTGACTTACATCGCCGTTGTACAGTCTGCAAAAGTGGTTTTTCCATATTCTCAGCATCGACTGCGATTCTACTGCTAGGTGTCCGTTCTCATCCCTGCAGGCTTCCGTTCTGGCTTTATAACATTGGCATGTTCGTTTATCTGTTGATGCAACTTTCGAACGTCACGCCTGCAGTAACACCTCTCCAAATCCTCAATTGCGCGCTTCTCGTGCTCTTCTTTCTTCTGAGAAGCTTATGCTCCTCCCTTCTTTTTAACCCGTAGAGCTCACGAGCTGCTCTTGTTCTTCTATGTATGCAGCGAGGCTTTATATGCATCCTGCTTCCCTGTGTGAATCCTCCTGCACTCGTCATCGAACCACGTGTTTCTTCCTGATGGAAGGAGCAAAATCAATCAGTCTGTGTCCGTTATCGAATGTGGTGTCGTGTAGACTATGTTTGCCGATGACTCGTTCAAAGATGCTTTCCCTACCCAGCTTAGCATTGAAGTCTCCTAGTACAATTTTGATGTCATGGCTGGGATATTGGGCATACGTTCTGTCTAGGAGATCGTAGAAGTCATCTTTGGCGGAGTCATCCTTGTCTTCCGTGGGGGCGTGGACGCAGATCAGTGTGATGTTAAACAAATTAGCCTTGATGCTCGCCGGAAGGGTGAGAAACACGGTAGTGCGCGGGGAGCTCAATGTTGAGCAGCTGCTTATTCGAACGGAGTGGGCTATGTTTCGATGGTTTGGTCACGTGAGATGAATGTCGTCATCATCACGACTTCCGAAGCGTGCCTTGAATGCAGTACGATCAGGCATGCGACCGCTTGGCAGACCCAGGACGAGGTGATTGAACCAAGTTCAAAAGTTGCGCTTTAACATAGCTCCTGGTGAGTTAAAGTCGATGGCAGAGGATCGTGTGGTCTGGAGTTACCGCGTGCGCGAATTACCCTTGCTATCCCTTAAGTGGAACATGCTTGCCACTGAAAATGTATGCATGTAAGTGTAGGGTGGTGAGTTGCGTGGTAGAGTCAGAATTACTTGGTCAGGTAGCAATGGTCTCAATGGCTCAAATGATTACAGTGTTCAGGGGTGCACCGAAGACGAGAGAAGACGGGTCCTATCTCACCGTTTTGGCAGTTCTAGGGTTGAATTCCAACAAACTGGTTTAAGCGCTACATTTTTTACGATACGAGGTTGTTTTCCGGGCCGGATGTATGTATGTTGGCATTACAGCCCATGAAGGACCTATGCCGAGCTTCTCTCAATCACCCATGTTGTGTGTGATTTTTTTTCCCCATAGGTGAAAGGGACCTACAGTTTATTGCCGGTTCCGAACGGCGAAATTCGAGAAGCTTTTCTTGACAATTATACTACAGGGGGTTTTGTCAGTACCCCGCTGAGGAGAAACACCGTGAAAAACTCGTTCGATGACATGGCTGTGTCGGTATTCGATCCCGTCTCATCGGCGTCAGAGGCCAACACACTACCCACTGCGCCACGGTGCTCTCCGGGCCGGATGAGATTTCAAAAAAAAAACTGGCGCTTATTTGAAATGAAAAACAATTTTGTGTGCGAATTTGTTTTTTTTTTTTTTTTTTTTTTTTTTTTTTTTTTTTTTTTTTTTTTTTTTTTTTTTTTTCTTTTTTTTTTTCTCGAGACACACACTGTCGTGTTTTTTAGATAGACACCCATGTGTGTGCTTGCATGACCGTAAGATTAATTGTCGTCTTTGACACAGATTCGTACTTTATCTAATCCTTCCGACTTCCCCATACGAGTATGCGTAGACACACAGCAGGCCTTCCGTCATGCCAACAAATTTATTTGTTTACCGTCCGACTTTATGTGCAGGCAAGTCTAATGACAAATATTTTTCTTTGGTTACATCATCAAATATTTTTCGTTTTATCATGATAGTTTTCAAAAAAGAATGAGATATGGCCACCCAGGATTGTAGTATTTTTAAAATATGTATCTTGAAAGCTTTACGAAACTATCCGATTATCTCCCGAAGCACGTTCCCTTCCCGCCATACATAAAAAAACCGGCCAAGTGCGAGACGGACTCGCGCACGAAGGGTTCCATACCCTCTGTATATATAAATATGAAAGAGACTATGTACGTACATATGTTACCTCATCAGTCATCACACTAAATCACATTTTTTGTATGATGACAGATCTTGGTTGCAGGCAGGTTATAGGCATATTACTTTGATAATCAAAAATCTCCATGATGAGATAGTTGATCATCAAAGTGTCCATTGAATTCAAATCAATTATCTTACTTGACAGCAACGATGTGAAAAGGTGAATAACAATAATGGGAAATATGGGAAAAAGGTTTGCAGCTAGGATTAATTCTCCAAAGACACAAACGAGATCAAAACTGGGAAGTTTGCTACTTACTTACTTACTTAGGTGGCGCTACAGTCTGTGGTGAACCTGGGCCTCAACCAACAAGCGTCTCCAGCCGGCACGGTCCCAGTTGGTTGAGGACCCTTTCCACCTAAGTGCGCCACCGCTGAGGCGGCCGTCATCTGCCGCGCCTTCCTTCCGGAGTGGATTCGAAGACTTTTCGGGTCGGAGCTGTATCTTCCATGCGCTCTACATGGCCTAGCCATCTTAGACGCTGTATCCGTAGACGTCGTACCAGGCCGATGTCGCTGTACAACCCGTACAGTTCTTCGTTATATCTTCTCCTCCATACACCGTTTGAACAAACGGGACCGTAGATAGTGCGCAGAATTTTCCTCTCGAAACGACCAAGGGCATCTTCATCCGCTTTTGTTAAGGTCCAAGCCTCTGCGCCGTAAAGGAGGACTGGGATGATCAAGGTCTTATATAGTGTCACCTTGGTTTTCCGAGAGAGGGCTCTACTTCTCAATTGCCTCTTGAGCCCAAAGAAACAGCGGTTGGCAAGAGTGATTCTGCGTTTTATCTCAGCGCTGGTGTTGTTGTCGCTGGTAATCAGTGAGCCAAGGTAGACGATTTCCTTGACCACTTCAAAGTTATATCCGCCCATGGTGATGTTCTGGCCAATACGTCGGTGTTGTCCGTCTCTTTTAGATGAAAGCAGATATTTGGTTTTACCCTCATTAACCTTGAGACCCATCTTAGCCGCTTCTACCTCAAAGCTCACGAAAGCCTCATTGACGTCTTGCTGTTTTCGTCCAATTACGTCAATATCGTCGGCGTACGCAAGCAATCGCGTAGACTTGAAATAAATCGTACCTTTTGTGTTGGCCAGTGACTCTTGCACGATCTTTTCAAGCACGATGTTGAAAAAGTTGCACGACAGCGCGTCGCCCTGCCTAAATCCTTTTTTAACATCAAAGGTCTCGGTTTGCTCATTACCGACCTTAATGGAGCAACGAGGATTCTCCATTGTCATCCTGCACAGTCGGACGAGTTTGACAGGGATGTTAAAACTAGACATGGCTTTGTACAGCTCGTCTCTATATACGCTGTCATATGCGGCCTTGAAATCGACGAAGAGGTGGTGAGTGTCGATTTGGTATTCCTGGGTCTTCTCCAAGATCTGCCGTAGCGTCAATATTTGGTCTATTGTGGATTTACCTGGCCTGAAACCACACTGATAAGAGCCGATCAGGTTATCCACAAACGGTTTCAGGCGTTCACACAATACGGCAGAGAAGATCTTATATGCAATGTTAAGGAGACTTATTCCCCTACAGTTGACGCAGTTATAGGGGTCTCCTTTCTTATGGACCGGGCAAACGATGCTGAGATTCCATTCGTCGGGCATGCTTTCCTCCGACCATACCTTGCAGATGAGATGGTGCATGCACCTTACCAGCTCATCTCCAGCCGCCTGAAAAAGCTCAGCAGACAGGCCGTCTGCGCCAGCGGCTTTATTAGACATAAGTCTTGATATCGCTTTTTTGACCTCGTCTAGGTCGGGTGGACTGAATTCTGTTAGTTTGTGGTCCATTGCGAATGGCTCGTTCTGCCTGATAGCGGTATCTTTTCTATCATCGCCGTTAAACAGTCTGCAGAAGTGGTCTTTCCAAATCCTCAGCATCGACTGCGACTCTACAACCAGTTCTCCATTTTCATCCCTGCAGGCCGCCACTCTGGCTTTGTAGCCATGGCATGTTCGTTTTACCTTGTTGTAAAACTTACGGGCGTCATTCCTGCGGAAGCATCTCTCCATCTCCTCGATCTCACGCTTTCCGGGCTCTCTCTTCTTTCTTCTGAAAAGCGTGTGTTCCTCTCTTCTCTTCTGCTCATAGATTTCGCGAGCAGCTCTCGTCCGTCGTTGCAGCATGGCCTTATATGCCTCTTGTTTTGCTGCATGGGCTTGTTCGCATTGTTCATCGAACCTGGGGTTTCTAGGTGGTGGCTGTTTGAAACCCAGCACCTCTGAGGCAGCATCTCTGACGGCGCTCTGGCAATGAGCCCATTCCTGCTCTATTGTTTGTGCTGCTGTGGGCGGATTTTGAGAGAGCTTTGAGGAGACACGATCGGCAAAGATTCTGGCAGTCTCTTGCGATTGTAGCTTTCCAACGTCAAACTTACGTTGTCCTACTCTACTCCTAAGCATTCTTGATATCCTCATTCGTACCTTGGCTACAACAAGGTAGTGGTCCGAGTCGATGTTGGCCCTTCGGAAGGTTCGTACGTCGAGAATACAGGAGGAGTGTCTGGCGTCGATCGCAATATGATCAATCTGGTTGGTGGTCGATTGATCACAAGACCGCCAGGTACCCTTGTGGATGTTGAGATGGGGGAATCGCGTGCTTGCTACAAGGAGGTTACGCCCCGCTAGGAAATCGATTAGCCTTAATCCGTTGTCGGATGTGGTGTTATGGAGGCTGATCGCGTTTAACATGGAAGTTTGCTACTGGTTGTGGGATATTGTCGACTAACCTTAGTTCAGTATGGAGAGCAAGGGGATTTTTTGGATGAAAATCATGTCTGTTGTATGGGAGCTCCCCTTAAATATTCATTTTGTCCTGTTTTTAGTATTTGTCGTGGTAGCGGCAACAGAAATACATCATCTGTGAAAATTTCAACTGTCTAACTATCACGGTTTATGAGATACAGCCTGGTGACAGACGGACGGACGGACAGCGAAGTCTTAGTAATAGGGTTCCGTTTTACCTTTGGGTACGGAACCCTAAAAAGCGAGAAAAACTTATTGAAACCCTAGAAAGCAGATAGGTAGGTTAATCATAAAACTTGGAACCTTGTTGTTCACGAAACGCACCTACATGTAGTCCAGGTTAATTTGAAATATGCAAATCCGAGTTACAAGTTTAGATGAAAGAACCACGTTCAACCATCTCACCTCACATACGTATACATAGGTTTACAAGGGCCATTCCGGTTTTTTTTTTTGCCTTACCATGTACTAGATACTCTACTAGTTGGAAATGCGATTAAAATTAGTTCGTATGGTAAGCATAAACAAACTTCATAGATTCATGTTTACGATTGGGATTTAATCAGCATTAAGGAAAGAAGAATAGAAACAGCGAACAAGTTGATAGGAGAAAGCTTGTCTGAAGGTCAATTAGAGTGCGTAAATAAAATTGACTAATTAAACGAAAACAAGAGAGCTATGGTGCTATGGTAGAATGTAGAGAGTGCGATCGAAGGAGGAGGAATTCGAGGAAATTCTATAATAACAAGCTTTGTTGTACGTGTATATAACCAATTTGATCGCCCAACTCGTTACATAGCTACGTAAACATGTATATGTGTTCAGCAATATATGTATCTCGTAAATACAAATCATTTTCGTACGACGTAAAAGCGTTCTCCGCTCCAGGTTGACCTCATTATTAGCCCACAATTGATGCGAAAAAATATCTAAAAATATAATGTATTGCCACAAATTTACATGCAAATAGAGGTTCATTTCCGTTTTCAGATATATGTATCTCTTTGCATACGACGTATAAGTTGACTGTTAATTATATTAAGTTTGCAAGCTGTTACTTTGCTATCTCAAAGGCTAGATCGAAGTGATGTTGTTGTGGTCATGCAGTTGTCCCGGGTAAAACGGACAGTGGTTGGCAGCTAGAGGCGTCATCTTCCTATTAAGTCAGCGCGTATTCAAGTGACTGTCTGAATGTGAAACTTAATTCGTTAGAGTTTCACAAGAAAGCCTTGATGATTGTGTATTCCTTCTTTTTGTTACCAAGTGCCATCCACACATTTAAGTTTTTTTTTTTTCTTCTTTATTTAGATCTTTATCTACACATCATTCATGAATGTGCGCTTGGGTATATGTCTCTAGATTATTAAACAAAATATATATGTACATGTATCCAAATCTGTAGTGAAGCTAATTCGTAGTCACAGTGAGCACCCCTCGAAATACAGCATTTGGTGGGACAACGTACATATGACTAATATGGTTGTTTTGATGACTTGTAGTTCAGTTCTCTTTAAGGCATTTTCAGTAATATGTACGTGCACTGCTTAAAGTCCCCTAGAACTGGCCTAATGATAGGCTTTCTCTATTTTCTGTCAATGTTTTCGATACACGTCCTCCACAAACATATACTTCTGAAGGCATTTTATTGGGAACACAATTCTTTCTACTTCACTGACTTGTTTCGATCTTTGTTTGTCATATAAAACTTATTCGGAATGTGGGGAAAAAAGGTTCTACGATCGCACTATGCAAACACATCTGTCAAGGCGACCAACTCATGGCAAAATTCTATTCAAAGTTCACAATTTGATTGACCTTTGTTAAAATAAGCCTACAGCACGCAAATGTCAAATCTGTTAGCTTTAATACTAGTCGGACGTGCCAAAGTCATTGTTTGATATTATGACAAATGTATCACTCAATCACTCAAATGTTACTCAAGCAAAACCGGATAAAGTGCTAAAACATGCTAAGAAAGTGCTCTCAGGGCTAGCTCTGTTAGCATTTTCAGCTTCAAATCTAGCTGGTGTGGTGTGTTTTGCGTTCAATTTATCTTATCTTGGAGTAAGGTTGGAAAACTGCCGTGCAAAACTGCAATTGTAGATAAGCGAATTTTGCTGGTGAGGCTTGTATATTGCGATTCTTGCAATACGTTTGTGGTTTTCTTCTTATTTTTTTTTTCTATCCCCTCTTCGAGAACGGCATAACAAAATATTTGTTTTCCATCAGATTAAGCTTAATCCGTAAAGATTGCGCCACTGAAATTCTCCTTCATTTTTCAATGGACAATATTTACTGCTACTACTATAAATAACCCCGACCAGAATGGCGGTTGTGCGGCGGGCTAACAAGATGCCTCGGATACACGGACGGATACTCGACGACGACAACGCACGAAAAAGGAACACGATTTGCGACTATGCTCCTGGAATGTCAGAACCCTGTACACTCCCGGAGCTGCTCATAAACTAGAAGGAATCCTCACGCAGTACAAGCTGGATGTTACTGCGGTCCAGGAAACCCGCTGGATAGGAACCGGTATGATGAGGAAGAAAAATTGCGACATTTATTACAGCTGTCACAAAAGGTTGCACTTACTGGGATGCGGATGGGGTCATCGACTTTAAACCTATAAGTGATCGCCTGGCTGTGATCCGCATCAGGGGCAGATTTTATAACATCAGCCTTATATGTGCACACGCCCCTACCGACAAGGCTGAAGACCCTATCAAGGAGGACTTCTATGACCTCCTGGACAACGCCTACGGAGCTTGTCCTGAGTACGATGTAAAAATCGTGCTCGGGGACTTCAACGCCAAGATCAGTAAGGAAAACAGCCTTGGCGGAGTGATCGGAAAGCCCAGCCTCCACGATACAACAACAGATAACGGCTTCCGACCGTAATGCGGTGATAAGTAGCACAAGATTCCCTCGCAAGCGAATCCACACAGCAGCCTGGCGATCTCCGGACGGTCGAACCGCCAACCAAATCGACCATGTGCTCATTGACGCAAACATCTGGATGGGCCTTTTGGACAATCAAATTGTAAATCGAAAGTTGATTTTCTGACGGTACCATAGGCTAGCATGATCCTCAGTAAATGGATTTGATCCTAGAGGTTAATGAAACTACAATGCAGATGGCACGATGTAGTCGAATTTAGTTTCAGTTCAGATTTAGTGAAAGAAATTTGGCTATACCTTTTCCCACAGCTCACAGCTCTTTAAATTTGAAACCCTTTGAATGGACCTGGAACGGATCATTTTCGTTCTTATTTTAATAAGCGTTCTATTTCCGCGTTCTACTACACACATAGGTGGCAGCACTGTCTGTTAAGGTATAGAAATCGCGTCACCAATGTTGGCACCACTGCTTGATCTTTGACTTTAGTCATTCCTAATCCAAACGTGGAACGCAGCTGTTATTACAGTGAAATTTGTATACGTGTCGTTGGTTTACTTACGCTCATCAAGAATAGACGCATCGAGAGTCCGTGTAAGTTTATTTAAACTATTTTACGTTGACTTTGTCCTTTTCCTAATTTCATATTAAATAGTTTAGTAAGCTACTTACCTCCCTGCTATTCCTTGCGTTTGCTTCTGAGAATCATGGGAACCCACATCCTTTTCGAGAACGTGGCGAAATGGGAGAGAGGAATGTGAAGTGTGTTTTTATCGCAACTAATTACATTTGCATAACGTGTTTGATTGTGGTTCCTGTTTACAAAATTAGGTTTGAACGTAAGACTTCTTAGGCTTCGCACAGGTAAAAGTTTGGCATACCATAAACCAGTTGCGTTTGATTGTCTTCTTGTTTTTTTTTTTTTTTTTTTTTTTTTTTTTTTGCATGAAACAAAGTCGTTTGTTTAACTTTTTCAGTGCAATTTTTCGACAAGCGAAGAAAGAATCCAAAGAATCTGGGAGCAACTGTGTCAAGCACTTTCACATTGTTTATACGAAAGGGCAGTAGAGTACGCCTTTTATAAACGTACGTGAGAAACAGATGATTTTTTTTTAAAGTGCCCTAAGCGATTAATTACACATTTTCTCCCCTTTGTTAATGAAAATAATATTATCGACAACAAGCGGCTATGGCGTTTGAAATTGATGTTCTTGTCAACAGGTTAACAGATGCTCGAGCAACCTTGAATTCAATCTGCCAGTAATTTCATAATTTTATGGAGTACTTACATACTTACTTATCAGGCCAGCGATCCATGGAGGATCTGTGCCTGAGCTATAGCTGCCTTCCAGTTGTCCAGACCAAAGTAGGTAGGTAGGATCGTAGCCTTCCCAGAGTTGAGAAGAATGCGCATAGGCCAGGGAGGCCCGTTGTGCAGCTACGAGGGGGTTTTACCCCCCCTATTCGTGGAACGTGGGTGGCCGTGGTGCAGTGGTCATCGACCGCCGAGCGGAAGGTCTATAGTTCAATTCGCTCCATAGCCAAGAAAAAAGTAATTCCTATACGGACAAAAGTATGCAACGCAGTTGTGAATGGAAAGTTACCAGATGTACTGCTGCAGGCATAACACTCAAAGTATATGGTCAACTGGAATTCATCCTGTGCGTATGCAATACTTTAAAGTGCTTGAACGAATTAGTACGGACTACAACCAAAAACGCGGAATTCGGTCGGCTCTCGTCCTATCTAGGACAACCACCCCTGAGAGTTAACGAACATCAACGACCCAAACCACTGCACTCCGTTCAGGTTGTGTGTACATGACACATTATAAGAAAATATTGCCTAGGTAACGTTTCCTGAAATTGCAGAGAGCTGGACAGGCGCAGAGAAGGTGGTGAAAGGATTCAACCTCCTCCTCGTCCTGACAGCTTCTGCAGAAATCCTTTGGAACTATTCCTAGTTTTTGTGCGTGACTGCCAATGAGGCAGTGTCCTGTGATGACACCGATGACTTTGTAGATGTCAGTTCTTTTTAGGGAGATCATACTCCTTGTGCGTTGACTGTCCAGCCGAGGCCAGATTTGCCTGGTGATGACGCAGGTATGTCCCTGTGTCCATCTGAGGTTCGCCTCTGCCCTGGCGAGATTGGTCAGATTATGTTTAATGGTTGTAAGGGGTACTCCCTCACAAGCCACGATTGATTGTAGCGTCGTTCCTAGTTTTGCGAGTGTGTCGGCTTTTTCATTTCCTGCAATGTCGCTGTGTCCTGGTACCCAGATAAGCTGTATGTTGAACTGTTCTGCCATCTCGTTAAGAGATCTGCGACGGTCGAGACTAGATTTTGATGTGTACATATAGGACTCCAGCGACCTTGAGGCTGCTCGACTGTCTGTGAGAATGCGAATATCCGTGGTGGATATTACGTTCCACTTCAGCCAAGACAAAGCCTCTTTTATTGCCAACAGTTCCGCCTGGAAAACGCTGCGGTGATCTGGTAATTTTAGAGCTTTAGCTTGAGTTGTTTGCAGAAAACTCCACTGCCCACCCCGTCTTTGGTTTTAGACCCGTCAGTGTAGAAATCCACACAGTTTCTGCGCGGTTGAGTTTGGCGGGTTCAGTTCTTCCTGTCCGGATAAATCATCGTAAAGTTTTTGTCCAAGACTATAGTGGGTTCTGTGTGGTCTAGGTTTTCTGTCATAGTTATCCTGTTTTGCAGGATGGAGGAGTGGCCAGTGACATAGCTCACCCATTTCGAGTTGACTTTTAGTCTTATTGCCGTGTGTGTGGCAATCTGCTTGCCGAAAATATCGAGTGGTGTAAGGTCTAGTATCATGTTAAGCGCAGCCGTTGGTGTGGACCTGAGGTCCCCGGTAATGCACATACATGCCATCCTTTGTACCTTCTCGAGTTGTTTGTGGTATGTTGTCTTGTTTAGTGCAGTCCACCAGACTATCACTCCATACATTAGTATGGGTCTAACGACCGTGATGTAGAGCCATAGGGTAATCTTGGGGTTGAATCCCAAGGGCTTTCTTACATGTGTAGAGAGCTATTGTTATCAAGACCAAGATGTCTTACATCCGCGATTACTTGGTCTTTATACCGGAGGTTCGGTTTTCCTCTTCTTCTCGAACCAAGAGGCTCGGAGTCGAAGACCCTCTTAGCTGGAGCGTTGATGTCCGTGCGCTCGATGTGGCCGAGCCAGTGTAGTCGACGGATCCTTGCCTTCCGGACTACATCCACATCTTGGTACAGCTCGTAGAGTTTGCTTTTGTGTCTTCTTCTCCATTCACCTTCCTCACAGACATGACCAAATGTCCGGCGCAGAATTTTTCTTTCGAAAGAACCCGAAATCAGCTCCGCTGTCCTGCTTATCGTCCAGCTTTCGGCTCCGTACAGCAAGACTGGCAGAATGAGCGTCTTGTAAAGCATGACTTTGGTCTTTCGAGTGAGGAGTTTTGACCCCAGTTGTTTTGACAAGCCGAAGTAGCAGCGGTCTATGGAGTACAATGGACCAGTAATTGCGCCTGAGTGCTCCAGCGGATAGCAGAAGCCTTCAGCCTTCCATTCTATAAAGGCGGCAATCTAAGAAATAATTTTTTTCTTAATTGCACATATCTCTCGATCGTTGGTAGTTTTAGGATAGGTGTAATCGCTGCCAATTCCTCGTCTTACCTGCCTCTAAGTGGACAGTGCCCGATGACACCTTGTACCATATTTGCGGTCGGGACATACCTTCTAGTCGCTCATGCTTCTCCTGGTCTTCTAATGTGCACAACCGCATGGTATGAGTGTATTTCTATAAGGCAAACGACGAGAAATAAATTGAAGCAAAACCCATTAAGTTATGCAACCTTACACGCTATGCATTGTGTGCTTGTGCCAAAGCCAGTGGTTTGCCTCCTTTTTGTTGCCCTCTCTCTTCTCTCTCTCCCTGCTTAAATGTATCTCACGTATACATGAATAACAACATTCAACCGTTGGGGACACTGCACTTTCTTGCTCTCGGGGCTATACAAGTAACAATCATTTGAGCCCAAAGTCTAAGCGAAAAGAACTACAAACCACTAGCACAAAGCAAATTTAAACTCACCGCACACATACCTATGTACGAGTATGAATAGAGGACGACATTGGAGCACAAGTATTGCAGATAGAAACGATAGAAGGATGATGGCGGTAGGGCTGCTACCGCCCGTGTAAAGACCAGGCCCATCGCACGGAATGGCACGAAATAATATTCTTGTTGACTTGCGCTTCATTTATTTAAAAAAAAACGTTCAGTACTCTTTGCTAGAGTGTGTTAACGGTATGCTTTTTGTGCAAAATAATTTTTTCTTCATATTGTCGTTATGCTTTTTACCTATTTGCTCATTGTGCGTTCATTGACATGTTGTCGTGAGCTAAAGAAATCTCAAAACAAAACAAACAACTCCTCCAAGACACTATGGTAAAGCATAGCTCCAAGGCCCATTAGTACGTACCTATATCTATATGTGAGTTCTTTGCGCACACAGTGAGCTACTGTGTATGCGAACAGGTATTTTGCGCAATTGCTTGGAAAGCATCTAACACATTGGGGGGATACGGTTAAATGCACATTATTAGCCAATAGTCTGCAATCGAGCATTTGACAAATTGGGATCGAAAAAGTTTTCGAAAAGGCTTGACACTACGACAAGTTTCTCTGCGGCGGATATTACTTTTGGGACACGATGCGATGTTTCAACAAATTTTTTTATTAGGCAACAGCCTAATAGCCGGTGTCTGGCTGGTTGACACTTGTTCAGAGGCATATACAATACCTGCCAGCAGCAGTGCAGTCATTAAATCATGCCATAAAAGGGGTGTTTGGGAAATTTTAAAATATCTTATACTACCTGGCCCCGAGCGATGTATCGAATTACCATCAAATTAATTTAGTATGAGTTGTATGCTCTTCTCTTCTCTTCTCTTCTCTGTTGTGGTGGTTCGTCGTTTAGGTGCGATTACTACTTCACTTCCTTGAATTGAATGGTGGTGGACTACATGGTGTTCGTTGTCACACAGTCTGTTATTGGAACTTGTTCTTTCCAAGTGTTATTAGAAACCTTAAGGCGAGTGTAGACAAGTAAATTTTGTCATGGTGCAAACAGGATGGAGGGTCATATGTATGTTATTTGTTAGGTCCCCAGGGCTTACATATCCTCATTCATATTCTCATTAGAAAACAGAAGCGAGATTCGGTCGACCAAAAGCAATGGGATGTCTTTCTTCTTGGTTTTGATGTATAGTTTTCTCTTCTTTGTTGTGTTTTTATAGGAGTGACCAAATGAGGCACGGGAAAGTAAATGCGAATGAAGACTCCAAATATTTATTTTAAAATCAAGTCGAGCACGTTATTTTGAAGATCTATCGATGCCATTTATGTGTGAAGAGCAATATCACCGGTCAACATTTTTTGATGGTATTTTTCATTTGAGGACGTTTCTATGGTATTCATCCCGACAGTGTAGTGTCAAAATTCATCATAAAAAACACTTAAGTGGTGTTAAATAATTAAGGGTAATTCACGTTCACGCAACGCGAAATAAAGAGATTTGCCAAGAGCCCTTGCTTGCAATTCGTCCATATTACCACAGGTAGTATGGCAAGTTGCACCACCTTGTTGAAAATAAATATAATCCAAGTCGATTCTATTAACTTACTTACTTATCAGGCCAGCGATCCATGGAGGATCTGAGCCTGAGCTATAGCTGCCTTCCATTCTTGACGGTCCCGGGCACGCTGTTTCCAGTTATCAAAACCAAGATGTCTTACATCCGCGATTACTTGGTCTTTATACCGGAGGCTCGGTCTTCCTCTTCTTCTCGAACCAGGAGGCTCGGAGTCGAAGATCCTCTTAGCTGGAGCGTTGATGTCCATGCGCTCGATGTGGCCGAGCCAGTGTAGTCGACGAATCTTTGCCTTCCGGACTACATCCACATCTTTGTACAGCTCGTAGAGTTCGCGGTTGTGTCTTCTTCTCCATTCACCTTCCTCACAGACAGGACCAAATATCCGGCGCAGAATTTTTCTTTCGAAAGAACCCAAAATCAGCTCCGCTGTTCTGCATACCGTCCAGCTTTCGGCTCCGTACAGCAAGACTGGCAGTTTGAGCGTTTTGTAAAGCATGACTGGTCTTTCAAGTGAGGAGTTTTAACCTTAGTTGTTTGGACAAGCCAAAGTAGCAGCGGTTGCCAAGGGCGATTCTATGCCGGATCTCCACTGTGGTGTCATTTGTGGAATTTACGTTTGCCCCGAGGTAGACAGACTCCTTAACTACCTCGAAATTGTAGCTGTCAATTGTTATATTTTGTCCCAGGTGGTGAGCGACGGATTGGTTTTTGCTTGACAGCATGTATTTCGTTTTGTCCTCATTGATCTTAAGACCAACTCGTTTCGCCTATTCTTCAATCGCCGTGAATGCTTCCACAATGCCACGGCGAGGACACGCGATGATGTCGATATCATCCGCGTATCCTAGCAGCTGAATGGACTTGTAGAAGATAGTGCCTTCCCTGTTGACGCATGCCCGTCACACTATCTGCTCCAGGATCAGTTTTCCCGGGATCCCGAATTCGGCCATCGCACCAAACAGTCCTTCACGATGAATGCTGTCGTATGCGGCTTTGAAATCGATGAAAAGATGGTGTGTATCGATTCGAAACTCGTTGGTCTTTTCCAGGATTTGTCGAAGTGTGAAAATTTGGTCTATAGTTGATTTGCCGAGCCGGAAGCCGCACTGGTAGCTGCCGATTAGTGCGGTGCAAAATGGTTTTAGACGTTCACACAATACGCTGGACAGGATTTTGTATGCGACATTGAGCAGGGATATACCTCTATAGTTCTAGCTAGAGGTAGGATCGCCTTTTTTGTTGATGGGGCAAATAGAGCTGGTATTCCAGTCGTCGGGCATGCTTTCATCTTCCCAAATTCGGCAGATGACATGGTGCATGCTCCCTACCAGAACATCGCCGCCAGCCTTGAAGAGCCCTGATGGCAAGTCATCTGAGCCTGCGGCCTTGTTGTTCTTCAGCTTCTTAATAGCTAAGCCGACTTCTTCGATGCTGGGTGGGAGGACTACTTCAGCGGCTGGAGTTGGGATTTTCTCGGTACCTACCACTCTCTCTTGGTCATGCTCGTTAAGCAGCTGCTGGAAATGCTGCTTAAATACATTCACTATTCCCTGCGTGTCGGTGGCAAGATTACCCTCACAGTTTCGAAGAGCCTGGGTGCCCTTTTTGAAGCCTCCTGCAAGGCCTTTGGCTTTCTTGTAAAAGGCTCGTGTTTTATGCTTATCCCTAGACTCCTCGATATTCTTGAACTGGGAGGCTGCGAAGATTCTTTTCTTTTGTCGCAGTAGTTTTTTCTCCTCCCTTCTTCTGGCTCGGTACTCTTCTTGCGCTGCCCTGGTTTTCCTCTGCAGCGCCCTTTGGTACGCCTCGTCGGTTGCTGCCTTTTTCTGCTCACACTCGCCGTCATACCACGGGTTTCTTGTCGGGGGTGGTAGGTACCCTAAGGTGGTTTCGGCTACTTCCTGAATGGCTGAGCGGCAGTGCAGCCACATATTATTGGCATTTGTGTTTGACGTAGACATACCGTAGAGTCTTTCGCTCAGCTGCTCCCTGTAGACTCTGGCAACCTCCGGTGTGCTCAGGCGCCCAATGTCGAACCTCCTCCTGATGGGTTGGTGCACCTTTCTGACATTGGACAGTCGAGCTCTGAATTTTGCTGCTACGAGGATGTGGTCAGAGTCGACATTTGCCCTTCTGAATGTTCGCACTTCCAGGATGTTTGACGAGTGCCTTGCGTCAATGAGCACATGGTCGATTTGGTTGGCGGTTCGACCGTCCAGGGATCGCCAGGTTGCTGTGTGGATTCGCTTATGAGGGAATCTTGTGCTACTTATCACCGCATTACGAGGTGTCCCAAAGTCCGTGATTCAGAAGCCGTTATCTGTTGTTGTAGCGTGGATGCTGTGCTTTCCGATCACTCTGCCAATGGTGTTCTCCTTACCGCTTTTGGCGTTGAAGTCCCGAGTACGATTTTTACATCGCACTCCGGACAAGCTCCGTAGGCGTTGTCCAGGAGGTCATAGAGGTCCACCTTGATGGGGTCTTCAGCCTCGTCGGTAGGGGCGTGTGCACATATAAGGCTGATCACTTATAGGTTTAAAGTCGATGACCTTCGACCTTAACCGCTTTCCCACTACAAATCCGCATCCCAGTAAGTGCAACCTTTTGTGACAGCTGTAATAAATGTCCAGCGTATTTCCTGGACCGCAGTAATATCCGCCTTGTACTGAGTGAGGATTCCTTCTAGTTTATGAGCAGCTCCGGGAGTGAACAGGGTTCTGACATTCCAGGAGCATACTTGCAAATCGTGTTCCTTTTTCGTGATGTAATAGGATATATATTGCCTCCGTGGGGGTTGATCTGATCGTTCCGCTTATATATAAGTCCACCAGACTACAACGCCAAACAGGAGGATGGGCCTTATGACGGCTGTGTAGACCCAGTGCATAATGGTTGGTTGGAGACCCCACTTCTTGCCCACCACTTTCTTGCAGCTGTAGAGGGCAACAGTTGCTTTCATGACGCGATCAAGAATGTTGGGTTTCCCATTCAGCCTCCTGTCAAGGTCTAGGTCTAGATATTTAGCCTGCTCTTTGATTATTAGTTGGGTTCCACCCAGTTTCGGTGGGTTGAAGGGCGGAATTTTATATTTGTTAGTAAACAGTACTAGATCGGTCTTCTTAGGATTTACCCCAAGTCCACAGTACTGTGTCCATGTTTTTACTGTATGTAATGCACACTGCGTAAGGTCGCATAGAGTGCTGGGAAATTTTCCTGTGTCATCTGCATAGGCGGTCACAGCGTACCCTTCCTGTTCAAGCAACAGCAGTAGTTCGTTGAACACCATGTTCCAGAGGGAAATGGGAGAGTACTCTACCCTGTGGTGTACCTCTGCTAACCATTCTAGTTGAGACGGCACCAGCGAAGTTGGCTTTGATGACTCACTGTTTGACTTTGGTGACGGCCCATGGTTTAACTTTTATAAAGGCGCCCTCAATGTCGAGAAAGGCGACTAGAGTATATTCCTTACGTTCCAGTGACCTTTCTACTTTGCTGACCAGTGAGTGGAGTGCTGTTTCCACCGATTTGCCTTTGTTGTAGGCATGTTGGTTATCCGACAACCTTCCTGAGATACAGCTGTATCGAATGTGTGCGTCTAAAAGTAAGACTAATAGGCCTCAAGTCATTTGCATACGTGTGGGAGCTTTTGCCTGCTTTTGGTATGAAAATGACTTTGGTTACCGTCCACTTGCTGGGGATGTAGGATGTATGTATGTATGTTGACGTTACAGCCCATGAAGGACCAGAGCCGAGCTTCTCTCAATCACCCATGTTGTGTGTGATTTAATTTTCCCATAGGTGAAAGGGACCTACAGTTTATTGCCGGTTCCGAACGGCGAATTTCGAGAAGCTTTTCATGACAATTTTACTACAGGGGGTTTTGTCAGAACCCCGCTGAGGAGAAACACCGTGAAAACACGTTCGATGACATGGCTGTGTCGGGATTCGATCCCGTGTCATCGGCGTCAGAGGCCAACACACTACCCACTGCGCCACGGTGCTGTAGGATAGGGAGAGGCAGCTCTTGTATATGACCACAAGTCAGGGGAGGATGAGGTATGCTACCTGCTGAAGCCCTGCTGGTATGATCCCATCCGGTCCTGGGGACTTGTAGGGTTCAAAGCTTTTTATAGCCCGTAGGACATTGTTATTGTTAATCAGGTTGGGAGCACGCTCGAAGAAGGATGTCGTCGGCCGGATGACAGCTGTAATAGATGTCGCAGGGTTTTTTCTTTATTACGAAATTTACTGTCCAGCGTAATTCCTGGTTCGCAGTAATATTCGCCTTGAGGATAATGTACAGAGTTCTGGCGATCCAGGTGCATATCTAGAACGCGCGCGCTGCGTACATCGGTTCACTTGCCATCGGGCGCTGACAAGGCTATCCGGGGGCGTACCGCGAGGAGACTGTAGGTCGACTTGGGCTTCTCATCTACAGGTATCGCCTTTAGCCACTCGCCATGTTTAGAGCGATCAAAGACTTTACCCTGGTTATGTCTACCATAACGTTCGTGAAGTGCGCAAACCGGAGTTTTTTATTTTTCCACCATTTCGTTTCAGCTCTTAAATAGCATTTACGTACATGTGTGGTCTTCAACTGAGTACGATTCCATGTCGATAAATGGCAGAATGTCAGCTAACGAAGGAACACATAGACAAAAGGAAATGGTCATGACATCTTCGTCAAATTGACGTTGGCCTTCCTGCACCTCACTTGGACCACCATTTAAGTATATAAATTTATTAATTTGTATTCGAGTCCCTTGGGAGGTGGTACTCAGCATTACCGTAATATGTGAGGCCTTCTGGTCTAGCGCTCTCACCAGCCCTCCCTATCAAATCGATTTTTCTTTTTTTTTATTAATTTCATTTAATTTGCCACAATCAATCAATCGGTTGTAATAAAATTAGTGAAAAGCAAATCAATTTATAAGCATCATACCATCACGCCATCCACAAAATGGCCAGTGAGGTGAACGCCTCCTCCTAAGGATACTGCATCCAGGTAATGAAACTGCAAGCTTGCATTACATTTCATTGAAGGAACCCCGCCAAGGCAAGTTGAATCGATTATACACACTTCGGCGGTCATAAAACCCATATAATCGATCCGCCGCCAATAGAGAATGGCATTTGTGCTCATTTAAGACTTGTAAAGCTCGAGTGTACATGGTGTTACATAACCATGTTCATCGTTCATCCACGAGGATTTTAAACAATCTAAGGGGAAAGGTAGAATCAATCGCTTTTATTTCTATTTAATTAAGTGTTTTTCTTTGTTGCACTTGAAATCTTGTTAAAATACAATATACGCGTAAGCGATAGGGGAATCTATGACACCAAGCGTAACGTATGTGGTTGGGTACAGTGTGCTGCTTTATGTCAACTTTCTATCCATGCTGTTGCTGTGTGCGCTGCTGCTACTCTCGATAGTAGTGAAATGGAATCAATTAATTATAAAGAAAACTAAGTTTATTGCCTCCGAGCTAGCGAGATAGAAGCATCTAGCTACTCTACTATCGAGGCGAAAGAGAGGAATGGAGGAGTGTTATGTGGCACGTTGCATTAGATTGGCAACGAAGTAGCAACAACAGAGATGCATTCGCTGTAAGCGTGGAGTAACCAAGCGAGTGCCGTAAAATGAGAGAGAGAGCTCTAGACAAAGGGATCATCGTCATCGTCCCTATGTAGTACATACGGGTCTATCTGCAATCCCACAATAAACAGAGAAATTGAAACCGAAAACAAGAGCGGCGACAGGAGAAGCGGACACGAGAGAGCGAGCGTTTTGTACGTACGACTACAGAGGCACACCACATTGTAATGCACATTTCAATTTGATGTAATTTAAAGCCAACAATGGCAACGAACTGAGCTTCTCTGGGCTGTGGTCGAGGGTGGGAGGGAAATTCGAGTGGAAAAATCACTCCAATTTTTGTTCCATTTTAACCGCTGCACTTAGGTACTATACTACTCTGGCTGGTCTGGGTTTCTGCTCATGTTTGTCTAATGATAGCCTCCACTACCACTCACCACTGTCCTATGCGTTTAAGTCTCTTTTTCTTTTTTGTACATTATTTGTATGGTTTGATGGCTTGTGTGGGAAAACCCCAGTTGGAATTAATTCGACCCGTAGAGGAGTCGCTTTGTGGTGACCTTAATGCACGGGAAAGGGATACAACAACGACAAAGTGGATTTCGATCGCATGATGGAGACATGAGAAAAAACACAAATCAGTGTCGCCTTCCGTGACCAAACGAACCTTATTTGATTATGTCCTCTGTCCTTTATGTCAAACTCATTCGAATGGTGTGTTCTGGGTAAGTAATCATGAAAAAATTGATCCTTACTTACTTACTTATCAGGCCTGCGATCCATGGAGGATCTGAGCCTGAGCTATAGCTGCCTTCCATCCTTGACGGTGCCGGGCACGCTGCTTCCAGTTGTCAAGACCAAGATGTCTTACATCCGCGATTACTTGGTCTTTATACCGGAGGTTCGGTCTTCCTCTTCTTCTCGAACCAGGAGGCTCGGAGTCGAAGACCCTCTTAGCTGGAGCGTTGATGTCCATGCGCTCTATGTGGCCGAGCCAGTGTAGTCGACGAATCTTTGCCTTCCGGACTACATCCACATCTTTGTACAGCTCGTAGAGTTCGCGGTTGTGTCTTCTTCTCCATTCACCTTCCTCATGGACAGGACCAAATATCCGGCGCAGAATTTTTCTTTCGAAAGAACCCAAAATCAGCTCCGCTGTTCTGCATTCCGTCCAGCTTTTGGCTCCATACAGCAAGACTGGCAGTATGAGCGTTTTGTAAAGCATGGCTTTGGTCCTTCGAGTGAGGAGTTTTAACCTTAGATGTTTGGACAAGCCAAAGTAGCAGCGATTGCCAAGGGCGATTCCATGCCGGATCTCCACAGTGTTGTCATTTCCGGAACTTACGTTTGCCCCGAGGTAGACAAACTCCTTAACTACCTCGAAATTGTAGCTGTCAATTGTTATATTTTGTCCCAGGCGGTGAGCGACGGATTGGTTTTTGCTTGACAGCATGTACTTCGTTTTGTCCTCATTGACCTTAAGACTAACCCGTTCCGCCTGTTCTTCAATCGCCGTGAATGCTTCCACAATGCCACGGCGAGAACACGCGATGATGTCGATATCATCCGCGTATCCTAGCAGCTGGATGGACTTGTAAAAGATAGTGCCTTCCCTGTTGACGCCTGCCCGTCGCACTAACTGCTCCAGCACCAGGTTGAAGAAGTCACATGACAGCGCATCTCCTTGCCGAAATCCGGTGCATGTTTCGAATGGTACCGAGGTCCTAGAACCGAGTTGCAAGGTGCAACGCGTGTTTTTTAACGTAGCGCGACACAACTGGATCAGTTTTCCCGGCATCCGAATTCGGCCATCGCTCCAAACAGTTATTCACGATGAATGCTGTCGTATGCGGCTTTGAAATCGATGAAAAATGGTGTGTATCGATTCGAAACTCGTTGGTCTTTTCCAGGATTTGTCGAAGTGTGAAAATTTGGTCTATAGTCGATTTGCCGGGCCGGAAGCCGCACTGGTAGGTGCCGATTAGTGCGGTGCAAAATGGTTTTAGACGTTCACACAATACGCTGGACGGGATCTTGTCTTGGCAAGCCATCTGAGCCTGCGGCCTTGTTGTTCTTCAGCTTCTGAATAGCTGTGCCGACTTCTTCGATGCTGGGTGGGAGGACTACTTCAGCGGCTGGGGTTGGGATTTCCTCGGTCCCTACCACTCTTTCTTGGTCATGCTCGTTAAGCAGCTGCTGGAATTGCTGCTTAAATACATCCACTATTCCCTGCGGGTCGGTGACAAGATTACCCTCGCAGTTTCGAAGAGCCAGGGTGCCCTTTTTGAAGCCTCCTGCAAGGCCTTTGGCTTTCTTGTAAAAGGCTCGTATTTTATGTTTATCCCTAGACTCTTCGATATCCTTGAGCTGGGAGGCTGCGAAGATTCTTTTCTTTTGTCGCAGTAGTTTTTCCTCCTCCCTTCTTCTGGCTCGGTACTCTTCTTGCGCTGCCCTGGTTTTCATATGCAGCGCCTTTTGGTACGCCTCGTCGGTTGCTGCCTTTTTCTGCTCACACTCACCACGGGTTTCTTGTCGGGGGTGGTAGGTATCCTAAGGTGGTTTCGGCTACTTCCTGAATGGCTGAGCGGTAATGCAGCCACTTATTATTGGCATTTGTGTTCGACGTAGGCATACCGTAGAGTCTTTCGCTCAGCTGCTCCCTGTAGACTCTGACAACCTCCCGTGTGCTCAGGCGCCCAATGTCGAACCTCCTCCTGATGGGCTGGTGCAGCTTTCTGACATTGGACAGTCGAGCTCTGAATCTTGCTGCTACGAGGATGTGCTCAGAGTCGATATTTGCCCCTCTGAATGTTCGCACATCCAGGATGTTTGACGAGTGCCTTGCGTTAATGAGTACATGGTCGATTTGGTTGGCGGTTCGACCGTCCGGAGATCGCCAGGTTGCTATGTGGATTCGCTTACGAGGGCATCTTGCGCTACTTATTACCGCATTACGAGCTGCCGCAAAGTCCGTGAGTCTGAAGCCGTTATCTGTTGTTGTATCGTGGAGGCTGTGCTTTCCGATCACTCCGCCAAGGGTGTTCTCCTTATCGATTTTGGTGTTGAAGTCCCCGAGCACGATTTTAACATCGTCCTCCGAACAAGCTCCGTAGGCGTTGTCCAGGAGGTCATAGAAGTCCTCCTTGATAGGGTCTTCAGCCTCGTCGGTAGGGGCGTGTGCACATATAAGGCTGATGTTATAAAATCTGCCTCTGATGCGGATCACAGCCAGGCGATCACTTATAGGTTTAAAGTCGATGACCTTCGACCTTAACCGTTTTCCCACGACAAATCCGCATCCCATTAAGTGCAATCTTTTGTGACAGCTGTAATAAATGTCGCAAATTTTCTTCCTAATCATACCGTTTCCTATCTAGCGTATTTCCTGGACCGCAGTAGTATCCGCTTTGTACTGCGTGAGGATTCCTTCTAGTTTATGAGCAGCTCCGGGAGTGTACAGGGTTCATACTCGCAAATCGTGTTCCTTTTTCGTGCGTTGTCGTCTTCGAGTATCCGTCCGTGTATCCGGGGCATCTTGCTCATTCATAGCTTTAGATTTGTTTTACGTGGGCGGATTGTTAGCCCGCCGCACAACCGCCATTCTGGTCGGGGTTTTTTTCGCTGCATACGTTTGTTCATCTCCCAACGGTTGTTGAAGAGGCTATCCAGAGGGCGCCGCGAGGAGGTCGTATGTCAACTTGACCCGGGCATTTAAACAGGGATCGTTGCTGGCATCTCGCCAGGTTGAGAGCAATCAACAACTTTACCCTGTCTGTCCGAGCCCATGCCCTCCAAAAAAAAAAAAAAAATTGGTCCTATCCGCACGTTATTCGGGCCAATATTGTGAAATATCTGTTTTCTTGAACAGATCCATTACAATTACAACGCAATCACGTCCACCAATCCGTCCAAACCGGATCGGCGATAATCACTGTATTTAACACAATTTATATTTTAATGAGAAAATACGATGATTGCATCTAAGAGTAGGTACACGTAGCCATATGCCAGCCGTTTGAGCGTTAATAGCAAGACGCAGCAATAGCCGCAGCGGCATTCCCATATTCGATGTATGGTTATCGCAATCTTCATTGTCGTTTGACGGTAGAACAACGTCTCTACAAGTGGAATAGCTATGTAACTATGCATTCTGGAAATAATCAATCACTGAGCGCATTGAGAATAGAATGACGCTTCAGGCTGATGACTGATGGCCGATGACCGATGGTCGATGCGGTGGTTAACACCAGGAAGCGCTCGATTATGATTCGAATAATCATTTTCAATTCCCCTTTCTCTGGATCTATTCATCTATCTATTCGCCTCTAACCGTTCGTTGTGATGATGGTCAAGGCAAGACAGTTTGTCGTCATTTACAAAATCCAGTTCTACCAAGTGCGGAAATCGCTTGCGTGGCTATCCCACATTTCTGGAAAGACTCAGAAACTACTATCCATATATTAAATGTCCCATTTTGTCGTAACCCTAACGCAAACGTAATAAAACGAAACGCTAAGCAGTCGTTGAGTCTTTATCGATTTCCCATAAACACAATGACTGACTACTTTCCCAGAGCACAATTCGTTGATGGTCGTGATAAGCTCTATAGATACTCGTACCTCTGCCACATGGTGAAAGAGAAAAGTCATATAACCATCGGCTATGACTTGACAAAATCAAATGGAAGACGACGCCAATGGTTTTTGGTGCTCGCAATAAGGAAAAGCAATATTTATGCGCGACCAGCAGCAGCTCACCGTAAATTAGAGTTTCTATTTTGGAGCTGCCAAGCAAGTAATCAGAGCCAAGAATGAAAAGAAAGACAACGACATCACGCTGTCATGCTCCTGCCGTAGCAACAGTTGTTGGTCGCTTGCTTCTTGGCAGCGAATCTTCTTCGACTAAAGACCAAAATAATTGGTATAGTCTTACATGGATTTTTAGAAAATTATTAAAATTACACGAATAATTTAGATGCGAACGTCGTGCGTCGTGCGTCATTTGAGATTTTTTATTTTTTTTTTTTAATAAACTCGTTCTGCCGCCGTAGTTTGGTTTCGAGGAAAAGTTGTGAAATTTCCCGTCACGATGGTCGGAGTCGGAGTAGGGTTTAGTATAAGTACAACAAGGTCTTTGGACGATGAGGCGTGGAGAGTATGATTGACGTTAATTGCTCTAAATATTGGAGATGTTTTTGGAATACATAACCGCAGTGGTGGTCTAGTCTGCTGCCACTAATTTTGTGAGTCAATAATCGTTATGGGAAATTATTTGAATATCATAACTGTCATAATCTTAGGACAAGCCTCGGACATGTAAGCAAATGCATTTAATGCCCACATTATAGGGCAAATCTTCTTCTTCTTAACGGGCGCTACAGTTCGGGGTGAACCCGGGCCTCAACCAACATGCCCCTCGAACTAGCACGATCTTTTGCTAGTCTTTTCCATTGCCGCACACCCAGTTGGTTGGGGTCACCTTCCGCCTGTGCGCGCCACCTTAGGTGCGGCCGTCCTCTGCTTCTTCGTCCCTCGGGGTTAGACTCTCCAGGCCGGAGCTGTGGTGTCCATTTGCCCTACATTGCTTAGCCATCTAAGGCGTTGAATCCGTAGACGCCTGACTAGACTCATGTCGCTGTACAGCCCGTAAAGTTCGTGGTTGAATCTTCTCCTCCATCCCCCGTCTGCGTTTATAGGCCCAAAAATCACGCGCAAAATCTTTCTCTCGAACCGACCAAGGGCCTCCTCATCCGCTTTTGATAGTGTCCATGCCTCTGCGCCATACATCAGGACCGGGACTTTGTCGTTCGGGAGAGGGCTCTATTATTCAGTTGCCTCCTGAGCCCAAAGAAACAGCGATTGACAAGAGGGATTCTGCGTTTGATTTCGGAACTGATGTCGTTGTTCCAGGTCACTGCGGAGCCAAAGTAGACGAAGTCCTTAACTACCTCGAACTTATATCTGCCAATACAAACGTTCTGGCCAAGACGTCGCTGGTGAGCGTCCTTTTTCGATGACAGCATATATTTAGTTTTGCCCTCGTTTACCGCCAAACCAATTTTCGCCGCTTCCATCTCATTACTCGCAAACGCCTCATTGACATCTCGCTGTGATCTACCTATTATGTCAATATCGTCGGCGTATCCAAGGAGTTGCGAGGATTTGAAATAGATTGTGCCTCTTCTATTGGCCAGTGATTTTTGCACAATCATTTCCAATATGATGTTGAAGAAATCACACGTCAGCGCATCGCCCTGCCTAAATCCTTTTTTGACATCAAAACTATCGGTAAAGTGTCCACCGATTCGGATGGAGCAGCGAGCGTTCTCCAAAGTCATCCTGCATAGTCTGACGAGCTTAGCAGGTATGTCAAAGGTAGACATAGCGTTGTATAGCTCGTCTCTAATTACGCTGTCGTATGCGGCTTTGAAGTCGACAAATAGGTGGTGAGTGTCGACTTAAAATTCATTGGTTTTCTCCAGTATCTGCCGTAGTGTGAAGATTTGGTCGATGGTGGACTTCCCTGGCCTGAATCCGCACTGATAAGGACCTATCAGCTTATTTACAAAAGGCTTCAAGCGTTCACACAAAACGGCAGAGAAGATTTTGTAGGCGATGTTAAGGAGACTTATTCCTCTATAGTTGGCGCAATCAGAGGGGTCCTCCTTTCTTGTGGATCGGGCATACGATGCTGAGACTTCATTCCTCGGGCATGCTTTCCTCTGACCATATCTTACAGATGAGCATGCTCCTAACCAGGTCATCCCCAGCTGCCTTGAAGAGCTCAGCAGACAGTCCGTCTGCGCCAGCAGCTTTATTCGATTTAAGTTTCGATATGGCGATCTTAACTAGTGTCGATGTCAGGAGGACAGAATTCTCTGCGGTCTCCGTCGATTAGAAATGGATCATTCTGCCTGACAGCGGCATATTGACTAACATCGCCGTTATACAGTCTGCGAAAGTGGTTTTTCGATATTCTCAGCATCGACCGCGTGTCTACCACTAGGTGTCCGTTCTCATCCCTGCAGGCTTCCGTTCTGGCTTTATAACCTTGGCAAGTTCGCTTTATCTGTTGATAAAATTTGCGAGCGTCACGCCTGCAGTAACACCTCCCCAAATCCTCAATCGCGCGCTTCACGTGCTCTTTCTTCTTTCTTCTGAGAAGCTTATACTCCTCCCTTCTTTTTAACTCGTAGAGCTCACGAGCTGCTCTTGTTCTTTTATGCAGCGAGGCCTTATATGCATCCTGCTTCGCTATGTGAATCCTCCTGCACTCGTCATCGAACCAAGTGTTTCTTCGTGGTGGAGCCTTGAAGCCCAAAACTTCGGGATACAGAGCTTTTCAGGGCTGGTTTTCAAAGGTTCCACTGCTGTTCTACTGATAGCGTGGAGGGTTGAGGTGTATTGGAGAGCTTAAAGGAGACGCGATCGGTAAAAGCACGAGCGGTTTCTGGCGATAGTAGCTTTCCGACGTCATAACTTTGTATTCTTACTCTGCTCTGCTGCGTTCGTGATATCTGTGGACGCATCTTGGCTACTACAAAATAGTGGTCCAAGTCGACGTTAGCCCCTCGGAACTTTCGAACACCAAGAATAGTGGAGGAGTGTCTGACGTCGATCGCGATGTGATCAGTCTGGTTGGTGGTCGATTGATCAAAAGACCGCCATATGCCTTTGTGTATTTCGAGGTGCGGGAAGCGCGTACTGGCTAGAAGGAGATTTCGCCCCGTAGCAATATCAATCAGCCTGTGTCCGTTATCGGATGTGGTGTCGTGTAGGCTATGTTTGCCGATGACTCGTTCAAAGATGCTTTCCTTACCCAGGTTAGCATTGAAGAGTCCTTATACAATTTTGATGTCATTGCTGAGACATTGGTCATACGTTCTATCTTGGAGATTGTAGAACTCATCTTTGGTGGAGTTATCCTTGTCTTCCGTGGGGCGTGGACGCAGATCAGGCTGATGTTAAAAAATGTAGCCTTGATACGGATCGTTAAGAGGCTTTTGCTCACATGCCGAAAGCTTAGGACTTTTTGCCTTAGTCCACCTCGAACAACAAATCCGCTTCCGAAAAATCGTTGTCCTCTCTCCCTATAGCAGTCGCCGTAGTAAATATCGCAGTTTTTCATCCGCTTTCTACCCGGTCGATTTCATCGCATTTCCTGGATGGCGGTTATGTCCGCTTTATAGCGGTCTAGGGCGTCCGCAAGTTGTTCGGCTGCACGTGGCCTGCTTACGGACCTAACATTCCACATACAAAGCCGAAGATCATTGTTCTTTTTTCGTTTTTTGCAAGGGTCGTCAACAATAATCCGGTCCGTTATAACCGAGGCTTGTGGTTGTTTCGGAGCTTGTAGTTTTTTTACGGTTACGGTTTACTAGGCCGTAGCCCAACCGACTAATCCTGTTTTTTGGCGCCATTCGCCCTTCCCCGTCTACAATCTGCAGATGGCACCACGAGGAGGTAGGGATGGGACTTACTAACAGTGCCGCAAGATGTACACTGCGGTGGCTCTTTTCGCCTTTTAACAGGCCAGCATCCGTCGGATGCTACCCCTACGAGGCCTTTGTTAGTCCTTTGCCATCCGTCAATGAGACTTATTCCCCTATAATTGGCCCAATTATATGGATCTCCTCTCTTATGGACCAGGGACACGATTCCATACATCGGACATGCTTTCTTCCCTACATATGTACCTACATGTGTATTCTACGGATGAGTTGGTGCATCAACTCATCTTCAGCTGCATTAAATAGCTCAGCAGACAGTCCATCTGCCCCACCAGCTTTAGTTAAGATATCATCTTAACTTCGTCTTAGTCGGATGGACGGAATTCTATTTCATATTCGTCTGGGGTTAATGGTTAATTTTGCCTGACCGCAATATTTTGACTATCAACGTCGTTATACAGTCTGCAGAAGGTGTTTTGCCATATTCTCAACATCGACTGGGAGTAAACTACTAGTTGGCCGCTTCCATTCCGGCAGGTTTTTGTTTTGTAAAACTTGTGAGCGCCGTTCTTGCGATAACATCTCACCATCTCCTCGTGCTCGTCCTTTTTCTTTATGAAAAGAGCGTGCTCATCTCCCTTCTTTCCCGCTCATGGAGCTCACAAGAAGCTCTCGTTCGTCAATGCAACGTGGCCATGTATGCATTCTGGTTTTCTGCATATATGTACATACCTGTCTGCCCTCGTCATCAGACCGGCTGGAAACCTAATACATCGAGGCAGCATCCCTGATGGCACTTCGACAATGTCTTCGTTGCTGTTCTATGGTTTATTCAGTTTGCATCGGCTCTTAAGAGAGCTTGAGGGAGACTCGGTAGGCGAAGGTCCTGACAGTGTCCTTTGCGATTGGAGCTTTCCGACATCAAATTTTGCTGGTCTTACTCGGCTCCAGAATGTCTTCGATATCCGCATCCGGTCCTTGACTGCAACAAGGTAATTATCCGAGTCAATGTTGGCTCCGCGGAATGTTCGGACATCCAATATGCTGGAGAAGTGTCTGGCATCGATCGCAATACGATCGATTTGGTTAACAATTAATTGATCAGGAGACCACCAGATCCCTTCATTAGTGTCAAGGTGGGAAATAGTGTACTAGCTGCTAGGAGGCTACGCCCCGTTTTCTGATGTGGTGTCATGTAGGCTGTGCTTTCTAACAGTCTTGTTTACCCAGTCTCGTATTAAAGTCCCCTACACAATCTTGGTGTCCTAGATTGGTGATTGTACTTAAGTTCTGTCTCAGAGGTTGTACAAGTCATCCTTGATTCGGTCGTCTTTTTCTTCGGGAGGGGCGTGGATGCATATCAAGCTGATGTACCCGAGAGTGGCTTTGATACGGATCATTATGTGACGCTCGCTTACATGCCGGAAGCTTAAGAATTGTTGCCTAAGTTTTGCCTTTAACAGCGATATAACAGTTTTCATCCGCTTTTTACCCGGTCCATCCCATCGCACGTCCTGGAGTGCGGTAATGTCTGCTCTATATGTACCAGTTGATGTCTCTTTCCAGTTCTTCGGTCGCATCGGGCCTTGTAGGGTTCGCACAGAAAAATAGACTCCTACGTGCCAAAGGCCAGTTTAACTCTTGTTTTTTTCTCCAAATTGCCTTACCCTAAAGCCAAATGAACCATCAACTGTTTTTATTTTCATCATCAAAACCCAAATGCTATGGGTATTCAGGGACATTGAGTGATAGGATATCATGCAAGGATTCACTAGTGATAAGGAACCAATTACTCGCCCTTTTTATCACTTGTTGTTGGGGAAAAGTCATTAACCTAAGTTAGATTCCTACTTGCCATTCAAAGGGACAGACATTGATGCGCGTTTGGATGACCAATCTAATGTGCTTATCCCGAACTAATCAACAACACGCAGTTGGAAATGAAATCATTATTAAAACCGTATACTGGTTTCCTTTAGTAATTACTCGTGAAGAGGGAGGTAATCTCTTTGTAGCGCAACGATTCATTGAAGGGGAACTTCTGCTCTAGGGCACGTTCAGGACATCCGGCAAACAGCCACTTGTATGCTGGTTACCGACTGCAAGTAATGCTGTTCAACCTACACATGCTCCTTTAAAAGTAATCCAATTCCCAATTAGATGCCGCTCTCTCTTCTTCCTCCTTCCAAGAAATTACAGAGAAATCTTACATTCGAAGGCAAATCCCAGGAAAACCAAGCGATGAGTTATTCAATTGGTAATGCTAACGAAATACCACCCGCCGCATAGTGGGTTATCGTTTTCGACTTTGAATTGAATCGAACAAATGCCATTAAGTTTAGAGTCAAGGATGGTCTTTCATTACCGTATTTACTACCGACAGCGAACGTGTCAAGGACTATGTGTTCTATCACTTGACTCTTGTCATCATTTGCCCTTCAGTTAGTACAAGTTGCCATGAAGGTAATCTTAGCGACGATGAAATGAAAATCAATCTTGTATAACCGAAAAGGGCCACTAATCCCCCGCGACGACAATGAAGAAACCTAGTATGTAGAGCTTACAAAACAAAACCGTCAGCTTGCTTGCCCTAGATTATCTCTTGTCTGTCCCACTCGTCATCCATTATCGTTGTGGTTTGTTCGTGGTTTCTTTGTGTAGTCAACACCAAAGTGCGTATGCAGTTTGATTTCGATGTTGAGCCAACGCAGCTTTAAAGAGAAAGTTGAAGTAGACCGCTAGTGAATCCCAAGGTGCCAGCGACGCACGTGTGCGTGTATTGAATCAGCGCCCATACACTGCTAATGGACAAATTACAGCGAATATCTATGAGACGTTTACTGAGTTAAAACCAAAAACTAAACAACAACACTAAAGTCGTTCTATAGTCGTGAGACAATTAGTTATGCTTCGTATTCAGCAGAGTAACTAGTTTTTTAGTTTGTTGTTCTCGCTTTATAGAAAGTTGAAGGCCAGCGTTGATGACACATTGTCCACACAGCTAGTGACAGAATATACCTAGGTATAAAAGCACGCGACCGTAGCCTCGTAGTCTGTGTGTTAATGTGATTTTGAAACACTAATACGATAGCATTGTAAAGCCCAGAGTACATGTACATTCATAGTTCCTAAAAGCGTTGTCACACTGTCTCCAGCACACGGAAGGGTACTCCCCGTATGTGGAACGCAAACTAATTACTCATACGACGACGATGCAAGATGTACCGCTGAAGGGTATATGCCTGACAGGCCAGCTGCTCCTATTTAGTGAGCACAACAGTAAACAGGAAGTTTTTGTTTTGCTCATTCCAGTTTGCTAAGGGGTCCTCTTGACAAACTGGATCTACAAGGTCTGTCGCTCCGTGAAACATTTGGATTGAGATGATTGCACGCAAAATTTCTATAAAGAGCGCGCGTTCGATGATAAGATAATTGATTTTCTTCCTGTTAACCGAGGACATGCACATTCCAATGCATTGCGCCTGTCATATGGAGCGACAATTGTGCCAACTTGCGGAAGAGTGCTTAATTGGATAGTAACACTTCCTTTCGTGCCGCCGCCGATACGTTTCCACTTAAATCTGCTTCGATTGGTGATACAAAGAGTCGCATTTCTTTTGACTACAAGTGATTTAATGCTTTTGTTAGCTATGTACCCGTAGTGGCAGTAAACTATGGACACTCTGTGTCATAGCTTTGTTAGTCGTCCAGCCACCAAAGAGCCAACACATTGTGTTTGTTAGGCTATGGATGTATGTATGTATGTATCCTTTATGCTATTAACTACATGAAGTTCATTTATGCGAAGGATTTGGTGTAGAATCTGAGTGATTTCTTACTTACTTATCAGGCCAGCGATCCATGGAAGATCTGAGCCTGAGCTATAGCTGCCTTCCATCCTTGACGGTCCCGGGCACGCTGCTTCCAGTTGTCAAGACCAAGATGTCTTACATCCGCGATTACTTGGTTTATACCGGAGGTTCGGTCTTCCTCTTCTTCTCGAACCAGAAGGCTCGGAGTCGAAGACCCTCTTAGCTGGAGCGTTGATGTCCATGCGCTCGATGTGGCCGAGCCAGTGTAGTCGACGGATCCTTGCCTTCCGGACTACATCCACATCTTGGTACAGCTCGTAGAGTTCGCGGTTGTGTCTTCTTCTCCATTCACCTTCCTCACAGACAGGACCAAATATCCGGCGCAGAATTTTTCTTTCGAAAGAACCCAAAATCAGCTCCGCTGTCCTGCTTATCGTCCAGCTTTCGGCTCCGGTACAGCAAGACTGGCAGAGTGAGCGTTTTGTAAAGCATGACTTTGGTCTTTCGAGTGAGGAGTTTTGACCCCAGTTGTTTGGACAAGCCGAAGTAGCAGCGGTTGCCAAGGGCGATTCTATGCCGGATCTCCACTGTGGTGTCATTTGTAGAATTTCCGTTTGCCCGAGGTAGACTAACTCCTTAACTTCCTCGAAATTATAGCTGTCAATCGTTATATTTTGTCCAAGGTGGTGAGCGACGGATTGGTTTTTGCTTGACAGCATACACTTCGTCTTGTCCTCCTCATTGACTTTAAGACCAACTCGTTTCGGCTGTTCTTCAATCGCCGTGAATGCTTCCACAATGCCACGGCGAGAACACGCGATGATGTCGATATCATCCGCGTATCCTAGCAGCTGGATGGACTTGTAAAAGATAGTGCCTTCCCTGTTGACGCCTGCCCGTCGCACTATCTGCTCCAGTACCAAGTTGAAGAAGTCACATGACAGCGCATCTCCTTGCCGAAATCCAGTGCATGTTTCGAATGGTTTCGATGTCCTAGAACCGAGTTGCACGGTGCATCGCGTATTTTGTAGCGCGGCGCGACACAACTGGATCAGTTTTCCCGGAATCCCGAATTCGGCCATCGCCCCAAACAGTTCTTCACGATGAATGCTGTCGTATGCGGCTTTGAAATCGACGAAAAGATGGTGTGTATCGGTTCGAAACTCGTTGGTCTTTTCCAGGATTTGTCGAAGTGTGAAAATTTGGTCTATAGTCGATTTGCCGGGCCGGAAGCCGCACTGGTAGGTGCCGATTAGTGCGGTGCAAAATGGCTTTAGACGTTCACACAATACGCTGGACAGGATCTTGTATGCGACATTGAGCAGGGATATACCTCTATAGTTCTTGCAAGAGGTAGGATCGCCTTTTTTGTGGATGGGGCAAATAGAGCTGGTATTCCAGTCGTCGGGCATGCTTTCATCTTCCCAAATTCTGCAGATGACCTGGTGCATGCTCCCTACTAGAACATCGCCGCCAGCCTTGAAGAGCCCTGATGGCAAGCCATCTGAGCCTGCGGCCTTGTTATTCTTCAGCTTCTGAATAGCTGTGCCGACTTCTTCGATGCTGGGTGGGAGGACTACTTCAGCGGCTGGAGTTGGGATTTCCTCGGTCCCTACCACTCTCTCTTGGTCATGCTCGTTAAGCAGCTGCTTAAATACATCCACTATTCCCTGCGGGTCGGTGACAAGATTACCCTCGCAGTTTCGAAGAGCCTGGGTGCCCTTTTTGAAGCCTCCTGCAGGGCCTTTGACTTTCTTGTAAAAGGCTCGTGTTTTTTGCCTATCCCTGGACTCCTCGATATCCTTGAGTTGGGAGGCTGCCAAGATTCTTTTCTTTTGTCGCAGTAGTTTTTTCTCCTCCCTTCTGGTGGCTCGGTACTCTTCTTGCGCTGCCTTGGTTTTCCTCTGCAGCGCCTTTTGGTACGCCTCGTCGTTTGCTGCCTTTTTCTGCTCACACTCGCCATCATACCACGGGTTTCTTGTCGGGGGTGGTAGGTATCCTAAGGTGGTTTCGGCTACTTCCTGAACGGCTGAGCGGCAATGCAGCCACATATTATTGGCATTCCACTTCTTCGTTCACTAGGTGTTTACTCCGGTTTCTGTTTTTCACTTCCTCCATGATTCTTTAGCGTTTCGCCTGATGCCTGTTTCACAATGCTACTACACAGCGCGGCGACAGCGCAACTACAAGCGCCGTAGCTGTCAAATCCATATTCATTCAATGGAATTATAGGGAGTAAGTCACATAAGAACTACGTAGGAACTACGTGACATACTCCATGTAATTCCATTGAATGAATATGGATTTGACAGCTACGGCGTTTGTAGTTGCGCTGTCGCCGCGCCGTGTAGTAGCATTGTGAAACAGCATGAAGGTCTACAAGAGGATCTATTTTCGTGACTACTTGCCTCCCTACCATACATAGTAATGAAAGCAATTCAATATCGATCCAACTCATCGTTCTAATTAAAATCCCACAAATGGATAACCATTTCCAATTATCTTTCTCTCTTCTCTCTGATAGTCACGCGTAGGCAACCACCTACGCCAACTACACCGAGTCACCTATATCCTATGACTAAGTCACCTAGTCGTAAGGCAGGTTTCAAGACGTTATTGTTGGCGTCAAACCTATGCGCTAAGTGGATATCCGCTTGCACCTTGGCAATGGATGTCATGTGTTGCCGATGACGATAGCTATAGTAATCTATTCGGTCAATTGCACAACTTCCCTTCATTCATATGCGAAAGCGTTACGACTTGTGATGCTATGGCTTAATAGCACGCATACTCTCGTACATTGTTTCACGATAATTAGATCAATCATGCATTAATCATTGTATTGATTAAGAAATGTGATTATGACGGTGTACCTTGTCGTGTAAACAACAAACAACACACAGAAAGAACCCTATTAGCCTGGCAGTATGATGAAACTCAATCATCCATCACATCGAGTGCAAGTGAATGTGGATTATCCCTCGAACGAAGAGTGGACAAACATAATATGGACAAGGCTGGCACAAAAGCCCACCTACGAGAGAGATGACTTCCATTAATAGATTTCATTTTAATTATCACATCACGTCCCGGATGGGATAGACTTACTTTCCTACTTGCCTTTGTTAGCCATTTCGCCTTTCTCCGTTTTCTTTTTGTTATTGTTAATTAAACGAAGGACGAAAGGAGGAATGATGCTATATGGATAGCATGTCCAATGCAATGCTGGAATAATAATATCATTTCGTTTCAGACTGTGATTGTGGTTGTATTGATTCATCAGTAGCGGTTGGAGTAATCAGCACGACGGCACCCTCAACGGCAAACACGACAAACACCAGCAACAGCTCCAAGACGGCGCATACGAAAGTTGCGACCTCTGGGGGGCATGCGAACACGCAGGCCCCCAGTAAAAGATCAAGTAGTGGCACCGATGGCGACTATCAATTGGTTCAACATGAGGTTCTCTATTCACTTTCCGCCGAATATGAGGTAAGTTAACTACGAAACTCGTTCACCCTTCACCCTAATACCCTTTCATTCGTATATACTTAATGTAGGTTTTGGAGTTTTTGGGACGCGGTACATTCGGACAAGTCGTAAAATGTTGGAAGCGTGGCACATCGGAAATTGTCGCAATTAAGATTCTTAAAAATCACCCATCGTACGCACGACAGGGTCAAATTGAGGTTTCGATTCTCTCACGTCTTAGTCAGGAAAATGCTGACGAATTCAATTTTGTTCGAGCTTTCGAATGCTTCCAGCATAAGAACCATACTTGTTTGGTTTTCGAAATGCTGGAGCAGAATCTATACGATTTCCTAAAGCAAAACAAATTCTCACCTCTGCCGTTGAAATACATTCGACCAATTCTGGAGCAGGTAAATAGCAGGACGAAGCATTGTCAAAGTGTCTCCATTAAAACCAATACTCAAAATGTTGTTTATAATTAGGTCTTGACGGCGTTGTTGAAACTCAAACAACTCGGTTTAATTCATGCTGACTTGAAGCCAGAAAACATTATGTTGGTCGATCCAGTACGACAACCGTACAGGTGAGTTTGACGAAAGGACATTCTCAGATTTGCCTTTTGCTTAATCACACTTCGGTTTGTAGAGTCAAAGTGATTGATTTTGGAAGCGCATCACACGTAAGCAAGACCGTGTGCAACACTTACTTACAATCGCGCTACTATCGTGCACCTGAGATCATTTTGGGTTTACCATTTTGCGAAGCGATCGATATGTGGTCTCTTGGATGTGTAGTAGCTGAATTGTTCTTGGGTTGGCCCTTGTATCCAGGATCGTCTGAATTTGATCAAATAAGGTAAGATCGCCTACATAGTAATACATCATCTTTTACACCCCATCTGACATCGACAATTTTGCAACAGGTACATATCACAGACACAAGGTCTACCCACCGAGCATATGCTTAATAGCGCATCAAAGACCTCAAAGTTTTTCTATCGCGACGTCGATTCAACCTACCCATTCTGGAGACTGAAAACCACGGAAGAGCACGAGGCTGAAACGAATACAAAGAGTAAAGAGGCTCGTAAATATATTTTCAATTGTCTAGACGATATCGGTCAGGTGAATGTGCCCACCGACTTGGAGGGTGGTCAATTGCTTGCAGAGAAGACCGATCGTCGTGAATTCATTGATTTACTTAAGCGCATGCTTACAATCGATCAAGAGCGACGGTTAACGCCTAACGAAGCGCTAAACCATTCGTTTGTGAGACTAACACATTTGGTGGATTATGTGTATTGTAATAATGTGAAGGCGTCCGTGCAAATGATGGAAGTTTGTCGACGAGGCGATTTCCACACGTAAGTCTTTTACTGATTTCTCATAATATTCTCGCGACTACATCACCACGTGATTTTCGTGATTTCTATTCTTAGGGTTCAGCCAACGTCGACACTTGTGACGAATTTTGTACCCAACACAACAGAGAATATGACATTCACGATCAATAATCAATTGACGAGTCAAGTGCAACGTTTGGTACGCGATCGACCAATCACATACGAGGGTCTCTATCAAATCTATGGCGGACGAAATGTTGGTCGTCAATACGCCCAAGGACGCACGGATACCTTCCAACATCAATTGGTTTCGAATATATTATGCCCGCCTTCCTATCAAGCGATGCCCAGTCCCACCAAACATGTCGTTGTCGGCAGTGCTGCTATGCAACCGCCTCTACAAGTAAGTTTCAACCTTGTCGCCTTATCTTACGAGAAAAAATTGATTTTAATCTGAATTCAGGTTCCTCCACAGCAATATGTAAATGTGCCTGTGCCTGTGTCTATGGTTGAGCCGACGTCCGGACAGCGAATGCTTTTAACTAATCGCGTTCAAGCAAGCGGTGTAGCATGGCCAAATACCGGACGACAAATGGCTTTGGTTCCATCTTGGCCACAACAAGCGCCAGCTCATTCGCTAATCGTTGATTCGGCGCCATTCCTCAACGTTGAAGAAATCTATCCCAAACATCATTTGAACATACCGCGCAACGAACTCAAAAAGGAATCGCCCGTGCATCACTTAGTGTAAGTCTCTCTCTAGTTTTAGAATAAACCCCTCTTCCGAGTAGATTATTACTTCCGTAGCTAGTTAGTTTACGTTGTGATCGTTCAGCCAGGCAGTAACTCGAATTCCAATCTTTTGCGAATCCTTTCTAAAGTAAAGGAAATTCTTACAGAGTTCCGCGGCATGAGAAGAAGGAGGCCAATCAATTGTCGCCGGTTAAGAAGAGGGTCAAGGAGAGTTCTCCACCGCATCAGCAGCGTTACAATCGTGCACACGTTTCGCCACAATACCACAATCATGGCTCGCACAATTGCAACTATTATGGCAGTGGCGGTGGTGCTGCAATCATTGCCGCCAGCTCATCGTCAAACAGTAAGCTTATACTATTCGTAACTCTTTTCTGTGGCGGGGGGGGGTTAGCATTGTCGTTTGATTTTTCGTTGTAGATATTGTCAGTGGACATCATCACCATGGTGGTAGCAGTAGCAATGGTGGTAATGTGCAGCTTATAGCTGGTCATCCATCGGTACCATCATATGGACCGCCAAACGGCAGTGGTGTTGGTGGTGGTCATCATGTGGTTTCATGCGGCAATAGCGGCAATCTTATGGGTCACGGTGCGATAGTCAAACAACAGACTATCACAATTCACGATACACCATCACCAACTGCAGTTATTACTATTTCGGATAGCGAAGATGAATCGCCAGATCTCCCGCAAATGACGTACGGCGGACATCATAAGCCGACGACTCAACGAGCTCATGCACAGTCACAGACAACTGGAACTATGTTACAGACATCGGCTTCGTCATCTTCGCTATCATGTCGCAATAGTAATGTTGCCGGTATGCCGACTAACAATCAACCCGCCCATCAGGGTTCGTCTTCTGCTTCGAATATTGTTCAGCATCACTCGCAACATCAACCGATGCATCAGCCACAGCACCAGCCGCAGCAGCAGCACCACCAACAGCAGCATCAGCCGCACCAACAACATCAACAGCATCAGCAACACCAACAGCATCAATCGCATCAACAACCACAGCTACAGGTCCAGCAACAACAACAACAACAGCAGCAAATAGTAACGCAACAACAAATACCACAACAACATCAGCATCACCAGCAACAGCAAACACAACAGCAGCAATCCCACCACCAACAACAGGCGCCACAGCAGCAATCACAGCCGCAACAACAACAGCAGCACCATGTGGCCAGTAGCCAACCAAATTACCACAACGGTAATAATCAAAATTTTAATCATGTGTCTCATGTCACAAGCTCACAGCAGCATCAGCAACAACAAATGCTGCAGCAACTACAACATACCGCTAGTAATAACAATAGCAATAGCTTAAGTAATCATTGCTCCTCATCTGGAGGCGTTGGCATCACGCATCACGTGACTGTCACGAATCCAGCTCCCATCCCACATCATAACACCTCATCATCTTCTTTATCATCATTATCATCATCAGCTCCTACGTCGATTAAGCATCGAAAAAATGTTATCTCATGCGTAACCGTAGGTGACAGTGACAATGAAGAACATCAGCACGGTGTCGTCGGTACCAGCCCTAAGTATCAGCCCGCCAACATCAAATACGAACCGGGTCAATCGCAGAAGAAACGCATCTTGGCAATGGCACAGAACGAGTGTTTCCTATCATCGGCCAATGGTCCAGCACCATCATCATCATCATCGAATTCAATGGTAAACGGTGTCGTACCGAATTCTTCGTCCAACATTCAACAACAGCAACCGCAAATGCAACAGCAATCGATTCAGCAGCAACAGCAGCAGCCGCAACAACAACAGCAACAACTACATATACCTAAACAGGAACCGGTTGAGTTCTATGAATATCCACAAGTGGATAAACGATCATCATGGGCTCCACCGGCTCACCATAATACACATCATAAACGTGAAACATCATCGTCGTATATGGTGGCACAGCAGGCGGCACCGCCACCAATGGCGCATTCGAAAAATT
Source organism: Eumerus sabulonum (assembly GCA_951905685.1). NCBI lineage: Eukaryota > Metazoa > Arthropoda > Insecta > Diptera > Syrphidae > Eumerus > Eumerus sabulonum. Next base: position 10,232,058 of record OX645061.1, on the reverse strand, counting down.
CATCGGGTGCAGCTATTGTGACAGCAACCAATACAACCACCGCAGCACCGCCACAATCTTGGGGTGCACCGATTTATCGACAACAGCATCAGTCTAACACACCGATGGGTGGTTCGCCAGCGGCTATTCTACAGCAAGAGATTTATACCCAAGGTGACATGTATCGACGACCGACAGTGTTTGTGTCGCAGGCACCATATCAAAATTACAATCGTGTCGTACCACCGCCGGCACATAATGCATCCAATCGACAGGTGAGTTAAATGCTTGATCCTTTCAGGTGTATGAATGTTGTTTAAATGTTTGGGGGTTTTTCTAAAAGGTTCTCCCGCCGCATCCACTACCCGCACACATTCAATTCCCGACTCAGTACAGTCAATTTGGTCCATTAAGTCCAGCTCAGGTAGCCAGCAAACATGGTCATTACGCAACTACGAACATATGGTACGGAGAATAAATTGACACACAATCGAGTGAGTTTAACAGCGCATTTACCATTACCCAAATGCCAAACAGAGTATACGAAAAACAACATTTTACTAAACACATTGCTTTCTTTCCTACTTTTTTGTTTTTATATATACAATTAGATCGTTTCTGAATAATCCAGCTGTTTCTGGAGACAGTCTTCAGCACAATCTCATCGAACAACAACATCAACAACAAATAGAAGAACATGAACAACAACAGCAACATGATTATCGGGAACAAGAACAAAACCAATTGATATATACAATTAGATCGTTTCTGAATAATCCAGCTGTTTCTGGAGACAGTCTTCAACACAATCTCATCGAACAACAACATCAACAACAAATAGAAGAACATGAACAACAACAACAGCAGCAACATGATTATCGGGAACAAGAACGAAACCAATTGATATATACAATTAGATCGTTTCTGAATAATCCAGCTGTTTCTGGAGACAGTCTTCAACACAATCTCATCGAACAACAACATCAACAACAAATAGAAGAACATGAACAACAACAACAACAGCAGCAACATGATTATCGGGAACAAGAACAGAACCAAACCAATTTGCAAATAACGCAATGGTGGTTTACGCTACTAAAACAAACGATCAATTTCAAAAGTCAACGACAACATGCCGAAACCATGCGTATGATGACCACTTCAACCACAACGCGAAGAAAACGGCCTAAACCTGATGCGACAACAACAAATTAATCACCAAACCCAACCAACCACATCGTGAAAACAAAAACTGGCAAAGGCAAAAAGCATAGACTTAAGAATAAGAAGATTTAACAATTAACGATCATTGAAAGTGGTGAAATAGAATTTTAATCGTAAAGTGGCTAAAATAGGAAAACAACAAAACAAGCAAAAGGCCCACTGATAGGTGTAGACTTTTATTTTATACGTGTGTTTAGCGTGTGCAGTTCATGTGTATACTACTTGTACACATTCATATACAATAATTATTAACGTATTCTCTATTCATATATTTTTTAAATGTCTCTCTCTCTCTCCTCTCTTTACCCTTATCACAACACAACATAGTAAACTAGGAGTAATACATGGGTATGTAACGAGATTATCGATTAACTATTTGTTTCCTGTTTTTTTTCTTGAGCCAACACCATATAGAATGTTGCTGTTATTCGTCGATATACATATTCGATTCGCGATATATAAATATATATTTACTACAACACATCGTTACGTCGTTACAACAACATACAGTAGACTCTCGGTAGAGTGAACTAATAAGAACCAGGCCTGTTCATACGAGCGTGCAAATTTTGAGGCATTCAAATGGTGTAGGTAGTCAACATCATGTCTTGTCAAAAGGATACTACATGCATCCTGCCCACTCAAGTACTTTACCAAATAATTAAATAGCATCTCTTGAAGAAACAGAACATACCGGGCGGTCAGAAAGTACATATGTAGTTGACACTCTTCTTCATTTTTCCTTTCCTGCTTCCTCAATATTCGATGGGATTTGATCTCCATTCCAGTTGTTAATATCGACGGCTGTATGTGTTACTTCAACATTAATGTGATTTAGGAAACCAATCACATCATCGGCAAATTTTGTGATTGGATATGGCTACGAAGAATACTAAGGGGTATATCGTCTTCATCGTCATAGGTTTCATCGGATCCAAGAATGTTACTCCCACATTTCTCAATGTGTCCATTAGCAGTTTTCTCGTCTGATGCCACATACGTTCTACCTGTTAGAAGCTTCCAATACAAACCCGACTCACTAGCATTATAAATTTGATCAAAGGTTTAAGATCCAGATCTTGATTTTTTCCTGAAGTTGGCTTTTAAATGGACACACAAGTTCTGGTTGTGTGATGGCAATTTTTCTCCAGATATTTTGAGACACCGAACACCAAACATCTTTTTTAGGGTTCCGTACACAAAGGTAAAACGGAACCCTATTACTACCTATTAGAGTTCCGTACCCAAAGGTAAAACGGAACCCTATTACTAAGACTTCGCTGTCCGTCCGTCCGTCTGTCACCAGGCTGTATCTAATGAACCGTGATAGCTAGACAGTTGACAAATACTAAAAACAGAACAAAATTAATATTTAAGGGGGGCTCCCATACATCAGACATGATTTTCATCCAAAAAATCCTGCCTGCAACCAAGATCTGTCATTTGATGAGGTAACATACATAGCCTCTTTCATATTTATATATACAGATGGTACGGAACCTTCGTGCGCGAGTCCGACTCGCAATTGGCCGGTTTTTTTTTTAAATGTTTGCAGCCAACCGTCAATGGCTTTTTGCTTCAGTATTAAGCCGACTTATAGGTAAATTCTTCCTCCGCTGGTCTATGAACCATTTATAAAGCGCCTTTGCCATTATAGGTAGTTCAGATGCTTTCAGCGTCCTTCTATTTTCAGGGCCAGAATATCAGCTATTATATCAGCCTTCCTCTTGTTAATAGCACATATAGTCGATCTTGCTGTTCCATATTTGCTTTGTTTCGGGTACACCTTGAATTTTGTTTTAATATTTGTTAAATTCGAATAGATGATGGCAATGGCTTTATCTTACAGACTTAATCTTTTCTGTTAAAGTCAAATCCTTACGACTCATTTTCAAATCAATCAAACGAATGAGGTTACAAAAGACTATTTACTCAACCAAGAATGCAAAACGTAGAACTATGGCAGATACAAAGCTCGTATTCGATTGTGTATTCTTTGCAGATGGCATATTTGTGTTGAACTGTGTCTCAGAAATATGGGTTCACTCTAAAGAGGTTTTTACTTCTTCACTCGGTAGAGTTGTCTGTATACAATTTTTTGTGTTCACTCTACCGAGAGTCTACTGTATGAAGTAGTAGAAGTATTCTTCAATCAATTCAAAAACGAATAACAATTTTCTTTATTTTTTTTAATTTCCTGTTATTGCTTTTAATTATAATTAATTGTTTTTCTCTCTATACATAAGTTAAAAAATAAAAATAAAAAATACAAATTCTAGATTATTGAACGAAAAAACGGAAACAAAAATCAAATAACAACGTATAGTAGTTGAAAACCTATTATTTCTCTCTATAGAGCACAACAGTGATTAATGGGTTAGATGTTGTTCTTTTTTGTTTGTCTTTTTATTTTTAAAAATAATCAAATAAAATATATATAAATGTATGGCTATCGCTTACCCAACAGAAAACACGACGACACGTTTTATGAATTCAAATTAGAATTATTGATTATTGTAATTACTACCAGCACACTGATTATTAAATTATAAATTGTAAGGGAAAGAAATTGAGCGAGAAAATGATTTATTTTTTTGGGCTGAAAGAGGAAATAACGATAAAAAAAAAAAGAAAACAACAAACAGGTGGTTTGAATAATGCTTTTATTTTTACATATGTGTAGTTAGCTTTTTATTATTATCATTGTCGTACATAATGTGCGTTATATACATATATATTAATATATAATATAAAATTAAAAAAAAAGGGAGAAACCTGAATTATCCAATTTTATTGTGGAGTGAAAGTGAAAATGCTTTTAACACGAAATACACTTTGTTTATTCCTACAAACATATTTTTAATAGTGAACAACAATTAACACTTTGATTTTATCATCTTTATATTTAAATATATGTTTTTTTCTTTTATTTTATTTTTCTCGATTTTTAATCCACTAAGCACTAAGCTGTATACATATATTTAAATATTTGTCGTGAACAAATTAGAATTTTATTGTAAAGAAAAAAACAAGAAAACATCAAACAAAATATATATACAAACATACAAAGAAACAAAAAATAAATAAATGAATAAATAAATTTAATTTACTATTATGGCAAATGAGAAATATATTAATGTGATGTAGTTTTATAATGATTGTCTAAATAATACTTATTAATATTATTATTATTATTATATACAAAGAAAAATACAAATTATTGTGTATTCGACATTTAGATGTAGGAAATAAATAACAAGTCGAATGGGAGATGTGTGAGTTAAATATTAATTAATTAAGTAGAAACCCAACTGCAACAACATCAATTTATACAAGACATTAATTAAGTATAACAAAAAAATCTATATATACACTATAAATCTATTTAGTAGATTGGGATGAAGGAAACATTGTATCGGTATAGCCCTGCATTCATTTTTGGGTACAGAAAGGACGTGAATTGAATGGGTTAATGTAAACGCGAAGTAAAATGGCAAAACTAAAAAAAAGGGAAAATCTTCATTATTTGTTTAGTTTGTTTTATTTTTTTTTTAGAAAATGCGGATGGCATGGGAATTATATGAGTTGGAGACATAGGTTGTGTTTTATTTTGTCCATAAAATAAAATTTGTATTTATGGTATCCACTGACCTTTATAGGTTTTTTTTTTTGTTTTTTTTTTTAGGAGCATTTTTAGTCTTAGCCAGGGGTAGGAATGTTCGCGAAAGGTTTCTTCTTCCATCATTTCTATTCATATACAGTGAAACCGGTTCAAGTTGACCACCGACGGTGCGGCTGCAGGAAATAACTCCCCAATGAAATAACCCCCACAAATGGAAAATGAAATAACGCCCCAAACCGAAGATGAAATAAGTCCCCAAAAATGTATGAAATAAGTCCCCAAATCTATATGAAATAAGTCCCCAATGTTTTGAGTATTTTAGGCGACATTTGACGTAAGTGAATAGAAAAAGACTACATCTATAAAAGTCCACAACGCATAAGCAATAGAAAATGTATGGAGGGCATGCTGCCCCCTGCTTGGCATAACTGTTGGCTTTGGGATATGTGCGAGGTTGGGTGTCGGCAAAGTTCTTTTTATATCCATGTTTTGTATGGATTTAAAAAATCTTCGCGGATACCCAACTTTGGACATATCCCAAGGCCAACAGTTATGCCAAGCAGGGGTGTGCAGGGGGGCAGCATGCCCCCACCCATACATATTTCAGAGTTTGCTATCCAAAACTGGCCTTGCAATTACTTGTTAACTCCTGACAATTGACTTTGAGGACTTATTTCATAGTTGAATTTGGGGGGGGGGGGGGGGGGGTTATTTCCTCATGGAAGAATCCCCCAATTTTAAGTACGAAATAAGTCCCCAAAAACCCATGAAGCAAATCCCCAAGTTTGGGGGCTTATTTCATATGAAAAAACAACCCACTTGGGGGGGTTATTTCATTGGGGAGTTATTTCCTGCAGCCCGGCGGTGCCAGCAATTTCGACCAAGTTATGCAGGTGGCCAACTTGTAAGAATTGAAAGAATTAATGCCCTTTGGCTTATTTATTGATTTTTTTTATTGGAAATTAGAAATATGCAAGTTAATTCATTTGTACATAAATAAATGCGAATTTTACAACCAAAAAATAATAATAAAATGGAAAAAGAATTATGTATGAATGAAGTTTAAAAAAGTATTTTTGTAAACATGTTTTGCTTTAGATTTTTCATTTCCGATTTACCTTTATGTTGTTCGATATTAGTTTTAATATTAAGAACTTCTGGAATTAGGTTTGGTTGATTGATACATTGATGCATATAAAAGAAGTTGGCTTACGTTATTAAGAGCATCGTAGGCTGTAATGTAGTGGAATCTTCAGATTCCGCACTTACGTCTTCTGTACATATTTCTTCTATAACCTGTTCCATTATTTCATTTGGTGAATCGACTGACATCTCATGTACAATTAAACCATCATCCGCACGTGTTACCCCCTCTGCCGATACCAATTTAGTTTTTATATTTCCAGGCAAACTTGCAATGATATCTGTTGTTTTTTTTTTTTTTTTTTTTTTTTTTTTTTTTTTTTTGGGGGTTCTTCATTTATCATGGCATCATGATGATTGTTGAAGTTTCCACTTCATTCAACGAAGTGACAATCCACCTTATTGCATCAAGTACGTTTATTGACTTACAAAATTGAGTGCCTGACTCGCATTCGTCAACTTTTGAGAGAAAGAAGCATTTTGGACCTGGGGTGGAATCGGCTAAGGTGATTTGTGACAAGTGACAGTCACAGTCTCGGTTTCGGTATCGTGTAAGGTGATGGTCACTTTGATTGTCACATTTTTGTGACAGTTTTCTGGTGACGGCTATTTAGCTATCGCTTTCCTATGTTCTGTGCGTTTGATATGGCTTTGTTTGTGCTTTTGTGTGTTTTATAAAATATGTATGCTTCCGTGCTTGGAACTATTTTTAAGCGAAGATGAAGAGCTCAATGAGACATTGATGGAAGTTAGAATTCTGAGGAAGAATTTGAGAAATCGGTTTCCTTTCCCTGTACGCCGACAAAATGTATAATTGGCCAATAAATTAATTGAATGCAACAATAGCATTTCTAATATGTACATTATTCACTTTGAATAAGTGACAACGGCCCTGGATTTTAATTTCAAAATTTCTTTTTAACTATCTAACAGCTGTCTTAAGGCAGCCCTACACGGCGAACATGTTCGCCGATTTTGTTCGTGAGTTTGCTGTGAATGTCGCCGAGTATAAACATAAATAAACAACCATAAGCGCAACCACTTGTGCTTATTTTATCGTACATGTTTGCTCTCTGAAGAATCAGCACGAAATGAATGTTCTCCAAATGTGTTCTGCGTGTAGAGAGTAACTCTAACGAACGGATTCGGCGAACATGTTCGCCGTTTAGGGCTACCCTTATCCATCAGTAACTCCGAAAAGCAAGTGTTGCTCCTTTTCTAAACTTTTTTTGTGATAATCTTACCCGATACCAAAAGATGATGATAGTCACATATGACTGATTCCAGCCCTGTACTTCATTTGTACATTTTGAATGATACCCTGACCTAAGGGTTGAATCTCCAATATAAGGTTGGGTGGTAAACATTTTACCATATCATTTGAATATTCCATTAAAGTTGTATGGCTAGTTGCATTATCTACCAGGATGATGATTCTTCTTTTCTCTAAGATCATTTGGCGATTTACGGAACCAAGCCAATCTTGAAAAATGTTGCCTGTCATCCATGCTTTTTTATTATGTGCCCAAGTAACCATACAATTTTCTGAAAGCCCGTGGCTTTAATTTTTCTCCGGTAGAGCACTGCCACAAAAAAGAACACTTAACCTTTCTTTTGCCATCTTTCCACCTTTACAAACGTCTCCTTTAGCAACAAGACTTTTTGTTGGAAGTTGGCGATAAAACATTGCTGTTTCATCGGCATTAAATTGATCTTCGGCCGAAAAGCCTTTTAAAAGTTCAGGAAGATTAGTCTTCCAAGTCGGAGCTGCCTGATGGTCGTCAATAGCACCTTCGCCAGAGAGTACTCTAAAGATTCGAGCCATCCGTTGCTCGCATGAAAGTTTTCAATTTTTAATTTGTTGGCTAATTGTCATGCATTTTCTTGTTTTTCGATCTATGTACACTTTTTGAAAAAAATGAAAGAACGCCTACAGTTATGTCCTTCAAAGGAGTTGTTTTTAACGTCCTTTTCCTTCCATCTGCCGGATTATTTCGTAGCGTATCCAAAATCTGTTCTTTCTGAGCTTTTGTATTCTCAACTGTCGATTTGCAAATTCCAGAAAGTACATATGTAGTTGACACCCTTCTTCATTTTCCTTTTTTGCTTCCTTAATATTCGATGGGATTTGATCTCCATTCCAGTTGTTAATATCGACGGCTGTATGTGTTACTTCAACATTAATGTGATTTAGGAAACCAATCACATCATCGGCAAATTTTGTGATTGGATATGGCTACGAAGAATACTAAGGGGTATATCGTCTTCATCGTCATAGGTTTCATCGGATCCAAGAATGTTACTCCCACATTTCTCAATGTGTCCATTAGCAGTTTTCTCGGCTGATGCCACATACGTTCTACTTCTTAGAAGCTTCCAACACAAACCCGACTCACTAGCATTATAAATTTGATCACAGGCTTAGGATCCAGATCTTGAATTTTTTCTGAAGTTGCCTTTTAAATGGACACACAAGTTCTGGTTGTGTGATGGCAATTTTTCTCCAGATATTTTGAGACACCGAACACCAAACCTCTTTCTAGGGTTCCGTACCCAAAGGTAAAACGGAACCCTATTACAAAGAATTCGCTGTCCGTCCATCCGTCTGTCACCAGGCTGTATCTCATGAACCGTGATAGCTAGACAGTTGAAATTTTCACAGATGATGTATTTCTGTTGCCGCTACCATGACAAATACTAAAAACAGAACAAAATTAATATTTAAGGGGGGCTCCCATACAACAGACATGATTTTCACCAAAAATATCCTGCCTGCAACCAAGATCTGTCATTTGATGAGGTAACATACATAGCCTCTTTCATATTTATATATACAGATGGTACGGAACCCTTCGTGCGCGAGTCCGACTCGCAATTGGCCGGTTTTTTTTTTTTAAATGTTTGCAGCCAACCGTCAATGGCTTTTTGCTTCAGTATTAAGCCGACTTATAGGTAAATTCTTCCTCCGCTGGTCTATGAACCATTTATAAAGCGCCTTTGCCATTTGATCTGCCAAAATCCTCTGACTCGATCCTTTTTCTAGTTCCCTTAAAATTTCGTGTTTTTTGTTCAATGAAAGCTCAACTAATTTTTTTCTTGGTGGCATCTTGAAATATAAGCTTACCTACATCCCTTAAGTAATCTAAGAAATTTAACATAAGTTTCTCTTACTTCCGACGCGTAATTCTATTTTTAAGCTTTCTTAATAAATCACAACCATTCTTGAGGTCCAATAGTCAACCAACTGAAAATGATGTGTCATATTATTGCGAATCCTATGATCATTGTTGCCTGTGGCCAACTTTCGCAGGATTTTAAATGCGGGACGTGCAAAAAATAGGAAGCCAGGTTGCCAACATACACAGGCATTTTTAGAATATTTTGTTTGAAATTTACTTTGTGCATAAATATTCCGGCCAACTCGTAAGGGCGGCCAACTTGACAGGTTTCACTGTATTCAGCACTTTGTAAGACTAAATGTTAAAAAAAAAAGAAAAATCCAACTTTCCCCTCTGCCATTTAAGCAACCAAAAAACAAATAAGAAAACTAAATTGTTTCTCTTCAAATCGAGACATTAGAGGGTTTCATGGACCACGTATAAAACATAATTACATTATACGAATATACCAGTAATATAAGAATGAAAACTGATTTTGTTTTTTCCTACCTTTTATTTAGTTTCGTACTTTTCTGAAACAATTCTTTTTTTAGGCCGTAGGTTAAGTCGAATATTTTTGAAAAAAAAAAAAACAAAAAAACTCTTAATTGGTTTTATTTCATGTTTGGTTTGCTTTAATAAATTACTATTTTAGGATATACGAAAGTCTTATTTTATCCACACAGCCCTTTATATACGGACTATATATTTTTTTTCTGTTTAATAAAATTATATTATCTTTACACGCTACATTAAAAATAAAACAAAATATGCTTAATACATAATATAAAACAAAAAAACCATATTACTGAACACCGAGATTTATTATTATTTTAAATATACATACGTATTATTAGGCATATATATATATATATATTAAATACGTTTCTAATTAGTAGTTAGTTAAACAAAAATAAAAACTGAAAAAAAAAAAAATAAATATAAATAAAGAAAACGTAATGAAAAACTATTTTGTGACTATACGTAGGCTTTAGTAGAGATTAAAACTAAACTGGAAATATACAACATTTACCTTAAATATATATATAACACACATTCATTTTACTATAAATAAAATAAATAAATATTAACAAATTTTTTGCTAACGCATACGTTCGAGAGAAATCGTTTTTCGTTTTGTTATCCTCAACATTATATTATATGTTTTCCTTTTTTCTTTAATTACTCGCTCTATAAATATGTTATAATTAATTATAAATATATACATACATATATAAATATGATTTAGAAAAGGATAAAACTATTAAAGGGATTTGTATACTGTTTTACTATTATTAATCGAATTATAATTAATACCGTGAAGAAACTAAAAATTTATATTTAACAAAACAAAAAACAAAAAACTTTACATTTAAATACAATATAACATATATTATTTGCATGTACTGAAAACATAAAAGATAAATTAGTTACACATACAATTTATGGATATAAACTTAAAAACAACAAAACGTTTTATTCTATTTTGCAAAATTTTGATTTTGATTTTGATTATTATTATTTTCTTTTAATAAAAAATATAACACACACTTTATATACAAATAAATTTATATTATTATTCTACCTACTATTATTTTATCATTTTAATTATTCTCTTTTTGTTTTCTTGCTTTGGAACTAATGGAAGATTGTTAAAAAATAAGTGAAAATAACGAGAAAAAACATCTGAACAAAAAATATAAATGAAAAGCAAAAATAAAAAAAAAAAAATAAAACAAAAGTACACTTTAATAAATAGTAAGCATGATTATTGAGAAAAAAAAAATCATTTTCGTTGTTTTCATTTTCGTTTGTTTCGCTTTGTTCTCATTTTTTACTTTTCCTTTGACTCATTCATACCATTGCAACAAGCGCCGTTCAGAATGTAAAATTTAATTATTTTATTACCACCTGATGGCGGCCGATATTGTTCGTTTAGTGATGATAACACGAAATTCGCGACATGATTTCATAGCGTACCTGGAGTGGAATCTTCTTCTTCTTAATGGGCGCTACAGTTCGGGGTGAACCTGGCCCTCAACCAACATGCCCCTCCAACTAGCACGATCTTTTGCTAGCCTTTTCCATTGCCGCATACCCATTTGGCTGAGGTTCCCCTCCACCTGTGTGCGCCATCTTAAGTGCGGCGGTCCTCTGCTTCTTCGTCCCTCGGAGTTGGTTTCAAAGATTCTCCGGGCTGGGGCTGTGGTGTCCATTCGCTCTACATGGCCCAGCCATCTTAGGCGTTGAATCCGCAGACGCCTGATTAGGCTCATGTCGCTGTACAGCCCGTAAAATTCGTGGTTGAATCTTCCCCTCCATCCCCCGTCTGCGTTTATAGATCCGAAAATCACGCGCAGAATCTTTCTCTCGAACCGACCAAGGGCCTCCTCATTCGCTTTTGATAGTGTCCATGCTTCTGCGCCGTACATCAGAACCGGGATGATAAGGGTCCTATATAGAGTCAACTTTATCGTTCGGGAGAGGGCTCTATTACTCAGTTGCCTTCTGAGCCCAAAGAAACAGCGATTGGCAAGAGTGGTTCTGCGTTTGATTTCGAAACTGATGTCGTTGTTCCAGGTCACTGCGGGGCCAAGGTAGACGAAGTCCTTCACTACCTCGAACTTATGTCTGCCAATACAAACATTCTGGCCAAGATGTCGGTGGTGAGCGTCCTTTTTGATGACAGCATATATTTAGTTTTGCCCCCGTTTACCGCCAAACCAATTTTCGCCGCCTCCATCTCATTACTCGCAAACGCCTCATTGACATCTCGCTGTGATCTACCTATTATGTCAATATCGTCGGCGTATGCAAGGAGTTGCGAGGATTTGAAATAGATTGTGCCTCTTGTATTGGCCAGTGATTTTTGCACAATCATTTCTAATATGCTGTTGAAGGAATCACACGACAGCGCATCGCCCTGCCTAAATGCTTTTTTGACATCAAAACTATCGGTAAGGTGTTCACCGATTCGGATGAAGCAGCGAGCATTCTCCAAAGTCATCCTGCATAGTCTGACGAGTTTAGCAGGTATGTCAAAGGTAGACATAGCGTTGTATAGCTCGTCTCTAATTACGCTGTCGTATGCGGCTTTGAAGTCGACAAATAGGTGGTGAGTATCGACTTGAAATTCATTGTTTTTTTCCAGGATCTGCCGTAGTGTGAAGATTTGGTCGATGGTGGACTTCCCTGGCCTGAATCCGCACTGATAAGGACCTATCAGCTTATTTACAAAAGGCTTCAGGCGTTCACACAAAACGGCAGAGAAGATTTTGTAGGCGATGTTAAGGAGACTTATTCCTCTATAGTGGGCGCAATCAGAGGGGTCTCCTTTCTTGTGGATCGGGCTTACGATGCTGAGACTCCATTCCTCGGGCATGCTTTCCTCTGACCAAATCTTACAGATGAGCTGGTGCATGCTTCTAACCAGGTCATCCTCAGCTGCCTTGAAGAGCTCCGCAGACAGTCCGTCTGCGCCAGCAGCTTTATTCGACTTGAGCTTCGATATCGCAATCTTAACTTCGTCGAGGTCAAGGGGACAGAATTCTCCGCGTCCTCCGTCGATTAGAAATGGACATGCTTTTACTTTTCCTTTAACCAGAGTTACAGATTGATAAATACCACCGAATAGTTTCGCCCATACAATATATGATCCTAATTATGATCTGCCATATGATTGAGGTCTGTATTAGTAGTCAAATCGATAGCTCTGTGCGATCATAATCTTGTCAAAGCCTTCTACTCAAAACTCCTAATTTTACACGGCTCCGTTATCAGTTTCATTTCTCTTAAAATGCATTCGTCAATGAATTAGATTAAATTAGAAGTAGAACGCACACCATCGTTGAGCTCCAGCTCCATTTCAGCTCGAATGAAACTGAAGGACGAGATCGGCGTAATTTTAATTGAATTTAATTACCTTTTAACGAAATGTACTTACATGAGTATATAACAACCGGCCAAGTGCGAGCCGCACTCTTGCACGAAGGGTTCCGTACCATCTGTATATATAAATATGAAAAATACTATGTATGTTACCTCATCAGTTATCACAGATCAGATCTTGGTTGCAGGCAGGTTATCGGCATATTACTTTGATAATCAAAAGTCTCCATGAAGAGATATAGTTGATCGTCAAAGTGTCCATTGAATTCAAATCAATTGTCTTACTTGACAGCATGGAGGTGAATAACAATAATGGGAAATATGGGCAAAAGGTTTGCAGCTGGGATTAATACATTAAAGACACAAAAGAGATCAAAGCTGGGAAGTTTGCTACTGGTTGTGGGATATTGTCGACTAACCTTAGTTCAGTATGTGACCAAGGGGATTTTTTGGGTGAAAATCATGTCTGTTGTATGGGGGCTCCCCTTAATATTCATTTTGTTCTGTTTTTAGTATTTGTCGTGGTAGCGGCAACAGAAATACATCATCTGTGAAAATTTCAACTGTCTAACTATCAGGGTTCGTGAGATACAGCCTGGTGACAGACGGACGGACGGACGGACGGACGGACAGACGGACAGCGAAGTCTTAGTAATAGGATTCCGTTTTACCTTTGGGTAAGGAACCCTGAAGAGGACTACAGGTACGTTGTTTTTCGCCTAGGTACTTACTTACTTACTTTGATGGCGCTACAGTTCGGGGTGAACCAGGGCCTAAGCCAACAAGCCTCTCCAGCGGGCCCGATCTTCGGCCAGCCGCTTCCAGTGCCGCACGCCCAGTTAGTTGAGGTCCCCTTCCACCTGTGCGCGCCACCTTAAATGCGGTCGTCCTCTGGAGCGTTGATGTCCTCTCGCTCTACATGGCCTAGCCATCTTAGACGTTGGATCCGAAGACGTCTAACCAGGCCGATGTCGCTGTACAGCCCGTACAGTTCTTGGTTAAATCTCCTCCTCCATTCTCCGTTTAGACAAACGGGACCAAAGATTGCACGCAGAATTTTCCTCTCGAAACGTCCAAGAGCCTCTTCATCCGCTTTTGACAATGTCCAAGCCTCAGCGCCGTAGACGAGGACCGGGATGACTAAGGTTTTGTAGAGGGAAACCTTAGTTTTTCGAGAGAGGGCTCCACTACCCAATTGCCTCTTGAGCCCGAAGAAGCAACGGTTGGCAAGAGTTATTCTGCGTTTTATCTCAGCGCTGGTGTCGTTGCTGCTTGTCACTACCGAGCCAAGGTAGACGAAGTCCTTGACTACTTCAAAAATATAGCTGCCGAAGGTGACGTTCTGACCAAGACGTCGGTGTTGTGCGTCTTTCTTGGAGGACAGCATATATTTGGACTTGTCCCCATTTACCCTTAGACCCACTTTCGCCGCTTCTGCTTCAATGGTTGTGAACGCCTCATTGACGCCTCGCTTTGTCCGTCTAATAACGTCAATGTCGTCTGCGTAGGCAAGCAATTGTGTAGACTTGAAGTAGATCGTACCTCTTGTATCGCCGTAGAGTGGCGCACGATCTTTTCAAGATTAATGTTGAAGAAATCACATGACAGTGCGTCACCCTGTCTAAAACCTTTTTTAACATCAAAGGGGTCGGTTAATTCACTTCCGACCTTTATGGAGCAGCGAGAGTTCATCATAGTCATACTGCACAGTCTGGCGAGTTTGGCAGGAATGTTAAAACATGACATGGCTCTGTATAGCTCGTCTCTATAAACACTGTCATACGCGGCTTTGAAGTCGACGAAAAGATGGTGCGTGTCGACCTGGAATTCATGGGTCTTCTCCAAGATCTGCCGTAGTGTAAATATTTGGTCTATCGTGGATTTTCCTGGCCTGAAACCACACTGGTAGGAACCTGTCTGTACTTACACAGTACGGCAGAGAGGATCTTGTACGCGATGTTCAGGAGGCCTATACTTCTGTAATTGGCGCAGTCATAGGGGTCTCCTTTCTTATGGACCGGGCAAACGATACTGAGATTCCATTCATCGGGCATGCTGTCTTCCGACCGTATCTTGCAGATGATTTGGTGCATGTCCCTAACCAGCTCATCGCCAGCTGCTTTAAACAGCTCCGCGGGGAGTCCGTCTGCTCCAGCAGCTTTATAAGACTTAAGTTTCGATATCGCTATCTTAACATCGTCTAGGTCGGTTGGACGGGATTCTCCTTCGTCTTCATCCATTGTGAATGGTTCGCTCTTTCTGACGGCGGCATTTTGACTATCATCGCATTGACTGTGACTCCACTACTAGTTGTCCGTGCTCATCCCTGCAGGCTTCTGCTCTGGCTTTATAGCCTTGGCATGTTCGTTTTACTTTCTAGTAAAATTTTCGAACGTCGTTCCTGCCGTAGCATCCCTCCATCTCCTCAATCTCGCGCTTCTCGTGCTCCATCTTTTTCGTTCTCAGAAGCGCATGCTCCTCCCTCCTTTCCTGTTCATAGAGCTCGCGGGCAGCTCTCGTCCGTCGATGCATTGTGGGCATTTCTCCTCTGTGGGGGCGTGGACACATAATAAACTTATATTGCCGAAATTGGTCTTGATGCGGATAGTTATGAGGCGTTCGCTTACATACTGGAAGCTTAAGACTTTTTTCCTGAGTCTGCCTTAAAGAACAAATCCGCATCCGAAAAACCACTGTTCATTTTCTCTGTAGCAGTTTCCGTAGTATATATAACAGTTTTTCATCCGCTTTTTGCCTGGCCCATCCCATCGCACTTCTTGGAGCGCGGTAATGTCTGTCTTATAGCAGTCCAAAGAGTTGACCAGTTGTTCGGCTGCACCTGGTCTGTTTAGGGACCTAACGTTCCAGGTGCGGAACCGAAATTCGTTTCCTTTTTGACGTTTGCGGGGGTCGTCAACATGTAATCCGTCCGTATCCGAGGCTATTGGTTGTCTCTGAACAAAATTTTTGTTTTAAGCGATAGGGATGTTAGCCCTAAGCGCAGCCCCCAACCTGGAGGGCCAGGTTCCTCTTTCCCCAGGAACAAGGGATCGGGTCGCTGCACACATTGGTTCACTACCTGGCGGGTGCCAGTATAGCTATCCAGGGGAGGCCACGCGGGGGCTGTGTGTCAATTTGGATTGAGCAGAGACAGAGATCGAAGCTGGCGTTTGCCAGGTTAAACGCGATCAACTTCTTTGCTCTGTTTGTTCGCTCCCTTCTCCCCTTTCGCCTAGGTACTAGGTACCTAATATTATTAATATTTTCTTTTACTTAAAAAATACATTTTGTTTATACTAAAATCCATCTACACTACGACATATCCCATATGCTTATAAACGTATTCATAAGATCCTCAAATACATAAATCCACTTTGCAGTTTTTTTATTTAGAATTTTATTTGTTGGTGAAAAAAAAAAAACATAAGATTACAGCAGAAGCTATATATAAAAGAGTTATATGTAGAAACGTGTTAAATATTTATATCGAATAGAAATAAGAAACAAAACAGAAAAAATGGTAATAGAAATAGTAGATTTACAAAGGCCTTAATCACATAACCTAAATATCTAAGGGAGAAAGAAAGAAAACGAAAAAAGTTCAAACAAATTTATTACCTTATTAAAATAACAAAATACACATGCGCATCACAACTTGATAAATTTATCAAATCTAGAATGTTCCATCTTCATGTGGTTCAATACATACATAAATTAAAATTATGAATGTACATGTGATTTTTTAATATATATATTTAATTATAACCTAACTTTACAAATAAAATGGAAGAAAAACCAAATAATAAATTCAAATGACAAGCTTGACTAGGTGATAAGCATCTACATTTGAACAATAAATCAATTGTGAAAAATACGTGTAATTAATAGATACTTATTGCATTATAAGCAACTACTATCGAGAGTGGAGGAAGAAAAAGGCGACATTTAACGTAGCGATGTAAAATTAGAGACATGTCAGTTAATTTAATTTAATTTCTTTCTTCAAGTAAAAATTATAATTACTCACAGGACTTAAAAAAGGATGTCGTTATTGTTCCTCTCTGTATTTTTTTTTTTTTTTTTTTTTCATTTCCACATATTGATGTAACTTAAGGATATATGTAGATACTTAACCCATTATGACCTGAATTAATTCAGTGTTCCAGAATAGTTTAATATTTTATTATATTGTAGTTATAAATCCACTTAATCATTTCTGATAGTTAGAATTCTGGTCCAACTCCTACTTCTGCAAAAACCACCGGGTGCCGCATGGCACCGCTGGGTTATTATCGTGTCTCAGATGTTATGTCTTCTTCTTCTTAGTGGGCACTACAGTTCGGGGTGAACCTGGGCCTCAACCAACATGCCCCTCCATCTAGCACGATCGCTAGCCTTTTCCATTGCCGCACACCCAGTTGGTTGAGATCCCCTTCCACCTGTGTGCGCCATCTCAAGGGCGGCCGTCCTCTGCTTCATCACGTATCCCAATGTTGCTGGTCATACCGCCAACACACTGGACTTGTTTCTTACCTCTCAGCCTGACAAATACACGATCGATGTTATGTCGCCCCTAGGCTCGTCTGACCACTGCGTGATATCAGCAACATTCTCGAACTCCCACCATCCAGTTAAAGAAAAAGCACCTAAGAGAACACTATGGCTATACGAGAAAGCCAACTGGTGGTTGTGCTTCCTCGACAACGACGTGGACGCCGCAACTGATATTATCGCAAACATTGTCCGAATCGGCATGGCAAATTTTATTTCCAGCAAGATTAAAAGCACCAGGCCTAAGGATAATACGTGGTTTGACTTGAGCTGCAAGGAGACTATTAGGCTCAGGGAGCTAAGTTTTCGGGCCTACAAGGCAAACAGTTCTTATGAAAACCGAAAAAAAGTACATACGAGCCAGGAATGACTGCAACACCCACATTCGACGGGTTAAATTCCAATCCGACCAAAAATTAAGGCGTAAAATCCTTCAATATCCCAAAGGTAGCAACAGTTTCTGGTCGTTTGTAAACAACGTAAAAAACTCAACTACGTCGTCTATACCGACGCCCATCCACAATGACATTCCAGCTGTCAACCCCTTAGACAAAGCTAACCTACTTGCTGCCCATTTCGCATTCAGTACTCGTTCAGTCACAAGGGTTCTTAAGGACCTCGTCATACACAAATCCGCTGGTCCAGATGGTATTGCCCCAGTAGTTCTGAAGAGGTGTTCTTCTACGCTGGCAAGACCAATGCGTAAGCTTTTTCATCTTTCCTACTCCTCTGGGCTCTTTCCGAGTAGGTGGAAAACAGCATACACAAATCCGCTGGTCCAGATGGTATTGCCCCAATAGTTCTGAAGAGGTGTTCTTCTACGCTGGCTAAACCACTGCATAAGCTTTTCACCTTTCCTACACCTCTGGGCTCTTTCCGAGTAGGTGGAAAACAGCATTTGTCCAGCCCATACCCAAAAAAGGCGAATCATCTTCTCCCTCCAACTACCGACCCATTGCACTAACGTCCCTTCTTTCCAAGGTCATGGAAACGCTGATTAATCGTCAGCTTATGAAATATCTTGAATCACGGTTTCCTCAATGACCGTCAATACGGTTTCCGCAGCAACAGATCCACTGGTGATTTGACGGCATATCTCGCCGAAAAGTGGAATCACTTGCTTCACCAAGCAAAATTGTTGCACTGGATATTTCGAAAGCATTTGACAGGGTTTGGCATGAAGCTTTTTTTGTCGAAAATGCGTGCTTTTGGGATCGATGAGTCTCTTCTTCAATGGATTAGAAGCTACCTTGCGAATCGTTTAATTCAAATTGTTTTGGACGGATTCAAGTCTGATACTCACTTTGTAAATGCCGGTGTTCCCCAGGGCTCCGTTTTGTCTCCGACACTCTTTCTTATTTTTACAAATGATCTCTTGTCTGTTACTTCTAATCCAATTCACTCCTTCGCTGACGACAGTACCCTCAGCTTCTCATATTCGTTCACTAGTGTACGACCCTGCACTTCGGTTCTAGATAGTGAGCGGCAGAGTATGTTGAGTTCATTAAATCCCGATATCAACAGCATCATCCAATGGGGTAAAAAAAATAGAGTGGAATTTAATGCATCCAAAATACAATGCTGTCTCTTGTCGTTAAAGCGTATAACTAACCCGCAGCCATTATCCATGAATGGCACTTGCATCTCAGAAACCGAAAAGCTTTCCATCCTGGGTATGTGTGTTGCTCACAATCTTAATTGGAACGACCACATATTCAGTATCGTCAAGAATGCTGCAAAATGCCTAGGCTTCTTATAAAGATGCAAGAAATTTGTCTCACCCTTAGATCTGGCTACAATCTATAAGGCGTTCATTCGCCCCACGACGCTCATGTCTGGTCCGGTGCTTCCAAGACCTCATTGCACCTACTAGACAGAATACAAAAACGTGCGAACAAACTGATAGGGGACTCCAGCATTACCAAAACATTAGACTCGCTGGAACACCGCAGGAATGTTATCTGCCTCTCCCTGTTTTATCGTTACTTCCACCAAAAATGCTCTGATAAAATAGCCAGTTACATTCCGCCCCTTCAACATTTCTCCCGCAATACACGTCTCTCTAGGAATGCTCACCATTATACCCTGAAGCCGGCTTGCGGACGTACCGTCAAATATAGAGAATCTTTCATTAACCGAACCACACGAATCTGGCACTCCCTGCCGGCTTCGTTGCATAGACCATCAAATTTCTCATATCTTCGCCTTGGTCCCAATAATGTCTCTTAGAAGGGGCTTAGAAGGAATTGTAGCCAGATGAAGGTTTTCATCGTCATGAGTTATTTTCGGGTCCGAGCAGTTGAGAAAAGCTGCATATTTGTGCGATTGAACTACTAAAAGGTTACTAAGGTACTTGTTTGCGACTTGAACGTGTTTGGCGTGTAGATGATGCCAATACCACCTCGCATCTGGCATTGAGTTGTCGACCTGTTAGGTTATTTATAAGACTACCTTAATTTTCGTCGGCTGAATCCTCCTCTGAGTGAACTATGGTGTCTGGAGGTTCGATATATAACAATCGAGGCTCAAGATCTTCGTCTTCTTCTAGCACAGATAATGCTTCATGTAATGAATAATCCCTAAAAAAATCAAAAACAGTAAATAAACATAGAACAACCTAAAACAACGAAAAGACTACATAACAGCCTACAGGTGGCGTACGACACCCGTCACTTTTCGCGCAGGATAAACCGAACACATGAAGAAGATCGGAAAATATTATTGCGTTATCAAGGCAAACGACGTTTTGAAACAAATAAAAAAATACGCAAATGTCGTAGATTACGGAAAATTAATAAAATATCATGTACTTACTTGAAACGCACAGCCATTTTTTGCAATAGTTTCACAAAATAAAAAAAACAGCTGCACCGATTTTGCTGAAACTTATTCAGTACTGAGTTGCGTAATTACGCGTGGAATGAACTCAATCTTATGTTAATACCATTTTTGGTTCTCCAGATAATCGAGCGGGAAATTCCGAAACGCACATGCGCACATAGGCACACAGGAAATTCGCAAAATCGGCCCCATTACAAAAATTTCAATGTCGGCCTTTAAAAGTTTACTGGTTTGCACTAGATACTTAACCTTCCTGTACTCGCACGATTTCACAGCACACATATACTCGCGCACGGTCCCTCAGACCGAGTTTCTGTCTCGTCTATATTTTCACGAATATATTTTCTAAGCAATTTTGCAATTTGTTTTAAAGAAAATAATATAATTAAATAAAACAAATGGAAAAATATCGGAACTTTTACTTTATTTGGCAGCAATAATCTTTGAAACTAACCTCTCAAAAAATTTAATTTTTTTTTTGCCTTAATTTTTACTAAGACTTCGCTGTCCGTCCGTCCGTCTGTCACCAGACTGTATCTCATGAACCGTGATAGTTGTATGTATGTATGTTGGCGTTACAGTCCATGAAGAACCTGAGCCGAGCTTCTCTCAATCACCCATGTTTTGTGTGATTTAATTTTCCCATAGGTGAAAGGGACTTACAGCTTATTGCCGGTTCCGAACGGCGAATTTCGAGAAGCTTTTCATGACAATTTTACTACAGGGGGTTTTGTCAGAATCCCGCTGAGGAGAAACACCGTGAAATACACGTTCGATGACATGGCTGTGTCGGGGTTCGATCCCGTGTCATCGGCGTCAGAGGCCAACACACTACCCACTGCGCCACGGTGGTTCAACCGTGATAGTTAGACAGTTGAAATGTTCACAGTTGATGTGATTTCTGTTGCCGCTACCACGACAAATACTAAAAACAGAACAAAATGAATGTTGAAGGGGGGCTCCCATACAACAGACATGTTTTTCATCCAAAAAATCCCCTTGGTCACATACTGAACTAAGTTTAGTCGACAATATCCCACAAACAGTAGCAAACTTCCCAGTTTTGACCTCGTTTGTGTCTTTGATGAATTAATCCTAGCTGCAAACCTTTTTCCCATATTTCCCATTATTGTCATTCACCTTTTCACATCATTGCTGTCAAGTAAGATAATTGATTTGAATTCAGTGAACACTTTGATGATCAACTATATCTCATCATAAAGATAGTACATACATAGTCTCTTTCATAT
Source organism: Eumerus sabulonum (assembly GCA_951905685.1). Taxonomy (NCBI): domain Eukaryota; kingdom Metazoa; phylum Arthropoda; class Insecta; order Diptera; family Syrphidae; genus Eumerus; species Eumerus sabulonum. The sequence goes on along the minus strand of OX645061.1, from coordinate 10,210,402 downwards.
TTATACATACAGATGGTACGGAACCCTTCGTGCGCGAGTCCGACTCGCACTTGGTCGGTTTTTTTGTGTTCATATTATTTAATCCAAATATCACATATGAATTTATTCCAGCGACATTCATAAGGCTATAAAAAATGACCATAGGCCTCCGATTAATTCCTCTAGCGCAGTTATATGTCTCGCACATTTTGTCTACCGTGTCTACACCCCCTTTTGTAGCGTTATAGTCCATAATTATCGCCGGTTTTATTTGCACATCAGTGTGCATACTAGAGACAAGAAGAACATTTTTATTTTTTCTAGGCACATATGAAACGAGCGTGCAGTTATTTCGGGGACCAAATAAACTGGTTTTCCCTACGACCTTTTACATCCGTAAATTCCTTTGGCGATTCCTTTTTATCTTTCGGAATTGTTCCTATTACTGTTAGCTTGTGATTCTGCACCAAACTGTCGACTAAAGGGATGCTTGTAAAGAAATTATCACAGGTTCCATTTCGACCAGATCCATTAATTTCAGGGCAAAGACGTATGACTAATGCCTGGGACCCGTTGTCAACTTTATATGGCCCTTCAGGTTGTTGTCCTACATAAACTTCGAGACTAGAGGTATAAAATAATTTAGCATCTGTGAGTGCATATATCTTTATACTATATTTATTTGGCATCGAACTTATATACTGTCGGAAGCTACAGCGGCCTCTAAATGCTTCCAATTTCTCGTCGATTGTAATGAATGCAGAGTGCCTGAAATATTTTTTTAAAATTTGACACGATTTCTTCAAATAGGTCTCTTATTGGAGCTAGCTTGTCAACTGAAGCACGCTGATTTTTGGTTTCTTTGTTGTCAAATCTGAGACATCTCAATAGGAGATAAAAACGACTCCAACTCATAACCAATCGGAAAATTTCCGGCGATGAACCATCAGTCCGGAAAAGATCTTTAGCATTAAGCCGACTATTTTTCCACCCCTCAGCAAACAAGAGAAGACCAAGCGGGGCTTGAATTTCATCTTCGTCAGTAAGACGACAGTCTCTAGCTCGTTTAAATTCAGGTGAGAGCCGCTCAATATGTTGGTTTGTATGCACCGTAACTATACGGATAACTGTTTCAGAAATAAAAAGTTTCCAAATCCCACCTGGATCTTTCAAGTTTGTTACTTCTCTTCTTACGCCAGGAAATTGCATTACAATATTTTCTGATCTTGTTCTCACTGCAGAAGAAGGGCAATTTTTGTGCCACCTACTCGTTTTATCTTTGCCAACGTAGTACTGTTGAAGTGTACGTGAAACTTCCTCAGATTCGTCTGTTGGTTCCCACTCCTGCTCAGTGTCTGTATTTTCCTCTTGTACTTCTACGGCGTCTTCTACCTCACTGTCACTCCCGTCATCATAGTTAGAGTCCAAATCTTCACCTTCTAACAGCGCCCTTATTATTCGTTCTTCGTCCATTGTGCTGACAGAAACGACTTAAAAGAATTCAAAACGGTTCTTAGAAATGTTATATATTATGTAATATTCAGTAAGATATAAACACCCCTAAAGTAAAATAATATTTTTCACTCACTGATATTCTAAAATAAAAGAAAATGACTTAGCCAAAAATTGTAACACTTATACTCGCGTCGGTCTGTGGGACCAAAAACTCACAAAAAAAGAACACGTCTACTCAGCACGTGCGTTTGCGCCCAACTAAACTATGCAGAACACTTACTTAGGAAGCTACTGAAAACTTCAAAGAGGCAGGGATGATATATTTCAAATAAACAAAGAATTAATGATTTGTCGGTCTGAGAGACCAATGCGCGAGTATAGGAAGGCTAAAAAGAAAGCTAAGTATGGCTGGAACCACGTGGACACATGACGTTCTGACATGATTAATTATGACAAGCGTAGGCCGCGAACATTTAAACACAAAAAAACGGGTCATACCGGCCATACCGCTAGGTTATAATGGGTTAATTCTCAGTAGAGAATAAAAGTAAAAGTTCATACCACTAGATGCTTATTCGTTTAGACAATGTTGTGACATAGCTACACGGCTATGTTTATTATTTATTAATAAAACAGTATATGTACTATATAGCAGGAATAATTATGCTTTTCGTATACGGCTATGTAGAGTGCAACGAGGAGATTTTTCAAGGAATGGATTAAAATTAATTTTTTTTTATAAATACATAATTTCTGTAATTATAATACAATTTAGGGAAAACAATCAACAATAAATGAAAAATCAAAACAAATCCCTTAAACCAATTTATTACCATTTTTTGCACGAATTTAAATAGACATTTAATAAACTTCAAAGTAATTAAGCAAAAAGAGAAAATAAAAAAAACCAACAAATTCAAAACAATTCGCTTTAATGATGAACATATTCAGAACAAATGATTGAGAAAAACAAGAACAATACCATTGGATCGTCGTAAATTAAAATGCAAAGTATTTATATTAAGAGTATACAATAAAATAAATAGAAATTAACAAAATAAGAAACAACTGGTTATCATTTCTTAAGTAGGTTGTATATATAAGTATATCCAAACTATACACTTAAATTAATATTCATTGCATAAAATAGAAATTTAAAAGTTCTTATGTCGACTTTCAAGTATATGTACCTTATTAAAAGTTTATATGTGAAACAAAAAATTAAGGACGAAAATAAAAATGTAGTTCTTTACAATTTTAACGTTATATATTAAAAGTAAAATATTTTTCCCACCTGCAAGTAACATTTGATAAGTAGATAAAATGCAGAAGACTTTTTTGTGCAAAATGTAGTTTCGCTAAATATTAAGAACAAAATAAAGAAACATAGACACTGTTTACAAATTTATACAATTTTTTTTGGTTTTTTGTGTAAGTAGAACCTAGATGTTACTGTAGGACGATGATGGCAGAGAAGGTACTTATAGTGATTTATGGGTATAACCCTGGAAAAATGATTTAAATTACACCACAAGTTAATGGAATAAGACTATTGTTAGTTATTTACCATTTTTCGCGATTAAAAATGACTTAAAATTGCGATAGAAAATTAGTACATAAAATAGTTTTTTCAAGCACACCATGCCAATACAAAAAGAAAATGTACACCGCAATCCTATTCAAAGAACCTCTCTCTCTGTAAGTAGTGATAGACGAGATTTTTATAAATCAAATCTCTTTGTAATTATTTTTTGATTATATTCAAAAAACAATTCACAAGTAGTTGAGACATCTGAAAGCTTGGATTTCAGCTAAACCGTGTTTTTAGGACTAAAAAATGAGCAAAAAAAAAATATTTCAAGACCAACAATGCAATTAAGAGCTTCAAATATATTTACTGCAAACGTTTTCTTCTACATTTATGCTGTATTTGCAATGATTCGAATTATCCATTTCTAGTTTTCCGTATATTGTTGTTTTTCTTGTTTTTTAACTCCTACACAACCAGCACATTTTGTAGATGCAGAAACAAATAAAAATAAAATATCTAAGCAACTAAAAAAAGATTGATAAACCCGTCCAATTAATACTAGAAATTATGTAAAGGGAAAAGAAAAATTTAAATTAAATACTAAATATTTATATTCAAGCAAAAGTGTCCAATTCTGAAACATAAATTCAATAGTTTTCTCGTTTTATTGTTTTTCGATTTCTTTCGATAGACATTCACATCTAGATGTAATGAAATGCAAAATAGTCTGAACCAAATTTAAAATGACAAAAAAAAAACTGAATTTACAAAAACACAGTGTTAATCACCACGAAACTTATTAAGAAATAACGCCACCAATTATTATAAATTTAATTATATACTTCATCGGTCTGTCTAGTGTAAATAGTTAATAAATAACAAAAATGAAGAAATGAATTTTCAATTCGATGTACGAGTAATTATGTTTACGTAGCAACAGCAAATGTACAATTAATTCAATATAACATCAAAACTATATAACATTTATTTGTGAAATTTATAAATGTACTGAATTTTTGTATATGCAAAATCCTTTTGTTATATACGCGAGGGAATGAAAAAAAACAAAAATTAAATTCTAATATCAATGTGTTATTTAAATCTTTCCTTTAAAACTAATTCGAACAAAATCAATGTAGTGCAAAGTATTAAATTTAAAATTTAAATAAATAAACTAAAATCTGTATATAGTTGAAACTTGTAGCTTTCGTTTTGTAAATGTGAAAAAGGATATATATATATATACATATATAACGTAAACAGTAAATATTTTTTATGTAGTGAATTAAGTGTAAACAAATTGTAAATTGATACATATTTTTATATTGCAAATACTACAATACCGTTAATAGATAATTACTACCTTACACTAAGCATATGAAAGGAATAAATACAATTATTCGGAAAACAAATAGGGATAACCACCACACGCCCACACACATACATTAAAATTGTTAAAAGGAGTAAAAATAAAAATATATTCCGTACCTATGTATTTACGCAAAAAACTTAATAAATTTAACGTTAAATATGCGTACATTAATTAATTAACAATGCAATCTATCATATTTCTATGTACGAGTGGAATATTCTATTTGTTTACGTTCAATTGTTAATCAATAATAAATTAAAAAATAAAAAATGAAAACCTGTACTACACATATTCATCATAAAAAATAAAAAACAAAAAAACACCTAATTGGTAAACGTGTTAAATTACTATCAATTAAAAAACTATATGTTTCAAATACCAAGAAAAGTAAAACAAAAAACAAACACGACATTTCAATGAATTTTTATTCGTACGTCTTAATGGAATGTAATAATTGTGTTATTAAACAAAAAATACTTCATTGTCCTACATGTGTCTAAATATTTGCTATAAAATCTTATTACAGAACTCCTTAAAACAAATACAAAGATTTTAATTCTCAATTTTATATCACATTGATTTTTTCGTTTATTAAAAAACAAAAGAGGAAGGGAATGGAGCAAGAGCAGCCAAGTAGCGTGAGAGTGAAAAAAAAAGAACAAAAGTAATATAATAAGTAGACAAAATGGAATGGAATTATACTTGATTCGCGTTCTCATTTTTTTTTTTTGGGAAATAAAATACACAAAAAAAAAATAAATAAAACTAAAACCCCAATCACCAATAACAAATATTTCCGTACCTTTAAATGTAATGTGTGTTTTTTAGATTTACCAATCGTAAACAAAAACAAAAGAAAATTAATTAATAAAATAAATAACTTAACTTATGGCTGTTTAAATAAATTTAGTGTATTTAAATGAAAATCTTAATCATAAATAAAAGTGTACGTAAAGAGGAATATAAAACATTTATGAAAATAAATTTAACAAAAATGTAAGCATGTCATAAACACTTAGCAAACCAATAGTAGAAATATGAATAAAAGCAAAAATTGATAATAGAATAAATACAATAGGGCAATAGACAGAAATGGCTGACACGATTTGTCATAGAATTGCAACACAAAATAGTACTTATTACTAGTCGAAAAAATAAACACAAAAATAAAACAATTACAGAAAAGTACATTAAAAATAATTCCATGCTGTGTCCAGTGAATAAATAAACAAAATATGATATGTGAATGGAAATTTGGGTTGTGTTTTGTTTCCTCTTCTTGCTTTTTTTTTTTTCGTGGCACTACATACCGGTTTCGGAGTTTGTGTTTTCTTGACGGTTACGACTTACTAGGCCGTAGCCCAACCGACTAATCCTGTTTTTTTTTGGCGCAGGAGGCTCGCCATTCGCCCTTCCCCGTCTGCAATTTCCATAGGAAATCTCCAGATGGCACCACGATGTTCGACTGCAGTGGCTCTTCTCGCTTTTTAGCAGGCCAGCATCCGTCGGATAGATACTACCCCTTCGAGGCCTTTGTTAGTCCTTTGCCATCCAACCGAAACAACCACAAGCCTCGGATATAACGGACCGGATTTATGTTGGCGACCCTTGCAAAAAACGAAAAAAGGACAATGATCTTCGGCTTTGTACGTGGAATGTTAGGTCCCTAAACAGGCCACGTGCAGCCGAACAACTTGTGGACGCCCTAGACCGCTATAAAGCGGACATCACCGCCACCCAGGAAATGCGATGGAATGGACCGGGCATAAAGCAGATTAAAAACTGCGATATTTACTACGGCAACTGCTATAGGGAGAGAGGGCAACGATTGTTTGGATGCGGATTTGTTGTCCGAGGTGGACTAAGGCAAAAAGTCCTAAGCTTTCGGCATGTGAGCGAACGCCTCATAACAATCCATATCAAGGCTAAATTTTTTAACATCAGCCTGATCTGCGTCCACGCCCCCACGGAAGACAAGGATGACTCAGCCAAAGATGAGTTCTACGATCTCCTAGACAGACCGTATGCACGGAGACCGCAGAGAATTCTGTCCCCCTGACCTCGACGAAGTTAAGATTGCCATATCGAAGCTCAAGTCGAATAAAGCTGCTGGCGCAGACGGACTGTCTGCTGAGCTCTTCAAGGCAGCTGGGGATAACCTGGTTGGGAGCATGCACCAGCTCATCCATAAGATATGGTTAGAGGATAGCATGCCCGAGGAATGGAGTCTCAGCATCGTATGTCATCTGTCATGTGTTTAAGTCAGTAGTGTTAATTTTTAGCTCCATAAAAATTTAATTTGTGTTTAAACAAAACAAACAAAAAAGTATCGAATACAACTCTGTTTGTGAAAAATCGAAGTGTCATACTTTGTTATTCTGCGTTTCATTATAAAATTTATAAGTGCAATTATCGGCCAAAGTTGTATTAAATATGTCAACTGTAAATGATCAACAACGTAAATTAAGATCATCGGAGAGATCTAACAGCGCACTCGGTTCCGCTTCTCCTGCGACCTCGAGTTCTATAAAACTTTGGGAAAAAATAGATGCTCGATTAGAAGCACTCTGTTCAAAATTTCATGAATCGATCCTGGAATTAAGAACGGAAATAAACAAAATGCATCAGAGCCTTTCAGAACGTCTCACTGCGCTGGAAAATGACTTGGTGACTAAAACTAAGTCATTAGAAAAAGAAATGAACGAAAGACATAGTTCAATTAATCACTCTGTGTTTACGTGTAAAAATAGGCTTGAAGCTTTTGAAAGCCAACTATGTCGAGTTGATGTGCTGGAAAATGAATTTTTAGTGGTAAAAGCACAAACGCTAAACAATGAAAATAATCAGCTTAAGCTTCAACTCGATGCTCTTGCCCGTAAAAGTATTGCAAGTGACTTGGTTTTTCATGGCGTACCATTTACCAAGTCAGAAGACTTAAATGAAATCTTCGAAAGGTACTGCAAAGTGATTAACGTAAGTGGGATAAAACCAATCTATATCTTTCGTACAAAGACGGCGCGGAATTCTGGAAATAGTTCAATCATCATAAAACTCGCACACGAACAACTTAAAATCAGCATTCTTAAAGCAACAACTGCGTATTATAAACAAAACTCCAAACTTGTCACTCTCAATAGCCTTGGATTTGACAGTACCAAATTTGTGCGAGTGTATGAAAGCCTTACAAAACACAATCATGATCTATACCGGAGGGCATGTGCGCTCCGAAAAAGAAAATGCATCCATTCTGTGTTCACAAGAAATGGGAGAGTCTTCGTAACACAAACACCCACCCAGAAACCTCTGCCCATCTGTAACGCATTCTCCCTCGATCGGCTCTGTAAGTTAACATCCACTGACATTTCTTCTGAAGACGTCGTAGCTGAAGAGGTTGTTGCTGATGTACGAGAACCATCATTTTAGTTGATCATCACTCTGTTACTTTATAGAATTTGTACTCTTCTAATTGTACTATGTACATACATATATGTTTGTTGTTATTAATTAGGTATTCCTATGTATTTGTTATCTGCTTCTTACAAAAAGTCCCCTTTCTAGTGTTGCCAACTTGTTCCTTTTATTTTAAACTTAGTTAACAAAAAAAAAAAAAAAATAAAAACTTTTTTGCTTGTTGTATTCTTTACAGAATTGCTTAACATTTAATTTAATAATTAAATTTTTATGGGGACTAGCTTTGCTATGCACTCAATTTTAATTATGTATGCTTTTAATTCATCCCCCTGTTCTCTGTATGTTGTGATACTGTCTCAGATTACGTTTCAAGTTTTCGGCATGTTCGCGTTTAAATCTTATTATTATGAATCGAAACCACCCTGACGGTATAAGGGCTGTTCTTAACGCAATGTGTGGAGTGAAGCGAGGCCTCAATGTCTGCCATATTAATCCTGGAAGTATTTCATCAAAATATACTATTGTTTACCAAATTTTTAGTGGCTCAAAAGTTGACGTGCTCATGGTCTCTGAAACATGGCTTTCATGTAGTAGGTCGTCACAAAGCGTAAAACTACCTGGTTTCACTCTTTTCAGAAATGACCGTAGTGATAGGATTGGTGGTGGTGTATGCATGTATATTCGTAGTAATCTTAAAGCTAAATGTGTCTATTCGTCATATAAATCTGTAATACAGTTTCTCTGTGTGGAAATTTACAACGGTGCTGACAGAATACTTCTAGTGGTTGTCTATTCACCCCCTAACAAATTCAACGAAAACAATTTAGCTGAACTCGAAGACATACTCATGGGCTTTAGTTCGAAATATGATAAGATCCTGGTTGGTGGTGATTTTAATGTTAATTACTTCAAGTGCAATAACACATCTAGTCTTTTTCAATATTTCTGTTATAAAGTAGGACTTTCGCTAGTAAATACTCAATACCCCACGTGCTACAAATCCCCTACTAACCCTTCACTAATAGACCTGCTTTTAACTAACACAGTACCTAACATTCTATGTGTTGATCAACTGACACCTACTAGCGAATTTATTCATGACATATTGTTTTGCTCTGTAAAATTTAATGTTAACAAAGATAACTGTGATAATACTATTCGTTTTAGGTCATTTAAAAATTTAAATTATTCTGACATTTTTGAAACCTTCTATAATCTTAATTGGTCCGACTTATATCTAATACCTGACATTAATAAAAAAGTGGATATCCTTAATGGTTTTGTGAAGCTTCTATTTGATATGTATGTTCCGATTAAGTCGAAACAAATCAAATGCAAAAATTGCCCCTGGTACTCAAATGAAATTAAAATTCTTATACAAGAAAGAGAATTATTTTTTAAGCGCTTCAAGAAGAATCCGACATTGCTCAATAGAAGACAGTACTGTGTGGCTCGAAATAGAGTCAACTCACTCATTAAGAACTCCAAACGTTCGTACCTAAACAGGCAACTTGACTCCAAAATGAACCCTAAAGAATTGTGGAGAAATCTGACAAATCTGGGTGTAACAGAAAATAATAAGTCTAGAAACTGTCCTTTGTGTCCAAATTTAGTAAGCAGCTTCTTTAAGCCTCATTCAGTCAGTCCGTCTTATGTTGTGCCAATTAGCAATACCTCTGTTCCTGACATATCTAGTGGTTTCACCTTTGAGTGTATCACAGAATACGATGTTACTAAAGCAATAATGTCGGTTAAGTCAAACGCCACGGGTTCCGATGGCATCAGTCCAAAATTTCTGAAGCTACTTCTCCCTCATCTGCTTCCCCACTTAACGCATATTTTTAACTTTTGCATTTATAGTTCCCAATTTCCTGATCAATGGAAATCTGCAAACATTATTCCGATACCGAAAAAAAATTGCCCTCAAAGTCCCTCGGATTACAGGCCAATTAGCATGCTTTGTTTTTTAGCTAAGGCCTTTGAAAAAATACTTGCTAATCAAATACAGCAATATCTTAATGCAAAAAATTTACTGTCGCGCTGGCAGTCTGGCTTCCGAGCAAAACATAGCTGTGAATCAGCGGTCATGAAGGTGACAAGCGACCTTAGGTCATCGCTAGATTCGAGTGAGATAGGGGTCTTAGTACTGCTTGATTTCTCAAAAGCATTTGACTGTATTGACCATTCCATACTGCTATCGAAATTAGAACAGAAATTCAATTTTTCTCCACCTTCCTTAAGGTTACTACAAACGTATCTGTGTAATCGTATCCAAACGGTTATCACGGAAATTGGAATGTCTGATCCATATACTGTCAATATTGGCGTTCCACAGGGATCTGTATTGGGTCCTCTTTTATTTTCTCTTTACAACAATGATCTTCCGCAAGTGATTCAAAATTGCAAACTTCACATGTATGCTGATGATGTTTTAATTTACATTAGTCGGCCCATAGGTCTAAGTGATGACTGCATAGCAAGAGTAAATGAGGATCTTAGTAGTATTGCGAAATGGTCAGCACTTAATAAACTTAAGCTCAATCCCACCAAATCAACAAGCCTTATTTGCTCAGACAGGATTACCGATCTACGAGACTTTCCTCCGATAGTAGTGAATGGTAAAATGATTCCCATTGAGAAGTCCGTGAAATATCTTGGCTACTACATCAACTCCTCTTTAAGTTGCTGCAGTGCAACAGTATACACAATTAAAAAAATTTACACTGGTCTGCGATGCCTGCGACATTTTAGTCACTTATTAAAAAAATCCATGAAAATACACCTATTTAAGTGCTTATTAATGCCGTTTTTTACCTATAACGGTTCGGTGTATCCATATCTTGACTTTGAATGCAAGAGGAGATTAAATGTCGCTTTTAATGACTGTATCCGATTTATCTACAATATCCCCAGGTACTGTAGTGTGTCTCATTTAGCAACTGGTGTTCTTGGTCTGAGTTTGAATGTATTTCTGAAGTTTCGTAATATTCTCAAATTATACAAAATTATTCATCATATGTGTCCTGATTACTTACATGACATGTTAACATTTGCGCATTCAGCACGCGGCCTCCAACTAATATTACCTCGATTCATCCATTGCATTGGAGAACACTCCTTCTTCGTATCTGCAATTCGTCTGTGGAACGCTCTTCCACACGAATTGCAGACAATAAACTCGTTTGCCGAATTCCAAAGAAAACTTTTTATCCACCTCTCCGATAACAGTATCACAACTTAAAAATTGCTATTATGTTCATATTTAAATTTTATATCTTAGTTCATATTCTACTATAGTTTAGACCTATGATTTCTTCATTGAAAGTTACAGTCGATTAACTACACATCCACAAGTTGTAATTTAAATAGTTTATGCTTCTTAAAAGATTTGATTGTCTTGTAGCATTTTGTTATTTATTACATTCAATAAAAAATCTAAATCTAATCTAAATCTAATCTATGCCCGATCCACAAGAAAGGAGACCCCTCTGATTGCGCCAACTATAGAGGAATAAGTCTCCTTAACATCGCCTACAAAATCTTCTCTGCCGTTTTGTGTGAACGCCTGAAGCCTTTTGTAAATAAGCTGATAGGTCCTTATCAGTGCGGATTCAGGCCAGGGAAGTCCACCATCGACCAAATCTTCACACTACGGCAGATACTGGAGAAAACCAATGAATTTCAAGTCGACACTCACCACCTATTTGTCGACTTCAAAGCCGCATACGACAGCGTAATTAGAGACGAGCTATACAACGCTATGTCTACCTTTGACCTTCCTGCTAAACTCGTCAGACTATGCAGGATGACTTTGGAGAATGCTCGCTGCTCCATCCGAATCGGTGAACACATTACCGATAGTTTTGATGTCAAAAAAGGACTTAGGCAGGGCGATGCGCTGTCGTGTGATTTCTTCAACATCATATTGGAAATGATTGTGCAAAAATCACTGTCCAATACAAGAAGCACAATATATTTCAAATCCTCGCAACTCCTTGCATACGCCGACGATATTGACATAATAGGTAGATCACAGCGAGATGTCAATGAGGCGTTTGCGAGTAATGAGATGGAGGCGGTGAAAATTGGTTTGGCGGTAAACGAGGGCAAAACTAAATATACGCTGTCATCAAAAAAGGACGCTCACCACCGACGTCTCGGCCAGAACGTTAGTATTGGCAGATATAAGTTCGAGGTAGTTAAGGACTTCGTCTACCTTGGCTCCGCAGTGACCTGGAACAACGACATCAGTTCCGAAATCAAACGCAGAATCCCTCTTGTCAATTGCTGTTTCTTTGGCCTCAGGAGGCAACTGAGTAATAGAGCCCACTCCCGAACGACAAAGTTGACTTTATATAAGACCCTTATCATCCTGTACCTGATGTACGGCGCAGAAGCATGGACACTGTCAAAACCGGATGAGGAGGCCCTTGGTCGGTTCGAGAGAAAGATTTTGCGCGTGATTTTTGGGCCTATAAACGCAGACGGGGGATGGAGGAGAAGATTCAACCACGAACTTTAAGGGCTGTATAGCGACATGAGCCTATACAGGCGTCTACGGATTCAACGCCTAAGATGGCTGGGCCATGTAGAGCGAATGGACACCACAGCTCCAGCCCGGAGAGTCTTTGAATCCAACCCCGAGGGACGAAGAAGCAGAGGTGGAAGGGGACCTCAGCCAACTGGGTGTGCGCCAATGGAAAAGGCTAGCGAAAGATCGTGCTAGATGGAGGGGCATGTTGGTTGAGGCCCAGGTTCACCCCGAACTGTAGCGCCCACTAAGAAGAAGAAGACTACAGACCGGTGTGGTTTTGGGCCTCAATCAACAAGCGAATCCAGTTGCCCAATGGCCCGAATTCGAAAATCATTCGGACTGGAGCTGTGGTGTCCATTCGTTTTACATGGCCTAGCCACTTTAGATTAGGTTAGGTATATGGGTGCCCTATGGGGGCGTTCAAGTATTACGTAACGCAATTTTTTAAGATGTTTGACCCTCCCTCCCCCCCATGTAACGCGCCGTAACGTTTTTCTGTACCCCCCTCCCCATCCCTAAACGTTACGTAACACCCAGATTGGTACCAGATTGAACTATTCCTCCAATGCCAAATACCTTGGCATTATACTAGATAGGAAATTAACCTGGAAGAGCAACACAATCGAAAGAGCTACAAAAGCAACTATAGCTCTTTACACATGCAAGAAAGCCATAGGGAAAAAATGGGGATTCAACCCCAAGATTACCCTATGGCTCTACATCACGGTCGTCAGACCCATACTAATGTATGGAGTGACAGTCTGGTGGACAGCACTGGACAAGACAACATACCTCATGCAATTCGAGAAGGTACAAAGGTTAGCGTGTATGTGCATTACCGGGGCCATCAGGTCCACCCCAACGGCTGCGCTTAACATGGTACTCGACCTTACACCACTCGATATTTTCGGCAAGCAAATTGCTACACAAGCGGCCATTAGACTTAAGGCAAACTCGAACTGGTCGAGCTATGTCACTGGCCACTCCTCCATCCTGAATAACAGGTCAATTATGGCAGAAAACCTAGACCTCACAGAACCCACCACAGTCTTGGAAAAAAACTTTACAACAACCTACCCGGATAGACAAAACTGGACTCGCCAGACTCCACCTCGCAGAAATTGCGTAGACTTCTATACTGACGGGTCTAAAACCAAAGACGGGGTGGGTAGTGGGGTATTCTGCGAACAACATAAGCTTAACAAAGCTCTGAAACTACCAAATCACTATAGCGTTTTCCAGGCGGAACTGTTGGCAATAAAAGAGGCTTTGTCTTGGCTGAAGTGGAACGTGATATCCACCACGGATATCCGCATTCTCACGGATAGCCAAGCAGCCTTAAAGTCGTTGGAGTCCTACGTGTACACATCAAAAACCAGCCTCGACTGTAGCCTATCTCTTAACGAGATGGCCGAACAGTTCAACATACAACTTATCTGGGTACCGGGACACAGCGACATTCCAGGAAACGAAAGAGCCGACAAACTCGCCAAACAAGGAACGACGCTACAATCTATCGTGGCTTGTGAGGGTATACCTTTTGCAACCATTAAACACAATCTTATAAATCTCGCGAGGGCCGAGACGAACCGGAGATGGACTCAGGGACATACCTGCCTCATCACCAGGCAAATCTGGCCCTGGCTCAACAGTCAACGGACTAGGAGTATTATCTCCCTAAAAAGAACTGACATACACAAAGTCATTGGTGTCATCACTGGACACTGCCTTATTGGCAGTCACTCGCAAAAACTAGGTATAACTCCGAATGATTTTTGCAGGAGCTGTCTGGACGAGGAGGAGGTGTGGTCCATTCATCACCTTCTCTGCGCCTGCCCGGCATTCTGCACAATCAGGAAACGATACCTAGGATCTTACTTCCTTAACGATCTGACCGAAGTTCAGAAAGAAGGGATATCTGATCTTCTTAATTTCCTAAGAAGCACTAAATGGTTCCACGAATAGGGGGCAAAACCCACTCGTAGCTGCACAACGGGCCTCCCTGGCCTATGTGTGTTCTTCTCATTTTCTTTTTGGGAAGGCTACGGTCCTACCTACCTACCTACCTACGTAACACCCAAGTGACCATTTTTACCTAAAAGTCACAATTATGTTTCGCACAGTACCAGAAAGTCGCTAAAATATAATTTTTAATGTTTTAATTGCGTTTGCGGTAATAATAAATAAGACAAGAGATTTATAACTCGCAAGTGCTAGTGCCTTTATAGATCTTTTGTGCCTAGTAGCCAGGAGCTTCTCCATTTCTTTAATGAAGTTGAGAATGTCTCTCGTAGGTGCTGAGATGATCCCCTTAGGAGGCAGCGCACTCATATGGTATGTGCCCTGCAGTTTCTTCGTGCTCAAGACAGATTCGTAACTCAGTTTCAGACGACCGTAAGGTAGCTGACCAGTCTTCCGATATCGACTCTATTAAGTTTAAAATAATTAATAGAGTGTTTGTTCAGAGGTCGTATAAATCTTTTCGATTGGCAAAGTCAAAAGGGCAGGTGTTGCGATTTTTCTCACTGCCGCAGAAAGGTTCAGGACTTATGTACCTTTCGCTGGAACTTTTCCTTTCGAGATGATCAGCGATTTCATTGCTTTTAATACGTTTTTGCCCTGGCACCCACCAGAGTTTGATTTTGTTTTTTTGGCTGGGTCTTTTAGGGCATCATGGCATTCTCTAACGGATTTGGAGTTCGTGCTATACAAAGTCAGCTCTGCTTGGCTATCATAGAGTATACTGATGGTTATTCCTCTTATGCCAGTCTCTAAGTTTAGATTGGCGGATGTTAGGATGGTTATAATTCAGATTAGAAGATACTGGGATCCATTCGTAGGGTTTTGCTAATCCTCCAATTTGGTCCAAAGATGTCGGCGACAACGCCAGAAATAATTTTGGAGCCATCAGTATACCACCTAAGGCCTTTGACGTTGAACAAGAGATCACTGGTTTTCCAAGCTGTGCGGTTTGGGATCAATATCTTAAATCTCTTGTCAAAAGGGAAGGTGTGTGGTAATGCGTCTGAGACCGTGGTATTCATATCCAGCTCAGGAAGCTGTTGCAGGAATGACATGTGACCCATAGGTCTGTTCCCGAGCGAAGAATTCTGATTGCACTGCGTAATGCGACCTTTTTAATAAAAAGGTGCAGTGGAGTAAGTCCAATTAGTGCTTCTTGAGCTGCAGAAGGGCAAGTTGGCATTGACTACGTTGAGTTCATTGTGCCCACTTGTTTTGTTTAACCCGTTGATCGGGTGAGATGGTACTGAACCTTACCAGCAAGCTAAATCGGTCATTTGAGAAGGCATGTCCTACCAGACGACCCAGTAAAAGAAACCACCCACCATGGTGGAATGCTAAAATAGCAGAGCGGCTTCGTATCTCTAGGCTCAGTTGGAACCTGGCAAAGGAGGGGGCCATTGAATGGTCAACCTATAGAGATAATGTTAAGCGACTCAAAAAAGAAATTAGATTCGCCAAGAAGGACTCTTGGAGAAGCTTCTGCGGCTCTATTGAATCATGTACGGGTGCAGCTCGTCTGAGGAAGGTCCTTGCAAAAGCTCCCACACAGATGTCCTCTATAAAGAGATCTGATGGTAGCTGGACAGACTCAAACGAGAGCGTGCTTGATTCACTATTGAAAGGTCATTTCCCTGGCTGCGAGGATGCAGGAATCTTCAATTCAGCGGACACGTTGCCAAGGGAATGTATTGAGCATGAGACAGTCGATAAGATTGTTACGGGGAATAAGATCCTGTGGGCAATCAAATCTTTTGACCCCTACAAGGCACCGGGAATGGATGGGATCTTTCCGATCATGTTGCAGGAGTCATGCGAAGTCATTCTTCCATGGCTGGAGCGCATCTACTCCTGGTGCCTCAGGATGGGATATGTTCCTCAAGCGTGGAGGGAAGTTAGGGTGGTTTTCATACCCAAATCGGGTAAAGTCAGCCACACTACTGCAAAGGACTTCAGGCCTATTAGTCTGTCGTCCTTCCTGATGAAAACGCTGGAGCGAATAATAGATTTGTACGTAAGAGAAGAGATTGGGGACGGTTATCTGTCACAATCACATAATGCGTACATAAGGGGAAAGTCGGTGGATACTGCTCTGCATAGGGTAGTCTCTGCGATAGAAAAATCGCTCAGTATCAAGGAATTCACTCTAGGTGCTTTCACCATCGCTTATTGGCTTTCGCCAATAGCTCCGTCTGTATCTCCCTGTGGAGGGAAGTTAGGGTGGTTTTCATACCCAAATCGGGTAAAGTCAGCCACACTACTGCAAAGGACTTCAGGCCTATTAGTCTGTCGTCCTTCCTGATGAAAACGCTGGAGCGAATAATAGATTTGTACGTAAGAGAAGAGATTGGGGACGGTTATCTGTCACAATCACATAATGCGTACATAAGGGGAAAGTCGGTGGATACTGCTCTGCATAGGGTAGTCTCTGCGATAGAAAAATCGCTCAGTATCAAGGAATTCACTCTAGGTGCTTTCACCATCGCTTATTGGCTTTCGCCAATAGCTCCGTCTGTATCTCCCTGTAGAGCGCACTGAGTGGTGTTTTGGCATCAGCTGAGATCTGCGCAATATTAGCACCTGATCCCACCCTAGCCAACTCGTCCGCCCTCTCGTTTCCGGAGATATTCATATGACCAGGTACCCAGCAAAGGGTCACCTCATTTACATTGGATATCTCTTCTAACTTCTCCTTACAGATTTTGACGAGTTTGGATCTTATCCATGCTGCCTGCAGAGCCTTAATGGCTGCCTGGCTGTCAACATAGATGCTGATCCTTTTTCCTGTGATATTCTCTTTGCTGATCAGGTCCGCCGCTTGCTTGATAGCGAAGACCTCAGCTTGGAAGACACTGCATCCATCATCGAGCCTGTAGAAGCGATGTATATCCCGAGACTCAAAGTAGACTCCTGCACCTGTGCCAACATCCATTTTGGATCCGTCGGTGTAGAGTGCCAGTTCACTTTCCGTGCGTACCAAATCACCGGTCCATTCCTCCCTGTAGGGAATTCTAATAGAGAATCTCCTCTCCCAGGAAGGGGGTCGGGTGACATAGTCCGTAACGGTTCTGAATCTCGAGACGGCCCATCGATCCAAGACTGATGCATGTCCGTGAGAACTCCTTTTCCAGAGACCTGATTCCTGTAATCTTAGCGCAGTTCTGGTTGCGGCGCTCTTGCAGTACATGTCCAGGGGTGGGAGGTTCAGCATGACTTCAAGAGCCGCCGTTGGTGTGGACTTCATAGATCCCGTCACCGCCAGACAGCCTGCTCTTTGAACCTTTGACACACTCTGAAGATGAAATTTTTTCTCAAGCGCCTTCCACCAAACAACCGAGCCATAGACTAGGATAGGTCTTACCACCGCAGTGTACAACCAATGTACTAACCTCGGCTTGAGGCCCCATGCCTTTCCAAAGGCTACCTTGCACGAATATAGTGCCACATAGGCCTTTTTGATTCTTTCCTCAATATTTTCTCTCCAACTAAGTTTGGAGTCCAGGATTATGCCAAGATATTTGGCAGATTTTCCAGGGATCAGATCTATACCATTCATACGAGGGTAGGTGTATCTTGGTACAGATCTTTTCCTTGTAAAGAGTACTACCTCTGTTTTCGCCAGAATTACTCCCAGACCTCGCCCCTTGACCCAGCTATCCACTAACATCAGTGCATAGCTTAGTCTATCGCTGAGGACCTGCGGAAATTTTCCAGAGACTAAAATGGCAATGTCATCGGCGTAGGCTGTGACATTAAAACCCTCCGTCTCCAGAATCTTGGCCATTCCGTCGACCACAAGGAGCAATAGGAGGGGTGACAGAACGCCACCTTGTGGTGTTCCTTTATTTACTCTCACCCTTCCGCATGCTCTCCCTATCTTCGAATTTACTATACGAGTACGCAGCATTTGCCCAATCCAACTGCACACATCCGGGTTTATTTGGGCCATATGAAGGCTGGACACTATAGCCTCGGTTCTAACGTTATTAAAGGCACCCTCAATGTCAAGGAAGGCACCTAGAGTGAATTCCTTGATGCTGAGCGATTTTTCTATCGTAGAGACTACCCTATGCAGAGCAGTGTCCATCGATTTTCCCCTTATGTACGCATTATGTGATTGTGACAGATAACCGTCCCCAATCTCTTCCCTTCGTTCCAGCGTTTTCATCAGGAAGGACGACAGACTGATAGGCCTAAAGTCTTTGCAGTAGTATGGTTGACCTTACCCGACTTGAGTATGAAAACCACCCTAACTTCCCTCCACGCTTGAGGAACATAACCCATCCTGAGGCACCAGGAGTAGATGCGCTTCAGCCATGGAAGAATGACTTCACATGGCTCCTGCAACATGACCGGAAAGATGCCATCCATTCCCGGTGCCTTTTAGGGGTCAAAAGACTTGACTGTCCAGAGGATCTTATTTTCCGTAACAATATTATCGACTGACTGGCCGCGTGTTCGCCGTATTGAAGATTCCTGCATCCTCGCAGTCAGGGAAATGACATTTCAGTAGTGAATCAAGCACGCTCTCGTTTTGCGGTCCAGGAAATACGCTGGATAGGAAACGGTATGATTAGGAAGAAAAATTGCGACATTTATTACAGCTGTCACAAAAGGTTGCACGTACTGGGATGCGGATTTGTCGTGGGAAAGCTGTTAAGGTCGAAGGTCATCGACTTTAAACCTATAAGTGATCGCCTGGCTGTGATCCGCATCAGAGGCAGGGCACCCTGGCTCTTCGAAACTGCGAGGGTAATCTTGTCACCAACCCGCAGGGAATAGTGGATGTATTTAAGCAGCACTTCCAGCAGCTGCTTAACGAGCATGACCAAGAGAGAGTGGTAGGGATCGAGGAAATCCCAACTCCAGCCGCTGAAGGAGTCCTCCCACCCAGCATCGAAGAAGTCGGCACAGCTATTCAGAAGCTCAAGAACAACAAGGCCGCAGGCTCAGATGGCTTGCCATCAGAGCTCTTCAAGGTTGGCGGCGATGTTCTGGTAGGGAGCATGCACCAGAAGCATGCCCGACGACTGGAATACCAGCTCTATATGCCCCATCCACAAAAAAGGCGATCCTACCTCTTGCAGGAACTATAGAGGTATATCCCTGCTCAATGTCGCATACAAGATCCTGTCCAGCGTATTGTGTGAACGTCTAAAACCATTTTGCACCGCACTAGTCGGCAGCTACCAGTGCGGCTTCCGGGCCGGCAAATCAACTATAGACCAAATTTTCACACTTCCACAAATCCTGGAAAAGACCAACGAGTTTCGAATCGATACACACCATCTTTTCATCGATTTCAAAGCCGCATACGACAGCATTCGTTGTGAAGAACTGTTTGGGGCGATGGCCGAATTCGGGATCCCGGTAAAACTGATCCAGTTGTGACGCGCCACGCTACAAAACACGCGATGCACCGTGCAACTCGGTTCTAGGACCTCGGAACCATTCGAAACATGCACCGGATTTCGGCAAGGAGATGCGCTGTCATGTGACTTGTTCAACCTGGTGCTGGAGCAGATAGTGCGACGGGCAGGCGTCAACAGGGAAGGCAATATCTTTTACAAGTCCATCCAGCTGCTAGGATACGCGGATGATATAGACGTCATCGCGTATTCTCGCCGTGGCATTGTGGAAGCAATCACCGCGATTGAAGAACAGGCGAAACGAGTTCGTCTTAAGGTCAATGAGGACAAAACGAAGTACATGCTGTGAAGCAAAAACCAATCCGTCGCTCACCACCTTGGACAAAATATAACCATTGACAGCTACAATTTCGAGGTAGTTAAGGAGTTAGTCTACCTCCGGGCAAAGGTAAATTCCACAAATGACACCACAGTGAAGATCCGGCATAGAATCGCCCTTGGCAACCGCTGCTACTTCGGCTTGTCCAAACAACTGGGGTCAAAACTCCTCACTCAAAAGACCAAAGTTATGCTTTACAAAACGCTCATTCTGCCAGTCTTGCTGTACGGAGCCGAAAGCTGGACGATAAGCAGGACAGCGGAGCTGATTTTGGGTTCTTTCGAAAGAAAAATTCTGCGCCGGATATTTGGTCCTGTCTGTGAGGAAGGTGAATGGCGAAGAAGACACAACCGCGAACTCTACGAGCTGTACCAAGATGTGGATGTAGTCCGGAAGGCAAGGATCCATCGACTACACTGGCTCGGTCACATCGAGCGCATGGACATCAACGCTCCAGCTAAGAGGGTCTTCGACTCCGAGCCTCCTGGTTCGAGAAGAAGAGGAAGACCGAACCTCCGGTATAAAGACCAAGTAATCGCGGATGTAAGACATCTTGGTCTTGACAACTGGAAGCAGCGTGCCCGGGACTTTCAAGGATGGAAGGCAGCTATAGCTCAGGCTCAGATCCTCCATAGATTGCAGGCCTGATAAGTAAGTAAGTAAGTAAGTAGTAATTATGCTAGTCCTGCTTTATGGTTCAGAAGTATGGACGCTATTGAATGCGGCTGACGAAGCTCACGGTCTTTTCGAAAAAAAAGTTCTGCGTGCAATCTTTGGTCCTGTTTGCAATGATGGCATCTGGCGGAGAAGATTCAACCACAAACTGTACGGGATCTACGGAGGCATGTGCCCGATTAAGCGTACAACGATTATAATGGCTAGGCCATGTAGAGCGTATGGACAACATAGCACCGGCCCGATGAATCTTCGAATCCGAGCTCTCAAATGTCGCACACAAGTGTGGAGGGGCCTCAACCAACTTAGTGTGCGTGACTAGATGCGGCTGGCAAAACATCGTGCTGGCTGGAGTGCCTTGGAGTCTCTCAAGGCCCCCCCAGTTTGTAGTGCCCGAAGAAGAAGAAGAATAGCGGAGAGAAGGCACAGATAAGAACAGCTTTTCGAGATAGTTTTGTATTTTATTTTATTTGTACAGTTACATCCACTTAAATACAAATCGTTTACAATGTTAAAATCTATGGCAGTAGCGGTCTTCATGTGGCTTCAGAGCTCTCTCAGCAAACTACACTGTAAAGGTTTATATATAAAAAATTATGTAGAAAGTATCTCAAAGTGCCATGCATGATTGTGCAACAAAAGTTCAACGATACTAAATGGTTGGTAGAAGTATTACAAGAAAAAATAATAATTAACTTAGCTTCCTTAAGTAGTAGGGTCTGGAGTGGAGAAGAATATGTCAAGACACTCCTAGCACTTGCCGTTGGCCGGTGCCTTTGGTCTACAAATCTTGCTTCGTCCATTCGCCCCATAGACGATATTACATGAGAATGTGAAGTACCCACAAGTCGAAGACTTGGTGTAGTACGTCGATTCAAAGTTTTTATTTTCTACGGGTGGATTTTTACTGTTGTCCATGCTGCCAGTTACTGATTTTGTGACCGTTACATAACTATCTGGACCAGGAAGCTTGTTTCTACGACTTCCATCTTGCTCTTTCCCTTTGTCCGTTGTTAGAGACTTGGTATGGAACTTCTTTTCAACGTTAACCGTGCCGCGGAAGCCACTTGGAACAGTTTCGGTTGTTGCCCTCGGGGTGTAGACTACAGTGCGTCCGTTTTGTTTTTGTATGATGGAGAACTTCTCCTTTGAATCTGGCACGGCTGCCTGTTGAGTTTGGGTGGGACTGGTTTGAGTGAAGGTTTTCGAGGATGAGGTATTGGGTTTTACGGTTGATGTCGCTGAAGTAGGCGATTTGCTTGATTTTTGTTCCATCTTAATCGGAGTTTCATTGTAGTAGTCATCTTCCTCTTCATACTCGGCGTATTCGTCTTCTTCTTCATCGATGGTATCGTCTTTTCCCGTGGGATGCGGAAGGAGCTTCTCTACAAGGAAAAGAAATGTAATTTGAACTAAGCTCAGTAGGTTCTCATAAACTGACCGTCACTTGTTTTCGAAGCACGAAGTTGCATATCGTTGGTGGGAAGTCCTGCAGAAGTAGGTCCATATGTACTATCTACCTTGTCGATAATACTGAAAGCAGAATTTCAAAATATTTACAGTTGGAGCAAGAGATAATAGGTAACGCTAGAAACCTGTCCGAATTCCCAAAATCACTTATGCTTTGGAACAGCTGCCGGTTTTGTTCTCTATAGGTTGCAACTTGCTCTTTCGTTCCAGACGCTGCTTGAGCCGCTCCGTGATAAGATATTCCATACCTAGACGAAAAATCTGAAATTCCATTTCGACATCTCACTTCAAAGACTTTACCTAGATTTGCCTTGAATCTGTGACTGAGACTGTCCTGAAAGTCCGGATGACTGTGCAGAAGCTTGACCACCACCGGCGTAGGCCGTGCCATCATCATTGTCTTGCTTTGGTCTAAAACCGATTTGTGCTTGAGATGACGTCTGACCCGGACCGCTAGATTGGGCATCGGCTAATCCACCCTTCTCACTGGCTTGCACCTGCAAAAGCAATTTGTAAGAAAAATGTTCGAAAATCAAGAAAGCAAAGCTTACGTCACTCTGACTCTGGTGTGCTAAGCCACCGCTCTGGGAAGACGCTTTAGTTCCACCGGTTTTCGAGTTGACTTGTACTTGTGTCTGAGATTGAGCAATGCCTCCTTGGCCTTGAGCTTGAGTGAGTGTTCCTTCATTACTGCCGCTTACTTGAGCACTTGCCGAACGATCAGTATCTGAGGTCATAGCATTGGCACTAAATGTGCCCGAAGACGAATATGTTCCGGAAACCTGAGTTTTAGCAGTGCCGCCGTTCTTTTTACCCATGGCACTAGCTGCTGCTTGACCATCCTTAACATTTGATTCGGCTTGTGAGAAGGCATCATCGACACCGCCTACTGAACCGACGGCCCCGATGGCACCGCCAACACCACCAAGCCCACCGACTCCACCAACTCCGCCAACTCCACCGACACCGCCTACACCTCCGATGCCACTTCCACCTAAGCCACCAGTGCCAGCTCCAGGTGCCCATGCTCCGCCAGGACCTTGCAATAATTGATCAGGTCCAGCAGGAGCGACTTGGGACGCTAAGAAATCAATAATTCAGTAAAATATTATTCTAATGCAATAGATTGCCAAATATACCTCCACTCGGACCCGCACCTCCAATCCATGGACCCACTCCGCTGCCAGCTCCACCTGCAGGGCCACCAGGCCATGTACCACCGATACCACTAGGTCCCAGTACACCGGGCCCAACGCCTCCTGGACTAACGCCACCAGGCCAAAATGTCCCTGCTGCCCCAGGTCCCGCTCCACCAACTGCACTTCCGTCTGGGCGACCACCGGTAGGCCAAGTACCACTTGGTCCACTTCCTGGGCTGACAGCACCCGGCCATACACTGCCGCCTGCTCCACCTGGGCCGGTAGTCCACGTACTGGCTCCAGGACCTACACCACCGGGCCAAGAACCACCAGTTGTATCTGTGGCAACAGTGCCGGTTCCATCAACAGCGGGCCATGTACCACCAGAGCCACTTCCAGGGCGAACAGCAGCTGGCCAAGCACCACCAGTGCCTGTAACAGCTGGTCCCACTCCACTAATACCACTTCCATCTTGCCCACTACCGCCAGTCCATGCAGGACTTGGCCCAGTTCCAGGCCAGCCAGCGCTTATGCCTTCGGACCAAGGACCTCCTGGTGCTGCACCACCTGGTCGAACTCCCGTAGTGCCAGATAGATCTGGTCGAACACCTCCAGACCAAGTGCTGCCTGGGCCAATTCCTCCGGATCCAGTACCTCCTGGCAAAGTTCCACCTGGACTAATTCCCGGTCGGGCGCCACCGGACCATGAGCTGCTTGGACCTCCTGGACCAATTCCTCCAGCACCACTTACTGGTCCAATGGCTCCAGGCCAAGAGCCACTTGGGTCTGTACCTCCTGTACCTATTCCACCAGCGCTACCACCATCTGGACGAACACCTCCAGGCCAGATACTTCCGGGTGCGGCGCCACCAATTCCGGTTCGATCTGGATGAACACCTCCTGGACCAACGCCTCCGGACCAATGGCTTCCTGGTCTTAATCCTCCGGTTCCGGTACCACCACTACCTACACCACCTGAACTAATGCTACCAGGCCAGGAACCACTTGGGCCAGTTCCTCCTGTTCCAATTCCACCAACACCCGTACCATCTGGGCGAACGCCTCCTGGACCTACACGACCAGACCAAGCACCACCAGGACGCACACCTCCGGGAGCCCCACCACCGGACCAGGAATCACCTACGCCTGTTCCGCCTTGACCAACTCCGCCTGGACCAAAACTGCCTGGACCAAAACTGCCTGGACCAACACCGCCTGGACTGACTCCGCCTGGACCGCCGCCGCCTGGACCAACGCCGCCTGGACCAACTCCGCCTGGACCGACTCCGCCTGGACCAACACCACCTTGACCAACCCCGCCTGGACCGACTCCGCCTGGACCGACTTGGCCTTGGCCAACTCCACTAGGTCCGACCCCGCCTGGACCAACTCCACCAGTGCCGACTCCGCCTGAACCTATTCCACTTGGACCAACTCCACTAGCACCTGTGCCACCTGGACCTAGACTGGAAGGCCAACCACCGCCAGAACCTACGCCACCTGGGCCAATGCCACCAGACCACGCACTACCTGGACCCACGCCTCCAGTTCCACCAATACCAGCTCCACCAGGTCGGCCACCTCCGGTCCCAATACCACCAGGCCATGCACCTCCGGGCCCAACAACGCCAGCACCGCTTCCATCAGGTCGAATTCCTCCTGGACCAACACCTCCTTGCCAAGTTGCACCAGGGCCAACGCCTCCTGGTCTCAATCCACTGGGTCCAACGCCACCTGCACCGCTTGCGTCAGGGCGAATGCCTCCGGGTCCAATACCACCTGTCCAAGTCCCACCTGGACCTACACCTCCAGGTCGCAATCCACCAGCACCATTTCCATCAGGGCGAGTAGCGCCCGAACCTGGCCAAGCACCGCCTGGGCTTACACCACCAGGCCTCGCTCCATTAGTACCAGCTCCATCAGGACGAGCACCTCCCGGACCAGCGCCACCAGGCCAAGCGCCACCTGGACCAATGCCACCCGGTCTCACAGCACCAGCACCAGTTCCATCAGGTGCGGTGCCTCCTGAACCAGCACCACCAAGCCAAGTACCACCTGGGCTGACACCACCGGGTCTAACTCCGCCTGCACCGGTTCCATCTGGTCGAACACCGCCAGGACCTATACCACCAGGACCAACGCCACCAGCTCCACTTCCACCTGGACGACCACCACCCGAAGTAACTCCGCCTGTACCGAATCCGTCTGGTCGAACACCGCCAGAACCTATACCTCCAGGACCAACACCAACAGCTCCGGGTCCTTGTGGACGAGCACCACTTGGAGAAACTCCACCAGGCCAAGCGCCTCCCGGACCTGCACCACCGGGTCTTAATCCACCTGTACCAGGACTTACACCACCACCCCAGGTGCTACCTGGACTAACACCTCCTGGCCTTATTCCACTTACATCGGCTCCATTCGGACGAGTGCCACCTGCACCAGCGCCTCCTGTACCATCCAGAGTAAATCCACTTGGGCCACCACCAGGACGCCAACTACCTGGCCTAGCACCTCCTGCACCAACTCCGCCTGGAATAAGGTCAAAACCATCTGAACCTAAACCACCTGGGACGCCAGATAATAGATTACCACTTGCATCGTCAGGATACTTCAATGGGTCCGGATGAATTTCTTCAAAAAACGAAATTGGAATCTTGTACTTAGACAAACTCATACGTGATCCTGCAAGGATTTGAATTACATACCTCCAAAGCTTGATGTGCAATCACCACAGTCACCAAATGAGAATTGACTCTGCGCCTGTCCCATTCCATGTGTTCCCGCTAAAAATGAGACACACATAAACCTTTGCTCATAAAGAGGCAAGTCACACTCCTACCCACAGATGACCTAGATCCTGATTCTGAAGCCTCGGCTTCAGCTTTTCCATCCTTTTCCTGTTCTCCGAAATTCAAGTATTGAGATTGTGTCTGCCCTCGAGCACTGTAAGAAAGTCAAGGCTTGAGTATTGTTGGATTTAGGGTGATATGGTAATTGGTACTCACTATCCTCGGCTTCTCTTTGAACGTCTGTGTAGCTTATTCACAGCTTCGCTATACTCTAAGCTTCCGATAACTGAGTTTTCATCAACGGCATTTTGTTCCTGAAAGCAAATATTCTGGTTAGTTGGGTTGAGATATTTTTTGGATTGATAGGTGGTTTAAGACCCCCTTGTCCAGCTGAAGATAGATTGAGGAAGTGATGGGGCTAAATAGGCTTCTAACCCAGCTTTACTAGTTACTTGATTCTGAAAGCGGATTCCTGCGATTTCGTAAATTATAAGATTTGGTGTCAAAGAATAGGAGTATCTAGGCCAGCTTGATGTCAATACCAACAACAGTACATTGCTCCATACACAAGTAAAATTTTGGTTACTTGCCAGTTTTGTGTCATGACACATATACGTCAAGACATACGCTTAAGAGGCTAGGAGCAAGGAATGCGCTGGAATAAAGCGTCCAGGAATACAAAATTTTGGAACGTACCAAAAACGTTTCCGTTGTTACTATTAAATCAGGATTTACCCATAATCGCATGAGAGCATTCACTCCGAAACGGTATAGCATGGGAGAGACCAGACAGGACGCTGAATTTGGTTATCCTTTGACCGCTATTATATTAGTATGTTAACTCAATCTTATATGATATAAGACTAGTTTAGGCTAGGTTAGGTTGTAGTGGTTGGATGCGTCACAGGCAGGCCGCAATCGGCCCGTTGTGATACCACATGGATCGTACTACCCCGATCAGCCACCTGAAAACTCAACTAGCGCTTTTGGTGAAACGTTGGAGTCCAGCTGTTTTTAAGTCTGCTAGCTGATTTAAGTTATCATGCGCCGAGGTAGATCCTCGTACGGTTCACAAACGAGGGACATGAGCAGATGAGGTGGTGAACTGATTCCTCTTCCTCCTCATCCATGCAGCCGCGGCAGCTTAGGCCAGATTTGCTTAGCGGTAAGTCCGATATTACTTTCCTTCATTGGAGGTTGGTAGCTTCTATCATATGCTTTACCGTAACCTCCTTGTAGCAAGCACACGAGTCACCTATCTCAACATCCACAAGGGTACCTGGCGGTCTTTGGTCCTAAACATAATTGATCACATTGAGATCGACGACAGACCACTCCTCCTCCAGATCACTCCTCCAGTAATCTCGACATACGAACCTTCCGAGGGGCCAACATCGACTCGGATCACTACCTTGTTGTTGCCAAGGTACGAAAGAGGATATTAAGAATGCTTAGGAGTCGAGTAGGAAGTAAGTTTGACGTCGGAAAGCTACAATCGCAAGAGACTGCCAGAATCTTAGCGTCTCCTTCAGGCTCTCTCAAAATCCGCCCACAGCAGCACAACCAATACAGCAGGAATGGGCGCATTGTCAGAGCGCCGTTAGAGTCGCTGCCTCAGAGGTGCTGGGTTTCAAACCCCTGGTTCGATGAACAATGCGAACAAGCCCATGCAGCAAAATAAGAGGCATATAAAGCCTCGCTGCAAAGTCGGACGAGAGCTGCTCGCGAAATCTATGAGTAGAAAAGAAGAGATGAACACACGCTTCTCAGAAGAAAGAAGAGAGAACACGGAAAGCGTGAGATCGAGGAGATGGAGAGATGCTTCCGCAGGAATGACGCCCGGAAGTTTTACAATAAGGTAAAACGAACATGCCATGGCTACAAGGCCAGAGCCGCGGCCTGCAGAGTCCACGTTCAACACCATATCATTGAAATTAAACTGAATCAACTTAATGATGAGTTCACTCCTGGACCCGATGGTGTCCCCGCCATATTATTAAAAAAATGTTCCTTCATTTTCTCCGTCCCGCTCGCAAAATTATTCAACTTATCCCAGTCCCTTGGAGAATTTCCCCAGGTATGGAAAACCGCCTTCATAACTCCTATTCACAAAAAAGGTCCAAAGAGTGATGTTAACAACTACCGCCCCATCGCAAAACTCTCACATATACCAAAACTTTTCGAAAGCATCTTGTTAGACACTCTAAGTTTCCATTGCATGTCTCTAATCTCCTCAAATCAACATGGATTCCTCAAATCCAGGTCTACAACCACAAACCTTGTCGAATTCGTGTCCTTCACCCTCTCAGCATTAGAGAATGGAAACGAAGTCGACGTCATTACAACCGACTTCAGTAAAGCGTTTGACAAAATATCTCACAATCTAATACTCTTCAAACTGTCTGCCCTAGGCTTTGAACCCACTGCGCTGAAGTGGATATCTTCATATTTAAAAAACCATTTCTATAGTGTTCGCTTTAGATCTGCCTTTTCTAACCCTTTCTTAGCCTCTTCCGGCGTTCCCCAAGGTAGCCACCTAGGTCCACTTCTTTTCATTCTTACCATAAACGACATTGAGATAATCATCAAACATTCCCATCTCTCACTGTACGCCGACGACACCAAGTTCTTTAAGACCATTTCCTCGCTACAAGACTCTTCCCTTATTCAATCCGATCTCAATAGCTTTTCTACCTGGTGTTCCAAAAATTGCTTGGAGCTTAACATTTCCAAGTGCCAATCTATCACCTTCTCACGCAAACGTGTCCAATCCTCTCCTCGTCTCTACTTTCTCCACAACCATCCAATTTCTACCGTTAAGGTTATCCGCGATCTTGGCATACTATGTGACCAAGAGCTCAATTTCCGCGCACATATCGACGATAAAAGCAAACTCTGCACTCGGTTTCGTGAAGCGCTGGTCTAAAGAATTCTCCAATCCCTACGTGACTCGATCCCTCTATATTACCTTCGTTCGCCCTCTTCTTGAATACGCATCGCAAGCGGGGCCCCCTTATCAACAAACCCACATTTCTAGAATCGAGAGCATCCAGCGTCGATTCCTCCGCTTCGCTCTTCGAGGTCTGCACTGGCAAAATCCTTTGCTCTTACCACCCTATCAAGGCCGACTCAAACTAATAAATCTGAATACGTTGGAGGATAGAAGAAGGGTAGCTGACATCCTCTTCATTCATAAACTCCTAACAGGTACCATTGATTGCGCCAACCTCTACAACTCTATATCCCTTAACACTAACCCTCGTAATACTCGCAATTACCCGCACCTCTTATGACTCCAATGAACCCATCTCCCGTATGCTGGGAAGTGTTAATTCGAACACTAACTTCGATTTCAACCTCAGCACTCCATGCCTAAAACTCCGACTTCTCGGTATCCCCCCCTTCTCACTTCCATAGTTCCCTAATCGCGCCCCCCTCTCCCGTTCTTGTTAGTCAGTTAAGTTAGAATTAAGAATGTTAGCTTGAATTAAGCTTAATAAATGGGGGTATTGGCCCCCACGAAAATTAAATTAAATTAAAAATGGAGAACTGGTAGTAGAATCACAGTCGATGCTGAGGATTTGGAAAGATCACTTCTGCAGACTGTATAACGGCGGTGACAGGGAAGATACCGCTGTCAGGCAGAACGATCTATTCGTAATGGACGACGATGTAAGAGAATTCCGTCCACCCGACCTAGACGAAGTCAAAATAGCGATATCGAGACTTAAGTCTAATAAGGCCGCGGGCGCAGACGGCCTGCCTGCTGACCTTCTTAAGGCGGCTGGAGACGAGCTGGTAAGGTGCATGCACCATTTCATTTGCAAGGTATGTTCAGAGGAAAGCATGTCCGATGAATGGAATCTCAGCATCGTTTGCCCGGTCCATAAGAAAGGAGACCCCTATAACTGCGCCAACTATAGGGGAATAAGTCTCCTTAACATCGCATATAAAATCTTCACGCCTGAAACCGTTGGTGGATAACCCGATCGGCTCTTATCAGTGTGGTTTCAGGCCAGGTAAATCCACAATAGACCAAATATTTACGCTACGGCAGATCTTGGAGATCTTTTCGTCGATTTAAAGGCTGCATATGACAGCGTGTATAGAGATGAGCTATACAGAGCCATGTCTAGTTTTAACATCCCTGCCAAACTCGTCCGACTGTGCAGGATGACAATGGAGAATTCTCACTGCTCCATTAAGGTCGGTAATAAGCAAACCGAGACCTTTGATGTTAAAAAAGGATTTAGGCAAGGTTACGCGCTGTCATGCAACTTTTTCAACATCGTGCTTGAAAAGATCGTGCAAGAGTCACTGGCCAACACAAGAGGTACGATTTATTCCAAGTCTACTCAATTCCTTGCGTACGCCGACGACATTGACGTGATTGGAAGGACACAGCGAGACGTCAATGAGGCCTTTGTAAGCATTGAGGTAGAAGCGGCTAAGATGGGTCTCAAGGTTAATGAGGGTAAAACCAAATATCTGCTTTCATCTAAAAGAGACGGACAACACCGACGTATTGGCCTGAACGTCACCATAAGCGGATATAACTTTGAAGTGGTCAAGGAATTCGTCTACCTTGGCTCACTTATGACCAGCGACAACAACACCAGCGCTGAGATAAAACGCAGAGTCACTCTTGCCAACCACTGTTTCTTTGGGATCAAGAGGCAATTGAGAAGTAGAGCCGTCTCTCGGAAAACCATGGTGATACACCTTGATCATCGCAGTCCTCCTTTACGGCGCAGATGGTTGGACCTTAACTTAAGCGGATGAAGATGCCCTTGGTCGTTTCGAGACTATCTGCGCACTATCTACGGTCCCGTTTGTTCATACGGTGTATGGAGGAGAAGATTTAACGAAGAACTGTACGGGTTGTACAGCGAAATCGGCCTGGCGCGACATCTAAGAATACAGCGTCTAAGGTGGCTAGGCCACGTAGAGCGCATGGAAAATACAGCTCCGACCCTAAGAGTCTTCGAAGCCACCCCGGAAGGAAGGCGCGGCAGAGGACGGCCGTATCTACGCTGGCGCATGCAGATGGAAGGGGACCTTAACCAACTGGGCGTGTCGCGCTGGAGACGCTTGTTGGTTGAGGCCCAGGTTCACCACGCACTGTAGCGCCACCTAAGTAAGTAAGTAAGTATTGGGGTTTTTAAATTGATAAGGGTTGGAAGACTGAGTGTGCTTGACCCTAGCCTTGCGAGTTGGCCGGCCGTGCAGTTTCCTGGAATACCCTTATGCTCGGGAGCCTACAGTAGTTTCATGTTGAGCTATTCAGCCATCTCTTTTAGAGATAGGCGGTAGTTGAGAGCTGTTTTGATTTGTGAGCAGATTGCCTATCTGTGCAAATATTCTTTGCGGATATTACATTGATTCTGAGCCATGCGAGGGCCTCCGTTACTGCTGTTATTTCCGTTTGGTACGCCCTGCCGTGCTTTGGGATTCTTAGTGATAGGCTGAGATTAAGTTCCTTGCATTAGACTTCAATTCCTACACACATCTTACAGAGAGATATTGAGCTCTTCGTTATGAAACTTCCTTCAGCCCATTCCTCACGGGATGGAAAGATAACTTCGAAGTTCTTGATGAACACGTTTTGCGGGATGGTGTAGTGCGTGTCCTTTGTGTAGTGTTGGCCATTTGCCTATGCTACCGGACCGTAGGGCCGCGCAGGCAGTAACCTGTTTGCTGAAGAGGTCCAATGTTGGGAGATGTAGTGGAATATAGTAGATGGGGTGGGGTGTGGGGATCGATCTAATCGCACCACTAATGCAAATGCTGGCCGATGTTTGCACTCTCTCCAGAAGGTTGCGATGGACTCCCTCATCAAGAGCAGTCCACCAAACTGCGACTACGTACAGAAGGATTGCATAATACTAGGTTGGAAACCCCACTTTTTGCCCACCACTTTCTTGCAACAGTACACTGCAAATGGTAAGTGTGTTGCCGTGACACACTAAAGTGTGTGTTTTCATTGTAGTCATTCTTCATGTAATTTAAAGCGTGTTATTATAAGGGAAATTCCGAAATACGAGTATATGCAATCTTGCCATGATGTTATGGTTAACACACTGGACTCCCAGTTTGTTTCTTGATTGATTGAATTCATTTTTCTTTTTTTAGCGAGGCAACATCATGATTATCATGCCATCCGGCTCGAAGGACAAATGTAGAATGGGAAGGGAGAAGTTGGGATTTGAACTCGGATCAGTGAGTTGAGAGTCCAGCATTTAGTTGGGAAATTTGCCTTTTTTTTTTTATTGGTTGATTCAAAGTGTGTTAATTATTAATAAGTGTGTCGCTGTAACACACTTTAGTTGTCTTTAGGGTTTTTATTCATGACACGCAATAGAGCGTGTTATAATTTAAACACGAATAAGTGTCTCAGTTTTAAGGATCAAACATGTTAAGTGACACACTTAATCATAAGATGTGTCGAATGACACACTTGCTGCGTGTTGTTTAATATACTAACATTTGCAGTGTAGAGAGCAGTGGTTGTTTTCTTGATACGATCAAGAATGTTGGGTTTCCTGTTAAGGATTAGGCCAAGGTATTTTGGCTAATCTTTGATTACCAGTTGGGTTGCTCCCAGCCTCGATGGGTTGAAGGGTGGGATTTTGTATTTATTGGTGAAACAAGTTTAGATTTTTTAACACTAATTTGACAAGAATTGCAGAGCGGACTACAGCATCCGGCCAGGTTTTATGTCAGTATCATGAGAGCGCGGTGAATGCTAAATGCTTCCGTATGGCTCTGTGAATTGGCGGCTGAACCCGTACAAAACTCACCTGATCCATGAGCTGAAGGTTAACGACAAACAACAAAAAAAAATTATCGAATTTGGGACGATACCAAACCACATGAGATCCAAGAGCGTTCAATGCATCCCGAAAAAGTCACTGTTTGGTGTGGATTTCGGGCTGAGTTATGGCAGTATTTTTCCTCCTTCTCATGAAGAGAACGACATCAGTCTTGAGGGGATTAGCACTTAGCGCTGTCTGTGCTTTGAGACCGACAGCAGGGATAAAGAATGAGATACCAAACTTTCGTACGTCTGCCCGTTGATCCCCGCAGGGGTTGGTTGTTGCTTTTGTAATTAAAGCGGCCCCTAGACGCCTAATAATATTGTGCAATATTTGATATTGCACAATACTATTGTTCGTCTGTAGATAATATTGCAAGATTGTGCGATATATTGCGGAAAATCAAAACGCTTTTGACTTTTAATACAAATATAAGCGGTCAACTAAATTATTGGGAAAAATATTGAACCGTCTGGGGCAGCAAGCCAATAAAATTGTGCAATATTTTGCACAATAATATTGAGCGTCTACAGGCCGCTTTAAAAACGATGCTTTTGACTTAAGAGTCAAGACGTCGGAACAAGGCAGAATGACATAGTCAAGACGCCGTCAAACCGAAACGCGTTCGTAGGGGCTAGTTGTCAAAATGCCTGTCAAAGCCAAAAGATTGGTATCTCATTCTTTATCCCTGCCGACAGTCGCTAAGCATGGGTCGACAGAGAGAGAGCCATCATAGGCTTGGTCATAGGCTTGGGCTTCCAGAGACATTGAGAGCATCGAGCAGATAGTCGACAACAGTAAACTAAGAGTTTCCGCTTTAGACTGCGTAAAGGTACCATCAGATTTTCTGAGTGCATCTAGCTTTGTCGATTTTCCTCGTTTGACGACTTTATCACCTTGCTAGTCGCATTCAGAGATTTGATCTTCGCAGAAGGTCTCATTGGAATCATATTTCGATTAACGAATAAGCTTTTTGTATTCCTTTTGCGAGGACGCCGTGGCGCAGTGGGTAGTGTCTTGGACTCTGTCGCACGATGAGCGAGTTCAGATCCCGATTACAGCAACGCCATCGAATGTTTATTTCCGGCGTTCCTCCTCGGTGGGGTACTGGCAAAACCTCCTTTAGTATACTTGCCGGAAAAAAGCTTCTCCACTCACGCCGTTCGGAATCGGCGTTAAACTGTAGGTCCCTCTCACTTGTGGGAAAAATAAATCGCGCACAACATGGGTAATTGAGAGAAGCATGGCTCTGATCGTTCATGGGCTGTAACGTCATCAAAGAAGAAGAAGGTTCCCTTTGCTTGGACCGATACTTATTTCAGTCATCTTTCGAATTCGATTTGAGTGATCTATTCAGGAGGCTTCTGGTTTCCGTGCGAAGACTTTGAAGCTCGACATTCCGCCAGGAAGGTTTTCTGACAGGACAAGCGAGTTCAAAACATTTGGGGATGGCGCTACTCAGGTTGTGAACAGCATCCTCTACCAATTGTTTCGTTCTGAGTTTAATAGGGTTCGAGTGGATTTGTCAAGCTCCTCTCTAAACCGTATCTAGTCCGCCTTCCTCGGATTCTGCTTGGGTTGCGAGGGGGAGATCTCACAACTCAATTGGAATTCGACATATCCGTGATCTGACAGCGTAACATCTGGTACGACTCGTCAGTTAGTAATGGCCTCACATATCTGATAGACAGGGTTAGGTCAATATTTCTGACTTCACCGTACTCTACAACTGCCTTGGATGTAGTGTCTATTAGCGAAACTTCCAGAGAAAATCCCTAAGGAATCAATGGCAATTAATCTCATTTACGGACTACTCAACATCCACATAAGCAAAAACACGATGCTCAGACAACCAAAAATTCAGTTGTAACACCTGAGGTGAAAGTTCACTGCTACAAGTGCAAAGCACCAGGTTTCGTCCGTTCAAATTGTCCCAACGGTAAGGATCTGGCAAAAGGACAAGCCGCAGTATCCTTCAATCGCATGAAAACAACATTGGGCGCAGATCTGCCAACACTTACAATTGCGTCACATGGCGAATATGGATAAGCATACGCAGACACTGCAGCAAGAATAAGTGTTGCGGGCAGACAACTATTCCTGCACCTGCTCGAAAAAAACACTAAATTTCGGAGACTTTAAACCCATTAGTGATAGCCTGGCTGTGATCCGCATCAGAGGCAGATTTTATAACATCAGCCTTATATGTGCACACGCCCCTACCGAAGAGGCTGAAGACCCTATCAAGGAGGACTTCTATGACCTCCTGGACAACGCTTACGTAGCTTGTCCGGAGTACGATGTTAAAATCGTACTCGGGGCTTCAACGCCAAAAGCGGTAAGGAGAACACCATTGGCGGAGTGATCGGAAAGCACAGCATCCACGCTACAACAACAGATAACGGCTTCTGACTCACGGACTTTGCGACAGCTCGTAATGCGGTGATAAGTAGCACAAGATTCCCTCGCAAGCGAATCCACACAGCAACCTGGCGATCCCTGGACGGTCGAACCGCCAACCAAATCGACCATGTGCTCATTGACGCAAGACCCTCGTCAAACATCCTGGATGTGCGAACATTCAGGGTGGCAAATGTCGACTCTGACCACTTCCTCGTAGCAGCAAGATTCAGAGCTCGACTGTTCAATGAAAGAAAACTGCACCAGGCCACCAGTAGGAGGTTCGACATTGGGCACCTGAGCACACCGGAGGTTACCAGAGTCTACAGAGAGCAGCTAAGCGAAAGACTCTACAGTATGCCTACGTCGAACACAAATGCCAATAATATGTCGGTGCATTGCCGCTCAGCCATTCAGGAAGTAGCCGAAACCAAATTAGGATACCTACCACCCCCGTCAAGAAACCCGCGGTATGATGGCGAGTGTGAGCAGAAAAAGGCAGCAGCCGACGAGGCGTACCAAGAGGCGCTGCAGAGGAAAACCAGGGCAGCGCAAGAAGAGTATCGAGCCAGAAGAAGAGAGGAGAAAAAACTACTGCTACAAAAGAAGAGAATCTTCGCAGCCTTCCAGCTCAAGGATATGGAGGAGTCTTGGGATAAACATAAACACGAGCCTCTTACAAGAAAGCCAAAGGTCTTGCAGGAGGCTTCAAAAAGGGCACCCAGGCTCTTCGAAACTGCGAGGGTAATCTTGTCACCGACCCGGGAATAGTGGATGTATTTAAGCAGTATTTCCAGCAGCTGCTTAACGAGCATGACCAAGAGAGAGTGGTAGGTAGATGGCTTGCCATCAGAGCTCTTCAAGGCTGGCGGCGATGTTCTGGTAGGAAGCAGGCACCAGATCATCTGCAGAATTTGGGAAGATGAAAGCATGCCCGACGACTGGAATACCAGCTCTATATGCCCCATCCACAAAAAAGGCGATCCTAGCTCTTGCAAGAACTATAGAGGTATATCCATGCTCAATGTCGCATACAAGATCCTGTCTAGCTTATTGTGTGAACGTCTGAAACCATTTTGCACCGCACTAATCGGCAGCTACCAGTGCGGCTTCCGGCCCGACAAATCAACTATAGACCAAATTTTCATACTTCGACAAATCCTGGAAAAGACCAACGAGTTTCGAATCGATACACACCATCTTTTCATCGATTTCAAAGCCGCATACGACAGCATTCATCGTGAAGAACTGTTTGGTGCGATGGCCGAATTCGGGATCCCGGTAAAACTGATCCAGTTGTGTCGCGCTACGCTAAAAAGATGGCGATGCACCGTGCAATTCGGTTCTAGGACCTCGGAACCATTCGAAACATGCACCGGATTTCGGCAGGGAGATGCGCTGTCATGTGACTTCTTCAACCTGGTGCTGGAGCAGATAGTGCGACGGGCAGGCGTCAATAGGGAAGACACTATCATCTACAAGTCCATTCAGCTGCTAGGATACGCGGATGATATTGACATCATCACGTGTTCTCGCCGTAACGAGTTGGTCTTAAGGTCAATGAGGACGAAATGAAGTACATGCTGTCAAGCAAGAACCAATCCGTCGCTCACCAACTGGGACAAAATAAACAATTGACAGCTACAATTTCGAGGTAGTTAAGGAGTTTGTCTACCTCGGGGCAAATGTAAATTCCACAAATGACACCACAGTGGAGATCCGGCATAGAACAGCCCTTGTCAACCGCTGATACTTCGGCTTATCCAAACAACTTGGTCGAAACTCCTTACTCGAAAGACCAAAGTCATGCTTTACAAAACGCTCATACTGCCAGTTTTGCCAGTACGGAGCCGAAAGCTGGACGATATGCAGGACAGCGGAGCTGATTTTGGGTTCTTTCGAAAGAAAAATTCTGCGCCGGATATTTGGTCCTGTCTGTGAGGAAGGTCAGTGGAGGAAAAGACACAACCGCGAACTCTACAAGCTATACAAAGATGTGGATATAGTCCGGAAGGCAAAGATCCGTCGACTACATTGGCTCGGCCACATTTAGCGTATAGACATCAACGCTCCAGCTAAGAGGGTTTTCGACTCCGAGCCTCCCGGTTCGAGAAGAAGAGGAAGATGAATTCACTCCTGGACCCGACGGTCTCCCTGCTTCTTTGGTGGCATTACAGCCCATGAAGGACCAGAGCCAAGCTTCTCTCAATCACCCATGTTGTGTGTGATTTATTTTTCACCCAGGTGAAAGGGACCTACAGTTTAATGCCGATTCCGAACGGCGTGAGTCGAGAAGCTTTTTCATGGCAAGTTTACTACGGGGGGTTTTGCCAGTACCCCGCCGAGGAGGAAAGTCGCGAAATAAACATTCGATGGCGTTGGTGTTATCGGGATCCGAACTCGCTCATCGCGCGCCAGAGTCCAACACGTCCAACACACTAACCACTGCACCACGGCGCCCTCACTATATTCATAAAAAAGTGCTCCTCAACCCTCTCTTCCCCTCTCTCGAAAATCGTCAATTTATCCCAATGTTTGGCCGAATTCCCCCAGTTATGGAAAACCTCTTAGATAACCCCTATACACAAAAAAGGGCCGAAGATAGATATCAACAATTATCGTCCCATTGCCAAACTGTCACATATACCCAAACCCTTCGAGTGCATTTTGTACGAAATCTTAAGTTTTCGCTGCAAGTCTCTAATTTCCCCTAGACAACACGGTGTCCTCAAATGTAGATCTACAACCACAAATCTTATTGAATTTGTGTCCTCTACCCTCTTGGCCTTAGAGAATGGCAATGAAGCCGACGTTATTTCTACCGATTTCAGTAAAGCTTTTGATAAAATTTCCCACAGACTAATAGTCTTCAATCTGTCTTCCCTAGGTTTCGATCCCATTTCCGTGAAGTGGACATCTTCTTACTTGAACAATCGCTATTATAGTGTTCGCTTCAGATCTGCCTTTTCTAAACCTTTTCTGGCTTCCTCCGGTATCCCCCAAGGTAGCCACTTAGGTCCTCTTTTTTTCGTCCTTACCATAAACGATATTGAAATGGTGATCAAACATTCCCACATCTCACTATATGCCGATGATACCAAGTTCTTTAGGAGTATTACCTCCAGTCATGACCCTTCCCTAATCCAATAAGATCTCAATAGTTTTTCCACCTAGTGTTCCAAAAACTGCTTGGAACTCAACATTTCCAAATGCCAATCCATTACTTTTTCACGTAAACGAATCAAACCTCCTCCCCGTCTCTACTTTCTAAATAATCAGCCCATTGCCACCGTTCAGGCTATCCGGGATCTTGGCGGTATTATGTGACCAGGAGTTAAATTTTCGGACACATATCGACGAGATAATCCGAAAAGCTAATTCAGCACTCGGCTTCGTAAAGCGATGGTCTAAAGAATTCTCCAACCCCTACGTTACCCGTTCTCTCTACACAACCTTTGTCCCATCTGGAATACGCATCTCAGTCAACAAACCCACATTTTTAGTATCATAAGCATCCAATGCCGATTCCTACGTTTTGCACTTCGAAGTCTCCCTGGAATAATCCTTTGCTCCTACCACCCTATCAAGACCGCCTTAAATTAATCAACATGAACACGTCGGAGGAAAGAAGAACTCTGTCTGACATTCTCTTCATCCATCGACTCCTTTCAGGTACCATTGATTGCACTACCCTCTATGACTCTGTCTCTAACCCTCGCAATGTACGTAATCCCCGTCTCTTCTATCTACCCACCCCCGCACCGCTTATGGCTCCAATGAACCCATTCCTCGTATGCTGAGAAGTGTTAACTCAAATCCTTATTTCGACGTCAACCTCAGTACTCCATGCTTAAGAACCCGTCTGTTTCATTACGCCCCCTTCCCCCACCATCCTTAGCTTCTAAGTTAGATTAAGTTAGATTAAGTCAGATTAAGTTGGCTTGAATTACTTACTTACTTTGATGGCGCTACAGTTCGGGGTGAACCAGGGCCTCAACCAACAGGCCTCTCCAGGCGGCCCGATCTTTGGCCAGCCGCTTCCAGTGCCGCACGCCCAGATGGTTGAAGTCCTTTTCCACCTGTGCGCGCCACCTTAAATGCGGTGGTCCTCTGCTGCGATGTCCTTCGGGGTTGGAGTCGAAGACTCTTCGGGCCGGAGCGCTGATGTCCATTCACTCTACATGGCTTAGCCATCTTAGACGCTCGATCCGAAGACGTCTAACCAGGCCGATGTCGCTGTACAGCCCGTACAGTTCTTGGTTGAATGTCCTCCTCCATTCTCCGTTTACACAAACGGGACCAAAGATTGCACGCAGAATTTTCCTCTCGAAACGTCCAAGAGCCTCTTCATCCGCTTTTGACAACGTCCAAGCCTCAGCGCCGTAGAGGAGGACCGGGATGATTAAGGTTTCGTAGAGGGAAACCTTAGTTTTTCGAGAGAGGACTCTACTACTCAATTGCCTCTTGAGCCCGAAGAAGCAGCGATTGGCAAGAGTTATTCTGCGTTTTATCTCAGCGCTGGTGTCGTTGCTGCTTGTCACTATCGAGCCAAGGTAGACGAAGTCCTTGACTACTTCAAAAATATAGCTGCCGAAGGTGACGTTCTGACCAAGACGTCGGTGTTGTGCCTCTTTCTTGGAGGACAGCATATATTTGGTCTTGTCCTCATTTACCCTTAGACCCACTTTAGTCCCTTCTGCTTCAATGCTTACGAACGCCTCATTGACGTCTCGCTTTGTCCGTCTAATAACGTCAATGTCATCTGCGTAGGCAAGCAATTGTGTGGACTTTAAGTAGATCGTACCTTTTGTATTGGCCGCAGAGTCCCGCACGATCTTTTCAAGAATAATGTTGAAGAAATCACATGACAGTGCGTCACCCTGTCTAAAACCCTGTTTAACATCATAGGGTTCGGCTGGTTCACCTCCGACCTTAATGGAGCAGCGAGAGTTCTCCATAGTCATCCTGCACAGTCTGACGAGTTTGGCAGGAATGTTTAAACATGACATGGCTCTGTATAGCTCGTGTCTATAAACAATGTCATGTATGTATGTATGTTGGCGTTACAGCCCATGAAGGACCAGAGCCGAGCTTCTCTCAGTCACATATGTTGTGTGTGATTTAATTTTCCCATAGGTGAAAGGGACCTATAGTTTATTGCCGGTTCCGAACGGCGAATTTCGAGAAGCTTTTCAAGACAATTTTACTACAGGGGTTTTGTCAGAACTCCGCTGAGGAGAAACACCGTGAAAACACGTTCGATGACATGGCTGTGTCGGGATTCGATCCCGTGTCATCAGCGTCAGAGGCCAACACACTACCTACTGCGCCACGGTGCTCTCACACTGTCATACGCGGCTTTAAAGTCGACGAAAAGATAGTGCGTGTCGACCTGGAATTCATGGGTCTTGTCCATGATCTGCCGTAGTGTGAATATTTGGTCTATCGTGGATTTTCCTGGCCTAAACCACACTGGTAGGAACCTATCTGTTTGTCCACGAACGGTTTCAGGTACTTACACAGTACGGCAGAGAGGATCTTGTACGCGATGTTCAGGAGGCTTATCTCTCTGTAATTGGCGCAGTCATAGGGGTCTCCTTTCTTATGGACCGGGCAAACGATACTGAGATTCCATTCATCGGGCATGCGTTCTTCCGACCATATCTTGCAGATGAGTTGGTACATGTTCCTGACCAGCTCATCGCCAGCTGCTTTAAACAGTTCCGCGGGGAGTCCGTCTGGTTCAGCAGCTTTATAAGACTTAAGTTTCGATATCGCTATCTTAACATCGTCTAGGTCGGGTGGACGGGATTCTCCTTCGTCTTCATCCATTGTGAATGGTTCGCTCTTTCTGACGGCGGCATTTTGACTATCATCGCCGTTATACAGTCTGCAGAAGTGGTCCTTCCACACTCTCAGCATCGACTGTGAATCACAGTTTTTCATCCACTTTTTGCCTGGCCCATCCCATTGCACATCGTGGAGCGCGGTAAGGTCTGCCTAATAGCAGTCCAATGAGTTGACCAGTTGTTCGGCTGCACCTGGTCT
Source organism: Eumerus sabulonum (assembly GCA_951905685.1). NCBI lineage: Eukaryota > Metazoa > Arthropoda > Insecta > Diptera > Syrphidae > Eumerus > Eumerus sabulonum. Next base: position 10,169,011 of record OX645061.1, on the reverse strand, counting down.
GTTTAGGGACCTAACGTTCCAGGTGCAGATCCGTAATTCGTTTCCTTTTTGACGTTTGCGGGGTCGTCGTTACGGTCGTAATCCGTCCGTATCCGAGGCTATTGGTTGTTTCCGAACAAGTTTGAATTAAGCCCAATAAATGGGGGTGTTTGCCCCCGCGAAAGTTAAATTAAATTCATTTACAGATGATGTTGGAGCGAAATGTACACAAGTATGTCGACGCATGTTTTATCTGTTCGAAAGCCTATCCCAGGTCAGGGCTGGTAATCAGTAGTAAACAACCATCATGACATATGATAACCCGATTTTCAGGAACTATACAACAAGAAAGTAAACATTCACGCTTTCGGCACACGCGACATTTTTCAACACCTCTGCCTACCTAGATACCGCATACTGTGCATACCTGTCATACCTATAGATTGCTATCTTCTCTATTAATTTTGGCAATTTTTTCCCTCAAAAGACTTAAAAGACTTCTTCTTCTGACCAGTAATCAACTGAATACTATACGTCAAAACGGAATTTAGATCACTAGCTGAGGGTCAAAGTGATTCGCCGGAAGTAAAAGAAATCCACGCAGATAGACAAACTCAAGCTGCTCATTCACGCTACTTTGTATATAATATACAAAACAAGTAGTTAACGATTTGCAATTGTTGATAGTGTTGACTTTCGAGCTGAACTCTGTTCCAATTTTAAATGATGACATGAAACGTTGTATTAATCGGTAGCTCGTCATGCGTAAGGCACACAATCAAAGTGCCTTGATGAAAACTATCTATCCTTGAGCTCAATCGTAGAATTTTAGGTCTTTGCGCCATGTTTTATTCGCTCCTGTCCTTGACTGAATTTTTAAAATTAATTTTTGAACACACAAAACTCAAATGCAATGCCCTTCACCCATATTTTTCTTTTCGAATTTAACGGTAAGTTTGAAAAAAAAACATTATCTTTACCGGAATCCGAGCTCCATTTGCAACTATAATCACCAATATTAGGGTCACAAATGTCACCCAACGATAGGGTAACATCGTTATATCTTTTATCACAGCACTGCTATTCGCCCAATTAACCAGAAACCTCCGCCGTTGAGGCGATACTTCCAAAAACTAAGCTCGACTCGAATATGCGATTCCGCACAAGTCACCAAACACAAGTCTCTTTGTTAGTCGCGTCTCTTATCGCGTACCGATTTCAAAATGAAATGGACGTCTTTTGAACTTTATCACTGGCTCTTTCGATTTCAATTCCGATTTTGATCGTCGTTTTTGCTTTTGTACACACTTAACTTGAGGTCTTCACTTTTAAAGGTTTTCATTATCATCACAGTTCGATGGGTTTAGAAAGCGTTTCTCATCGCACAATATTCATTGCGTACGGGTATCGACCGTTTACACTGAACGTGAGATGAGGACGAACGATTGTCTGACTGGAAGATGATAAGAAACCTCCAATTCGATTCGTCGGATACCGTGAGATCGAGAGGGATAACACAGGCAACGAGAGACAGATAGAGGGGATTAGAACGAGCTTCCGAACGCGGCAATCGTTGACTTGCGAATAATCCGTCGATCGAGGGAATCGGAAGAGCTAACCGGCTCGTTGTCCGTCTAAGAATGACAAGAAACTGAGGATCTCTTATTTATAAAACGAGGCAAGAGACTTTTGACCCATTTTGAGGGAATGTTGGGGCCGCACTAACACCACGTACGGCAATAGTGTCGCCGTATACATTCGTATGTGTAGGAATCATTGTAATAGGGATCTGGGAATATACGACCGTTACAATGGTTTTAATTTTCATTTGGAATCATCGAATCACTTATGTACGGGTACATACACTTGGCTATAGTCGACGAATGGCTTGGGCGATGGACGACAGATGACGCCAGGCCCATGTGCCAGTGTGTTGGAATAAGTGGCGGCATTTGTTGCATGCCGTTTGTGGTGCTTCATCCTCGACCAGGGTGGCATGGAGTGTACGAGTAATTACCATTCATATGGATATCGTCGTTCCTCATCACCCCTTACTGGTGGGACTGGGAATTACACAATTTGCGTGCTTTGCGGCCGTTTTCGAGTCATTTTCTGTTCTTCAATTGATCGGATCGTGTATTGTTTTCGGCAGAGCCACTTAAGGGTTTTGATGTCACTTATACAGTGTGGCGGCTAATTGCTAGATGAGACAACAAGGCGGTTCGTTCGTGTCGTACTTTTACCCACTTTCGTTTTTAATTTCAACCAGAAATGCAGGTCATCAATTAAATTGATAGATTTGCGTTGTGCAATACAATTGTGGAGTATCTGGGTTGATACTATGTTAAACGGGTACGGGGAGGATGAAAACAATTGACTGATGAAGGTTCTTTGTGTCTGGCCGACTAATCGGAAGTAAACTACCCAAATGAGTCAGCTGGAAGACAACAAATTAGTTAATTGGTCCTCTCCTATGAGATAGTAATATATGTATCTTAAGCTTCAGTTTAACTGTAAATTGAGACGGACTTGTCTTTAATTCAGTAATTTTCAGTTTGACACTATCCAAAACCGTTTGTGTTCCAATGCACTTCAATTCATTAATGGAACAGTACAACATCTCATTAACACTCTGAGCATATCTAATTGGATTCATCTAAAATTGGATCATCTGCCACATCATTTTCTGTGTTTCGAACGAACTTTTGTTGGCAGTAATGTGTCCGATAGCATCCTAATGGCATCCAGTGCACATTACTCTATATGTATGTACATACACCCTCCGGGGGGAGACATTTATTAATTATTGATTTTTATCTAAGTAGGTTTGGTGTTAATTGGTTCTTACAGCAATGCTTATTGTGCAATCTATAAATGTATCTGCACTAACAGCATTTCAAGCGTACGTTTTAACGTTCTAGAGTCGTGTCGAGGGGCGTGAACGCATATCAAGCTGATGTTCCCGAAGATAGCTTTGATGCGGATTGTTATGAGGCGTTTGCTCACATGCCGAAAGCTTAGGACTCTTTGCCTAAGTTTGTTCTCCTTGTAGCAGTTCCATAGTATATGTCACAGTTTTTCATACTCGTTTTACCCGGTCATAGCAGCTTAGGGTAGGGGTAGCATCTGCCGGCCGATGCTGGCCCGGCAAAAAGCGAGTAAGAGCCTCTTCAGCCGAACACCTTGCAGCTCTGCTAGTCAGATCCTACTTCCACCTCCTCGTGGTACCTACCACCTGGACATTTCCTTGCAAGGGAAGTTACTGACGGAAGAGGCCGAATGACGAGTATCCTGCGCCACCAAACAAGATTAGTGTCGGTTGGGCTACGGTCTAGCAAACCATTACCGAAAAACCACATATTGCTCAGACCCAAAAAACGGCTTCGGATAATCAAATGGAACGGATCTGTGTATGTTGACGGCCCTTTTAGAAAACAAAAAACAAACAAGGACCTTCGGTTCTGTACGTGGAATGTTAGGTCCCTAAACAGACCATATGCGGACATAACCACCATACACGAAATGCGATGGGCAAAAAGCGAATGAAAAACTGCGACATCTACTACGGTGACTGCTATAGGCAGAGAGAGGACAGAGACTATTTGAATGCTGAGGTGGACTAGGGCATAAAGTCCTTAGCTTTTAGTATGTGAGTGAACGCCTTATAACGATCCGCATCAAGACAAAATTTTGTAACATCAGCCTTATATGTATGTGTCCATGCCACCACAGAAGACAAGGATGACTAAATCAAAGATGATTTCTATGATCTCCTCCTAGACAGAACATACGCCAAATGCCCCAGCTATGATAATCATACTAGGAGATTTTAACGCTAAGCTAGGTAAAGAAAGTATCTTTGAACGAGTCATCGACAAACACAGCCTACATGACACCACATCCGATAACAGAGACAAACTGATCGACTTCGCCACGGGGAGTAGTCTTCTTTTAGCTGGCGGTCTTTTGATCAATCGACCACCAACCAGACTGATCACATCGCGATCGACGTCAGACACTCCTCCACTATTCTTGATGTTCGGACTTTTCGAGGAGCGAACATCGACTCAGACCACTATCTTGCAGAAGCCAAGCTACTATCGCCAGAGATCGCCAGTGCCTTTGCCAACCGCATCTCCCTCTACCTCTCCGATACACCTCAATCCTCCACTCAGTCAGTAGAGCAAACAAGCCCTGAAGAGCACAGCAACGGAAGTGTTGGGCCTTAAAGCTACACCACGACGAAACACCTGGTTCGATGACGAGTGTAGAAGGATACATGCAGAAAAGCAGGAGGCATACAAAGCTTCACTACACATAAAAATAAGAGCGGCTCGTGAGCTCTACGAGCTTAAAAGAAGGGAGGAACATAAGCTTCTCAAGAAAAAAAAGAAAGGGCATGAGAAGCGGGCGATTGAACGCTTTGAGAGGTGCTATTGCAGGCACGACGTTCGAAGATTTTATCAACGGATGAAACGAATGAATGTCTCAAGGCTATAAAGCCCGAACGGAGGCCTGTAAGGATGAGAACGGACACCTAGTAGTAGAATCGCAGTCGATGCTGAGAATTTGGAAAAACCACTTCTGCAGACTGCATAACGACGATAACAGCCAACATACCGCCGTCAGGCAGAATGACTAATTTCTCAATGATGACCACGACGAGTTGAGATTGCCATGTCGAAACTCAAGTCTTACTTACTTAGCGGGCGCTACAAGTTCGGGTTGAACCTGGGCCTCAACCAACATGCCCCTCCAACTAGCATGATCTTTTGCTAGCCTTTTCCATTGCCGCCCACCCATTCGCTCTACATGGCCCAGCCATCTTAGGCGTTGAATCCGTAGACGCCTGACTCATGTCTCATGTCGCTATACAGCCCGTAAAGTTCGTGGTTGAATCTTTTCGAAAATCACGCGCAAAATCTTTCTCCGACCAAGGGTCTCCTCATCCGCTTTAGACCAAAGATTGCACGCAGAATTTTCCTCTCGAAACGCCCAAGAGCCTTAAGGTTTTGTAGAGGGAAACCTTAGTTTTTCGAGAGAGGGCTCTACTACCCAGTTGCCCCTTGACCCCAAAGAAGCAGCGGTTGGCAAGAGTAATTCTGCGTTTTATCTCAGCGCTGGTGTCGTTGCTGCTTGTCACTATCGAGCCAAGGTAGACGAAGTCGTTGAAAACTTCAAAAATATAGCTGCCGAAGGTGACGTTCTGACCAAAACGTCGGTGTTGCGCGTCTTTCTTGGATGACAGCATATATTTGGTCTTGTCCTCATTTACCCTTAGACCCACTTTAGCCGCTTCTGCTTCAATGCTTGCGAACGCCTCATTGACGTCTCGCTTTGTTCGTCCAATAACGTCAATGTCATCTGCGTAGGCAAGCAATTGGGTGGACTTGAAGTAGATCGTACCTCTTGTATTGGCCGCAGAGTCCCGCACGATCTTTTCAAGAATAATGTTGAAGTAATCACATGACAGTGCGTCACCCTGTCTAAAACCTTTTTTAACATCAAAGGGGTCGGTTAGTTCACCTCCGACCTTAATGGAGCAGCGAGAGTTCTCCATAGTCATCCTGCACAGTCTTACGAGTTTGGCAGGAATGTTAAAACATGACATGGCTCTGTATAGCTCGTCTCTATAAACACTGTCATACGCGGCTTTTAAGTGGACGAAAAGATGGTGCGTGTCGACCTGGAATTCATGGGTCTTCTCCAAGATCTGCCGCAGTGTAAATATTTGGTCTATCGTGGATTTTCCTGGCCTGAAACCACACTGGTAGGAACCTGTCTGTACTTACACAGTACCGCAGAGAGGATCTTGTACGCGATGTTCAGGAGGCCTATACCTCTGTAATTGGCGCAGTCATAGGGGTCTCCTTTCTTATGGACCGGGCAAACGATACTGAGATTCCATTCATCGGGCATGCGTTCTTCCGACCATATCTTGCAGATGAGTTGGTGCATGCTCCTGACCAGCTCATCGCCAGCTGCTTTAAACAGTTCCGCGGGGAGTCCGTCTGCTCCAGCAGCTTTGTAAGACTTAAGTTTCGATATCGCTATCTTAACATCGTCTAGGTCGGGTGGACGGGATTCTCCTTCGTCTTCGTCCATTGTAAATGGTTCGCTCTGCCTGACGGCGGCATTTTGACTATCATCGCCGTTATACAGTCTGCAGAAGTGGTCCTTCCACAATCTCAGCATCGACTATGACTCCACTACTAGTTGTCCGTGCTCATCCCTGCAGGCTTCTGCTTTGGCTTTATAGCCTTGGCATGGTCGTTTTAATTTCTGGTAAATTTTTCGAACGTCGTTCCTGCAGTAACATCTCTCCATCTCCTCGATCTCGCGCTTCTCGTGCTCCTTCTTTTTCCTTCTCAGAAGCGCATGCTCCCCCCTCCTTTTCTGTTCATAGAGCTCGCGGGCAGCTCTTGTCCGTTGATGCAGTGTGGCCATGTATGCATTCTGTTTCTCTACATGGGCCTGTCTGCACTCATCATCAAACCAGGGGTTTCTCGACGGTGGTGGCTGAGGCGGCCTCTCTAATGGCTTTCTGACAACGACTCCATTGCTGTTCTATGGTTTCTGCAGATTGCATCGGGACCTGAGAGAGCTTGAGGGAGACTTGATCGGCGAAGGTCCTGGCGGTCTCCTGCGATTGCAGCTTTCTGACGTTAAATTTTGGTGTTCCTACTCGACTCCGTTGATTCCGGGAAATTGGCATTCGTACCTTGGCTGCAACAAGGTAATGATCCAAGTCGATGTTGGCTCCTTGAAAGGTTCGGACATCTAGGATGCTGGAGGAGTGTCTGCCGTCGATCGCAATATGATCAATTTGGTTGGTTGTGTGGGAATCGTGTACTTGCTACTACCAGATTATGTCCTGCCATAAAGTCCACTAGCCTTAGTCCGTTTTCTGACGTGGTGTTGTGTAGGCTGTGCTTTCCAATGACCCGTTCAAGGATAGCTTCCTTACCCAGCTTCGCATTGAAATCTCCTAGAACGATTTTGGTGTCATAGCTGGGACATTGTGCACGCGTTCTGCCTAGGAGCTCATCGAAGTCGTCTTTCTCAATTTACGTTTCATTTTAATTTTCTTATCAATGTATTGGGGAATAGAAGACAAGCGTTCTTTGGGGATTAATTGGGGTGTGGATCTATACGCTGCATTAAGGATAGTGTCGTTTAGGTGTATTATTGCACTTTCTATGTTGTCAGGGGATTTGAGGGGGATGTCGAGTTGGAGATCTGAGGTGATAATATCTTTGAAGGTCAACCAATCAGTTTTTTTTTATTGCAAAATCTTGTATTGTTGGTAGCAAGAGATACTTTACTTTCGTAAGTATTAATAATGGGGGAATGGTCAGATGAAAGGTCGAGGCATGTTTTGGCTGTTTAGTTTTTTCTAGGCATATTTTTAAAAATACAGAAGTCTATTAGGTCGGGTCTTTTGTTCATGTCTGTGGGCCAATATGTTGGTTCTCCAGTGCTTAAAAACTTCACATTAAAGTCGCCTCCTGCAAAAAATCTTGTGCCTAGTGTATTAAGGTACTGTTTGTATTGTTCTGTTGATATGTTGTGTTTTGGAGGACAGTAAAAGGCTGAGATTGTCCGAGGTCCATATTCGTTTTCAATTTGTATAGTCGTTGCTTGAATATGTTCGGTCTTGTAGTTCTCTAGTTCTATGCATTTGATTTTTGTTTTATTAAGATTGCCGACCCCCCGTGGGCCTTGTTATCAGGATGGTTTGTATGAAACACATTATACTCAGGTATCGTGAAGTAATTTTCGTCAGTAAAGTGTGTTTCTGAAATCAGTAAAATGTCTGTAGTCTTGATAAAGTGTCTTAGTTCGTTAGATTGTTTTTGTAGACCGTTTGCATTCAATATAACGATCTTCCTTGAGCTCATGTTCATATTTACTTGCTAAGTTTTGTTATGAGTATTGTGAGCACATTCATCATATTTGCAATTTGTGTCACAAGTTGTTGTACCATGGATTTTTTTTTTTTTTTGTTTTATAGTTACAACCGCACTCAAGGCTTATGCCTTATCACGTTTGAACGTTGCGCGAGCGAAGGTAACAACCTGAACGGAGTGAAGTGGCTTTAGGTTATAGATATTCGTTCACTACTCTCAGGGGTGGTTTGTCCTAAGATAGGACGAGAGCCGACCATATTTTCGCGTTGGTTATAATTCACAGTAATTCGTTCATGCACTTTTGGTGGTAATATTGCATGCGCAGAGGATGAATTTCAATTGACTATGTACTGTGAGCACTGTGAGAGCACCGTGGCGCAGTGGGTAGTGTGTTGGCCTCTGACGCCGATGACTCGGGATCGAATCCCGACACAGCCATGTCATCGAACGTGTTTTTTACGGTGTTTCTCCTCAGCGGGGTTCTGACAAAACCCCCTGTAGTAAAATTGTCATGAAAAGCTTCTCGAAATTCGCCGTTTGGAACCGGCAATAAGCTGTAGGTCCCTTTCACCTATGTAAAAATGAAATCACACACAACATGGGTGATTGAGAGAAGCTCGGCTCAGGTTCTTCATGGACTGTAACGCCAACATACATACATACATGTACTGTGAGTGTTATGCCTGCAGCAGTACGTTTGATCGCTTTCCATTCACAACTGTGTTGCATACTTTTTTCCGCATAGGAATTACTTTTTCTTGGCTATGAAACGAATTTGAACTATAGACCTTTCGCTCGACGGCCGATGATTTTAACCATTGCACCACGGCCACCCTTCCTTTTATTTGTTGTCATAAAGTAGTTGTGAAGGACGCAACATGCCAGTGTAACTTTCTTCGACTTCTCGGCATCCAGATATATGGGCTTCCGCAGCACTTGGAAACGTGCCGACATAATACCGAAGACATTTTCAATAACACGGCGGGCGCGACTCAATCGATAATTAAATACTCGTTGCACCATTGACAGACCACGTTGGCTGTATGGTTTCAATATGTTCGGTCGTAAGGCAAACGCATCGTCTGTAACGAGTACTTATATTCAGCTTATATTCAGCATCGGCAATTTAAGTTCCAGAAGGTCATTTGGGTATTGTGTTTGATGGTGTTCTGGGGGTCGTTGTGATTATTGCAAGATCGGGAATGGTTGCTGGAATAATGATAGGAGGGGAGGTTGCTGGAGCAACTGTGCGTTGGTTCTGAGTTGTCTGTTTTTGTGGTTTTGTTGTCCGAGAGGCAGTTTTTGCAGCTTCAGCATATGTAGTGATTGTTTTGGTAGGAGTGGTTGCATTTGTAGTAGTCGTTGACGTAGTTGGTTCTGAGACGTTTGGAATTTGTTTGTTTCTTAGAGGTGGAAATCTTTGTAGTTTTAAGGTCTTATATATATCACAGCCTTTGTAGTTAGGAAAATGGACATACTCTGCCATTTCTGTCTGTCTGGAGTACAATGGACCATGGCTTGCATCTGAGTGCTCCGACGGATAGCAGAAGCTTTCCACAAAAAAAAAAAAAAAAAAGGAAAAGAAGACGTACTCCCAAAAAGCAAAATCAATTCTTTCAAAAGGTCAAGCAAACAGACTTTCACGCGAATTGTCCCGTGCCCGTTAAAAGCCACAATCAACACGAAAAAGTATGTCTCGTTATCTCGCCACTCAGCGTAAGTATCTAAAAATAAAACATTTCCATTCAAAACGAAACCGTTGATCATCACTATTTTAATCTTTGGTTTATTAGCTGTACTTAGAAAAAAAATAAAAACAAATAAACAATAAAAAAAAGCAAATATACGAAATGCCATGTGTCTTACTAAAAGTCTTACACTCAAGCCTTCATCCTCACACTAAAAAAAAATAATAAATCTAATTTACATAACAATAAGAGATACAGCTTAAGATATACTTCAATCTATTGCACCAAATTCGGCCATATTTTCAAGTTGCCAGACTTATTCAATTTCAATTTTCAATACTGGCTTAAACTCATGTTTTGGTTTTTTTAAGAGTAACTTTAAAGACTAGACAATCTCGTCCATTGTTTCCGAGGAGACATGCTCCTCGTACAAATGTTCTATTTTTACAAATACAATTAAGTACCTAATAAGCGATAAGGAGTAATTAAAAAGTAAATAATTTTATACAATACTGAATGGATTTATTTTAATTAAGAAAAAGTATATATGTACCTTAAGGTTAATATTTGAATGTATATTTTTTACAAAGAGGAAAACATCTAAATTCTAAGCAGTGCATTTTGTATGGAAACTATTTACTAACTTATTTATCACAAGAGTTTTTGTTTTTTTTTTCCATTTATATTTAATTGTTTTATTTATTCAATTTAATATATTTCCGAATATTTTAAATATTTTATATTTGTGTAAGGACTTATATCGAATTGCATATTTACCATTTTGTTTTTAAATGAAAAAGGAATATTTACAATTGAACTTTTTATACTCAAACTTTAGTTGATTTTTGAAAATGAATGGATAACATTTTAGGACAAAAAAAACTTCGGTTTTGGAAAATGATTTTAAAAATATGTAATTCTGTTTACAAAATATTTTTCTCTGCATCCCTGTCTTTCCGAGAAAATATCTAAATCAGTAAAATCCAGGAATGTCGTCCAAGATCGACGGGCAAGACCAGATCCTAAGGCTTTCAAAATTGAGTAATAAATTAAAAAAACCGGCCAAGTGCGAGTCGGACTCGCGCACGAAGGGTTCCGTACCATCTCTTTATATAAATACGAAAGAGACTATGTATGTTACCTCATCCAATGACAGATCTTGGTTGCAGGTAGGATTTTTTGGATGAAAATCATGTCTGTTGTATGGGGGCCCCCCTTAAATATTCATTTTGTTCTGTTTTTAGTATTTGTCGTGGTAGCGGCAACAGAAGTACATCATCTGTGAAAATTTCAACTGTCTAGCTATCACGGTTCATGAGATACAGCCTGGTGACAGACGGACGGACGGACAGCGAAGTCTTAGTAATAGGGTTCCATTTTACCTTTGGGTACGGAACTCTAAAAAAGGCCGATTCCAACAAGACAAGAGCAAGTAGGTCTCACATAAGAAGCGCGTTTTAATATTTTGATGGAAAAAAAAATAAAAAAAAAAATTACAATAATCGTCTAAGCAACCATCGCATAGTTGCCGGTCAATTCAAATGGACTGGTCTTCGTCGAATGTGAGAAACTGTTTTTGGGCGAGAAGTCCACAGGTGTCTCCTGATAGAAATTGATTTGCATGGATGAAGCCGGGTCGTATGTTGTGCTGGGCACCGTTGGTGGCGGCCGAATAACGCTAATCCTTTTGAAACGATCATACTCCTCCTGAGTCATGGAATTCGTAAGGGTAGTATAGGACTTTTCGGGCTGTTCGTCGATGGTTAACTCGATGGATGATGAATCAAAGTGTGTGGTCGTGAGGATAGCATCTTTTTGGAGGATCTTCGAGGCTAAGGTTGATTTGGCGGTTGAATCGAACTTGGAGGATCTACCATTTCGATCTTTTTCTGGCTTGTGATGATGATTCTTCATGCAGGATGATTCCTCGTGTTTGTAGAGATAGGATTTCAGAGCGAATGATTTGCCGCAACGAGCGCAAGAATGTGGTTTGGTATTCGAATGGGTTTGGATGTGCGCGCGAAGATTGGACTTGTCTGCGAATGCCTTCGAACAGACTGTGCATTTGAAAGGTTTTTCCCCTAACATAAAACATCTTCAATATTTCTTCAATCTATTCAATAGGGATATAAGCATCTTACCTGTATGTGTTCGGATGTGGCCCTGAAGCAACCAGGGACGAGAGAAACGCTTTCCACAGAATTGGCATTCACATCCCTGATTGTGAGTACGGACATGCATCGAGAATGCTGGCATTGATACATAAACCTTTTCGCAGTGTGGACATCGCCGGGCTTTCTTATCCAGAATAGACCTAGGGTAGGAGAAAAAGGCATCTATCACATCATGTTAGTGAAATTGGTCTTCCTTACCGGTGTGTCTGTCGATGACGAGCAAGATTCGATGACGTCGAATACTTCTTTCCGCACTCTGGACACACGTGCTCGTCGTCGCCACTCAATGAATGCTCCGAAATCTTACTGGAATGTCCCAATCCGGAATAGTGTTCATCTCCACTACTATGCAGACTGCTGCATGACAATTCATCGTAGCGGGACTGCTCAGATATCGTCGATCGTCGCGATTTCTTCCTATCAAAGATCTTATGACTGTAATAGTTCGAATCGTCATCCGATGATGACAGGAAATTATTGGCGCTCTGTTGCTGCTGTTGTCCCATTATTGTCATTTGACTACATTTGTTCATCTCCCGAAATGTCATTGTTTGCTCATAACCAATCTCGTCTTTGTGACGTCCTTTATTAATGTAATCCTTGATCTCCATCACGTTGGTTGTACTCAGTCGTCCAGCAGCAAGTGTCACTTCGGCTAGCTGTGTTAGGTTGTAGAGCTCTTCGGGTATATTGCCCGAGGGGGTTGTTGTCTGCTCGTTTTTCATTTCTTTTCGACGCTATTCTAATCTGAAAATAAAATCAAATTCGTATGCATCGTCGATTACTTTGATTCGAAAATTACTTTGATTCGTTGAATTGACATCGTTGATCCCGAATTAAATAGGCCAGTACGGGTTGCAAATAAGCAGATACAGATAATTGTGTAGTCTAATTAGGAGCGGTTCACCTAGTTCAATGTTAAGTCGAAAATCGAAACTAAAACAAAAACCGTGAAGAGTAGCTTCCCCATGTGGGCATGTAGGACGTTCCAATTGCAAATTTGTATTTACATATGTAAATAAAATTCGAAGGAAAAAACCTTTTTTGTATGAAGCCGCTGAATTTGGTTCAGTGGTATATGCGAGGCCACCCGTTGGGATACAATGTAAGGGAAATAGGATAGAGTGGGTAATCAAATTTAAAAAAAAAAAAAAAAATATTTGGAAACTGCTCTCTTAAAGGCCGCCTAGGAGCTGGTAGATGGAAATGATTACTCACTCTTTTGTTACTAAACCGGAGACACATAGTTTGATTCCGAACATATCATGACGAGATCTTAAAAAAGGGATGCAGATACTCTGTACTTATGTACGCTCTTTCCATTGCTGATGCTGCTGAATCTCCTCCTTCTTCTTAACGGGCGCTACAGTTCGGGATGAACCTGGGCCTCAATCAACCTGCTCCTTCAACTAGCACGATATTTTGCTAGCCCTTTCCATTGCCGCACACCCAGTTAGCTGAGTTACCCTTCCACCTGTGTGCGCCATCTTAAATGCGGCCGTCCTTTGTTTTTTCGTTCCTCGGGGTTGGATTCAAAGACTCTCCCGGCTAGAGCTGTGGTGTCCATTCGCTCTACATAGCCTAGCCGTCTTAGGCGTTGAATCCGTAGACACCTCACTAGACTTATATCGTTGTACAGCTCGTAAAGTTCGCGGTTGAATCTTCTCCTCCATCCCCCGTCTGCGTTTATAGGCCCGAAAATCAAGCGCAAAATCTTTCTCTCGAACCAACCAGGGCCTCCTCATCCACTTTTGATAGTGTCCATGCTTCTGCGTCGTACAACAGGACCGGGATGATAAGGGTCTTATATAGAGTCAGCTCTATTACTCAGTTGCCTACTAAGCCCAAAGAAACAGCGATTGGCAAGAGTGATTCTGCGTTTGATTTCGGAACTGATGTCGTTGTTCCAGGTCACTGCGGAGCCAAGGTAGACGAAGTCCTTAACTACCTCGAACTTATATCTGCCAATACAAACGTTCTGGCCAAGACGTCGGTGGTGGGCGTCCTTTCTTGATGACAGCATATATTTAGTTTTGCCCTCGTTTACTGCCAAATCAATTTTCGCCGCCTCTATCTCAATACTCGCAAGCGCCTCATTGACATCTTGCTGTGATGTACCTATTATGTCAATGTCGTCGGCGTATGCGAGGAGCTGTGATGATTTGAAATAAATATTAAAGAAATCACACGATAGCGCATCGCCCTGCCTAAGGTGTACACCGATTCGGATGGAGCAGCGAGCATTCTCCAAAGTCATTCTGCATAGTCTGACGAGTTTGGCAGGGATGTCAAAGTTAGACATGGCCTTGTATAACCCTTCTCTAATTAAACTGTAGTATGCGGCTTTGAAGTCGACAAATAGGTGGCGAGTGTTGACTTGAAATTCATCGGTTTTTTCAGGATCTGCCGTAGTATGAAGGCTTGGTCGATGGTGGACTTCCCTGGCCTGAAGCTACATTAACAAGGACCTATCAACTTATTTACAAAAGGCTTCAGGGGTTCACACAAAACGGCAGAGAAGACTTTCTTGTGGATTGGGCATACGATGCTGAGACTCCATTTCTTAGGCATGCTTTCCAGATGAGCTGGTGCATGCTCCTAACCAGGTCATCCCCAACTGCCTTGAAGAGCTCAGCAGACAGTCCGTCTGCGCCAGCAGCTTTATTCGACTTGAGTTTCGATATGGTTATCTTAAATTTTGTCGAGGTCAGGGGGACGGAATTCTCTGCGGTCTTCTTCGTTAAGAAATGGATCATTCTGCCTGACAGCGGCATATTGACTAACATCGCCGTTATACAGTCTACAGAAGTGGTATTCCCATATTCTCAGCGTCGACTGCGATTCTACTACTAGGTGTCCGTTCTCTTCCCTGCAGGCTTCCGTTCTTGCTTTATAATCTTGTCATGTTCGCTTTATCTGTTGATAAAACTTTCGAACGTCACGCCTGCAGTAACACCTCTCCAAATGCTCAGTCGCGCGTGTCTCGTGCTCTTTCTTCTTTTTTCTGAGAAGCTTATGCTCCTCTCTTCTTTTCAACTCGTATAACTAACGAGCTGCTTCCCTGTGTGAATCCTCCTGTACTCGTCATCGAAGCAGATGTTTCTTCTTGGTGGAGCTTTAAAGCCAATATTTCAGATGCAGTCCTTTTCAGGGCTTGTTTGCAAAGGTTCCACTGCTGTTCTATTAACAGCGTGGAGGGTTTAGGTGTATTGGAGAGCTTGAGGGGGACGCGATCGGTAAAAGCAAGAGCAGTTTCTGGCGATAATAGCTTTCAAAAGTCATAGCTTTGTATTCTTACTCTACTCTGCTGCGTTCGTGATATCCGCAGGCGCATCTTGGCTTCTACAAGATATTGGTCCGAGCCGATGTTAGCTCCTCGGAATGTTCGAACATCAAGAATAGTGGAGGAGTGTCTGACGTCGATCGCGATGTGATCATTCTGGTTAGTAATTTATTGGTCTGGCGACCGACAGGTGTCTTTGTGTATATCGAGCGAGAAGCGCGTATAGGCTAGAAAGAGATTTCGCCCCGTAGCAAGATCAATCAGCCTGCATGCGTTATCGGATGTAGTGTCGTGTAGGTTATGTTTGCCGATGACTCATTGAAAGATGCGTTTCTTACCCAGCTTAGCATTGAAGTCGGACGCATACTCGACGACGACAACGCACGAAAAAGGAACACGATTTGCGAGTATGCTCCTGGAATGTCAGAACCCTGTACACTCCCGGAGCTGCTCATAAACTAGAAGGAATCCTCCCGCAGTACAAGGCGGATATTACTGCGGCCCAGGAAATACGCTGGATAGGAAACGGTATGATTAGGAAGAAAAATTGCGACATTTATTACAGCTGTCACAAAAGGTTGCATTTACTGGGATGCGGATTTGTCGTGGGAAAGCTGTTAAGGTCGAAGGTCATCGACTTTAAGCCTATAAGTGATCGCCTGGCTGTGATCCGCATCAGAGGCAGATTTTATAACATCAGCCTTATATGTGCACACGCCCCCACCGACGAGGCTGAAGACCCTGTCAAGGAGGACTTCTATGACCTCCTGGACAACGCCTACGGAGCTTGTCCGGAGTACGATTTTAAAATCGTGCTCCGAGACTTCAACGCCAAAATCGGTAAGGGGAATACCCTTGGCGGAGTGATCGGAAAGCACAGCCTCCACGATACAACAACAGATAACGGCTTCCGACTCACGGACTTTCCGACAGCTCGTAATGCGGTGATAAGTAGCATAAGATTCCCTCGAAAGCGAATCCACACAGCAACCTGGCGATCTCCGGATGGTCGTACCGCCAACCAAATCGACCATACGCTCATTGACGCAAGGCACTCGTCAAGCATCCTCGGTGGTAGCCGAAACCACCTTAGGATACCTACCACCCCCGATAAGAAACCCGTGGTATGATGGCGAGTGTGAGCAGAAAAAGGCAGCAACCGACGAGGCGTAGCAGGGAAAACCAGGGGAAAACCAGGGCAGCGCAAGAAGAAAACCGAGCCAGAAGAAGGGAAGAGAAAAAACTACTGCGACAAAAGAAAAGAATCTTCGCAGCCTCCCAGCTCAAGAATATTGAGGAGTCTAGGGATAAGCATAAAACACGAGCCTTTTACAAGAAAGCCAAAGGCCTTGCAGGAGGCTTCAAAAAGGGCACCCAGGCTCTTCGAAACTGCTAGGGTAATCTTGTCACCGACCCGCAGGGAATAGTGGATGTATTTCAGCAACATTTCCAGCAGCTGCTTAACGAGCATGACCAAGAGAGAGTGGTAGGGACCGAGGAAATCCCAACTCCAGCCGCTGAAGTAGTCCACCCAGCCAGCATCGAAGAAGTCGGCACAGCAATTCAGAAGCTGAAGAACAACAAGGCCGCAGGCTCAGATGGCTTGCCACCAGAGCTCTTCAAGGCTGGCGGCGATGTTCTGGTAGGGAGCATGCACCAGATCATCTGCCGAATTTAGGAAGATGAAAGCATGCCCGACAACTGGAATACCAGCTCTATTTGCCCCATCCACAAAATATAGAGGTGTATCCCTGCTCAATGTCGCATACAAGATCCTGTCCAGCGTACTGTGTGAACGTCTAAAGCCATTTTGCACCGCACTAATCGGCAGCTACCAGTGCGGCTTCCGGCCTGGCAAATCAAGTATAGACCAAATTTTCACACTTCGACAAATCCTGGAAAAGACCAACGAGGTTCGAATCGATACACAACATCTTTTCATCGATTTCAAAGCCGCATACGACAGCATTCGTCGTGAAGAACTGTTTGGGGCGATGGCCGAATTCGGGATCCCGGTAAAACTGATCCAGTTGTGTCGCGCCACGCTAAAAAACACGCGATGCACCGTGCAACTCGGTTCTAGGACCTCGGAACCATTCGAAACATGCACCGGATTTCGGCAAGGAGATGCGCTGTCATGTGACTTCTTCAACCTGGTGCTGGAGCAGATAGTGCGACGGGCAGGCGTCAACAGGGAAGGCACTATCTTCTACAAGTCCATCCAGCTGCTAGGATACGCGGATGATATCGACATCACCGCGTGTCCTCGCCATGGCATTGTGGAAGCATTCACGGCGATTGAAGAACAGGCGAAACGAGTTGGTCTTAAGGTCAATGAGGACATAACGAAGTACATACTGTCAAGCAAAAACCAATCCGTTGGTCACCACCTGGGACAAAATGTAACAATTGACAGTTACAATTTCGAGGTAGTTCAGTAGTTTCTCTACCTTGGGGCAAATATAAATTCCACAAATGACACCACAGTCCAGGTTCAGCATAGAATCGCCCTAGCAACCGCTGCTACTTCGGCTTATCCAAACAACTTTGGTTAAAACTCCTCACTCGAAAGACCAAAGTCATGCCTTACAAAACGCTCATACTGCCAGTCTTGCTGTACGGAGCCGACAGCTGGACGATAAGCAGGACAGCGGAGCTGATTTTGGATTCTTTCGAAAGAAAAATTCTGCGCCGGATATTTGGTCCTGTCTGCGAGGAAGGTGAATGGAGAAGAAGACACAACCGCGAACTCTACGAGCTGTACCAAGATGTGGATGTAGTCCGGAAGGCAAGGATCCGTCGACTACACTGGCTCGGCCATATCGAGCGCATGGACACCAACGCTCCAGCTAAGA
This sequence comes from Eumerus sabulonum, assembly GCA_951905685.1. Classification (NCBI taxonomy): domain Eukaryota; kingdom Metazoa; phylum Arthropoda; class Insecta; order Diptera; family Syrphidae; genus Eumerus; species Eumerus sabulonum. The sequence goes on along the minus strand of OX645061.1, from coordinate 10,151,122 downwards.
GGGTCTTCGACTCCGAGCTTCCTGGTTCGAGAAGAAGAAGAAGACCGAACCTCCGGTATAAAGACCAGGTAATCGCGGATGTAAGACCGTCAAGGATGGAAGGCAGCTATAGCTCAGGCTCAGATCCTCCATGGATCACTGGCCTGATAAGTAAGTAATTACATGAAAAAGAATATATGATTTGGATCAAAATAATATTTAGGGTGGAAAAGCTAACTAAAGTTCCTACATAGTATCGTACATTTTAAATGTTCAGAGTAAAATACTTATTTTGAAAAACGCCCATGTATTTTGGGTAGCACGTTCCGCAATTTAATTGAAATTATGTCAAAATTCAAATGCATCAAATCAGTTTTAATTGAGTGCCGACTGAAAGACACATGTAGTACGAGTATGTAGATACGTAGATACATATTCATTTCCTTCATTTTTCAATTTCTTTCCACATTGTCGTTTCGAAAATAAACTTTAACGTATGGACCGCATGCAAAATTTATTTTTACAATAAAAAAAAAAAAAAAAAAACAAAAAAGATGAAAATCTAAATAAATCGTAGCAAGTGTTTGCCGGCAGTAGTTGAGTGGTGAAATCATTAGGAAAATATTTCCCTAAAACTTTTCCGTACATACTTACATGCGTATATAGTAGAGTCAGTGAAACATGTGTATTTTTAAAAAAAGAAAACAACAGAAGACTAGTCCACCCACTTGTTGGTAGCTCACCGCGTTTCTCAGTTCCACGAATATAAACATTTTCCAATTCGACTATTTTCCTTTCTATTTCGGCCAATATACACGTTCTAGATAAAGTAGTTTACTTAAATACTCACTATTGCCCGCACGCCTATCATCGACATCGAGACGAAGAGAGAAAGTACACAACCTGAACCTCATGAGTGCGTCATTAGTCATTTTGATTTTTGAATTGAGGCCAATCGATTCGCCTCTACAGACGTAGGGATTGAGCATTGAAGTACTAATTTGCCACATAAATGACACGAGATGTGGTTTACATCTAATCGTTTATCTCTAGATGTACGGCCTGCCGTACGGATTCAAAGGCGTAATTATTTTTGATTTGCATCCGTAGATTGATTATGAAATTGTTGCACTCAAAAACCGCTGACGGGGATGTGTAAATAAGTCATGTTCACTTTATGTAACCTACAGAGGTGTTCAGATAAATGGCACACCCGTAAGTTCTCATACATTATGTTGTGCCACAAGTCTAAGTAGAAGTTCAGCTTTTTTTAACGTGATAACGTCTTATAAATCGATGAACACTGGCTGCATCCGCCTGAGCTGAGCGTGCAAGCGAGAGCGCGAAACAAGCGATAGAGAGGCATCTATCTTGCCTATGGGATAGAATTTTGTTTGCATACTTGGGGGCATGAAAAAATTGTGCGATGACGTAGGCATACTTTTACGAGTAATCAGTATTCCAGGTGGGAGGGAGGGAGCGAGCAAACAGAGAAAAGAAGTTGATCGCGTTTAACATGGCAAACGCCAGCTTCGATCTCTGTCCCTGCTCAATCCAAGTTGACACACAGCCTCCGCGTGGCCCCCCTGGATAGCCACCCTGGCACCCGCCAGGTAGTGAACCAATGTGTGCAGCGACCCAGCCCTTGTTCCTGGGGAAAGAGGAACCTGGCCCTCCAGGTTGCGGGTTGTGCTTAGGGGTAACATCCCTATCACGTAAAAACCTACTTGTTCCGAAACGACAACAAGCCTCGGATACAGACGGATACAAAGCTGACGACCCCTGCAAACGACTAACGGACTTGAGAGTCTGCACCTGGAATGTGAGGTCCTTAACAGACCGGGTGCAGGCGATCAATTGGAGCAAACCCTCAACTGCTATAAAGCAGATATAACCGCACTCCAAGAAGTGCGATGGGATGGACCAGGCAAGAAACGGATGAAAAACTGCGACATCTACTACGGGAACTGCTACAAGGAGAACAAACAGCGCCTATTCGGGTGCGGATTCGTTATTAGAGGAAGACTCCGACGAAAAGTCTTAAGCTTCCGAGATGTAAGCGAACGCCTCATAACAATCTGCATCAAAGCTAAATTTGGAAATATTAGCTTAATATGCGCTCACGCCCCAACGGAAGAAAAGGACGATCGACTCAAAGAAGAATTCTAGGATCTCCTAGACAGAACGTATGCCCAATGTCCCAGCTACGACACAAAAATAGTCCTAGGAGATTTTAATGCAAACTGGGCAAGGAGGACATATTTGAGTCGATCATAGGAAAGCATAGCCTCCATAACACCACATCCGACAACGGATTAAGGCTAATCGATTTCCTAGCGGGGCGTAACCTCCTTCTAGCAAGCACGCGGTTCCCCCTTCTCAACATCCACAAGGGTACCTGGCGGTCTTGTGATCAATCGACCACCAACCAGATTGATCATATTGCGATCGACGCCAGACACTCCTCCTGTATTCTCGACGTACGAACCTTCCGAGGGGCCAACATCGACTCGGACCACTACCTTGTTCTAGCCAAGGTACGAATGAGGATATCAAGAATGCTTAGGAGTCGAGTGGGACTACGTAAGTTTGACGTTGGAAAGCTACAATCGCAAGAGACTGCCAGGATCTTTGCCGATCGTGTCTCCTCGAAGCTCTCTCAAAATCTGCCCACAGCAGCAAAAACAATAGAGCAGGAATGGGCTCTTTGCCAGAGCGCCGTCAGAGATGCTGCCTCAGAGGTGCTGGGTTTCAAACAGCCACCACCTAGAAACCCCTGGTTCGATGAACAATGCGAACAAGCCCATGCAGCAAAACAAGAGGCATATAAGGCCATGCTGCAAATACGGACGAGAGCTGCTCGCGAAATCTATGAGTAGAAAAGAAGAGAAGAACACACGCTTCTCAGAAGAAAGAAGAGAGAGCACGGAAAGCGTGAGATCGAGGAGATGGAGAGATGCTTCCGCAGGAATGACGCCCGTAAGTTTTACAACAAGGTAAAACGAACATGCCATGGCTACAAAGCCAGAGTGGCGGCCTGCAGGGATGAAAATGGAGAACTGGTAGTAGAGTCGCAGTCGATGCTGAGGATTTGGAAAGACCACTTCTGCAGACTGTATAACGGCGATGATAGACAAGATACCGCTGTTAGGCAGAACGAGCCATTCGCAATGGACCACGAAGTAACAGAATTCAGTCCACCCGACCTAGACGAAGTCAAAATAGCGATATCAAGACTTAAGTCTAATAAAGCCGCTGGCGCAGACGGCCTGTCTGCTGAGCTTTTTAAGGCGGCTGGAGATGAGCTGGTAAGGTGCATGCACCATCTCATCTGCAGGGTATGGTCGGAGGAAAGCATGCCCGCCGAATGGAATCTCAGCATCGTTTGCCCGGTCCATAAGAAAGGAGACCCCTATAACTGCGCCAACTATAGGGGAATAAGTCTCCTTAACATCGCACATAAGATCTTCTCTGCCGTATTGTGTGAACGCCTGAAACCGTTTGTGGATAACCTGATCGGCTCTTATCAGTCTGGTTTCAGGCCAGGTAAATCCACAATAGACCAAATATTTACGCTACGGCAGATCTTGGAGAAGACCCAGGAATACCAAATCGACTCTCACCACCTCTTCGTCGATTTCAAGGCCGCGTATGATAGCGTATATAGAGACGAGCTGTACAAAGCCATGTCTAGTTTTAACATCCCTGTCAAACTCGTCCGACTGTGCAGGATGACAATGGAGAATTCTCGCTGCTCCATTAAGGTCGGTAATGAGCAAACCGAGACCTTTGATGTTAAAAAAGGATTTAGGCAGGGCGACGCGCTGTCGTGCAACTTTTTCAACATCGTGCTTGAAAAGATCGTGCAAGAGTCACTGGCCAACAAGAGGTACGATTTATTTCAAGTCTACGCAATTGTTTGCGTACGCCGACGATATTGACGTAATTGGACGAAAACAGCAAGACGTCAATGAGGCTTTCGTGAGCATTGAGGTAGAAGCGGCTAAGATGGGTCTCAAGGTAAATGAGGGTAAAACCAAATATCTGCTCTCATCTAAAAGAGACGGACAACACCGACGTATTGGCCAGTACGTCACCATGGGCGGATATAACTTTGAGGTGGTCAAGGAATTCGTCTACCTTGGCTCACTGATGACCAGCGACAACAACACCAGCGCTGAGATAAAACGCAGAATCACTTTTGCCAACCGCTGTTTCTTTAGGCTCAAGAGGCGATTGAGAAGTAGAGCCCTCTCTCGGAAAACCAAGGTGACACTATATAAGACCTTGATCATCCCAGTCTTCCTTTACGGCGCAGAGGCTTGGACCATAACAAAAGCGGATGAAGATGCCCTTGGTCGTTTCGAGAGGAAAATTCTGCGCACTATCTACGGTCCCGTTTGTTCAAACGGTGTATGGAGGAGAAGATATAACGAAGAACTGTGCGGGTTGTACAGCGACATCGGCCTGGTACGACGTTTACGGATACAGCGTCTAAGGTGGCTAGGCCATGTAGAGCGCATGGAAGATACAGCTCCAACCCGAAAAGTCTTCGAATCCACTTCGGAAGGAAGGCGCGGCAGAGGACGGCCGCCTCAGCGGTGGCGCAGGCAGGTGGAAGGGGACCTCAACCAACTGGGCGTGCGGCACTGGAAACAGCTGGCCAAAGACCGTGCCGGCTGGAGACGCTTGTTGGTTGAGGCCCAGGTTCACCACGGACTGTAGCGCCACCTAAGTAAGTAAGTAAGTAATCCAGGTGATACATACATATGTACATGCTTACACCCTAATTCTGTTCTTAGACGACAAATACGATCCTGAAGAAGTCGTGTGGAAAAGTCTGGAGTTTGTATGTTGGATATACATGTTTACATACATACATGTGTATGTATGTGCCCATTTCCAAATTGAAAAAAAATTCTCACAGCCAATTACTCATGAACACGTGCGTTTATTAATTGCTCGTTGGGTAGCGCACACTCACGAGCAGCTTATGAGTGTTTGCGTTTCCTTACCAAACCACATCACTGTCCAAGCAATCTCAGATGTATCGGCTGTCATCCGAATACCGTAATCAGGCAGCATCGGGTGCGGTTAGTATTTAGATGGTGGACCGCTTGGGAACACCGCGTGTTGTTCATTTTTCATCAATGTTTTCTAATGACGTTATCACGTAAAATAATCGTCCGTGAGCCGACTTTACAAACAACCAACAATTTTTTGTTTTATAGCTGATGTGCGTTTATATGTACTTTATTTAAAAGCACATAATTCCTTTAAATCAACTCAAGAATTATAATTCAAAGTGGGAAAAATGGGAAAAAGTAGTTTTTTTTTTTTTAAATAATTTGCGCGCACTCAAGGTCTTATAACCTTATTATGTCGACGACACAATGCGGGCAGAAGGTAGAAAGGAAGAGGAATAGAGGAGATGCCGATGGACATTGATCTTAAATGTTTGCATGTTGCATTGAGGGGGGAAAACCGAATCCGGCAGGGAGTTCCAGATTCGTGTAGTTCGGTTAATGAAAGATTCTCTATATTTGACTGTACGTCCGAAAGTGGGCTTCAGGGTATATTGGTGAGCATTCCTAGAGAGACGTGTATTGCGGGAGAAATGTTGAAGGGGCGGAATGCAACTGGCTATTTCATCAGAGCATTTTTGGTGTTAGTAACGATAAAACAGGGAGAGGCAGGTAACATTCCTGCGTTGTTCCAGCGAGTCTAATGTTTTGGTAATGCTGGAGTCACCTATCAGTTTTATGGCTCGTTTTTGTATTCTGTCTAGTAGGTGCAATTAGGTCTTGGAAGCACCGGACCGGACATGAGCGTTAAACTCTAATTAGGGGCGAATGAATGCCTTATAGATTGTAGCCAGATCTAAGGGTGAGAAATATTTCTTGCATCTGTATAAGAAGCCTAGGCATTTCGCAGCATTCTTGGCGACACTGAATATATGGTCGCTCCAATTAAGATTGTGAGCAACACTCATACCCAGGATGGAAAGCTTTTCGGTTTCTGAGATGCAGGTGCCATTCATGGATAATGGCTGCGGGTTAGTTATATGCTTTAACGACAAGAGACAGCATTGTATTTTGGATGCATTAAATTCCACTCTATTGTTTTTACCCCATTGGATGATGCTGTTGATATCAGGATTTAATGAACTCAACATACGCTGCCGCTCATTATCTACAACCGAAGTGCAGGGTCGTAAACTGGTGAACGATTATGAGAAGCTGAGGGTACTGTCGTCAGCGAAGGACTGAATTGGGTTAGAAGTAACAGACAAGAGATCATTTATAAAAATAAGAAAGAGTGTCGGAGACAAAACGGAGCCCTGGGGAACACCGGCATTTACAAAGTGAGTATCAGACTTGAATCCGTCCAAAACAACTTGAATTGAACGATTCGAAAGGTAGCTTCTAATCCATTGAAAAAGAGACTCATCGATCCCAAACACGCATTTTCGACAAAAGGGCTTCGTGCCAAATCCTGTCAAATGCTTTCGAAATATCCAGTGCAACAATTTTGCTTTCACCTGCTTGGTGAAGCGAGTGATTCCACTTTTCAGCGAGATATGCCATCAAATCACCAGTGGATCTGTTGCTGCGGAAACCGTATTGGCGGTCATTGAGGAGTTTCCGTGATTCAAGATATTTCATAAGCTGACGGTTAATCAGCGTTTCCATGACCTTGGAAAGAAGGGACGTTAGCGCAATGGGTCAGTAGTTGGAGGGAGAAGATGATTCGCCTTTTTTGGGTATAGGCTGGACAAATGCTGTTTTCCACCTACTCGGAAGGCAAGGATCCGTTGACTACACTGGCTCGGCCACATCGAGCGCATGGACATCAACGCTCCAGCTAAGAGGGTCTTCGACTCCGAGCCTCCTGTTTCGAGAAGAAGAGGAAGACCGAACCTCCGGTATTAAGACCAAGTAATCGCGGATGTAAGACATCTTGGTCTTGACAACTGGAAAGCAGCGTGCCCGGGACCGTCAAGGATGGAAGGCAGCTATAGCTCAGGCTCAGATCCTCCATGGATCGCTGGCCTGATAAGTAAGTAAGTATTTGTGTAAGAAATGAGTGTAATTATGGCTATCCTGAGAAATGATTCACACTAACCTCACTTAAATCACTGAAAAATTTTTTTTTTCTGACACACTATGATATGTGCTATTTATGAGAACACCACTGTAATTAGGTGCGATTTATGTGTGTTGTTTGTTCACCTCACGACATTCAGAGGCAATTTGGCTGTTCACTTCAACCAACTGTTAACAGATTTATAATAGTAATCCAAGCAAATGTTGAGCTCCCACTCGAGAGTGGATTAACAAAAGATCAATTTGTTAAGATTGATGGACGGATGCATTGTCTACTGCAACACAAAGAAGGCCGAGATACTTAACGTAAATATTTAGAAGGAGAATGAGATAAAGGATAACTAAATATCCTGCGAACATGTGAATTCCTCTGGTTGAACCTGTTGCCTATGGGCTACTGCTCTACGAAAGAGCTACATATTTTCATCGGCATTTCGATGGCAAGATTGTGTAAACAATCATCAACGATCGTGAATCCGATTGATGTTTTCAATATCCGATCGTTTGTTTACACAATCTGTATATCTGCGGATGTAGTTCACAGTTCACACTATGCGTACATGGGTGTTAGTAAGAAGAGATTTTTGTATAGCCTCCTTGTGGCATAAACACTTTCAATTTCAATTCCTAGACTCCTTTCTTCGCTCTTCTTATCCAAGATTTTTCACTCTGACAAGGAGTGCGCCTGCATCTTCTCTTGCATCTCGATCATCTGTGTGTATTTGCATTAGTCAGTCAGTTGCTTCAGTAGAACGAAGACACCACAAAAAAGAAGCATCAAATCAACAACGATGGCACGCTTCCGCCAAGCACGAGTACATAGCCTCTGTATCTAGATCCAACAGAAAGCAAAATAAAATGAAAAGCGGAAAAGCGTTTTTCTTTCAACATTTTTACGAGTATTTTTAGAGATATTCGCTTCTCGTATTGAATAAAATGGTTTCATAGACGTGTTCCGGTTGATGAGATTTATTGAAGAAAAACAAACCAAGCGACCACCTTGTGCCATTCTCATTCTTTCATCCGGCGAAACAAGCAATGAAGATGAACTGATTTCAAGGAATGCTCTGTTCTGTTCTGTTGATCATCGGCTATTGTCTAAAATGGAGCAGCTTTGTTCGAAATCAAGGCACGGCTGGAATTCTTCTTTATTGTCGATTAAGTTTTCAATGATTGTGCTTAACAACTAACAGGTTGGTTGGATAAAATAGGCCTTGAGCAGCTGCGATGTTTGCGTATGTAGTTTATGCTATTTGTTCATTTTTTCTTGGCGCCATTGATTAACTAAATTTTGGGAAAGGTACGTGTAGTCAGAACCAAAAGAGAAAGTTTGAAAATTCGTTGAAATATTTAGGCTAAAATAGGGCCTTTTGCCAGAGCAAAAGCGGGTTCGGAATTCGGTTACTTATTACAAACCCAAGTGGCATCATGGTTTATTGGAATCAATTTTTGGTCCTGCAAACTGTACAAGTTTTTCTTAATTCTTCTGCTTCTTAATGGGCGCTACAGTTCGGGGTGAACCAGGGCCTCCACCAACAAGCCTTTCCAGCCGGCACGATCTTTGGCCAGCCGCTTCCAGTGCCGCACGCCCAGTTGGTTGAGCTCCCTTTCAACCTGTGCGCGCCACCTTAAATGCGGTCGTCCCTCGGGGTTGGAGTCGAAGACTCTTCGGGCCGAAGCGTTGATGTCCATTCGCTCTACATGGCCCAGCCATCTTAGACGTTGGATCCGAAGACGTCTAACTAGGCCGATGTCGCTGTACAGCTCGTACAGTTCTTGGCTGAATCTCCTCCTTCACTTTCCGTTTACACAAACGGGACCAAAGATTGCACGCAGAATTTTCCTCTCGAAACGCCTAAGAGCCTCTTCATCCGCTTTTGATAACGTCCAAGCCTCAGTGCCGTAGAGGAGGACCGGGATGATTAAGGTTTTGTAGAGGGAAACCTTAGTTTTTCGAGAGAGGGCTCTATTACTCAATTGCCTCTTGAGCCCGAAAAGCAGTGATTGGCAAGAGTTATTCTGCGTTTTATCTCAGCGCTGGTGTCGTTGCTGCTTGTCACTATCGAGCCAAGGTAGACGAAGTCCTTCAAAAATATAGCTGCCGAAGGTGATGTTCTGACCAAGACGTCGGTGTTGCTCGCCCGCCCACAGCAGCACAAACAATAGAGCAGGAATGGGCGCATTGCCAGAGCGCCGTCAGAGCCGCCGCCTCAGAGGTGCTGGGTTTGAAACCGCCACCACCTTGAAAACCCTGGTTCGATGAATGATGCAAACAAGCCCCTGCAGTAAAAGAGTAGACATCTAAAGCCATGTTGCAACGACGAACGAGAGCTGCCCGCGAAATCTATGAGCAGAAGAGAAGAGAGGAACACACGCTCCTCAGAAGAAAGAAAAGAGAACACGGAAAGCGTGAGATCGAGGAGATGGAGAGATACTTCTGCAGGAATGACGCCCTGAAGTTTTACAATAAGGTAAAATGAACATGCCTTAGCTACAAAGCCAGAGCGGCGGTCAGCAGGGATGAAAATGGAGAACTGGTAAGAACTGGTAGTAGAGTCACAGTCGATGCTGAGAACTTGGAAACACCACTTCTGCAGACTGTAGACGGCGATGACAGACAAGATACTGCTGTCAGGCAGAATGATCCGTTCGTAATGAACGACGATGTTAGAGAATTCCGTCCACCCGACCTAAACGAAATCAAAATAGCGATATCGAGACTTAAGTCTAATAAAGCCGCGGGCGCAGACGGCCTGTCTGCTGGACTTCTTAAGGCGGCTGGAGATGAGCTGGTCAAGTGCATGCACCATCTCATTTGCAAGGTATGGTCGGAGGAAAGCATATATGTATGTATGTTGGCGTTACAGTCCATGAAGAACCTGAGCCGAGCTTCTCTTAACCACCCATGTTGTGTGTGATTTCATTTTCCCATAGGTGAAAGGGACCTACAGTTTATTGCCGGTTCCGAACGGCGAATTTCGAGAAGCTTTTCATGACAATTTTACTACAGGGGGTTTTGTCAAAACCCCGCAGAGGAGAAACACCGTGAAAAACACGTTCGATGACATGGCTGACATGACGGAGGAAAGCATGCCCGACGAATATCTCAGCATCGCTTGTCCGGTCCATAAGAAATGAGACTCCTATAACTGCGCCAACTACAGGGGAATAAATCTCCTTAACATCGCATATAAGATTCTCTCTGCCGTATTGTGTGAACACCTGAAACCGATTGTGTGGCTTCAGGCTAGGTATATCCACAATAGACCAAATATTTACGCTACGGTGGACCACCTTTTCGTCGATTTTAAGGCTGCATATGACAGCGTGTATAGAGATGAGCTATACAAAGCCATGTCTAGTTTCAACATCCCGGCCAAACTCGTCCGACTGTGCAGGATGACAATGGAGCATTCTCGCTGCTCCATTAAGGTCGGTAATGAACAAACCGAGACCTTTGATGTTAAAAAAGGATTTAGGCAGGGCGACGCGCTGTCGTGCAACTTTTTCAACATCGTGCTTGAAAAGATCGTGCAAGAGTCACTGGCCAACACAAGAGGTACGACTTCTTTCAAGTCTACGCAATTGCTTGCGTACGCCGACGATATTGACGTAATTGGACGAAAACAGCAAGACGTCAATGAGGCTTTCGTGAGCATTGAGGTAGAAGCGGCTAAGATGGGTCTCAAGGTTAATGAGGGTAAAACCAAATATCTGCTTTCATCTAAAAGAGACGGGCAACACCAACGTATTGGCCAGAACGTCACCATGGAAGGATATAACTTTGACGTGGTCAAGGACTTCGTCTACCTTGGCTCACTGATGACCGGCGACAGCAACACCAGCGCTGAGATAAAACGAAGAATCACTCTTGCCAACCGCTGTTGCTTTGGGCTCAAGAGGCAATTGAGAAGTAGAGCCCTCTCTTGGAAAACCAAGGTTACACTATATAAGACTTAATCATCCCAGTGCTGCTTTACGGCGCAGAGCTCTGGGCCTTAACAAAAGCGGATAAAGATGCCCTTGGTCGTTTCGAGAGGAAAATTCTGCGCACTATCTACGGTTCCGTTTGTTCTAACGGTGTATGGAGGAGAAGACTTAACGAAGAACTGTACGGCTTGTACAGCGACATCGGCCTGGTGCGACGTCTACGGATACAGAGTCTAACGTGGCTAGGCCATGTAGGGCGCATGGTAAATACAGCTCCGAATAGAAATTCAAATGACCCTTCAAGTGTGTTCCGGCCACACACTTATTAATAATTAACACATTTTGGATAAATCAGTCAATCAAAAGGAAGATTTCCCAACTATATGCAAACTTGCTAGAAAGTAATTTGCGAGTCGGATCCATGGTGTAATGGTAAACACACTGGACACACAAGACACTCAATCTCTCCTTTCACATTCTGCATTAGTTCTTCGAGCCGGATGGCATAATCATCACGATGTTGCTTCACAACAAGAAGAAACAATCAATTTAATCGAACAAAGAACATTGTTTCGAAATTGATGAGCCTCGAAGCAACAAATGGTCACAGGAACCCTAAGATCTGTACGTGGGGTCACTGGGTTGGGAGTCGAGTGTGTTAAACATTACACCATAGGTCCGGGTCGCAAGTTGTTGTCTGACAATGTTGCACATACTTTTGTGTGCTTCCATAATAACACACTCTAAATTGCATTAAAAATTACTACAATGAAAACACACCTTTTGGTGTGTTGGAATAACACACTTACCATTTGCAGTGCACCATCAGTGTTTTTAATTCAGCTATTTCGTCATCAGTCATTTTCGACAGGTTACTCAAAGACCTCCTTAATACTGTTATCTCACAAAAACACTGAATCAGTAATGAACGACTTAAAGGAAAGAACTAATCTTAACTGCCTGACCCCTCCTCTAGACAGACTCATGATCGAAAACACTTTAACTTTTTGAGCAAACTTAACTTGCAGTCAAAACGCATTACGGCTATTTATTAAAGAGCAACACACAGAGCAATATTTCAACTAGGGGTAAAGCTTATCAAGTTGCAGAAAAAATTAGACCGTTACCTCTAAACGCTTGTAAACTTAAGCCCGCCTAAAGGCAAGTGGCGACATTAAAGGATAAGTAGCCCACCTTTATAGAAATCTTCTCTGCCGTTTTGTGTGAACGCCTGAAGTCCTTCGTAAGTAAGCTGATAGATCCTTATGTGAGTGGCCAGAGAACTCCACCATCGACCAAATCTTCACAGTACGGCAGATCAGGTCCACACTCACCACCTATTTGACGACTGACGACTTCAAAGCCGCATATAAGCCATGTTTACCTTTGACACCCTTGCTAAACTCATCAGACTGTGAAGGTTGTCCTATGAGAATGTTCGTTGCTCCATTAAGGTTGGTAGCGAATTAACCGAGACCTTTGATGATCGAGAAGGATTTAGACAAGGTGACGCACAGTCATGCAACTTTATCAACATCGTACTAGGGAAGATCATACGAGACTCACTGGCCAACAATAGAGGTACGGATGACATTGACGTAATTGGATGAACACAGCGGGATGTCAATGAAGCGTTCGAAAGCATTGAATCAGAAGCTGCTAAATATATACCGTCATCGCAAAAAACGCACAACACCGACGTCTCGGCAGGAACGCTACATTTAGCAGCTACAAATGAGAAGCGGTCAAGGACTTCGTCTACCTTGGCTCGCTAGAGACCAACGACAACAACACCTGCGTTGAGATCAAACCCTGAATTGCTCTTGCCAATCGCTGTTTCTTTGGGCTCAGGAGGCAATTGAGTAATATAGCCCTCTCCATACTGTCAACAGCGGATGAAGAAGTCCTTGGCCGTTTCAGAGATTTTACGGGTGATTTTCGGTCCCAGAGGGATGGAGGAAAAGATTCAACCACCGGCTTTACGGGCCTAACGGGCTATACAGCGACATGAGTCTAGTCAGTCGTCTACAGATTCAACGCATAAGATGGGGAGGCGATATGGAGCGAATTGACACTACAGCTCCAGCCCCGAAAGCCTTTCAATCCAACCCTGAAGGATGAAGAAACAGAGGACGGCCGCACCTAAGATGGTGCAAACAGGTAAAAGAGGACCTCAGCCAACTGGGTGGTGGTTTTTTATAGCTCGCACAGGTTCAACATCTCATGATGTTTGTCACACAACCTGGGCGGAGTGCAGATGGTTTGAGTCATAGATGTTCGTTCGCTACTTTCCAGGGGTGGTTGTCCCTGATAGGAGGAGAGGAACTCGACCGAATTTTCACGTTCACGTAGTTCTAAGCAAATGTTCCATGCCATTATGGTGTTATGTTAAAACTGCACACACAGAGTATACATTTAAAGTGACCATATACTGTGAGTGTTATGCCTTCATCAGTATTTTTGAGTACTTCCCATTCTACACAGGCCTTCCGCTCGACAGTCGGTGATGTTTACCATTGCTCCATGGCCATCGGCCTGAAACTGAGCCCGAAACTAAACAACAATCGACTGTAAGTGTCCTTCAAGATGAGCCTGAAGAGACGGTGGATGCGGTCAAATCACATATTTTGGAGGTACCTCAATCGGAGTGGAAAAAGTGCTTCGAAAATCGGTTCAAATGCATACAAAAGTGTATTGATCTTCATGGAGGATATTAGGATAAACAACAAAGCAATTTTGGTTTGTACAGTTTTCCTTGTCCCTTAAACCTCGCAAGCAAATGTCTCCTGGATTGCAAGAATGTCATCAATGGATCGGCTGCTTTTGACTCGATATCTATTGAGTCTTGTCTGGTTCCTTGAAAAATTAATTATTTAAGCACCAGCCGTGTTATATCCTTCATTTCTCTCCTTCCCGTCCATTGAACTTTTTTTAAAGAATAAATAACGATCCTAATATCCATGTATCAGTTGTCGGGCAAATGTCGAACGAATTAAACGCTACATGAGCTTTAAGACCGACAGTAGACAGTAGCCCCATTACATCAAGTATAGAAAGGATGCCAACCACATGCAGTATTTCATAGCGAACTGCGTCCAAGACTTGTTGAGTGCGGAGTTTGGACGAGAGCCCATAAACTCATATTGGTATGGTCATTCGAAAACCTTGATCAGCACATAAGTAACGCATGCTTGCTGCTTTGCACCGCTTCACTTGAATATGATTAATTCATCCCGCTTAATCCTTTATGTCATTGATGGAAGCCTTATGTCAGCATATGGTTCTTGTAAGAACTCTTCAATTCAATTTCTCTGCAAGTAAAATCGACATATTCGAAGTCAAGGAGGCAAGATTACTTCTGTAACCAACAGGATGTATTGTAATATTCGAACGATTCCACCTTTAGGCCAAATTTTGTTACAAATTTGGATGCAACCAACCTGGTACTAAAGACACGAAATCACCATACTGAAATCGTCCATTTCGCCACAATTTTTGAAAAAGAAACAACTCTGAAACGCCGACAATCAGTGCCGTCAAGACCACTTGCACGTACTAGTAGTTACGACTATGATTTTCCGATCTTTTTTTCAAGTAATTAATGCATACATGGCCACAATGCATCGACGGGCGAGAGATGCCCGCGAACTCTATGAACAGAAAAGGAGGGAGGCGCATGCGCTTCCGAGAAGGAAAAAGAAGGAGCACGAGAAGCGCGAGATCGAGGAGATGGAGAGATGTTACTGCAGGAACGACGTTCGAAAATATTACCAAAAAGTAAAACGAACATGCCACGGCTATAAAGACAGAGCAGAGGCCTGCAGAGATGAGCACGGACAACTAGTAGTGGAGTCACAGTCGATGCTGAGATTGTGGAAGGACCACTTCTGCAGACTGTATAACGGCGATGATAGTCAAAATGCCGCCGTCAGGCAAAGCGAACCATTTACAATGGACGAAGACGAAGGAGAATCCCGTCCACCCGACCCAGACAATGTTAAGATAGTGATATCGAAACTTATGTCTTATAAAGCTGCTGGAGCAGACGGACTCCCGCAGAACTGTTTAAATCAGCTGGCGATGAGCTGCTTCAGGAACATGCACCCACTCATCTGCAAGATATGGTCGGAAGATCGCATGCCCGATGAATGGAATCTCAGTATCGTTTGCCCGGTCCATAAGAAAGGAGACACCTATGATTGCGCCAATTACAGAGGGATAAGCCTCCTGAACATTCTGATCCTCTCTGCCGTACTGTGTAAGTGCCTGAAGCCATTCGTGGACAATCTGATAGGTTCCTACCAGTGTGGTTTGAGGCCAGGAAAATCCACGATAGACCAAATATTTACACTACGGCAGATCTTGGAGAAGATCCAGGTCGAAACGCACCATCTTTTCGTCGACTTTAAAGCCGCGTATGACAGTGTTTATAGAGACGAGCTATACAGAGCCATGTCATGTTTTAACATTCCTGCCAAACTCGTCAGACTGTGCAGAGGTGAACTAACCGACCCCTTTGATGTTAGAAAAGGTTTTAGACAGGGTGACGCACTGTCATGTGATTTCTTCAACATTATCCTTGAAAAGATCGTGCGGGACTCTGCGGCCAATACAAGAGGTACGATCTACTTCAAGTCCACACAATTGCTTGCCTACGCAGATGACATTGACGTTATCGGACGGACAAAGCGAGACGTCAATGAGGCGTTCGCAAGCATTGAAGTAGAAGAGGCTAAAGTGGGTCTAAGGGTAAATGGGGACAAGACCAAATATATGCTGTCATTCAGGAAAGACGCGCAACACCGACGTCTTGGTGAGAACGTCACCTTTGGCAGCTATATTTTTGAAGTAGTCAAAGACTTCGTCTATCTTGGCCCCATAGTGACAAGCAGCAACGCAGAATACCTCTTGCCAACCGCTGCTTCTTCTGGCTCTAGAGGCAATTGAGTAATAGAGCCCTCTCTCGAAAAACTAAGGTATCCCTCTACAAAACCTTAATCATCCCGGTCCTCCTCTACGGCGCTGAGGCTTGGACGTTATCAAAAGCGGATGAATAGGCTCTTGGGCGTTTCGAGAGGAAAATTCTGCGTGCAATCTTTGGTCCCATTTGTGTAAACGGAGAAAGGAGGAGGAGATTCAACCAAGAACTGTACGAGCTGTACAGCAACATCGACCTGGTTAGATGGCTAGGCCATGTAGAGCGAATGGACACCAACGCTCCGGCCCGACTCCAACCCCGAGGGACGCCGCAGCAGAGGGCGGCCACATTTAAGGTGGCGCGCACAGGTGGAAAGGGACCTCAACCAACTGGGCGGGTGGCACTGGAAGCGGCTGGCTAAAGATCGGGCCGACTGGAGAGGCTTGCTAGTTGAGGCCCTGGTTCGCCCCGAACTGTAGCGCCATAAAAAAAAAGAAAAGAAAAGGGAATTGATGCATTTATGAATGCATTTATTTTTAAACGAACTATCATCATGTCTTGGTCCCTATCCGGTCAACAAATGAATCACTATGAAAATGATATTAGTTCGCGTTGAAATAATGTGGTTTTTCATTCAAATATCTATCTCCACTCGAGAGATATCTGCCCAACATGAGTCAATCAGGTATTTTAAGGTAGTATCATGCCTAAGGCGTGGTACTGTCAGATGATGTGCTTGTTGCTCAAGTATTTCTAAAATTTCTTTTTTTCAAAACTTTTTTAGGCTGGTAACAAGGTACCCTTTTTATGGAACCCTTACTAGGTATAAGGTAGGTTAGAAAGGTAAGCTCTTCAATGTTTGTTGCTTAACGACCACCAAGAGACTCATGTGTATGTCGCCTGATTCCAAACCTAATTCCTTACGATCTCTGACAGGTTGACAAATAAACCAACAACCGAATCGATCAGCTCTGACGTCAAGCAACACGCAAAAACCTCGAGAGTATCTAGAATCATCAACTTGTCTTATGAACTACATAATAACGTACTGAGACCACCGTTTCCGACATGAACAATAGCAATTTTTTGAAATAGACCAACGCTCGCATGTGCTCAAAGCGCATTCATAGTTAAGTGTTATTCTGATTTTTCTTGATTTTCATAAGTCCGATTATAGAAATTCGCCATGAACATTGAGCGAACGTTTTAGTCTAATCGAGATTTTATGCGTTTTCGAAATCTACTCACCAGTGGCAGGTCCAATGCGAATAGCCCGCTGATTCTACGACTCGCTATTCTTAATTGTTTTCCAACCTTCTTCTTCACCGAATTTGATGAGTTTGTTTATGTTTTTCTTTACCCTAATGCTTTCTATTCGCCTTGATTGGTTTTTCAAAAACACTTCCTCCAATTTTATTGTTTCATTTTCTCAATTATCGTTAGTCACTGTTATCCGAAATGAAAAAAAAAATCAAAAAACTTTGATTCACTTATAGAAAAACCGCAATCAAATGGTTTTGGAATATACGAAATACATACGTTTTACCACTTGAAGATCTCGCAAAGGACTGATCTGTTTTTTGAATAGAAGATCAACATTTTAATGTGCGCTCCGCTCCAATATCCCACCGCGCAAGTGTACTTAAAAATAAGTCACTACCACCTCAGAGAAGAATGATTTCGAAAACACAAGAAAACAACAACAACAAGAGAAAATGGAAAAAAATAAAAAGAAAAAGAAGTACGCTCCTGTGTACACGGTGGTGCTCAGCATTGGCAGCATCCGATATTGTGTACCGAAGAAATTCTTATTCCCTCACACAGAGAAGATATCAGATCAGCCCCATGCCGCCGATCAGATGCCAACCAAGCCTACAGGGCCTACTGGGCGGAGAGAAAATCAAAGACGAACAACAAGTAAACTAGAGACATCTCTAAATTTAAAACACGTCGATCGTGTGCGCAAGATCACTTTGCGCGTTACCCATTGCGCATTGTGAGTATTGCTCTCCTCCTGCGCAGTCGAGAACGTGGAATTCAAAGATTCTACATAGCTAATACGCGCACACATAGCCGAAGCAACTAAACGCTATTAATAGATTCCTAAAAATGAATCAGTGAGTGGTGGCATCACTGCTGTGGCAATTCACTCAACCCAACAAGTGAGTGTGAAAAGTCCTTGCCTTGCACGAGCGACGATCACCACGTTGACGAGTGTGTTCCTCTACGTGCTCGTACATCGTAAACGCAGTGGTCCAATCGTTATTGATCTATTTTCATCCTGATTAAGCAAACGAGCTCATCCGATGATGGATTTTGACATGCAAATATTTACCACAAAACCTACCCTGCCATAGATTTGACACTTTGACAAAGACAAAAAACTTAGAACGTTTCGAAATCGTTGCTCTGAAACTGTCCCGGAAATGGCGATGGTGATGGTGATGGGTGCGGCCGCGATCCTATTTCCAAAAGAACGCATGGTGTCCAACCAGCCGGCCATTGAACTCGACCGCATTTTCCAAATCCACTTACAGGTGGACGAGCATTTTCAGGAACGAAAATCGAATGAAAACAACATTCGGAGAGAAGGCGAAACGCGAAGAGTTTCAGAGCATATCGCCTCAGTCGCATGGTCGTTGAACTCAACCACTTTTAGGATTCGACCACATACAGGTGCTACGTATACTCGTAGGCAGTGGTGGAGTTATTTTCGAAAGCCTCTCTCCCTCGTACGGAAAGAATCATACGTCGGGCATGCATAGAGTACATGTAAACGGAAAAACAGCGCGAGGGTGACTGCGCTTTTATATGGTGATTCAATGGGTTTTCAATTCAAAAATAAACAAGCTGGTGGCTAGTCAGTCAAAACACCGGGTTTCTGAGAAGTGTTTTTTGGTTTCTTGATGGAAAACAAAATTATTTTGTTGACAATTTTGTTGCGGAAAATTTGGTGAGTAAGAAGGTGTCTTGGTTTTTGGTCTTTTTAAAGGAGCGAGATCAAATGTCAATGTCAATGTAGGTCCAAATGTTCAAATCTTTTAGAATTTGTTACGGCGGCGGCAAGAATCTCAATGCCCCCCCGGCAGCTGACCTCCTCGCGGTGGGGGACGAGCAACAGGTTTGGGGTTGATTTCCGTACGGCCCAAACCTGGCTAACGAAGCGCAAAACCCCTCTGGATGACGGAAAGGAGACTGCCTACCCTGGTGTGCCAGGGCCCCATTAGGAGCCAGGCCTAAGTGGTGGCAGTATGCGAGCGTCTGGTGGCCGGTCTGTCCCGCTCGGCAGCCGGTTGGGCTTAGCCCCAAGAAGTCACGAGCAACCCGGCAGTGGCCTCGTGAGCCATGCACTAACCAGTGCGTGCGGGGAGTAAAAGGTAACAGACAACGGCATCATAGGAAAGCATTTCGAGCTGGTTGAGGAAGCTGCCAGGTATCGGTTAGATATCGTAGGTAGGTAGGTAGGTAGGTAAGACCGTAGCCTTCCCAGAGATGGGAAGAACACACATAGGCCAAGGAGGCCCGTTGTGCAGCTACGAGGGGGCTTAGCCCCCTATTCGTGGAACCATTTTGTGCTTCTTAAGAATTTAAGAAGATCAGATATCCCCACTTGCTGAACTTCGGTCAGATCGTTGAGGAGGTATGATCCTAGGTATCGTTTCCTGACTGTGCAGAATGCTGGGCAGGCGCAGAGAAGGTGATGAATGGATTCGACCTCCTCCTCGTCTAAACAGCTCCTACAAAAATCATTCGGAGTGATACCTAGTTTTTGCGCGTGACTGCCAATAAGGCAGTGTCCTGTGATGACACCTATGACTTTATAGATGTCAGTTCTATTTAGGGAGATAATACTCCTAGTCCGTTGACTATCGAGCCGGGGCCAGATTTGCCTGGTGATGAGGCAGGTGTGTCCCTGAGTCCATCTCCGGTTCGTCTCGGCCCTGGCGAGGGTATTGAGATTGTATTTGATGGTTGCGAAGGGTATACCCTCGCAGACCACAGTTGTTTGTAGCGTCGTTCCTTTTTTGGCGAGTCTGTCGGCTCTTTCATTTCCGGTGATGTCGCTGTGTCCCGGTACCCATATAAGTTGTATGTTGAACTGTTCAGCCATCTCATTAAGAGATAGGCGACAGTCGAGGCTGGTTTTTGATGTGTACACATAGGACTCCAGCGACTTTAAGGCCGCTTGGCTATCCGTGAGAATGCGGATATCCGTGGTGGATATCACGTTCCACTTCAGCCAGGACAGAGCCTCTTTTATTGCCAACAGTTCCGCCTGGAAAACGCTGCAGTGATTAGGTAGTTTTATCGCTTTGTTTAGCTTAAGTTGTTTGCAGAATACCCCACTGCCCACCCCGTCCTTGGTTTTAGACCCGTCAGTATAGAAATCTATGCAGCCTTTACGAGGTTGAGTCTGACGAGTCCAGTTCTGTCTGTCCGGGTATAACGTTATGAAGTTTTTATCCAAGACTGTGGTGGGCTTTGTGAGGTCTAGGTTTTCTGCGATGGTTGACCTGTTAATCAGGATCGAGGAGTGGCCAAAGACGTAGCTCTTCCAGTTCGAGTTGGCTTTAAGTCTAATGGCCGTTTGTGTGGCAATTTGCTTGCCGAAAATATCGAGTGGTGTAAGGTCGAGTATCATGTTAAGTGCAGCCGTCGGGGTGGACCTGAGGGCCCCGGTAATGCATAAACACGCCAGCCTTTGTACCTTCTCGAATTGTTTGAGGTATGTTGTCTTGTCCAGTGCTGTCCACCAGACAGTCGCTCCATACATTAATGTGGGTCTAACGACCGTGGTATAGAGCCATAGAGTAATCTTGGGATTGAACCCCCATTTTTTCCCTATGGCTTTCTTGCATGAATAGAGAGCTATTGTTGCTTTTTTGGCTCTTTCGATTGTGTTGATTTTCCAGGTTAATTTCCTGTCCAGTATGATGCCAAGGAATTTGGCACTGGAGGAGTAGTTTAATCTGGTATCAAGCAAAGTGATAGGGCAGTGCTCCGTAGGTATCCGTAGGTATCTCATCGACAAAGTAAAGAGGATATAGAACTGTGGACCTTTCGGACGGGTGGAAACTCTTGCTGTCGGGAGTTGCACCTCAAATGTCTGCACAGGCGGGAGTAGGGATACTCATAAGTCCCAGTCTGACAGACAGGGTATTGGAGTGGACACCATTAGGAGGGAGAGACGCGATCTTAAAATTCGAGTTTGAAAGATCGACTTTGGTATGCACCGAATCTAGAGTCTGAGTATGCGACTTCCCTGGATGAAATTGATGCGGCCCTTGATAGGGTGGTTGAGATGGATTCCTATATCCTGATGGGGGCATCAACACCCACGTGGGTGTGGATGTAACGACACGGGGGAGTGTGATTGGGAGAAACGATGATTCTCATTAAAACGCGAACGGAGAGAGGTTGTTGGATTTTTGCTGTGCAACTGGCATGTCCATTATGAACACCTTCTTTCCGCTCAAAGACATTCATATATATACGTGGTATCGTCGGAGTCTTCAACAGAAATCGTTGATAGATTTCTGTGTGGTACCATCGTGTGTGAGACTGATGGTTTGTGACATTCGTGTATTGAGAGCGGCTGAGCTGTTAACTGATCATCACCTGGTGTTGTGTAAGCTGTATCTTACTGATAGAGTACCTCGTCTGCCAAGGCGGGAACCAAGAGTGGTTACACGCATACGGTGGGAGAACTACAGAGCAGTGAGGTGCGGTAACACTTCGCATGACACATATCCGAAAGGTTTGAACAAACTCCAACTGTTCCATCGCATGTAGTGGAAGAATGGCGACTATTTTCAATATCTGTTGTAGCCTCTGCACCTGATGTTTGTGGAGAGAAGCGGCTTGGTGCGGCGGCTTATGGTGAGAAAAGAACTGCGGGTTTAAAACCTCCGGAGTTCAGGAAGCCATCAGAGAGAAAAAGAAGGCCTGCAGGGACTGGATTCTCTTGGGGGACTCTGCTTCCCGTGACCGGTACACTGTGGCACGAAGAACTTGCAAATTGGCTGTGCGAACAGCTAATGAGCAATCCTAGAAGGAGTTCGGTGAGAAGTTGGAAAGTGACCATAGATCTGCGAAAAAGGTGTTCAGGCAAACCTTTCGCCGGCTCAGAGGAAGCAAATTCAACATAATCGAAGGAGTTAAATCCAAACATCTTACGCAGATGGAGCGAGCACTTTTCGGGACTGCTCAATCCCGAACAGGGCACTGAGGGGAACAGACCTATAGTCTTGAGTGGGGCGGAGGATAGTCCAACGGTGAAGGAAGTCATTTTAGCGATTGAATCGCTAGAAGTTAATCTGTAATACAGTTTCTCTGTGTGGAAATTTACAACGGTGCTGACAGAATACTTCTAGTGGTTGTCTATTCACCCCCTAACAAATTCAACGAAAACAATTTAGCTGAACTCGAAGACATACTCATGGGCTTTAGTTCGAAATATGGTGGTGATTTTAATGTTAATTACTTCAAGTGCAATAACACATCTAGTCTTTTTCAATATTTCTGTTATAAAGTAGGACTTTCGCTAGTAAATACTCAATAACCCACGTGCTACAAATCCCCTACTAACCCTTCACTAATAGACCTGTTTTTAACTAACATAGTACCTAACATTCTATGTGTTGATCAACTGACACCTACTAGCGAATTTATTCATGACATATTGTTTTGCTCTGTAAAATTTAATGTTAACAAAGATAACTGTGATAATACTATTCGTTTTAGGTCATTTAAAAATTTAAATTATTCTGACATTTTTGAAACCTTCTATAATCTTAATTGGTCCGACTTATATCTAATGCCTGACATTAATAAAAAAGTGGATATCCTTAATGGTTTTGTGAAGCTTCTATTTGATATGTATGTTCCGATTAAGTCGAAACAAATCAAATGCAAAAATTGCCCCTGGTACTCAAATGAAATTAAAATTCTTATACAAGAAAGAGAATTATTTTTTAAGCGCTTCAAGAAGAATCCGACATTGCTCAATAGAAGACAGTACTGTGTGGCTCGAAATAGAGTCAACTCACTCATTAAGAACTCCAAACGTTCGTACCTCAATAGCCAACTTGACTCCAAAATGAACCCTAAAGAATTGTGGAGAAATCTGACAAATCTGGGTGTAACAGAAAATAATAAGTCTAGAAACTGTCCTTTGTGTCCAAATGTAGTAAGCAGCTTCTTTAAGCCTCATTCAGTCAGTCCGTCTTATGTTGTGCCAATTAGCAATACCTCTGTTCCTGACATATCTAGTGGTTTCACCTTTGAGTGTATCACAGAATACGATGTTACTAAAGCAATAATGTCGGTTAAGTCAAACGCCACGGGTTCCGATGGCATCAGTCCAAAATTTCTGAAGCTACTTCTCCCTCATCTGCTTCCCCACTTAACGCACATTTTTAACTTTTGCATTTATAGTTCCCAATTTCCTGATCAATGGAAATCTGCAAACATTATTCCGATACCGAAAAAAATTGCCCTCAAAGTCCCTCGGATTACAGGCCAATTAGCATGCTTTGTTTTTTAGCCAAGGCCTTTGAAAAAATACTTGCTAATCAAATACAGCAATATCTTAATGCAAAAAATTTACTGTCGCGCTGGCAGTCTGGTTTCCGAGCAAAACATAGCTGTGAATCAGCGGTCATGAAGGTGACAAGCGACCTTAGGTCATCGCTAGATTCGAGTGAGATAGGGGTCTTGGTACTGCTTGATTTCTCAAAAGCATTTGACTGTATTGACCATTCCATACTGCTATCGAAATTAGAACAGAAATTCAATTTTTCTCCACCTTCCTTAAGGTTACTACAAACGTATCTGTGTAATCGTATCCAAACGGTTATCACGGAAATTGGAATGTCTGATCCATATACTGTCAATATTGGCGTTCCACAGGGATCTGTATTGGGCCCTCTTTTATTTTCTCTTTACAACAATGATCTTCCGCAAGTGGTTCAAAATTGCAAACTTCACATGTATGCTGATGATGTTTTAATTTACATTACTCGGCCCATAGGTCTAAGTGATGACTGCATAGCAAGAGTAAATGAGGATCTTAGTAGTATTGCGAAATGGTCAGCACTTAATAAACTTAAGCTCAATCCCACCAAATCAACAAGCCTTATTTGCTCAGACAGGATTACCGATCTAGGAGACTTTCCTCCGATAGTAGTGAATGGTAAAATGATTCCCATTGAGAAGTCCGTGAAATATCTTGGCTACTACATCAACTCCTCTTTAAGTTGCTGCAGTGCAACAGTATACACAATTAAAAAAATTTACACTGGTCTGCGATGCCTGCGACATTTTAGTCACTTATTAAAAAAATCCATGAAAATACACCTATTTAAGTGCTTATTAATGCCGTTTTTTACCTATAACGGTTCGGTGTATCCATATCTTGACTTTGAATGCAAGAGGAGATTAAATGTCGCTTTTAATGACTGTATCCGATTTATCTACAATATCCCCAGGTACTGTAGTGTGTCTCATTTAGCAACTGGTGTTCTTGGTCTGAGTTTGAATGTATTTCTGAAGTTTCGAATTATTCTCAAATTATACAAAATTATTCATCATATGTGTCCTGATTACTTACATGACATGTTAACATTTGCGCATTCAGCACGCGGCCTCCAACTAATATTACCTCGATTCATCCATTGCATTGGAGAACACTCCTTCTTCGTATCTGCAATTCGTCTGTGGAACGCTCTTCCACACGAATTGCAGACAATAAACTCGTTTGCCGAATTCCAAAGAAAACTTTTTATCCACCTCTCCGATAACAGTATCACAACTTAAAAATTGCTATTATGTTCATATTTAAATTTTATATCTTAGTTCATATTCTACTATAGTTTAGACCTATGATTTGTTCATTGAAAGTTATAGTCGATTAACTACACATCCACAAGTTGTAATTTAAATAGTTTATGCTTCTTAAAAGATTTGATTGTCTTGTAGCATTTTGTTATTTATTACATTCAATAAAAAATCTAAATCTAAATCTAAATCTAAGTTAACAACTCCGCCGGTGTGGATGAAGTTCGACCAGAAATGCTTAAGGCAATGGATAAAGATGGAGTATTATGGGTCTCTCGTATCATTAAGGTGGCCTGGGAATGCGGTGAGACACCTAGCGATTGGCAGACTGGGGTGATTGTCCCTCTTTTCAAAAAGGTGGATAAAAAAGAGTGCTCCAACTATAGGGGCATATGTCTTTTAAGTGTCCCCGGTAAAGTCTACGCTGAGGTGTTGGAGACGCGTTCTAGAGCTATGGTTGAATCCAGGATAAGGGACGAACAGTGCGGGTTTCGTCACGGTAGTAGTACAACCAACTAGCTTTTTACCCTAAGAATGGTACTCGAGAAGGCTTGGGAGTATGCCAAACCGATCTACAGCTGCTTTGTAGGTTTGAAAAAGGCGTATGACCGAGTTCCTCGAGGTAAGCTTTGGGGTGTTCGCCTCATATGGCGAATTGGGTTGGGTTGATGTCGGGTTTGGACGCAAATCAATCTGCCATTGAAATGGACTCGATACTGTTTTTTGGATGCCAAGCCGAAGTTGTCTCGGCGTTGTGACCGGATGCAGAGTTCTACTGGCTGCCCACGGGTTGACACAACCGTCCGACCCAACTTCCTGACAAAGTCCGGCGTTTATTTTCACTCTCGCTAGCACAAAAACGGGTGGTAAACGGCTAACAAAGGCCTCGTAGGGATAGCGTATCCGACATGCGCTGGCCTATAAAATAGCGAGCAGAAGCCACTGCAGCCGAACATCTAGCAGCTCTGTTAGTAAGCCCTATTCCCACCACCTCGTGGTGCCACCTGGGGATTTCTATTTGAAATCGCCAACGAAAAAGGGTGAATTGCGAGTTTCCTGCCCCACAAAACAGGATAAGTGTCGGTTAGGATATGGTCCGGCAATCCATACCTGGAAAAAACCAACAAGCCAAAAAACTTGAAAAAAGCCTCGGATACAAAAAAGCGAAGGGATTAACCGATGACGAACCAGGAAACAACCAATGGAAAAGGAAGAATGATATTCGTGCAGCCGAACAACTTGTGGAGGCCCTAGACTGTTATAGGATATTACCGCAATCCAGGAAGTGCGATAGGATGGATCGGGCAAAAAGAGGATGAAAAACTGTGATATCTACTATGGCGACTGCTACAAGGAGAGATGACAACGCTTATTCGGATGCGGATCTGTTATGAGAAAAAGTCTTGAGCCTCAGGCATGCCTCATGACAATCCGCATTAAGGCTTAATTGGCAAACATCAGCCTAATTTGCGCTCACGCCCCTACCGAGGACAAGGATCACGCTACAAAAGACGACTTCTACGACCTCCTAGATAGGACATATGCCCAATGTCCCAGTTACGATGTTAAAATCGTACTGGGAGCCTTAAACACGAAACTTGGCAAGGAAGTCGCTTTTGATAGGGTCATTGGCACGCACAGCCTGCACAACATCAGATCCAAAAATGAATTTAGGCTGGTAGACTTCGCAACGTGTGACTTTTTCAACATCGTCCTTGAAAGGATCGTGCAAAACTCACTGGTCAATGCGAGGGGCACCATCTTTTTCAAGTCCGTACAACTGCTCGCATATGCCGATGACATCGACATAACTGGACGAAGTTAATGAGATGGAAGCGGCTAAAATGGGACTGGCGGTAAATGAGGGCAAAATGAAATATACGCTGTCGTCGAAAAAGGACACGAACCACCGGCGTCTTGGCCAGGGCGTACATATTGGCAGGTATAATTTCGAGGTAGTCAAGGACTTCGTCTACCTAGGCTCCGCAGTGACATGCAGAAATGACATCAGTACCGAAATCAAACGTCAACCGCTGTTTCTTTGGGCTCAGTAGGCAATTGAGAAGCAGAGTCCTCTCTCGAAAATTCAAGGTGACCATATACAAGACCCTTATCATGGGACAAGGAATGAGGAGGCCCTTGGTCATTTTGAGAGAATAATTCTGCGTACGATTTTCGGCCCAACCTGCATAAATGGTGAGTGGAGGAGAAGACTTGATAGTGAACTGTACGGGCTGTACAGCGACATGAACGTAGCACGACGTCTTCGGATCCAACGCCTAAGATGGCTTGGTCATGTTGAGCGAATGGAAAACACAGCTCCGGCCCGGAAGGTCTTTGAATCCCGAAGGGCGACGCGGTCGAGGACGGCCAAACTTAAGGTGGCGCAACCAAGTGGAAGAGGACCTTAACCAACCAGGCGTGCAGCACTGGAGACTGCTGGTGAAAGATCGTGCCAGTTGGAGAGATTTTTTGAAGGAGGCCCAGGTTCGTCACGAACTGTAGCGCCAAAAAAGAAGAAGAAGAAATGAGCGTGTTTGGCTTTAAAATCCATAAAGAGGTGGTGGGTATCGATTTAAAACTCGCTGATCTTCTCCAGGACTTGTCGCAGCGTGAATATTTGGTCTATAGTCGATTTACCTGATCGGAAGCCGCACTTTAGAGCTTCACACAATACACTGGACAGGATCTTGTAAGCAACATTGAGCAAGGATATACCTCTGTAGATTATACAACATGTAGGATCGCCTTTTATGTCGATAGGGTATATAGAGCTGGTATTCTGATGCATACTCCCTACCAGAGCATCACCTCCAGCTTTGAAAATCTCTGATGGTAATCCAACCGAGCTTGCGGCCTTGTTCTACTTCAGCTTTTTAATAGCTATGCCTACTTCTTCAATACTGGGAAGGGAACAACTTCGTCGACTAGAGGCGGGATCTGTTCGTCCACTACCACTCTCTCTTATCCATACTCATTTAGCAGCCGTAGGAAATGTTGCTGGAAAACATCCACTATTCCCTGCGGGTAGATAACGAGATTGTTCTCGCAATTTCGAAGAGCCTGGGTGTCGTTTTTAAAACCCACTGCGAGGTTTTTGGCTTTTTTGTAGAAATTTCTTATCACGTTTTTGTCCCTGAACTCTTCGATATGCTTGAGATGAAAGGCTACGAAAATTCTCTTCTTTCGCTGCGTCGTCTTTCTTCTCCCTCCTTCTGGCTCGGTATTCCTCGCGCACTGCTCGTGTTCTCCTTTGCAGCATCCTTTGGTACGCTTTATCGATTTCTCGCTTTTTATGCTCACACTCGCCCTCACACCACTAGTTTCCTGTCGGTGGAGCCGCGTAGTCTACAGTAAGTTCAGCTGCTTTCTTGTTGGCTAAGCGGCAATGGAGCAACATATTGTTGGCGCTTGCGTCCGACGTAGGCATATTTGCGAGTCGTTCGCTTAGTTGCTCTCTATAGGCTCTGGCGAACTCTGAAGTGCCCAGGCTTCCAATGTTGAACCTCCTCTTGGTAGGCTGATGTAGCTTTCTAACATTGGAATGTCGGGCTGTCACTAGGAAATGGTCAGAGCCGGTGGTTGCCCGTCTGAACGTTCTAACCTCCAGAATGTTTGACGCATGTCGTGCGTCTATGAGCACATGGCCAATTTGGTTGGCAGTTCGACCATCTAGAGATTGCCAGGTTGCTGTGTGGATCTTCATGTGAGAAAATCTTGTGCTACTTATTACCGTATTACGAGTGGCCGCAAAGTCCGTAAGTCGGAAGCCGTTGTCGTATCGTGCAGACGTTGCTTTCGGGCTACTCTGCCAAAGATGCTCTCCGTGCCGATTTTGGCCTTGAAGTCCCCGAGTACGATTTTGATGTCGTACTCCGGACAAGCTCAGTAGGCGTCATCCAAGAGGTCGTAAAAATCCTCTTTCATGGGTTCTTCGGCCTTGTGGGTAGGGGCGTGTACACAGATGAGGCTGATGTTGTCAAATCTGCCTTGAATGCGGATCACAGCTAGGCGATCGCTTATTGGCTTAGCCATTTTGTTACGGCGAATCCGAATCCCGCATCCGCAACTGTAGTAAATGTCATACTCCTTCTACTTAACCATTCCTTACCCTATCCAGCGTATTTCCTGGATCGCATTTATATTAGCCTTATACTGCTTGAGGCAGTATGCGGACATAACCGCCATCCAGGAAATGCGATGGAATGGACCGGGTATAAAGCGGATGAAAAACTGCGACATTTACTACAGCGACTGCTATAGGGAGAAAGGACAACGATTGTTCGGATGCGGATTTGCTGTTCTAGGTGGACCAAGGCAAAAAGCCCTAAGCTTTCGGCATGTGAGCGAACGCCTCATAACGATCCGCATCAAGGCTAAATTTTTTAACGTCATCCTGATCCCACGGAAGACAAGGATGACTCCGCCAAAGATGGATTCTACGATCTCCTAAACAGAACGTATGCTCAATGTCCCAGCTATGACATCAAAATTGTACTAGGAGACTTCAATGCTAAGCTGGGTAAAGAAAGTCATCGCCAAACATAGCCTACATGACGCCACATCTGATAACGGACACAGCCTGATTGATCTTGCTACGGGGCGAAATCCCCTTCTGGTCAGTACGCGCTTCCCGCACCTCGATATACACAAAGGTACCTGGCGGTCGCCAAATCAATCAATCATTAACCAGATTGATCACATCGCGATTGATGTCAGACACTCCTCCACTATTCTTGATGTTCAAACATTCCGAGGAGCTAAAATCGATGCGCCTACGGATATCACGAACGCAGCGAAGTACAATAAGAATACAAAGTTATGATGTCGGAAAGCTACTATCGCCAGAAACCGCTCGTGCTTTTACCGATCGCGTCTCCCTTAAGCTCTCCAATACACCTCAACCCTCCACGCCGTCAATAGAACAGCAGTGGAGCCTTTGCGAACAAGCCCTGAAAGGCTCTGCATCCGAAGTTTCGTACTTCAAGGCTCCATCACGAAGAAACACCTGGTTCGATGACGAGTGCAGGAGGATTCACACAGCGAAGCAGGATGCATATAAGGCCTCGCTGCATAAAATAATAAGAGCAGCTCGTGAGCTGTACGAGTTAAAAAGAAGGGAGGAGCATAAGGTTCTCAGGAGAAAGAATAAAGAGCACGGGAAGCGCGCGATTGAGGATTTGGAGAGGTATAACTGCAAGCGTGATGGTCGAAAGTTTTATCAACAGATAAAGTGAACACGCCAAGGTTATAAAGCCAGAGCGGAAGCCTGCAGGGATGAAAACGAATAATTAGTAGTAGAGTCACAGTCGATGCTGAGAATATACTTTTGTAGCCTGTCTAATGGCGATAAGAAGATAATATCGCTGCCAGGCAGAATGAGCCATTCACAATCGACGAAGATGCAAGAGAATTCCGTCTGTCCGACCTAGATGAATCTAAGCTGATCGTTTCGAAGTTTAAGGCTATAAAAGCCGCGGGCGCAGGCGGCCTGTTTGCTGAGCTATTTAAAGCGGCTGGAGATGAACTGGCAGGGCACATGCATCTGTAAAATATGGTCGGAGGAAAGCATGCCCGACGAATGGAATCTCATCATCGTTTGCCCGGTCCACAAGAAGGGAGACCCCTATAACTGCGCCAGCTACAGGGGAATAAGTCTCCTTAACATTGCATGTAAGATCTCCTCTTCCCTATTGTGTGGAGGCCTGAAACCCTTTTTGGAAAATCTGATAGGTTCTTATCAGTGTGGATACAGGACAGGTAAATCCACGACAGGCCAAAGAATACCAAACCGACACCCATCATCTTTTCGTCGAATTCAAAGCCGCGTATGACGGTGTGCATAGGGGCGAGCTATACCGAGCCATGTCTAGTTTTATCATCCCTGCTTGGTTATGCAGGTTGAACATGGAGATTTCTCGCTACTCCATTAAGGTCGGTAGCGAATTAACCGACACCTTTAATGTTAAAAAAGGATTTAGGCAAGGCTACGCACTGTCATGTAATTTTTTCAACATCGTGCTTGAAAAGACAATACAAGACTCACTGGCCAACAGAAGTAGAAACGGCTAAGATAGGTCTTTCGGTTAACGAGGGTAACACGAAATATATGCTGTCAGCCAAAAAAGACGCACAACACCGACAACACTAAAATTACTCTTGCCAACCGCTGCTTCTTTGGGGTCAAGAGGAAATTGAGAAATAGAGCCCTCTCTCGAAAGACCAAGGTTGCGCTATACAAAACCTTAATCATCCCGGTCCTCCTCTATGACGCAGAAGCCTGAACTTTAACGAAAGCGGATGAGGAGGCCCCTGGTCGTTTCGAAAGGGAAATTCTGCGTTCAATCTATGGTCCCGTTTGTATAAACGGAGTGTAGAGGAAGAGATACAACGACGAACTATACGGGCTGTATAGCGACATCGGCCTAGCTCGGCGTCTACGGATCCAATATCTAATGTGGCTAGGCTATGTAGAGCGAATGGATTACACAGCTCCGGCCCGAAGAGTCTTCGAGACCAACCCCGAGGGACGACGCAGCAGAGGACGACCGAATCTAAGACACACAGGTGGAAGGAGACCATAATCAACTGGAAAAGACCGTGCCAGCTGGAAAAGCTTATTGGTTGAGGCCCAACTTCACACCGGACTGTAGTGCCATCTAAGTAAGTAAGTATATAAGTAAGATTTGAAAATGAGTGAAATATCGAAGTGCTATGTTAGACCTTTTTGCTATAAAAAATCGTTAGAACACTGCAAAAACATACTGAAAATATTGCGAAGTGTACAATGAGAAATGTCGGTTGTAAATATGCATCTTTCTTAAAGATCAACACTATAGCAGTTTACTTACTTACTTACTTACTTATCAGGCCTGCGATCCATGGAGGATCTGAGCCTGAGCTATAGCTGCCTTCCATCCTTGACGGTCCGGGGCACGCTGCTTCCAGTTGTCAAGACCGAGATGTCTTACATCCGCGATTACTTGGTTTTTATACCGGAGGTTCGGTCTTCCTCTTCTTCTCGAACCAGGAGGCTCGGAGTCGAAGACCCTCTTAGCTGGAGCGTTGATGTCCATGCGCTCGATATGGCCGAGCCAGTGTAGTCGACGGATCCTTGCCTTCCGGACTACATCCACATCTTGGTACAGCTCGTAGAGTTCGCGGTTGTGTCTTCTTCTCCATTCACTTTCCTCACAGACAGGACCAAATATCCGGCGCAGAATTTTTCTTTCGAAAGAACCCAAAATCAGCTCCGCTGTCCTGCTTATTGTCCAGCTTTCGGCTCCGTACAGCAAGACTGGCTGAATGAGCGTTTTGTAAAGCATGACTTTGGTCTTTCGAGTGAGGAGTTTTGACCCCAGTTGTTTGGACAAGCCGAAGTAGCAACGGTTGCCAAGGGCGATTCTATGCCGGATCTCCACTGTGGTGTCATTTGTGGAATTTACGTTTGCCCCGAGGTAGACAAACTCCTTAACTACCTCGAAAATGTAGCTGTCAATTGTTTATTTTGTCCCAGTAGGTGAGCGACGGATTGGTTTTTGCTTGACAGCATGTATTTCGTTTTATCCTCATTGATCTTAAGACCAACTCGTTTCGCCTGTTCTTCAATCGCCGTGAATGCTTCCATCCCGCTGCTAGGATACGCGGATGATATCGACATCCGCATATCCTAGCAGCTGGATGGACTTGTAAAAGATAGTGCCTTCCCTGTTGACGCCTGCCCGTCGCACTATCTGCTCCAGCACCAGGTTGAAGAAGTCACATGACAGCGCATCTCCTTGCCGAAATCCGGTGCATGTTTCGAATGGTTCCGAGGTCCTAGAACCGAGTTGCACGGTGCATCGCGTGTTTTTTAGCGTGGCGCGACACAACTGGATCAGTTTTACCGGGATCCCGAATTCGGCCGTCGCCCCAAACAGTGCTTCACGATGAATGCTGTCGTATGGGGCTTCGAAATCGATGAAAAGATGGTATGTATCGATTCGAAACTCGTTGGTCTTTTCCAGGATTTGTCGAAGTGTGAAAATTTGGTCTATAGTTGATTTGCCGGGCCGGAAGCTGCACTGGTAGCTGCCGATTAGTGCGGTGCAAAATGGTTTTAGACGTTCACACAATACGCTGGACAGGATCTTGTATGCGACATTGAGCAGGGATATACCTCTATAGTTCTTGCAAGAGGTAGGATCGCCTTTTTTGTGGATGGGGCATTCCAGTCGTCGGGCATGCTTTCATCTTCCCAAATTCTGCAGATGATCTGGTGCATGCTCCCTACCAGAACATCGCCGCCAGCCTTGAAGAGCTCTGATGGCAAGCCATCTGAGCCTGCGGCCTTGTTGTTCTTCAGCTTCTGAATAGCTGTGCCGAGTTCTACGATGCTGGGTGGAAGGACTACTTCAGCGGCTGGAGTTGAGATTTCCTCGGTCCCTACCACTCTCTCTTGGTCATGCTCGTTAAGCAGCTGCTGGAAGTGCTGCTTAAATACATCCACTATTCCCTGCGGGTCGGTGACATGATTACCCTCGCAGTTTCGAAGAGCCAGGGTGCCCTTTTTGAAGCCCCCTGCAAGGCCTTTGGCTTTCTTGTAAAAGGCTCGTATTTTATGTTTATCCCTATAGCAGTTTAGAATCTCTAAAAAAGCAGGACACAAAGAAACTCGAATTAACGCAAACCCATGAATTACCCACACAACCTGGTGAAACGGCCAATGCGTTCATCTATTGTGCACAAATCGACCGTTTGAACGAAGCAATAAAAAAAGAGCGGCCCAAATTAGAATCGACCAACGGAAAATAAGTTGTGTTCCATCATAATACCAGGCCGCACACATCTTTGATGCCTCGGAACACATTGACGGAACTTGGTTGGGAAGGATTGATGTATCCACCACATAACCCAATGCCACTACATCATACGTCTCATACAACACCCCGAACGTTGCTATACTTTCGTAATCTCTATCTAGGCTAGGGTGTTGAGTCTATCCTATCTCCTCTCTGCTGTCTTTCCTCACCGTTCTACAACCTTTTCTAACAAGCAAGTTTTCTTTGAATCTCAGTTTGAGTATACAGACATCTGAGAGATTTTTCTGATTCACGGCGTTGAAAATATCCGTTTGTAATGTTCGTAATATTTAAATGAAAAACCAACAGTGAATTATAACCGAGCACAAAAAAAGGTGTCAGTAGACAAACTTCGTCGCACGTTAGTGAAGTCAAGCACCAATAAGGGTGCATCCACACCATTGCATTTCAGCCTCATATGCTTCCTATTACACATCTAACCTTAAACGTTCATGACATCTCCGTTGTGTAATGCCAATGATGTGTCATTACCTGTCACGTCGACGTCATTAATTACCAATTCTCGATGTAAAGCCGAAAACTTTATTTTAAATGCGTTCTCCCTTGACGTAAATTACAATTTTCGCTCCGCTCACAGCGCCAACAAGTGTTATGTAAACGTCTCCTATACTATCGACCATCTGACTACCTTCCGATATTTGTAAATAAAATTAATTAATGCCAAACGCCGAGTGGCCTGGCAATATTTTCATGCTCAATATCATATACAATTTGACATAACACAAATCGCTAATGATGACAGCCGACACAAAAGGGCAAACAACTCTCAAGAGCTCTGCCAAAATGTGCACATAAACGAATATGTGCATACATACGTGCCTCGGTGCATGCAGGCATAATGCAAATACCAATAACCGAGATAAAGACAGATGGCAAGAGTCATCATTATCATCATCGTCATCGTCATCATCATGTGGCTGGTGCCAGGACAGGCGGTGGTTTCTACGTTCCTACCCTATCCGAGTGGTCCGAGTGAATTATGCTTGTTTGCCTTAACCTTGCCGCAGTGGATGTGCAATTAAATGTTTGTCATGCAGCTTTGCTCCGATCCTTTGTTCTCAATTGCGGCGAGTGTTCCTCTTTCTTCTTTTTTGTTTTCAGGGAGTTGGTACATGCAGTTAATTACAAAGAGTTGAGCTATAAATAGGCTCAACAATTTGTGCGTTTAAGGGCAGCGCAATCATGTTCCCTCTGTGCACGGTTGACAGGGGGTTTTTTTATTTTTTTGTTTTCTTTGAGTCTAAAAGCACAGGTGATGGTCGTTTCCGTTCACATGTAAACATCCAATCTACTCGTAGATGACAGTGACAACGGTTTGTCGGTATCTGACAGTTAATAATTTCGTCTTTCCTGTCAAATTACTATCTACACCGTTAACAACAGCACGTTATGAGGCATTTACCGGCAGATCTCCATGTTACAAAAGCCTCCCAATCACCCAATGCACTCAGAGGTCTTATGGAACATTTTTATTTTCTGAACCAAAACAACATTTCCGAATCAGACACATGTTGAACACGTACTCAGTCCTACCATGGCAGCAATGAAACTTTCCACGAATTCCTGTCTTTACACCGTTTTAACGTTCTCAAGGCATAAATAGAACGCGTTTTAATGCGATACAGTTTCCTTCGTTTAATTGCAACTACACACAGTACACACTCAAGCAGCTGCTGTCTTCTCCCTCCTCGTAAGGTGGGTGGCTCGCGTCGGAAATGCTACTGATCCAAAAATGGGAACATATTTCGAAAAAAAATAAGACAGAAAAAGTACAAAGGAAAAGTCTTCGCGCTGAACGTGTTCGACATTCGGATTTTATTTACTTCAAGTTGTAGTCAATGGCATCGGGCAGGGATGGATCACCCTTGCGAGATATACATATATAATTCAAGTGGATATTAAATACTTAATTGCTGACAGGAAGGAAGAAGAAGACATGTCGAGCACGTGCCACTTGTAGATGCAACTTTGGAATTCGATGGATGATGCACTCATGTGGCGCACATATGCTTGCGATCGGTGTTAACAACAAGTGCGGGAGTTTTCGTGAATTTTACTCTGTTCGCGTCCTTGAGTGCACGCAAAAACTGTCTCACTAGTACATTCATTGAGCGACAAATGTCATTCAGAAAATTGGTATTTGAGTTGGTATTTGACATTTCGAAAATCATCGAAACTTGACGTTAAGACACTGTCAACGTAATGATATTCGTTAGTCTTTACAGAGCTTAAGGTCGCCTTTGCTTTCGGCTATGATCTATGGAAACTGACAACTGGCTTGTCACCAAGCCGTGAATAAACTAGTCGTCCAATTACGTCAATATCGTCGGCGTACGCAAGCAATTGCGTAGACTTGGAATAAATCGTACCTCTTGTGTTGGCCAGTGACTCTTGCACGATCTTTTCAAGCACGATGTTGAAAAAGTTGCACGACAGCGCGTCGCCCTGCCTAAATCCTTTTTTAAAATCAAAGGTCTCGGTTTGCTCATTACCGACCTTAATGGAGCAGCGAGAGTTCTCCATTGTCATCCTGCACAGTCGGACGAGTTTGACAGGGATGTTAAAACTAGACTTGGCTTTGTACAGCTCGTCTCTATATACGCTGTCATACGCGGCCTTGAAATCGACGAAGAGGTGGTGAGTGTCGATTTGGTATTCCTGGGTCTTCTCCAAGATCTGCCGGAGCGTAAATAATTGGTCTATTGTGGACTTACCTGGCCTGAAACCACACTGATAAGAGCCGATCAGGTTATCCACAAACGGTTTCAGGCGTTCACACAATACGGCAGAGAAGATCTTATATGCCATGTTGAGGAGACTTATTCCCCTATAGTTGGCGCAGTTATAGGGGTCTCCTTTCTTATGGACCGGGCAAACGATGCTGAGATTCCATTCGTCGGGCATGCTTTCCTCCGACCATAACTTGCAGATGAGATGGTGCATGCACCTTATCAGCTTATCTCCAGCCGCCTTAAAAAGCTCAGCAAACAGGCCGTCTGCGCCAGCGGCTTTATTAGACTTAAGTCTTGATATCGCTATTTTGACTTCGTCTAGGTCGGGTGGACTGAATTCTGTTGCTTCGTGGTCCATTGCGAATGGCTCGTTCTGCCTGACAGCGGTTTCTTGTCTATCATCGCCGTTATACAGTCTGCAGAAGTGGTCTTTCCAAATCCTCAGCATTGACTGCGACTCTACTACCAGTTCTCCATTTTCATCCCTGCAGGCCGCCACTCTGGCCTTGTAGCCATGGCATGTTCGTTTTACCTTGTTGTAAAACTTACGAGCGTCATTGCTGCGGAAGCATCTCTCCATCTCCTCGATCTCACGCTTTCCGTGCTCTCTCTTCTTTCTTCTGAAAAGCGTGTGTTCCTCTCTTCTCTTCTACTAATAGATTTCGCGAGCAGCTCTCGTCCGTCGTTGCAGCATGGCTTTATATGCCTCTTGTTTTGCTGCATGGGCTTGTTCGCATTGTTCATCGAACCAGGGGTTTCTAGGTGGTGGCTGTTTGAAACCCAGCACCTCTGAGGCAGCATCTCTGACGGCGCTCTGGCAATGAGCCCATTCCTGCTCTATTGTTTGCGCTGCTGTGGGCGGATTTTGAGAGAGCTTTGAGGAGACACGATCGGCAAAGATTCTGGCAGTCTCTTGCGATTGTAGCTTTCCAACGTCAAACTTACGTAGTCCTACTCGACTCCTAAGCATTCTTGATATCCTCATTCGTACCTTGGCTACAACAAGGTAGTGGTCCGAGTCGATGTTGGCCCCTCGGAAGGTTCGTACGTCGAGAGTACAGGAGGAGTGTCTGGCGTCGATCGTAATGTGATCAATCTGGTTGGTGGTCGATTGATCAAAAGACCGCCAGGTACCCTTCTGGATGTTGAGATGGGGGAATCGCGTGCTTGCTACGAGGAGGTTACGCCCCGCTAGGAAATCAATTAGCCTTAATCCGTTGTCGGATATGGTGTTATGGAGGCTATGCTTTCCTATGATCGACTCAAATATGTCCTCCTTGCCCAGTTTTGCATTGAAATCTCCTAGGACCATTTTTGTGTCGTAGCTGGGACATTGGGCATATGTTCTGTCTAGGAGATCGAAGAATTCTTCTTTGAGTCGATCGTCCTTTTCTTCCGTTGGGGCGTGAGCGCATATTAAGCTAATGTTTCCAAATTTAACTTTGATGCGGATTGTTATGAGGCGTTCGCTTACATCTCGGAAGCTTAAGACTTTTTGTCGGAGTCTTCCTCTAATAACGAATCCGCACCCGAATAGGCGCTGTTTGTTCTCCTTGTAGCAGTTCCCGTAGTAGATGTCGCAGTTTTTCATCCGTTTTTTGCCTGGTCCATTCCATCGCACTTCTTGGAATGCGGCTATATCTGCCTTATAGCAGTTGAGGGTTTGCTCCAATTGATCGCCTGCACCCGGTCTGTTAAGGGACCTCACATTCCAGGTGCAGACTCTCAAGTCCGTTAGTCGTTTGCAGGGGTCGTCAGCTTTGTATCCGTCCGTATCCGAGGCTTGTTGTCGTTTCGGAACTAGTAGTTTTTTACGTGATAGGGATGTTACCCCTAAGCACAACCCCCAACCTGGAAGGCCAGGTTCCTCTTTCCCCAGGAACAAGGGTTGGGTCGCTGCACACATTGGTTCACTACCTGGCGGGTGCCAGGGTAGCTATCCAGGAGGGCCACGCGGAGGCTGTGTGTCAACTTGGATTGAGCAGGGACAGAGATCGAAGCTGGCGTTTGCCATGTTAAACGCGATCAACTTCTTTGCTCTGTTTGCTCGCCCCCTCCCTCCCCTTGCTTCGTAAAATTTAATAATCTCACCGAATGCCGCTATGCTATTTCTCGTTTAAGGGATAGAAGGACGTATGAGAACGTCCGCCTTTTTTTGGCTTATCTCCATGACAAACCAGACTCAGTTTGCTATGAGGGTAATACTAACACTAGCGTATTGGTATCCATTCAACAGGAAGGCCTCCCTTCTGACTATGCTAGCCTCAAAAACCTCTTTATCAAGTATCATGAGTTCCTTAATATGTCCCCCCAAAAAGCATCAAATGATCTTGATGCTTTTCGTCAATATGTCCACTTAAAGCGAATATCCCACCTCCAGCGTAGCAGAGCTGACCACGACAGATATTCGCCCCTAATTCTATCCCCTTCCTGCCCACCAGGTTAGCCTTCCTCTCACTTTTTATTACCAGAACGTCAGAGGTCTCCGGTCAAAAACCCAAGCAGTCTTCCAACAGTCTCACGTTTTACCATTCGAAATCTTCGCTCTGACTGAAACTAACCTGATCCCCGCTATTAATAACGAAGAACTATTCCCATCAAATTTTAACATCTACCGCGACGACCTTCTCAACCAACCTATCGATAGCCGCCCGTGTCGTGGCGTTTTAATAGCCGCCCTAAACACGATCGACTAGTCCCTTATTGCAATATCCTCTTCCCCCTATCTCGACTTTGTTTCAATCAAGATCGTACTGCCCCCCATAAGTCGCTCTACGTCATCTGTTTTTATATCTTACCTTCTCAACCTATTAAATCCTATGAACTCGCTATTAATGCGATTGATCACATAAATGACTTACGGGATCCCCGCGACGAAATCCTTCTCTTCGGCGATTTTAATCTTCCTCTTCTCCAATGGGAACCATCAGAAGATCAATCATTTTACACTGCCACTAATTCATCTTCTGCCAAAGAACGTCTCTTCTCAGATGGCCTAGCCGATTCAAACCTTAGCCAAGTGAGTGGCATCTCAAATTACATGGGTAGACAGCTAGATCTGATTTTCACAACCGACCCTATTAATTCCTCTGTTTCACTTTGCCCCCATTCCTTATCAACCATCGACAATTACCATCCTCCCCTTCTTCTCTCGTTTTTTCTCGACTCCCCACCACTGATCTCTTCCCCTCCAGCGCTCAAGTCTTACGACTTTCACAAAGCAAATTTCAACCTAATCAATGAATATCTCAATAGCGCCCCCTTCAATTTTGACGGCCTTACAATAAATGACGCCATATCCTTATTCTATAGAGAAATATTTAATTCTATTTCTCTCTACGTTCCCATTTCTCGATCCAATCACTTATCTTCTCCTCCTTGGTATAATCGCCGGCTCCGTTCTCTAAGAAACAAAAGAAACAAACTGTGGGCTATCTTCCTTCGTACTCAGTCCCCCTATGACTTTTCCAACTACATTGGTACTTATCTACAATTTACCGAGCTTCATAACTCTCTCCACGAACAGCACTTGATCAAAACACAAGCCAATCTTATCAACAATCCTAAGTCCTTCTTTCAGTTTGTCAACTACAAAAGGAAATCTGATGGCTACCCAACCTCACTCTCTTTCAATGGCGAAACCTTGAATGATCCCAACACTATCGCCAACTTTTTTGCCAACCTTTGCAAATAATCTTTCGCTGAAGACTCCTTTGTGCCGGACACTTCCTATTTCGACTTCCTACCAAATTTCTCCCTTAGTCCATTTCTTCCATGTTCTGTTGAACCCCATATCATTGAAATTAAACTCCTGGACCCGATGGTGTCCCCGCCATATTATTAAAAAAATGTTCCTTTATTCTCTCCGTCCCGCTCTCAAAATTATTCAACTTATCCCTGTCCCTTGGAGAATTTCCCCAGATATGGAGAACCGCTTTCATAACTCCTATTCACAAAAAAGGTCCAAAGAGTGATGTTAACAACTACCGCCCCATCGCAAAAATCTCACATATACCCAAACTTTTCGAAAGCATCTTGTATGACACTCTAAGCTTCCATTGCAAAGCTCTAATCTCGACGTCATTACAACTGACTTCAGTAAAGCCTTCGAAAAAATATCTCACAAACGAATACACTTCAAACTGTCTTCCCTAGGTAGGTAGGTAGGTAGGGTCGTAGCCTTCCCAGAATTGAGAAGAACGCACTTAGGCCAAGGAGGCCCGTTGTGCAGCTACGAGGGGGTTTTATCCCCCTATTCGTGGAACCATCTAGTGCTTCTTAAGAAGTTAAGAAGATTAAGTATCCCTACTTTCTGAACATCTGTCAGATCTTTAAGGAAGTAAGAGCCTAGGTAACGCTTCCTTATATTGCAAAAAGCTGAACAGGCGCATAGAAGGTGGTGAATGGATTCGACCTCCTCCTCGTCCTGACAGCTTCTGCAGAAGTCATTTGGAACTATACATAGTCTTTGTGCGTGACTGCCAATGAGGCAGTGACCTGTGATGACACCGATGACTTTGTAGATGTCAGTTATTTTTAGGGAGATTATACTCCTTGTGCGCTGACTGTCAAGCCGAGGCCAGATTTGCCTGGTGATGACGCAGGTATGTCCCTGGGTCCATCTCAGGTTCGTCTCGGCCCTGGCGAGATTGGTCAGATTATATTTAATGGTTGTAAGGGGTACTCCCTCACAAGCCACGATTGATTGTAGCGTCGTTCCTTGTTTGGCGAGTGTGTCGGCTCTTTCATTTCCAGTGATGTCGCTGTGTCCCGGTACCCATATAAGTTGTATGTTGAACTGTTCAGCCATCTCATTAAGAGATAGGCGACAGTCGAGGCTAGTTTTCGATGTGTGCACATAGGACTCCAGCGACTTTAAGGCTGCTTGGTTATCCGTGAGAATGCGGATATCCGTGGTGGATATCACGTTCCACTTCAGCCAGGACAGAGCCTCTTTTATTGCCAACAGTTCCGCCTGGAAAACGCTGCTGTGATTTGGTAATTTTAGAGCTTTGTTCAGCTTAAGTTGTTTGCAGAATACTCCACTACCCACACCGTCTTTGGTTTTAGATCCGTCAGTATAAAAGTCTACGCAATTTCTGCGAGGTTGAGTCTGGCGAGACCAGTTTCGTCTGTCCGGGTATAACGTTGTGAAGTTTTTTTCCAAGACTGTAGTGGGTTCTGTGAGGTCTAGATTTTCTGCCATGGTTGACCTGTTAATCAGGATCGAGGAGTGGCCAATGACATAGCTCTTCCAGTTTGAGTTGGCTTTAAGTCTAATGGCCGTTTGTGTGGCAATTTGCTTGCCGAAAATATCGAGTGGCGTTAGGTCAAGTATCATGTTCAGTGCTGCCGTTGGGGTGGACCTGAGGGCCCCGGTAATGCATAAACACGCCAGCCTTTGTACCTTCTCGAATTGTTTGAGGTATGTTGTCTTGTCCAGTGCTGTCCACCAGACATTCGCTCCATACATTAATATGGGTCTAACGACCGTGGTGTAGAGCCATAGGGTAATCTTGGGATTGAACCCCCATTTTTTTCCTATGGCTTTCTTGCATGTATAGAGAGCTATTGTTGCTTTTTTAGCTCTTTCGATTGTGTTGCTTTTCCAGGTTAATTTCCTGTCCAGTATGATGCCAAGGAATTTGGCACTGGAGGAGTAGTTTAAGCTGGTACCAAGCAAAGTGATAGGGCAGTAATCCGGTAATTTATGCTTTTTGGTGAATAGCACGAGCTCAGTTTTCTGGGGATTAACCCTGAGCCCTTTGCTATGCGCCCAGTTGCAAAGAATTGAGAATGCCGTTTGCATACGGTCATTCAGTGTCGATAGGTATTTACCTGAAATTGGAATGGCAACGTCATCAGCGTAGGCAATAGCATCTAGGCCTTCTTCCTCCAGTTTGATTAGTAGTTCATTTATAACTACATTCCAGAGAAGAGGTGAGAGAACCCCTCCTTGCGGGGTTCCCCGGGTAACCACTCTGGTGATTGCCTGGCTTTCCCAAACCGAGTGAATCTTGCGTGTTGATAGAAGCTCGCTGATCCACTCTATGAGAGTCTTCTCCACCTTTAGCTTTTCTAACCCTTCTGTTATTGCTTTCGGAGTGACGTTGTTAAAGGCGCCCTCTATGTCTAGGAAGGCTGTTATAGTGTATTCTTTAAGATGGATTGATCTTTCGATTTTCCTCACTAGGGTGTGCAAGGCTGTTTCGATAGATCTACCCTTGATGTAGGCATGCTGTGCCTTAGAAATTAGGAGCGGATCCAAGTTATGGCGTATATGTAGGTCTACCATCCTTTCCAAGGTTTTTAGTGCAAAGGATGATAGACATATAGGCCTTAGGTCCCTGGGGGAGGTGTGAGAGTTTCTGCCGGCCTTGGGAATGAAAAGCACCCTTGCGCACTTCCACTTGTCTGGAATGTGACTCCAAGCTAGGCATCCTCTGAAGATTATCTCTAGCCATGGTATAGTCCATTCCATGGTTTGTGTAAGTTCGACAGGGTAAATTCCATCCGGACCTGGCAATTTATAGGGCTTGAAACTTTTTAGCGCCCATATTATTTTCTCTCTGGAGATGACGTGTTCGAAATTTCCCATTATTGCGGATGAAGAGCAGGTTCTTCGCGGTTGCGATGAGTCCTGCGATTCATGGCATCCTGAATAACCTCGTCTAAGTCGGGTGGACTGAACACTCTGAATGGTGCGTTCTGCCTGACAGCGGCATCTTGACAATGTTCGCCCTTATACAGTCGGCAGAAATACTTACTTATCAGGCCGGCAATCCATGGAGGATCTGAGCTTGAGCTATAGCTGCCTTCCATCCTTGACGGTCCTGGGCACGCTTCTTCCAGTTATCAAGACCAAGTTGTCTTGCATCTGCGAATGCTTGGTCTTTATACCGGAGGCTCGGTCTTCCTCTTCTTCTCGAACTAGGAGGCTCGGAGTCGAAGACCCTCTTAGCTGGAGCGTTGATGTCCATGCGCTCGATGTAGCCGAGCCAGTGTAGTCGACGGATCTTTGCCTTCCGGACTACATCTTTGTACAGCTCGTAGAGTTCGCGGTTCTGTCTTCTCCTCCATTCACCTTCCTCACAGACAGGACCAAATATCCGGCGCAGAACTTTTCTTTCGAAAGATCCCAAAATCAGCCCCACCGTCCTGCTTATCGTTCAACTTTCGGCTTTGTATAGAAAGACCGGCAGTACGAGTATAAGCGTTTTGTAAAGCATGACTTTGGTTCTTCGAGTGAGGAGTTTTGACCCAAGTTGTTTGGACAAACCGAAGTAGCAGCGGTTGCCAAGGGTGATTCTATGCCGGGTCTCCACTTTGGTGTCGTTTGTGGAGTTTACGTTTGCCCCGAGGTAGACAAACTCCTAAACTATCTCGAAATTATAGCTGCCAATCGTCATGTTTTGTCCAAGGTTGTGAGCGACGAATCGGTTTTTGCTTGACAGC
Source organism: Eumerus sabulonum (assembly GCA_951905685.1). Taxonomy (NCBI): domain Eukaryota; kingdom Metazoa; phylum Arthropoda; class Insecta; order Diptera; family Syrphidae; genus Eumerus; species Eumerus sabulonum. The sequence continues at coordinate 10,107,303 of OX645061.1, read as the reverse complement.
ATGTACTTAGTCTTATCCTCGTTGACTTTAAGACCAACTCGTTTTGCCAGTTCCTCAATCGCCGTGAAAGCTTCTACAACATCACGCCGAGACCGCGCGATGATGTCAATATCATTCCCGTATCATAGCAGCTAGACAGACTTGTAGAAGATAGTGCCTTCCCTGTTGACACGTGCCCGTCGCACTATCTGCTCCAGCACTAAATTGAAGAAGTCGCATGACAGCGCATCTCCTTGCCGAAGTCCGGTGCATGTTTCAAACGGTTCAGAATTCCTAGAACCGAACTGCACGGTTCTAGGACACAGCCTGATCAGTTTTCCTGAGATCCCGAATTCGGCCATTGCATCAAACAATTCTTTGCAATGAATGCTGTCGTATGCTCTTTCGTGCTCTTTCTTTTTCCTCTGCTCGTAGAGCTCACGAGCAGATCTCGATCGTCGATGCAACGTGACCATAAATGCATTCTGTTTTTCTGCATGTACCTGTCTGCACTCGCCATCAAGCCCAGGGTTTCTTCTAGGTGGTGGAAACCTAATACATCTCAGGCAGCATCCCTGATGGCGCCTTTGACAACCTCTCCATTGCTGTTCTATGGTTTGTGTAGTTTTGGAAACTTGGTACACTCGCTAGATCTGACCGACACTTTTCAGGTACGACATTTTACAAAGCTCGCTGTAAAGAAGATGAAGAATCCGAAACCTCTGCCAAAAACTAGAAGCTAAAAGAAGTGGTACAACTGAGCAGGCTTTTCAACTTTACATTTTTGAGGAAAATGAAGTCCAAAAACATAGATTGGGTCCAAAATCCAATCAAAGTCAAAGTGTTAATGTCAGAAAGCTGCTAATACCTTTTTCAAAAGCCGCCATTAATAAAATCCAAAATTCGTGGAATGACTTCTCATTCAAAAAATCGACTTAACGTTTAGCAACGATTTAAGGCCTGTACGTAGGTAGGTAGGATCGTAGCCTTCCCAGAAATGAGAAGAACACACATAAGCCAGGGAGGCCCGTTGTGCAGCTATGAGGGGCCTTAGCCCTCTATTCGTGGAACCATTTTTTGAGATATCCCTACTTGCTGAACCTCTTTCAGGTCGTTACGGAAGTAAGATCCTAGGTATCGCTTCCTGATTGTGCAGAATGCCGGGCAAGTGCAGAGAAGGTGGTGAATGGATTCGACCTCCTCCTCGTCTAGACAGCTTCTGCAGAAATCATTCGGAACTATACCTAGTCTTTGGGCGTGACTGCCAATAAGGCAATGTCCAGTGATGACACCAACAACCTTGTAGATGTCGGTTCTTTGTAGGGAGATTATACTCCTTGTCCGTTGACCGTCGAGCCGGGGCCAGATTTGCCTGGTGATGAGGCAGGTATATCCCTGAGTCCATTCCGGTTCGTCTCGGCCCTGGCGAGATTTGTAAGATTAAGTTTAATGGTTGCAAGGGGTATTCCCTCACAAGCCACGATTGATTGTAGCGTCGTTCCCTGTTTGGCGAGTGTGTCGGTTCTTTAATTTTCTGGAATGTCGCTGTGTCCCGGTACCCAGATAAGTTGTATGTTGAACTGTTCAACAATCTCGTTAAGAGATAGGCGACAGTCGGGGCTAGTTTTTAATGTGTATACATAGGACTCCAACGACTATAAGGCTGCTTGGCTATCCATGAGAATGTGGATATCCCTAGTGGATATCACGTTCCACTTCAGCCAAGACAAGGCCTCTTTTATTGCCAACAGTTCCGCCTGGAAAACGCTGCTGTGATTTAGTAATTTTAGAGCTTTGTTCAGCTTAAGTTGTTTGCAGAATACTCCACTACCTCCACTCCCGTTTTTGGTTTTAGACCCGTCAGTGTAAAAATCTACGTTTTGAAGTTTGTTTCCAAGACTGTGGTGGGTTCTGTGAGGTCCAAGTTTTCTGCCACGGTTATCCTGTTATTCAGGATGGAGGAGTGGCCAGTGACATACATAGCTCGTCCATTTCGTAGGCTTCTAGTCGAATGGACGTGTGGCAATTTGTTTGCCAAAAATATCGACTGGTGTAAGGTAGAGTATCACCGTTGGGTGACCTGAGGGCCCCGGTAATGCACATACACGCCAACCTTTGTACCTTCTCGAGTTGCTTGTGGTATGTTGTCTTGTGCAGTGCAGTCCACCAGACTATCACTCCATACATTAGTCTAACGACCGTGATGTATAGCCATAGGGTGATCTTGGGGTTGAATCCCGATTTCTTCCCCATGGGTTCCTTGCATGTGTAGCGAGCTATTGTTGCTTTTTTAGCTTTTTCAATTGTGTTGCTCTTACAGGTCAATTTCCTATCTAGTATAATGCCAAGGTATTTAGCATTGGAGGAATAGTTTAATCTGGTACCGAGCAAAGTGATAGGGCAGTGTTCAGGGATTTTGTGCTTTTTGGTGAATAGCACGAGCTCCGTTTTCTGGAGATTCACCCTGAGCCCGTTGCTATCCGCCCATTTGCAAAGAATTGAGAATGCCATTTCCATACGGTCATTCAGTGAGGACAGGTATTTACCTGAGATTGAAATGGCAGCGTCACCAGCGTAGGCAATAACGTCCAGTTTAATTGGTAGTTCGTTTATAGCTACATTCCAGAGAAGAGGTGAGAGGACCCCTCCTTGAGGGGTTCCCCTGGTAACCACTCTGGTGGTTACTTGGCTTCCCCATTTGGAGTGAATCTTGCGCGTTATTAACAACTCGCTGATCAGCTCTATCAGAGTCCTCTCCACCTTTAGCTTTTCTAGCCCTTCTATTACTGCTTTCGGAGTGACGTTGTTAAAGGCGCCCTCTATGTCTAGGAAGGCTGTTAGAGTATATTCTTTAAGATGGATTTCGATCCTCCTCACTAGTGTATGCAAGGCTGTTTCGACAGGTCTACCCTTACAGTAGGCGTGCTGTGCCTTAGAAATTAGGGACGGATCCAAGCTGTGGCGTATGTTTAAGTCTATCAGCCATTCCAGAGTTTTTAGTGCAAAGAATGATAGACAGATAGGCCTTAGATCCTTGGGGGAAGTATGAGAATTTCTGCCGTCCTTGGGGAGGAAAAGTACCTTTGCGCACTTCCACTGTTCTGGAATGTGACTCTAGCCATGGTATAGTCCGTTCCATAGTTTGTGTGAAGTCGATAGGGTACATTTCACCCGGAACTGGCGATTTGTAGGGCTTGAAGCTTTTCAACGCCCATGTAATTTTCTCTCTAGAGATAATATGATCGTACTTTCCCTCTATCGCGGAGTAGAAGTGAGTTCCTCGCGAATGCACTTGCGGTTCATAGCAGCCTGGGAAGTGCGTGTTAAGGAGAAGAGTTAGAGTTTCTTCCTCAGACGTTGTCCAAACTCCGTTTGTTGTGAGGCTGCTCGGTAAGGCCTGTACCTCGGTTCCAAATTTCAACAAATTCGACTGAAATGCCATTCGGTTCTGTTCACATTTCCAAAACGGCTTGTGCAAAGTTTCCTAATCAATGTCCATATGATGAATCAGAAATACATTAGATCACCGAAGAAAGCCTACTGTCCTTCTCCCTAAAATGTTTGAACACAATCTTGTGGTCAACAGAAAAACGATTGACCATATCCCAACAGCGATCACCTGAGATTCTCTCAATCATACCTGCTTACTCAGTTAAGAAACATCACTACTCATCGCTTGTGTGCCGCCGACTCTGTATACACGTCGGCCATTAAGTTGCCAGATATAGACTCCGCTCTAGTCTCTACAGTACCCCGACTCTGTATACACGTAGGCCATTAAGTTGCCAGATATAGACTCCGCTCTAGTCCCTACAGTACCATGTGATCATTGGTGAAATGTCCAAGCCACCTGACCTCATATTTTTACTATTCGTATGTATCTCTCTGCTCAATCTGCCACCACAGGGTCATTGCATCCACATCGTGTCCACCATTGCAAATGACTTCCTTTTCAAGAAAACAACATTTCATTTAGCTCAAGATTCGCAAACGACGCACGTAGAGAAACGTATGTAAGATCACCGGCCCGATTGTTTGGCTCGTCTGCTCTTGAGGCGAACAACAGGTGATCGTCAGTTGTCGGCATTTTAACAGCATTCTGCCTCCGATCTTTTTGGCAAATCCTAATCATGTCGTCATACGGCGTAAATTGGACAAGACAGAGAAAAGGATCTATTTTTAAACTCAATCACTTTAGAGCCACCACTTGTGTTCGCGCCCACTTGTCAGAGTGCAACTCTGTCCGCGCGGGGGCGGCGTAAACTGCTTACGTGGCATGGCATCCGTGATATATCACTTGTCACCCGGAAATAAGACGCCGTCCGCCACCAAAACGAATCGGGGTCGTTTGTGTCCACCTTAGTTGCCGGCGTCGGGGGTAGATGATGGGGAAAACGGATCGACCACATTCTCTCGTGGAATTACTGGTAAGAAATTGATGATCAACGATCGTGAACAAAGGAGGAACGCTTTGCGGACGGAAATTTTGTTGCAGATTTTCGTGCGGCGGAAAAGGATGCGAAGAGGAACTAACGCAACGATCAAGTGAACATCATTTGGAAAAACCACGAGGAATGGCGGAGGCGGATACGTTCAGAATGTGTCTTGTATGTATATTTTCAGATTGTTCAGAGGATTGGCACGCGTTGAACGTGGACGTGGATATAAATTTGAGTGGGCTCCGCCGTCATCCCCGTCACCGCCCCGAGCATGGAAACATCTGTTGTGATCGTGGAGACAATATTTCGTTTCATTTTTAGATCTATGTATAGATGGTTTTGTGTCTGATGAGATTTGTTCTGTCTCTTTCGAGATGGCAACGTAAATGCTCAAGCATTGGACGCGGTGTTCTTAGCCGGTGGAGTTGATTTAAGGTGCGGCTGATGGTTAATGGCGCCTTTTCCGCTTCGTTATTTTAATTTTTCTCTTCAATATGGCTTGAAAACTATACGGGAAAGAACGTGAGATGAAGTCTTGGTCCATTTTTAGTAATAAATCTACAATTGACTGGTGGAAGGTCAAAGTAGAAGGCAATAACTAGGCGTGATCCAAGGACACCCAATGAGAATAGACTCTCAAGGACCTCTCTACCTAGTCCTGCCATAAGTTCTAGTCACTACTAGTCAGTTTTTAAACTATTAACATGGAGTGGGGCGTTAAAGAGAATCCAGTTGCGGTAATAGCGTTGCATCAGTGCGGAAAGAGTGCTGGCCAAATGTTCGAGTTGCTAAAACTACACGGAATATCACCTCGACGAATTGACTAGAGACTTCGTCTACCTTGGCTCCGCAGTGACCTGGAACAACGACATCAGTTCCGAAATCAAACGCAGAATCACTCTTGCCAATCGCTGTTTCTTTGGGCTCAGGAGGCAACTGAGTAATAGAACCCTCTCACGAACGACAAAGTTGACTCTATATAAGACCCTTATCATCCCGGTCCTGTTGTACGGCGCAGAAGCATGGACACTATCAAAAGCGGATGAGGAGGCCCTTGGTCGGTTCGAGAGAAAGATTTTGCGCGTGATTTTTGGACCTATAAACGCAGACGGGGGATGGAGGAGAAGATTCAACCACGAACTTTACGGGCTGTACAGCGACATGAGCCTAGTCAGGCGTCTACGGATTCAACGCCTAAGATGGCTGGGCCATGTAGAGCGAATGGACACCACAGCTCCAGCCCGGAGAGTCTTTGAATCCAACCCCGAGGGACGAAGAAGCAGAGGACGGCCGCCCTTAAGATGGCGCACACAGGTGGAAGGGGACCTCTGCCAACTGGGTGTGCGGCAATGGAAAAGGCTAGCGAAAGATCGTGCTAGAAGGAGGGGCATGTTGGTTAAGGCCCAGGTTCACCCCGAACTGTAGCGCCCACTAAGAAGAAGAAGAATTGTCTGGAGTAGAGGACAGGCCAACTATGCGAACAAGCCCATGCAGCAAAACAGGAGGCATGTAAAGCCATGCTGCAACGAAGAGAGGAACACACGCTTTTCAGAAGAAAGAAGAGAGAGCACGGAAAGCGTGAGGTCGAGGAGATGGAGAGATGCTTCCGCAGGAATGACGCCCGTAAGTTTTACAATGAGGTAAAACGAACATGCCATGGCTACAAAGCCAGAGCGGCGGCCTGCAGGGATGAAAATGGAGAACTGATAGTAAAATCACAGTCGATGCTGAGGATTTGGAAAGACCACTTCTGCAGACTGTATAACGGCAATGATAGACAAGACACCGCTGTCAGGCAGAACGAGCCATTCGTAATGGACGACAATTTAACAGAATTCAGTCCACCCGACCTAGACGAAGTCAAAATAGCGATATCAAGACTTAAGTCTAATAAAGCCGCGGCGCAGACGGCCTGTCTGCTGAGATTCTCAAGGCGGCTGGAGATGAGCTGGTAAGGTGTTCACACAATACGGCAGAGAAGATCTGCCTGAAACCGACTGTGGATAACCTGATCGGCTCTTATCAGTGTGGCTTCAGGCTAGATAAATCCACAATAGACCAACTATTTACGCTACGGTAGACCACCTTTTCATCGATTTCAAGGCTGCATATGACAGCGTGTATAGAGATGAGCTATACAAAGCCATGTCTAGTTTTAACATCCCTGCCAAACTCGTCCGACTGTGCAGGATGACAATGGAGCATTCTCGCTGCTCCATTAAAGTCGGTAATGAGCAAACCGAAACCTTTGACGTTAAAAAAGGATTTAGGCAAGGTGACGCGCTGTCATGCAAGAGTCACTGGCCAATACAAGAGGTACGATTTATTTCAAGTGAACGCAATTGCTTGCGTACGCCGGCGACAATGACGTGATTGGACGGACACAGCGAGACGTCAATGAAGCCTTTGTAAGCATTGAGGTAGAAGCGGCTAAGATGGGTCTCAAGGTTAATAAGGGTAAAACCAAATATCTGCTTTCATCTAAAAGAGACGGACAACACCGACGTATTGGCCTGAACGTCACCATGGGCGGATATAACTTTGAAGTGGTCAAGGAATTCGTCTACCTTGGCTCACTGATGACCAGCGACAACAGCACCAGCGCTGAGATAAAACGAAGAATCACTCTTGCCAACCGCTGTTGCTTTGGGCTCAAGAGGCAATTGAGAAGTAGAGCCCTCTCTCGAAAACCAAGGTGACACTATATAAGACCTTGGTCATCCCAGTCCTCCTTTACGGCGCAGTGGCTTGGGCCTTAACAAAAGCGGATGAAGATGCCCTTGGTCGTTTCAAGAGGAAAATTCTGCGTACTATCCACGGTACCGTTTGTTCAAACGGTGTATGGAGGAGAAGATGTGTATAACGAAGAACTGAAGGGTTGTACAGCGACATCGGACTGGTACGACGTCTACGGATACAGTCTAAGGTGGCTAGGCCATGTAGAGCGCATGGAAAATACAGAGAACGGCCGCATCATCGGTGGCGCACGCAGGTGGAAGGGGACCTTAACCAACTGGGCCTGCGGCGCTGGAAACAGCTGGCCAAAGACCGCGCCAGCTGGAGACGCTTGTTGGTTGAGGCCCAGGTTCACCACGGACTGTAGCATCACCTATGTAAGTAAGTAAGAGGACAGGCCAAGAAGTGGTCGCCCGCGCGTCGTCCGTACGAGGGCAGTAGTAAAGGCAGTGCGTGAACGAATTCGAAGAAATTCCCTTAGGAAGCAGATCATGTCCAAGGAATTGGATATATCAACCAGATCCATACGAAGGCCGATTCGGTATGATCTGCATATGAAAGCCTATCGCCGGTCCGCGGGCCATCTTCTAACTCCTCAACTAAAAAAACTTTAGCTGGAGGATGCAAGCGACTTTTGCAGTGGCACACGGACAATGGCCATGAAAATGGCCATTATGTTAACGAATGAGAACATTTTTACAGCGAAAGAGGTTTCCAACAAACAAAATTACAAAATGTTGTTCCAAGGGTTTCTCACCATGGTGTCACATCCCTCCATTTCTGTGAAGGGAACGTTAAAACGGGTGTAAAGGTCTACCAAGAAGAAGACACAGATGGATCTTCCAACAAGACTTTGCTCCAGCGCACAAAGCCAAAACCACACAGGAGTGACCCAGGGTCAATATTCCTATCCTTATAGCAGCAGAAGATTGACCGTCGGGGATTCCAGATCTGAAGAAACTGGGTTATGGTTTGTGGTCAAAATTGGAGAACATAGCCTGCAAGACTCCCCACAGAAATTTGAAAAGCCTTAGAACAGAACTAACCAAAGCAGCGTCCACGATCTCCGTGAAAACCGTACATGCCGCTATAGCCCAATGGCCACACAGCTCGAAAGCTTGTGTTAAAGCAAAAGGCGGTAATTTCGAGTGAAATATGTATGTTGGGGTTACAGTCCATGAAGGACTAAAGCCGAACCTCCTCTCAACCACCCATGTTGTGTGATTGAGAAGCAAATTTCGAGAAGCTTATCATGACCATTATACTACAGAGGGCTTTGACCAAACCCCGCTGAGGAGAAGTACCGCGAAAACACGCTCGATGAAATGGCTGTTGTCGGGATTCGATCCCATGTCATCAGCGTCAGAGGCCAACACACTACACACTGCGTCACGGTGCTCTTTTTTTCTTAAAGCGTTTTTTATTTGTAACAGAACTTATGGCAGGACTTGGTAATGTCCAGGGGCCTTGGGGCTCTCCTTCCCTAATACTAATAGCGTGTAAATGTATACTCGAATAACGCGCCCAGCGTTGCAGCAACCAGCGTGTAAATTGGCTAATAACATAAGGAAAGGTTAACAGACTACTACTGTGTAAGGCGACACTTGAATTTAAACAGCGCGCGAGTTACATCCGCACACTGATCCCACATTTTCCCCGCAGAAAACAAGCCACATTGCTTGTCATTGCCAGCTCCCCTGGATAGCTATACTGGCACCCGCCAGGTAGTGAACCAATGTGTGCGGTAACCCGACCCCTTGTTCCTGGGGAAAGAGGAACCTGGTCCCCCAGGTTGGGGGTTGCGCTTAGGGTTAAGATCCCAATCGCATAAAACAAACACTTGTTCAGAGACAACTAACGGCCTCGGATACCGACGGATTACATGTTGACGACCCTCGCAAACGTCAAAAAGGAAACGAACTCCAGATCTGCATCTGGAACGTTAGGTCCCTCAATAGACCAGGTGCGGCCGGACAACTGGTCAACTCATTAGACTGCTATAAGGCAGACATTACCGCGCTCTAAGAAGTGCAATGGCATGGGCCAGGCAAAAAGCGGATGAAAAACTGTGATATCTACTACGGAAACTGCTACAGAGAAAATGAACAGTGGTTATTCGGATGCGGATTTGTTCTTTAAGGCAGACTCAGGAAAAAAGTCTTAAGCTTCCAGTATGTAAGCGAACGCCTCATAACTACCCGCATCAAGGCCAATCTCGGCAATATAAGCTTACTATGTGTCCACGCTCCCACAGAGGAGAAAGATGACCGACATAACACCAAAATCTTTGAACGAGTCATTGGAAAGCACAGCCTACACAACACCACGTCAGAAAACGGACTAAGGCTAGTGGATTTTATGGCGGGACATAATCTGGTAGTAGCAAGTATACGATTCCCACACCTCAACATCCATAAGGGGACCTTTCGATCAATCGACGACCAGCCAAATTGTACATACTGCGATCGACGGCAGACGCTCCCCCAGCATCCTAGATGTCCGAACCTTTCAAGGAGCCAACATTGACTCGGATCATTACCTCGTTGCAGGTAAGGTACGGATGCGAATTTCTCGGAGTCAAAGGAGTCGAGTAAGAACACCAAAATTTAACGTCGGAAAGCTGCATTCGCAGGAGGCCGCCAGAACCTTCGCCGATCAAGTCTGCCTCAAGCTCTCTCAAGTCCCGATGCAATCTGCAGAAACCGTAGAACAGCAATGGAGTCGTTGTCAGAAAGCCATTAGAGAGGCCGCCTCAGATGTACTTGGTTTCGAGCCACCACCGACGAGAAACTCCTGGTTTGATGATGAGTGCAGGCAGGCTCATGTAGAGAAACAGAATGCATACATGGCTACATTGCATCGACGGACGAGAGCTGCCCGCGAGCAGAAAAGGAGGCAGGAGCATGCGCTTCTGAAAAGAAAAAAGAAGGAGCACGAGAAGCGCGAGGTCGAGGAGATGGAGAGAAGCTACTGCAGGAACGACGTTCGAAAATTTTACCAACAAGTAAAACGAACATGCCAAGGCTATAAAGCCAGAGCAGAAGCCTATAAAGCCTGAGCACGGACAACTAATAATGGAGTCACAGTCGATGCTGAGATTGTGGAAGGACCACTTCTGCAGACTGTATAACGGCGATGATAGTCAAAAAGCCGCCGTCAGGCAGAGCGAACCATTCACAATGGACGAAGATGAAGGAGAATCTCGTCCACCCGACCTAGATGATGTTAAGATAGCGATATCGAAACCTAAGTCTTATAAAGCTGCTGGAACAGACGGACTCCCCGCTGGTCAGTAACATGCACCAACTCATCTGCAAGATATGGTCGGAAGAACGCATGCCCGATGAATGGAATCTCAGTATCGCTTGTCCGGTCCATAATAAAGGAGACCCCAATGACTGCGCCAATTACAGAGGGATAAGTCTCCTGAACGTTGCGTACAAGATTCATGTTTTAACATTCCTGCCAAACTCGCCAGACTGTGCAGGATGACTATGAAGAACGCTCGCTGCTCCATTAAGGTCGGAGGTGAACTAACCGACCCCCTTGATGTTAAAAAAGGTTTTAGACAGGGTGACGCACTGTCATGTGATTTCTTTAACATCATACTTGAAAAGATCGTGCGGGACTCTGCGGCCAATACAAGAGGTACGATCTACTTCAAGTCCACACAATTGCTTGTCTACGCAGATGACATTGTCGTTATTGGACGAACAAAGCGAGACGTCAATGAGGCGTTCGCAAGCATTGAAGGAGAAGCGGCTAAAGTAGGTCTAAGGGTAAATGGGGACAAGACCAAATATATGCTGTCATCCAAGAAAGACGCACAACACCGACGTCTTGGTCAGAACGTCACCTTCGAAAGCTATATTTTTGAAGTAGTCAAGGACTTCGTCTACCTTGGCTCGATAGTGACAAGCAGCAACGACACCAGCGCTGAGATAAAAGGCAGAATTACAACTGCCAACCGCTGCTTCTTTGGGCTCAAGAGGCAACTGGGTAGTAGTGCCCTCTCTCGTAAAACGAAGGTTTCCCTCTACAAAATCTTAAGGCTCTTGGGCATTTCGAGAGGAAAATTCTGCAATCTTTGGTCGAGTGGAGGAGAAGATTCAGCCAAGAACTGTACGGGTTATACAGCGACATCGGCCTAGTTAGATGTCTTCGGATCCAACGTCTATGATGGCTGGGCCATGTAGAGCGAATGGACATCACCGCTCCGGCACGAAAAGCCTTCGACACCAGAGGACGACCGCATCTAAGGTGGCGCGCACAGGTGGAAAGGGACCTCAATTAACTGAGCGTGCGGCACTGGGAGCAGCTGGCCAAAGATCGTCCGGGCTGGAGAGGCTTGTTGGTTGAGGTTTTGGTTCACCCCGAACTGTAGCGACATCCAAGTAAGTAAGTAAACGCGGATGTAGACAATTTGGTCTTGATACCTGGAGGCAGCGTGCCCGGGACCATCAGGGATGGAAGGCAGCTATAGCTCAGGCTCAGATCCTACATGGATTGCCGGCCTGATAAGTAAGTCAGTAGTAGTTCCTTCCATCGCATCTCCTGGAGGGCGGTAGTGTCCGCTTTACATTCATCGAGGACATTTATCAACTAGGTAGCGGCATCTTCCCTATAAGGGGGAGCGGATATTTCAGGTGCATACCCTTCAGTCGTGGTCTTTGGTTCGTTTGCGGTTTTTCCGATTTTCAACGCACAACCCCAAAGACCCGGTGTATAGCGATGCGCACTTGCCTGGCGGAGTCACGTGGACCAAACCTTTACGACGCGATGCTATTATTAAGTTGGGGATAATGACAGATTCGAGAACGATTTGAAAACTGCTGCGAAAGTCGAGCTTGGAGCCAATAATGTCTGGCTTCTTAGAGCATACAATCATCGATCGCCAAGTATTGACTTGATGCTGCCCTACTCCAAGATTCTTGAATCCAGGTAGTCATACCCAGTCCCACTCCGCTGCAATCTCCGCAACTTGTTTTTAGAAACACCAAAGCTGACTTGTAGCCAACAAAGGAATCAGCTGCATGCCCTTGGATCCACATTGTCGCTACGTACATATCACCCCGAAAATAGATCCATTTCCGAAGTGTCACTCCGTCGAAAAGAATTCCCTTGGAATCTAGGACTTTCCGATCAAAGACCTACTCCATTTACACAGCAATCCACGATCCATTTTTCACATTCCATTCGGCACACCATTGTTTTCCATCAACCCAACCCCAGCACCCAATGACAAAGATCTCTCAATCCCAAATCGAACCGGCGAATCTACGCAAAGCCATAAATCTATCGCCCAACATCTCGGATGCAAGGAAACACAAAAAGCAGAGAAAGAACTACAGCCATGGCGACGGCTCCTGGAGGTAATGAACTCGGTTGTGCTGTAAAGTATCTATAAAAAGATTACAATCTTCGGTATCTACTTGGCAAAGACGGCGCACAGAGAACGCATGGATACGACATCAAGACAAGACTTTCCCATTTCAGTATTGTAAGCCACACAAGATCGGGGCAGAAGTAGAATTATTTTTGGCTTCGGTTCATTGCTGACGACGACGGACGACGTGTATTCCTTTTGCGACAGACCGACGATGTAGTTAGTCCGTGCATTGTGTGGAGAAGGGGATTGGTGAACTGTGCGTCTGTACGTTGTCGCCGGGGCGGGAAGTATGGGATCTGTCTGGTCGGTGGTGGATGTTGTCCGCGTTGATGGGTTTCTTGCTCCTCCTTGGTGGCTGGTATTGTGCTTGGTGGTTGTGTGAACGTGTGTGATCCCGGTGGTTGGAGGTCGACATTGGATGTTGTGAGCTGGTTTTTTGCTTTCGAAACATAATTAGAATTGATATGGAGACATCGGGTAGGTGTCACCAGAAGCGAACTAGCATTTTAATCCAAATAACTTGAGTGTTTCTAGTAAATTGCTTAAATGGTGTTTAATGTTAAAATAATTTATAAAATACCAAACAACTGTGCCTGCACACTATGCTCGATCTACCTTACCGACTACAACCTTCACTCACTCCGTGAACACACTCCGCAGTTACATCAGTGACGCTGTCATCGCTACCTGTCACTTAGAATTTAGAATCGATGCCGCCGTGCATTCGCGATGCGTCGCATTCAGTTTCATTAAATCCAAATAACTCAAGTCGCACGTAAGAAGATGCGAATTCACTGTCCAAACATTAAAGCCTAATATCCACAAAAGTGTCTAAACCAAAGCAAGCAAATCAGTTCAAGCGAATTTCATCAGAACGACCGATCGAGTGCGTGGAAAAGATGGCCCCGCAGCCACTGGACGGTATGCAAGGTCCAATGACGGGATTTATGCCACCGGGTCAAGAGGGCGGTTCATGTAGGAATACCATATCGCTTGCCGTGCTTATAGATTTCATTATACAACGGACATATCATGATCTCACGGTGCTCGCTGAGTTGTAAGTACGATTCCGATGGCCATAATGTGACTTACTGATCTGTTCTCCTCCCGTTTTCACCAGACTGCCACGGAAGACGGATATGGAGAGAAAGATTGAGATTTACAACTTTTCGGCGCGAACGAGGCAATTGTTTATACGCCTTATCGCGCTGGTCAAGTGGGCCAACTCGGTGTCGAAGGTGGACAAGTCGGCTGTAAGTCGGGATGATGAGTCATACTATGGCGTAGGGGCTTACTAACATATTGCATTTGGTTTTAGCATATCATGAGTATCCTGGACAAGCAGAATATGCTTTTCATCGAGACGGCAGACATGCTGGTCCGAATGTCACGGGAAACGCTCGTCCGAGCCAGACTTCCGAACTTTCACATCCCGGCAGCTGTTGAGATTCTGACTACGGGCACTTATAATCGTCTACCGGCGTGCATTCGAGAGAGAATCGTCCCGCCGGACCCGATAACGCCGCATGAGAAGAAGCAGACACTGCTCCGACTGAATCAGGTCATCCAGCATCGACTGGTCACGGGGAAACTGCTGCCACAGATGAGAGATTTCAAGGTAGATCGTCGAATAGGCTCACGTGCACTCAGAAATCATAGAATTTTGCTTGCAGATTAAGCACGGTCGTGTGACGTTTGAGGTGAAACACGAGTTCAGCGTGTCGCTGACGGTTATGGGCGACGGACCAAACGTTCCATGGCGACTGTTGGACATCGACATTATTGTCGAAGACAAGGAAACAGGCGGTAAGTCTCAAAGCCTCCATTTACTCATTCATAGACTCATTTGCTCGCCCTTTTAGACGGAAAATCCCTCGTCCATCCGCTGCAAGTGAACTACATTCACCAACTCATCCAAGCGCGGCTTGTCGAGAACCCAAACGCGCTGAGTGAAGTCTACAATTGTCTGCATTACTTTTGTCAATCGCTACAACTGGAGGTTCTCTACTCCCAGACGCTTCGCCTGAGCTATGAGCGGCTTGACGACAACATCTGCGTCGAGGAATACGTCCCGGGAGTAAAGGTCACCGTATCCTATTGGCGTGAACTAACCAGAATGGATCCGAAATCCGAGCTTGGCTATCGCCTTACCGTGCAGAGTGATCCAAACGAGATTGGTCGTCCCCTAGCCGTCGTCCATGTGCCCTCACTGGGCGCCAAGGAATCATCCGAAGTTGCTGATCGTGCCGTACGCACGGATCATCTGTCGATGGAGCGACTGATTGTGCATACCGTCTACATTCGCTCTGTGTCTCGCCTGAGTGACCTTAAACTGGAATTCCAGTCGTTTTTGAAAGACGTTGATTGTAAGTCGACCAGAGACTTTTGAAAGTCACCACCTCAGTTTTGTCCTTTCTGTTCCCAGTTAACCTCCAAGGGACGCCGGCGATTTTGACCGTACCCGTGTTGAATCCGTGCCTTCGTGCCGAACAGGTTCACATTACAATCGACACGCATACGGGCATGCTCAAGTGCCACGTCCCCAAGCACTTGGACTGCCCGATCATGAACGATCTCCAGAATACTCTGAACGGCGATCGAAGCAAGCTGCAGCAGCTTATCTCCGAATTGAGGTACGACCAACGTCATATACAATAAACTGTCCTACGACTCATTTGCCTCTCTAGGTTCTGGATAACGCATCGTCGTTGTGAGAAGACCCTACAGCATCTTCCGGCCACAGCGACCGAGACACTACCCTTCATCACCGTTCCCGACAATCCGCTACTACTCTCCGGCCGGCATAAGATCTTCGTCAAGCTCAATCGTCATCCGAACGTCATTCTCGTCGTTCAACTCAAAGAGAAACCTTCCGCCCCAAGCGAGATGGAATACACCTTCCATCTGGGCTTTGTTACACATCTCGCAACGGAGAATGAGAACCCAGACGACCTGTTACCATCGGACATCCCGAAAATGTACACAAAGCTCTTGCGACTCATTGAATTCGATACGTTTGTGGCGACGCATGGACCAGGCACTCACGTCGATGGTATGAGCCAGTCGTACACTACGTCAAATGACAAACGTTTTTTAGAAGATTTCGTTGCAGACGTTCCACCGCATAAGCGCAAAGCTTTAGAGGTAGGCGGACCACCGCCCAAGCATCAGAAAACCATTTTTCCGGCTTACTTTATACCAGAGTTAGCGCATGTAGTAGCCATGTGCGATGAGAAGATTCCATTCTTGAATCTTGCTCAAGAGTTTGCCAAACACAATATACCGCACAGCGGTCTACAAGTAGAATCGAACGCCACCTCGCTGGTTCTCAAACTATTGAGCCTTCCGATGCCGAGTTCTGCTGATCCCAATCAGAAGGTAAGACCCTACCCAATGCGCACCTCGAACTGAATCGGATTTAAAGTGTTTGCCTTACAGTCGACGACATCGATGCCAATTATCGAGAAGCACGTGTGGAACGATTTGCTTAAACGTCTCCTCTCCGTGTCTATTCGCTCGCAGATGAACAAGAATAATCAGAGCCGCGCGTGGGTCGTGGAGTTTGTCTTCTACAGCACCCCGCTGCAAAGTACCCATCAGAAGGAGCAGGGAACTCGACGAACGGTCTATCTGTCATATGAACAGTCGCACAATGACTTCGGAAGGACCGTCGATGACTTGCTGAAGGATTGGTCCAAGATTGTCTACCTCTACACGCTGGTCTATAACTTTTCCGAGCACTTCAAGTCCGGTAAGTCGCCCACAACACACTCTGATATACAAGAAGTGACTCTCTGTCTTGTAGAAAAGTACAATCTCCACAATATGGTGAGCGTCAAGTCGTATAGCTATGTCAACCTGCTCCTGGGCTACGGTCCCAACAAGGAAGTCACCTGTAACGTCTACTGGTCGGCACAGCAAAAGGGCTTCCGGATGGTATTCGTCGGTGGTTTGTCGGCTATCAATGCGCATTCGATGATGCGCGAGCAGCTACAGTCACATCTCAATCGGCATCAGGACCTGACGCACATTGTCCATATCCTTCACGAGACTTATCAGCCGCTTAGTTCGATTTCGAAGCTGCCCATCATCCCGCAGTTGGGTATACCGGTAAGATATTTCCTTCTAAAGCCCTCCAGCGACCATGCCATTGACTGTCCTGTTTTTAGCGTCCCCAAGTTCCTGTTCTGTCGTTCTGTATCCTCCCGCAATCGCCGACGTTGCTGCGCCTCTCCTATCAGTCCATCTACTGTCTCGAGATCCGCTTCAAGGCAGAAGGCTTGGTCTCGATCCGAGATGGTGCCTATAGCCGCTTCGATCGCAGCAATGTTATAGACGAATTCACTCCAACCCAAGGTCTGAAGGGATTTCTCTCCAAATACGTCGACGAGAACGCAGTCTACCGCCGTCGTTCACAGAGCGAAGATGACAACCCGCCATCCCCAATCGCCATGGAAGACACCCATGGGCCGGGTGCCGGTGGATCATCACCATTTTTAGGCAGCAGCATGCGTGGCCCACAAAGCCCACGCGACGGAGGTCTCCGTTTCGCGCCACCAATCACACCGCCCTCGAGTTCCAATCCTCACACACCGGCCAGTCCGCATCCGATCGGTGGTCAGAATCACCCGAACTTCAGCATGACATCACCGCCGGCACCACATATGCCACATCCATCACCCAGCGGCCTGATGCCATCGTCACCGCTCAACCCACAACCGAGCCCAATGGCCCATTCGCCCGGTCCAAACATGTACATGCAAAACCACACCGATGGCAGTCCCTTCACTGCCATGTCGCCGGCTACATCCAACTGGCCGGGATCGCCAAGCATGCCCAGGCCATCTCCGCGGCCCGGTCAGAGTCCTGAACATAAATCTCAGACTACCGCGTCCACGACACACATGTCGCGTGTTCTACCGAATCGATCGTGGGCCGGAGCCGTTCCGACTCTACTCACCCACGAAGCACTGGAAACTCTATGTCGTGCGTGCCCTAATCCCAGCAAGGAAATCGGCGGACCAGAAGTCTGCCCACTGGAACGCTTCCTGGGCTGTGTCTATATGCGAAGGCAGCTACAGCGTTACGTCCAGGCCGAGGAATCCATCTTCGTATTGAATTCAAACGAACCCGGTGTCGTCCTCTTCAAGGTCGAAAGTCTCCAGCTTCAGGTCACACTCAATCAAATGTACATGCAATCGTTGCATTTGAAGGTGTCTCAAGTGCCCGTTCCACCATCCCCAGACGGTAAGCCAACGTTCCAATGGGGCCCAGACGACTTGCAAGTGATTGAGCAATTCTTCGACACACGCATCGCTATACCTCCGTACCGACCAAATGCGCTGCAGGCGTTCTGTCGCTTCATAAACTGTCCCATTCAGGTGCTGAAGGATTTTATCCAAATCATGAGGCTCGAAATGATGCCGGAACTGGCTCAGGGCAGTCTCAAGTGGAGTGTACAGCTGTGCATGCGCGTGCCGCCATCCAGTCAACCGGTCATACCGATCGGCAGTCCTGGAGTCGTCATCTGTCGCTCAAAAATTCTCTTTTTCGTAAGTCTGGTTGCTCCTCTCTTTCTGTAAATGGTATTTGAAAATGCATTTGTTGTGGTTGCAGATCCAAATGACACGTATCCCCTACCCCGGCATGGATCGCAGTCAATGTGTATCGCTCGCTCTCCCAATGATCTACGACCTCAGTTCGAACATAACGCAATTGGCCGAGAAGCGAGAACAAGTTCCATCTCCAGCTAGTACTGCAGCAGGAACGCTTCTTCGACGATTCGCAGAATACGGTTCGCAGTCCGGTGAATGTTCATTGTTCCCAGCCGTAAGGGATCTACTGACCAACTTAATGCTACCGAATGATGTGCCTCCGCCCAATGCTCAAATGCCTGGCGGTCAAACGATCGTTCCATCGCCCGTGCAAGTCGGCTCGAGTCCGGGTCCAATGATGCATTCGCCGATGCAACAAATGGGACAGGTCGGACCGCCGCCCCAGGGCTACCCGATGGGACCAAATCAAGGACTCAATTGATTTCTACTCTAATCAGAACGATGGAGGAATGCAAGCGCTCGCAAAAGGTTTCTTCTCCCAAGGGACGTATACCGAAGACGGATAGTCTGGACAGAATGAGAGTTTTTGGTTTTTTTTATTTCCTTTGTAATTATGTAGTTGTATTTGTAGTTATTTCATGTTTCGAAGTAATAAAACAGTTATTTACCCTCAAGCCAAGTTTCCATTTTTTAGAAGTAGATGGAGTGGTCCTGCAGTGCTATCTTCAAGCGCCGAGAACTATCCCAAGGTCCTAAAGAGGTGTCTTCAAACGTTCTAAAATGCTGTTCTCAAACGTAAAACGCTATCCCAAAACGTTCTAAAATACTGTTATCAAAAATCAAAAAACCGTTTAAAAACGCTTTAAAGCTGTCCTAAAATGTTCTGAAACGCTGTCCCAAAAAGTTCTAAAAAGTTGCCCTGAAACATTCTAAAAATTTGTTCTCAAAATTATTAAATCGATGTCCGAAAATGCAAATCTAGAACGCTGTCCTACTGTGTTGTCACAAAGTGTTTTCCTAAAGTGCTGTTTTATCCTTTTGTCTTGGATACTGGCCTAAAGTGTCCAATTGTTCTGAGTTTTAGTGCCATCCTAAAATATTCTTCTAAATAGCTGTCCTAAAATGTTACCCTCAATTGCTATCCTAAAGTGCTGTCCTGAAGATCTGTGTTAAAATGTTGTCCGGAAGTACTAAAAAAGACAATCCTATATTGTTTGTGTAAATGGCTTCTTTTAAGTGCTGTCCCAAAGTGCCGCCTTAACATGTTGTCCTAAAGTACTTTAGAAAAGTGCCGCCCTAAATTGTTGTTCTACTGTCCAAAACTTTACCCAAATGCGCTAAATTATTCTAAGATACTTTTCGAAAGCACTGTCCCAAAGCGATCTGAGAGCTGTCCTAAATTTCTATCGACGTGCCGACTCATTATGTTATCCTGATGTGCTGTTTCGAACTGCTGTCTTAAAGTACTATCCAAAAGTGGTAGTTCAACATAAAGTGCCGCCCTAAAGTGTTGGCATAAAGTTCAGCGCTAAAATATTTCGTCCTAATATACTGCCCAAAACTGCTGTCCCAAAAGTGCCGCATTAACTTATTGTCCTAAAAATTGTCCTTAAATGTTGTCCTAAGTGCTGCGTTGTCATTATATGCCGCCCTAAAGTGTTGTCCTAAAGTTCTACGCTAAAATACTTTGCCAAAATGTCCTTATATACCGCCAGAAACTGCTGTCCCAAAGTATTTTAAAGTGGTGTTCTAAAATCCGAATAGATGTGCCTTTCAATAGTGCTGAAGTGCTGTCCCAAGTTCTCCCTTAACGTGTTGTCCTAAAGTGCCTTAGCTCTGTGCCGTCCTAAATTGTTGTCCTGCGGCACTGTGCCAAATGCGCTAAATTATTCTAAAATGCTTTTCGAAAGTATTGATCCAAAGCGATCTGAGAGCTGTCCTAAATTTCTATCGACGTGCCGACTCATTATGTTATCCTGATGTGCTGTATCGAAATGCTGTCTTAAAGTATGTAGTATCTAAAGTGTTGTCCTAAAGTTCTGTGCTAAAATACTTAGCAAAACGTCCTTAGATACTGCCAAAACTGCTGCCCTCAAGTATTTTAAAGTGTTGTTCTAAAATCCTATTCGGATATGCCGTCCAAAAGTACCGCCTTAACATATTAAACTTAAAACTGTCCTAAAGTGTTGTCCCTAAATGCCGTCCCAAGTGCTGCCTTAATGTGTTGTTATAATGTGCTGCCCTAACGTGTTGTCCCAAAGTGTTGTTTTAAAGTACTGCCCCAAAGTGCTTAAGAGCTGCCCAAAGTTTTGTCCTTACGTACCGTCTAAAAATGCTGTCCTAAAATGTCTACTAAAGGTATTATCCAAAAGTGATGGCCCAAAGAAAAATGCTGTCATAAAGTGATATCCGAAAGTGTTGAGCTAAAATGTTGTCTTGGAGTACTGTCCTAAAGTACAATGTACCGTCTTAGCATGTAGTCCTAAATTATAGTCTCAGAAAGTCCCAAACGGTTTTTTATAAAATGCTATTCGAAAGTACTGTGATATCCCAAAATGCTATAGTAAATTGCTATCTTAGAAATCTGTACTGAAATGCTGTCCCAAAGTGCCGTTCTTATAGATTCTCCTAAGGTTCTATGCTTGCTTGTTGTCCTAAAATTATGTTTGTAGATGCTGTCCCAAAGTACCGCCTTAACGTGTTTGCCCCAAGATCTGTCCTAATGTGTAGCCTCAACTTGTTGTCCTAGAGTGCCTTCTCAAGGTACTGCCCTAACAACCGTTGGGAGGTGAACAAACGTATGCAGCGAAAAAAAAACCCCGACCAGAATGGCGGTTGTGCGGCGGGCTAACAATCCGCCTACGTAAAAAACCTAAAAGTTATGAATGAGCAAGATGCCTCGGATACACGGACGGATACTCGACGACGACAACGCACGAAAAAGGAATACGATTTGCGAGTATGCTCCTGGAATGTCAGAACCCTGTACACTCCCGGAGCTGCTCATAAACTAGAAGGAATCCTCACGCAGTACAAGGCGGATATTACTGCGGTCCAGGAAATACGCTGGATAGGAAACGGTATGATTAGGAAGAAAAATTGCGACATTTATTACAGCTGTCACAAAAGGCTAAGCGGCTAAGTTCGAAGGTCATCGACTTTAAACCCATAAGTGATCGCCTGGCTGTGATCCGCATCAGAGGCAGATTTTATAACATCAGCCTTATATGTGCACACGCCCCTACCGACGAGGCTGAAGACCCTCTCAAGGAGGACTTCTATGACCTCCTGGTCAACGCCTACGGAGCTTGTCCGGAGTACGATGTTAAAATCGTGCTCGGGGACTTCAACGCCAAGGTCAGTAAGGGGAATACCCTTGGCGGGGTGATCGGAAAGCACAGCCTCCACGATACAACAACAGATAACAGCTTCCGACTCTCTGACTTTGCGACAGCTCGTAATGCGGTGATAAGTAGCACAAGATTCCCTCAAAAGCAAATCCACACAGCAACCTGGCGATCTCTGGACGGTCGAACCGCCAACCAAATCGACCATGTGCTCATTGACGTAAGGCACTCGCACATCCTGGATGTGCGAACATTCAGAGGGGCAAATGTCGACTCTGACCACTTCCTCGTAGCAGCAAGATTCAGAGCTCGACTGTCCAATGTCAGATTGCTGCACCAGCCCATCAGGAGGAGGTTCGACATTGGGCGCCTGAGCACATCGGAGGTTGCCAGGGTCTACAGGGAGCAGCTGAGCGAAAGACTCTACGGTATGCCTACGTCGAACACAAACGCCAATAATATGTGGCTGCATTGCCGCTCAGCCATTCAGGAAGTAGCCGGAACCACCTTAGGATACCTACCACCCCCGACAAGAAACCCGTGGTATGATGGCGAGTGTGAGCAGAAAAAGGCAGCAACCGACGAGGCATACCAAAAGGCGTTGCAGAGGAAAACCAGGGCAGCGCAAGAAGAGTACCGAGCCAGAAGAAGGGAGGAGAAAAAACTACAGCGACAAAAGAAAAGAATCTTCGCAGCCTCCCAGCTCAAGGATATCGAGGAGTCTAGGGATTAACATAAAATACGAGCCTTTTACAAGAAAGCCAAAGGCCTTGCAGGAGGCTTCAAAATGGGCACCCTGGCTCTTCGAAATTGCGAGGGTAATCTTGTCACCGACCCGCAGGGAATAGTGGATGTATTTAGCAGCTGCTTAACGAGCATGACCATGAGAGAGTGGTAGGGACCGAGGAAATCCCAACTCCAGCCGCTGAAGTAGTCCTCCCATCCAGCATCGAAGAAGTCGGCACAGCTATTCAGAAGCTGAAGAACAACAAGGCCGCAGGCTCAGATGACTTGCCATCAGAGCTCTTCAAGGCTGGCGGCGATGTTCTGGTAGGGAGCATGCACCAGATCATCTGCAGAATTTGGGAAGATGAAAGCATGCCCGACGACTGGAATACCTGCTCTATATGCCCCATCCACAAAAAAGGCGATCCTACCTCTTGCAAGAACTATAGAGGTATATCCCTGCTCAATGTCGCATACAAGATCCTGTCCAGCGTATTGTGTGAACGTCTAAAACCATTTTGCACCGCACTAATCGGCAGCTACCAGTGCGGCTTCCGGCCCGGCAAATCAACTATAGACCAAATTTTCACACTTCGACAAATCCTGGAAAAGACCAACGAGTTTCGAATCGATACACACCATCTTTTCGTCAATTTCAAAGCCGCATAGGACAGCATCCATCGTGAAGAACTGTTTGGTGCGATGGCCGAATTCGGGATCCCGGTAAAACTGATCTAGTTGTGTCGCGCCACGCTAAAAAACACGCGATGCACCGTGCAACTCGGTTCTAGGACCTCGGAAGGAGATGCGCTGTCATGTGACTTCTTCAACCTGCTGCTGGAGCAGATAGTGCGACGGGCAGGCGTCAACAGAGAAGGCACTATCTTCTACAAGTCCATCCAGCTGCTAGGATACGCGAATGATATCGACATCATCGCGTGTTCTCGCCGTGGCATTGTGGAAGCATTCACGGCGATTGAAGAACAGGCGAAACGAGTTGGTCTTAAGATCAATGAGGACAAAACGAAATACATGCTGTCAAGCAAAAACCATTCCGTCGCTCACCACCTGGGACAAAATATAACAATTGACAGCTACAATTTCGAGGTAGTTAAGGAGTTTGACTACCTCGGGACAGTAAATTCCACGAATGACACCACAGTGGAGATCCGGCATAGAATCGCCCTTGGCAACCGCTGCTACTTCGGCTTGTCCAAACAACTGGGGTCAAAACTCCTCACTCGAAAGACCAAAGTCATGCTTTACAAAACGCCCATTCTGCCAGTCTTGCTGTACGGAGCCGAAAGTTGGACGATAAGCAGGACAGCGGAGCTGATTTTGGGTTCTTTCGAAAGAAAAATTCTGCGCCGGATATTTGGTCCTGTCTGTGAGGAAGGTGAATGGAGAAGAAGACACAACCGCGAACTCTACGAGCTGAAGATGTGAATGTAGTCCGGAAGGTAAAGATCTGTCGACTACACTGGCTCGGCCACACCGAGCGCCTGGACACCAACGCTCCAGCTAAGAGGGTCTTCGACTCCGAGCCTCCTGGTACGAGAAGAAGAGAAAGACCGAACCTCCGGTATAAAGACCAAGTAATCGCGGATGTAAGACATCTTGGTCTTGACAACTGGAAGCAGTGTGCCCGGGACCGTAAAGGATGGAAGGCAGCTATAGCTCAGGCTCAGATCCTCCATGGATCGCTGGCCTGATAATGAATGAATGAATGAAATGTCTGAGCATGTCTTACTCGAAATAGGCATCAGGGCATTTGTCCCATAAGTTCCCAAATTGACCGTAGATGCTATGACCGCTTTACAGATTTTAGAACTGTCAGCTTGAAGGTTAATGTATTGTGTCTCGCTTAGATCTTCGAACGTAAACGAGGCTTAGGTATATTTTTAAAACTCGTACTTATGTACATACATATATATTCATCAAAGGGATTTACAAAGATGCCTTAACCTAATTTAAGTTCTAATATCAAGAGCGATCCATGGGTGTCATATCTAGACTTTTAGTTTAGCAACAGCATTCTGGAGCACCTGGAACTCTGATCCTATTACTACCATCAGATTCTGAATTTGTGCCCGCGAATCGAGGACCTCAACACTTTGTGTGTAGGGATTGTAGCGAACACCAAACGGGCGGGGAATGGAATTTGCAAATTTTCTAAATCAAAGAACATCAGATAGTTAGATTGTAAGAGAAGATGTTATGGTGTGGGGTCACTTACATGGTCTTTTCCTTGGCGCTCTCGAAGCTATCGGCAACGTAGTAGAGCGCTTGGAACTTGGTAATTGGATATTTCGTCACGCCAGTAATATTAGGATCAAAGTCCTTCAGCTGCGGCTTATCGGTCAGACAGTATTCCAGTTCGGCGTAGGATGACAAAAGACCAGCGCCATAGGCTTTGATCTCGCCTTCTTGTCGGCACAAACCATATTCCACTGTGAACCAGAAAATCTGTAGAGGAAATCATTAGTCACGGAAGGCAAAGGTAATATGTAGCTCTTACAGTTGCTAATTTTTCAATAACATCATCGGGGGCGCCGAGAGAAGCTAAGCCTATTTCCTGGCTGAATTGAGCAAATGCTGGATCGGCAAATAGAGGTGCATGTCCGAGGAGTTCGTGGCAAACATCAGGCTCAGGAGTGTACATTGGCTTGCTGGGGTGACGGATGTACTGTGTTGAATGGAACACACGGAACGCTAAGCCAGCGAGAAAATCACGAGACGACAGAAGACCGGCAACTGGTCGTAGAGTGAAGCCAGTACAATCTGAGAAGATTTCGTGTCCACCGTTAGCTACAGGAAAGGCTGTTCAAAGACCGATTTTGACTTACCCTTTAGGAAATTGGAAACATCCTCTAGTTGAGGGATGTTATCTTCTCTGTATCCGCAATTGTCTACTAGTAGCGGAAACACGTGGTTGTATTCTCTGCACGCGTGCGTCTTGTAAAGCTTAGTTAGATGTCTGAATATGGTTCCCCAAGTCTCGACTTCCTCCTTGGTGTATTCCACTATCGGCAGAGGCTGTCCATGCTTGTAGTTATAAGCAATATCCGCGAAGTACTTCCTGAAACGAAAAAAGTTATTTAGTTGACTAGCCAACATATATATATATTCGACTTACCTCCTAGCCCGATAGACAGGGTCAGTGAATCCAGGGTGATCAGCATCCAATTCCGACCCATATGACAAAATCTGATTGGCAAATCGATCCAAGTCGCGAATTCTCCTAGGAAACCATGGCACAGCCGATGTATTGTCCTTGTAGTCCCTTGAAATTACATTAAAGTAACTGCAGCTATCTTGTACGTCTTCAATAGCCTGTCCCAGTGATCCAGCTCGCCCATCGCACTCGACAAAGAACTCATAGCCTGGAACACGTGTTGACGACCTGGACTCAATGTGCAACAAGTTGACCTTATGTTTGTTGAAGATTTTTAGTATTTTCGCTAGCGCGCCACTTTCTTCGATTTTGGGTGAGAAGAGCAGGCATGTGTTGCGAGCTTCCTGGCCCTCTGTGCCTTCGGCAATGTAAGATGATCCTTCCACGCGAGTGGGCTGAAAGTATTGTAAATTCTTACTATAGGGAAACCACGACGCTTTAAGTGTGTTTTTGTAATCTTGGTCAGCCAAGTGGTTGGATCAATATTAGATAGTCCTTTAGTTCTAGAAGGTGGACGGCGCCTGGCTACCAGAAACTAAAGGTCTTTGGAAACTACAAGCTAGTTTCCTGCGTCGGTTGGGCCACGGCCTAGTAAGCTGTAGTCGTACAAAAAGTACATTCTGAGAGAGACAACCCCAAGGGTCGGATTTATCCGACGGACTATGTGTTGACGATCCAAGCAAACGTATAAAAGTATAGGAGTATCGGTTCTGTACCTGAAGTGTTAGGTTAGGTTAAGTAAGTGGATGCCCTACTGACGAAAAGTAAGGGCTCACCTAAACTACGTGGAGTCCATTGTGCCCAATTAGTTTTTTTAACCCATTGAGACCTAGACATATTCCGCTGAGCTGAACCATCCAGACGAGGATAAGAATCCTAGTATTCTGTTCAGCCCAATGTTACTTACCTCCTCTTGTCCCGAAAAGGAGTGTCTTCTTAGGAATGCGATTTAGGTTAGCGCCGGGCATTCGCATAGCAGGTGACGAATGGATTCAATTTCCTCTTCGTCCCTCCAGCTTCTGCAGAAGTCTGGCCTAGTCGAGCTGCATGGTAAGATTACATGCAGTGTCCAGTGAGGGCACCGACTGCCAGTCGAATATTCCCACGATTGAACTTCAGCAGATTTTCTGTTCTTTTCTTATTATAGATGGGCCAAGTCGATCTCGCCGTTGCGCATTTATCTAAGTGATATCATTGCTTATTGGTTTTCATAAATAGCTCCGTCCCTATCTCTCTGTAGAGCGCACTGAGTGGTGCTTTGGCCTCGGTTGAGATCTGCACGAAGTTTGCACTTGATCCAAGCCTAGCCAGCTCGTCCGCCCTCTCGTTTCCGGAGATATTCACATGACCAGATACCCACCAAAGGACCACCTCGTTTACATTCGACATGTCTTCTAGCCTCTCTTTGCAGAGTTTGACAAGTTTGGATCTTATCCATGCCGCCTGCAAAGCCCTAATGGCTGCCTGGCTGTCAACATAGATGTTGATCCTTTCCCTTGAGAAATTCTCTCTGCTAATCAGGTCTGCCGCCTGCTTGATTGCGAGGACCTCAGCTTGGAAAACCCTACATCCATCATCGAGTCTATAGGAGCGATGTATACCCCGAGACTCAAAATGGACTCCGGCACCTGTGCCGACACACATTTTGGATCCGTCGGTGTAGATTGCCAGTTCATTTTCCTCCCTCCTCCACTGCTCCCTCGAGGGAATTCTAATAGAGAGTCTCCTCTCACAAAAAGGAAGTCGGGTGACATAGTCCGTTTCGGTTCTGAATCTCGAGAAGGCCATCGATCCAAGACTGATGCGTGGCCGTGAAGACTCTTTGTCCAGAGACCAGAAGACTCTTTGTCGTAGTATATGTCCAAGGATGGGAGGTTCAGCTAAACTTCAAGAGCCGCCGTTGGTGTGGACTTCATAGATCCCGTCACCGCCAGATAGCCTGGCGTTTGAACCTTTGACACTTTCCGAGGAGCCAATGATGTATTAGGTTTCCAGCTACCAACTAGGAAAACACTTGGTTTGATAATAAGTGCAGAAAAACAGAACACGGCCACGTAAAACGAACATGCCAAGGTTGTGAAGCCAGAGCGGAAGCCTGCCAGCAGGGGTGAACATGGACACCTCGTACAACTACGAGGTTTTAGAGGTTGCTCTCAGCAGTAGATGCTGAGAATATGGAAAGACGATTTCTGTCAAGATATCGCTATCAGAAAGAACGCACCATTCACGCTGGATGGAGGTGAGGAAGAATTCCGTGATTGGGAGAACGCAGCGGGACGTCAATGAAGTTTTTGTGAGCATTGAAGCAGATGCATCTAAAGTGGGTCTGAATGTAAATGAGGGCAAAACCAAATATATGTTTTCGTCAAAGAAGGACGCATAACACCGACGTCTTGGCGAGAGCGTCACTATTGGCAGCTATAACTTTGATGTAATCAACGAATTCGTCTACCTTGGATCACTCGTAACAAGCGGCAATAACACTAGTGCTGAGATTAGACGCAGAATAGCTCTTGCCAACCGCAGTTTCTTCGGGCTTAAGAGACAACTGAATTGAGTAGTAGAGCCCTCTCTCGGAAAACTAAGGTGACCCTCTGTAAAACCTTAATCATCCCGGTCTTCCTTTACGGCGCAGAGGCTTGGACCTTATCAAAAATGGATGAAGAGGCCTTAGGACGTTTCGAGAGGGAAATATTGCGTACAATCGTTGGTCCCGTATGTGCTGAGGGAGGGTGGAGGAGAATATTTAGTCAAGAACTGTACGGGCTGTACGGCGACATCGGCCTAGTACGACGCTCATGTAGAGCGAATGCGACAGCACAGCTCCGGCCCGAACAGTCTTCCACTCCAACAGCATTTAAGGCGGCACACATAGGTGGAAAGTTATCTTAATCAACTGGGCTTGCGACATGGAAACAGCTAGCAAAAGATCGTGCTAGCTGGGAAAGTCTGTCGGTTGAAGTCTAGGTTCACCCCGAACAGTACCGCCATCTAAGTAACTATGACAAACCGAATTCCGTATCAAATTCATACTATTTGACATCAAACCACCTGCCTATATGTGAAGACCGTGAATGATCCATTCGTCACTGTTCGCAGCATTTGCAAGGATCTTGGTCTGAAGCCTCACAATATACAGCTTGTGCAAGAACTGAAGCCCAACGACCTGCCACTTTTTTATTTAAAAAATTGTCCGGTTAGGTCCGGTTGAAATGGTATCTAAGGAAGTCCTGTCATGGCTAAGGTGGATCGTGATATCTGTCACAGATATTCGAGTCTTCACTGACAGCCTAGCTGCCGTGAAATAGCTAGAATTTCATGCCTACACACCCAATGCAAGCTTTGACTGCCGCCTATCTCTTAACGAGATGGCTGAACAGTTTAACATACACCTCTGATGGGTACCAGAACGCAGCAATATTTCGGGAAATGAAAGAGCTGACATGCTCGCCAGACATAGCGAACAAACATGGCATACGCTGGTACACCACTAGCATCCATTAAACTAGAGTCAACGAATCAAGTCATGGCTAAGACGAAACTGGGATGGAACGAAGGGCATAACTGCCTAACCACCAGGCAAATCTGGCCACGGCTGGACTGACAGCGAAGCATGGGACTAATCTCACAAAATCATTGGTGTCAACACAGGCCAATGTCTTATTGGCAGTCATGCACAAAGTCTAGGTCAAGTTTCGATGCTTGAGTCCATTCAACAACTGCTCTGCGCCTGTCCGGCCCTCTGTTAAAGCAGAAAACGATACCTGGGTATCAGTGAATAAGCATAACGGATCTTCCTAATTTTGTAAGAAGCGCAAAATGGTTCCATGAACAAGGGCTCGCCCCTCATAGCAACACATAGGGCCTACATGGCCATATATGTGTACACGATTTTGTCATCGTGAATTGCTTTTTTACCTTCAAAAAGGCAAAAAGGGTAAGAACGCTGCAAGAATATTCCGAAAATTTTGTGAAGTGTACGGTGAGAAGGCTGTAAGTGAACGCCGAGCCCAGTCCAGAAATAAACACCAACGCATGACAACTTGGAGTTATCTAAGAAGAGCAGGCTACTCAAAGAAGCTTGATATTTGAGGGCGTCATGAGTTAATACAAAGAAATCTGGTTAAGCGGATTGCCATCAGTGAAACGCTGCTAAAACGCATCGAATTATTACAGGTGAGGTAAAATGGATTAAATACGAAAAAGCTAGTGACTCTCTAAGAACGACCTCAAAGCCTAGATTGACGGCAAACTAGGTGATGCTGAGTGCTGGCTGAGATTGGAGAGGGAATTGTCCACTATGAACTGCTATAACCAAGCGAAACGGTCAATTCGGTCCCCTATTGTGCACACCTGGACCATTTGAACCAAGCAATTAAGAAAGAACGACCAGAGTTAGCCAACATAAAAGGATCCGTGTTCCATCACTACAACGCCAGGTCACACTTTTGGTTGAGAAGTTTTGATGCATCCACCCCTTAGCCCGGATCTTGCACCATCTGACTACCACTTTCTTCTCTCTTTGCAAAACACTGTTGATGGTAAAAATTGACGGGCGCAACACCTGCAGGAAAGCATAGCCTCCATAACACCACATCCGACAACGGATTAAGGCTAATCGATTTCCTAGCGGGGCGTAACCTCCTTGTAGCAAGCACGCGATTCCCCCATCTCAACATCCACAAGGGTACCTGGCGGTCTTGTGATCAATCGACCACCAACCAGATTGATCATATTGCGATCGACGCCAGACACTCCTCCTGTATTCTCGACGTACGAACCTTCCGAGGGGCCAACATCGACTCGGACCACTACCTTGTTGTTGCCAAGGTACGAATGAGGATATCAAGAATGCTTAGGAGTCGAGTAGGACAACGTAAGTTTGACGTTGGAAAGCTACAATCGCAAGAGACTGCCAGAATCTTTGCCGATCGTGTCTCCTCAAAGCTCTCTCAAAATCCGCCCACAACAGCACAAACAATAGAGCAGGAATGGGCTCATTGCCAGAGCGCCGTCAGAGATGCTGCCTCAGAGGTGCTGGGTTTCAAACAGCCACCACCTAGAAACCCCAGGTTCGATGAACAATGCGAACAAGCCCATGCAGCAAAACAAGAGGCATATAAGGCCATGCTGCAACGACGGACGAGAGCTGCTCGCGAAATCTATGAGCAGAAGAGAAGAGAGGAACACACGCTTTTCAGAAGAAAGAAGAGAGAGCACGGAAAGCGTGAGATCGAGGAGATGGAAAGATGCTTCCGCAGGAATGACGCCCGTAAGTTTTACAACAAGGTAAATCGAACATGCCATGGCTACAAAGCCAGAGTGGCGGCCTGCAGGGATGAAAATGGAGAACTGGTAGTAGAGTCGTAGTCGATGCTGAGGATTTGGAAAGACCACTTCTGCAGACTGTATAACGGCGATGATAGACAAGATACCGCTGTCAGGCAGAACGAGCCATTCGTAATGGACCACGAAGTAACAGAATTCAGTCCACCCGACCTAGACGAAGTCAAAATAGCGATATCGAGACTTAAGTCTAATAAAGCCGCGGGCGCAGACGGCCTGCCTGCTGACCTTCTTAAGGCGGCTGGAGACGAGCTGGTAAGGTGCATGCACCATCTCATCTACGAGGTATGGTCGGAGGAAAGCATGCCCGACGAATGGAATCTCAGCATCGTTTGCCCGGTCCATAAGAAAGGAGACCCCTATAACTGCGCCAACTATAGGGGAATAAGTCTCCTTAACATCGCATATAAGATCTTCTCTGCCGTATTGTGTGAACGCCTGAAACCGTTTGTGGATAACCTGATCGGCTCTTATCAGTGTGGTTTCAGTCCAGGTAAATCCACAATAGACCAAATATTTACGCTACGGCAGATCTTGGAGAAGACCCAGGAATACCAAATCGACACTCACCACCTCTTCGTCGATTTCAAGGCCGCGTATGACAGCGTATATAGAGACGAGCTGTACAAAGCCATGTCTAGTTTAACATCCCTGTCAAACTCGTCCGACTGTGCAGGATGACAATGGAGAATTCTCGTTGCTCCATTAAGGTCGGTAATGAGCAAACCGAGACCTTTGATGTTAAAAAAGGATTTAGGCAGGGCGACGCGCTGTCGTGCAACTTTTTCAACATCGTGCTTGAAAAGATCGTGCAAGAGTCACTGGCCAACACAAGAGGTACGATTTATTTCAAGTCTACGCAATTGCTTGCGTACGCCGACGATATTGACGTAATTGGACGAAAACAGCAAAAGACGTCAATGAGGCTTTCGTGAGCATTGAGGTAGAAGCGGCTAAGATGGGTCTCAAGGTTAATGAGGGTAAAACCAAATATCTGCTTTCATCTAAAAGAGACGGACAACACCGACGTATTGGCCAGAACGTCGCAATGGGCGGATATAACTTTGAAGTGGTCAAGGAATTCGTCTACCTTGGCTCACTGATTACCGGCGACAACAACACCAGCGCTGAGATAAAACGCAGAATCACTCTTGCCAACCGCTGTTTCTTTGGGCTCAAGAGGCAATTGAGAAGTAGAGCCCTTTCTCGGAAAACCAAGGTGACACTATATAAGACCTTGATCATCCCAGTCCTCCTTTACGGCGCAGAGGCTTGGACCTTAACAAAAGCGGATGAAGATGCCCTTGGTCGTTGCGAGAGGAAAATTCTGCGCACTATCTACGGTCCCGTTTGTTCAAACGGTGTATGGAGGAGAAGATATAACGAAGAACTGTACGGGTTGTACAGCGACATCGGCCTGGTACGACGTCTACGGATACAGCGTCTAAGGTGGCTAGGCCATGTAGAGCGCATGGAAGATACAGCTCCGACCCGAAAAGTCTTCAAATCCACTCCGGAAGGAAGGCGCGGCAGAGGACGGCCGCCTCAGCGGTGGTGCACGCAGGTGGAAAGGGACCTCAACCAACTGGGCGTGCGGCACTGGAAACAGCTGGCCAAAGACCGTGCCGGCTGGAGACGCTTGTTGGTTGAGGCCCAGGTTCACCACGGACTGTAGCGCCACCTAAGTAAGTAAGTAACAGCTGCTGGAAGTCAACTTTTCGCGAAAAGTGGTTATATCACTTAGTATTTCAACACTGTCTTCTGGTAACTGGTCTAACAAAGAGATCAAGGCCCAAGGCTTATAAATTGGGAATAACATGCAAATTAGACAATATCCCAGCAACAAACCAAATTACCAAACGAATCTAATGTTACCAAAAAAGAAAAGATACTCGAAATCCCCAACACTGCGGGTTTTATGTACATATGTCCCATCAGTTCTTCTCAATATATATAGAAGGAAACTAGTAAAATATTTCAATCCATTCTACTTGGTATTCAATTAAGTTCTTGCTACAGTAGAGTCGCAATTGACTTGTCATCAAGTACCGGAGTTTATTAGATTCGGCTGAAGTAACTGGATTATTCAAATTACAAATCCCACAGAAACGTAAGAAAATGTTTCCTTGATAGAACTCTGGCAGGGATAGGTTCAACAAGATCACTTTATCTAAGTTCACTTTATGGTGACTTCACTGTAATTTGATAAAGAAATCGCGCCAGTCGACGTTAGACTGATAAAAATTGACACCAGTGCTCAAATACGACTTCTTTCAAATCGACTTTTCCTTGTTCCTTGTTTCCTTGATAGCACTCTGACAGGGATAGGTTCAACAAGATCACTTTATCTAAGTTCACTTTATGGTGACTTCACTGTAATTTGATAAAGAAATCGCGCCAGTCGACGTTAGACTGATAAAAATTGAAACCAGTGCTCAAATACGACTTATTTCAAATCGACTTTTCCTTGTTCCTTGTTTCCTTGATAGTACTCTGTCAGGGATAGGTTCAACAAGATCACTTTATCTAAGTTCATTTTATGGTGACTTCACTGTAATTTGATAAAGAAATCGCGCCAGTCGACGTTAGACTGATAAAAATTGACACCAGTGCTCAATTACGACTTCTTTCAAATCGACTTTTACTTGTTCCCTGTTTCCTTGATAGTACTCTGGCAGGGATAGGTTCAACAAGATCACTTTATCTAAGTTCACTTTATGGTGACTTCACTGTAAGTTGATAAAGAAATCGCGCCAGTCGCCTTTAGACTGAGAAAAATTTGACGCCAGTGCTCAAATATGACTTATTTCAAATCGGCTTGAGAACAAGGATTTTGCCCTCACGATAAATACAAAATCCGTCGCGACAAGAGCCTTATTCGCATTCAAAAGATTTCAATTTTCCATGATTTTCAAAGTGATTTTTCGCTACACGCATTTTACACGCTTTAACACTCAATCCTCCCACCCACTACGCGTGTGTGTACTTAACCGCCAATGTGCGCCTAAGAGGATTCTCATTAGTTGACGATATCGCAATTAGTGTAAGAGCACCAGTGCACTTCAACCGCTTCGAAAGTGGTCTATTAAGTTGCACGAGGCCTTGGGAAATGGGTAGAGCTGTAAAAGTAACTTCAAATTGAATACCCGTATGTATACGTTACTTTTGTTTTGAATACTCGTTACAAAAATGTCGTTACTCGTTACTTCCATAGATGCACAAAAAACAGTACAATGAAGAACAAGTCCGGTAGCGATGACGAGACGATACTACACACCATTTGACGCAAAACACATTGTATACATCAAACAGTATAAGTCAAGTGAGGCAGTTTGAATGATACGTACCGATCGACGACGATATACCAGATACCATTATACCCAAAATACCCAAAGTACAAGAATGGTTAGCGTATCCATAATGATACTTCGTTACTCAGTAACGAATACATACGATTATACGATTTGCTACAGCACTATTCGTTATACTCGAATACAGAAGTAACGAAATCGTGCTAGTAACGACATTTATTTGGGAGTAACGTTTCGTTACTTGGTACAAATTAGAGTACCCGTTACTCAGTAACGAATACATACGATTTGCTACAGCACTAGAAATGGGAATGACAGGAAAAATTCAAGAGAAAATTGCACTCACATCTAGAACGTAATTACTTTTTAATTACTACACTTTCACACCAAACTGTCGGAGGGAAAGTTTTCAGGGTCATCTTGGAAAATGACCTGAATTCGAAAGTACCCAGACGGGCCGCTCTCGAACAAAGACGCAATTCCGAACTATGACTATCGCTGGACTGTACTTGAGATATGGTAGTCCTATATGGCGACGTTGAATGGATGATTTAGTTTGTGGGACGGTTTCGTCAGACAAATATTGGGCACTGAATCAAATGAAAGCGCGATAAACACATTTTGCAAACGTGTCTCCAAGGTCTCAGCACCAAATGATACTGATAATATTGTACTTATGACCGATTTATTCATAGAAGATCGAGTTGGCCGAAAACCCGTTTTTTACGCGTGGCTTTCCAAGGCTACAGAACCTCGAAGCACTTGTTGATCGTTCAAAATAGCCGCCTAACACACTCACCTTTTCAAACGACGTCTGCTTTTCGTACATCATTTCGACGAGCCTTATTTGCTTCTTGCTTCTGTATCCTTTCACAAATTTCTAATCCACTGAAGAGTGTCCTCTCGTTTCCCGTCCTTTGTCCTTTGCTTTGAATTTAATCCACACGACAGTTATATGTATACCACGGCTGCTATAATCCGATGGAGAGAACAGTGAACGATGCTTTAACGCTAGACCATTTAACAGGCACTAAAAGAATCCAAGCGCACCGCGGCCGCTTAAATAGACTCGGCCCAAAACTGGACTGGAAATCTGTAAAATAATCGCTCACCTTAGGTTATCGGCAATCGGTGGGGTGTGACGTGCGAGTTACCATACTATCAATTCTCCTGTTGAATGAACAAGTAGACAGTCGCTGTAGAGCGCAAAATTCATTAATTCAAGCATCAAGCCCTCTCTTAAGAGCTCGTGGATATGCAATAACAACAAAAGTAAATAAAGCAATTAAACAGCAACTTGATTATAACAACAACCAACAGCTGAATCGTGACTACTGGTGACTTAAGGCTGGTGGACGGCTTGGATCTCCCTGTGCGAAGGAGACTTATATCTGTGTATAAAGACTGCACACACCGAAAGGGCAATTGCAAGACTGCAGCTATGTAGTTATTGTAGGGCAATAGCACGGTGCAGTCTGGACTTGTTCCGAAGAGGCACGCGGGGCAGGTATTGGAATAGGAGAAAAATGT
Organism: Eumerus sabulonum; assembly: GCA_951905685.1. Lineage (NCBI taxonomy): Eukaryota > Metazoa > Arthropoda > Insecta > Diptera > Syrphidae > Eumerus > Eumerus sabulonum. The sequence continues at coordinate 10,071,770 of OX645061.1, read as the reverse complement.
CGACAATCTGGAATGATAAAAAGATTAAATAAATTGAAACAAGTTAGACGACTTGATGCTGAGATGGAGTTTTGCATATAGTCGCATGGTGGCGTGAGGCGATAGATGTTGCCCTAAAAAATAAAAAAACAGGTTAATACGCAGCGGGACGATATTTACAAGCATGGCACGAGCTCGATGCTTTGTTGTTTGGTCTTGGAATTCATTAGTCCGCAGTTATTTTTCGTACGAAGATTTTTAGAGACCAGAAGGGGCATAGCCCAAGAAGCACTCATTGGACTCACTCCACTGCACCTTTTTATCAAAAAGGTGGCATTACGCAGTGCAATCAGAATTCTCTGCTCGGGAACAAATATGCCATGTAGACCAGCAGGCCACATGTCCATATTACAACACCTTCCCGAGCTGGATATGATTACTACAGTCTCGGACGCATTGCCACACACCTTCACCTTTGACAAAAGATTTGAGATACTGATCCCAAACCGCTCAGCATGGGAAAAGAGTGATCCCCTGCTAAATGTCCAAGGCATTAGGTGGTACACGATTGGCTCCAAGATGGCTTCCGGCGTTGGCGCCGGCATCCTTGGACCAAAAAGGCAAGATCTCGAAGGCCCTGAGAGTAAGCCCCAGCATCTTCCAAGCAGAGCTGCATGCCATCCTAACATGCGTCAATCTAAATCTCGAGACTGGCATCAGAGGAGTAACCATCAACATACTCTCTGATAGCCAAGCAACGCTTAAAGCGCTGGGCTCGTACATCACGAACTCAAAAACCGTCAAAGAATGCCATGACGCCCTACAAGACCTCGCCAAAAGAAACAATGTTAAACTTTGGTGGGTGCCAGGCCATAAAGGTATCAAGGGCAATGAAATTGCCGACCAACTTGCCAGGAAGGGTTCCAGTGACAAATATATAGGTCCGGAACCATTCTGCGGCATTCCCGGGTCTAAGATAAATTACTTCTTAGATAAGTGGGAAAAATTGCAACACCTCCGTCAATCTAAACGACTTATACGACCCCTGAACAAACACCCTATTGACATACTCAAACTCATTAGGATGGATATCAGAAGACAAGTCAGCTATTTCCCAGGGACACTGCGGTCTGAGATATCATTTAAACAAAATAAGCCTCTCGTCTGAAATTGAGTGTCGACTCTGTCTTGAGGACGAGGAGACGGCAGAACACACACTGTGTGAGTGTGCTGCTCTCTGCCATCTTAGGAAGCGTATCCTTCTCAGTGAAGTTATGACTCCTGAGGGGATCACCCTGGCTCCTACGAGAAGAATTCTCAACTTCATTATAGAAGTGGAGAGGCTACTCGGCTAAATCGGCTAGCAGGCACAATAGATCTGCAAAGGTCGCAGTGCCGTATTGCTAATGGTAGCACTAGCCCCATAATAAAAAAAAAAAAAAAGAAAGATAAGGGCCATGCTCTGTGGATGATCAATGGTAATCGTTGTCTACCTCAAACATTTAGTAAATTTTTTCAAACAGAGAAAATGCTCTGCCATGTCACTCTCCTCACAGCACGAGTAGGCGTCTTACTGATACCAAGCAAGCAGAGATGCTTAGCAAACGTGTAATGGACCGTAATGACTCCCACAAGTCTTCTGCAGTCAATTCTCCTCAAGGACGGAAGGAATGCTGCGGATTTCCTGCAAATGTTAGGGCATACGCGCCTTAGGAATTTACCGCGGGTTCAGGTCTTGAGAAACTCTCCTCTGAACCCTTCTGGCGAGTTCATTAGAGATCTCATTTCCTGGGATTCCACGGTGGCCTGGAACCCATACAAGCCTTAGTGAATTTAGTCTACCGACTCTGTTTAAGAAGATCTTGAGTTCATGCACTAATTTGGAGCTAGTTGAAGAGCAGGACACAGCATTGAGTGCGGCTTGTCTGTCACTGCAGACACATATGCTTTTTCCTCTCCACCTGTGCTTCACAACATAGTGCATGGCCATTAGGATTGCGTATATGTATCCCTGATTGAAGGACAGACGCATATTTTCCTAACGCGAAGTGTAGTTGGTTGTTTGCGCGCTCAAAGAAGACCCCAGCTCCGGATCCCCGCCCAAGCCAGGTTCAGTATTCAGCCAGAGCCAGTCCTGTCGCCATGGAAACTCGATTGTGAAATTACAGCCCCAGTAGGATAACGAGTGTCATTGCGTCAGAAGGCATGTTCAGGGGTCGCAGGATATTTCTTGCGCAAGCACACTGTTATTCCTATGCGAGTTGTACCAAAAGCCATTTCCAGAGGATCTTTGCCAGCGATAAGCCCCATTTTTTGCTCCTTTGCATTTCCAGAAGGCTGACAGCACTTTGGTGGTTTTTGACTCAACATGCTTTGACCAAAGAAGATGACTCCCAGGTACTTCCTTGAATATCGGAATGGGAATGCCTTTTAGCACCAGCGTGAAGCGAACGACATCGGTTTTAAGAGGATTAATCGACAGCCCATTTCTTGTACACCAATCATCGATCACACTTAGCGCCGCCTGTTCTTTGAAACGGACAGTCGCTAAGCATCAAGCACCATGCACCACAAGAGCGGAGACAGGACGCCGCCTTGCGAGCAGCCATTGTTTACGCCGAATTCGACACAATGTCCGAGACCTGCATGAGCGATCAATGTCCTGTGCACGAGCATTGCTTTGATCCAGCCCAGTGCTTCATCTACGTCATGTCGTCTGGCAGCGTTGCACATGCCGTCGAAAGTTGCGTTATCAAAAGCTTCCTCAACGTCAATGAAAATGCCCAGCGTGTACTCTTGCCTTTCGAGCGCGTATTCAATTCTTCCAATTAGGTTTTGAAGAGAAGTCTCGCAGGATTCTTCACGCTGATAAGCATGTTGCATCTTCGAAAGAGGATGTATTCGAAGGGTAACTTTGCGCACAAGCATCTGTACCAGCCTCTCCATGCTTTTCAGCAGGAGGGATGTTAGACTAATTGCTCTAAAACTCTTGGCAATTTTTTTTTCTATTTTGAGGATAAAGACTACTTTCACCGTGCGCCAAGGAATAGGTATTATTATGTACACGAACCCACGGTTGTGTTCCAGTTTTGCTGTCAAAGTTTGGAATGCTCTGATGAAGCTGAAATGGAAATGATCGCAACTTTCGGCAGCATACTGCTGAATGTCAATTTCAGAGCATTCTAGAAGCTTCTGAAGGGAAACGTCTGACGGCAAACAATCGAGGAAGTGGACCGGGGGTACATAAGCGGGAACACTCGCCCTGGGATTCAGTGATCAGTCGGTATTCAGTGTAAAAGTAGTGTAGCTATCTAGCAAGATGTAGAGACAAAGGTTGTAATAAAGGTGAAGCGTCCAGATATAAAGTGTGTGTATTGAATAAACAAGGAAACAGTTTTAGTTGATCGCAATCAAAAGCTGAAGAACAACTAGGCTGCAGGATAGGATGGGTTACTATCAGTGCTCTTCAAAGCTGGAGGCAATGTTCTGGTAGGAGGACGCATCAGATTATCTGTTGAATTTGGGAAGATGAAAGCATGTTCGGCGACTGGAATATCAGCTCTATTTGCCGCATCCACAAAGAAGGCAATCGTACCCCTTGCAACTACAGAGGTATATCCTTGCTCAATGTCGCTTACAAGATCCTACCCAGCGTATTGTATAAACGTCTAGAACCGTTTTGCACTGCAATATCAGTGCGGTTTTCGGCCGGGCAAACTGACTTCTTTATCGATTTTAAAGCCGCACATGAAAACATTCATCCCAAAGCCTTATTTAGCGCGATGGCCGAATTCGTGATCCCAGGAAAACCGGTCAAAACTCTCGATTCACCTTGAAGTTCGGCTTCAGAACCTCTGAGCCCTTTGAAACCCGCACAGGATTTCGGCAAGGATATACGCTGTCATGCGATTTCTTCAATCTCGTGTTGGAACAAGTAGGTCGGCGGTCGGCAACTTCATCACGGAAAGCACTATCTTCCACAAATCGTTCTTGGGCTACGCAGGCGATATCGATGTTATCGCAAGCTCCCACCGCACAATTGTGGAAGCTTTCATGGCGAACGAAGATCAGGCGAAACGGACTGGTCTTCACATCAATGAGGAGAAGAAGAAATATATGCTATCAATAACAAAAAAACGGTCCTTCACCTAGTAGCTAGGACAAAACATAATGTTCGGCAGCTATCATTTCGAGATGATGAAGAAGTTTACATACCTCGGGCCAACATAAACTCCACGAATGACCTAATAGTAGAGATCTGACGGAGAATCACCCTCGAAAGCCACTGCTACTTTGAAAAGTTAAAACAACTAGTGTCCAGACTCCTGTTCCGTAGAACCAAGACTCTTATCCTGCTGTATGGAGCCAAATACTGGACGATAAGCAGGACAGCAGAGCTGATCCTTGGCTGATCCTGGAGTAAAAATTCTGCAGCGGATATTCGGTCCTGTCTGTGAGAAAGCCGAATGGAGGAGAAGAAATAATCGCGAACTCTATGAGCTGTACAAAGATGTAGATATATGTATGTAGTCCACAGGCTTGGCCACATCGAGCGTATGGACACCAACCCTCCAGCTAAGAGGATGTTCGAATCCGAGCCTCGAGAAATAGGGCAAACCTCCGGTATGAAGATCAAGTGATATCGGACGTAAGACAACTTGGCCTTTCCGACTGGAAGCAGCGTGCCCGAGACCGCCAAGAATGGAAGGCTGTATTAACTCAGACCCATACCCTCCATGGGTTGCTGGCCTGAAAAGTAAGTAAGTAAGCTCTTGTATTGCCGGAGGTTGTTCATCGTACAGCAGTTTTGATTTGTAGCGTGTCCATTCAATCCGAACTTCGTCGTTAAAAACAATTTGCCAACTTCAGTTCTTGCATGCCTCTGTATATTTGTAAGGTTTAGTCCTCTTGGTACCAACCCAGAGTTCTATGTCGTAAGCCCAATTAGGTTTACACACTTGCTTGTAGAGAAGCAGATTGTTTTCGGTACTAAGCTGGGAAGCAGCCAGTACATTTCCCTATAAATCAATTCAAACTCTTCACGTCTTTTCTTTACATGCGCTTTCCACTTGACTTTCGCGTCGAAAGTCATGCCTAAGTATTTTGCCTCGTTTGCAAATGGGATCCGAACTTCATTTATAGGGCGAGGTAGTGCAGTTAGTAAAATTTACGTGGAGAGGCTCGGTTTCGCTAAGCGCGATCTGCCAAATTTCTGGCCAGTCGCATATATGGTTTATGGCATAATGCAATCGAGCCGTTCGACTTCGACTGATTTTCCTGTGGCCAAATTGCAGTATCATCTTGCCGATGTGGCCAGCATAGTGCCATCCGTTTGTGGGTTGTCTCTGGTACACAGCAGTTAAAGCAGCGGACCAAGTACGCTTCCCTACGGAACGCCAACTGTAACTGCTCAAGAAGATGAGTATTCGCTGCTGTTTTTAACACGAAAGTGTTTGCCAAATAAGTAGTAGACGTTCGATGGTTGGTCGGGGAAAACTTGTCTCAGTTTATATCCCCAACCTTTGTCTTTGGGAGACGTCAAGAAATACACTCGAACACATTAGCTTATATTCGGGTGCTTTCTCCAACCACATCGGTTATTCGATGTACGCTTGCTTCTCAAACCAAACTGATGATCCGGCAAGAGACAGTTTTCTTCGACAATCGGCTTTAAGCGATTGATTATAATTCTTTCGAAAACTTTCGAAATGATCGCCAACAACTGGCTTTCCGGGCTTTAGAACCACCATAACTTCGGCAATTACGTAGACTTGAAGTCTATAGTGACTTTTGTGCTAGTCTGTGAGTTCTCTACGGTTGTTTCGAAACGATGTTACTTACTTAATTAGGTGGCGCTACAGTCCGTGGTGAAACTGGACTTCAACCAATAACCGTCTCCAGCTGGCACAGTCTTTGGCCAACTGTTTCCCGCGCCGCACGCCCAGTTGGTTAAGATGCCCTTCCACCTACGCGCGCCTCCATAGATGCGGCCATCATCTGCTTCGCGTTCTTTCCGGGGTGGATTCGAAGACTCTTCGGGTCGGAGCTTAATTTTCTATGCGCTCTACATGGCCTAGCCATCCTAGACCCTGTATCCGTAGACGTCGTTCGAGGCCGATGTCGCTGTAAGACCCGTTCTACATTAATTCTACTCTCCATACTCCGTTTGAACAAACGGGACGACCGAGGGCACCTTCATCCACTTTTGTTAAGGTCCAAGCCTCTGCGCCGTAAAGGAGGACTGAGATGATCAAGGTCTTATATGTATAGTGTCACCTTGGTTTTTCGAGAGAGGGCTCTAATTCTCAATTGCCTCTTGAGCCCAAAATGATGTTATCAGATGAAAATATGTCACCCTTCCTGAACACTCTCTTTTTATGTCAAAGGTTTCGATTAGATCCTTGTCGCCCTAGTTGAAGCAGGACAATTTTTTTATTGTCAACATTCAGAATAAGACGAGCACTGGCACATACCGCTTTGAAGTCGTTAAAAAGCTAGTCTGTGCCATCTAGAAATGCTCGAGTGTGCTCTACTCACATTGTTTACGAACTCTCATCTTTTATTTGGCCTTGCAGTGATATGTAGTCCTATGTTTCTATTAATTCAATAGAAAAGGTAAAATTTTCCACCAAGACAATGCGAATCCTCAGACAGGTATAAGGCACCTGCTTCCTACCTTGAAAATACCTGTTGCACGGCGCACGGCAAAAGTAGTCTTTATTCCCAAAATAGGGAACGAGGATTACTCACTCGCCAAGAGTTTTAGACAAATCAGTCTAACATCCTTCTTGCTGAAAAGCATGGAGATAATAGTAGAGCTGCGCTTGCGTGAAATTGGCCTTCGAATGTATCGCACTCGAAAGGAAAGAGTACGCGCTTTGCATTTTCGTTGACATTGAGAAAGCTTCTGATTAGGCAACTTTTGACAGCATGTGTAGCGCTGCTAGAGGACATGGCGTAGAAGAAGCACTGGTTTTGTTGATCAAAGCAATGCTCGTGCACAGGACATTGATCGCTGATGCAGGTCTTGGACAATGTTTCAAATCTGGCGTAAACAGGGGCTGCCCGCAAGGTGGCGTCCGGTCTCCGCTGTGATGGTGCATGGTGGTCGACTCTCTACTCGATACTCTCAATGCCTCTGGAATCTATGTCCAGGTCTATGCGGATGATTACGCCGGTCTCTCTGTCGAGTCTGTCTGATTTGCGGCTATCTGTCTCAAAACATAGGCAGCGCTTAATGTGACCTCTCTCGTACGACCAAGTTGACCTTATATAAGACCTTAATTATCCCGATCCTGTTGTACGGCGCAGAAACATGGACGACGAAATCCTTGGTCGTTTCGAGAGAAATATTCTGCGTTCGATTTTCGGTCCTATATACACGGAGGGAGGTTGGAGGAGAAGATTCAATCACGAATGGTACGGGTTGTACAGCGACAAGAGGATTGTCAGGCGTCAACGGATCCAACGCCTAAGATGGCTAGGCCATGGACACCACAGCTTTAGCCCGGAGAGTCTTTGAATCCAACCCTGAGGGACGAAGAAATAGAGGACGCCCGCACCTCAGGTGGCGCGCACAGGTGGAAAAGGACTTCAACCAACTGCGGCACTGGAAAAGACTACCGAAGATCGTGTTAAGTGGAGAAGCATGTTGGTTGAGGCCCAGGTTCATCCCGAACTGTAGCATCCGCTAAGTACATAAGTAAGTACCTTGCCAATTCTTTTATCATATGGATGGGATGTAGTGCCTCACCAACTATATTTTTCGAATCTAGCACCTACTGATTAATACACTTGTTCCGATCTTTACAGATTTCTTTTGAAAAGTGAAACCTTTATTTTCAAGGAGGATCTGAACCAGTTTTGTACCAGCAAAGATCAAATATTTTATTAGCAAACGGTATTTGACCAGTATGGACAGTTTATAAAAATACCTATTTAAGAAATTGCTTTTTATTTATTTATTTTGATCTACAAGTCACCTAGACTAACAGATGTGAGAAGATTCTTACTTAGATGTAAACCTATGATGGTTTACGTAGAGAAGATGACGTAATCTCAACGGTCTTATGGGAACATAAAGCTTTACTTGAGATAAAAGAGAGGGGCACCTTATGTGATAGCATAATACATCCATTGCAAACATTATGTCATGTAAGGCCCGCCTGTCTTTTAACAAATTTAAGCCAAGGAGTAGACATCTTGCTTTATAATTAGGACAATAATTCCAACGCATTATATGAAATATGTCGTGAAGCGTCTTTGGACACGTTCGATTCGATCAGTCAGTACAAAGATTTGTATTCCAAATGACAACAGCGTACTCAAGATGCGGTCTAACAAGGGATATGTAAAGTGACAGGAGCGAAAACGGTTCAGAAAACTCTTTACTATTCCTTTTGATGAAACCCATTGTCGAATTTGCTTTAGCCAGTGAACGGTTCATATGGGACCTGAATGAGAATGTGGTATCGAGTATCACACCTAAATCTTTGACTTCGGTTACACGAGATACTTACTTACTTATCAGGCCAGCGATCCATGAAGGATCTGAGCCTGAGCTATAGCTGCCTTCCATCCTTGACGGTCCCGGGCACGCTGCTTCCAGTTGTCAAGACCAAGATGTCTTACATCCGCGATTACTTGGTCTTTATACCGGAGGTTCGGTCTTCCTCTTCTTCTCGAACCAAGAGGTTCGGAGTCGACGACCCTCTTAGCTGGAGCGTTGATGTCCATGCGCTCGATGTGGCCGAGCCAGTGTAGTCGACGGATCCTTGCCTTCCGGACTACATCCACATCTTGGTACAGCTCGTAGAGTTCGCGGTTATGTCTTCTTCTCCATTCACCTTCCTCACAGACAGGACCAAATATCCGGCGCAGAATTTTTCTTTCGAAAGAACCCAAAATCAGCTCCGCTGTCCTGCTTGTCATCCAGCTTTCGGCTCCGTACAGCAAGACTGGCAGAATGAGCGTTTTGTAAAGCATGACTTTGGCTTTTCGAGTGAGGAGTTTTGACCCCAGTTGTTTTGACAAGCCGAAGTAGCAGCGGTTGCCAAGGGCGATTCTATGCCGGATCTCCACTGTGGTGTCATTTGTGGAATTTACGATTGCCCCGAGGTAGACAAACTCCTTAACTACCTCGAAATTGTAGCTGTCAATTGTTATATTTTGTCCCAGGTGGTGAGCGACGGATTGGTTTTTGCTTGACAGCATGTATTTCGTTTTGTCCTCATTGATCTTAAGACCAACTCGTTTCGCCTGTTCTTCAATCGCCGCGAATGCTTCCACAATGCCACGGCGAGAACACGCGATGATGTCGATATCATCCGCGTATCCTAGCAGCTGGATGGACTTGTAAAAGATAGTGCCTTCCCTGTTGACGCCTGCCCGTCGCACTATCTGCTCCAGCACCAGGTTGAAGAAGTCACATGACAGCGCATCTCCTTGCCGAAATCCGGTGCATGTTTCGAATGGTTCCGAGGTCCTAGAACCGAGTTGCACGGTGCATCGCGTGTTTTTTAGCGTGGCGCGACACAACTGGATCAGTTTTACCGGGATCCCGAATTCGGCCATCGCCCCAAACAGTGCTTCACGATGAATGCTGTCGTATGCGGCTTTGAAATCGATGATAAGATGGTGTGTATCGATTCGAAACTGGTTGGTCTTTTCCAGGACTTGTCGAAGTGTATGCGACATTGAGCAGGGATATACCTCTATAGTTCTTGCAAGAGGTAAGATCGCCTTTTTTGTGGATGGGGCATATAGAGCTGGTATTCCAGTCGTCGGGCATTCTCACATCTTCCCAAATTCTGCAGATGATCTGGTGCATGCTCCCTACCAGAACATCGCCGCCAGCCTTGAAGAGCTCTGATGGCAAGCCATCTGAGCCAGCGGCCTTATTGTTCTTCAGCTTCTGAATTGCTGTGCCGACTTCTTCGATGCTTGGTGGGAGGACTTCTTCAGCGGCTGGAGTTGGGATTTCCTCGGTCTCTACCACTCCCTCTTGGTCATGCTCGGTAAGCAGCTGCTGGAAGTGCTGCATAAATACATCCACTATTCCCTGCGGGTCGGTGACAAGATTACCCTCGCAGTTTCGAAGGGCCTGGGCGCCCTTTTTGAAGCCTCCTGCAAGGCCTTTGGCTTTCTTGCAAAAGGCTCGTGTTCTATGTTTATTCCTAGACTCCTCTATAGCCTTGAGCTGGGAGGCTGCGAAGATTCTTTTCTTTTGTCGCAGTAGTTTTTTCTCCTCCCTTCTTCTGGCTCGGTACTCTTCTTGCGCTGCCCTGGTTTTCCTCTGCAGCGCCTTTTGGTACGCCTCGTCGGTTGCTGCCTTTTTCTGCTCACACTCGCCATCATACCACGGGTTTCTCGTCGGGAGTGGTAGGTATCCTAAGGTGGTTTCGGCTACTTCCTGAATGGCTGAGCGGCAATGCAGCCACATGTTATTGGCATTTGTGTTCGACGTAGGCATACCGTAGAGTCTTTCGCTCAGCTACTCCCTGTAGACTCTGGCAATCTCCGGTGTGCTCAGGCGTCCAATGTCGAACCTCCTCCTGATGGGCTGGTGCAGCTTTCTGACTTTGGACAGTCGAGCTCTGAATCTTGCTGCTACGAGGAAGTGGTCAGAGTCGACATTTGCCCCTCTGAATGTTCGCACATCCAGGATGTTTGACGCGTGCCTTGCGTCAATGAGCACATGGTCGATTTGGTTGGCGGTTCGACCGTCCGGAGATCGCCAGGTTGCTGTGTGGATTCGCTTGCGAGGGAATCTTGTGCTACTTATCACCGCATTACGAGCTGTCGCAAAGTCAGCGAGTCCGAAGCCGTTATCTGTTGTTGTATTGTGGAGGCTGTGCTTTCCGATCACTCCGCCAAGGGTGTTCTCCTTACCGATTTTGGCGTTGAAGTCCCCGAGCACGATTTTTACATCGTACTCGGGACAAGCTCCGTAGGCGTTGTCCAGGAGGTCATAGAAGTCCTCCTTGATAGGGTCTTCAGCCTCGTCGGTAGGGGCGTGTGCACATATAAGGCTGATGTTATAAAATCTGCCTCTGATGCGAATCACAGCCAGGCGATCACTCATAGGATTAAAGTCGATGACCTTCGACCTTAACCGCTTTCCCACGACAAATCCGCATCCCAGTAAGTGCAACCTTTTGTGACAGCTGTGATGAATGTCGCAATTTTTCTTCCTAATCATACCGTTTCCTATCCAGCGTATTTCCTGGACCGCAGTAATATCCGCCTTGTACTGCGTGGGGATTCCTTCTAGTTTATGAGCAGCTCCGGGAGTGTACAGGGTTCCGACATTCCAGGAGCATACTCGCAAATCGTGTTCATTTTTCGTGCGTTGTCGTCGTCGAGTATCCGTCCGTGTATCCCAGGCATCTTGCTCATTCATAACTTTAAGTTCTTTTTACGTGGGCGGATTGTTAGCCCGCCGCACAACCGCCATTCTGGTCGGGGTTTTGTCGCTGCATACGTTTGTTCACCTCCCAGCGGTTGTTGAAGAGGATATCCTCTTCATACTTATATTTAGCCTTAAAGCGTTCTTTTTGCACCCTTCCGAAATACTATTTAAGTCTAGTTGGAGTAATTCGCAATCACCTCTATTCTTGACGGTCATGAATAATTTAAGATCGTCAGCAAACAATAAGCATTGTCCGTTTTTAACCACTTGGACGATATCACGAATGAAGATAACGAACAGAAGTGTGCCCAGGTGGCTCCCTTGAGGGACACCGGAGCTGCTCGTTATCTCTTTCGAAACAGAATTGCCGATTTTTACCCGTTGAGTTCTGCCTCGAAGAAAAGAGGACAACCAGCAATGGAATGTGGAGTGAAAGCCAAAAGATTCAAGTTTACTAATTAGCCGAGCAAGGTTTACTGAATCAAACGCTTTACTGAAATCGGTATAGATGGTGTCGATTTGGTTCCTTATTTCCATTTGATTTAAGACATATGATGAAAATAATGCCAAGTTCGAGGTAGTAGATCTACCAGAGACGAAACCGTGTTGCTCATCCGGCAGTTATTCTTTAAGAAGAAAGTCGATCTTGGTTTTTATAATGCTTTCAAATAGCTTAGGAATATTGCTTTTTTTTTTCGAACAAGGAATGTACTGTACTGGCCATGATTGGTGTACACGGATTGAAAGAAGTTAGCAAACAATTCAAGTGTGGACTCAATATTGTTAGATTCGAAGCTTCTAAAATGCATCGAGTTTGGAATTCCCGTTGATTTCCTTTTTGTATTAATAAAGAGCCAGAACGCCTTTTCGAACAATCCAATAAATTGTTGGATGCAAAACAAAATTGGTTTCCAGATCTACATATGCTGCGATTTACTATGACGAGGGTGTCGTGGCGCAGTGGTTAGTTTGTTGGACTCTGACGCACGATGAGCGAGCTCGGATCCTGATAACACCAACGCCATGGAATGTTTATTTCGCAGCGTACCTCCTTGGTAAGGTACTAACAAAGCCTCCCGTAGTATAGTTACCATGAAAAAGCTTCTCGACTCACGCTGCCGCCGTTCGGAATCGGCATTCAACTGTAGGTCCCTTTTACCTGTTTGAAAAATAAATCACACACAATATGGGTGATTGAGAGAAGCTCGGTGTTGTCTCTTTATGGGCTGGTAAGCCACCAGAGCAATCATTTACTACGACGTCAAAATAGTTTTTTTCTTCTTTAAGTAAACAACAATTTGTTGACAAACAGCGGTAATGAGATAAATTCATCTGCGTCATATATAACGGAGCAAGGCATAAATATAATAATTCTAATCATGGTTAGCTACAAGTATCTATTCAATTATTTTACATATGTACGAGTACAAAATGAATGAATTCAAAATAGACGAGGAAAGAATTCGTCAAAGGTAGTGTAGCTAAAAGAAATTAGTAGAACTATGTCGGAGTCTACACGAGGGCTATCTGATGAGGGCTAATATAAGTGTAAAAGAGAGGGTAAGTGGAACAGAAATACATCGGCACAGTCACGCGCGGGTAGCTACTTCGTGGGTTTTTCTGACATTTCCTTATCTCCTTTTCATTGTTTTGCGATGTCGGTTCACTCCTGTTTCTAACTTGGAAGTGTACGTTTGGATACCATTCTTACTTTTCAAACATCACCACATGCTAACGAAAATGAAATGTGAAGCGAAATGTCAAAAAACAGGCACGCGCAGAAAAGCTCCGTGTGGACGCGTCCTCAAATTGGAACGTAGGTTCAAAAGAAAAAGGCGCAAAAAGAAAGCCCTCGTGTAGACTCCGACTATGTATCAAAACAAAAAAAAAAATGATACAATAGATACAGTGGCTCAAAGTTAAAATGGAACAAGGCGAAAAGAAAGAATGGAGGAAAGATAATAGATAATAGTTTATATACAGTGGTGTCGTGGGAGATTTCAATCTTCCATTCTTGCAATGGGCCCTTTCAGACGACGAGTGTTTCCTTGTCCCTGTTAATGCTTCCACTGACAAGGAAACTCTCTTTACTGACCGTCTTGTAGAGTCTAACCTATTTCAAATCAGTAGTGTCACCAATAATCTTGGAAGGCAACTAGACCTCATATTTTCTTCCGATGCCTACAACTCTGTCGTTACCGCAAGCACCCATCTACTGTCCACTCTGGACCAATATCATCCTCCCTTATCCCTTAAGTTCTCCTATAAAATAAATCAAACTTCCTCCACTTATGATCACTCCTTCTTTTTCAACATCCGAAAGGCCGACTTCGCCTCACTTATCAAGTCAGTTAACGAGATAGACTTTAGCCTCTTCTTGAGCGAAAACACGCTTATTGTCATCGCATTAGACCTTATCTACACCGCTCTCTTTAACTGCATAATCCAATTTGTTCCTTACGTCCCTCGAAAAAATTGTTTCTCAACACCTCCCTGGTATAACAAGGAACTGCGTACTCTCCGTAATACGAGAAATAAACTTTGAAAAAAGTTTTTAACGTCGAATTCCCCCTCTGATCATGCGAAGTACCAACAAGCCTCCCAACGCTTCTCTATCCTCTGTGACACCCTCCACAACTCATATCTTCAAAGAATGCAGACGTCCCTTATTACCGATCCTAGACGCTTCTACCAATTCATCAACCTCATAAGAAAATCAGATGGGGTCCCTTCCACTTTCAAATGGAACAACACTACCTCCGACGACCCCAAAATCAGGTTCGCGACGAACCTGCCTCATTCTTTAGCCTATCATTTAGCGACTGCAGTTATAAACCCGACCCTGTATTTTTCAGCTATATGAATAACTGCTCTCAGACATCGCTCTCCGTAATCGATATCAACGAGGACTTGGTTCACCACAAGATAAACCAACTTAAAGATGACTTCTCTCCGGCTCCCGATGGTCTCCCAGCCATTCTCCTCAAGAAATGTATCGCTTCCCTCTGCAAACCTCTCTCCATTCTCTTTCGCCTTTCCCCTCGTCAAGCTTCCTTTCCTACCGTTTGAAAAAATTCTTACATCTTCCCCACTCACAAAAAAGGTCCCAAGATGGATATTTCTAACTACAGACCGATTGCTAAACTGTCCGCTATCCCTAAGCTCTTCGAGTTCGTCGTGTATGATTCATTGTTCCTCCACTGCAAATCCATCTTCTCCTCCCGGCAGCATGGTTTCTTAAAAGGCAGGTCTACCACAACCAACCTTACCGAATTTGCCTCCAAAATACTTCTAACTCTGGAGCAAGGCAACGAGGTTGATGTTATCACTACTGACTTTAGTAAAGCATTCGATAAGTTAAGCCATACATTAATTTATTTTAAATTAGAGGCTTTAGGCTTCCCGCCCCAAATCATATCATGGCTTAAATCGTACCTTGAGAATCGCCAATATAGAGTACTTTTCAGAAACTGTATCTCTGACCCCATCATCGCCTTTTCTGGTGTTCCGCGAGGTAGTCATCTCGGCCCATTCATATTTGTCCTCGCTGTTAACGATGTCGACTTTATATCAAAAGATTCCCATTTGTCAATATATGCAGATGACATGAAAATCAGCAAGACAATATCAACTCCTGCAGACTCGCTAGCACTCCAAAGCGACCTTGTATCCTTCGGTAATTGGTGTGATAACAACAACCTGGAACTCAACATCGGTAAATGCCAATTCGTTACGTTCTCTCGGAAACGCTTTCCCTCTGCTCCTAGAACATATTATCTACTCAACGAGCCTGTACCCCACGTCTCCTTCATATGCGACCTAGGTATCATATGCGACAGAGAGCTAAACTTTGTCTCCCACATCAATCATATCATACACAAAGCTAATTCTGCCCTTGGTTTTATAAAACGTTGGTCTAAGGAATTCTCGAATCCCTACCTCACTAAATCCCTCTACATTATATACGTCAGACCTATCCTGGAATACGCCAGTCAAGCCTGGTCTCCGTATTACGTTAGCCATTCTGCACGAATTGAAGCTGTGCAACGCAAATTTCTGCGTTTTGCTTTAAGAGGTCTCCCGTGGTCTGACAGGACTGTATTACCACCCTACGATGACCGTCTACAATTGATCGGCTTACAAACCCTAAAAGCACGCCGTGAGGCAGCTGACATTCTCTTCATTTACCAGCTTATGGCTGGAATTATCGACTCTCCTGCCCTCCTTGAAATGATTTCGCTCATTGCAAATTGGGTGTTCACATAAATAGCACATTTCATTTTTCAGTGATTTAAGTGAGGTTAGTGTGAATCTTTTTAAGGATAGCAATCATTCCACTCATTTCTTACACAAATTCTTCTTCTTCTTAGTGGGCGCTACAGTTCGGGGTGAACCTGTGCCTCAACCAACATGCCCCTCCATCTAGCACGATCTTTTGCTAGCCTTTTCCATTGTCGCACACCCAGTTGGCTGAGGTCTCCTTCCACCTGTATGCGCCATCTTAAGTGCGGCCGTCCTCTGCTTCTTCGTCCCTCGGGATTGGATTCAAAGACTCTCCGGGCTGGAGCTGTGGTGTCTATTCGCTCTACATGGCCCAGACATCTTAGGCGTTGAATCCGTAGACGCCTGACAAGGCTCATGTCGCTGTACAGCCCGTAAAGTTCGTGTTTGAATCTTCTCCTCCATCCCCCGTCTGCGTTTATAGGCAGGGATGATAAGGGTCTTATATAGAGTCAACTTTGATTGGGTCTTATATAGAGTCAACTTTGTCGTTCGGGAGAGGGCTCTATTACTCAGTTGCCTCCTGAGCCCAAAGAAACAGCGATTGGCAAGAGTGATTCTGCGTTTGATTTCGGAACTGATGTCGTGGTTCCAGGTCACTGCGGAGCCAAGGTAGACGAAGTCCTTAACTACCTCGAACTTATATCTGCCTGTACAAACGTTCTGGCCGAGACGTCGGTGTTGAGCGTCCTTTTTTGATGACAGCATATATTTAGTTTTGCCCTCGTTTACCGCCAAACCAATTTTCGCCGCCTCCATCTCAATACTCGCAAACGCCTCTCTGTGATCGCTGATGATATCGTCGGCGTATGCAAGGAGTTGCGAGGATTTTAAATAGGTTGTGCCTCTTGTATTGGTCAGTGATTTTTGCACAGTCATTTCAAATATGATGTTGAAGAAATCACACGACAGCGCATCGCCCTGCCTAAGTCCTTTTTTGACATCAAAACTATCGGTAAGGTTTTCACCGATTCGGATGGAGCAGCGAGCATTCTCCAAAGTCCACCCGCATAGTCTGACGAGTTTAGCAGGTATGTCAAAGGTAAACATAGCGTTGTATAGCTCGTCTCTAATTACGCTGTCGTATGCGGCTTTGAAGTCGACAAATAGGTGGTGAGTGTCGACTTGAAATTCATTGGTTTTTTTCAAGGCTCTGCCGAAGTGTGAAGATTTGGTCGATGGTGGACTTCCCTGGTCTGAATCCGCACTGATAAGGACCTATCAGCTTATTTACAAAAGGCTTCAGGCGTTCACATAAAACGGCAGAGAAGATTTTGTAGGCGATGTTAAGGAGACTTATTCCTCTATAGTTGGCGCAATCAGAGGGGTCTCCTTTCTTGTGGATCGGGCATACGATGCTGAGACTCCATTCCTCGGGAATGCTTTCCTCTAACCATATCTTGCGGATGAGCTGGTGCATGCTCCCAACCAGGTCATCCCCAGCTGTCTTGAAGAGCTCAGCAGACAGTCCGTCTGCGCCAGCAGCTTTATTCGACTTGAGCTTCGATACGGCAATCTTAACTTCGTCGAGGTTAGGGGGACAGGATTCCCTGCGGTCTCCGTCGATTAGAAATGGATCATTCTGCCTGACAGCGGTATATTGACTAACATCGCCGTTATACAGTCTGCAGAAGTGGTTTTTCCATATTCTCAGCATCGACTGCGGTTCTACTACTAGGTGTCCGTTCTCATCCCTGCAGGCTTCCGTTCTGGCTTTATAACCTTGGCATGTTCGCTTTATCTGTTGATAAAACTTTCGAACGTCACGCCTGCAGTAACACCTCTCCAAATCCTCAATAGCGCGCTTCTCGTGCTCTTTCTTCTTTCTTCTAAGAAGCTTATGCTCCTCCCTTCGTTTTAACTCGTAGAGCTCACGAGCTGCTCTTGTTCTTTTATACAGCGAGGCCTTATATGCATCCTGCTTCGCTATGTGAAACCTCCTGCACTCGTCATCGAACCAGGTGTTTCTTCGTGGTGGAGCCTTGAAACCCAAAACTTCGGATGCAGAGCTTTTCAGGGCTTGTTTGCAAAGGCTCCACTGCTGTTCTATTGATAGCGTGGAGGATTGAGGTGTACTGGAGAGCTTAAGGGAGACGCGATCGGTAAAAGCACGAGCGGTTTCTGGCGATAGTAGCTTTCCGACGTCATAACTTTGTATTCCTACTCTACTCCGTTGCGTTCGTGATATCCGTAAGCGCATCTTGGCTACTACAAGATAGTGGTCCGAGTCGATGTTAGCCCCTCGGAAAGTTCGAACATCAAGAATAGTGTAGGAGTGTCTGACGTCGATCGCGATGTGATCAATCTGGTTGGTAGTCGATTGATCAAAAGACCGCCAGGTGCCTTTGTGTATATCGAGGTGCGGGAAGCGCGTACTGGCTAGAAGGAGATTTCGCCCCGTAGCAAGATCAATAAGCCTGTGTCCGTTATCGGAGGTGGTGTCGTGTAGGCTATGTTTGCTGATGACTCGTTCAAAGATGCTTTCCTTACCCAGCTTAGCATTGAAGTCTCCTAGTACAATTTTGACGTCATAGCTGGGACATGGGCATACATTCTGTCTAGGAGATCGTAGAACTCATCTTGGACGCAAATCAGGCTGATGTTAAAAAATGTAGCCTTGATACGGATTATAATGAGGCGTTCGCTCACATGCCGAAAGCTTAGGACTTTTTGCCTAAGTCCACCTCGAACAACAAATCCGCATCCAAACAATCATTGCCCTCTCTCCCTATAGCAGTCGCCGTAGTAAATATTGCAGTATTTCATCCACTTAATATCCGGTCCACTCCATCGCATTTCCTGGATGGCGGCTATGTCAGGGGTGGCCGTGGTGCAGTGGTTAACATCATCGACCGCCGAGCGGAAGGTTTATGGTTCAAATTCGCTTCATAGCCAAGAAAAAGTAGTTTCTATACCGCCAAAAAGTATGCAACGCTGTTGAGAATGGAAAGTGACCAGACGTACTGCTGCAGGCATAACACTCACAGTATATGGTCAAACGAAATTCATCCTCTGCGTATGCAATACTAAAAAGTGCTTGAACGAATTACTACGGACTATAACCAACGCGGAATTTGGTCGGCTCTCGTCCTATCTAGGTCTAGGACAACCACCCCTGAGAGTAGTGAACGAACATCAACGACCCCAACCACTGTACTCCGTTCAGGTTGTGTGTGTCAACACATCATAAGAGAATATAAAAACTCTTGAACCTGCGCGAGTCTCTAAAAAAAAAAAAAAAAAAATGTCTGCTTTATAGCGGTCTAGGCCGTCTGCCTGTTTAGGGACCTAACATTCCACGTACACAAACAGGAGTATTTAAAATGGGCAGAGGAAAGCGTTGCACGGAAGAAAGTAGGCAAATAGTCGGTACCATGATACAAGATGGAAAAGCTATTTCAGAGGTGGCAAGGACATTAAGGTGCTCTAGGAAGCTTGTTCAAAATATAATGAAGGTCATACGGTACAGCCAATCTACCGCGAATCCCGTAAGGAAAAACAAAAAAAGAGGAACGTCAGAAGTGACTGACAGAATTATCCACAAAATCAGTGGCAGCGACCATTTCATAACTTCCCGGGAGATTAAGCAACAACTACCTGACCAACACGATCTCCAAATATCAGCCGTAACTGTAATTTGCCGCTTAATGGAATTCCAGCTTCATGGAAGAATCGCCAGAAAAAACTTCACAAGAACAAACCCTTGTACTTTTGGAAAAATATCTTGTATAGCGACGAAAGTAAGTTCAACAGGTTGGGATCAGATGGAAAAAAGTATGTGCGAAGGCCAACGAACCAAGAGTACCATCACATCCCAGATACACCATTAAGGCTGTGAAGCATGGCGGTGGGAGCAGAATGGTGTTTGCGGCGATGCCATGGCATGGCGTTGGACCAATTGTAAAAATAAATGGCATTTTGGATCAACATCAGTATGAGCTAGTCGTGGAGAAACAAATGAAGCGATATACCGACGACTCTATGCCTGTATCATGGATTTTTATGCATGACAATTATTCAAAGCATACTTCGCGGATAGTGAAGAATTGGCTTTCGGAGCGACAAATTTCCGTGCTTGATTGGCTGGCCCAATGTCCCGATCTGAATCCTATCGAGAATCTTTCGAATGATGTTGACGCCATTGTTAAAGACTCCAGCTCAAACAACTTAGAACAATTTTGGCAAACCACAAACGCTGCTTGGGAAGCTATACCTGCCCAGAAATGTAAGCGCTTAGTAGAGAGTTTACCAAAACGTTGTCAAGAGTGATAAGGAACAAGGGATATCCTACAAAATATTAATAAAACATTTATTATTTTGTTTTTTTGGATTATTTATTAATTTAGTTTAAGTAATCCTACACCTCTGGGCTCTTTCCGAGTAGGTGGAAAACAGCATTTGTCCAGCCTACACCCTAAAAAGGCGAATCATCTTCTCCCTCCAACTACCGACCCATTGCACTAACGTCCCTTCTTTCCAAGGTCATGGAAACGCTGATTAACCGCCAGCTTATGAAATATCTTGAATCACGGAAACTCCTCAATGACCGCCAATACGGTTTCCGCAGCAACAGATCCACTGGTGATATGATGGCATATCTCGCTGAAAAGTGGAATCACTCGCTTCACCAAGCAGGTGAAAGCAAAATTGTTGCACTGGATATTTCGAAAGCATTTGACAGTGTTTGGCATGAAACCCTTTTGTCGAAAATGCGTGCCTTGGGGATCGATAAGTCTCTCTTTCAATGGATTAGAAGCTACCTTTCGAATCGTTCAATTCAAGTTGTTTTGGACGGATTCAAGTCTGATACTCACTTTGTAAGTGCCGGTGTTCCCCAGGGCTCCGTTTTGTCTCCGACACTCTTTCTTATTTTTATAAATGATCTCTGGTCTGTTA
Source organism: Eumerus sabulonum (assembly GCA_951905685.1). Lineage (NCBI taxonomy): Eukaryota > Metazoa > Arthropoda > Insecta > Diptera > Syrphidae > Eumerus > Eumerus sabulonum. Next base: position 10,051,204 of record OX645061.1, on the reverse strand, counting down.
CTTCTAATCCAATTCACTCCTTCGCTGACGACAGTACCCTCAGCTTCTCATATTCGTTCACCAGTTTACGACCCTGCACTTCGGTTGTAGATAATGAGCGGCAGCGTATGTTAAGCTCATTAAATTCCGATATCGACAGCATCATCCAATGGGGTAAACACAATAGAGTGGAATTTAATGCTTCCAAAACACAATGCTGTCTCTTGTCGTTAAAGCGTATAAATAACCCGCAGCCATTATCCATGAATGGCACTTGCATCTCAGAAACTGAAAAGCTTTCTATCCTGGGAATGAGTGTTGCTCACAATTTTAATTGGAGCGACCATATATTCAGTGTCGCCAAGAATGCTGCGAAATGCCTAGGATTCTTATACAGATGCAAGAAATATTTCTCACCCATAGATCTGGCTACAATCTATAAGGCGTTCATTCGCCCCAAATTAGAGTTTAACGCTCATGTCTGGTCTGGTGCTTCCAAGACCTTATTGCACCTACTAGACAGAATACAAAAACAAGCCATAAAACTGATAGGTGACTCCAGCATTACCAAAACATTAGACTCACTGGAACACCGCAGGAATGTTACCAGCCTCTCCCTGTTTTATCGTTACTACCACCAAAAATGCTCTGATGAAATAGCCAGTTGCATTCCGCCCCTTCAACATTTCTCCCGCAATAGACGTCTCTCTAGGAATGCTCACCAATATACCCTGAAGCCCGCTTTCGGACGTACTGTCAAATATAGAGAATCTTTCATTAACCGAACCACACGAATCTGGAACTCCCTGCCGGATTCGGTTTTCCCCCCTCAATGCAACATGCAAGCATTTAAGATCAATGTCCATCGGCATCTCCTCTATTCCTCTTCCTATCTACCTTCTGTCCGCACTGTGTCGCCGACATAATAAGGTTATTAGACCTTGAGTGCGCGCAAATTATTTAAAAAAAAAAAAAAAAAAAGGAATGGTCGGAGGAAAGCATGCCCGATGAATGGAATCTCAGCATCGTTTGCCCGGTCCATAAGAAAGGAGACCCATATAACTGCGCCAACTATAGGGGAATAAGTCTTCTTAACATCGCATATTAGATCTTCTCTGCCGTATTGTGTGAACGCCTGAAACCGTTTGATCTGCTACGGCAGATCTTGGAGATGAGCCAGTAATATCAAATCGACACTCACCACCTTTTCGTCGATTTCAAAGCTGCATATGACAGCGTGTATAGAGATGAGCTATACAAGGCTTAGTCTAGTTTTAACATCCCTGCTAAACTCGTCCGACTGTGCAGGATGACAATGGACATTACTTGCTGCTCCATTAAGGTCGGTTATGAGCAAACCGAGACTTTTGATTTTAAAAAAGGATTTAGGCAAGGTGACGCGCTGTCATGCGAGAGTCACTGGCCAATACAAGAGGTACAATTTATTTCAAGTGAACGCAATTGCTTCCGTACGCCGGCGACATTGACGTGATTGGACGGACACAGCGAGACGTCAATGAGGCCTTTGTAAGCATTGAGGTAGAAGCGGCTAAGATGGGTCTCAAGGTTAATGAGGGTAAAACCAAATATCTGCTTTCATCTAAAAGAGACGGGCAACACCGACATATCGGCCAGAACGTCACCATGGGCGGATATAACTTTGAAGTGGTCAAGGAATTCGTCAGCAGCGCTGAGATAAAACGCAGAATCACTCTTGCCAACCGCTGTTGCTTTGGGCTCAAGAGGCAATTGAGAAGAAGAGCCCTCTCTCGGAAAACCAAGGTGACACTATATTAGACCTTGGTCATCCCAGTCCTCCTTTACGGCGCATAGGCTTGGACCTTAACAAAAGGATGAAGATGCCCTTGGTCGTTTCGAGAGGAAAATTCTGCGCACTATCTACGGTTCCGTTTGTTCAAACGGTGTATGGAGGAGAAGATATAACGAAGAACTGTACGGGTTGTACAGCGACATCGGCCTGGTACGACGTCTAAGGATACAGCGTCTAAGGTGGCTAGGCTATGTAGAGCGCATGGAAAATACAGCTCCGACCCTAAGAGTCTTCGAAGCCACCACGGAAGGAAGGCGCGGCAAAGGACGCTTCTACGGTGGCGCACGCAGGTGGAAGGGGATCTTAATCAACTGGGCGTGCGGCGCTGGAAACAGCTGGCCAAAGACCGTGCCAGCTGGAGACGCTTGTTGGTTTAGGCCCAGGTTCACCACGAACTGTAGCGCCACCTAAGTAGGTAAGTATTATTTTAGTCTTAATTATTAAATATTTAAATAAATTAATTTGTTTACTATAGTACATATGTATATAAACTATTATCTTTCATTTAATCTTTCTTTTCGCCTTGTTCCATTTTAACTTTGATCCACTGTACACCGCACATCTATCGTCTCTCACCAATATTACCTGGAAAACTATCGTGCGTTATGGCCTATACTGTTTGCCGTGTAAAATTCGTAATCAACTGCTATTTTCATTCAAAAAAAGATACAAAACAAGAATATGCATCGGCGATTAAAAAGCGATAAATAATCAAGTTTAACAGGTTTCACCAATCATTTGAGGTATGTATCGGGAACCATGTATTTTTCCGTAGCAGTTATGTGTAATAAAGATGAAAAGCGAGAATTGGATGATGCAACTTGCTTGGGTTAAATAAGTCATCCGACTGCTTGAGGAAGTGAAGTGTTTAATCTGGAAATTATTAAAATTGTTTTTTCCATTCCCATTTTCCGCAATAAGGTTCACTAAGGTCGAATCTATTATTTTTTTTGAAAACGTATTTATTCACAAATGTTTAATTGTGTTTTACATTAAGTAGAAAAAGAGTTTACATTTTACATACGTCGCTCGTTGCGTTATTACCATACATGAGATTAAAAAAAAATTATTTTAAATACAACAGTTTTCCAAAAAAAAAAAAAAGAAAAAGAGGTCAGCATCTCAATATTCTGTTTCTGCGATAGTGTAATATGAGAAAGACATGTTAAGACGCAGCTGTTTAGAAACTACTAAATGGCGTCCATCTCTGAGTAATTAGCCGCCGCCTTAGATACTGCCGGACCGGGTTGATTCTTACATTTTTCACATAACAACCGGGAGAAAGATTAATCTGTAAAAGAGAATAAAACATTAAATAAATACCCATCACGTGCCATACGAACATCACAACCATCAATCTGTCTACGCCTAGAGCCTTCAAGTTCAGAAATATCATAAATAGCATTGTCCATTGTCGTTCGAAATTGAATTTTTTCTATTTGCAAAGGTTAACTCGATCAAGAGGTCCAATGAAATTCTTTCAAGATAGTTTTATTTGGGTAAAATATAAGGCATGTGGTTTCCTGCCTCCTGCAGTATACTCCCATGTTTGAGAGATAAGTTTCCATTTAAAAAAAAAAACATTTTGCTAGACCTTATTGGGGTTTTTTTTTTTTTTTTTGATAGTCTGTTATCAGTTTAATGTTTCCATTAGACAATTTTATTTTATTTTGATGGGAAATTAATTCATTTGGTAATAATAGACACTATTGATAAGAGGCGTTTCGAACATGCGAAAATTGATAAGGGTAGTGCTAAGGTGCTCCTTTGTTGACGCTGGATGCATGAACTCTGCCTAGGGGGCCACTTGGAACGTGACTACTAGAGCGTTTTCGCGAGTGCCGAACGAAGGGCGTTACCTAAGACATTCATTTTCTTTGGGACATACAACTTTTTTTTATAGGGACACTTTAAGTCAGGGAGAGGGCATGGGCTCGGACATACAGGGTAAAGTTGTTGATTGCTCTCAACCTGGCGAGATGCCAGCAACGATCCCTGTTTAAATGCCCGGGTCAAGTTGACATACGGCCTCCTCGCGGCGCCCTCTGGATAGCCTCTTCAACAACCGTTGGGAGGTGAACAAACGTATGCAGCGAAAAAAAACCCGATCAGAATGGCGGTTGTGCGGCGGGCTAACAATCCGCCCACGTAAAAAACCTAAAAGTTATGAATGAGCAAGATGCCTCGGATACACGGACGGATACTCGACGACGACAACGCACGAAAAATGAACACGATTTGCGAGTATGCTCCTGGAATGTCAGAACCCTGTACACTCCCGGAGCTGCTCATAAACTAGAAGGAATCCCCACGCAGTACAAGGCGGATATTACTGCGGTCCAGGAAATACGCTGGATAGGAAACGGTATGATTAGGAAGAAAAATTGCGAAATTTATTACAGCTGTCACAAAAGGTTGCACTTACTGGGATGCGGATTTGTCGTGGGAAAGCGGTTAAGGTCGAAGGTCATCGACTTTAATCCTATGAGTGATCGCCTGGCTGTGATCCGCATCAGAGGTAGATTTTATAACATCAGCCTTATATGTGCACACGCCCCTACCGACGAGGCTGAAGACCCTATCAAGGAGGACTTCTATGACCTCCTGGACAACGCCTACGGAGCTAGTTCGGAGTACGATGTAAAAATCGTGCTCGGGGACTTCAACACCAAAATCGGTAAGGAAAGCACAGCCTCCACAATACAACAACAAAAGATAACGGCTTCCGACTCGCTGACTTTGCGACAGCTCGTAATGCGGTGATAAGTAGCACAAGATTCCCTCGCAAGCGAATCCATACAGCAACCTGGCGATCTCCGGACGGTCGAACCGCCAACCAAATCGACCATGTGCTCATTGACGCAAGGCACTCGTCAAACATCCTGGATGTGCGAACATTCAGAGGGACAAATGTCGACTCTGACCACTTCTTCGTAGCAGCAAGATTCAGAGGTCGACTGTCCAATGTCAGAAAGCTGCACCAGCCCATCAGGAGGAGGTTCAACATTGGGCGCCTGAGCACACCGGAGGTTGCCAGAGTCTACAGGGAGCAGCTGAGCGAAAGACTCTAAGGTATGCCTACGTCGAACACAAATGCCAATAACATGTGGCTGCATTGCCGCTCAGCCATTCAGGAAGTAGCCGAAACCACCTTAGGATACCTACCACCCCCGACAAGAAACCCGTGGTATAATGGCGAGTGTGAGCAGAAAAAGGCAGCAACCGACGAGGCGTACCAAAAGGCGCTGCAGAGGAAAACCAGGGCAGCGCAAGAAGAGTACTGAGCCAGAAGAAGGGAGGAGAAAAAACTACTGCGACAAAAGAAAAGAATCTTCGCAGCCTCCCAGCTCAAGGATATCGAGGAGTCTAGGGTAAAACATAAAATACGAGCCTTTTACAAGAAAGCCAAAGGCCTTGCAGGAGGCTTCAAAAAGGGCACCCTGGCTCTTCGAAACTGCGAGGGTAATCTTGTCACCGACCCGCAGGGAATAGTGGATGTATTTAAGCAGCACTTCCAGCAGCTGCTTAACGAGCATGACCAAGAGAGAGTGGTAGGGACCGAGGAAATCCCAACTCCAGCCGCTGAAGTAGTCCTCCCACCCAGCATCGAAGAAGTCGGCACAGCTATTCAGAAGCTGAAGAACAACAAGGCCGCAGGGTCAGATGGCTTGCCATCAGAGCTCTTCAAGGCTGGCGGCGATGTTCTGGTAGGGAGCATGCACCAGATCATCTGCAGAATTCGGGAATATGAAAGCATGCCTGACGACTGGAATACCAGCTCTATATGCCCCATCCACAAAAAAGGCGATCCTACCTCTTGCAAGAGCTATAGAGGTATATCCCTGCTCAATGTCGCATACAAGGTCCTGTCCAGCGTATTGTGTGAACGTCTAAAACCATTTTGCACCGCACTAATCGGCGGCTACCAGTGCGGCTTCCGGCCCGGCAAATCAACTATAGACCAAATTTTCACACTTCGACAAATCCCGAAAAAGACCAACGAGCTTCGAATCCATACACATCATCTTTTCATCGATTTCAAAGCCGCATACGACAGCATTCATCGTGAAGAACTGTTTGGGGCGATGGCCGAATTCGGGATCCCGGTAAAACTGATCAAGTTGTGTCGCGCTACGCTAAAAAACACGCGATGCACCGTGCAACTCGGTTCTAGGACCTCGGAACCATTCGAAACATGCACCGGATTTCGACAAGGAGATGCGTTGTCATGTGACTTCTTCAACCTGGTGCTGGGGCAGATAGTGCGACGGGCAGGCGTCAACAGGGAAGGCACTATCTTTTACAAGTCCATCCAGCTGCTAGGATACGCGGATGATATCGACATCATCGCGTGTTCTCGCGGTGGCATTGTGGAAGCATTCACGGCGATTGAAGAACAGGCGAAACGAGTTGGCCTTAAGATCAATGAAGACAAGACGAAGTACATGCTGTCAAACAAAAACCAATCCGTCGTTCACCACCTGGGACAAGATATAACAATTGACAGCTACAATTTCGAGGTAGTTAAGGAGTTTGTCTACCTCGGGGCAAACGTAAATTCCACGAATGACACCACAGTGGAGATCCGGCATAGAATCGCCCTTGGCAACCGCTGCTACTTCGGCTTGTCCAAACAACTGGGGTCAAAACTCCTCACTCGAAAGACCAAAGTCATGCTTTACAAAACGCTCATTCTGCCAGTCTTGCTGTACGGAGCCGAAAGCTGGACGATAAGCAGGACAGCGGAGCTGAACTCTACGAGCTGTACCAAGATGTGGATGTAGTCCGAAGGGCAAGGATCCGTCGACTACACTAGCTCGGCCACATCGAGCGCATGGACATCAACGCTCCAGCTAAGAGGGTCTTCGACTCCGAGCCTCCTGGTTCGAGAAGAAGAGGAAGACCGAACCTCCGGTATAAAGACCAAGTAATCGCGGATGTAAGACATCTTGGTCTTGACAACTGGAAGCAGCGTGCCTGGGACCGTCAAGGATGGAAGGCAGCTATAGCTCAGGCTCAGATCCTCCATGGATCGCAGGCCTGATAAGTAAGTAAGAAAGTAAGTAATTAGAGGGTACTGTCGACAGCGAGGGAGTGGATTGGATTAGAAGTAACAGACAAGAGATCATTTATAATAAAAACCGGCCAAGTGCGAGTCGGACTCGCGCACGAAGGGTTCCGTACCATCTGTATATATAAATATGAAAGAGACTATGTATGTTACCTCATCAAATGACAGATCTTGGTTGCAAGCAGGTTTTTTGGATGAAAATCATGTCTGTTGTATGGGAGCCCCCTTAAATATTCATTTTGTTCTGTTTTTAGTATTTGTCGTGGTAGCGGCAACATAAATACATCATCTGTGAAAATTTCAACTGTCTAACTATCACGCTTTATGAGATACAGCCTGGTGACAGACGGAGGGACGGACGGACAGCGAAGTCTTAGTAATAGGGTTCCGTTTTACCTTTGGGTTCGGAACCCTAAAAATGAGAAAGAGTGTCGGAGACAAAACGGAGCCCTGGGGAATACCAGCATTTACAAAGTGAGTGTCAGAATTGAATCCGTCCAAGACAACTTGAATTGAACGATTCGGAAGGTAGCTTCTAATCCATTGAAAGAGAGACTCATCGATCCCAAAAGCACGCATTTTCGACAAAAGGGCTTCATGCCAAGCCCTGTCAAATGCTTTCGAAATATCCAGTGCAACAATTTTGCTTTCACCTTCTTGGTGAAGCGAGTGATTCCACTTTTCAGCGAGATATGCCATCATATCACCAGTGGATCTGTTGCTACGGAAACCGTATTGGCGGTCATTGAGTAGTTTCCGTGATAGATATTTCATAAGCTGACGGTTAATCAGCGTTTCCATGACCTTGGAAAGAAGGGACGTTAGTGCAATGGGTCGGTAGTTGGAGGGAGAAGATGATTCGCCTTTTTTGGGTATAGGCTGGACAAATGCTGTTTTCCACCTACTCGGAAAGAGCCCAGAGGTGTAGGAAAGGTGAAAAAGCTTACGCAGTGGTTTTGCCAGCGTAGAAGAACACCTCTTCAGAACTATTGGGGCAATACCATCTGGACCAGCGGATTTGTGTATGTCGAGGTCTTTAAGAACCCTTGCGACTGTACGAGTGCGGAAGTGGATTAGTCCCATGGTGGAATTGACGCACTCTAGTACAGGCGGAGACAAAGTACAGGCTGGAAGCTGAGAACTGGTTGCGAAATGGGGAGCAAGTAGGTTAGCTTTGTCTAAGTGGGTGACAGCTGGAATGTCATTGTGGATGAGCGTGGGTATAGACGACGATACGGAGTTTTTGATGCTTTCAACGAAAGACCAAAGACTTCTGCTACCCTTGGGACATTGTAGGATTTTACGCCTCAGTTTTTGGTCATGCAAAAATTAGGCTCGCCGAATGTGGGAGTTACAGTCATTTCTGGCTTGTATACATCTTTTTCGGTTTTCCTCAGTGGTATTTGTCTTATAATTCCGTAGACTTATCTCTCTAAACCTGATAACCCCTTTGCAGCTCCAGTCAAACCACGCATTATCTACCGGCCTTAGACTTTTTACCCTATTAGGGATAAAATTGCTTATGCCAGTGTTAACAATGTTTGTAATCATATCAGCCGCGGCATCCACGTCGTTGTCGAGGAAGCACAACGTCCAGTTAAAGCTCCGAAAGAAGTTGTTAAGGCCGCACCAATTAGCTTCCTTATATTCCCATATTATTCTTCTGGCGCTTTTTCTTTATCTGAGTGGAGTGAGTATGGGAATTTAGCTGATATGACACAGTGATCAGACCAGCCTAGAGGGGATAAGACATCCAAGGTGTATTTATCAGGTTGAGAGGTAAGAAACAAGCCCTCGTCATCGTCGCAATCGTACGATGCTGTATGTAATCATGCAGTGCTCTGGTACATACCACGTACAAGGTGTTTCTGTTTTCTGAACTTGACGCCATAAGCGACCTTTCCTTGAGGCTATACATACAACATGCGTACTTACCATTGCCGCTTAAGCTTATTTTAATATTAATAATCAAAACAAAACCAAACACACACAAGACATTAAAAAACATAAACTTTATTCGGTGCACTACCAGATGAGGTTTGGTGTGGGAGAATGCAGCTGGACGTGAAACACTAAGTGCGAGTGACCACTCTGAATAGCCAAAAGGGAATACTTACAGGTTGACTACCAAGGACCTTAACCGGTGCTTGTCCGGCACAAATGATGTAGGTATCATGGTTGGCCAGGAGCTTGGCACTTCTGTCACCGAACTGGGTATAGCCATGGGTGTAGGGCAGTGATTGGACCACAGGAGCTAAGAAAACAAAAAAAAATTACTCCATCTACCACTCTAGATTGGCGTGCTTGAAGTACCTTTCACAACGATGTTGAATTCGCAACGTGCTGTCAAGCCGTCCACGTCGACCGCTTCGTATGAGATTCTATGCACGCCCTCACCAAACAACTGTCCTGGGATCTGAAAAGCACAAATAGATCTTAAGTATCATGCCACACAAATTTGATGAGTTCGATTAACATACGTTCGACTTATGGATGTGTTTGATCTGGCTTTCGCTGGTGAACTGCGGCTCCTGCCAAACGATTGAGCGTTTATCCTGGCTTGGCATTAGACTAACCTCGAATGCAGATGGACAGAACGTCACTCGTGGATGTTGTGAGTTCTTAACAGTGATGACCGTTCGACAAGCTGTTCCACGTCGTGTACTTGGATCACGTCCACGGAATGTGACAACGTGTACTCCAGCTCCAAGACGTGCCTGTAAGTTTCTCGTCCACGCCGGGAATGACTCAACATACCTGTAGTCAATATTGGTCTTTGGTTTCTGGAGAATGATATGTGCTGTCTTATGTCCAGCAGGAAGTAGTACGGTAGTGTTACGGGGACACTTGATATATGGTCGATGCCCGCGAGGTGCTACTCCAACGGGACGATGTGCTACACCACCAACCGGACGAGGTGCTGTTCCCACAGATGGCCTTTGGAGAACAGATGTCCCATAGCGAACGCAGTCAAACGTTGAATTATGCGACCATGTCTGGTCAGCATTGCAGACGGCAACGCTCTTACCGGCTGGCACGTAGCCAGCATTGCACTGCAACAGGCAACGTTGGCCGACATTGTTATTACCGAGTAGGCAATTGGCTGGCAGGACAGTTCCATGTACAGCCTGAGGCAGAGGAGGACACAGTTGAGCTGTAAAAGAAGGACAAATAGGGAAGCGAAAAAACCCTTTACAGATTGAATGGTACACTTACGAACGCATCGATTTTCATAGTTGTCCCATTGTCCCGAAGGATTGCAGTGTCTGATTGCCGGTCCTTCTAGCTTGTATCCAGGCACGCACCACACCTTACACTTGGTTCGGTAGTACAGTTGAGTCTTATGACGTGAACGAGTGCAATGGATTTCTCCATATTTCGGGGGACGGAACGGTTGGCACTGATCGCGAACCTCAACGCAAGTTTTCCTGTCTGCGCTGAGCCGCAGTCCACGGCGACATCTGCACTCGAAGCTTCCGGGCAAGTTCACGCATTCGTTCGAGCAACCACCATTCTGGACTTCGCACTCGTTGATGTCCGCACACTGTCCGTAGGCGTTGGTAGTATATCCTTGCTGACAACCGCATTCATATGATCCCGGAGTGTTTCGACAATTTCCCTGTGGACATACGTTGGTCAAACACTCATCCACATCCGAACAGCTGGCATTATCTGTTGGATTAAGCACATAACCAGAGCGGCATGCGCATTTAACACCAGCCGCTGATGGAACACACAATTGCTCGCAACCACCGTTGTTCACCACGCAAGGATCTGTTTTAATGCAACTGAATCCGTCAGGTTGAAGGACATATCCCTCATTGCAATCACAATATGATCCACCATTCGTGTTGACACAGTAGTGATCGCATCTGCCGTTGTTGATTGCGCATTCGTTAATGTCTTCACAAACGCTAGGATTGTCATTGCTGTTCCTATATCCGGCGGGACAGGTGCATCTGAAGGAACCCTCCACGTTCGCGCAAGAGTGCGAACACCCGCCGTTATTGTCTAGGCACTCGTTGATGTCCACACAAGTCAGGGAATCGTTTCCTAAAGCATAGCCATTCGGACATCCGCACCTGTATCCATCTCCAGTGTTCTCACAGAAATGGGAGCACGGTGGCCTCAGACGGCTACAAGTATCTCCTTGTATACATGTCTTTTGATCTTCGTCAAGAGTCATTCCCGCCGGACACTCACACTCAAACGAGCCCAGAGTATTTCGACAGACATGACTGCAACCAGAGTACCCAGTACACTCGTCGACATCAATGCAAGTCAGCTTATTGGGACTCAGGACGAATCCAGCGGGACAGGCACAATCATACGCACCAATTGTATTGATACACTCATGCGAGCAGTCATGAATCGACTGAGCACACTCATCCACATCGGTACACGTCTTCAGGTCTTCCATCAGCTCGAAACCAGACTCACAAGCACACGAGAACGAACCTAAAAGATTAATGCAGATATTGGAGCAATTCCCATTGTTGACGGTGCACTCGTCCACGTCGGTGCAGTCACGCCCATTCTCGGCAAGCGCGTATCCCTCCGAGCAAGCACACAGAAAGCTGCCAACTATGTTGACGCACATATGCGAGCATTTGGCCAAGTTCAGGCCGCATTCGTCCACGTCTTCGCAGGTTTTTGCATCAGCACCTAAAGCATAGCCAATGGGACAGGTACATGTCGTAAGCGGTTTGTTGAAGACACACGTATGGGAGCAGCCACCGTTGTCAATGAGGCAGCCGTCCACATAGTCGCAAGTCTTCTCGTCATCGTTTAGGATCAAACCCGCGGGACAAGAGCATTGGAAGCTGCCGCGCAAGTTTATGCAGATATGTGAGCAATTACCGTTGTTTTCGAGGCACTCGTCTACGTCCACACACTCGGTCTTCGAATGTTCTGCAAAAGCAAAGCCTTCCGGACACTCGCAAGCATACGAACCATTTAGGTTCTGGCACAATAAGCCTGCGGCACAGTTATGCGAGTCTAAAGCACACTCGTCGATGTCAAAGCAGCCGTCTGTAAGAAGCATAAAGCCTTGCGAGCACAAGCATTCATACCCACCAGGCTTGTTGACACAAATGTGTTGGCAACCGCCATTGTTGTCGATGCATTCGTCGTAGTCGCGGCAGGTTTTGCCATCATCCTGGAGTTCGTAGCCGTATTCACAAGAGCAAGCGCCTTGTTGATCGGCATTGCAGATCTGCGAGCATCCGTTGTTGGATATGGGTGAGCATGGGTTTTCACTGGGGCACTCGCCGTTTTGGTCAGGCTCACTGCCTCCGGGACAGAGACATACGAAGCCTGCTTCCGTATTTCGGCATACCTTGTCGCCACATATACCAGGTTGGTCGCTGCACTCGTCGATGTCTTTGCAGGTGGTGGAACCCGGGGTGAGTTCTTTGAATCCGGTGGGACAGGAGCACGCAAAGGAGCCTTCGGTGTTTAAGCAGATGTGGGAACAGTTGTGGATGCCCTCCGAGCACTCATCAATGTCCCTGCAGTAGTAGATTTCATCCTTGTAACCAGCTGGACAGCTGCATTTGTAGGGGTATTCGCCGTCGTCTGAAGCGTGGCAGGTTCCCGGGAAGCAACGTTCATTTCCACCGATCTCCTGACAAACATCACCCGATTTCGGAACACATGTTCGTCCGTCCTCGCCTAACTCGTATTGATCGGGGCACTTGCAAATCGGACCGTTTTCGGTGTCCTCGCAGTAGTATGAGCAACGCGTCTTGTTCAGTTCGGGGTCATTGAGATCTTCACACATGTCCTGGACGCAAGTCTTTCGATCTACATCAATATGGAAGTTTCCGTTGCACTTGCAAATGAACGAGCCTTGGGTGTTTACACATTCGTGAGAGCACAGTCGATAGGGTGTTTGGTTCTCTTCGTCACCTTCTTGATTATAGGCCTCGCACTCGTTGATGTCCACGCAGAAGATATCGTCATCGGAGAGTTCGAAGCCAGGTGGACAGGTACACTCGTAGCTGCCGTGGGTGTTGCGGCAATTTTCGCAACGAGCAATACCCTCAGAGCACTCGTCTATGTCAACGCAGTTTCCGTCGGAACTAAGACGGAATCCTTGTTCGCATTCGATCATGTGGAATGGTGGTATATGCTCAGATTGAGATTCTAGACCAGGTTCGGGCGTTGTTTCGGCTCCCGACTCGGACTCGACTTCCGGCTCGACTTCGGGTTCCACTTCATTGCTTCTGGGATCAGCTACTGATGGCTGATGACAGACGTAGGAGCCGGGAGTGTTTTCACAACCACCCTGACACTTTTCGGCGATCTCACGAGATTCACATTCATTAACGTCTGCCAAAGGAAAAAGAGAATATTAATGTGAGCCATTATTGCTTGAGATAAGTTGATTAACATCTAAGGGATGATCCCTGAGGTGTCAGGACAACAAACTTTACAGAAAGAAAAGGACTGAGGGTCCCTTAATTACATCAATCTTATTGCAAATCTAGGGGCACTCTAAAGCTAAAGCTGAAAATAAAGCGAGGAGTCATATAACAGACTAAGAGCGGGTTCGAAGAGGGTAGACTGGTCGTGTAAATCATGTGAGTAGAGGTTCCCTTATAAGGTTATGTTGGGTGCTTTTTTTGCTGTTCGGTTTTTTGGTGTTCTTTTCTAGAGGACTGAGCCGTGGTGCAGTGGTAAGTGTGTTGGACTCTGGCGCACGATGAACGAGTTCGGAACCCGATAACACCAACGCCATCGAATGTTTATTTCGCGACGTTCCTCCTCGGCGGGGTACTGGCAAAACCTCCTGTAGTAAACTTGCCATTAAGCTGTAGGTCCCTTTCTTACTTACTTATCAGGCCAGCGATCCATGGAGGATCTGAGTCTGAGCTATAGCTGCCTTCCATCCTTGACGGTCCCGGGAACACTGCTTCCAGTTGTCAAGACCAAGATGTCTTACATCCGCGATTATTTGGTCTTTATACCGGAGGTTCGGTCTTCCTCTTCTTCTCGTACCAGGAGGCTCGGAGTCGAAGACCCTCTTAGCTGGAGCGTTGATGTCCATGCGCTCAATGTGACCGAGCCAGTGTAGTCGACGGATCCTTGCCTTCCGGACTACATCCACATCTTGGTACAGCTCGTAGAGTTCGCGGTTGTGTCTTCTTCTCCATTCACCTTCCTCACAGACAGGACCAAATATCCGGCGCAGAATTTTTCTTTCGAAAGAACCCAAAATCAGCTCCGCTGTCCTGCTTATCGTCCAGCTTTCGGCTCCGTACAGCAAGACTGGCAGAATGGGCGTTTTGTAAAGCATGTCTTTGGTCTTTCGAGTGAGGAGTTTTGACCCCAGTTGTTTGGACAAGCCGAAGAAGCAGCGGTTGCCAAGGACAATTCTATGCCGGATCCCCACTGTGGTGTCATTTGTGGAATTTACGTTTGCTCCGAGGTAGACAAAACCCCTTAACTACCTCGAAATTGTAGCTGTCAATTGTTATATTTTGTCCAAGGTGGTGAGCGACGGATTGGTTTTTGCTTGACAGCATGTATTGATCTCAAGACCAACTCGTTTCGCCTGTTCTTCAATCGCCGTGAATGCTTCCACAATGCCACGGCGAGAACACGCGATGATGTCAATATCATCCGCGTATCCTAGCAGCTGGATGGACTTGTAAAAGATAGTGCCTTCCCTGTTGACGCCTGCCCGTCGCACTATCTGCTCCAGCACCAGGTTGAAGAAGTCAAATGACAGCGCATCTCCTTGCCGAAATCCGGTGCATGTTTCGAATGGTTCCGAGGTCCTAGAACCGAGTTGCACGGTGCATCGCGTGTTTTTTAGCGTGGCGCCATCGCGCCAAACAGTTCTTCACGATGAATGCTGTTGTATGCGGCTTTGAAATCGATGAAAAGATGGTGTGTGTCGATTCGAAACTCGTTGGTCTTTTCCAGGATTTGTCGACGTGTGAAAATTTGGTCTATAGTTGATTTGCCGGGCCGGAAGCCGCACTGGTAGCTGCCGACTAGTGCGGTGCAAAATGGTTTTAGACGTTCACACAATACGCTGGACAGGATCTTGTATGCGACATTGAGCAGGGATATACCTCTATAGCTCTTGCAAGAGGTAGGATCGCCTTTTTTGTGGATGGGGCATATAGAGCTGGTATTCCAGTCGTCGGGAATGCTTTCATCTTCCCAAATTCTGCAGATGATCTGGTGCATGCTCCCTACCAGAGCATCGCCGCCAGCCTTGAAGAGCTCTGATGGCAAGCCATCTGAGCCTGCGGCCTTGTTGTTCTTCAGCTTTTGAATAGCTGTGCCCACTTCTTCGATGCTGGGTGGGAGGACTACTTCAGCTGGAGTTGGGATTTCCTCGGTCCCTACCACTCTCTCTTAGTCATGCTCGTTAAGCAGCTGCTGGAAGTGCTGCTTAAATACATCCACTATTCCCTGCGGGTCGGTGACAAGATTACGCTCGCAGTTTCGAAGAGCCAGGGTGCCCTTTTTGAAGCCTCCTGCAGGGTCCCTTTCACCTATGTGAAAAATAAATCACACACAACATACGTGACTGAGAGAAGCTTGGCTCTGGTCCTTCATGGGCTGTAACGCCAACAAAGAAGAAGATTCTAGAGAACTTGCGAATGATGGTGACACGTACTAAGTCTAGTAAACTGGGTTGGTATTGCCATTCGTTGTAGAAAGAGTTACATCCGCATAGAGCTTGTAAATATAAAAAATATTATCCATGCGGATCGATGCCATACCAAGCAATCCAAGCCATAGTCAATTGATCAGCTAAATCGAACGACTTAACGCCTTTTCATGGGTCGAATCATTCCTATTAGACTCAATGCTCTTCCAATTCAATCAGGCCAGATTTTTCTATCACCAACTAGATAGCGGTTTGGTAAGTCTAGGATAAGGGTAAGATTACTAGGATTACTGGACTCATTTGAGTAAAGTTAGCGGTGCATTAGACTTAGTGAGGGAACAGTCACTCGAGGACAAGTACTCGTAGAGGTTTTGGGGACTAAACTGATCGACCCCAATCGAATTTCTGTAACACGAGCATGACTTTTAGGTCTAGAAATATGAAGACCTAGTTTACTTCATTATTCAAAAACTTGAGATCTACACGATCGTGGGCGCTACACGGGGAATGCGAGCTTCTTATCTACGGAACAGACAGATCAATATTCTGCAAGTAGATGTCTGCTAAGCTAGCATCGTATTGGAGTTAGGTGTATCATATAATGTACGCAGTAGAGCCGACCGAGCCATTTAAGTTTTAATGACATAGATATGAAAGCCCAAGGAAAAACCAAAAACTTTACTGACTGCGACATCCCAAATCTCTCGGGCAGTCTCGGTAGATAGAAAACTACCGACATTGCAGACACCTATGAAATTATTGTTAGGAGCTCCACAGCTCGATCCCTATCAGAATGCTTCGTTTGACGATGAACTAATTAGGTCAGGTCAATAAATACCTGTGTTTGGTAAGAACATTCTATTAGAAAACATTTCTGTTTTTTATTCTGGCCTTATGGATAGTTCTTGTAACGATACTCCTAATATGTCCAAAAAGTAGGGTGACACTTACATCAAAACTGCGTACATCACGACATTTTATGCCAAAAGCTCAGTGCGTACTTTGGGTTCGGCGATAGTGCAACTCGCCTTATAAAGAGCTATCTTTCGAAGAGGACACAAAAAGTTGTAGTTGACGAAGCCATCTCGGAGCCCAGAGCTATTCTATCCGGGGTTCCCAAGGGATCAATCTTGGGCCCAATTCTCTTCTGCATGTTCATAAATGATTTACCCACAGTCTGTAAAAATGTCTCAACCCACCTGTATGCAGACGACGTTCAGATTTAAATGTCGAGTCGTATTGGTCTTATCGAAGACCTTATTTTCGAAAAAAGGAAGACCTCTCCGAAATCCATGGGTGGGTGGAGACTAACGGTCTATCTCTGAATCCAGGCAAGACACAGGCAATGTTGCTCTCTTTTAGGGAGCAGATAGAAAGATAGATGTTCGTTCACTTATCTCCAGGGGTGGTTGTCCTAGATAGGATTCGAGAGGAACCGACCGAATTTTCACGTTGGTTGTAGTTCTCAGCAACTTTTCCATGCACTTATGGTGTTATATTAGAATTGCACATACAGAGTATGAATTGAAGGTGACCATATGCTGTGAGTGTTATGCCTTCATCAGTATGTTTGATCACTTTTTATTCACATCAACTGTGTTGTATAATTTTTTTCTGTTCAGGAATAGAATGAATGCTATAGAATGGCTTTGAAGTAAAGACCTTCCACTCGACGGTCGGTGATGTTTACCACTGTACCACGGCCACCCCCATTGGCCACGGGCTGTACAACGACATGAGCCTAGTCAGGCTTCTACGGTTTCGACGCCTAAGATGGCTGGGCCATGTAGAGCGAATGGACACCACAGCTCAGCCAACTGGGTGTGCGGCAATGGAAAAGGCTAGCGAAAGATCGTGCTAGATGCAGGGGCCTGTTGGTTGAGGACCAGGTTCACCCCGAACTGTAGCGCCCACTAAGAAGAGGAAGAAGTAGTTATTATGACTTCCCTCTTATCATGTCACTTGGTCCGGTTCTTTTCAGTCTACTTCTTCCGAGAATCTCTATCTGTGGTAGTGAGCTAACCTCGCCATTTGGATCCACTAACAGTTTGATGTGATGTCTTCTTACTTACTTACTTACTTACCTAGGTGGCGCTACAGTCCGTGGTGAACCTGGGCCTCAACCAACAAGCGTCTCCAGCCGGCACGGTCTTTGGCCAGCTGTTTCCAGTGCCGCACGCCCAGTTGGTTGAGGTCCCCTTCCACCTGCGTGCGCCACCGCTGAGGCGGCCGTCCTCTGCCGCGTCTTCCTTCCGGAGTGGATTCGACGACTTTTCGGGTCGGAGCTGTATCTTCCATGCGCTCTACATGGCCTAGCCACCTTAGACGCTGTATCCGTAGACGTCGTACCAGGCCGATGTCGCTGTACAACCCGTGCAGTTCTTCGTTATATCTTCTCCACCATACACCGTTTGAACAAACGAAACGACCAAGGGCTTTTGTTAAGGTCCAAGCCACTGCGCCGTAAAGGAGGACTGGGATGATCAGGGTCTTATATAGTGTCACCTTGGTTTTCCGAGAGAGGGCTCTACTTGTCAATTGCCTCTTGAGCCCAAAGAAACGCTGGTTGGCAAGAGTGATTCTGCATTTTATCTCAGCGCTGGTGTTGTTGTCGCTGGTCATCAGTGAGCCAAGGTAGACGAATTCCTTGACCACTTCAAAGTTATATCCGCCCATGGTGACGTTCCGGCCAATACGTCGGTGTTGTCCGTCTCTTTTAGATGAAAGCAGATATTTGGTTTTACTTTCATTAACCTTGAGACCCATCTTAGCCGCTTCTACCTCAATGCTCACGAAAGCCTCATTGACGTCTTGCTGTTTTCGTCCAATTTTTTTTTTTTTTTTTTTAGAGACTCGCGCAGGTTCAAGAGTTTTTCATATTCTCTTATGATGTGTTGACACACACAACCTGAACGGAGTGCAGTGGTTGGGGTCGTTGATGTTCGTTCACTACTCTCAGGGGTGGTTGTCCTAGACCTAGATAGGACGAGAGCCTACCAAATTCCGCGTTGGTTATAGTCCGTAGTAATTCGTTCGAGCACTTTGGTATTGCATACGCAGAGGATGAATATCGGTTGACCATATACTGTGAGTGTTATGCCTGCAGCAGTACGTCTGGTCACTTTACATTCACAACTGCGTTGTATACTTTTTGTCCGTATAGGAATTACTTTTTCTTGGCTATGAAGCGAATTTGAACCATAAACCTTCCGCTCGGCGGTCGATGATGTTAACCACTGCACCACGGCCACCCCCAATTACGTCAATATCGTCGGCGTACGCAAGCAATTGCGTAGACTTGAAAGAAGTCGTACCTCTTGTGTTGGCCAGTGACTCTTGCACGATCTTTTCAAGCACGATGTTGAAAAAGTTGCACGACAGCGCGTCGCCCTGCCTAAATCCTTTTTTAACATCAAAGGTCTCGGTTTGCTCATTACCGACCTTAATGGAGCAGCGAGAATTCTCCATTGTCATCCTGCACAGTCGGACGAGTTTGACAGGGATGTTAAAACTTGACATGGCTTTGTACAGCTCGTCTCTATATACGCTGTCATACGCGGCCTTGAAATCGACGAAGAGGTCTGATCAAGATCTCCAAGATCTGCCGTAGCGTAAGTATTTGGTCTATTGTGGATTTACCTGGCCTGAAACCACACTGATAAGAGCCGATCAGGTTATCCACAAACGGTTTCAGGCGTTCACACAATACGGCAGAGAAGATCTTATATGCGATGTTAAGGAGACTTATTCCCCTATAGTTGGCGCAGTTATAGGGGTCTCCTTTCTTATGGACTGGGCAAACGATGCTGAGATTCCATTCGTCGGGCATGCTTTCCTCCGACCATACCTTGCAGATGAGATGGTGCATGCACCTTACCAGCTCATCTCGAGCCGCCTTGAAAAGCTCAGCAGACAGGCCGTCTGCGCCAGCGGCTTTATTCGACTTAAGTCTTGATATCGCTATTTTGACTTCGTCTAGGTCGGGTGGACTGAATTCTGTTACTTCGTGGTCCATTGCGAATGGCTCGTTCTGCCTGACAGCGGTATCTTGTCTATCATCGCCGTTATACAGTCTGCAGAAGTGGTCTTTCCAAATCCTCAGCATCGACTGCGACTCTACTACCAGTTCTCCATTTTCATCCCTGCAGGCCGCCACTCTGGCTTTGTAGCCATGGCATGTTCGTTTTACCTTGTTGTAAAACTTACGGGCGTCATTCCTGCGGAAGCATCTCTCCATCTCCTCGATCTCACGCTTTCCGTGCTCTCTCTTCTTTCTTCTGAAAAGCGTGTGTTCCTCTCTTCTCTTCTGCTCATAGATTTCGCGAGCAGCTCTCGTCCGTCGTTGCAGCATGGCTTTATATGCCTCTTGTTTTGCTGCATGGGCATGGGCTGCTGCATGCATGTGATGTCTTCTGCCTGTGTTTATTGCTTCTTCCTTTATTGCCCGCATTTGAAGATCTCGATGGATGTCGTAGTTCGAAATATACCAGTCGGCATTGGTAATGCATCGTAGGATTTTAGACTGCTGCCCTTAATTGATTGCGGTGTTTGTTTTCTTCGACGTCGCCCAGAGTTGGACTTATATAGCAACAGTTTGTTATTTGTAGATAGTTTAGAGTTCCTGTTAAGTAGCCATGAAAGTTGTCTACATTTTTCTTTTATTTGGTCCCTCTTCTTTTGTAGGTGGTGTTTACAGGTAAGCTTGTTGTCTAAGTGTATACCCAAGTATTTAGCTGATTTGTCAATTGGTATAGTTTTGTCCTTTATCTTGAGAGGTATTGGAGTGTAGTTCAGTTTTGTTGGGTTTTGTCCTCTTTGATTTTAATACCCCATTTGTCAAACCATTTTATTGTGTTATCCAAGATCTGTTGAGCTTGAGCAGTTGCTACTTCTAGGTTCACGTTCGAGGTCATCAGGATAGTGTCATCAACAAAAGAAGCAATCATCGATGTACAGCCCCTTGGGGAGGGGCAGTATAGGGAATATATAACAGTGGTCCCAGAACAGATCCTTATGGTACTCCTGATCGGTGTATGTTTGAGGTTTGTTCCTTAAACTTTACGTAGAAATGGCGGTCTGATAAGTAGCTTATCATTAAAGGGTAATAGTCTAGTGGGAGAAGGGTCTGAAGTTTCTGTAATAGTCCCTTATGCCAAACCATGTCGAACGCCTTTGCAACGTCCATAAATACTCCAATGCCGTACCTCTGTTCCTCAAGGTCAGTTGTGATTTTATTTACTACCCTGTGGACTTGCTGGATAATTGAGTGCTGACTGCGAAAACCAAATTGGTGGTCAGGTATTGAGTTGTTGTTAGTCAAGATTGGAGTCAGCCGAACATACAGGAGTTTCTCAAAAACTTTTCCTAGTATTGGAAGCAGGCTTATTGGTCTATAGGATGATGTGTATATTGCATCTTTACCAGGTTTTACCACTGTAATGATTTGAGCAACCTTCCAAGTCTTGGGAAAGTATTTTAGTCGAATTAGTGCATTGAAGATGTTTCTAAGGTACTCTTAGGTACTCTGCGTAGTTAAGTTAGTGTTTTAGCATTTATGAAGTCATAACCTGGATCTTTTTTGTGTTCTAGTCGAGTCCTGACATTTTGAGTCACTAACAGCGAGTGATAAGCAACAAGCAACCTTGACAACCATGGGTTGTTTGAGCTCAATTCGTGATTGAGGAGAAGAAACCAAAATGACTTTATAAAACATTGCTCATCCCAGTCCTCCTCCATAAGCACTTTGTTCTTTTTGTATTGATGAAAGAAATTGTCCGTCCACCTAACAACCAAAACCATTTGCCTGAGCTTAAGAGGTTTTCGACCAACTCGGACGTGTTTAGTTACATCATACAACCATAGAATCGTAAATACACAATACACAGTCCCCTAAAATCATGTCAAAGACCAAATTGACTAACACGTTTCCAGGGACCTACGATACCTGTGCCTCCTCCGAAACGTCGTGTTGCCTGAAATATTCATTCGACTAGATACTCGTGATAAATTACAAACCTTGACAGTTCTTCCAATCATTCGATAAAGCGAAACCACTCGGACACAAGCAAAACACTCGTCCCAAAGTTGCTAAGCAAATGTGTGAGCATCCGCCATTATTTAGAGCACATTCCCCATCGTCCTCACAGGAGATCCTATCTGCGCTTAATCTAGTTCCAGGTAAACCGTCGCACGAACAAGTGTAGCTAGACCATGTGTTATGGCAAGTATCCTGGCATGGACCATGCCCGTTGCGGAGTAAACATTCGTTTACATCTATACATACATACATATATGTTTGTGGCTGTATTCGATAAATCCTTTGAAGAGAAGTGTTGTTTACATTCGAACTAGGACACTACGTAAGCCGATGACATGCGGGAACACGGAAACATGGGGGAGAGATAATTTAGTAGACGGACCAACAGACGGACATGGAGAAAGAGAAAGGGGAAGAGCGCAAACACTTTATACAGCTCGAGGAAGGACTTTGTACAAAAGTGGATTGGCCATTCGTATTAGTTCAACCTCTACCGCCACCCCTATTTACACCAAATTAACTTGTTTCTCTACAATATCCTACTCAAGAGCCACCCCACTTACCGATGCATGTGTTTCCAGTGGCCGTGTCAATTTGCAATCCTTCCCTGCAGGAGCACTGATACGACCCGGGTGTATTGTTACAAATCTGCTCACAGCCACCATTATTGATGTCACATTCGTCAATGTCTGAAAGGAGCCAGCATTAAGAATCAACCACACGCTCGGTTGCATCATTGCACTCTCACCATGACAACGCCGATAATCGTAAGGATCCAGAGTATAACCTGAGAAACAAGTGCATACCACTCGTGCTTCATTCTCGCCAGGATACATAACCATTTCGCAATTATGTTCACAACCACCCTTGTCTGGACCGCAAGTTTGGTTCAGTACTCGAGGCGCGTACGGGTCATTGGTTGCCTGAACGACTGTGTTCACATCCGTTGTCGTTTCCGCTGTCGGACTAACCGCATCCGTTTCCTCCTGACTCACCTTTACCGTGTATTCAACTTCTTTTGACGTTTCCGTACTCGACGGTTGAACTACTACCGGTGGCTTCACTTGCCCCTCATCGTTATCCTCATCTTCCTCTTCACCACCTTCATCATATCCGTCATAATCTACATTGATATGCAAGAGTGTTCCATGTCTCGACTCGAAAATAAAAGTTAATTTCAATTTGCCTTACCTTCTTCGTCGTAGTCACTTAAGGCAATACAATTGGGCAATGTGCCAATCCATTTCTTATTGCTGCAATAAGCAACGTTCCGCTCAGAGTCCTCCAGTTCGAAGTTATCGTTGCACGAGTAGAATGCGACAATGAAAATGTGTTCACCTTTGCGCCTCCTGAAAAGTGATGTTTTCAGTTAGAATTTGGCTTTAAGCCTTAGGTGGGCTTATTGGAATAAATCGGATTTTGTGAAATGGCTCTGACCTGTCGTATTTTTGTACAAAACCATTACGTATATCGGGCGCCTTCACTCGTGCACTGACGCAACTCATATCGAGGTTCTCGGCGTATTCCACTGTGATGTATTGATCTTCTTGGATGTCTTGAGCTTTCTTCTTCTTTTGCTGTGATTGCCCTTTGGCGTCATCGATCTCATTCCCTTGCTCATTGTTGTCAGCATCATCATCGGTTTTGACTGGAATGCAGAAGCAAGAAAAAATTAATTTGAAGGTATAGGAGTGAAGGAAATACGAATAAGGTGACCAATTTAGCTACTTTCGGAACGATTGCAATCAAATCGGTCGCCATACTGTATGGAAGGACATCTGGAGAGTCTTAAAATATTTGGGAGCTGACTCGAGTGAGTGATTTTATATCATATCATACCAAGCAGAGGAGAATGGAACAACAATCCCTCGTGGATGAACGATGCAGCCCAGCAGAAATGATATACTCGTACTAATGGGGCTGGAGTGAAACGACATTCCTCTCTGAGGTGAGTTAACAATATTTCAAGCTGATTTGTTCGCAATTAATAAAGCAGCACATCGCATCAGCGATAGAAAACCCAACAACATCAAGATATCTACATTATCAGATAGCCAAACGGTTCTCAAGGCACTTCTTTAGTGCTCTTTGTGCTCTAAGGCTGGCTGGGAACGTCACAAGACACTAAACAAACTCACAGAAAATAACAGACTAAGGCTGATTTGGGTGCGAGACCATGAAAAACAATGAAGGCAATGAAAAGGCTGACATACAAGCTAACTCAACACTCGGACACAAACCTACACCTACACAGATGATGGATCATACAACAATGGAATCAGCTTTGGACAGCCAGGAGGGTATTAAACCCTCTAAAAAAAAAATTGTTATCATGGAACAAAACTACAATTCAAAACGAGCCAAGGAAGCTCTAGAACTTAATGAAGCCGAACTAAGATTGCTATGTGAACCTAAGGAACCATGGAGCACATACTAACTGTCTGCCCAAGCCTCGCCCGAGAAAGATTCAGAATGACAAACAAAGCAACAGTAACAGGGAAAGACTTTCAAGAAATCCCATCTAGACAAGTCGTCAAGACTTAGACCAAAAGACGGGGATAAACTTGGCCTTTATGGTAGCAGTACCAGTGTCTTCATGTGGCACACCCCGATTTCGTCAATTCAATTCAGTCAAAAGTACTTGTTCAGAAACAACCAATAGCCTCGGATACGGACGGATTACATGTTGACGACCCCCGCAAACGTCAAAAAGGAAACGAATTTTGGATCTGCACCTGGAACGTTAGTTCCCTCAACAGACCAGGTGCAGCCGAAAAACTGGTCAACTCTTTGGACTGCTGAAAGGCAGACATTGCCGCGCTCCAAGAAGTGCAATGGGATGGGCCAGGCAAAAAGCGGATGAAAAACTGTGATATATACTACGGAAACTGCTATATCGAAACTTAAGTCCTATAAAGCTGCTGGAGGAGAAAGACTCCCTGCGAAACTGTTTAAGCCAGCTGGCGATGAGCTGCTCAGGAACATGCACAAACTCATCTGCAAGATATGGTCGGAAAAACGCATTCCCGATGAATGGAATCTCAGTATCGTTTGCCCGGTCCATAAGAAAGGAGACCCCTATGACTGCGCCAAGTACAGAGGGATAAGCCTCCTGAACATTCCGTACAAGATCCTCTCTGCCGTACTGTGTAAGTGCCTGAAACCGTTCGTGGACAATCTGATAGGTTCCTACCAGTGTGGTTTCTGGCCAGAAAAATCCACGATAGACCAAGCATTTACACTACGGCAGATCTTGGAGAAGACCCATGACACGCACTTTAAAGCAGTGTATGACCGTGTTTATAGAGACGAGCTATATGGAGCCACGTCTTGTATTAACATTCCTGCCAAACTCGTCAGACTCTGCAGGATGGCCATGGAGAACTTTCGCTGCTCCATTAAGGTCGGAGGTGAACTAACCGACCCCTGTGATGTTAAAAAAGGTTTTAGACAGGGTGACAGGATCGTGCGGGACTCTGCGGCCAATACAATAGGTACGATCTACTCCAAGTCAACACAATTGCTTGCCTACGCAGATGACATTGAGGTTATTGGACGGACAAAGCGAGACGTCAATGAGGCTTTCGCAAGCATTGAAGCGAAGTGGGTCTAAGGGTAAATGGGGACAAGACCAAATATATGCTGTCATCAAAGAAAGACGCGCAACACCGACGTCTTGGTCAGAACGTCACCTTCGGCAGCTATATTTTTGAAGTAGTCAAGGACTTCGTCTACCTTGGCTCGATAGTGACAAGCAGCAACGACACCTGCGCTGAGATAAAACACAGAATTTGTCTTGCCAACCGCTACTTCTTTGGGCACAAGAGGCAACTGAGTAGTTGAGCCCTCCCTCGAAAAACTAAGGTATCCCTCTACAAAACCTTAATCATCCCGGTCCTCCTCTACGGCGCTGAGGCTTGGACTTTATCAAAAGCGGATGAAGAGGCTCTTGGGCGTTTCGAGAGGAAAATTCTGCGTGGAATCTCTGGTCTCGTTTGTGTAAACGGAGAGTGGAGGAGGAGATGCAACCACGAACTGTTCGGGCTGTACAGCGACATCGGTTTAGTTAGACGTCTTCGGATCCAACGTCTAAGATGACTAGGCCATGTATAGCGAATGGACATCAACGCTCCGGCCCGAAGGGTCTTCGACACCAACCCCGAGGGACGACGCAGCAGAGGACGACCGCATTTAAGGTGGTGCGCACAGGTGGAAAGGGACCTTAACCAACTGGGCGTGCGGCACTGGAAGCGGCTGGCCAAAGATCGGGCCGGCTGGAGAGGCTTGTTGGTTGGGGCCCTGGTTCACCCCGAACTGTAGCACCATCAAAATAAGTAGGTAAGTAAACACCTCTGAACGGAATCCGAACATTTTTCAAACTTTGCAAGTCGTTTTTCAAATAGTAGAGAGTTTCGAGTAAGGAACACCCCAAACCTTTTCGATTGAAATACATTTTGGTGACGATATTTCAAGCCAGTTTTCGTTGAAAACACATCCTAGAGTTTAGCAAAATGAAAAAGATGCCTAGCCGACTGGTCAATGGCTTTTTAGACCTCGTGGTTGAGCTCAGGTTTTTGAAAATCAAAGAAAAAAACTCCAAACATTTCCTTGCTATAGGTACTGGTATTCGTTTATGGTCCTTCACTCACTGATGCGACAATACTGACCATACCAATTGAGTAAGCTCCTTTAAAAGTAAAGCGCAAATGTAGGGATCTGAAGAAAAAGAAGATTTAACGTATTTGCCGGCCTGGAGCAATTTTAATTGAAATTAACAGCGAAATCTTAGGACGATGCTTAAGCGAACTCCCGAAAACGGTGTGGAACGAACCTCTCACTTTTAAACCCGATAAACAACTTAGTAAACACGTTATTTTGGACATCAACGCTCCAGCTAAGAGGGTCTACGACTCCGAGCCTCCTGGTTCGAGAAGAAGAGAAAGACCGAACCTCCGGTATAAAGACCAAGTTATCGCGGATGTAAGACATCTTGGTCTTGACAACTGGAAGCAGCGTGCCCGGGACCGTCAAGGATGGAAGGCAGCTATAGTTAAGGCTCAGATCCTCCATGGATCGCTGGCCTGATAAGTAAGTAAGTAAGTAAACACCTTATTTATGTTACTAAGGTACATTAAAATTTTACGACGGTAAGTGGAGTAAGCGGGTGGCCGTGGTGCAGTGGTAAACTTCCCCGACTGTCGAGCGGAAAGTCTGTAGTTCAAAGTATGTCCATAGCCAAAGAAATGAAACTCCTATACGGAAAAATTGTGCAACATTTGTAGCTGTTATGAATGTGAAGGGATCAAAAATACTGACGAAGGCATAACACTCATTCATACTCTGTGTGTGCAGTTCTAATATAACACCGTAATGGCATGGATCATTTGCTGAGAATTACAACCAACATGAAAATTCAGTCGAGTTCCTTTCCTCCTATCTAAGACAACCACCCCTGGAGAGTAGTGAACGAACGTCTACGACCCAAACCATCTGCACTCCGTCCAGATTGTGTCACAAATATCATAAGAGTATAACTCTTAAGCCGGCGGGAACTATAAAAAAATCCACTTTTCGAGTTAAGTAAGAACTTGTTTCCTCAGTTTAAAGGTAGTAGCCAGTTCAAGGAAAAAAAACTGCCAATTGCGGGCAACCCATGCAAAAGTCTTTGGCTTCCCACGTAAAGTGTCCCTGTGCGGTCCAAAAACTTAGGCCTCAAATCAGGAAATTACGGCTGCTGCGGAGAATGAGAAGGGAAACTGTTAATTCCATTAACTTGAGCCACTATCAGCCAGGAGGCGAATGGATCCGTCTACAGTATTATGGAAGTGAACAAGGGCCGCCTTTTATTTTGCAATATAGTGCAAATGCCACTGCCAAATGAGTTTCACTTCGAAGGAGTAAGCACGTCACAGAAAAATGACGATATCAGTAAGCAATGGTTCACGGGGTGGCCGCGGTGCAGTGGTTAACATCTACGACCGCCGAGCGGAAGGTTTGTGGTTCAAATTCGCTTCATAGCCTATAATTCCTACACGGACAAAAAGTATGCAACGCAGTTGTGAATGGAAAGTGATCAGACGTACTGCTGCAGGCATAACACTCACAGTATGTGGTCAACCGAAATTCATCCTCTGCGTATGCAATACTAAAGTGTTTGAACGAATTACTACGGACTATAACCAACGCGGAATTTGGTCGGCTCTCGTCCTATCTAGATCCAGGTCAACCACCCCTGAGAGTAGTGATCGAACATCAACGACCCCAACCACTGCTCTCCGTTCAGGTTGTGTGTGTCAACAAGAAATGCAAGAAATATTTCTCACCCTTAGACCTGGCTACTATCTATAAGGCGTTCATTCGCCCCAAATTAGAGTTTAACGCTCATGTCTGGTCCGGTGCTTCCAAGACCTCACTGCACCTACTAGACAGAATACAAAAACGAGCCATAAAACTGATAGGTGACTCCAGCATTACCAAAACATTAGACTCGCTGGAACACCGCAGGAATGTTACCTGTCTCTCCCTGTTTTATCGTTACTACCACCAAAAATGCTCTGATGAAATAGCCAGTTGCATTCCGCCCCTTCAACACTTCTCCCGCAATACACGTCTCTCTAGGAATGCTCACCAATATACTCTGAAGCCCGCTTTCGGACGTACTGTCAAATATAGAGAATCTTTCATTAACCGAACAACACGAATCTGGAACTCCCTGCCGGATTCGGTTTTCCCCCCTCAATGCAACATGCAAGCATTTAAGATCAATGTCCATCGGCATCTCCTCTATTCCTCTTCCTCTCTACCTTCTGCCCGCACTGTGTCACCGACATAATAAGGTTATTAGACCTTGAGTGCGCGCAAATTATTATTAAAAAAAAAAAAAAAAAAAAAAAAAAACACATCATAAGAGAATATAAAAACTCTTGAACCTGCGCGAGTCTAAAAAAAACAAAAAACAGTGAGCAGCTGTGGAAGAGCCTTAAAAACTTTGTTACAAAGGAAGATGGCATCACTGGATATCAAAGTCCAAAACTTCAAAACTTCACAATAAAACCTGTTAAAAAGGGAAGCGCCGAAGGAGTGCCCATGTTGTACCAAATAATCGTCATTTACGGGAAGTGTTGATTTGCTACTTTCATTCGAAGAAAAAAGCGCATCGAGAGATTCAAGAAGTTTGCCGAGATGCTACCCTAAGTGAAACAACGTGCTGTGCCGTCCGTGTGAAGAAAGGCCGAAACCCTTCGAAAGCACTGAATTAGGAACGTGAGCTCCTTATAATTTTTTTTTTCTTATTATGTTTGTCACACGACCTGGGCGGAGTGCAGATGGTTCGGGTCGCAGATGTTCGTTCACTACTCTCCAGGGGTGGTTGTCCTAGATAGGATTCGAGCTCCTCTCGACTGAATTTTCACGTTGGCTGTAGTTGTCAGCAAATGTTCCCTGCCATGGTGTTATATTAGAACTGGACACACATAGTGTACATTTGAAGTGTTATGCCATCATCAGTATCTTGATCACTTCCCATTCACAACAGCCGTGTTGCACAATTTTCCGTATAGGACCTGTTTTGGCTAAGGCAGCCCCTCCACTCTACAGTAGATGATGTTCTCTTCATCGCATCATGACGGATGATGAGAAATGGATCCATTACAGCAACCCAAAGAACCCAAAGAATGTCTACGTGCGTGTCGGTGGCTCGGCCGAATATTCACGCTACGAAGGTTATGCTGTGAATTTGGTGTGACCAGGTCGGTATTATGTATTATGAACCCTTGAAACCTAACGAAGTCATCACCGAATACTGCACGAAATACGGACACAATACGAGACGCACGAAAAAATGATTCTACAGCACGACATCGCTCGGCCTCACGTTGCCAAACTCGTTAGAACCTACCTGGGTCAAGGGGCGAGGTCTTGGAGTAAATCCGGTGAAAACAGAGAAGATCTATACCAAGATACACTTACCCCCGTATGAATGGCATCTGATACCCAAAAAATCTGCCAAATACCTTACCATAATCTTAGACTCCAAGCTTAACTAAAAGGCTACATTAATAAAAGAACCAAAATAGCCTACGAAGCACTGTATTCGTGCAGATTAGCCTATGGAAAGACACAGGGCTTCAAACCGAAAGTGGTATATTGGTTGCACACTGCGGTGATAAGTTTAGTCTATGGTTCGATGGTTTTGTATAGGGCACTTGAAGAGAAATGCCATCTTCAAACGTTTCAAGGGTTAAGAGGGCAGGTTGTCTGGCGGTGACTGGATCCATGAAATTAACACCAATAGCAGCTCTTTGAATAGCTGAACCTTCCACCCCCCATATATTGAGAAAGCATCCTAGTCAGGCCTTCGCTAAAAATTCAAGAAACCGGTCTGTGGGCAAGGAGTCCTCATGGCCATGTATCATTCTTTGGTCTATGGGCCATTTCGAGATTCAAAACACAAACGGTCTATACCACTCGACTTCCTTGCTATGAGAGAAGATTTTCTATCAGAATTCCTTCCAGGAGGGAAAATGAAAATGAACTGGCGGATCCAAAATGGATACCGGTACAGGAGCCGGGCTCTATTTCGAATATTCGCAACTAAACAGGCGGATCAGAAAGGCAAAGGACTAACAAAGGCCTCGTAGGGGTAGTATCTATCCGACGGATGCTGACCTGCTAAAATGCGAGAAGAGCCACCGCAGTCGACGCCCTAGACCGCTATAAAGCGGACATAGCCGCCATCCAGGAAACGCGATGGAGTGGACCGGGTATAAAGTGGATGGAAAACTGCGTTATTTACTACGGCGACTGCTATAGGGAGAGAGGACAACGATTGTTCGGATGCGGGTTTGTTGTTCGAGATGGGCTAAGGCAAAAAGTCCTAAGCTTTCGGCATGTGAGCGAACGCCTCATAACAATCCGTATCAAGGCTAAATTTTTGAACATCAGCCTGATCTGCGTCCACGCCCCCACGGAAGACAAGGATGACTTCGCCAAAGATGAGTTCTATGATCTCCTAGACAGAACATATGCCCAATGTCCCAGCTTTGACATCAATGTTGTACTAGGAGACTTCAATGCTAAGCTGGGTAAGGAAAGCATATTTGAACAAGTCATTGGCAAACATATGTAGCCTACACGGACACACGGATAACGGACACAGGCTGAGTGATCTTGCTACGGGGCGAAATCTCCTTCTAGCGAATACGCGATTCCCGCACCTCGATATGCACAACGGCACATGGCGGTCCCCAGATCAATCAATAACTAACGGGATTGATAACATCGCGATCGACGCCAGGCACTCCTCCATTATTCTTGATGTTCGAACTTTCCGATGAGGTAACATCGACTCGGACCACTATCTTGTAGTAGCCAAGATGCGCCTACGGATATCACGAACGCAGCGGAGTAAAGCAAGAATACAAAGTGATGACGTCGGAAGGCTACGATCGCCAGTAACCGCTCGTACTTTAAGCGATCACGTCCCCCTTAAACTCTCCAATACACCTCAATCCTCCACGCTATCAATAGAACAGCAGTGGAGCATTTGCAAACAAGCCCTGAAAAGCTCTGCATCCGAAGTTTTGGGTTTCAAGACTCCACCAAGAAGAAACACCTGGTTCGATGACGAGTGCAGGAGGTTTCACACAGCGAAGAAGGATGCATATAAGGCCTCGTTGCATAAGAGAACAAGAGCAGCTCGTGAGCTCTACGAGTTAAAAAGAAGGGAGGAGAGGAGCACAAGCTTCTCAGAAGAAAGGAGAAAGAGCACGAGAAGCGCGCGATTGAGGATTTGGAGAGGTGTTACTGCAGGCGTGACGTTCGAAAGTTTTATCAACAGATAAAGCGAACATGCAAGGTTGTAAAGCCTCAACGGAAGCCTACAGGGATAAGAACGGACACCTAGTAGTAGAATCGCAATCGATGCTGAGAATATGGAAGAACCACTTCTGCAGGCTGTATAACGGCGATGTTGGTCAATATACCGCTATCAGGCAGAATGATCCATTTCTAACCGACGAAGACCGTAGAGAATTCCGTCCCCCTGACCTCGATGAAGTTAAGATTGTCATATCGTAACACAAGTCGAATAAGGCTGCTTGCGTAGACGGACTGTCTGCTGAGCTCTTCAAGGCAGCTGGGGATGACCTGGTTAGGAGCATGCACCAGCTCATGCCCGAGGAATGGGGTCTCAGCATCGTATGCCCGATCCATAAGAAAGGAGACCCCTCTGACTGCGTCAACCACAGAGGAATTATTCTTCTTAACGTCGCCTACAAAATCTTCTCGGCCGTTTTGTATGAGCGCCTGAAGCCTTTTGTAAATAAGCTGATAGGTCCTTATCAGTGCGGATTCAGGCCAGGGAAGTCCACCATAGACCAAATCTTCACACTACGGCAGATACTGGAAAAAACCAATGAATTTCAAGTCCACACTCACCACCTATTTGTCGACTTCAAAGCCGCATACGATAGCGTAATTAGAGACGAGCTATACAACGCTATGTCTACCTTTGACATACCTGCTAAACTCGTCAGACTATGCAGGATGACTTTGGAGAATGCTCGCTGCTCCATCCGAATCGGTGAACACCTTACCGATAGTTTTGATATCAAAAAAGGATTTAGGCAGGGCGATGCACTGTCGTGTGATTTCTTCAACATCATATTGGAAATGATTGTGCAAAAATCACTGGCCAATACAAGAGGCACAGTCTATTTCAAATCCTCGCAACTCCTTGCATACGCCGACGATATTGACATAATAGGTAGATCACAGCGAGATGTCAATGAGGCGTTTGCGAGTATTGAGTTCGAGGCGGCGAAAATTGGTTTGGCAGTATACGAAGGCAAAACTCAATATATGCTGTCATCAAAAAAGGAAGCTCACCACCGAGTAGGACTTCGTCTACTTTGGCTAAGCAGTGACCTGGAACAACGACATCAGTTCCGAAATCAAACGCAGAATCACTCTTGCCAATCGCTGTTTCTTTGGGCTCAGGAGGCAATCGAGTAATAGAGCCTTCTTCCCAACGACAAAGTTGGCTCTATATAAGACCCTTATCATCCCGGTCTTGCTGTACGGCGCAGAAGCATAGACGCTATCGAAAGCGGATAGGGTCCAAGCTCGTGAAAGTCTGCAAGGAGAAGCTGGAAGAGATATAAGATGTCAATAAGTCGACTCTCTGCTGGGTACCAGGTCATATGAATATTTCCGGAAATGAGAAGATGGACGAGCTAGCCAGAATAGGATCGGGCGCAAGCTCCACCATTCCATAGACCTGTACCGACATTTTTCGGATCTCTACCGGCGACTTAAAGCACTCGTTCGACATGCTTCTTTATCATATGCAAACCTCTGTGTAGGACCCGAAGGGAACTATTTTAAGCAAAACAAGGAAATGTTGGTAAATTGTATAGTTTGTGTTCTTATTTGAAAAACGTCTTGCGTGCTTTGGAACCTACCTTGTGCATTCTAAACTCACGTAAGTTCCATTCATTCTTCTATATTTCATTGGCCTTATTGGCCTGTTCTGGACGCTTCTTTTATCTTCACAAATTAGTCGATAATTAGTTGGATAAGCACATCGTTTAATGACCTACTCTCTTACCCTACTCTCTAGAAATGCTCGAGCAATGCTTCTAAAACTGGCTAACAACATACATACATAAATGCATTCGTTGGAAAGCATGTTTTGTAACTAATTCATAAAACATGACTCATCAACCTCCTTTCCATCGCGGCGTTCCATTTTCTCGCAAGTCCCAGCCGATTTATGCATACTGTCAACCCACTAAACAACAACTGACTCATTGTCCTACCAACACCATCCAGTCAGCCCACTCCTGCAAACACCATTTCCCATTTTCCATTTCTCAAGTCAACTCAGATCTAGACCACCATAAATCTCCAGTGTTCTCTGCATACTTCAAACAACAAATGCCGCACTCACTTTTCACACATGTCGGCGGGTCCGCGTTCCATACATCCGAATCTAGATCGCATACAAGTTCCGTCTCGCCCTCAAGCGTGTATCCACTGTAACATGAGTATATTGCTCTCACGCTATCCTCATCATCTTCGATGCGTACGGTTGCAAAATTGACCGTCGGTGCCACTTCACAATCCTCATATCGCCCAAGCACTCCTGCAAGAAATTTTTTTTAAAAAATTAAAATAAAAATGTCCAAGAGGTGACAAGTCATAAAAATTCGAATAGAAAATAAAATGAAAAAGAAAAAACGAAAAATTGAGCCGTAAATTAATAGCCCCTTTCACCCGGGGGCGCTATCGACTCTTTTATATTTCCTGCCATAGCTGGTGCCTGTAGGACCGGAGGGAAAGATGAAAGTCCGACGAGAAGTAAGTGGTCGTAAACCACTTATATGTATCTCATCGAATGAAATGAAATTTTAACGACTTAAGCCAGAAGGACATACGAGACCGTGTTTGGAGACCACACTACAGAACTGGATATGTCACTCAGAATTACTCGAGACAAATCACTTGCCTAATCTATACAACACCCAAGTTCCTAGATACAATGCAATCATTGTTCCACATCACAAGACGACATATGGTGAGTGCAGGGAACAAACTTTTCACTTTGCATTCGTTGAGGGCGTTTGTTAGTTGTCAACGAGTTTGAAGATATTCTGATAGAAGGAAGGCAAGAACGTCTGACCTTAAGAACTTTTCACATTTACCCATGCACACCAGGCGTGGAAACTGGAACTGAAAAGTCATAACAAGAAAAGTATCTTGTGATACTAGCGGCGGTTGCTGACTGAGTGGTTTTGCTTTAAGTTTGTCTTTGCTTAATGGTTGACATGAATTGTGATCCATCTCGATGGAGTGTAACCTCTCAGTCGCAGCGGCAGATGACAAATGAGCTACCAAGGAAGCGATTCTGTTCAACGAAAGTCATATTTCTCTTTCGCCATCCAACAGGAAGTGGATGTGTGTGTGGGAGGAAGCGGATGGACTATGGGGACGTGCTTTTAACATAGCCAACGCCCAGAGCGAGTTTTTTGGTTTTGTATTTTCAGATGACTCGTGTGTGGCCTTAACCTGATTGCTTTTTCAGACTTTCGCGTGTGACACTAGACTGTTTGTAAATGCACGACGTTTTGTCCTGAGTTGGCTCGAGTCCAGAATTGTTTCCAATTGGAGTGCAAGTGGCATTGTAAATGCCGGTGGCATAAGAAATTGAAAAATGAAAGATCTCGTCTTGTGGGACGGAAATAATTAAAACAGTTGCTTAGAAAAAGGAGCAATTAAAGTACTAAATATATGGCTTGGTATTGTAGGTAGGACGCCTTGTTTGAGGTCTTGTACTGTCTACATGCCCAGAGGGCTTTAACAAATGTCTCAATATGTACAAAGGTCAGGAAGAAAGAAGTGTTGATATCCTAAAAAGTATCAGGAGACTATAGAGCGACTGTCTTCCTTAGCTGGTTGGACTGACAATCCTTTTAAGACCTCCAGAGTAGTTCGTGTTAAATGAATCGTAAAATTCTTACCAACAGTTTCCACAGGGTAGACGACTGTATATTTCAACCCTTTATATGAATTTCATTGCGTTTAACATGGCCGACGCCAGCTTCGATCTCTGTCCCTGCTTAATCCAAGTTGACAGACAGCCTCCGCGTGGCCCCTCCTGGATAGCTACCCTGGGACCTGCCAGGCAGTGAACCAATGTGTGCAGCGACCCAACCCCTTGTTCCTGGGGAAAGAGGAACCCGACCCTCCAGGTTGGGGGTAAACCACGTAAAAAAACATTTGATCAGAAGCAACCACAAGCCTCGAATACGGACGGATACAAAGCTGAAGACCCCCGCAAACGACTAACGGACTTGAGAGTCTGCACCTGGAATGTGACGTCCCTTAACAGACCGGGTGCAGGCGACCAATTAGAGCAAACCCTTAACTGCTAAAAAGCAGATATAACCGGGCTTCAAGAAGTGCGATGGGATGGACCGACAAAAGACGGATGAAAAACTGTGACATCTAATACGGGAACTGCTACAAGGAGAACAGACAGCGTCTATTCGAGTGCGGATTCGTTGTTCGAGGAAGACTCCGACAAAAAGTCTTAAGCTTCCGGGATGTAAGCGAATGCCTCGTAACAATCCACATCAAAGTTAAATTTGGAAATATTAGCTTAATATGCGCTCCTACCCCAAAGGAAGAAAAGGACTATCGACTCAAAGAAGAATTCTACTATCTCCTAGACAGAACCTATCCCAATGTCCCAGCTACGACATAAAAATAGATCTAGGAGATTTTAATGCAAAACTGGGCAAAGAGGACATATTTGAGTAGATCATAGGAAAGCATAGCCTCCATAACACCACATCCGACAACGGACGTAGGCTAATCGATTTCCTAGCGGGGCGTAACCTCCTTGTAGCAAGCACGCGATTCCCCCATCTGAACATCCACGAGGGTATCTGGCGGTCTTTTGATCAATCGACCACCAACCAGATTGATCACATTGCGATCGACGCCAAACACTGCTCCTGTATTCTCGACGTACGAACCTTCCGAGGGGCCAACATCGACTCGGACCACTACCTTGTTGTGCCAAGGTACGAATGAGAATATCAAGAATGCTTAGGAGTCGAGTAGGATAACGTAAGTTTGACGTCGGAAAGCTACAATCGCAAGAGATCGTGTCTCCTCCAAGCTCTCTCAAAATCCGCCCACAGCAGCACAAACAATAGACCAGGAATGGGCGCACTGCCAGAGCGCTGCCTCAAAGTGCTGGAAGCCCTTGGTTCGATGAACAATGCGAGCAAGCCCATGCAGCAAAACAAGGAGCATATAAAGCCATCCTGCAAAGAAGGACGAGAGCTG
Organism: Eumerus sabulonum; assembly: GCA_951905685.1. Taxonomy (NCBI): domain Eukaryota; kingdom Metazoa; phylum Arthropoda; class Insecta; order Diptera; family Syrphidae; genus Eumerus; species Eumerus sabulonum. The sequence continues at coordinate 10,014,798 of OX645061.1, read as the reverse complement.
CTCGCGAAATCTATGAGTAGAAGAAAGGAGAGGAACACACTCTTTTTAGAAGAAAGAAGAGAGAGCACGGAAAGCGTGAGATCGAAGAGATAGAGAGATGCTTCCGCAGGAATAACGCCCAGAAGTTTTACAATAAGGTAAAATGAACATGCCATGGCTACAAAGCCAGAGCGGCGGCCTACTTACTTACTTAGGTGGCGCTACAGTCCGTGGTGAACCTGGGCCTCAACCAACAAGCGTCTCCAGCCGGCACGGTCTTTGGCCAGCTGTTTCCAGTGCCGCACGCCCAGTTGGTTGAGGTCCCTTTCCACCTGCGTGCACCACCGCTGAGGCGGCCGTCCTCTGCCGCGCCTTCCTTCCGGAGTGGATTTGAAGACTTTTCGGGTCGGAGCTGTATCTTCCATGCGCTCTACATGGCCTAGCCACCTTAGACGCTGTATCCGTAGACGTCGCACCAGGCCGATGTCGCTGTACAACCCGTACAGTTCTTCGTTATATCTTCTCCTCCATACACCGTTTGAACAAACGGGACCGTAGATAGTGCGCAGAATTTTCCTCTCGAAAAGACCAAGGGCATCTTCATCCGCTTTTGTTAAGGTCCAAGCCTCTGCGCCGTAAAGGAGGACTGGAATGATCAAGGTCTTATATAGTGTCACCTTGGTTTTCCGAGAGAGGGCTCTACTTCTCAATTGCCTCTTGAGCCCAAAGAAACAGCGGTTGGCAAGAGTGATTCTGCGTTTTATCTCAGCGCTGGTGTTGTTGTCGCTGGTAATCAGTGAGCCAAGGTAGACGAATTCCTTGACCACTTCAAAGTTATATCCGCCCATGGTGACGTTCTGGCCAATACGTCGGTGTTGTCCGTCTCTTTTAGATGAGAGCAGATATTTGGTTTTACCCTCATTAACCTTGAGACCCATCTTAGCCGCTTCTACCTCAATGCTCACAAAAGCCTCATTGACGTCTTGCTGTTTTCGTCCAATTACGTCAATATCGTCGGCGTACGCAAGCAATTGCGTAGACTTGAAATAGATCGTACCTCTTGTGTTGGCCAGTGACTCTTGCACAATCTTTTCAAGCACGATGTTGAAAAAGTTGCACGACAGCGCGTCGCCCTGCCTAAATCCTTTTTTAACATCAAAGGTCTCGGTATGCTCATTACCGACCTTAATGGAGCAACGAGAATTCTCCATTGTCATCCTGCACAGTCGGACGAGTTTGACAGGGATGTTAAAACTAGACATGGCTTTGTACAGCTCGTCTCTATATACGCTGTCATACGCGGCCTTGAAATCGACGAAGAGGTGGTGAGTGTCGATTTGGTATTCCTGGGTCTTCTCCAAGATCTGCCGTAGCGTAAATATTTGGTCTATTGTGGATTTACCTGGCCTGAAACCACACTGATAAGAGCCGATCAGGTTATCCACAAACGGTTTCAGGCGTTCACACAATACGGCAGAGAAGATCTTATATGCGATGTTAAGGAGACTTATTCCCCTATAGTTGGCGCAGTTATAGGGGTCTCCTTTCTTATGGACCGGGCAAACGATGCTGAGATTCCATTCGTCGGGCATGCTTTCCTCCGACCATACCTTGCAGATGAGATGGTGCATGCACCTTACCAGCTCATCTCCAGCCGCCTTAAAAAGCTCAGCAGACAGGCCGTCTGCGCCAGCGGCTTTATTAGACTTAAGTCTTGATATCGCTATTTTGACTTCGTCTAGGTCGGGTGGACCGAATTCTGTTACTTCGTGGTCCATTGCGAATGGCTCGTTCTGCCTGACAGCGGTATCTTGTCTATCATCGCCGTTATACAGTCTGCAGAAGTGGTCTTTCCAAATCCTCAGCATCGACTGCGACTCTACTACCAGTTCTCCATTTTCATCCCTGCAGGCCGCCACTCTGGCTTTGTAGCCATGGCATGTTCGTTTTACCTTGTTGTAAAATTTACGGGCGTCATTCCTGCGGAAGTATCTCTCCATCTCCTCGATCTCACGCTTTCCGTGCTCTCTCTTCTTTCTTCTGAAAAGCGTGTGTTCCTCTCTTCTCTTCTGCTCATAGATTTCGCGAGCAGCTCTCGTCCGTCGTTGCAGCGCGACCTTATATGCCTCTTGTTTTGCTGCATGGGCTTGTTCGCATTGTTCATCGAACCAGGGGTTTCTAGGTGGTGGCTGTTTGAAACCCAGCACCTCTGAGGCAGCATCTCTGACGGCGCTCTGGCAATGAGCCCATTCCTGCTCTATTGTTTGTGCTGCTCTGGGCGGATTTTGAGAGAGCTTTGAGGAGACACGATCGGCAAAGATTCTGGCAGTCTCTTGCGATTGTAGCTTTCCAACGTCAAACTTACGTTGTCCTACTCGACTCCTAAGCATTCTTGATATCCTCATTCGTACCTTGGCTACAACAAGGTAGTGGTCCGAGTCGATGTTGGCCCCTCGGAAGGTTCGTACGTCGAGAATACAGGAGGAGTGTCTGGCGTCGATCGCAATATGATCAATCTGGTTGGTGGTCGATTGATCACAAGACCGCCAGGTACCCTTGTGGATGTTGAGATGGGGGAATCGCGTGCTTGCTACAAGGAGGTTACGCCCCGCTAGGAAATCGATTAGCCTTAATCCGTTGTCGGATGTGGTGTTATGGAGGCTATGCTTTCCTATGATCGACTCAAATATGTCCTCCTTGCCCAGTTTTGCATTAAAATCTCCTAGGACTATTTTTGTGTCGTAGCTGGGACATTGGGCATATGTTCTGTCTAGGAGATCGTAGAATTCTTCTTTGAGTCGATCGTCCTTTTCTTCCGTTGGGGCGTGAGCGCATATTAAGCTAATGTTTCCAAATTTAGCTTTGATGCGGATTGTTATGAGGCGTTCGCTTACATCTCGGAAGCTTAAGACTTTTTGTCGGAGTCTTCCTCTAATAACGAATCCGCACCCGAATAGGCGCTGTTTGTTCTCCTTGTAGCAGTTCCCGTAGTAGATGTCGCAGTTTTTCATCCGTTTTTTGCCTGGTCCATCCCATCGCACTTCTTGGAGTGCGGTTATATCTGCTTTATAGCAGTTGAGGGTTTGCTCCAATTGATCGCCTGCACCCGGTCTGTTAAGGGACCTCACATTCCAGGTGCAGACTCTCAAGTCCGTTAGTCGTTTGCAGGGGTCGTCAGCTTTGTATCCGTCCGTATCCGAGGCTTGTTGTCGTTTCGGAACAAGTGGGTTTTTACGTGATAGGGATGTTACCCCTAAGCACAACCCCCAACCTGGAGGGCCAGGTTCCTCTTTCCCCAGGAACAAGGGTTGGGTCGCTGCACACATTGGTTCACTACCTGGCGGGTGCCAGGGTAGCTATCCAGGGGGGCCACGCGGAGGCTGTGTGTCAACTTGGATTGAACAGGGACAGAGATCGAAGCTGGCGTTTGCCATGTTAAACGCGATCAACTTCTTTGCTCTGTTTGCTCGCTCCCTCCCTCCCAGAGCGGCGGCCTGCAGCGATGAAAATGAAGAACTGGTAGTAGAATCACAGTCGATGCTGAGAATTTGGAAAGACCACTTCTGCAGACTATAAACAGCGTTGACAGACAAGATAACGCTGTCAGGCAGAACGATACGTTCGGAATGGACGACGATGTAAGAGAATTGCGTCCACTCGACCTAGACGAAGTCAAAGTAGCGATATCGAGACTTAGTCTAATAAAGCCGCGGACACAGACGCTCTGTCTGCTGGTAAGGTGCTGAGCTGGTAAGGTGCATGCACCATCTCATTTGCAAGGTGTGGTCGGAGGAAAGCATGCCCGACGAATGGAATGTCAGTATCGTTTGCCCGGTCCATAAGAAAGGAGACTCCAATGACTGCACAAGATCCTCTCTGCCGTACTGTGTAAGCGCCTGAAACCGTTCGTGGACAATTTGATAGGTTCCTACCAGTGTGGTTTCAGCCCAGGAAAATCCACGATAGACCAAATATTTACACTACGGCAGATCTTGGAGAAGACCCATGACACGCACCATCTCTTTTTAACATTCCTGCCAAACGCGTCAGACTGTGCAGGATGACAATGGATAACTCTCGCTGCTCCATTAAGGTCGGAGGTGAACTAACCGACCCCTTTGATGTTAAAAAAGGTTTTCGACAGGGTGACGCACTGTCATGTGATTTCTTTGCCATTATTCTTGAAAAGATCGTGCGGGACTCTGCGGCCAATACAAGAGGTACGATCTACTTCAAGTCAACACAGATGACATTGACGTTATTGGATGGACAAAGCGAGACGTCAATGAGGCATTCGCAAGCATTGAAGCAGAAGCGGCTAAAATGCGTCTAAGGGTAAATGGGGACAAGACCAAATATATGCTGTCATCAAAGAAAGACGAGCACCACCGACGTCTTGGTCAGTACGTCACCTTCGGCAGCTATATTTGTAAAGTAGTCAAGGACTTCGTCTACCTTGGCTCGATAGTAACAAGCAGCAACGACACTAGCGCTGAGATAAAACGCAGAATAACTCTTGCCAACCGCTGCTTCTTTGGGCTCAAGAGGCAACTGGGTAGTAGAGCCCTCTCTCGAAATACTAAAGTATCCCTCTACAAAACCTCAATCATCCCGGTCCTCTTCTACGGCGCTGAGGCTTGTACTTTATCAAAAGCGGATGAAGAGGCTCTTGGGCGTTTCGAGAGGATAATTCTGCGTGCAATCTTTGGTCCCGTTTGTGTAAACGGAGAGTGGAGGAGGAGATTCAACCAAGAACTGTTCGGGCTGTACAGCGACATCGGCCTAGTTAGACGTCTTCGGATCCAACGTCTAAGATGGCTGGGCCATGTAGAGCGAGTGGACATCACCGCTCCGGCCCGAAGAGTCTTCGACACCAACCCCGAGGGACGACGCAACAGAGGACGACCGTATCTATGGTGGTGCGCACAGGTGGAAATGGACCTCAACCAACTGGGCGTGCGGCACTGCCGGCTGGAGTTTGCTTGAATTATTACATGTAATTTTCAGCACTCTTCGTTCTAACGAGTGATTCTTAATGTCGTTGGAGCCTTTCGTGTATCAATCAGCACTGCAAATCGATGCTAATTGTGGATCGAAATTAAGTAATAAAAAGAGCTATCACCTCTAAGTAATGACCAAACCAGCAGATGGCTTCGTTAGCCATTAATACCAGCTGAAGCTACTAACGATAAACTGCATTTTAAATGTACCTCCATTCCCGACTAGACGTCTTCTATTTTAATTATTCTTTTCTTGGTTTATATTTGTACGTTGCCTAAACGATTCGAGTTCGCTTTTCCAGGCATATCTTTTATTATACATTCTCCACTGCTGCTTAAGTAGAAACACTCATCTGGATCTCGTAAAAATACATTTTATCCAATCAATGGAGGCACGTGTCTTCTTTCATCTGAATTCTCACTTAAACGACGATGTCTCCGTTCCACTTGAGTGCAGTCTGAAATGTCAACTCTGACATTCCTGAGACTATATACCAGGAGTAGCTGCATCCTCCATCAGTCCAGGCGGGTGACACACAATTTTCACAAAAGCGAAGAGATTCTAGGACATCACGATTTAAGTGCAAGGCACAGCACATTTGCACAGATAATACGTTTATACATATGTACCTTCAGATTCGACTTAGTCAGATATACCAAGTGCACAAACGTGGCTTTCCTGATCATCAAAACCTTACTATTCCTTCAACTATGGTAGTATGGCCACAAAAGTTTTGATGCACACAGTAGCTGAGGAGAAAATTAAAAAAATCTAAAAAACAAAAAATCTTAAAATCTCTGTCCTCGAAAACGTTTGTCTCATTGTTTGCTTTCTATTTCAAGACGGAAAACTTTGAAAATTTATTTGTGACATCTGAGAACGAGAATCGTCTTCGCCTTCCGGAACTGTCTTACCAGTGGAAAGTTATTGCCCAGAATGAATGGCCATTTAATTTGGAAAGGTGTTTTGTGATTTATTCGAAATGCTGTTCCCTTGCTCTTGTTTTCGAGAACTTGTTTAGGGATTTGATGCGTTTGGTAGTATTTCTCATAATCTGTAAAAGTGGGAACTTGACAGCCGGTCGAGGGGCATGAGCGACTCATTCGTGTTTTCGATTTTTGCCTCAATTTCTCATTTCGACGTCGATGGTTTTATATTTTTTGTTTTTTGTTAACTACATACCCACTCGTTCCGAGTTGATTTCTCGAATTCATTTAATCTAAATATCTCCACATTCAAAGGGATATAAAACCCTAACCAGAATGGCGGTTGTGCGGCGGGCTAACAATCCGCCCACGTAAAAAAAAAACAAAGTTATGAATGAGCAAGATGCCTCGGATACACGGACGGATACTCGACGACGACAACGCACGAAAAAGGAACACGATTTGCGAGTATGCTCCTGGAATGTCAGAACCCTGTACACTCCCGGAGCTGCTCATAAACTAGAAGGAATCCTCACGCAGTACAAGGCAGATATTACTGCGGTCCAGGCAATACGCTGGATAGGAAACGGTATGATTAGGAAGAAAAATTGCGACATTTATCACAGCTGTCACAAAAGATTGCACTTACTGGGATGCGGATTTGTCGTGGGAAAGCGGCTAAGGTCGAAGGTCATCGACTTTAAACCCATAAGTGATCGCCTGGCTGTGATCCGCATCAGAGGCAGATTTTATAGCATCAGCCTTATATGTGCACACGCCCCTACCGACGAGGCTGAAGACCCTATCAAGGAGGGCTTCTATGACCTCCTGGACAACGCCTACGGAGCTTGTCCGGAGTACGATGTAAAAATCGTGCTCGGGGACTTCAACGCCAAAATCGGTAAGGAAAACACCCTTGAAGCTGAAGAACAACAAGGCCGCAGGCTCAGATGGCTTGCCATCAGAGTTCTTCACAAGATCATCCAGAATTTGGGAAGATGAAAGCATGCCCGACGACTGGAATACCAGCTCTATATGCCCCATCCACAAAAAAGGCGATCCTACCTCTTGCAAGAACTATAGAGGTATATCCCTGCTCAATGTCGCATACGAGATCCTGTCCAGCGTATTGTGTGAACGTCTAAAGCTATTTTGCACCGCACAAATCGGCAGCTACTAGTGCGGCTTCCTATAGACTAAATTTTCACACTTCGACAAATCCTGGAAATGACCAACGAGTTTCGAATCGATACACACCATCTTTTCATCGATTTCAAAGCCGCATACGACAGCATTCGTCGTGAAGAACTGCTTGGTGTGATGGCCGAATTCGGGATGCCGGGAAAACTGATCCAGTTGTGTCGCGCCACGCTAAAAAACACGCGATGCACCGTGCAACTCGGTTCTAAGACCTCGGAACCATTCGAAACATGCACCGGATTTCGGCAAGGAGATGCGCTGTCATGTGACTTCTTCAACCTGGCGCTGGAGCAGATAGTGCGACGGGCAGGAGTCAACAGGGAAGGCACTATCTTTTACAAGTCCATCCAGCTGCTAGGATACGCGGATGATATCGACATCATCGCGTGTTCTCGCCGTGGCATTGTGGAAGCATTCACGGCGATTGAAGAACAGGCGAAACGAGTTGGTCTTAAGATCAATGAGGACAAAACGAAATACATGCTGTTAAGCTAAAACCAATCCGTCGCTCACCACCTGGGACAAAATATAACAATTGACAGCTACAATTTCGAGGCAGTTAAGGAGTTTGTCTACCTCGGGGCAAACGTAAATTCCACAAATGACACCACAGTGGAGATCCGGCATAGAATCGCCCTTGGCAACCGCTGCTACTTCGGCTTGTCCTAACAACTTGGGTCAAAACTCCTCAATCGAAAGACCAAAGTCATGCTTTACAAAACGCTCATACTGCCAGTCTTGCTGTATGGAGCCGAAAGCTGAGCAATAAGCAGGACAGCGGAGCTGATTTTGGGTTCTTTCGAAAGAAAAATTCTGCGCCGTATATTTGGTCCTGTCTGTGAGGAAGGTGAATGGAGAAGAAGACACAACCGCGAACTCTACGAGCTGTACCGAGATGTGGATGTAGTCCGGAAGGCAAGGACCCGTCGACTACACTGGCTCGGCCACATCGAGCGCATGGACATCAACGCTCCAGCTAAGAGGGTCTTCGACTCCGAGCCTCCTGGTTCGAGAAGAAGAGGAAGACCGAACCTCCGGTATAAAGACCAAGTAATCGCGGATGTAAGACATCTTGGTCTTGACAACAGATCCTCCATGGATCGCTGGCCTGACAAGTAAGTAAAAGAGATATATGTACACACTGGCTTTTGTGCCATTGCGCAGTGTTCGGATCCCGATAACACCATCGCCATCGAATGTTTATTTCACGGCGTCCCTCCCTGGCAGAACCCCACGCGGTATGCTTGCTCTTCGATTAACGCCGTTCGGAATCGGCATTAAACTGAAGGCCCCTTTCACCTGTGTACAAAACAAATCACACACAACATGGGTGATTGAGAAAAGCTTGGTTCTGGCCCTTCATGGACTGTAACGCCACCAAAAGAAGAAGTTTTTGCTTTTTGGGTTTAAATTCAATATTTTTTATGTCGACGACACAGGGCGGACCGAATGCAAAGAAGGAAACGAGAGGCACTAACAGTGGACATTGATCTTAAATGCTTGTATACTGTACTGAGCGGAATAGACCAAATCCGGGAAGGAATTTCAGATTCGTGTGGTTCGGTTAAAGGAAAATTCCTTATACATATAGGGTGGACCACCTATTGGTTATTTTTTTTAATCATAGGTTATTCTGACACTGACAGCTGTTTCCCGCTGAAAATCTGGACAGGCAGTCAGTATCATACCTTCGCAGAACAAAATGGGTCGCTCTGCGCTTGAACAACGTTGGGAAATATTTCCAAAGCCAAAAAGGTGCGTCTTTTGAAAATAGGTTTTAGCCGAAATGACGCACCCACCGCGACTGCTGTGCGCAACTTTGTGTAAAAAGTTCCTGAGACTAGTATGCTAGTGGACAATACTCATCGTCCCCGTCGCCATACGGTGCGCATAGATGAGAATGTGGAAGCTGTGGCCGAGAGTGTGAGACTCAATTCACAAACATCAACTCGCCGTCGATCTTAATAGCTCAACATTTCACACACTAGCCTGAGGGGAATTCTGCACAGAGATCTCGGATTATTCGCTTACAAGGTCCAATTGACTCAGCAACTGAAGGCGCGCGATCACCCTCTTCGTTAACGCTTCGCAGTTTAGGTCCTAGAGCAGCTTGAATTGGACAACGATTTTGGGCGAAAAATCGTCTTTTCTGACGAAGCACATTTTCATATCGGCGGCTACGTTAACAAACAAAACTGCCGCATCTGGAGCTCGGAAACCCGCACGTTATTACCGAGAAGCCAATGCGTCCACAGAGAGAGACAGTTTGGTGCGGATTGTGGAGTAGTGGCATCATTTGACCAATTTTTTTCCAAAGAGAAGATTTTGTAGGCGATGCTAAGAAGACTTATTCCTCCGTAGTTGGCGCAGTTAGAGGGGTCTCCTTTCTTATGGATCGGGCATACGATGCTGAGGCTCCATTCCTCAGGCATGCTTTCCTCTGACCATAACTAACAGATGAGCTGGTGCATGCTCCTAACCAGGTCATCCCGAGCTGCCTGAAAAGCTCAGCAGACAGTCCGTCCGCGCGAGAAGCTTTATTCGACTTGAGTTTCGATATGGCAATCTTAACTTCGTCGAGGTCAGGGGGACGGAATTCTTTGCGGTCTTCGTCGATTAGAAATGGATCAATCTGTCTGACAGCGGTATATTGACTAACATCGCCGTTATATAGTCTACAGAAGTGGTTTTTCCATATTCTTAGCATCGACTGTGATTCTACTACTAGGTGTCCGTTCTCAACCCTGCAGGCTTCCGTTCTGGCTTTATAACCTTGGCATGTTCGCTTTATCTGTTGATAAAACTTTCGAACGTCACGCCTGCAGTAACACCTCTCCAAATCCTCAATCGCGCGCTTCTCGTGCCCTTTCTTCTTTCTCCTGAGAAGCTTATGCTCTTCCCTTCTTTTTAACTCGTAGAGCTCACGAGCTGCTCTTGTTCTTTTATGCAGCGAGGCCTTATATGCATCCTGCTTCGCTGTGTGAATCCTCCTGCACTCGTCATCGAACCAGGTGTTTCTTCGTGGTGGGGCCTTGAAGCCCAAAACTTCGGATGCAGAGCTTTTCACGGCTTGTTTGCAAAGGCTCCACTGCTGTTCTATTGATAGCGTGGAGGATTGAGGTGTATTGGAGAGCTTAAGGGAGACGCGGTCGGTAAAAGCACGAGCGTTTCTGGCGATAATAGCTTTCCGACGTCATAACTTTGTATTCTTACTCTACTCCGCTGCGTTCGTGATATCCGTAGGCGCATCTTGGCTGCTACAAGATAGTGGTCCGAGTCTATGTTAGCCCCTCGGAAAGTTCGAACATCAAGAATAGTGGAGGAGTGTCTGACGTCGATCGCGATGTGATCAATCTGGTTGGTGGTCGATTGATCAAAAGACCGCCAGGTACCTTTGTGTATACCGAGGTGCGCGAAGCGCGTACTGGCTAGAACGCGATTTCGCCCCGTAGTAAGATCAATCAGCCTGTGTCCGTTATCGGATGTGGTGTCGTGTAGGCTATGTTTGCCGATGACTCGTTCAAAGATGCTTTCCTTACCCAGCTTAGCATTGAAGTCTCCTAGTACAATTTTGATGTCATAGCTGGGACATTGGGCATACGTTCTGTCCAGGAGATCGTATAACTCATCTTTGGTGGAGTCATCCTTGTCTTCCATGGGATCAGGCTGATGTTAAAAAGTTTAGCCTTGATGTGGATCGTTATGAAGCTTTCACTCACATGCCGAGAGCTTAGGGCTTTGTGCCTTAGTCCACCTCGAACAGCAAATCCGCTTCCAAACAATCGTTGTCTTCTCTTCCTATAGCAGCCGCCGTAGTAAATGTCGCAGTTTTTCATCCGCTTTATACCCGGTCCATTCCATGGCATGTCCTGGATGGCGCTTATGTCCGCTTTATAGCGGTCTAGGGCGTCTGCAAGTTGTTCGGCTGCACGTGGCTTGTCTAGGGACTTAACATTCCACGTACAGAGCCGAAGATCATTGTCCTTTTTTCGTTTTTTGCAAGGGTCGTCAACATTAATCCGGCCCGTTATATCCGAGGCTTGTGGTTGTTTGTGTGTTGTTTATTCAATACACACTTTGTTATTCCACCTCAGACCAATTATCTGGACGCTTCACCTTTACTACAACCTTTATCTCTACAACTGCTACATCATTGTCCACTAACTCACTAGATGGCTTAATTACTTTCCCACTTGTTTACCTACCGATCACTGGATTCTGAATCACTGATACTGAATACTGAATGCTGAATACTGAATAGTGAATAACTCTCGGTCCAATCTCTCGAATGTTTGCCGTCAGACGTTCCCCTTTTTTACGTCAGGAGTCACTAGAATGCTCCGTTCTTTGGCATTGACATTCAGCAGTATGCCCCTGAAAATGACCATCATTTCCTTCTTAGTTGCCTCAGAGCATTCCAAACTTTAACAGCTCGAACAAATCGAAAAAATCTCGTGGCTTTGAAACACGAAAGTTGGCTTTTAGTGTATACCCCAATACGAGGAGCTTGCTAAGCACCTTGAGGTGATGTAGATTGTTGACATTAATTCGCGGATATTAGAGGTTGTCAAGGTCAGGTGCAGTAAAGTTATTCAGTGAACATTCTGGTCGCCATAATCGCCCAAATGAGACAACCATCGATCACTTAGCGTATGGTTGAGCTTACAGGTTCTATGCGGTGATGCATCATAATCCCATAGGCCAAAAACTGTTTGGTAGCAAAGCCTGAAATGTGATCCCAAGCAATCAACAGCGCATCGATCGCTTGAATTAGACCCCTCAAGGACCTATGTTTTAGCAAATTATTCACAAGGTCTTGAATTTACAGCACACACATGAGCTGAAGCTCATGTAGTGAACAATTTTTATCAAAAATCAGCTTCAACGATGAGTACCTCACATTGAATGGGATGGTCAGCAAGTAAAACTGCCGCCTTTGGTCTCACTAGACTCCATGTAAACTGATGCGTCTTCAAAAAGCTCCTGTTTGGTGTGCCTTGTGGTCATATGTACCATGGTAACGTACTATTTGTCGCTCAAAGGATCGACCCGCATTGTCAATAGGAGGTTACAACCTTCCACACTGGGGGTGAGATTATCGACGATTTCCAAGGGTTCTTCGAAAATGGCTGGAAATGGGACTGGAAGATATGGCCATTGAAGACTACTTTAAATCCAAACGAGGCGTTCGTTGTTATACCAGCTACCATGCAACCTAAGAAAGAAAACAACACCACTGTCGAGATAAATGTCAGAGAAATGTCCCTATAGGAAGATGACATCAACTATGCTGACAACCCGATCGACCTAAACTAGCTTCTTTCAATCAACCATGTTCTGTGCGATTTTATCGCCGATTCCGAACGACGAATCACGAGAAGCTTTTCATGACAATTATATTACAGGGGGTTTTGTCAGTACCCCGCTGAGGAGAAGCACCATGGAAAACATGTTCGATGACATGGCTGCTGTCGGGATTCGATCCCGTGTCATCGACGTCTGAGGCCAACACACTACCTACTGCGCCACGGCGCCCTCGAATGGCAGTATAAGCGCTTTGTAAAAGATGACTTTGGTTCTTCGAGTGAGGAGTTTTGACCCTAGTTGTTTAGACAAACCGAAGTAGCAGCGGTTGCCAAGGGCGATTCTATGCCGGATCTCCACTGCGGTGCCGTTTGTGGAGTTTAATTTGCCTCCTGGTAGACAAACTTCTTAACCACCTCGAAATTATAACTGTCAACCGTTAAATTTTGTGCCAGGTGGTGAGCGACGGAGCATATATTTCGTCTTATCCTCGTTGATTTTAAGAAAACTCGTTTCGGCTGTTCTTCCAGCGCCACGAAAGCTTCTACAACGTCACGCTGAGACCGCGCGATGATGTCAATATCATCACACACGACAACGCATCTCCTTACCGAAATCCGATGCATGTTTCAAGCGACGGGTCCTAGAACAGAACTAAACGGTGCATCTCGTAGTTTTTAGCATGGCGCGACACAGCCGGATCAGTAATCCTGGGATTCCGAATTCGGTCATTGCATCAAACAATTCTTTGCGATGAATGCTGTCGTATGCGACATTGAAATCGATAAAGAGATGGTGGGTATCGAACTAAAACTCGATTTATCGAAGTGTGATTGTTTGGTCTATGGTCGATTTGCCGGGCCGGAAGCCGCATTGATAGCTGCGGTACAAAAGGGTTTTAGACGTTCACACAGTACGCTGGACAGGATCTTGTATGCGACAAATGGCAATGGATGAAGCAAATAGAACTGATCTACCCGTCGTCTTCCCAAATTCTACAGCGATTTGGTGTATGCTCCCTACCAGAACATCGCCGCCAACCTTTAAGAGATCTGATGGCAAACGACCTGAACCTGTGACCTTGTTGTTCTTCAGCTTTTTACAGCTTGTTTGCTTTGGTGGCGTTACAGCCCATGTAGGGCCAGAGCCAAGCTTCTCTCAATCACACTGGTGATTGCACTGGTGAAAAGGACCTACATTTTAAAGCTGATTCCGAACGGTGTGAGTCGAGAAGCTTTTCCATGGCAAGTATACTACGGGGGGTTTTGCCAGTACCCCGCCAAGAATCGATGCCACGAATTAAACATTCGATGGCGTTGGTGTTATCGGCATCCGAACTCGCTCATCGTGCGTCAGAGTCCAACACACTAACCACAGCGCCCTAAGCTTCCGAATAGAAGTGCCGAATTCTTCGATGCTGGGTGGGAGGACTACTTCAGCGGCTTGAGTTGGGATATCCTCAGTCCCTACCACTCTCTCTCGGTCATGCTCGTTAAGCAGCTGCTGGAAGTGCTGCTTAAATACATCCACTATTCCCTGCGGGTCGGCGACAAGGTTACCTTCGCCTGTAAGGCTTTCAGTTTTTTTTATAAAAGGTCCGTATTTTAAGTTCGTCCCTAGATCCCTCGATACTCTTGAGCTGGGGGCCGCGAAGGTTCTTTTCTTTAGTCCCAGCAGTTTTTGCTCCTCCCTTCTTCTGGCTTTAAATAAAAATATTTGGCATTGCTATCCAATTAGTCTAACATCCTTCCTGCTGAAAAGCACGGAGAGACTGGTAGAGTGCACCCTCTCTCGGAGATGCAACATGCTTATTAGCGCGGAAAATCCTGCGAGACTGCGCTTCAGAACCTAGTTGGGAGAACTGAATGCGCGTTCGAAAGGAAAGAGTACGCGCTGGACGTTTTCATCGACATTGAGGGAGCTTTTGATAACGCAACTTTTGACAGCATGTGCAACGCTGCCAGACATCATGGCGTAGATGAAACTCTGGTCCCATGGATCAAAGCAATGCTCATACACATTGACCGCTGATGCAAACCTCGACCAGTGTGTCAAATTCGCTGTCTCCGCTGTTATGGTGCATGGTGGTCGATTCTCTGCTTGATGCTCTCAATGCCTCTGGAATCTACATATGTCCAGGCCTATGCGGATGATGTCGCCGTTCTTTCTGTCGGCTAATGCATAGCGACTGTCCGTCTGAAAGCACAGGCGGCGCTAAATGTGATCGGTGATTGGTGTACGAGAAATCGGTCAATACTCTTAAGACCGATGTCGTTCTCTTTACGAGAAGGAGGAAAACTAGTAAATACTGGCATGACTCAGCTGGTACTAAAAAGTACTTCCAGCCCGATATCCAAGGAAGCTAAGTATCTAGGACTCATCTTAGAT